>JADMNL010000032.1:22880000-24122500 GCA_016271365.2 Neoceratodus forsteri | reverse complement strand
TATATATATATATATATATATATATATGTAGGGAAATTGTTCTTTATTGATGATGAGCATCACATGACCATGCGGATATCAGAGCGTGACTGCACACCTGCACTTTTCCCCTCTGAAAACAATTTTGACATTTTATAAGATAGATAAACTATTGATAGGTAGCGGCCGCTTCGATATATGCACGCCTTGGGCGGTTGATGCACTCCGCCTGTGGCATCGTGCGTACAATGCACACCAAGGCATGTGTATATCAGGGCGCGACCGAACATCTCAGAGTGGTATATCTATTACATATACACACACATATACACACACAAGCAGCATTCTCCAAGTACAGCTGTTCCTCAGCGTGTACCTGTTGATCAGCCTGTTCTCTGGTTATTCCCTTGCATTTTTGTATCCTATGTAAGTAAACCTGTATTTTACACTTGCACTCTTTGCTGACCTCTGCAATGACTCATTATAAGTGGGTTTGCATTTCAGATATCCACTGTAATGTCTCATTGTCATCTGCCTGTTCTGTTACTGTTGTAACGTTCCTGATGCGGAACCTCTGAAAAAGAGCACCTGTGCTCAAAGGTTTTCTTGGTGATAATTGAAACAAAACACCAGCAAGCCCATGCTATTATTTTCATGAATGCAATCAGCTGACCATTGAGTGTTGTGATAACAAGAGTCTTTTAAAGAGGAGATGTGGCATCACCAGACATCGCACAACTCTGACAACATTCCCCTTGAAGTTTACAAGTTCCTGATGGTTATCCCCTAACTGAAGTTATAATCCTTTGCTTCTGACACCAGTCATTCGAATGACTTGAAATTCACATTTTGCTGGGACAATGTGTCACTGTTCTGTGTTATCTGCTGGCAGCCAGAGACCCTCTTATAGAATGTTCATGGGTACCATCAGAAAATGTGTCCATAACTCTGAATTTGATTGCATGCACAAAACTCTGTTGAACCTGCAAGTCACCTGCTACTATAGGATGCGTTTCGTTCATTCTTTACTGGCCATGTAATGAACACAATAAGCATTTCTAATTTACACACTTGTGGTAAAGACCATTTTAGAAAAATGTAATTTTGCTGGTCTGATGGTGCTGGAGGCGGAGGAACTGGTTGCTACATCTTGTGCCGTGCTGGTGACCCAGGTTCAGAAACCAGCCTGGGCCACCAGGGTTTGGCAGGAGAGAAAGAGGATTGAGCATCCAGAGGACTGCTCTCCTCTCTCAGGGATGGAGGGTTTGCAGTCCCGCTTGTTGATCGCCCTCTGATGTCAGCCAGAGGGAGATGCGAGCCAGGAGGCATGTCACCGACGTACGTTGTCGGTGGGGAGGGGGGCACGGGAGAAAACTTTTGAGAAAAATAGCTGGAAGGCTCCAGGATGGCTGCACCAGTGCCCCATCTGGCCCCCAATGTCTGGATTTCACTCCAGGAGTGGGAGAGCTGGTGCCCCTTCACCTCAGCCCTGCCATGGGGGGGAACCCATGGGGGATTTAGGGGATGTTGGATGGGGAAATGGTACAGCCAGAGACAGAGTCCCTTTGAGGGAGGGACCAGAGCCGCCTGCCAGGCTCAGGAGACTAAACAGATAATAGAAAGAAAGAAAAAAACAAAAAAACAAAACACACAATATAATTTAGGTCCCTTTTAACTACAAAGATGCATAGTGGAATATGAATGCATTGTGACAACAATGTAAAACCTTAACCAGGACTGACATCATGCAATTTTAAAATGGTTCTTAGCAGTAGAGTTTAAATCATAAACACCCATTCAGTCTACTAAAGGCCAGTAAAGGTGAAACCATAACAGAATGTGAACCAGCATTTAAAAAAATGGTTTCCACAGAAATAAATTAAGGCTTACAGGTCAAATGCAATTCTCCTATAACAGATGATATGAAAACCTGTGTCCCTACTTACCCACTCACACTGCATCACTCTCTGGACTCTAAATGCTGTTATACCCGACAGGAAGTGGAGATGCACATTTCAGCAATATTAAACTACCAGTAGTGTATATACCCACATACAAGTTGTACTCATACATGTCAACCCCTTTTTCTTGTGGTTTTCTGCTGATTTATCGATAAACCTCACATACTGATCTACCCCGACTCCAACACTACCTGTATACTTACAAGCAGCAAGGTTTTGGTCCCCGTTTCCCCCCCCCCCCAAAAAAAATATATCACCACCTTTATTTTCTGTGCCAACATCACCATTCCTCCAGCGTTTTTTTTATATAAATTCAAGTTTTCCTCCTGTGGTTGGTGTGGGAAGACTTCTTTTCTCTGTCCCCGCCTTCTCTCGCTCGGCATCTGCCACAATGGACCTCCGTGCCAGAGATCCCCACCAATTCCCCCCCAGGGCAGGGAAGGGGAGGTCTGTCCTGCCCCCACCCAGTGACACATATCCAGACAGGACAGGGCGGTCAGTCCGACAGCGCAGGGTGGATGCAGGTGGGCAGGGCTTCATAGAGCCTACAGCAACCCATTTTCTGTTTTCTGTTCCAGTGTTCCTCCACGGTGGGGTGTAATGGTGAGTGCATGCAAGTGGAGGCATGCGCACATCACAGAAACCCCCAGCCCTCCTCCATCCACACTACCACCTGGCCTCTACCAGATGGTAGTCATTCAGCGGAGCATACAGATCCCCCACCACCACCCCAGAGAGAGGAGAGCAGCAGTCAAGCACTTGATCCTCTCCCTCCCTTGCCGACCCATGACAAGCCATGCTTGCAAACCAACACAGGTTTCCGGTGTGGCAGGCGGTAAGGCGCTGATTGCGCCTCAGCCTTCCATGCCATGGGGCCAGCTTTTTTCCTCCAGCATTTCTGTTTAACACACTGTCTCCATTCCTTTGCAGCGCTGGCATTCAATCCTTGAGTGACTCCTCCCCCCTCATGTAGCAACATTAAATGGCATAACATGGTAAGTCATTCACACACACACCCTCTCTTCAGGAGTACTCACTGGCAATGCAACATTTATAGCCTCCACCCCCGCCCACCACAAAAAAAAAAAAAAAAAAAGATGAATTAGCACTCACTAGCTCTGCAAATTTTCTCCCCTCTCAAACAGAGCAACAACAGCACCACTACCCATGGCTGCAGAATTGGTGTCTCAATCTAATCTGCCCCCCCCCAAAAAAAAAAAAAAAAATTACCATTGATGTATTGCATTTGTTGCCACCAACAGTTCAAAGCTCTCAAATAGCAAGAGAAACTTGTGTATTAGCCAACCTCATAACTAAGTCGAGTTTCCTTTCTTCAGTGTCCATTTAACACTCAACTCGACCTATACACAAGTACAGTATATACAGTAATTGTCAAGACCCAAGCTATAACAGGTGGTCTGATTTGCTGATAATGTCATTCCAGAATGCCTTCTGGGGGTGGCAAATATAAAGCTGCACAAAACTGGCCAGGATTTAACATTAGTTTCTTGACCGTTCTATGCTGGGCTAATTGTGAACTCAGCAGTGTGGACAGTCAGTTTTGTAAATGATGCACAAAACAGACACAGTGTAAACACCCATTTCAGTGCTCTTAAAGAACATGCACATTGTACCTCCCTTGCCTCCATGGGAGTTCTGTTGGTAATGTTCCATCAGTTTTACAAGTCTGCCACAAAGAAAGGAAGGGAATGTAATTTGACCCTAATGAACCAGATCCCTTCCCCCTCTTTTAAGACTGCCAGCCCTACAGGCTGCCCCACACTCTACAATCAAATCAATCAATCAAAATCTTTATTTATTCAGGCGAACATCATTGAGCAAAGCTCATTTACAAGATGGACCTGAGTGGTCATACAAATGAGGATACAAGTATTATTACATAGACAAGAATAGAATAAATAGCAATACAATGGCATGAAATGATTATATACAACAATTTACATATATACAAGTAACAATAGAACCATTTAGCCTGTAGGAAAAAGAGGACAAAGGGTATAGCAGTCCTAAAATATAAGTTATATGGTCTAAACTAGTTTTTAAGTGAATATAATAGGTGATTCGAAGAAAGAAATTGAGTTAATATAATGGATAGAAAAAGGAGGTTTAGTTGGTCAGATAGGTGGGGATTATGCTTTATAAAAGCAATTGCAGAGCTCTGGAAAAAGGGGAGAACAATCTTTGAAGGATGCCAGAGGTAGTAGGCTATCTAGCTTCATGGATTTTTGGAGAGAGTTCATGCAGCTGCTAAGGAATAGCTGAAAGCAGCCCTCCCATACCGGGTGCAGGCATTGGGGACCTTAATGTGATGAGTTTACTGATCCTTAAGGTAATGGCCTGGTTGTAATTTGGGTAAAGCAATCAGTGATATAGGTCGGTAGTTTGCCTGTTAACGCTTTGAGTATCCAGATAACAGCATTCCTATTTCTTCTGTGTTGCAATGATGTCCAGTTGACTGCCATATAAAGGGAGCAATGATGGGTGTTGAGGGAAGGTCAGTAATAAATCTTATGGACCTGTGATACAGGGTGTCCAGCTTATGTAAGAGATGACTTGAACAATGGCAGTAGAGAAAATCAGCATAATCAATGAGGGATAGGAATGAGGCCTGAATTAACCTTTTTTTGGAATCACTGTTTAGGTAATGTTTTATTCTAAAAAATAGTCCGAGCCTCTGTCTTAGCTTTTTAAGTAACTCTTCAATATGGACAGAATAGTCAAGCCTGTTATCTATCCAGACTCCAAGGTATTTGAAGTTATCAACAAATTCAAGTTTCTCTCCAAGTAAGGTGGATATATGTAGGGTGTTGGATGCTGGGGTAGTGGTAGTACAACTCTTTGTGGTAAAGAACATAGCTTTTGTTTTTTTTGCATTTAGAAGTAGTTTTTTGTCAAGTAGATTGTGCTGCAGAATGGAGAATTCGGATTGTAGAAGTTCACAGGCTTTGGAAGGTGAGGGATTGCTGACATACAATACAGTATCATCAGCAAACAGATGAATGTTAGATTGAGTGAGGTTGGCATCAATATTGTTTATATAAATAGCAAAGAGGATAGGGCCAAGAATAGAGCCTTGTGGTACACCCCTTAGCAGAGGTTTTGAGGTGGATAGGTAATTTCCATTTCTAACCAGTTCGCCTATCTGAAAGGTAATCCTTAAACCAGTTGGAGTGATAGGGAATCCAGGCCTAATGAGTTAAGGGAGGTGAGTAATAAGTCATGATCCACTGTGTCAAAGGCTTTACTCAAATCCAGAAACACAGCACAGGTAAAATTTTTTTGTCCAAATTAGTCTGCCAATCGTTGGTTACCTTGGCTAAGGCAGTAATGGTGCTATGCTTTGATCTAAATCCAGATTGTGCAGAATTTAGAAGGTTATTGTTATCCAGATAGTCCCTTAACTGAGAGTTTACTAGTTTTTGAGCATCTTAGATAGTACTGGTAGGATGGAGATAGGTCGTAATTGTTGAGATCCCTAGTATCACCAGATTTGAGTAATGGAACTACTTGAGCTGTTTTCCAAGTAGATGGAATGGATCCAGTAGTTAGGAAAGATTGAAGAGATGAGTAAGGGGGCAGATAAGACATGTGAAGCAATTTTCAGGAAATAGGGATCCAGGAGTCTGCACCTGCACTTTTAGTTGTGTCTAAATTAGAGAGGATCTTCCACTTCTTTCACGGATATTGGGATGAAGGAAAAGTTGAAGTGGCCATTTGTCCCACAGTAGTTTGCAGGTTCAAGGAAGATCTCAGGATATTTGCAGGTGATGAGTCAAATGCTAGGCCAGCAGTGGTGAAGTGAACATTGAAGGTATTTAAGATTTCTTGTTTACCTGTAATTTCTGTGTCATTTAGTAGCAATTTGGTGGTTAAGGCAGGAGTAGAATTCTGGCCCAGAAGTCCTTTTATTGTACCCCAGAGTCTGGATGGGTTATTGTAGGAGGCATCCAATTCAGCTGTATAGTAGGCAGTTTTGGCAGTTCTTATTTTTTTGTACATGAATTCCTTGCTTTTCTGAAATTTAGCCAATCACTGGTGTCCTTTGTTTTTCTTGCCTTTTTCCACAGCTTGTCTCTGGTTCTCAAGGCTGCTTTAAGCTCAGAGGTGAACCAAGGGCAGGATTTTACCTTAGTTCTGATACTGGTGATAGGTGCATGAATATTGAGAACATTGGTGATAATATCCTTTAAAGTCTGGAGTGCTGTTTCAACAGAGGTTGTAAGATAGAAATCTTGCCAATATATTGTAGTACTCAGGTCATGGAGGTAACCTGAGATATTGAAATTTTTTTGACCTTTGAGGATAAATTCTGCAGGATTTGGTGGTTTGAGTGTGGATCTTATGCCAGCTATAGGGTAATGGTCACCACATCACTTGGCAGTACTCCTGCATGTGAGTATAAGTGAGGCTTGTTTACCAACATAATATCCAGGAGTGAGCTGTTGCTGGAATTTCTTTGGTTAATCCTAGTTGGGTCTTTAATCAGCTGTGTGAATCCATAGGTGTCACAAAAGGTTATCAAAGGTGCAGATACATTAGACAACCAGTTTAAATTCAAATCACCAAGGATGACGGTATCTTCAGGGCCTTGGTTGAGAATTGACCCTAGGTGAGAAAGCAGTTTAAGGCCTACAGAGGGGGGCCTATAGCATCCAATCAGTTTAAATGGAGACGAATTAGGAAGGCAAATTTTGATTGATAAACATTCAAATTCATTTGGCTCAGATGTGTTGATGAGGCAGGTTGCAGAGATGGTGTCCTTAATGTATATGGCCACCCCACCACCCTGGAAGGGCGATCTGCTCTGAAGAGCTGGTAATTGGGAAGGTTTACAACACTGTCTTTGTTGTAGGCCTGAGCCAAGATTCAGAGATGACCAGGAAGTCTGGAAGAGTATGTGCCACCCAAGCCTGTATTAAGATGAACTTTTTAGGAGGCTGCAAGCATTGAAGTGTATGAAGCTTAGTCCTTTTATGGTAGTCAGCTCAGAAGGGAAGATAAATTGACAATGGGGCCAGGATTAATCTCAATGGTGCCAATGCATAAAAGGAGGTAGAAGATTAATTTGACTAGGGCTCAAGGGATAGGGATAGAGAGTGATCAGAGCATTTCTCTAATCCTAGATGCACACTGTAGTGGGAGATGGTGCTGTTATATAGGTGTGTCTTTATCATAACATAGGAGTCTGATGGACAGGCATAGAGGGTTTTATAGATCCAGGATACATGTAAAGGGCTAGGGAGAGCTGGATTGTTAGAGAGGCTTTATGTGGGATACCCCAGGGGTTGCAGTGTAATAGTGGTTCAAAGTGAATAAGGAATAGATGGTTGTACATTGTGGATGGCAGTGGAGAGCAGAACATACTCATTAACTTATTCGGCCATGACAGGGGTATAATATGATTATCATAATGGAATGGGGAGATGAGAGGCTAAGGAGCAAAAGGAAACAAGTTAGCATTGTGCGGGGTAGGTATGGGTTAACAGAGAGGAATTAGATGTGGGCGTGGATGAGAGAAATAGCGGAAAGGTGTATAAATACAATTAACCAAGAGGGGGAGGGGGCGGCAAAATTTTATGCTTTGCCCGTACCTTTCACATCAGCTTCTCCCGGCCTCCTGGAACTCTTTGGTCGGCTGGAGGTCACCTGCCTGGGCTAAGGGGCTCGGAGCCCCTTCTGCGGCTGGAGCTGGAGGGCAATGCCGCTGCAAGTCAGGGACAGAGGAGAAGGCAGTGAGAAGCAATTTTATTGCAGGCAATCTGCAATTAGGGTGCAAGAAACAAGAATCTGCACAACAAAAGACTGGGAGGGTTTGGGGGGGGGTTAGGCGCCTAAGCGTCTAGCCCACACAGATCCCCAGAAAAGGCTGAATCACTAGCAAACATCACATCAAAACATGTTTAAATTACCCACAATTTTAAGTAAAAACAGCTCTTTTAAGGAAATTAACACAAGTTACAGCTAATCAGAAAAATCCCATCCAGAAAAGTGTTGTGTGATGTTTTAGTTTTGAGAGTGCGAGGGGCTTGTTGAGTGGTGGCTTTGACTTGACACCAGTGGACCTCAAATATATTTAAAAAAACAACTGAAATTAAAATCTACTCCTGCAGACGTCTGACATTTTGTAACGTCTTCATTTGGAGAGCATGGAGACAGGGTCAGCACTCCAGGGAATGGGATGGGATCAGGAAGGGGTTTCCTCAGAGCCAAATTACAAGATGTGGCAGACTTGAAAAGTTATGACAAATTCCCAGCAGAGCACCCATGGACAAAGGAACTACTTATACAGGTCTTTGTTTTTTTCTAACATGAGTGGGACTGGTGCTTTTTGAAAGATTTACTGAATAAATGAAACTTGGTAAGCAGCAGGAAGTTTGTGCATATGTATGGTTTGAAATAAAGTTCACTGCAACTGCAGAAGCATTAGATATTAGTGATGAAAAAAATGGTTTCCAAAATATTCACGTCACTTGAATGTGGACTGGATTCTGCTCCAACAGAAACTAATTTCAGTTTGCTTTAAATATTGCAAACTGGTTGAATTGATTCCCTAAAGGTTCGACCCCTAGTGAATAAACCTTCACCCCAGTTACACACCATGGCCATGATTCTCTAAGGGGCGGTTCCGATGTTGGAGAATTGCATAGAGTGACTGTGCCATCTGCATTTGCAGACAGGTACACACCGGCAGTATTCAGAATCACTGGCCACCTGTAAATGGTCCCCCCAGGTGCACGGGTGACGGCACACTGGACCCAGGCAGGCATCCAATCTGATGCCCATCCTAGGTCCTGTAGTGGATCCTCTGCACTGTGGCGTGGGTCCAGGGGAATGAATGGCACACACAGGTATCTGCTGCACCTACCCAGGATTTGTATGCAGAGTACACCCCCACGAGCCCGGGCCTAAATGTCAGTGACACCCCCTGCCAGCACACCCAGGTGGCCTGGTGGGTAGGGGTTGTTGTCTAGCAGGGGTCCAACGGCCATCTGCCCAAGCTGGTGTCCTGTTGACTGGTGGTGCAGGGGGCGTGTGTCATGTACGGCTAGTCCTCTTTTGCATACCCCAGCCACGTACTCCATGCCACTCTACACCTAAGTGAATGGCGAGAGTGTGGTCATGCCTCTCGGTATGCCCATGGACCACCAGTGTCGCGGTGGCTGCGGATCGGCAGAGGAATGTGCGACGGGACTGTGCTTCTATAGTGAATGCCATGGGGGTCTGTAGACCCTGCTGTGCAGCATCTCCATAGAGGCATGTCTGCTCTATACTTTCCCTTGCAAATCTGTACCACTCATCCAAACCCATTGCACACACCACAGCTCCTGTTTGAACTTTTTCCTTCCCCCACCCAGATGTGGCCTAACCATATAGTTGTTTAAACTATCTCCCCCCCTCCCCCGCCAAGGAGATATCCCAGATGTCCCCACTAATCCCTGCTTAGTGGCCCCTTTCAACAGTTACAAGTGTCAAGCAGTGTGTGCAGTCAGGGTAAATCCTGACAAATGTTTTGAGAATAATTACATCTGAATTAATAATATCTACAACTGCTGGTTTGTTTATCCAGTTAGTCCTGCTGTGAAGTGTTTAAATACTACAATGTGTCTGAAAAACACAAAACAAAATAGCATTGTACTGCAGTGGTATAATATGTTGGACAACAGACAGCTTTTTGGATTTTTTGGAATTCATGTGGGCCACCATAGTTTGTGGCGGGCTACTAAACTATATGGGCTAGTATTCCAACTGGCTACCCCTGGACATATCGCAGAAAGCTCTTCTGACTATTACAAATCCCCTTACCTGAACAAACAGTGGAATAGTGTTGAGTCTGCAAATGTCTAGTCGGTTAGTTGGGTCACGAGCCAAAATGTGCAGTGCACCCGTACAGCCCTCCACAATCTCATCCATTCTCACTCCATCCTGTGAAATAAAATAAAATAAAATAAATAAATAAAATGAAAAAGGTAGAAAGTAGCTGGGCTGAAGGAACCACAACCATTGATAAATACTGTATGGGGAGAGATATATATATCAGGCATACAAGAACAGCTCTGAGATCTGTTCTACACTGCTTTAGGTAAATACATTCGTGAGTAGAGAGGGATGTAGAATTCACACACTAATATGGTGTGCTAATAGCAGTACAATTCACCCAACCTGGGTTTTAACCCTTAGGCTGCTGGCAGAATTACAACGCATAGGAATTTTAGAGTGATACATCAGAGACCAAAGGTCCTGCTAGTATGCCCCCCCCCCAAAAAAAGTCCTACCCATCCCACTGCCCTACCGTCTTAAAGGGTATTTAGCCCCAACAGCAACCCCAAGCCACCCCCATTCCCCACCTCCCTAACTCCTCCTTTGGTATTACCAGCCTCCCTATACCCATTCTTGAACATGTTTATAGCCCCCCACCCACAACATCTCCACTGGCAATCTGTTCCCTGGCTCCACCCCTCTCTCACTGAAGTAGAATTTTCTCACATTAAATTACGGACTGTTCTGCCCACCTTTGGTGCTGTACTGGCAAGTATCCAGGCAGACATCAAAGAACTCATTTAATTTTTAGCAAGAATTAGGGTCCTCCTCCTGCATGTCCTGGACAACATTCCCCTTCCCAGTAAAACTGGCTCTGCCAGTGCCCATGTCTGTTTGGGTGTTTATGAGTAGAATAGCTTGCCAGGACACAATCCACAGTCACTACACTTGCACTGCCTGTGTAGCGCTTTTAGCGTGTATGTATAAAATACACTATTAAACATAAACGCCTCCTCTTCAAAATAATCTGCCCATCACAAACCTCCAGTGAGTTTCTTGTGGAGCAAACTCAATTATGTGAGCCTCGGTTAATAGTACCACTCCTCTCCAGCAGACTGGACCTCTGACACAGAGCAAGGTTAGATTATGGTGGGATTGGCTTGGGTGCCAGTTACAATCAGTTTAACAATATTTATACTTCTTTCACCATATTTTCCTTTTCTCCCCGGCAGGCTGGGCAGCTGTATATCCTGTTTCCGGCTCCTCAGTTGTCCTGATTCACACCACCTCCAAATTTTAGGGTGGACTGCCTATGCTAGCTGGAGGAGGGCTTCATCAAGCCCCAACCCCCAGTTTTTCCATCCATTTTCTCCCCATTTTACCCCACGGCACCAGACAGTTGGTATGCTGGAGGCTAGCATAAACACGCTGTGGCCTGAGTGACTCAATACCCTCCCACCCCTGGTTTCAGTACCTGGCTCCCCTCAGACACTTGTACCACCATCACACCTCTACATGGTGGCACTCAAAGGCCAGGAGAGCCAATCTTCCCTCATCCAGGAGAGCCAACCCCCATCCAGGGCAGCCAACCCCCCATCCAGGGCAGCCAACCCCCCATCCAGGGCAGCCAACCCCCATCCAGGAGAGCTTACTCCCCCTATCCAGGAGAGCCAACCCCCATCCAGGAGAGCCAACCCCCCATCCAGGAGAGCCAACCCCCCATCCAGGGAGAGCTTACCTCCCATCCAGGAGAGGAGAACTGCCAAGCGGCTTCTCAACCCCCTGGCCATACAAACATATGAATGTGCCAGCAGAAACAGATCACCCGGCTATCCAAGTCTGCTCGAGTGTGCAGCTAGCACTACCCGATCCCCTTTGTCATCCCACTGCTGCCCCCCACCCTCACCTCCCCTGTCCCCTGCTCTTTTAAAGCTGTTCACAGATTTACATGATACCACCCATTCTGGTAGTGCATTCCATTTTGCTACCACCCTCTCAGTGAAATCATGTCTCCTCATTTCCCTCCTAAATCTCCCCCCTCTATTCTTAGCCCATGCCCCCCGGTGTCCCTCCCCCTCCTTAGCTTAAAGACCCCATCTGCCGCATCCTTATCGATTCCCTTCAGATACTTGAATGTCTCTATCATGTCCCCCCTGTCCCTTCTATCCTTCAGGGTGTACAAATTCTGGACTCCCAGCCTGCTCTCATTGTCTCTCCCCTCCAGTCCACATATCTTCATTGCCCTCCTCTGCACTGCCTCAAGTAGTCCAATATCACGCTTCAGGTATGGCCTCCAAAACTGCACAGAATACTCCAAGTGCGGCCTTACCAATGACTTGTACAGGGGCAAGATCACCTCTCTTCGCTTGAACGAAAACCCCCTCGCTATGCACCTCAGCAATTTGTTTGCTTTTGCAGCTGCTCTCCTGCACTGGGCAGTGCTATTCATGGTCCCAGTTACCATTACCCCTAGGTCCTTCTCCTCCTCAGTGATCCCCAACTTAACCCCTCCCCCCAGCCAGTATTCTCTCCTTGGGTTCTTCACCCCGAAGTGCATAACCTTACACTTCTTTGCAATAAACCCCAGCTGCCACCTCTCTGACCAGTTCTCTAAGCTGGCTTGTGTCCTCCTGCAGCTGCTTCCATTCCTCCCCTCCATCCTCCACTGCTCCTATTTTGGTGTTGTCTGCGAACAGACTTACCTTGCTCACCACCCCTTGTGCAATGTCTGATGTGAAGAGCCCAAATAATACTGGTCCCAGCACAGAGCCTTGTGGCACCCCGCTCGTCACCAGCTTTGGTGTCCTCCCACACCCCTCCCCCCAGCCAATTCCCAGCTACCCACACTCACCACCAAACACGGGTCGCTTGTGTGGCAGGAAGCAAGGTGCTAGCGACTCCACCCTCCACACCACTGGGCCAGTTAATATTTATACTTTAAGGAGTTATTTAAATACCGCTGTCAATATTTATGGTTATTTAGTGCCCCACTCTCAATAGTGAAATACATTAAAAGATAACTGCATTTCACTTACATGCCAGTATTTTATGTAGAAGCTATATTTCAAATATTGTTTCGCATTCTGATGCCATTCCATATTTACTGGCATTTTGGTAGAATTCAGTGGGTATTCCTAAACCTGCCTTGCTGGTAAGGACAATTGAGAAAGAAAAAAAAAAAAAAAAATATCTGTATGATGCAGTTCATATCTTTGTTAAGCATGGGGTGAAATTAGGCAGGAGCCCACAGGGACTTCGTTCCACCAGCTCTTAAAAATTGTACGATCATTCCACCACCTCTGTCATCTTTCTCCACCGACTACTATGGGAGAGTTTCACCACCTAGAAAGAACAGTTTGTTACGGTAACAGCAGATCTTTGAGAGACTCTTCCCCGTTTAGCCACACCATGGGGCTGTAAGCTGCTGGAGTCAGGACCACCCAGAAATTTCTGCAGGTTGTAGCCACCTATGTCAACGCCTCTATAACATGGGTGTCTCCCAGCATGCCTCAGTTCCCTGCTAGAGATGAGCTTAGAGGATCATCGGACTGGCAGGGACTAAAGTTACCAGGCACACAGGAGAGAATATGGGAACGTGACTCTGGATGTCACAGTGGGCATCTGAGGAGAAACACCTTGTTAGAGCATGCAGTATGGTCACCTGTCCGGGGGGAGTCTGGAAGGAGAGCTGTGGCCCAATGGAGGAGATTCTCTTGATGATCTACTGTTATGGTAGGTAACTATTTTATTCCCTTCACTGAGCCATCACGGAACAATTTGCAAGCAGTACCAAGTACAGAGGGAGGAAGACAGGACCCGATGATCGTAAGGAAGGAGGCCCTGCAGAACACGGAGGCCAAAGCTGGCACACTTATAACAGGCGATGTTCAGACTGTAGTGTTTAGTGAATGTACAAAACAGTACTCCAAGAGGCACCAGCACAAACGTCAGCAGTGGACACATTTTGAAAACAAACCACTGACGCAGCCACCCCGTGGGTGGAATAAGCAGGAACAAGACCAGGAAGCCACTTACTGCTTCTGGTAACAAAACCTAATACAACTGGCCAGCAATCTGGACAGACGTGGTTTACTAATCAGTGAGCCCATCATTCCAGGGCAAAAGCAATAAACAGGGGAGATGATTTTCAACATCCTTTGTACAATTCAGGTGCCAATTCAGCATCCTACAGATGTCCAGTGTATAAGCAACACTCCACTCTATCTGTGGGGGATGAAGTTGCCCAGAAAGTCTGCAGTCTGATTTAGTGTTCTTTCAGACAAAACGGTTAGAAGAAAACAAGGACTGGTATGTAAGGTAACCCTATCCTTGTGAAAAAAAATAAACAGGATCTGCAACCAGAGCCTGCAACTCAGAGATGCATCTAGCAGCAGTCATTGCCACTAGAATCAGGGTCTTTCAAGAGAGGAAGCATAGCTCACAAGTAGCTGCAGCCTCAAAGGGGAGGTGTAGTGAAGGTCTCTAGGACCACAATAAAGTCAGACACAGAAACTGGATCTCAGACCGGGAATGCAAAAGGAGGATACCCCCCTTAGGATGCTACGGGAAACCTCCAGCTGAGCGACAGTCTTGCCCTCTGTCAGGCCATGAAAAGCTGACAGTGGCCATGTGAACCTTTACAGAGGAATACCAAAGTCCCAAGTCTTTAAGGGACAACAGGTAGTCCAGAACTTTAGGAACTGGGCATGAAAGAGAGATCCATGGCATGCCAAGTACACCACACAGTAAAACACTTCCATTTTTGTGAATAACTGTACTGGGTAGACAGCTTTCTAGCCACTAAGAGAACATCAAGCACTGCAGGGGGAAACCCCTAAAGCAGGAGAGCTCTATGTCCTCAGGAACTATTCGTGAAGTTGCAGAGACTAAAGATCTGGGTGCTCTAGAGCACCCTACTCCTGTGTCAGAAGTCCTGTTCCTAGGGGAAGTGGCTGGGGGAAGGGGGTCCAAGAACACACACACAAAAACACTATTGCACTGATCAAAAGATCAAATGAAATCTCTCAAAAATGAAAACAGCTTACCAATCACTGTGTCAATAAATATTTATTCAGGATGTGCTCTAAAATCGCAGCCATAAAGTGCAGACAGATAAATACTGTGCACATACAAAAGAAATAAAACAAAAGTACACACCAACACCCACTTGGAGTATCCATGGCAAACCCTAGGCAGCATGGACATGGGTGTGCAATCATGTGACATGCCCAGCCAATCAGCTGACGTTTCGCCAGTAGGTTCCTCAGCGCTCTCGTATATGAGCGCGCCCGGAACTGTAAATGACTGTGAAACCGGGGAGGGAGACAAACCAATGCCAGATCCAGGACCATGGTGTCTGACAGACAGTCGGGGGGGGGGGGGGAGGAGGAGACAGGCCCCATGGCCAGAGCCTGGGGCCCATCTTTATCTGCAGACTTATCCCATCTAATTGAACGGGTACAGTGTGGAGGAGCATCATCCTTCCAATGCTGGTCTTTTTCAGAATGAGAGTGTTTTTATGAAGAGTTTGAAGAATTACCCTTTTTGTTTGATGATTCAGCGATGAACACAGTCAACAGTGGGGACCAATGGGCAGAAGGTGTACCAGGAACAGAAAATGGTTGATTGTGAAACCACCTTTACTGCAACCCGTTTCTCCATTTCTTGTAGCTTTAGAAAAATCTCTAAAGCCTTCTAGTGATGTCTCCTGGTTGCCTGGTTAATGCCCTGGCAAACTGAGCAGGCTTGAACACTGTGATTTGTACGGAGGCAATGCATACAAATGTAGTGGGCATCGTTATTAAACATAAACATCACCTTAACAGTAATAATGCAACACTGGTTCCTTGTTTTTCAGCAGCAGCATAAAAGAAAGTTTAGAATAACAAACTTAAAAAAGCAGCAGTGTGAGCAAATACTTGTGTAACCTCCCCCCCCCACAAATGGGGGTTCCCGAAAAGTCTTCCTTGAGCTTGCCTAAATGCTCACTGCCAGGCTGGTGTTCTGTGTTTTAGCAGTTTAAATATATTGCCAGAGTGTGCCTGTATAGCCCCTGTGTACTGTCTCTTTAAAAGCTGCCTGGATTGTAGTTATAATTAATCTGGGTGGGGCCGAGTGTTTATATGCTCGAGCCCCACCCGGGCTGCCAGATAATTGCTCTGTTCTGCCATCACTATTTGCGCACAGGGAGCTCTGTTATAAGATGTGCTTATTTGCTGAATATCTATTAGAGTGATAATATTGCAGTTTGTTCTAACCTGTTTTCTTTGCAGCAAGGACTGTTCTGTTTATCTCCACCAACTTGGCCCAGGACTGTCAGAATGGGCCAAAATTGGGACTCTAAAATGGAGCCTGCCTACGGGGCTTGGTGGGGTCAACAGTTGTAGGAATTGTAGTTTTTGCAGTTTGGCACCTAAATGAACCTGAAGGAGGAGCCCTTGTTGTGACTGACAGATCAGCCAACCAAACCTTTTGAATCTTGGGGAAATTCCCAAGTGGCTTGCAGCTAGTTTCAGTTCTGAGTTGGGAAGTGAAGAGATAACAGCTTGAGTGATTCAAGCAGCAGCCCCGGTGTAGATTTGCGCGAGAGAACTGTGGAAAGGCCAGAGTTTTGGCCTGCATGCCTGCCTGCTGTCCCTGAGAGGGAACTTGTGCCTTTTTTGGACTGAATACAAATGTGGAGAGTGAAGTAAGCCACTGAATTCTGACCAGGCTCCTACCTGAAGACCGAAGATTTACTGAATGCGATCGGCCTGTCTGGACTTCCTGCCACCTCTGAACTCTCGGATTGCACAGAGACTCTAATTGTGACCGGAGAGCCTTTTGCATGGTACAGTGGAATTTCCTTACATGTGAATGTGTTGTGTGCTTATAGTGGGTTGTGATTTGGTTCCCTACTGTGGTTTGAATTGTGTTCTGCTTGCTGGAAGCTGCATTAGAATTTCCTTACGTGTAAATGTGCTGTGTGCTGCTAGTGGGTCACGATTTGGTTCCCCACTGTGGTTTGAACTGTATTCTGCTTGCTGGAAGCTGCATCCAGCCCCATGGATTGAATCCAAAATCATCTCCATTGGACCTGGGCCTTGCCACAATGGCCCAGCCCAACTACCCGCTGCACAGAGAAAGCCATCAACGAAAAACCTGCCTGGGGATCAGCCCCCTGCTCAACACTTGAACAGGAATGATGCCTTGGTGATTCGTGTGGGCCCCGCTTCTCCAAGCACTCCAGCTCAACAACCTGCAGTCTCAATTTCATCCTGCCTCTCTCCAGTATTGGATATCGTGAGTAAACATCAGGGTAGCTCCCTGCAACAGCAGCTAAATCTAAAGTGTTGTCATCTGATTGACTGGTTGCTTTTTCTTTCATGAACTGAGCCCTCAGGCTCCAGATTACAAATAGTGTGTGTTGTGCATGTTGCTTTCTTCCATTACAGGGCCCCAACCAGCTGCAACGTTCCTGGCTAGCCCATCGTCTCCCTACCTGGGTATGCAGAGGTGCGACTGTGTGGGGACTTAAAGTGCATGCATAACCGTTTGATTAATATAGCCTTTAAGCCAATCAACCCGATTACGCCCCTTCCTTGTTCAAGTCCCCTGAATAAATCAGATCTGACTTTTGCTGCATTTAACCGGACTGTGGTTCCAGTTTGTGCCAAGAGTACTGTAATGTTGCCATTTACTGTGCATAACCTTGTTTTACAGGGGGTCCCTAGGGGCCCTGCCAGAGGAACCAGCCCTGGTTGTAAGTGCAAACAGTGTGTGCACTGGTATGGTGTACAAGGGATACTGCGAAAGTGATTATTGTATACTGCTCAGGCCACTAGAAGGGAAAGAGGGGGTTACAGTGTCCCAGAGGACTGTGCCCAGGTTAGTTTGACCACTACCAACCCTGACCTCTGGATGGAGGCACCCGTTTCAGAACTCAGGCCCCTTAACCTGCTACTAGCCATGCAGGCAGGGGTAGTAGCCCTTGAGATAGCGCCACCAAGGGGTTACACTTGCAAAAGTTCAATGGCAGTCTTCAGCAGTGGTGGACCAATGAGAGGTTGACTGTGGGATAAAGAACTGAGGCATGCTGGGGACAGCCATGTTATATAGACACTGATGACATGCGTAGTCCCAGCCTGCAAAAATTTCCATGTGGTCCCGATGCAGACAGCTTACAGTTCCATAATGTGGCTCAATGGAGAGAGATCCTCAAAGAAGATAAAGTGTTCCACCACCAAGAAATCGAGATGTGAGGGTTCCCCCACCTAAAACTTTTCTAATTTAAACACGGGTTAGCACTTATATGATTGTTACAATGCTCTGTTTTACTATGGAACTCCGTAGCGAGAGGGACAAACTACATCATACAAAATGGTACTTGCTACCAGCTTAACATCAGAAAAAAGGCTGGAACAAATAGAACACTACCAGAACTGTAACCAGCATTCAATAACAGATTTTAGAGGAAAATAATAAGTGACAGGTTTAATTCAGCTCTCCTTTATCAAGCTTGTATTCTTAAAAATGACAGAAATGGTATTAGCTTCTAAAAGTAATCAGCCGTTAATCATAGAAGCATTTTTTTTTTACCTTTTATTACTAGGTGTGAGATATAAACTAGTGACAATTTGGGCAGAAGGTAAGTGACTCTCCTTGGTCAGCTGTGCTGTTATAATCAGCAAGGTTAAATTTAATGAGGTATTAGGGGGACCCAGGATTAGATACATTGGCCTCTAAGCAAAATGCCATTTTACTCTCATACCTAGTAGTGCCGGATGGAAAATCTTCTAACTTGCAAAAGGGAAAAGTAAACAAAAATTCTTTAGAAACAGCTGGGTACAGTCAGTTAAATCCTTACAAGGCCATGGACTGATATATCAATCCAGAACTCCAATATGTTCTAATTCTGTTGGCAGTCAAAGGGTAAATGATTGGTATTTTCAGAGGATTACTAACCATTTAGTTTCAAACTTTGCTCATGGTAACAGTCGCATGAGATGCAACAGAGTTTTCAAGAAGGTCACAAAAGGCAGTAGACAGCGATCAATGCCAATAGCTAGGACATGCAACAATTACAACAAACACATTACTTGTCTGGTAGTCCCAGAGTTTGTTCCACGGAACACAGGCAAAAGAATACTTTCCAGCACAGTTTATCCAGTGTTCTTCGAGGTGCAGGATACTGGAGGAGTGGACGGCATTTATATGAACAGCACACCACGAAAAGTACTGGAGCTATAACTGTGGGCCCAGTTGCTAAAAAGATTAATAGTTCATAAAGCAATTCAACTTTTCCTTACAGTGTATGGCTGCTGGGATCCAGAGGAAGAATTGCGTTTGACATCTTGGTGAGCCTTCACCAGCAACTGGACGAGACGGGGAACAGCACCAGCTTCGCGGAGAGGGGCATGGTTAGTCAAGCACAAGGCTACATACGATCAGACCAACAGTAGCCTACCAAAAATTAAGAAAGACTTTCTAAAAGTTATGTTTCACAGTAAGATGTGCTAAAAACCCAAGACTACGAATCAGTGTTGTACTTTTTAAAAGTCGTAATCCATAATCCTACATTTTATTAGTGATAGCTGTAGTACTAAATAGCTGGTCTTCTTTAGCAATCAGATATATACAATAAGGTTCAAGATTAAAAAATATGTATATTATTGTCTCTTACCATAGGACCACTCTGGAAATGAGAGACAGACAAGACACAAGATTATTCATTATGCAACTTTGCCAATTGTGATCTGGATCAAAACTCTTAACATTCTTTTTGGCTTCCTCTCTGCCCTCAGCTGTGGTCTGCCACAAGACTCAATTCCCATCTCCGATGACGTTTTCATTTTATATGTCCTCACTGGGTGAGGTCTTTAGACAGTTTGGTTTAGAGTTTCACTGCTATGTAGATGGTACTAAAATGTGCATGTACTGTATTTTGCGTCTGACAATAGGGAGTTGGTAAATGTGCTACGGAACTGCCTGACTGACATTTATTTAGTCATTTATTCATTACAAATCGGGTTTACAACCTTTGAGTCAGAGACTCATTTACAAAGGCACCTCGTCACGGTGGTGGGGGGGCAGACATCAAGACAGTTATTACAGTGCAGATTAAAACAGAGGATAACATTACAAGTGCAGTAAAAGGAACATTTAACATAGATACACTTAGGTTACATAATGTAGTAGTTTGTATGTTCCTTAGGTTACATAATGTTACAAAATTGTGAGTTACACTCATGGATATAGTAGGTCCTCAGAGAAGACAGTGGGTTACATCCCTGTTTGGACCTAATAGGGAAGGGGTAGGTCTGGGGGAGGGAGAGGCATTTCAGTGGACGTTGT
The DNA here is from genome assembly GCA_016271365.2 of Neoceratodus forsteri. Lineage (NCBI taxonomy): Eukaryota > Metazoa > Chordata > Ceratodontiformes > Ceratodontidae > Neoceratodus > Neoceratodus forsteri. The sequence goes on along the minus strand of JADMNL010000032.1, from coordinate 24,102,449 downwards.
CGAGCCAGGGGGCAAGGTGGGCGGGAATCACAGGTTACAACAGGGGGTTAGTAGCACCTACAATACCTGGATTGCATCCAGCCGTCTGAGTCTGAACCCAGTAAAAATGGAGGCAATACTGCATTACTGGTAGAAGCAGATCCACACAGGCTGCCAATGACAAAAGGTGAACCAATGATAATCCATGCCAATAATGTCCCCCCTAAAAGCCCTCAATAGGGAAAAGAAATCTGGGTGTCATTTTGGACCAGTGGTTGACACTAGAACACTGCCAGCAGTGGTCCTGTTGGTTTGAAAAACTTGACCTGTATTAAACTCCAGCTGGCACGTGTTGATCTGGTGACTCAAGTTCACACCTTTGTCACATCTAGGTTGGATTATTTCAGCACATTTTACCACAGGCAAAATGGAGGTTTAGTGCGCTACTTGCATCTGGTACAGAACGTGATGGCCAGGATATCCAGGGTATCTTGCTCCAAGCAAGTCATGCAGGACTTCCGACAACTACACTGGTTGCTGGTTCAGTGGTGCCTTGCCCTTTAATTTGGAGCTTTTGACCTATAATGCACTACATGGTCTGGGCCTCCTCTATCCAAGTCAACTCCCAGTCAAGTACAACCCCTCTTCACCCCCCTCTGCTACACCAATGTTGGCCTACTGGTTGCCCCACAGGTCACAGTTATGTCACTCAGGTGCCAGAAACTTCACCCTGGCCGCACCATCATTCTGGAACATTCTGAGGGAGGCTCGCAGGGGGACTGCTTGTTGGAGATGTTTAAGAAGGGCCTAAAGGCCTTGCTTTTCCACTGGGCTTTCATGGATAGATTCAGACTATCAGATATTGTGCTACTGCTATATTTGTAACTTCAGGTTACTTAACAAGAATTTATGTGAAATATTTATTTTTCTATGATGTTAGGGGCTCCAAGCCATTTCAGGAGGGTGCCAAATTAATAATTCAACTGGGTTTTTTTTTTTTTTTTTAGATTTTATTGCATTTAAAATATATATTTATTCCATAAAGCACATACAAAAGATCAGCATTATTATTTATCTGTAGTTTTGAATATTTTATATGGTTTTGACAATCAGGGCACAAGGCACAAAAGGATGGAAGGCAAACATAAAACCTGCCACCAGACTGATGAATTGAGATGAGACATGGAAACCAGTCATGCCAGTACAGTCAGATCTGGTTATCCTGTGCCTTGTTATTACAGAGACCTTGCTGTCTGAACAGAGAACCTCGGGAATAGATTTTTGCCATGTTAATTGCCTCTTTAATATGGAAACCTCTGTTTCTGGATCTGAATCCTGTGTTCATTCTGGAACATTCTGCGGGAGGCTCGCAGGGGGACTGCTTGTTGGAGATGTTTAAGAAGGGCCTAAAGGCCTTGCTTTTCCACTGGGCTTTCATGGATAGATTCAGACTATCAGATATTGTGCTACTGCTATATTTGTAACTTCAGATTACTTAACAAGAATTTATGTGAAATATTTCTTTTTCTATGATGTTAGGGGCTCCAAGCCATTTCAGGAGGGTGCCAAATTAATAATTCAACTGGGTTTTTTTTTTAGATTTTATTGCATTTAAAATATATATTTATTCCATAAAGCACATACAAGAGATCAGCATTATTATTTATCTGTAGTTTTGAATATTTTATATGGTTTTGACAATCAGGGCACAAGGCACAAAACGATGGAAGGCAAACATAAAACCTGCCACCAGACTGATGAATTGAGATGAGACATGGAAACCAGTCATGCCAGTACAGTCAGATCTGGTTATCCTGTGCCTTGTTATTACAGAGACCTTGCTGTCTGAACAGAGAACCTTGGGAATAGATTTTTTGCCATGTTAATTGCCTCTTTAATATGGAAACCTCTGTTTCTGGATCTGAATCCTGTGTTCAGAGTACAGAGATCATTATCCCTGTTCATTCTGATCTGCTAATCTGGTGCAGGTGTTAATGAGTTTGTTAAAAATGGCAGTCTTCTTAATTCCTCTTAATCCCCACTGGAATGTAAAAGGTGACAGTAAATTATATTCCCCCCCCCCCATAAAAAGGTTTTTCTCCCCTTGGTGCATCACGGGCAGCTGCTTCATCCTGTCACTGCTTCCCTTGCTTGGCAGCTGCCCATACTGGCCCACCAAGCCCCCATACCCCCCATGGATTGCCCCCCCCATGATGGGGCTAGGAAAGGGAGGGCTATTTCCCCCCCTCCAGGAGACACGGGGTCCAGATTTGCAGAGTCGGTAAGCTGGTGGCAGTGTGGAATGATGGAGCTAGTTCAGCTCACGCTGTTTGTCCTTAATATCATCAGTCTGTGTGAATAGTTTTCCATTACAAAAAATGACTTTTTGCTATTATTTCCAAAGAAGAGTCTAATGCTGCAGTAATTGTGCAGGGACTGGGAAAGCAAAACACAGACTGGTAAAGGCTGTATTTACGGTTAGTAATGGTTCACATTTAAAGTTTATCAGTATGGAATGCACTCACCTTTGTGTTGTGGAGTGAGAGGGAGCAGGCAGGATTTCATGGAGCCAGTGAACGCCATTTTCCATTTTCTCCCTGGTTCTCCTACCATGGTGTCACACAAGGGAGTGTGCGTGGAGACACGCAAGCACTACGTATCCACAGCCTCTCCCTTCCATGCCACTTAACCTGCTGGCACTACCTCTGGGCCTCCACCTGGGGACAGCCAAGGGCTGTGCTGACAAACTTCCCCTCCCGGGGAGAGGGAAACTGTCCTCTGGATACTCAATCCTCCCTCCCTCCCTCCCCCCGGCCAACCTCAGCTCGCTCCCAAAACCTGGGTCGCTGGCATGGTAAGAGGAAAGCACTAGGCACCTCAGCCTTCTATGCCACTGGGCCAGCATAGGAAATAATTTTTTAGGCAGTTAATACCCTCCCGTTTTCTTTTCCATGCCAGTTATGTATGGAGACAGGCTTAGACCAGTTTTTGATACATAAATATCCTAGCTATGGGGTGCCCTCAAATCTACCTAGAGTTCCACTGTCCTCACCAGCTCCTGCTTTTTGTTTCCACATTCCCACAGCATTTCATGACATTAGTGCACTATCCATGCTGCTGATCAGAATGGCCTGGAATGGTGTTACGAATGACATTCAGGAAGTACCAAAAGAGTTCAGCAACTGCTGAGGAGAAAGGGATTCAGTGTAGTTACAAAGGTAAAAGATAGATTTAATAAAAAAGTCAAAACATATCAGAATACTGCAGACACCAAGAGGAAAACAGGAGGGTATTTAGAGCCATCAAAAACGGTTCCCAATCACAACAATTGTGCTCATTGCTCAGAGCCCTCACCTGCTTACTTACTTAAAATGAACTGAAACAGCCTACTTTGCACAATTTTCTGATGCATGGTTTGCTTATGGGAATGGATCGTAAATTCTGCTCTGCCACCAGATCGCTGTCCTCTTTCAGGTACTGCTAACAGGTAGGTCTGCCCCCGAACCCCTGCACTCCCACATTTTGTGATGTAGATATTTGTACAGCATGGGGGTGAACTCCATTGATTACAAGGGCAGCGGAGTTGTTAGCTGAGCCATGGCTTTGACTGGACCCCACCGTCCCTCTGGAATATTAAAAAATGAATTTTAAACCTTGCTCCCATTGTAATCAATGGAATGTGCCCCGTGCTCTTTATAAATCGACACCACAAAACGTGGGAGTGGCATGGGGGGGCTTGCTATTAGTGGTACCTGGAAGGGGAAGGGATTAGGGGGCACAGCAGAATTTACGATCACCTCCCCTGAACAAACAAATCATCCATCAGGAAACTGTGCAAAGTTGACAGTTTCAGTCCAATTTAGGTAAGGTAATGTTTGGAGGTATTAAAGCACAGAAACTGATGCTCTTTTTAACAAAGAAAGCTCCGTCCTGCCATCGCTCCCACTCCAGCAGTAGCTCAGCTTTGGCTGCTTACTGGCTCTGCCAGCTCTCAAAGTGCTGTCCCCAGTCTATCCAGCCCCAGTTCTCAAAGTGACCCCAACTCCAGCAGCAACTCAACTCCACATCAGCTTTGAACTTTGGCTAAAAGATCTGTTTCTAGTCACTGGAAAATCTGTGTTTCGCCGTGACCTGAAGACCAATTCTCTGCTCCTACCTGGAACAAAACCACTTAAAAGGAACACAGAAACATGTGGACCGTGTTCCTGACAAAAAAGGTTTGTATAATCTAAAGGGGCAGAGACTTCTAAGACAAAAATCATGGATTATTTCAAATTAAACTATGCATTAACTGAGCATTAATAAATGAAGAAAGGAAAATGAAATATTTTAACTATAAACAAAAAACAACCCCATGTTATTGGTTACTACGTACATTTTTATTATGCAAAAAGAGAAGGGGCAAAACAAATGTTTATGTATTAACCAGCTTTGACTGTACTCAATTTTTCAAACTGAATCCTTAACACTGAACATGGTTCAGTTTCCAAAGCAGCACTATAAGTTAAGTGCCAGAATCCTGTAACTGCAGAGTTTGGGGTGTGGATCAGTAACAAGCATCTGTACTCATAACCATTTAAAAAAGCAGGTTTGAAACTGCTTGAGACCTGCTCATATGTGGTCTTGAGGTCAGTTCTGCAAATGGTTTGAGAGTTGTAACTGTTCCCTTACCTGTATGGACAGACATCAGAATGGTTTCCATGTGTGTTGGTCCTCCATGGCTCCACAATCCATTACTCCGACATGCAAGATGCCGTTTCCAGAATGGAAGCACGCCTACTGTTCACAAGTGCAGACAGATTACCAGCATTTTTAAAACCAGTTGCAGTGCAGACAGGATAAAACAGTAAGCACTGAACTGGTTTTAAAAATGTTACAGTAGCACCATGAACAGTATGGACAGAGCCTAAATGTATTGAACTGGCCAGTTCAGACTTGCTGACCACAACATTATAGCAGTATAGCGCAGTGGTCTAAGGGCTCTGAGCTGCAAATCTGGTGATATCCAGCAGACCAGACCTGGGTTTGAATCCCACAGCTTCCACTTGCATACTGTGTGACCCTGAGCAAGTCACTTAACCTCTTTGTGCTCCCAGGTCACTCCTGTAAAAAAGCTTTCAGCTTAGTGTGCTATACCTGGTTAAACAACTAAATAAAAAATTAAAACATGCCAATTAACTATGGTAACAAGGAGTATCATATGGGCTTGTGCAGTGGTGGGAGGGCAACAACCAGGGAGACCAAGGTTCATAAACAATCCTTGGAGTCCCAAGCTAAAACTGGAAAAAGGGGGGAGGGGAGAGAAAGTGCAACGCGAAGGTTAGCACTCCGCTTCACGGCTGGAAAGGCACGGATCAACCAACATTATAAAATGGGTAAGAAAAACCAAGACCTGTGATTGGTCAGATGTGACCACATGATCATGTGTTATTACAGCACAGATCAGAAATGCTTAACTTTCTGAACCTCACTACTTCGTTTTTAAAATAAAAAAAAAATCAGAGAAATTTATAATTGCAATAAGGCAGTCCAGGGTGTGTATAACTGTGGGATGACAGCACAATATACTCTGCCTTGCCTCATGCCTCACCTACCAAGGTGTGCCATTATCCCACAAAAAACACACCTTGTTATCCCTTATTGCATAAGTGGCACACCCCTTGCTGCAGACCACAGAGCGGCACTGGCATAAATTGTGAAGGCCACTCACCTGCCCTCCCACTGGTGCAGCTGTGGTGATGTCCAACACGGAGGTGGGGGATAGAGGAAAACATTGGGGTGATGAGGTGGTTTCAATGACACCACACAAGACAGAACACAAATAAGACTGTACTTAGTCCTGGCAGAACAATAGGAATGACAAACGTCTGATTTCAGCTTACAAAAGCTCTCACATCCTGCAGGCAACTGAATCATTCACTGCTGCAGCCCTGCTTTGATATCAGCTGTAAGGGATTCTGGGATTTGTGGTTACAGAAAATGACAGCTTGGGGGTTTGCAGAATCAGCATGATACAATCTACTATACTAATGTATGTAAAAAAAAAAAAAAAAAATGGACCATCCCCCACACTTGGGTGTGGGGCTCTTAGTACTGACAGTTCCTCTACAAAATAAACTGACAACAGATCCTGTACTTGCTGTTTAGCTTTTAAGAAGTCTATTTTCCATCACCCCCAAAAAGACTTGAGTCTGTTTTTCCTGGACCTGGATGCAGTCCTGATACATTTAATGCAACACTGTGCACATTTAATAACACTAGAACTGTAGACGAAATTCAACTACCTAGCAAAGTATTTAATGCAACTATCAAGGTTATCGGACATCCTATAAGCCAGGTGACAAAAAATAAAGTTAAAAAGGCTGGCTTATCTGTCCATGATTAATGTATAAATTTATAGAGTTTACCTTAATCACTGGCCACTGGTATGGCTGTTGGAGCAGTTTAACGATGGGAGGGATGCCATAGTGCACACGCACTGCATTCTGGGCCAACTCAGCCTCAGGGTGTCGGCTGGTCAGATGCCGCAGGGCGCAGACAGCAGGCTCGGTGATGTCTTCCTTCTCTGAAGCTCTCAGAATTGTGTGGATTAAGGCCTCAATGCCATTGCTCTGTGTCACCACTGTCTTATTCCTACTGTTGTTGCAGGTCAAGTTCGAGAGAATACCTGTGGAGCAGGTTAGCATGTTCACATCATCTGAGCCTAGTTGGTGCACCAGAACCTGAAGAAGACTTTCCAGACCCTCCTGTTTAGGATAAAGAAATTGAGGTAAACTAGTAACAAATGACAAGTGTGAACACACAACCACTGTGCAAGGTGAAAACCTACTATATGGTATAGGGAGAGGGTAAAAAGTTCAGACCTCAACCCAACATACATATCTGCAAATTCGGCCACCAAATCTGAAGGGGTCTGGACTTCTGCTGTTCACAAGTTTAAATGGCATTTGAAAGAGGCACGAGTCACTTACATGATTACATTCTCCCTGAAGAAATAAGCACTGTGATAACATTGGCTTTAAAAGTTATAATAATGCAAACTTGGTGGAGTATTAGTCGCTGCTTAGTAATCAAATCACAAATTGCAGTGAGAAAGAATAATGTGACATTCTGTGAACTGAACCCAGGCCCCTGGAATACCATTCTGGTGCTCCAACCACTGAGCTACAGGCTCACATGGTAGGACCTGGGGTTCCCGGATTGTTCCTAGTTGCAGGATTTGCAATACCAAAGAAAGGAACTGTGTGTCACAGGGGTGTAGCCAGAAATATCAGTTTTGTACACAATCTCCAACAGTTGCACCCCACCAAATAAAAAAATGTACACATCCTCTCCAAATAGTACCCCCTTCCAAACAAGTCAGATTGTTGTCAGATGATTCCTCTAATCTCTAAAGAGGTTATACATGTATCTGTCTCATAAACAACAGAAGTTTAAACAGAGACACTCCTCAGTGGCCTAAACTAACCCAAATACTACAGATTAGAATGAAAATAACAGAAACGCATATGGTTTGTGACAGGCACTCAACAAAACTGTACTCAAATGTGTACAGTAAGTATGCCTGCCTACACCTTTGTGTCCAGCAACCCCAGGTCCAACCATATGAACCTGTAGCTTGGTGCTTGGGGCACTGGAATGGTATTCTGGAGGCCTGGCTCCAGTTTCCAATAGGTCACTGTTTCTTTCTCACTACATTTTGTGGTTCAATCCTAATAGTTCAATATGACCATGAGTGGAAGAGTGCTGAGAAAATAGGAAGGAAAATCATTTTTAAGCAGCACTGCATGTTACGGCGAACGGTTTGAGCCAATACCTTTTTACTCCATTTAAAGCACCAAATAAATAAATAAATTACACAATTAAAAGGAGTGTGCCTTTTTATATGGCTCCTCCCAGGTCATCATTAATGCATTAATGTTCTCTGCCATGTCTGAATACCCACTGTTCAACATCACTCTTCTTGTGGAGTAGAATGCAACAGACACTGCTCCCTGACATTATGGGACAGTCGGAATTCCAAAGCAGCTGACAATATGGGCAAAATCTGGGGACAGTCATAGTAAAAGGAGAGTTCCTTTTTAATTATTTTGGGAGAGGGGGGATGGTATCACAAGATAGGAGAAACAGGGAGTGCCAAAATGGAACAAAAAGGTACCGGTTTAAAACCAACACAATGTGCAGTTAACTCCTTAGAGCACTCCTGCAAAGAAATAATGATTTACTATTTTTATTTAATAATTTGCCCAAGATAACCCATTTCAGCTGGTGGGTGGACTTGGAGCACTAGGGAGTTTACGTGGCTTGCCCAAGGTCACAAAACGAGTTACAGGTTCCAGTTACCAAGCCAGTGCTTGGTCCCGCTAGACTACACTTCCTCCATGTTCTTCATCTCCTGTAGTTTAGATCCATTAATATGCATCTTCAGAGAAATTATATCACGGCTGCCAGTGTGGCGGCAGTGCAATACTGCCATTACTAGTCATTTTAAGCGAAAGGACAATGTCTATTCTTTTTGATGAAAGAAGCAACTGCAACTTTTTTTCTGTAAAGGACCTTACACAAGGCAGGCCCTGAATTTATTACCCCCACCCATAAGTCTGCATACAGCTTGCACATTTAAAAAGTAACTAGAGCAAGTTCAAACTAGTTTTTTTTTTTTATTACTTCTACAAACAGAATTATGATGAATTCAATGTCAGTTCAAAATTCAGGGCACCTGTAAAGCCGACCGTTCATGTACAATTACACAATCATTTGAGAATGAATAGCTCAAGATTGAAAGATGCACTTGCCATCTTCTGCTTGTTCAAATTTTGAACTCAAAGCCTAGTGAGCGTTAATTCTCTTTCCATCAATCAGCATCATGCCAGCCAGTATATAATTGGTGCAATACATGTGACTTTAAATAAAATATAAACATTTTAATACTGCAGATTTATCCAGTACAGTATTCTGATACAGGGAGTAATGTAAGGCTTTAACATGCATGTAAAATCCATGATTCAACAACTGTATATGGCTAAGTGCATGAAATGGGGTTACCAATGTTGGTCGCAAAAGTCCACACAGACCAATCGCAGGGAAAGCAATTAAAAACAGTGCCAACTATTGCATCCGTAAGAAGCCTTTATCAGGAGATAATCTAGATAAAAATTAATGACATCCTATGCTCCTTTGTGTAAAAATGTGCACGTCTTCTGTGGAAACTCCTGCTGTAAGACGACCAGTTTTGTGACATTTGTACCCAAGGCTGCAGTTTGTCATTTAATGCAGCCTGACAGACTGTTGTGCCCCCCATAAACTGTTTGCACCACTTGTGTTAGCGTTTGTTTATGTTCTGGGCATTTAGGGCACTCGTCTGACCCTCCCACCCCATACCAGATCCCCCTGAAGTTTGGCTCTTGGATGTAACTGCTCTGGTCCCCTGCAGTTACATTCAGACGTCTTTGCAAAAACAGATTAAAATTTTTTTTTTTTTTTAATGTTTTAAGCACTGTGCTCCAGCATTGCAATGTACTGGAGCAACAGTGCTTTCGCTGACCTTGCTTCTGGGTAGTAGAGCCCCACTCTCACCTGTGAGGTCACCTGTGACCTCTTCATGTCTCGCTCCCAGACATTCACTACGAGATGTCACAGGATTCTGTTTGAGGCTGAGAACAGGTACCAGAGCAGTGACATTGCTCCATGGTGGGCTGGCTTTTGGGGGGGGGGGGCCAGGGAAGGGTTTAAATTTCAGCATCCCGAAGTGTTAGCCCCCTTACCATCACCAGGAGTTCCAGAGATAAGCTTGCTATCCCCACCAGATACGCGGCGAGATGCCATGATATTGCTGATCCATCTGTGCTCCAGATAAGGGCCACTGCTTGCTACTTCAGGCTTCGCCAGCATTGTAGTCAACTGTTGCGTCTGCCAGGGAGCCTGTTTGGAGTGTTTTGACATAATCCAGTTAAATAAAGGGAGTTTTACCAGTTAAATCTAGTTAAATAAAGGGAGAAATTACTTTCTGGTCCCCAAGTCTATTTTGCCACCTCAAATTGGATGCTGCATGCAGGTTAAATTTTGTTTTCTTTTAGGGACCCACAACCTGAACCTGAATGCAGTTGTGTAGACTGACTTTTTGTACTTCCTAGAACTTTTGAGGGGGTCTGGGCATCATATCATGAGTTTTTAGTGCATGTGGGTTGCTCCCCGATTTGTACCAGGTCCGAAACAAACAAACACAAAGGCACCGCAGGTAATGGATAATTTAATATGAAAAAGTAATAAAATCCAGGTCTGCTGTGTGCCCAATGAAATGCTGTATGATGCTTTTTAGGGAGTGAATTGCTGGTGTTTTGTTGGATCGCAAGGTAGGGATCTAAAGGTTTGTTATAGCTGATTGGTAAATGCTGCAGTGTTTTTGGGGATGGGACCAACATGCTGCATGGTCTGAGCAAGCCCTACACCCACAGCAGGCTTCCAAACACTGGCCCACACCATGCAGCGCGATTACTTTTTTCTGGATGTGGGGCTCTCTGCATGCTAATTTATTGTTGAAATCGAATTTGATTGCAAATGCTGCATTGTGTTTTTTTTTGGGGGGGGGGGAAGAACTAACATGCCACATGGTCTGGGCCTGTGTTTGGAAGGCTGCTGTGGTGTGCAGGCCTCGGTAGGACTATTTGGAAACCAAGAGTCACTTCTGGGTTCTGAATGGTCTGAGTGACGCCTACACACCACAGCAGGCTTCCAAACACTGGCCCACACCATGAGTCATGCTGGCCCAACCCCAAACACCATGAATCATTAAATCATCCAGCAAATCAGTGACAGGCTAAGTTGTACTGCATCTTTTGCTCATTGTGGGAGAGCATCTGTTGTAATTGTCTGCAAAATAATGCCAATTTTCTAATCAAAGGCCTCTCTGTTTTGTACCATGTTGTGATGTGTGTGCCTAAGTCTCCTTGTTTGAGGGCCTCCATTTGGTTTGCAGGCAGCTGGATGCGGGCCTCCATTTTGTTTGCAGGTGGCTAGATGCAGGCCTCCATTTTGTTTGCAGGCAGGTGGAAGCGGGCCTCCATTTTATTTCGTGATTCTTTTCTTCAGCCGACTTTTTTGGGAATCTCCTCTTCTGTCGACTTGTTGTGCATTACCTCCTTTTCCATCAATGTTTTAGGAATAATCACCTCTTCCGACGACTGTTTTGTGAATAATCACCTTCCATCAACTTCATTTTCTGTGCATTACCTCCTCTTTCACTGATGTTTTGTGAAAATCACCTCTTCCATTGACTTCATTGATGAATCTCTTTGTGCAGTCTCTTTTATGGTGCCATTTATTTCTTGCGTCAGCTTCGTTTTGTGATCAATCTCTTGTGTCAAATCTTTAAATTGTGACTAATCTCTTACGGTGGCCTCTTTTACAAGAGGTGATGATTCAGACAATGTATTCGGACTGATCACTTACTGTGTTGCATGCGGCTGCTGTGAGGCAACACTTGCGTCAGTGAAGTGTTTCATTGTCTCTGCTGTCACTTCAGTCTTGTTTGGCGGTATGGTAGTTTTACCCACCACAAATTGGTGGTTTTACCCACCAAAATTACTTGCGTTTCAACAGTTTACATTTTTGCAAGGAATGGAATCCAGATGAAGGCCCTTGCTGTCTGCTGCAGCCATGCTCACTGAAGCTCTGTGGACTACAATCAACCCTCAATCATCAAAAGAAAGGAACAAGCATTACTGAGCAAACAAAGAAATCCCCAGAACGTTATCAAAACTACAAGGAGAAGAAATGTGCATAACGCTCACATGCATACCGCAGCAACATGAATGATGAGAAGCATGAACATTATAACCAGATGGCTAAAGAGAGGATGAAAAGATATAGAGAGGCTCAGAAGCAGAAAACATTGCAAGCTGACACCTGTAGTGCTCCAAGCAACACAGAAAGGTGGTCTGATGAGAACACATCTGAAGCCCAAAGACAAGCATGGAGGGAGAAAAAAATGCTGACAATGTGCAAAAATGGCAAGTCAGAAATGTTGACGAATTCATGAAAACGCTGGAAATGCACAGAAAAAAAAGGAGCGTGAAAAGCTTGCACAACTCTCAGCCACCATCACCACCACCCCACCAGCTGTACCGATCGGCACGCCAACTAGAGAGCTGTGTGTGATGCCGCAGGCACACAGATATGACAGTGCTGTAAGAAAGGCTGTGCAGAGAGCAAGAAAAGGTCTTTCAATATCACCAAATCGATTTTCTTATGTAATGAAGAAGATCCTGTCATCTTGTTCACCTGCCAAACAAGCCGCATTGGCTCGGCACAAAGCTATCCACAGTCCATGCAACCTACAAGAAAAACTGATGTCTGCTTTTATGGAGAAGTTATCAAACTTAAAAAATTTCCAAAAAACAGGACAGACTCCTGAACAGAGAATTCATCAATACAATTCTTGTGCTAAAAAATAAAAATAAAAAATACAGTTTGCTCAGAACCGCAAGTGCAACACTGGGCATCAGCTGGAAGAGGCTCGTGAAGGTATCATGTGGTGGAACAGAAAGCAACAAATGGCACAAGTCTGCACTGCCCGAGTCAAAGAGAAAAGTGGAGATTTTTTTTGAAGAGTCTGCAACTCCACTACCTCACAAGAAAGCTTTTTCCAAAAGAACCGGCACATGTTGGTTATATCTTGACAGACCCATCCATACTCTATACAATCAATTCACCCAACAGAACCCAGACACACTGGTAGGAGTGAGGAAATTTGGAAGCCTACGCCCTAAGCACATTAAGCTGGCCAAAAAGCAAAAATTGGACCACTGCCTCTGTGAATACTGCATGAATAGCTTACTGAAACTCAAGGCGCTGAACCGTGTGTTGGATCTTCACCGGCTGACATCATACAAAGTCCTCACTGTGCAACGTGCAGTAGAGCTAACAATGTGTCCTCGCCCTCCTTTGCAAAGGTTTTACAGCCAGGACTGTGTGGAAAAAAACATGTGAACAGTGCAGCACAGGACATTTTGTAAAATCCATGGAGGACCTCATTAATGGGCATGGACAAGACAATGTCACATTCCAGCAGTGGGAGAATACAACAGTCATGCGAACTGTCAATGGCATACAGGTACGGCAGACACGAAGAGTGTTGAAAAATTAAAAAGCAACATTGTGGACACTGGCGGAAGTCGTAAGAGGAATTTTTGTTTTTGGGTCAGCACTTCCATACGGCAGCATGGCAGCACCGCCAGTTTGCATACATCAAAAAATACCTACCCCAGGGATGGGTAGTGATGGTTCTTGACCTTACTGAGAACTGTGCCTGCAGATTACAGGACAAAGTGAAGACAGCCCACTGGCATTATGAACAAGCCACGGTTCACCTAGTAGTAACATACTACCCTTGTGAGAAGTGTGACTCAACAGTAACAGTCATTAGTTTTTATATCCAGTGATTTAAAACATGATCACCATGCCATGCGCCACTTTGTGGAGATATTGAATTCACATCTACAAAATGTCCACAAATTAAAAATCAGCAGAGCGGTTCATTTCACTGATGGCTGCCGTGCCTAGTGTAATCCAAATGGGTCGTCTTTGACATTTCAATGTCATCCAAGAAATTTGGCTTCCCCATCGACGGGGCTTTTTTTGGCTCATGACATGGAAAGGGTCCAGCGGATGGTGAGAGTGCCACTGTAAAATTAGCAGCAAGCAGAGCTGTACAATCACGATGGGCCATAATTAGAAAAGCTAAGGAGTGCTATAAATTCTGCCATGCAACACTGACTAAAGAGCATGACACAGAAGGGTGCAGCCCATATTTCAGATGTACGGTTAAAAATGGTACCTGGAACACGAAAGCTTCACAGTGTCAAGTATGCAACAGAAGGTGTGGTGGTAACAAGAAACCGGACTTGTTTTTGCACACACTGTGCTCCTGAAGATGGGCCCTGTGAAAATGTGCATCATGCTGAAGACTGGAAGGTTAAGAAACTAACTGCTTCTGCATCATACAGAATGTCGTCTTCAGATGCCAACACTGAGCCCATTGGTCCCTCTGCTCCTGCACACACAATAGCTTCCCAAGCTGCTGCCTCGCATGTCAACACAACTCATGACTTGCTGGCCACAAGTGCTGATCCTGCATTGGGGTCGCTCACAGCCTGCAATGAAACTCTAGCTCCTGCTGAGGCCATACCTGAAGAATCCACAGGCAACGATGGTGCACGTGACAGTGTGTCAAAGGTTGCTGAAGAGGATGCCACCACAAGGGAGAGCACTACAATCACCACTGATGCTTTAGCTCCATTACCCACGAAACACACAATCCCTAATAAGTGGAGCACTTTGCTAGACCCACAAATGATACAGACCAATCAGTATTATGCTGTGTACTACTCTAAAGAATATTTTGTGGGGCAGCTAACTGCAGTGGATCCTGTGGGACAGTGGTACTCACTGAAGTTCCTGAAACAGTGTGGGAATGTCTTTACATGGCCACGGCATCAGGACACTGACCGTGTTCGAAGAAGACTACTTTTTCATGGGCCAATTCAGTTTTTGCATGAAGGTGGGACCTTTGAAATTAACAATGGTGAACTCAATGCAATCAATGAAAAGTTCTGCACGCTTCAGGACAAATGGAATTAAAAGGTCTACCATTTTCAATGTACAGTGCTGAACTCCAAAAAAATATTGATTCCAGTTTGCCAAATAATTCATAATAGTGTGTCTGTATAGGGATAGTGTAGCCTTGTAGTCACATAGTTGAGTAGTCTTGTAGTCGTAGTTGAGTAGCCTATTGCTTTAAGTAGAATTCTTTATTTTTTGTTGTAATGCTTAAGTGCTAGTGTTGTAAATATTAAATTTTTATTTTTACATGTTTGGTTGTATTACCCATTTGACTTTTTTTTTTTTTTTACCTTGAATGATAAAAAAAATAGAAAACTGAACAGGTATTCTCTGTCTCTTATTACATGCTGTTGTATGCATCACGTCCAGAGTTACATGGACAGTCACTTTCATGTCCCCCGTTACACGTGCAGCCCTAACTTTCATGTCCCCTGTTACACATCAGACTTTGAGGAGGCCTTTTCTCAGGATCTGAAATGGGAGTTATCCTGCAGCATATCACATTTTTATAAGGTGAGTCACAGCATAAAAAATGCTAATAATCATTGCTATATTTTGACTTTTCAAATTTGACTCCAATGTCACACTTTGGTACCCCTTTTTCATGCATAGAGCCATGTGTATTTTCCTAATTTTAGCAGTGGGGGGGATATGAAGCTAGCATAAACCATTTACAATGCCTCATTGCATTGCTAGGAGTGATACATGCAGTTGAGTAATGCCTCACCTGTTTAGTAGCTGCATCTGAGAGGTTTCTTAGGGTCCAAAGACAATTCTGGACAAGTCTTGGGCTTGAGCTCATCAGATGTTTTGATAGGGCCTGCATACCTCCTGCCAAACAATATAATATTCTTTTCAGTATTGTTAAGAGCTACCAGCACTATACTCATAATACTGTATAGAGAACTCTCCAACACAAAGCAACTAAGGGTAGGTTTTGTCTCCATGTGGGTTTGTTTTGAGGAAACATTTCTCTTTAATTTAGTATTTCCCTTTTATATTGCATCTGTTTTGCAGACTAAATGCCCTTTATTCCCCCCTTCCCCTACTCCCATTCCATGGGATCATGTGGGACATGCCTGTGAGAAGGAGGAGAAGGGAAGCTGCCTTTTATAGTCCATACCAGGGCTACCCTATAGTTTGCTGGGAAGGAGTGTGCAAAGTTCAGTCTCTCTACCCTCAAACCAGTCACCTCTTCTGTGTGAAATCCCCAACTCTTGCTGACCCTATGGTGAACACCCGAGCTTGCTTCTGAACCCAGGTCTGTAGAGTGGTAGTGTGGAACAATGCCGCAGCATCACTGGTCCATTCCAGTCTATTATATATTTTAAATGTGTTAATCGGGAAAGGTACACTTAGAAGAGGCTCATTTCAAGGTGCAAGCCAGAGGAGATGGGGAGGGGGAGTACAGAAAGAATATAAAAAAAAAAAAGCCAGAAATTACAAAAATATCAAGCAGCAGTTACATGGACAACTAAAGAGTACAAGACTACTATGATGAACAAGCAGCTAAACACCACCATGGCTCACAGCAATGAAATGTAGCCAAGTGTGTCACTACTAAAGTGCGCAGTGCCTTTTGGAGACTGCGACTGTGCTCTACGATACAGAATCAGACAGCTGGTGTGAGCACATTAAGCCAAATTGAAGGGGGGAGGATATCTGTAAGATGGAAGGACAGAAGGGAGGGGAGAGAGAGTCAAAAGGTGAGTTGACAGGGATGAGGGAGGTGTCAGTCAATATCTAAGGCTGGGAGTGACAGGGAGAGGTGGATGGAAGAGGGGAGCAGATTCCAGAGGGAGGGAGGGAGGCAGTAGGAGAAGGCAGACTGCCCAGTAGAGGAATGAGGGTGGAGAGTAGAGAAAGTACGTGAATCACTAGAGTGGAGTAGAGGCATGATGAGAGGTAGAAGGGAAGGGATCAAAACCAGTATTTAGCAATAAAGGAGACAGTGCAATTGGCGATGTGAAGAGAGTGAGAGGACAGAAAGGGAGAAGCAGAGAGAGCTGTGAGGAGTACCAGGGGGAGAGTTGGTAGCAAAATGACAGAAAGCACTGCAGAGAGTATCCAGTCTGGCTAGGGAGGAGGACAGGGTGGTGCCACAGAACTCATCCCCATAGCTGAATGAAGTCTGGGAGAACCATTATGGTGACCAGTTCCCAGCAGACCAGGGGAAGGGGAGGCAGTCCTAGCTGTGGTATAGGACACAGAGTTTGGTGCAAAGCTTGGCATAGATGGTGTTGATGTGGGCAGAGAAGTCCAGCTTACTATCAAGCCACACACAGAGGTACTTGAAGGCAAGGACTACCTCCAGAGGGGTGCCATCCAGTGTGGAGAAGACAGGTAAGGGCGAGACTCTGGCTAGTGCTGAAGGTCATAGATACTGTTTTCTTGGTGTTAAACCAGAGTGGACTAGCATGGAACCAGTTCAGTATGTTGAGGAGTCCTGCTGGAGCAGACCTTCCACAACCAAAGCCAAGGAGTTGGAGGTGAAAATGACCATATCATCCGCATACATGTGGGTATGCAAGGAGACACATGCAGAGGGACAGGTCATTGAGGAAAATGGAGAATAGGATAGGACCCAGGATGGAGCCCTGTGAGCCCCTGCTAGGATGGGGAGGGGACATGATGCCTCCTGCCTGTACGGACTGTTGACAGCCTGTGAGGTATAAATGGAACCATTCAGCAGCAGGAGCTGAGAGACCAGCAGAGCACAGCTGCTTGTCCAGGAGGAGTGGGTGGGACATAGAGTTAAAGGCTTTGGCCAGTGTAAAGGGACACTGTCAACCCCCTTAGGTCTCAAAGTGTCCCTAGTTTTGAAAACACATTTTATAACTGCCAACATTCTGTTAAGACTGCTGATGTAGCCGGTAGTTTGATTCTGTTTTTTTTTTCTTTAAAAAGTGAAAAACAGACTGCCCACCATACTGGTATTACCACACAAAAACAGGTTTGTTTACATTCCTTGATCAGCTCCCACTGCATGTTTCCTGGACTTGGGAACACCAACAACACAGTCTAGCCACTCATGATGCAATGGGATTTTAGGAGGCTACTGCATCGTGAGTGACTGCACTGTTTTGGGGTGTTTCTAATGCTCAGGACGTACGCAGTAAAAACAGATCCGGGAGTATAAACAAAACAAGGTTGTTTATAAATATACATTACCATGCATTTCAGTTCTACTAAACAAGGAGACAGACAAAACAAACAGCATCATCAATGTGTTTTAGAGAAGGTAAGCAATCATAAAATGTAGGTTTTTTAACTAGAAATAATATGATGGAAAACAGGTTGACAGTGTCCCTTTAACGAATATAGCAGCAGTGATGTGTCCCAGATCCATCCCAGTAAAGAGAGCGACACCACAGTGAGGAGACAGAGGAGTGAAACAATTATGCTGCTACTGTTCTTGCTACTTTGCACAGTTTACCAAGCATCACCTTGTTCCATAACGGAGATTAACATGATGTTGTTCTCACTTTAAGCTGGAAGGGCGCACATGAGTGTCCATTACATAACCAGGCAGGCTGTTCCTGGGATTTTCTGGCAAAGTTGGAAACGAAGAGCAAGTGGTTTGTGTCTGCAGAAGAGCTACAGTCAACCTTCCAGCAAAAGTAACATTTGAAAAATGTAGCAAGAACATTGGATTTATTTTGCTCTGCCTTACTAATGTTGCTAAAGTGGGGACTCCAGCATGAAGAATAAAGCAGCTGGTTCCTCAGGGACCTGGGGCCGACTTTTTGCCCAATGAGTTTCACTGTCCGATGTTCTTACTGATCTGACCTTGACTGTAAACACAAGTATTGTTCGACAGTTAAACCAAAGTAGGTCACCTCATTTTCCATTTTCAAACAACTGCACACTCACCAGCCTCCACGATAGCAGGTTTGTTGCTTGGGCAGACAGACAGGACTTTGAGGACACGACTGGTGGTCCAGAGTAGTTTTTCATAGTTATAGTTCCGCATGATTTGGACAAGAGCTTCAGGGCCTCCATTGGCCAAGATAATCAGCTAAAATGTAAAATGGATCATTAATTTAGAAATCAGAGACAAGGCATGAGCAAAACAAATACCTCCCCTCCCGGTGCGCTAAAAAGACTTTCTCCCTATCACAGGTCTGCTTCACATTTTTCATTCATGTTTACGTTTCATGCATGGCAAGCTACAGCACAGACGCATGCAGAGTAGGTGATAATCTACCTACGAGAACAAAAAAAGCAGCTTTACTCATTTTCTGAAGCTAGGCTGATAAAATGTTGCAAAACTCTCTTGGCTTGAATCTTCAGCAAATTGGACAACAGTAGATAAGTATGTTCTGGTGAGGCTCCCAGCATATGTACAATTAAAACATTTGGAATGACAAACATATAAACTACTGAGAGTTATTTAATCTCTGTGCTTATTGGGCACCTTTCCAGATAAGCTGCTCAACACACCACAGAAGTAACCACCACAAGTACAGTAAAAGTTTTATATGCAGAGGGTTATAAAAAACGAGTATAAAAGCCACCAGCAATTTAAAAACAAAAGAATGTTTCACTCCCCCTTTAAACATAATCAAGCTGCTCAGTGGTGCAGGGGGCTGAGTTGCTGGATTCTCTACCTCCACCCATGTCAGTGAACCGGGTTCTGAATCAGGCCAGGGAAGGAAGGACTGAGCATCCTAAGGACAGCTCTCCTCCCTCGGGGGGTGGGGGTCCATGTCCTCAACTTGCCTGCCACCTAGTGGAGGCTGGGAAGCAACAGGGGGGGGGGTGATGCAACCTGCGTGTATGTCAGTATGCTCACACACAGTGGCATCATATGCAGATCTCCAGGGAAATGAAAACACAGGAAAATGTCCCAGTTCGCTTCAGCATCTGCTGCTGGCTCCACATGACTTATGTGACAGGCTACCTAATATTTTAGAGTTCAATGCCAAACACTGCAAAATACTGCCCCTAGGACATAATAACCTGGCACTGAATACAGGATACGAACTGCCACTAGACAGGAAAGGGACGTCAGGGTTATCGTATCTGAGGACTTCAAGGTGGCAGGACAGTGTGAAATGCAGTGGAGTAGGGCTACTGTAATGCTGGGTTGCATAGGAAGGGGTATCCCCAGCAGGAGGAGGGAGCTGGTGCTGCCTTTATATCATTCGCTGGTGCAGCCACACCCTCAGTACTGTGTTCAATTTTGGAGACCTCACCTCATAAAGGACATAATAAAGGTGGTCCAGAGGAGGGCAACTAAAATGGTGCAGGGCTTGCACGAGAAGCCCTACGAGCAGCGATTACAGGATCTCAACATGCGCACCCTGGAATTAAGAAGGGATCCAACAGACCTTCAGGTATCTCAAAGGGGTTAAACAAAAAAAAAAAAAAAGGGTACATGTGGGGAGTCTCTCAAGTAAGGACAAGCACCAGGACCGGGAGGCATGCAATAAAGCTGGAGGGAGGGGGTGAAATTCAAGTGTGATGTGAGGAAATTGTTTCTTCACTGAAAGGGTAATAGATGCCAGGAATAGAATGCCACTGGAAGTGCTGGAGGCTAGAACAGTGGGGGGGGCTTCAAGCATGCATGGGATAGACATAGGGACGTATGAGATAGGATACAGGGAGGTGGGAGGGTTGACAGAGACCAGTTAGGGAACACCTGGGCAGACTAGGTAGGCTATTTACTGCTGTGCTTCCCTGACCACCCCAGAATTTGAGTTGCATCACCCTGATGACCACCTGAGGTTGTGGAATTTCTCTGGCAGAAAATGGGTACACCGGCAGAAAGGACCCTCTCAACAGCAGAAATGCAAGGAGGTAATAAGATGCTGCTGTGTGTGAAGGAAGGGCAGAAGCATCAGTGTAAAATGAGGGGAAAAACAAACTACTGGCTGTTCAAAAGGTTTCAGCAAGGTAGCCACTGACCAAAGATTCCCCCAGTTTATAAAAGGAAATGCACACTACAGTTTTCTAGCAGTTGTTTAGGAAAAAGACAAAAACAAGCAAAGCTAGGTTTTGGCAGCTCTCTCAAGATGCCACAAACCACACAGCTGCTCTCACCTTGCTTTCTTGGTTCCCATAAGCCAAAAGCTGAAGGCAGTCTGTAGTAATTGCTAGGAATTTAGGATTGTTCTTGTTCAGAAGAGGAACCATTTTCTGGAGACCATCTGCCAAACGCACAGCCATTTTGGCTCCTTCCTGGTACAAAAGTAGGTTGTGGAGGGTAGTGATAGCATAGAATAATACTGACTCCACCGGTGAGCTGCAAAATTGAAGTATCAAGATGAAGAAATAAGTGACACTGTAGTAACTTGTAGAATAGCCACCAAGTGCACTGGTGCACCTTTCCATGTTCTGGAGGACTTCTGCAGATGCTACATCATCATGTGTAGACCATCTGCATGAAACTCTCCATCACTTGCTCCTTAAAACAGCAGAGCTCTGTGGTGTCACCTCAGTCATCCTTGTTAAAGAAGGCTGTTGGTTACACACATGCTACAACATCAACAAAGAAACACAAAAGTTGACGGCAGATAAGGAACGCAAGGCCAATCCAGTCTGCCCATTTCTTTTCCTACCTTATGAATGTGCCATCAGCCTTTGCTCTGTCAATGGCCTATCTAGTCATACTCATCTGTATTGCTCCCTTATGCCTATCCCATGCCTGTTTGAAGCCCTGCACTGTATTCATATCCACCACTTCCTGAGGTAGGCCTTTCCATGCATCCACCACCCTTTCTGTGAAAAAGAACTTCCTCACATTACCCCTTTATCGGCCTCCCTCTAATCTCATGCTGTGTCCTCTTGTCCTACTATTTTTCTTATATTGAAACATGTTAGACTTTTACCTTGTTAATGCCCTCAAGGTGTTTGAATGTTTTGATCATTTCACCTCTCTCCCACCTTTGCTCTAGGGTATACATATTGAGCTCCATTAATCTGTCCTCATATGTTTTCCGATGCAGTCCCTCCACCATTTTGGTTGCCCTTCTCTGGACTGCCTCAATTTGGTTAATGTCCTTGTGAAGGTGTGGCCTCCAGTACTGCATGCAGTACTCCAGATGGGGCCTAACCAATGTCTTGTAAAGGGGGATTATTACCTCCCTCTTGTGACTTGTGATACCCCTACTAATACACCCCAACATCCCCCTAACCTTACCTACTGCTTTAGTGGTCTGCTTGTATGATTTCAGGTCATCGGTGATGATGATGCCCAAGTCTCTCTCTTTTCCTTTGTGACTGCCAGCAACTCCCCTCCCAACCTACTGGTGGCTTCAGGTTCTCTTCCCCATGTGCATGACCTTACACTTCTTTGCATTAAACCCCAGTTGCCACTCTTCCGACCATTTTGCTAGTTTATCCAGATGATTTCTTCTCATTCTGCCCACCCCATCTGGATCATCTACTCTGTTGCAGATTTTGGTGTCATCTGCAAACAGACAAAAAACTTACCCTCCAGTCCATCTGCAATGTCACTGATGAAGATACTGAAGAGGACTGGCCCCAGGACTGATCCCTGAGGTACCCCACTTGTGACTTGCTGTAGTTCATTCCCAGTTACAGATCTGACTTGCACAGAACAAATGAACAATAAATTCACAAAACTCTGAAACTGCATGATGCAATACCTCTAAGCACAAGATGCAAGTTTGAGAATAATGACCTCAGTTCTTGAATGCAAGGCTATGGGGTCATTTGGGAAAAATCACTGCAGTGCTTAGCTTCACCAGGGGACTGCAGGAGCACCATCAGACATTATTCTGTATGTAATATTCCATCTGGGATCCATTACTGCTTTTGTATGGATTCGTTTAGTTTATGATGAAGCTTAATTAAGAGTTTTAAGACAAAAAAGTTGGATGCTAATATATCATTTGATAGAGGTCAAGTACTGAGACAGTAGCTCAGAGCCTGGGAGTGGGTCATTTGGTGCACAGCCCTCTTCTGACTGATGGTTGATTTCATCATTACTTCCCTTGTGGGAATGCTGTTCCTGTCCACTTACTGAATTAGTCAGGTGCAAATACCATGGTTCCTCCCATGTTATAATTATTCAATGCAATGCTAGCAAAGTAACACAGCAGGGAGTGAGGCTTGTGTTGAAGGAAGGAGTTAAGCGGTAAGAATTAAAAATAAAAAAATAAATGCTCCGCTACCAGCACCAAACACTTTATGTTCAATTCTGACAGCAACAGATCTAAGAAAATGTTCTACTTTTCTGTCTAGCAACTCTGTATTTGAGTATTGTTATCTTAATGATAATTCTGACACCACAATATAGAGGATAATGTATGGTCTACTATCTATAACAAGCATGTGTATTCATCGGGAGGTTGCAATGGCGACCATTTGACCCTCAAGAGTGTAGCTCGAGGGGTTCGGTCACCATAGTAACCTCGAGATGAATACACATGCTTGTTATATATAGTAGGCTAGACATTGTGTTTCATAATATATGGCCCACTATCTGCAATTCAGCATTACAATTTAAGACAGTTGTGTCCTTTATTTTTCCTTTGTTTGCCCCACCGCAGCCGTTTCTCGAAGATCAGAGGGTTACAGGAACACGCATGTGTGAACGTGTTCCAAGTGGTTGTACTGCAGTTGCTACACAGCTAGTGCAGCACAACAGCCACAATGATGTAGCTACTGCAGCACAACAACATTGTTCTAGGGATGGATTTCCATCCACAACAACATTCCACCATGTACTGTAATATCATACAGTACATTAAACACCGATAGAGCACTGTCACAGCACATACAACAGCAAACCGCTAAGACAGCTGTACTGTATCATTTTAGGTATCAAAAGCTGGCACCAACCCACTGGTCAAATGCTGATCGATTTCTTAATCAGGCCGGTAACATTTTCTAATAACTAGCCCTTCATGATTGTACTGGAGGAGGTAACCTCCATGGCTGGTACTGAAAGAAGTAACCACTGAACCACTGGAATGTTTGTGGGGTCAGTCGGTTTTCCCACTACTAGCTCTCCTGACAAGTGGCTTCAGCCACTGAGATACCAGTCAGTATCTGTTCAAGATCAGATAAAAAAAATACCTGATGTGGATTAAAGTGCTGGTGACACGTTCGGGAGAACTTTAACAAAACCTAATATTTAGACAGTCCAGCTTGTATTTCCCATTAGTGCTGTATTCTTCCTCCCCATTATTTATTACTGAGGTCATCTGTATGAAAACAAGATCTTTGCTTCTGAAGAGTTTGTCTATTCCTGCTGCCTTCACCCTTCCTGAAGTTACAGAGCACTGCTTGTGACATCAGTTACTCCCATGGCAACAGACTGTGATGTCACAGAGGATTATGATCTGAAGTCGGGATTAAGTTATAGAGGCAGATGGACTCTAAAAGAGCTCTGAGGGATAAAGATCATATTTTCATGCAGATATCCTTAATAAATAATGGGGAGGAGAAATACATAAAATATAAAATGGAATGCTGGTAGAATTGTATCCAATTATTATGCTTTTTAAAGTTTTCTTTAAGGCGTTAGCAGCTCTTTAGGCATTATGTAATGGTAAGATTAAAGGGGAACAGTCAGTACAAAGGGCCCTCACACTCAAGTATGGAGTTTGTCCCAATATGCACTTTGTATGCAAAAACATTTTGGTTTGCTTACTGTTTACTGTAATATATTACATTGTATCAGACTAATTGTGCTTAGTTCCAGGCTTACATCTTCCATTACAACAAATCCCAGAATCCTCTGCTGCTGACGTCAGAGCAGTAGGCAGCAGTGGGAGATTCAATGGCCTGCAATGAGTTTTAGAGCTTCTGTAATCTCCGATCAGATGTTTTCTGGGTCTGCTTTTTCTCCAGGGGCTAAGTATGTGCACTGCAAGCTACTGAATCTCCTACTGCTGCCTTCTGCTAAGATGTCAGCTGCAAGAGGTTCTGGGATTTGTGGTAACAGAAGATGTCAACCTAAAACTAAGCAAAATTAGTCTGATACAATCTACTATACTATCGTAAACTGTATGTAAACTGACATGTTTTTGCACACAAATTGCACTTTGGGACCAGCCCCACATTTGGAGTGTGGGGGCCTGTTGTGCTGTTCCCCTTTAACTAGAGGCTTCTCATTGGTAGAGATGCTTTCTAACACTGGTGATATCTAGGATATATTCACAGTTAAAATAAAAATCAATAAATCTATTTTGAATCCATTGTATAAAGGAAAACTAAAGTCAAAGTTTACAAAAAATGTGGTGCACAGAGTGTTTTGATTTGTAGGTGTACTCCCCATAAGTCCTTGCTTTTGGTTAGCTGAAAGGAGTTTTTTCTAAAGTTGCTTGCTGGTTTTATGTCCCCTTGGCATCTCCAGGTCAGCATTTTTTATGGCTCTTGTTCCTGCAACACTGCCCGTCTCGTGTGTGATATATCCAGGACCATTAATTCAACAAGGGCTGTTTTTTTCCTCATGTCAGGAGTACTACGGCTGAAGTCGCCAGGTGCCAGGACCACACAGAAAACTTTCTAGCTAGCAGTCTACCACAGGGGACCACCCACATAAGTGTCTGACATCAGCCTATCCCATTAACATGGGAGGTCCCCCAAACCCACCTGAGTTTCTCCCTCCATACACTCGAAGCGGGCAGCGAATTGGAGAACAGATGGGGATCCTGAAAGCAGAGAAAATAACGGCAGAAGTAGTGCAGGAGGGAGGGAAATCAGGGCCTGCTGCATGAGCTTCTCTCAAAGATCTATTGTTACGGTAAGTGTTTAAGTAACTGTACTATCTTACTTCAAGGAAGGCTCTTGCAGCAGGCACTTTTTATTAAAATTGTCATTTAAGGAATATATATGACATATGATTCTATATATTATGTATTTTCAGAATTTAATGAAAATCTATTATAGTGGATTGTGTTACTGATGAATGACAGTATTGGAATTTTGGGAAACCACTTTTTGTGAGTAACACCTTTGAGAGCCATGAGAGATTTTATCTGTTTGTGACTAATATTTTGTCGATTAACTGTGTTGGATGTGGACAGTATTTTAAATATGGTTTATTTATGTATTTTCTAGAAAGGCAACTCTTGAGAGAGCCTACACAGTAGGTGAAACATTGAGACCATTGCCATTTTTATATAATAAAGAAAAGTCTTTGAAACTGGATGAGACTGTCTGCATTTACATTATTTCACCGCCCTTTGTCTTTTCACTCTGATACAGAGCATCCATTTTCATTTATTTATACATCGGTACAGGCTGCTTGAAAAAAGAAAAAAAAAAGAATAAACTTTTTGGAGAACTGTTCATTTCCTGTAGTTTTCCCTTCCCCTTTCCATTTCCATTTTTGCCTTTTCCTTTTTTCAACTTACGACATATAAATATTACCAAGAGTAACACTAACTCAAATTTGTTCTGCCTTCAAAAATCTTCTCTCTCTTATATTCCGTGTTCCCCCAACCTTATATCTGAAATTCTCCCCATCTCATCAGTCCCCCCCCCCCACTTAACCTTCCCCTCAGTCAAATGTTTCCTTCTTTGGCCTTCCTGCCCCCTCCAACTTTCCCCCTCCATCTCTTAATCTAATAATTTCTTTCTTTACCTTCCCTCCTCTGTTTCACTTTTAATTTGAATTTAGGAGAGTCACTGCTGCAACACAAATTAACTTATAAATTGATTTATATAATACACTGTATGAATGACCTTTCTGCAGCAGTACTTGACCTCCCAGTGTTAAGCTAAAGCAGGCTAGTTTCTGATCAGTGATGATTTCATTTTTAGAATTTTGAATTCAGTCAACAAGATATAATCGAGTGTGGATTACTATAGTAATGGATTAGAACAAAGTGTATATATAGGTTTTCTGCTGGAATTAAGCTTTTGATGAACCAATGTACTAAAAAGATTGAGAAAAATACTTTGCTTAATATAAGAAATCACCAAATAGAAAGCTTAGCTGCTTTGTACAAGTTAATTTGTAACAGTTTGCATTGTCACAAATTCATTCACATTGTGTGTTCACATCGGGAGCACTGTTACTTTAAACTTTTTGTATAAATCTGATCACGTTTGAGAACTCCTTAGATCCGCCCCTAAGGAAGATCTGCCTGAGGGTTGAAGTGCAGGGCTTGGTTCTCAGAAGCACCCTGCCAGAATAAATTTGCACTTTACGTTGATGTACCTTGAAAGTTGTGTGCTGAGCCTTCTTCATGTTTGTTTAACTAAGCTGGCTGCTTTCTGAGCTTGTGCACCACCAATTTCCTGAGTGCATCTATACTGAACTTTTCTATGCAGCGTCCAGGAGAGGGACTTGCCAGCGCTGGATGGACCGGAGAGTCCAGCGCCTGGGGGGAAGCGACCTCCTGGACGAAGGCAGAGGAGACGCCGGACAAGATGGTGGTAGCTTGCTGCAGGTGCTGCCTAGTCAGACTGGTGTTTGGTCCCACAGAGGCGAATGACTTAGTCAGTGAGGTGACCGGGGGGTTGGGGTGGAGGGGATACAAGAACCGATGCCTGAAATGCCAACACCAGCTGAGCCTCCTGGCGGACAGCCCACGTGTGAAGAAATGGGCCTGAGCATCAGGGGCTGAGTGGCGGGAGACGAAGTCCCCTGTTCCAAGCAGCCACCACCCAAGATAGCAATGAGGGCAGGCGGCTGCACCACCAGCAGCACAGAGCAGGAGAGGGCTGGCAGGGCAGACGGCACCTGCCTGGTCGACTCAGACAAGTTTGCGGATTTATGAGGTGACCGCGAGCGGGAAGCAGACCAATCCCAGTGTTTGTGCTTGTGAAAAGAAGCAGCAACAGCCCTAGAGGACTGAGCCAGTGAGGCTAAAGAGCTCCTGGCCTGCAGCTCTGCTTATGTAGGTAGCTTGCCAGAATATTAAGTCGACACCTCCGAGTGGCCTGGTTGAATTTCTGGCAAAACTGGCAGGCTTCAGTGTTATGGTTGAGGCCTAGGCAAAGGATGCAAGCAGAGTGGCCATTCTTTTCCAGAATTTGTTTGCCACAGGCACACTTCATGGAGTGGTCGGAAGATGAAGCTAGTGTAGAAGACACACTTGACGACTGAAGACAGAAAATTTGATGTTTATTACTGAAAAAACTGAAAAAAAAAAAAGAAAAGAAAGTGTGGCAAGCGCAGGTAATAGCAGTTGACTGCAGCATCCACGACGGTCTGATGTACACGAGTCGATGATGGGAAAACAAGCGAGGTGGGTGTGGGGGACTGCCCACCTTTACAGAACAGGCTGACGTCAGACACGGACATCAGCAGTGGGCAGTCCCCCATGGTAGACTGTTAGCTAGAAAGTTTTCTGTGTGATCCTGGTGCCTGGCTGCTTCAGTCCTACTGGTGTTGTCCTACTGCAAGAGCCTTCCTCAAAGTAAGATCAGAAAGGACGAACTAGACAGTTATTTAGTTGAAGCCAGAATATCAGTCTTCTAAAAGTAGATTGCTGTTGCAGCAGGTACTCCTCTCTGACTCAATGGTCCTGGATGCAACACTGTCACATGGGAAAGGAGGAGTTGTTGGAACAAAAAGAGCCATAAAAAATGTTAACATGGAGATCTCCATGGGCCATAAAACCAGCAAGCCAATTCAGAAAAACATCCTTTCAGCAAATAAAGGTTAGGCCTTACTGGGAGTACATCTACAAATCAAAGCATTCTGCACATTTTCATTTTGTAAATTCTGACTGCAATTCCCCTTTAATAGCAATAATGCACTCCACAGGCATGATAATATCTGCAATGAATCATGCCCTGTTGCGCCTTATTGCTCCGGGATAGTGTTGTACAGCTTGTGAAATAAGACATGAAGCAAAGCAGAGTGCCTTACACACTCAGCAAGTGTCTATCCTACAGCAAGTGTCTATCCTACAATCAGGCACACCCTGGGGTACTTTACTGTTATTGTTAAATGGATCCAATGACTTTTTTTTGTCTCTGTTTATGCCCCTTCTGACACCACTACGTCGACCTCCCTATGGGTGCCCCAAGGTGCCTGGCTTCACAAGGGCCAGACTCCTACAATTGCCTTACCTCCATGTTCCCCCATTTATCCTCCTGGAGGGTCCCTCTAACCGCTAGTCTTCATCAGTCAAGCAAGTTGGGGAGTACAGGTCTGGTCCTCTTTGGTACACCCGGGTCAGTTGTCTGTCGGATAGTTCATTTTTTCCCCATCTGTTTTCACCAGATCTCCATAGACACAGGCATGAAGGGGAGGGGAGGATCCATGGATCACATGCATGCAAGCGTGCTGGCACTCCAAACCTCGAATTTGCATCCATCTTTCACCCAGTGCCCTCTACTTCATTGCCACCTGTGGTCACCAGGTCGCTGTACTGCAGTTAGGACGATAAACCCCCAAGAGGACAGTGTCTCCTGGGATGCCCAGTCCTCTCACTCTGGCCAGCATCTGATGATCTGAGCTTGTTTCCATACTACAGCTGCCAGTGCCATGGGCAGTAGGCCTACCGTTGTGCTGATGGGCAGGCCCCATGATTAACAGATTGATTAACGAGGTTCAGAAAGTTGAGAATTTCTGGTCTGTGCTGAAATACCTAACAGGTGGCCATCTCTGAAAATCATACCTCTTGGTTTATCTTACCCATTTTATAATCAGCCATAAATATTTGAAGCAATATTTTTCTAAAACTAGAAAAGAATATGTTTATTTTTAGACAGAGCAAGCACACAAGGCGACGGTGACAGCAGATGAGGACCGTGTGGCCCACCTAGTCTACCCCTTAGAAATTTAAGGCAAGTACCACTAGTATCTTCCGATTTCCAAAAACAATCTTACGTGATATTTTTATACTACCTGAAACTATATTTTGAAAGCAGTAACTGTTAATCATAAAAAACTTATTTTAAATGAAAGTTTGGAGTCCAGTGAACATGTACGTACCCTAACTATAAAGTTCTCCTGTGTTGCTACATGCACATACATGTCAATATAATATATTATTAAAAATGACAGCGCTATTAAACTGAAGTGAACCAGTTTTTTTTTTTTTTTTTAAATATCGATCCCAGTACCCTGCGTGAGTACGGGAAGGAAAGGGAGGATTGGGGAATTCAACATTTGGCCCGGGGAATGGTGTTGGTCTGAGGGGTACAGGGTAGTGGGGGACTGGGGCAGAACCTGGAACAAGAAGGATCTATATGCAGGGGATGGACTGTACCTGAGGGGGGGAGGGGAAAGGGGTATTAAAGCAGAGGTTTGAGGGGTACACAGCATCAAGGATAGATTTAAACTAGGTAGAGGTGTGGGCGGAGGACAGCTAGTAGGCAGGGATCCCAGAAGGGGGAGCCGAGCATACCTACCCTCAAGCTACTGAAAAGGTATTTGGAGTAGGGATACAAGAAGGGGTTAGCAGAAGGGAAACCAGGATGGGGGGGGGGGAGACACGGTGGAGGGTGGTCTCACTGAATGCGTGAAGCTTAAGTAACAAATCAGCCGAGCTACAGGCTCTCTTGGCTGTGGAGATGGTGGACATTGCGGCCATCATGAAAACATGGGCCACCCAGAACCACTACTGGGATATGATGATCCCACGGTACAGGATATTCAGGAAGGGCAGGGCTAGGGGGAAAAGGGGGAAGCGTGGCAATTTATGTGAGGAAGGGGATAAGGTGTATAAGGGAGGAGGGGGTGGAGGGCAAGACAGAGGCCTTATGGATGCAGTTTCAAGACTCCAAAGGAAAGACACAGAGGGTGGGGGTAGCGTACAGGCCACCAGCTCAGGGGGATGACCTGGATAGGGTGTTGGCTGAGCAGATTAGAAGGGTTTGTAGGAAGGGGAACACAGTAGTGGTAGATGACTTCAACCTCCCTGGGGTGGACTGTAACACCCCAACTACCACGTGTGCAAAGGAGCAGGGATTACTAGATTTCAGGACCACTTTGGTCCATGAGCTGAACAGGGTGAGTAGGACTCTGGACCTGGTATTAAATGGGGAGGATGTAAGGGATCTGGGAGTGGAGGACCCCCTGCAGGGACTGACCATCATACTGTGTGGTTCACACTCAATATGGGAAGGGAAACAGGAGGAACGGGTACCAGGGTGATAGATTTTAAGGGAGCGGATATTAAAAGGATGGGGGAAATTTTGGTTCAGCAACTGGTTGGAATTCAGACATGCATGAGTGCTAGCCAAAAATGGGATATCATTAAAAAAGGACTAGCAGCGGCAACTGAGATTTGTACCCGAACATGGAGCAAGAAGGGTAGGGCAATGAAGCCAAGCTGGCAGACTCAGGAGGTCATGGAAGGGGTGAGGGTCAAGAGAAAAGCATTCCAGAGGCTTAGGAAATCAGTAGGGCAAGAGGACAAAGATTAGTACATGAAGTCCAGGGAGGTTACCAGGCTAGTCAGAGCGGCCAAGGCTTCCAGAGAGCTGAGACTGGCACAGAGAATCAAGGATGGGAAAAAGGACTTCTTCAGATACACTGGCAAGAGAAGAAGAAACAAAGACCAGATTGTGAGGATTAAGAAGGATGGGGAGTGGGTGGAGAAGGGGGAGGACCAGGCAGAGGCACTAAATGAGTACTTCTGTTCTGTGTCCACAAAGGAAAGAAGGGGGGGGGTAGATATCCCATGGGAAGGGTGGAGTGGGCGGGGGTGACTTGATATCAGGATTACAGAGGACAGCGTGCTGGAAGGACTAAGGTCACTGAGGGTGGACAAGGCACCGGGACCAGATGACATTCATCCTAGGGTACTTAGGGAGCTAGCGGGGATCTTGGCAGGACCACTGGCAGACCTATTCAGTTCATCACTGGACATAGTGTGTGTGCCACAGGACTGGAGGATGGCCCATGTGGTGCCCATTCATAAAAGTGGCCCAAAGGATGATCCAGGCAACTACAGACCAGTGAGTCTCACTTCAATCATGGGGAAGCTCATGGAGTCAATCCTAAAAGAGAGGCTGGTGACCTTTTTGAAAGACAATGGTCTCCAAGACAGTCATCAACATGGTTTTGTCTCAGGCAGATCCTGCCAGACAATCCTAGTCGGGTACTATGACTGGGTTACCAGGGAACTGGACAGGGGCCATGCAGTGGACATCCTGTATTTGGACTTCAGCAAAGTCTCTGACTCTGTGCCGCATGGGAGGCTGGGAGAAAAACTGGAATACATTGGGGTGGTAACAAAAATGGTCAATTGGATTACCAACTGGCTGAGGGGTAGGCAGCAAAGGGTGGTGGTGGGGAACTCTCATCGCCAAGGAACGTTATGAGTAGTGTGCCCCACGTATCATTACTGGGACTGGTGCTGTTTGGGATATTCACAGCCAATCTCTCAAATGGGATCCGGAGTAGGATCAGTCTGCTCACAGATAAGATTGGAGCTCTGGTAGATGACAGAGGGGTGGAGGGGGCTGCAGGAAGACCTGACAAACTACTGGAGTGGTCGGAGACATGGCAGTAGGGGTTCAACGCCAAGAAGTGCAAGGTACTGCACTTCAGAGCAAGGAACCAGGGGAGGAATTATCAGTTGGGAGGGGTACAGTTGGAAAGCCCCATGGAGGAAAAGGATCTAGGGGTACTAATAATGGGGAGTATGAACCATTCAGCTCAATGCAGGAAGGCGACTGCAAAGGCAAACAAGATGCTGGGGTGCATAGTGAGGGGAATCTCCTCCAGGCACAGAGAGGTGATCCTTCCCCTGTACAGGTCACTGATCAGGCTACACCTGGAATACTGCATGCAGCACTGGCATCCATTCCTAAAGAAGGACATCAGATTGTTGGAGAGGGTGCAGCGCAGGATAACGAAGATGATCCAGGGACTGGAGGGAAAATCCTATGAGGAGAGGCTGGGAGAGCTGAACATGTATTCCCTGGAGGAGAGGAGGGATGGGGGGATATGATCGAAACTGTTAAATACTTAAAGGGAATACACAGGACTAACACAGAAGAGAATTCAGATCAGAAGGAGGAGGGACACAAGAGGGCATTGGCTGAGACTGGGGAGGAATCAGGAGACACTTTCACAGAAAGGGTGGTAGACAAGTGGAATACTCTGAGGAAGTCATACAGTGTAGAACGATGGGAGGATTGAAGAGAAGATGGGACAGAGTGTGGAGGTTGTTAAGAGGAGGGGAGGGTGGGGCAGCTGTAAGTTGAGGGGCTAGCTGCACAATCGAGCAGACTCGATAGACTGAGGCCTGTTTCTACTGGCATTTCATAAGTTCGTAAAATGTTTTTTGTACGTTGATATATGGTTGCTGTATTAATATCTTACCGCTATATCTACGTAGCCGACTCCAAATGTTCATTAAAAAAAATCTCCAGCTGTAACAGCTCCAAAGTTATCACATTTTAAAGAGAATATTTTTTCAAAGATCTCATTCTGGAACCACTGGGGCTAGAAATAAATGTTTTTTTTTTGTTGGTTATATAGGTTGTTCTCTTGAGCTGCTCCCCCCCAACCCCCAAGCCCATTTTGGGACTTACCATCCTCTGTCACACGACTATGGAGGGTGGCCAGTCACCGGTGTAGGGCCTGCAAGGGGTCAGTTATCCTGCAGCCAGAGGAGTTTTTCCCCGATTTTCTCCATGGGCCCACAAGAAGTGCAATGAGCATGGTGTGCCTGCTCCACCTCTGCAGAGATGCCCCAGGCACCTTGAACATGGGATCCTTTCCCTACATGTGCTGTTTGCTTGCGCTGCCACCCCGACACATACAGGAGGCAGTCAAGCAATGAGCCACAGCAAACTCCCTTCCCGAAGGAGGAGTGTGGTCCTGGGGGCAGTCAATCCTCCCTCCCTGACCAGCCCTCCAGTAACCGGCATCTGCATCAAAACCCAAGTCAACAGCATGGCTGGAGGTGATGCGCCCTTCGCCGCAGCCCTCCACGCCACTGGGCTGGCTAAATTTTTTTTTTTTTTTTTTTAATGAAAGCTTGGATTCCAGCCATCAAGAAACAGTGTTGTTATGAAGAAACAGTAGTAATTAGGTTATTGATATCAAAACAAAGCTATATCTATTGATAGATATTTACAGCACAATAGAGTTTTCTGCAAATATTTAATTTTATCAATATATTATACTTTTTCAGTCAATGACAAAGTACAGTAAATCAATAAATTGAGCTGAGGCAAAGGGTAGGGTCTAGGGTTACCTATGGGGCTGGGTTTAATGAGCAGTCTGGATGGACAAGGAGGTCCTTTTCTGCGGTCAGATTTCTGTATCTAGGATATTCCTTTTTTTTTTTTTCTTTGCACTTTTTCTGAATTTTGGCATCAGTCCCTATAATTTAAATTAGTATCTGTATCACTGTAATGCCCTGAAACATTTATCCTATGCCTTCAATCTCATGGCAAACATTCCAGTCCTCCCCTGTCTGACCCCCAGCAGCACCAATTCTTTCTATTGTTCACAGGCTTTGCCTGTGAAAATCTTAGAAGATAATAACAGGTATTTTCCTTCCATTTTCGCACTCTCTTGTAAACCCATGCTACATACCTCAACATCCGGACAAGAGCAGGGATTCCACCAGATTTAAAGATGGACAACAGCCCTTCCCGGTGATGAGACAGATTATGAAGGATACTGGTAGTACAGCGAGCGGTTTCCATGTCACTGGTGTTCTGCATGGTACGGACCACAGCTGCCACCATCTGAGGTGACTGCATCAAGGCACGGCGAGACGCCTCCTTCTTGGACAGCTGGTTAACGATCATGGCAGCTTTGTTTACCACAACCTGCAACAAAAACAACAACGCCTTGTTCATACATGCCATCTTATTTTAGCAATTTCAAAATGCAGTTATCTAATAGTTATACTTTTTCTTCAAGCCCTTTCTCCTGCAAAACATGCAATTTATAGACTAATGTTAAATGTGCATAAGGAGGGAGGGGAGAAGAGAACAAGATCTGATTTTCACATGGAGCATTATGGGCATGTCTCATGGCTATGCCCTGCCCCAACGCACCTGAAATTGCCTTGGAGGCAATTTTAATATATCTGTCACAACTCTGACAATTAAACAAATTTTTTATCTGCCCGTTTTAGACCTAGATGCATGCTGTCAATTTTGGATGTGTGATCTAGCTCTTACTGCATTCTGCATGCACGTAAAAGATATTCAAGATGTTCAAATGAACACATTTGAATATCCCATTGGATGAGAACCCTACTCTAGATTGGCTTTTCCATAACCAGAAATACTGATGATGGGACATCCTGCTCATAAATTAAGGGAATACTCACTTATCTAACTGATCCTCATCCTCTCCAAGGGATAGTGTGGTCCAGTGGCCACAGCATAGAACTGT
This sequence comes from Neoceratodus forsteri, assembly GCA_016271365.2. NCBI lineage: Eukaryota > Metazoa > Chordata > Ceratodontiformes > Ceratodontidae > Neoceratodus > Neoceratodus forsteri. The sequence continues at coordinate 24,067,600 of JADMNL010000032.1, read as the reverse complement.
GACCAAGATTCCACTTTGAGAGGCCCCACTGATGACAGACCAGTGAATAGTGAAGCTCTCCAAAACACATGGAGACATCTATCCTTCCCCACCACCTGAAGGACAACTGCAGCCAAGAAGGTCATAGAGGATTCCATGAAAAATGGTGGGCTGTTCTAGACTGGACAGTAAAATCTCACCACTGCTAATTAACATGGCAAAGTCACTGCTGTGACATAATGCTTGAGGGAAAAGGAGAGCCCGCTATGGATGCCAGAAATTAACAGCTGGCAGGTATAACTACCCAGAATAAACTCTGTCCCTACAGGATGTGCATGTGCAGGACCATGGTCATTTTAGTCAATGGCCAACTGCAACATGTTTGTCAAGTAAGTAAATCAGGCCGTAAAGTTATGTAATATATAAACAAGACAATAGAAGTTTAAGAAGCAGCAACACAAAGTCTGCATCAGGGTTCAAGCACTGGGGCTGCAGAATTGCAGGATTCCAGAGACCTTGCAGGGGCCGAAATAAGCACTCAAGTGGCAAGAGACAAGTTCACCTCTTCGTATCAAAATGCTTCTTTATATCAGAAACTAAATAGTTAAACCCAAGAGCTAATCTATTATGTTTTGGTATATCCCACCCCCCCCTTCTGTCATGCCTTACTCATTTGTCAGCAAGTGTCACTTTTAAGATTAGAAGATTAATAATAAATTTCAAAGAGCATCTAACTCTTGTTTTAATCTCACTCCTAAAATGAAGCAATTTAAAATGTATTTCAATGGAGCAGGGAATCTATGTAGTGAGACTGAAAGGAAGGTGAGATAGAAAGGAAACAAATGCCCTAGATAAGTGGTCTCTCAATTTGCTCACTAATGTTGCAATATAATCAGGGCACCAATCAGGCATTCTGGCAGGCTAACAGTGAAGCCCAGACATTGCATGTAATCTCGCTCTCTTAAATTGAAAAAGATTAACAACCCCTACCTGATCCTCATCATTGAGCAGTTTTGTGAGCTCTGGGATCGCCGGGGTAGCCAACTCGGCGTCATCCTGATAGTTAATGAGGTGGATAATGGCGGTTTTCAGCATCTGAGAAGGTTCTGCCAGTTTCTGCACATTGGTCTGCTGACCTGACTCAATCTGAGTGGATAGGAGCACAGATGAGTTTTCTAGAGTCTCTGGATACATGGCAGCTCGAACACGCTGGGCACGGGTCATAGCTAACTGGGATTCCATTTCAGGTGGTGGTCCTGCTGAAGAGAAAAAGTCAGACATCACAGTGTTCTATTTTGGGCTGCTCTGAAGGCAAGAGAAACATCTACTTCCCTGATTTTCAACTTTGTTAAAAGGAAAAAAATAAGTTTACGTTGGTGGTTTTAACTTTTCCTCGACCTGACTGATTCTGCTGTACCCCTCCCATACCTTGACCCACATCCCAACACCATGGCAATGCATCCCAGAATCCCCCAAAGCTGAGACTCCCTTTCCCAGATACCAGCACTGGGATCTCTGTGCAGCTGCTGGAGTACAGTAGTATGGTGACCAGCATGAATCCTCCTTGGCTTACCCACGCTGCAGGAGTTTCCTGCAGGGGACTCTAGGATGTCGCAGGATCAGCTGCATTGCTATGATGTAGGGGCAGGTGGCTGGCACAATCATCTAGATTAGGGGAAAAAACAAACAAACAAAAAAAAAAAACAGTTTTTCTTTGCACAAAGGTGCGAATCAAGTGTAGCCCAATACTAAGCTGTATGGATTTTCAATATGCGTCTTCTCTATTAATATTTTCGGGTTTCCTGCAAAATATTCAATTGGCCTTAGCAAAACTCAGTTACATCAGATTCTCAACCAGCTTGAATTTGATTAACATCCTTTTCTTTTTCTTCATTAAAACAGAAAATTGCTCCATGAACTTTACCAGTTCACGTTATTTAGGAGTGCTGTAAAGTCATGATCCTGTGCTTATGACATCACAACCTGTTTCCTTTGAAAACTATTGTTGTCACAAGCAGAGCATTACAACTTCAGGGCAACAAAGGCTGCAGGAAGAGATAAAGTCTAAAGAACAAGGAGTTGTTATGCAAATGACGAGGAATAAAACAAATTTCATGTTCCAAAATTCGATACTTTGGAATGGTTTGAGATTTGAGTTGAGGCAATTCCAACATATTTTGTAAAGGAAGGAATCTGCCCACCAACTAAATGAACCAATATCAGCAGAACTCAACAAATCTTTGGGAGGACTTATGCTCACAAACTCCTTGTTTGTAACATCAAAATCTGCTGCTGTAGAATTTGAATTTCAAGCTATTTTTCATTATTACCAAGAGCAGCTGTATGAAAATTAGATTTTTGTCCCTTAAGAGTTTATCTTCTTTGGATGCTTTGGACCACCACAAGCACTCCCTATCACCTGCGGCTCTGAAATTAGCCAAAAGTAGCTCTGTACTAGCCACCATTGACTATGGGCTCCCAATCTATGGAGTAGGTTCCGATACTGCACTCGAGAGTCAGCACTCTCCTAAACAAGGCCTGTCACTTAACCTTGGGTGCTGATCTCTCTATCCACACTTGCACCCTCTTCAATGAGACAGAGTGGCTCCCACTGCACCTCTGAGCTCAACTCCAAACTTGCATGCTTTTAAAAAAAGCCTTGCTAGGGCTTATGCCAGAGTCCACCAACAGGCTTTTTGCAAAGGTGTTACCCCTTAAGCAGACTAGGAGTGCTGCAAAAGGGGGACTCCAGGTGCCATTTAAGTGTACTAAACTTGCACAGAGATCACTCACCTTCCTGGGCCCAAAGTGGTTCAACGAGCTGCCTACCACATTCCTAGAATGCACCAGGCTCAGACAATTCAAAATTGGGCTTTGTTCCCAGCTAGAGCTAAAAAATAATCTATCTGCCACACTTAGCCCATGCTAAGGGCCCCTAGGCTATCCCACCCACCCCTTGGCTCTAGCCACCCAACCACTGCCCCCTGCACTCTTTCCCCCCCTGCTCTCCAATAAATCCCCCTACCCACAAAATACCTACCTTGCATAGTCCACACTACAATAAACTGTCAACCCTCCCCCACATCGCTCACTCCATCAACTACATATGTGAACATCTGATAATGCCTACCTTTGGCTGCTTCCCACCCACCCCCAATTATCACCCTGGTCACCACTGGTGAGCTCAGCCTACCAGTCTGGCAAACGTCCATGCCCCACCCCCCACTTGTCCCCTGTACTAGCCAGCGGAGACTCAATCCCTGGCCTCTCCCAATTGTTCCTGTTTCTAACACTACTATGCCCGCACTTACTGCTGTTACTTACAAGGTTAGACGCCTATGTACTAGGGAAACCTAGACTCCTATGTATTAGTTAAACTTAAAAGTATGTGCAAGCCTCTGTAACCTTATTTTGTAATCCACTGCTGTACTATGTGTTATGTTATCTATCTGTTCGTTTAACTGACTCGGAACCTTTGAAAATGAGTCCTTGACTCAAAAGTATTATTCCTAAACTGAAATAAATAAATAAAATGCTTCTTAACTAGTGTAGCTGAGGTCATAATTCTTATTACTACTTCAACATAGAGACGATACTGGCAGTATAGCCTAGCGGTCAGAGTAACGAGCTGTGAATGAGCTTGGTGCAACCAGCAGACCGGTGTTTGATTCCCACAACCTCCACCTGCAGACCGTGTGACCCTGAACGTGCCACTTAACCACCATGTGCTCCCAGGAGGCACCTGGAAATGATCCACTGGACATAACTGTAAACGAGTCTGTGACTCAATGGTGCATCTGTTTCTCACAAATAAATACAAAGGAGAGAGTCAAAAAGCTGAGTCAGAGCGGCTGGGGAGGTTGTAAGAGGAAAGGCTGGCAGACCTTAACATTATACACTGGAGGCCAGAACAAAAAACAAAATGGGTATAACTAGAGGACGTGGATGGAGACTACTGGTGCGGAGGTGGGTAAGTAGATTCAGGAGGGACGTGTGGAAGTTCTTCACACACTGGGTGGTGTGCAAATGGAATGGACTGCCCAGAGAGGTGGCTGAAGGCAAGACTGGAATGGGGTCTAAATTTGGGTGGGACAGTTATAAGAAAATAGTGGGACCCACAGGTCGAGGGAGTGGAAGGGATACCTGGGGAAGGGGTTGATGATCAGTCTCTAGTGCTGCCTGATCTCTAAATCCATCCCAGCATTAGGCTGAGCACAGAGCTATGCAGGAAAATGGGCAGACTGGATGGACCTCTGGGACTTTTTCTGCTAACAAAATCTATGTTTCTATGTATGTAACTAGGGAACAATCATCAGGACTAGATTAGCTTCAAGGGATGAAGGACTGTTATCATGCAACTGACCTTATTAAAGAACAGAATGGCTTGACAATTCTCTTCGTTGTTAAAATGTGTAATTGCGTGGGGTTCAAGTTCTGATCCCTGAGACGGTGTGCTGCAAAGAATTACAGCAAAAGCAGTATATCAATATTTGTACACTGCCCCTTTCAAATGGAGGATGTCCTGACCTAAGTCTACCAGAGTCAAGCCTCCATTTTCCACCTATTTCTATCCCATCCTGTGTCATGTTGGGAGGCACGCGAGTTTGTGCAGGGACGCGACAATGTAGCCTGCCGTAATGGCCCATGTCTCAGAATTTTCAGCCTGGGTGTTGCGACTCCCTGGCACACTACGGAGTGATCAACACCACTGATGAGCCTCCCACCCCCTCTAGAGGTGTGTGCGTCTCCTTTGCAATAGTCATGCTGTCTCATGAAGGCAGGGTTTAGAAACGTCATGGGGGTGGGGGGGGAAGGGGTTTCATATGGAGGAGACACTTAACAGCACAGAATAACAGATTACAGAACCAGTACAATCCAGATAAGGCATTCATTTAGGACATCTATAAATATACATATACAACATTACAAATTTCTGACAGGTAAACAATACTAGTACATAACCTAGGAATAAACAGTACTTAAATGACATTATGTAAATAAGAAATTTGCTTATAACAGTGATCATCACCCCTTCAGGATGCAGAGAACTCTGCCAGGGGATCGGCAGTATTAGTAGAGAGAAGCCAAGGACCTTCACCCCTTCAGGATGAGGAGAACCCTGCCAGGGGATCAGCCATATTAGTAAGGGGAGGGGGGAGCCAAGGACCTTTGGCCCTTCAGAATGCAGAGAACCCTGCCAGGGGATTGGCAGTGCTAGTAGGGGGAGAAGTCATGGACCTTCACCCCTTCAGGATGCAGAGAAGCCTGCTTGGGGATCAGCAATATTAGAGAGAGAGAGAGAGAGAGAGAAGGGGTGATGGCAAGAGGATGACTAGGAAAAGCAGGCGAGTCAACTGCAGCTGCATCAGTGGACTGTGTGCCTACGAAGGAGAAGTGCGAGGGAGTTGCGGGATTGGGAAAAGTGAAAATTGAGGGGGAGGGATCTCAAGACAGGGTTCTCACTGCATTTTTCTTACCCTTTACCACGACTTCAAGAAGGCAGCATGCAGAGGTATGGAGCAGTTTTACTTTAGTAAGTTGTTTGCTCCCTCGTCATGGTGCTTCCATTGCTGCAGTGTCCTACAGTATTGTTTTGCCTGTATTTTGTAGTTTTAATGGAAATAAAATGAATTATGGATGAAAAGTAAAATTCTGCACTATGAAACATCATGAAATGGGTACAGAAGAATGTTGGTTCCCGAATGACCAAGAAGTACTTTCAGTCTGGCCATTATCCCAGCACAATGGCCTGGCTGAAAGCAGCACAAAAAAAAAATATATAAAAAAAAAAATGTATATGTTTTGGCAATACAGCCAATTTAGTAAAACAGGATCCATTTCATAGCTGCAATAAGGCACTCTAGGTGGTGCGTTATGGTAGTCTAATGGCCACCCTCGAGTTGTGGAAGCACCTGGCTTCACCTCATACTTCAATCCATCCAAGGTGGGCCATTATCTCACCATACTGCACTCCCCGTCATGCCTTATTGCTTAAATAAAGGATTCCTGCAATAGCAGTCCATCCATCTATCTTCCCACAATTCTGATGTCTGTAGACCTGAAGTATTTTCCTTCATGTGTTTAGCCCTGACCACAGGTCTGCATGACAGACCTGAGCAATAACTAGGGCTGTCAGCTTCTCAAGCAGCAGCAGCAGCACTACTGTTAAACGACTTGGCCAATCCCTTAGAGGCGGTCTGTCACCAGCAACCGGAAAAACAAGTTGGCACCAGCAGTATTCAACTACACTGTATGAAAACACACTTCTGACCCTTCCATTTTTCATTCCTCAGGGAATTTCTATGAAAACAGGAGCTCTGTCCCTTGCTGGTTCCTCTATAGTGAAGGTGTATTCTGTAGCTGAAGTCATAACGCTCTGCTTGTAACCTATTTTGACTACAAACATGGCACCCAAACAAAAGAAAATATTTGGCTCGAAATATTTCCCAAACAACTGGGTAAAAAGCAGTCACTATACACCCTGCTTTGATCCACTATTTTGTTTTCAGCATGATTCACACCAGAGAAATAAAGACCACCACATGAAAGCTCTGCAGTTTACTTACCCAGGACTGCCCAGCTGAGTACAGCATGTCTCCAGTCAGGTCCTACAAGCATGGGGATAAACAGGGTTGGCTGCTCGCAAAATGCAACCTGGTAAATCATACTAGCCAGTTTGGTGAGTGGCAGTCTTTGTGAGAGCCAGTCACACGCTGGAGCCGAGACTCAGCAAGAGCATGAATGATGCATGCATGGAAGTATGAGTTTCTTTTTTTTCTACTGCAAAAGAGGCACATCGCTCTGAATTGTGCATGCACAGGAGTTTAGGCTGGGTGGGAATGTGTGTCCAGTATGCATAGTAGCATTTTTTTTTTTTTTTCGTAAAGGGGCACGTAGCTCCAGGATGGCATCAGCTGGTCAGCGCATAAGAGAGGCAGGAGGCAGCCCTAATCTCAAAACTGTGCAGATCAACCCCAAACAAAGTAGGTAAGCCAAGCCCACTTACACTTAGCCAGGACAGGTCATGCGTCTCTGGTTGACAGTTGCCAAATGAACAGATGGGGAATGCACAGAAGTGAGCTTAAACATGATACAGTCTGCCACATCACCAGAGACAGCACACGCTGCCGCTCTTTATTCCTGCAGGGGTCATTTGCTTCACATCCTCTTTCTTCACTTAGGAGTCCTTTTAGTTCACAGAAAAAGAGGGCGATTCCTTGGTGAACAAGAGTCTGGGCCAGAGGGGGCTATGGTCGGCAACAGTGGGTGTGAATCTAATTAGTCTCTTTGGGTCAAATTAGAGAGAATCTGAAAACCCATGGTTTGAAAAATTTGTTTTAAAAAATTAATATCAGGTCTGACTGAAGGACTTAATAGATAGGCAGTCTGTCCATGAGTGGAGAATGAGGAAGACAGTTGCAACCCACCCTTTTGATTACTAGACAAAAGTAATAAAGTTTAAAACAAAGCTGAATGTCCACAGAGATACGGCTGGAGGTGTTTGGGGGGAGAACCACCAGCATTCAATTGACTACATCATTGTCCATGTAGTCCAACATCCTTCTAGAGGTTCTAGGCTGTCCTCCTGTGTGTCCTGTGTTATATTAATTAGCACTAAAATGTAAAGCTTTGCTAAATATAGAAATGGAGGAAGCCCATATAGTTGTGTATGCATGTGGGCTGCAAGAAGACTACAGGGTCTGTTTGCACTGAATTGTCTGTCCACCAGTCAGAATCTAGCAGCCATAAAAATATAGTGGCCACATGAAAAGCATTTTGATGTAAGCTGGCCACCATACCACAAAATGATCTGTCCCACCCTGGGTCCTACTTCCACCCATTTCTGCAGCTAGGTGGGCTGCAGCACTAGGATGCTAAGTGAACTGCCCAGGATCACACTGTATTTGGTACTACTAGCAGGGGTTGAACCTGTGATCTGGTTCCCGAGCTAGAGTTCTATCCACTAGATTACTTTACCACTTATTTCCATCTTTTTTAACGACAGATCAACATACCAGGTGGTGGTCCTCCTTGTTTATATGTTGTGGTTGTAACTGTGTACTTGCTATAGGCCTCCATATCATCCTCGTCTGGGATTCCTTTACCACTCAGTGATGGTGCAGTGGTGGTGGCACCAGACTGGATACCAGAGTCGTAGGTGTATGACTGTTGCCATTCGGAAACCTTAATGGGCTGGGACGCCATGGTTGGAAATTCCATCATCTTCCTAAAATAAAAGGAAATGGCAAAAGATAAAGTAAATCTTTTCTGGCAGGATATTAGCAGCCAGCACTCTCGCCAGTGGAAAATGTGACCTACAGAGCTAAAGAAACACTTTCAATTAAGGACAGTTTTAATGGTTTCCTTGGCAGTAAAATTATCAACCTGTAATGAGGAAGTCAATCATGCTGCACAGCCAACCAATAATTTATAGGTTGGAAATTTGCATCAGATTTACCACTTGTGAAATGCTATTTCTGTTTTTTCATGGGATCCTCACCCCTCCTTGGTATTGATTAGGAAACAAAATTTTTCCTTTGCCAGACCTGGTGTAGCAAGTTTTCTTGACTGGAATTGTGCCATGTAGCTTTTTTCATTCCTTCTGCTATTTCATACTTAGTGTTCCATCTCTCACCAATCACTACCCTCTTTTTGCTAATCTCTCTTCCCCCCTCTCTAAGGCCTCGAGTCTCTTGCACTGTTCCTCTTTCCTGGCTAAATACTGGCTTGCCACTGCTCCCAATTAACCCTGCCAACCTATCCTTCTGTTCCCACTTACCTCTCCACTCTCTGTAACCCTGCCAGCCCATCCTTCCATTCCTACTCTCCTCTCCCCCTAACCCTGCCAACCCATCCTCCTGTTCCCACTTACCTCTCCACTCTCTATAACCTTGCCATCCCATCCTCTTGTTCCCAACTTACTTCTCTCTCTGTAACCCTGCCATCCCATCCTCCTCCTCCTCCTCTCTGTAACCCTGTCATCCCATCCTCCTCCTCCTCCTCTCTCCGTAACCCTGCCATCCCATCCTCCTCCTCTCTCCGAAACCCTGCCATCCCATCCTCCTGGTCCCTCCAATCATTCATTGCTCATTCTTTAACATTCCTCACAGTCAAATCTGTTGCCAGCCCATCTGCTTTTCTATCCAGCTTCCAATACTGTCGAACAACCTGCCTCTCCCCAGCCTTCTCCTTCCTTCCTGCATGTTCTCAAACCGCTCCTATTAACTCACTTTTCAAAGGCATGTATCTGCAGCTAGCCTTCTTCCTCTCCTCATTATAACAATCCTTGCCCTATCCACCTCCACTAGTTGCCCATATTGCCTCTTAATCGTATTGCTTAAAAGCTTAGGAGTATTCTGCAATTTTAATTTTACGCCAACATGATTCTGCTACAAATATCTGTTAATATGTTGGTGGCACTCGTTCCTTTAATCATAGCTATACCATAACCGATGTACTTTGCAGATGTTAAATTCCAGAGAAAGAAAAACCAAATGTACTACACGTACTTTGCTTTTACTATGTACGTGCACCCATTACTGTCACCTCATTTGTTTTTGCTCCTTTACTCCCTGCTCTGTCCCCTCCTCTGGGTCGCACCTGGAATGGAGCTCTGGCTCAGTGTGCCTATCCCAGTCACCAACTTCTAAATAAATACATGAATAAAAAAGTGGGTGAACTCTCACTGAAAAAGATCTTCAGAAGCTGATCGACCGACTATCTCGTAGAAACAAACTGACGCTTGTTATATGTTTAAACTGTTTAACTACATATAAGATCACAAAAGTACTCAACTGTGTGCCAACAGCAGCTGCGTGACTGATCTTTCCTCAGTTCAAAAACACCAGATCGTGAAACCAGTGTCAAAGATCTAGTAGGATATTAACCCAATCGTGTAAATGTAAGGAACAATTGTTATAAGGACTATGGAAGAGTTAAAAACTGCCAAGAGAAAGGCCTAGTAGTGACGGTGGTCAGGCACTCATTCACGACTAGTGTGCGTGCCACTTCAGGGGTGTCCAGTGCTGGGTGCTTTGAGCACTGGGCAGTGTGTGGTGCTCCAAGGAAGAGAGGATCGACACACCAGCACATTAGGCCCAACAGCCCAATGGCTGGTAAACCAGAGTCTGGACACTAATCCAGCTCTTCCAGGGGCAGCACAGAGCACTGCTACTGTTGCCCCTCTGGGCTACTAATATATATAAAGGTTAAAGCAGCAATATTTGTTAGTTGGCAAAAAAGTTCATCTTATTGTTTCTTGCAACTTTAAAATAAATGCATATGCTAGAGTCATGCTGTGGATTATTATATAGTACAATATTATACCACAAGTTTTGGATGGTAAACAGCATAGCATCACACCAGGATTTTTATTTTTTGGCAGGTGAGGGACAGGAGTGGGAAATTTTTAAAAAACTTCAACATCAAATCTCAGTTCAGGAGTAAAATAAAATAAAAAAAAAATGGATATATTTATGTTTTGCCAGAAATGCTGTACTGCTGGGGGGGGGGGACCCTACAAGGTGACCAACAAATACTGCTGCTTTAACGCACAGCAGTGTGTGCTCATCTTTGAAGGTAAGGGAATTGCGGATTATACTGTTTGGTCAGATCCCAGGATTTTAGGGCAATACTATTTGGCCCTCAAAACCTGGGACCTGACAGATCACTCCATTTAACACCCACCCTCCATTTAACACCCACCCTCTCAAATGGCACTAATTTTGAGGTAGTAGATTCCATAAAATACCTAGGAATAACCATAGATCAAAACTGCTCCTTTCAGACGCACATAAACCTGATGCCCAAATCACTGAATCAAAAACTTGGGACTATTATGTCGCCTAAGCCCGCTCCTCACTCAGGACTCCTGGCTAAAGGTGGCGAATGCCACCTTACCACCCACTGTGTTATATGGTGCTCTGATACTACAATCTCTTGAAAATGTAAAGATACAAAAACTTCGCACCTTATACCACAGGGTAAGCCGGTTTGCGGAGGGTGCCCCAAGCCTGGTACACATGCTATTGGCTAAAAGTAACAGCAGAACTCTCAGATCATCCAACTGGCAGCTACCTGAAGTGCCCAAAAGTTAGGTCTTCCCAAGGGCTGAGGTCTGATTCTCTGCCTATATTCCACCCCTCTGGAACGGGCTTCCCTTCAAATATCCAGAACAGTAACTCCACTGGGGGATTCAAGAAGGGGCTCAAAGAGCACCCTGCTAGGTTTTAATCACTGCACTTGCTACCGGTGACACCGGAAAATGGTACTTATATTAACCGTGCATATTAAGAGTGTATGTAATCAGGACTATCAACACCAAAAATGCATGTAACCAGGAATGACGAGTACAGACTAATAAATGTGAATAATGCTGGTCACTGTAACCTGTACAACAATTGTACTGTGATTAGTGTAATTGTTGTGGGTATTGTGAATACTGTAACTGTATAAGTTCCATTATATATAACCAACTCCGGGGCGCCCCTGAAAAAGGGACTATAATGGTCCCAGTGGGCCTACCCTGTTACCAAAATTAAATAAATATAAATTATAAGGGAAAGCTTAGTGCCATCAGCCAACCAATAAAGTATATATTTTTATACAACACATGTGCTGATGAATAGAAAGATAAAAAATGATATCTTGACCCAACATACAAAGATATATTTCTGAGCTTGCTTAATGAGCAACTTCATATATCACCACCACATGTGAGATACCGGATATCTTTCAGTTGCCATTGACTGTAAGCTTTGTATTCATCATTTTCTCTAATGTAGAACTATTGCACAGAGGGGCACACAGTTTACACTGTGTACTTTTTAACTTTTTACATTTTTTATAATTTCTATTTCAAAACCATCAAAACATGTGTTGTATAAACAGAACATGACACGGCCTGACTGAAGATATATTTATCTTCACTTGAGACCAATGCTATCAAGACATTATTGACTTCTTGTGAAGATAAATATGATAACTTCAGTCAGGCCATGTCATATCCCAAGATATGCTACATACACACATACACACATACACATACACACATACACACATACACACATACACACATACACACATACACACATACACACATACACACATACACACATACACACATATTTTCTTAGCAAAAAACTTTGTTAATGCAGGGTTCACATTAAAGTGACAAGTACACTGGGCTGGCAGTATAGCCTAGAGGTTAGAGGAACAAGGTGTGAACGAGCTTGATACATCCAGCAGACCAGACCCAAGTTTGATTCTCACAACCTCCACTTGTATACTGTGCGACTCTGAGCAAGTCACTTAACCGCCCAGCGTTCCCAGGTCGCTCCTGAAAACTGGCACTTGTGCCTAGTGGGCCTTATCCGGTTACCAAAGACTAAAATAAAAAAATAAAAAAAAGTATGGAAATGCGGTGTTAGGGTTTCCAACCCTACCACGCCACCCACCACCACCCTCCATATGCCAACAGGCTTGGGGTGTGCCTTGGGGTCACTGCCCTAACACTCACCCCATTCTCCTATACTGTACCATCTCAGCTTCCTTCTACATGGAATGGGGTGATCGTTAGGGCAGATGACCTCAAGGTACACCCTGATGCCTGTTGGTGTGTGGAGGGTGGGTGGGTGGGTGGTAGGGTTGGAAACCCCAACACCACATTTCCATACTTTTATTGCTTAAATATGAACCCGAACTGATGAATTAATGAAGCTTTTTGCCAAGAATTTCCTTACTTTTTGATAAAAGTATAATTGTAGTCTAATTTGCTTGTGGGAGCGCAGGGAATGGTATCTGTAATTAGGCGTAAACAGGCGTATATATGTAGGTCTGTACATTTGTATGGCAAGAGTGACAGAACTGTCAGCATAGCCATGTTATTACCCCACCTGATGTACCTTGCACATAAAATTTTCAAATCCCTGCCAAAACAATTCTGCACAACAGCAACGCCATTCTGCGCCACAGGTGCAGAAACACATTTTGGCCAGGATCTGAAAAATGACAGCTGTGGCATACAGTTGGCGGGGTAATAAGTCTATGTTGAAAATATGGGGTGAAAATATGTTCAGTTTCCAAAGTTACGATGTATGTAGTGAAATTGCAACAAATGGTCATAACTCTGCAATTGTTTATAATTTTGACCCCAAATTTGCAACATAACCTTCTTCTGACCCCATCTCATGAATAGGACTGTTATTACACAAATCCCACCCAAAAGGTAATTTCGCCAACCAACCGCAAAATCACCTTTCTGATGAGATTTGCAGAACGACAGTCACGTTGTTCATGAGGTGGGGTCCCCAAATGGCCATGTTGAAAATTTAGGGTCAAAATCTCAAAAAATGGCAAAGTTATGCATAAAAGTTGAAACGCCCATTAAAATAAACTGAAGAGCATTTACCTTGGTTTCTCATATTGCAGACGCTGGTTGCAGCAGCAAGACAAATCTTCGATTGGGAGAGTGAACCCGAACCTGGGACCTCTTCAGGTGAGTGAGAGGAGTGTATGTGTCAAGGTGGGTGTGAGGAGGTGGGTGCACAGTAGGAGGTTGGGTGCAGGTGTGATCGAAAATGGATTTTTATTTATTTTATTTATAGGGCAACAAAAAAATCAAGACATCAAGGTTCAGTTTTCTTATTTTCAGGAACAAAACAAGCATGGGAAGGTGGGGGGATGCCACTATCACCAACGAAAATGGGCATTGGGAATTGGAGTGGGAGGGCCACTAGACCACCAGGAAATGCCTGCCCTATTACCATGCTTTCCAACTTATTTGTCAGCCTTCTGTGTGGGACAGAGTCGAAAGCTTTACTTAAGTCCAGGTAGACTACAGCTACTGCGCCTCCCTGGTCCACTACCCTGGTGACCCTGTTGAAAAAGTAAATCAGGTTCATTTGGGCATGATCTGCCTGTTGTGAAGCTGTGCTGCTTTGTGTCCTGTTGCTTGCTTTTTTCCAGAAACTCTAGTGTCCTTTCCTTAAGCAATGACTCCATCAATTTGCCCACCACTGAAGTGAGGCTGACATCCGGTAGTTCCCTGCCTCCTCCTTGCATCACACCTTATGGAGAGGGACAACTGTTGCCCTCCTGCTGTCCTCTGGTACCAGCCTGCTCTCCAAGGACTTGGTGAATAGTTTACCCAGTGGAGCTGCCAGTTCATGTGCTAGTTCTTTCAAGACTCTTGGGTGTATCTCATCTGGGCCCATGGCATTGTCCACCTTTAGCTTGTTTAGTCCTTTTAGGACTTCTTCTGTGAATGGACTCTTATCCACCCCTGGATCTAGTATATCTTTCTGTAGCAGCGTAGGTCCATTTCCCCTCTCTTTCCTTTGTACAAACCGAGTGGAAGCACTTATTTAGGACCTCTGCCTTTTCCCCCATCATCCTCTACTAGCTCACCCCCCTCTTTTGTAACCGTCTCAATTCCTCCAGTTTCTTCTCTTCTCCCGGATATACCTAAAAAAGGTTTTGTCACCCTTTGTAACTCCCTGTGCTATGTGTAGTTGTTTCTGCTTTAGCCTTCCTTATTACTCTACCCACCTCCCTCAATTTCTCTTTATACGTTTCATCTTTCTCTCATCCAGACCCCTTGAAGTTTCTGAATGCTAGCCTTTTCTCCTTCACTATGGCTGCCACCTCTCTTGTGAGCCAAAGGGGGGTTTCTCCTCTTTTGAGTCTTACTTATCCTCCCGGTACATTGATCTGTGACCATTATCATTGCTTCCTTCAGGTTAGCCCATGATGCGCCCAGTTGGATGGTCGGGGTTATCTACCAGTCAATAAAATGGAAGGACAGCAAGCTCACCATCTTCGAATACTTATGACAAATGTCCTACCGATCTCTTTTTCATTTCTAGTTGTGCTGTAGATACAACCACCAAATAACTATTTCGGGGACAAAAATGTAATCAATGTGCCCCCTGCTGCACAATGTGTGGGGTAGGTGTCTAATCTTTCTCCCTCGCCGGATATTGGTGCACATCTGCATAATAATCACTGAGCAAACGTTTTTCTTCCATATAGATTTGCATACCCGACCAGCCACCTGCCTTGTAGGGATAATATGCCCCGTATTAGTGATATACCCTGTGTTATGCTAAAGTGACAGCAGCTTATTTTCTCCATGTAAAGGTTTTTTTTTTTTTTTAAAGGTTCAAACGTTTTATTTACATATGTAAAAAAATTGTTTGTTACATACAATTTAAGAACATAAATATATCCATGTGAACAAACTTGACATACATAGTATACAAAGACATCATAACCAGCTGGTAGATTACACTAGTTTATATAGAACTGTTATACAGCAATAACATAGGAACGCAATTTATTTCAGCCAAATAATACCCATTTTAGCTGTCTAGTCCATTTTTTGATATGATATTTGCTTGGAAAAGAATCTTCCTTTTGTTTACAAACAGCGGACAGTCAAAAACCAAATGCCTTATAGTCACTTCTTTATTCAAACAACATTTACATTCTTTCCTACAACCAGACCTATTAATGCCCAGATAGGTGCCAGCTGTACAAACTCCAATCCTGAATCTACACAAGGCATTTCTGTGTTCAGCATTTTCACAAAAAGACAGGCACCCATTATTTTTGCCAACTTCAACATTATTCCAGTCCATTTTGACGTCAGATATATCCGAATGTTTGGCTAACTGTTTTTGAAAGTGGGTGCCTCGCTCTTTGAACAATCTCCAATGGAGTGCTCGTGGATGAGCCTGCATCTATGGATCTCATATCTTGTAAGCCAAACAATTTAATTTTAGAATTTAATGCATAAAGTCATGTCTGTTTTTGGTTAGACTTTATGAATTCTTGCCATACTTTGACTGGACAGTGTTCCATATTCATCTGTAATATTTCAAACCAGTAATTTCAAATGTTCTCAGAAAACCCCTCATCTCCAATGATGTAATATTGGCTTCAAGGTAAATAAAAGCAGTAGTTTATAGTCCATGGGAGAGCCAGACTGTCTACAGAATGAAGTATGAGCTGGCTCTAACAGAGTTATTTCCTTATCCAGGCACTGTATTTTGCTGGCATACAATATCTGTGAGGAAACTTTGGCCTCAAAGGGTCCTTTTTTGAGCAATAAAGGAATTTTCTGCAAATGAGTGACCACATTTATTAATCCCCCTAACTGCGCAGATTGAATTCTCTTTTTTTTGTACATATTTCCATTTATTTTTGGTTAAGAAATATTTGCAGTTTGAAACCAGTCCTATTCATTCTCAATCTATGTTCCAAACATGTTCATTTTTGTTACATTTTCCAAATATCATGATTTTTGTGTTAGATATATTTAGATTAAAATCTAGCTCTGATAATTTAGGTTTCATTATCATAAATGTTATCCCAGTGGCGTTTGAGAGATCAGCACAGCATCATCTGCATACATGAATATTAAAATTTTAGGAGGAGTGGCCCCATCTCATTACTCTTACTTTGGAATAATTCTTTATATGGATTCAGATTACAATATCCAGTAAAGCCCTATCAATTTGTTTTTTGGGTTAAAAGTTTCCACAGTGTATTTCTAGTCACGTTAAAGAATGCGCCTTTGATATCAATGAAGTAAGTATATATTTTAGTTGTTTTCCATGGACATACTTTTTAATGAAAGCATTTAACACAAAGACATGATCTGTTGTGCTTCTCTTTGCTCTGAAGTCAGCTTGTGTCTCAAAGTAAATTGTATTCCTGTACCCAGAGTCCTAAATAGTTTAAAATCAGTCTGGTAAACACTTTCAGGACTACACAAAGTGATAGATTTGTAGTTCTTGACCTCACTAATATTCCCCTGCTTATGTACAGGGACAATAGTTACCTCATCTCATCCTCTTGGAAGTATGAGATGCAGGATGATGGAGTTAAAAACACTAGTTAGCATTTTAGCCAATCCAGAAGGATAGGCATGTAATATTTCAGCTGGGGCAATGTCTGTGCCACCAGGGGCCTTATTTCCCGGTGGTAATAAAATACTACCAAGGACTTCATCAGATACTCAAATGTTGCCTCTCACTTATTGAAGAGCAACCAGGATGAGTAATTTCTGTATAATTACACTCCTAGTCCATATAATATACTGAAGTGTTCTTCCTGTTCTGTTTTTCCACATTACTCCCAGAATATTAGTGTCCATATTCCTTGTACCAAGGGCAACTAAATTCCAGAATGTTTTTGTCCCTTTTCCCCTGACTGACTCTTGGAGGTTTTACCACAATTTCTCCTGGTATTCCTGTCTTTTTCTAACTGAATTAGATATTTATATTCCTTTTTAAGTGCGTAAAGGGTTTGTATGTATTTAAGCTTACCCGGTTCCCTCCGATTTTCTGCTTTATTTTTTAAAGCTGTAGACAGTCCATGTTGTACCATTTATTTTTCCAACTTGGGAAACCTTGCTTTGTCTATTCTCAGGCCCTAAATAAAGTTCTGTTTCTAAAATATGTTCATACTGTAGGAACAACTCTTGGACAGATTCAACCATAGAATCCAAGTGTAGTTTATCAATTTCTGGAATTTTTATCACTTCATTCTTAACCAAGTAATACACCTTGTTCAGCTAAAAAGGGTCCCATTGCATTATTTTGGTTCTTCACAATCCTATATCTTGTGGATTCCTTATCAAGTGTAACATTTCTCCTCACTATTTTTTTAAAACCAATCTAACTTTATCATAATTGGGAAGTGGTCACTTTCCCAAGTTTCCATAACCATAAAATTTCTTTACTACAGTGAATGACTAGACCTCAATCAAGGCTAGGTCTAGAACACTACCTCTCGTTACTGTGGGGAAAGTGATTTGACCTTCCTCATCACCAATGGTCTTTCTACTATGTCTCCTCAAAGTTTTCTGCTGCTAATGTAATCAGTTTTTCCCTCTAACATTTACTGATCTGTCATTGGAGTTGCAGAATGGTATCTGAAAGGTGTCAACAATGTTCCAGTTACTGACCTTCAGGTCTGTTAAATGCCCAATTTCAGCATTAAAATCACCTAATAAAAGCATAGTGGTCCCCAGAAAATGTGTAAATATCCATTGGTATTTTGTGAAGTGTGGATATTGGATCCTGCCAGGATGGACCAATGATGGGTGGAATATAAACACTTATCACAATCAAAGAAATCAAAGGTGCAAAGAAATAAAGGGGTAGCCCAGTTCTAATATCTGTATTTTGTCAAAATGGACTGTGGAGAAAAAGGAGATCAGACCTCCTCCTGCTCTGCCAATTTACTGTTGGGGCATGCATGGTAATGGGCACACATACACCCTTCTAATCTACTTTGTTTTTGAGCCAGGTTTCTTTAACTAAAATTATGGCATATTTAATAATAAGATTTATCCAGTCTGTCATCAAATTTCTTTTCCATCCCTGAAACATTCCAGTATATTATTTGAATGTTACCACTGTGAGTTTGATTACCATTCAGTCAATCCAAGTTTGTTAGATCAGAGTTTATATTATCTGAAATTAGTGAGGCCATGGTTTCCTCTAATGATGTAGTAGACTTCTCTTGAACCTGTTGATTCTTGCAAGATAATGCTACTAATTTATTCCCAGATCCTTTTGTCCATGGCACCTAATTTTTCTCCTTTCCCTCCAACAGAGCAAATTCATCATACCCCAGTAATAAGAATTTTTCCAATAATCTTATGTAATCTGTAACTTTGTTTTGTTTCCTGGTGAATAAGCTTAGTTTTGTGATTTGGGTTTTTGGTCATTACCCTTTGATGCTCCACTTTGGGTTAAGTGCCTGCTACCCCTGCAATCTGTTTTAATAAGTTCAGTCAAATTACTGTCCATGTTTACTCCCAGGGAGTAAAAATCTTCTTTCTGCTCAGTAATCACCCGTCTCATATGTGTGATACCCAGTACCATACACACTTGTCCCACCATCTCCCCCACTTTGTACTTGTATACCGATTTAACGTCTGTCCATCCGATTTGGTTCTCCAATATCCTTGCACATATTGTAAGCCATGGTCATGACTGATTCTGGGGCTTCCATTTTAGTCTTTGGTAGTCCTTGGAGGTAAATAGTTGGTAAAAGTTTGCCTTTTTCAATTCATTTTCTCTAATTCTGTGGAAGTTCTGGACCATTTTTGCTCTTTCTCCTCTATACTTATGTTTTTGTGAAGTCTTATCTTATTTGCAAACTCCACCTTCTTATTTTCATCTCTGTCTCCTAGAAATTTATCTTCAGATTGTTTGCTTGGGCTACCCTTTCTTCTCTTTCCACTATCGTGTTTTGTCTGTCCACCTCTTGCTTCTGTGGCTTTCTTATTTTATTTTTTTTTATATAACTTTGTGTCTATTAATCTCCATTTTGTTGCTAGTATCTTCAGCTTCTCTGCAATTTTTTTTCAGTAATTAAGAATTTCTGATTTATTACCCTTGCCGCACTTTTCTGTTTGTTCTTTACAAGTAGCTATACTCTGTTAAGGTCTATTATTTTATTACTTTCTGTTGCTACAGTCAGTAAAGAATTTGATCAAGGTGATCATTGTTTTCTTGCGATTTCCATTTTGATTTGATGAAGCCCCATCTGCAAGAGTTTAAAATCAATATCTTAATTAGCTGCAGGCCCAGTGGTGCTGAGGGTTGACGCGTTGGACGCCACACCTCATGCCATGCCAGCGACCTGGGTTTGGAAATGGACTCTGGTAGCTGGGGGTAGGCCGGGGGGGTGGGGAATATGGACTTCAGTAGAGTTGCTGGCAGGCAGCTCTCCTTTCCCAGAGAGGATGGGTTTGCACTGCACAGCTTTGTTGGCCCTAGTGGAGATTGGGGGCTTGGCTGTGCAGTGCATATCTCAAAGTATATGGTGGTGTGGCGGATGTCCTGCAGGCAGGTATGGAAGTACACCTGTGCTGCGCTAGACATCATTGCACATTTGCGCCACCAGGAACATAATCAAGAACCCCCCCCCCACCAGTGTTGGGCGAAGGTGGGTCCAGTGGGTGTGGCCCCACATCCATCACTGGGCTCCACAACATTCACTCCGGTCCCTCCTCCTAAGTGTGGCACCCTTCCAGCACTATAAGATAAAGCGTCAGAAAAGGAGTGAAGTGGTCCTTCCTCAGGGGACTTAGATTGGGGGGGGTAAAGGAGTTAGCCGTGCATGGAAAAAATGTCAGGGGCTTCAGGCCAGACAGGCAGAGCCAACACACCAAGAGACCATGCTGGAGAGAGAGAGGCCACTGGTGAAGGAGAATAAATAGAAGTAAATAAATATATATGTATATTAATTAGCTTGTTGTATCCCATTTACTATACTTTGACTAGCTGTATTAATTTTCTGATCATTCAGGACCTTTTGCTGTGTCCAAAGATGTGGGCTATGGGGGTGGTTGCAAGGTGGTTCCAGACTTAGACAGTCGACATAGAGGGATAGGGACTGTTTGAAGTTCTTTAAATAGGATTTTTTCCCTGCTAACTGGGTGTTCTTTTCTGCTTCCTAAATATTTATCAGAATCTCGGAATTATTTCTGTCTATATCACCAGACAGTGTTCCCCTTATTTTATCTTGTACTTCATTAAAGATATTTTGTTTAATTTCCTCATGAAGTTTTCTTTGTTAATAGCTTATTTACGTTCCTTTTACCCACTATATCTGTGGTTACTATTTGTGATGATTCGAAGTCCCTGATCTGTACAAGTAATGGGTGATCTGTTATGACAAGCAGTGGCCTCCCTTTCCTTATTGGTGAGGAAGAGCCCCTTGGGACTAAAGAGTCCTGAACTGTATTTTCAATCAATCAATCAATCAAAATCTTTATTTATTCAGGCGAGCATCATTGAGCGTAGCTCATTTACAAGATGGACCCGAGTGGTCATACAAAGAAAGGATACAAGTTTTGTACAAAGACATGAAAATAAAATAACACAAGTACAATCATTTAGGTGAGAGATATATACAAATATTTACAGATATACAAGGCACAGTAACAACTTAAAACCTGTAAAGATGAAGAGGACAATCAATATAGGAGGGATAATATTCAGATAGTAGGGCTTCTGTAGGCTTTTTTGTATGAAGTGGGATAACTGACAAGGTAGAAGAATGGAAACTAACATAGTGGATTACAGAAGGAAGGGGTGGGGGAAGGAGGGGAGACTAGGCCTTATGGAAGCAGTTGCATAGTTCAGGGAATAGGGTGGTGTATAATTTTTTGAAGGATGATAAGGGTCATTTTGTCATTACCAATTAATTTCAGGTGGCTTCCTGGGGGATAAAGCAGATAGTAAGTTTTTGTCAGTTCTTTTTCTATATCCCCTCCCCCCCTTACCCAGCAGCAGCTCTAGCTACAAATGGTTACCAGGGCACAGATGGGGCACAACAGATGGCAGCCAGGGCACTAATATATTGTTACTATGGGGGAAGCTCTGCACCATAAGGGGCACCAACTGGGGCACAGCATTTTTTTTTTTCCCCCACTGGGGCACGTGCCCTGGCGGGGCCCTGGTGTAGAGCCGCCACTGCCCTTAACCCTCTCAGCTTTTAGAGATTGGTTACCATCTTAATTTTTCCCTTCCTGCCATTCTGAGATAGAAGTAACTTGTTGTGAGAGTTCTAAATATACAAATGTGAATATCACCCCTTATACTATTAACGTAAGCTAAAAAGTTTGTTCACACAATCTAAAAAATTTATTAATTTAAAAATGAAGCAATAAATACATATTTTTTCTATTCTTTTTCAGAGCAGACTGGCAGGATCCTTTTCAGTTTTCCCTATCGGGTAGGGTCACCACCTTTGGATGAGGTAAAAACTGGATGCTAAACCACACCCTAAACTCTGCCTCTGGCCCCACCCCTTTTTATGACTGGTGAGTATATCTCTCCTCCTCCAAAGACATTTGTAATATTGGAATATACATTACTAGTAATAGGAAATCATTTTTATACTGTTATTTATTTGATTTATTTATTCAGTTATTTATTTTTATTCTTTGGCAACCAGGTTAACTCCCATAGGCCACATAGCCCATTTTACAAGAGTGACCCAGGAGCACAGGAAGGTTAAGTGATTTGCTCAGGGTCACACAGTATATAAGTGGAGGCTGTGGGAATCAAACTCTGGTCTGCTGGATGTGCCAAGCTCATCCACAGCTTAATGCTCATCCCTCTGTTAAACACTCTACTATTTTCCTTTCCATGTCAGTAATGTGTTCTGATGTTTTGACCAATTTTTGATAACTTAATTACCAATGCTTGTTGTACCCTTAATACTACACTGTGTTCCCCTTTACTTCAGCAGCTACTGCTGTTTCTTTTCATATTTCTAAGACATTCCACAATTTCAGATGCACCATTCTATGCTGTTTATCTGAATAACCTGTAAAAGTATAGCTAATGTCATGGAATGTTCCGGTAATACAACAAAATGAAAGCAAATGTATTGATAAAGGCAATAAAAGTTAGATTATTAATTTAACAAAAATGGGTATAAAACATACTAGAATACAGGGCAAACAAAAAGAAACACATGAGAGCACATAAAGGTGTAAAAGCCGTTTCCTGTCATAGCAGTAAAAGACCATACTTAAAATTTAGAGTGGAAAAGATTAGGTTAATTTGCTGCTAATGATCTTAGTGGCCATACTTTACACCTCCCAAACAGACTGGTTTTACAGACAAAGGCAGGTCTGAATGACTGTGACAACAGAACTTCTTCGTAACCTGGACATGCAGTGCTGCCAAAACAGTGAATGATTTGATACAACAGTTTTAAAAGTACATGAACACTCAAAATGCCCCCAAAACCAGACTACATTTAATCAAAACCGGATGACCAGATAAGGACCTTAATAAACGGATTATCCGGTCAAAAACCGGATAGGTGGCAACCCTACTATGGTGGGGGTGCATTCCTCCACCAGAGGATATGCTTCCTGCACATGGAGTATTGCTGTTCCTTTCCTGTATTTTGTTTCCTACAATCACTTATAACATAATAAATAAAACATTTTCAGTATTCAAATATAAACAAAGCTTATTTTTCAGAGTTTTTTTTCATGAAACCTCCTTTAGCCCTTTCTGAAATCAGTTTCCTCAGATACAGTACTTCAAATGAGGACACTAATACACAAAATGTGGAGAGCACCTTACACGCTTCGATGTGTGGAACTTGTAGAACCAGCTTTCCTTTCTGGTTTAATAATCAGCGAAAGAAAAACTACGAATTATCTGGAAGTGGGTGATGCTGGTGAGGACAAAAAAAAAAACAGTGACTTTAATAAAATAAAATGAATATACCCAGTACAATATCAAAGAGAGAAACACCAAACTGTGACTTTATCTGAAAATGGAAAAACACAAAACTAATATGAAGTTCTAATACCTCCATGCCACCATATGTAAAAAACGTGAACTCTAATTTGGTAGGAAGGGTCAAGTGACTGAAACATAAAAAAAAAAAAAAAAAAAGAAGATTCAAAAAGAATATAAAACATATAAAGAGAATTAAAATGAATTACCCTGCTATTACCCAGTTACTATGAGGTGAACAAAGTGGGTGATTGACACCTTTTATTAGACCAAGAGATTTACAAAACACAGGTTTTCAGACTGCACAATGCCCTTCATCAGGCAATGGCAGAATCTTCCCCCAAAAATATATTAAATACATTTGGTAGAACTGATACACGTTTACACGAGGGTGTGACTGTGGTTGATAAGTAAGTAAATAATTGGATATGTGCATGACTGTTCTGTTGATAAGGAAGCAAATAATTGGATATGTAAAAAAAAAAAAAAAAAAGACATTCAATTATTTACTTCCTTATTAAGAAAAATGTCACACCCATGTGCAAAATGTTATCTATCAGTTCTACTCAATGTACTTAAGTTTTTTTTTTTTTTTTTTTTAAGATTCTGCCACTGCCTGATGAAGGGCTCTGTGCAGTCTGAAATCTTTTGTTGGTCCAATACAAGGTATCGTATCAGCCACTTTGTTCATTTTTTGATGAAAGACCAATACGGCTACAAAGAATTCTCCAGTTTCTGTGAGAAATTTACACTATGCACTCCCTCTACAACAAGTCTGATGCACTGAACAGTGTGCCATTCTTGTGTCATCGCAGTCTCAAACCTCTCACTGCAGTTTTACCGCACTAACAAGATAAACTAAAATACACCAGAAATGAATGTCATAGTTGTGTCCCCAACACCGGCACTCTTAGTGATTAAAACTCACAGATGGTCTCCTATACACTCTCCTGTGATTTTACAAAAGGTTCACTGGGTTTACCACAGCTAAAATGTACTCTGTACTGAAGGCTTTTTAACTTTTAAAATTAAGGACTGTGACAGCTTAATTCTAGTGCTAACATGTTAGACATTAAAATGTTATACAGCTATGACCTAAACTCATGTATATGATCACAGTCCTGTCTCGGGGACACTTATTCCACCCACAGATCAATCACAGGTTACCGCTGATATAAAGTGCTCAAAAATAACTTTCATACACTTTCACAACTCTGGGCGAACTCCTGGGGTCCTGCGGCTTAGTCTGTTTGAGGATTCACTTCAAGTCCTTGGTGCATGGAGTTCACCACTTCTCCTGCCCTCCTATTCTGTCCGAGATCCATACCCTGCCACTTTGCTCCAGTCCTCTCTGAGCTTCAGCTACCTCTGACCCTCTCTGCTCCAGTCCTCTCTGGGCGTCAGCTCCCTCTCACCCTCTCTGACTCCGGACTCTGAGCTCCATCTGCTCTGTTCTGGATTGGCTCGTTCTGTGTACTCTTCTCTCATCATTCCAGCATTAGGCTCAGCAGGTCACAGCCCGATCCTCAGAAAATTAGAACAGATCAAATACTTCCAAGTGCAGCAGATAACAGCAAATACTGAATAAAAAGTAACGTTCTCTAAAACTCTTCGGTTAAAAGCCATACCAGCTCAACAATACAGTCAGGCATTACAACTGGGGCATGAAGGCTTCTCCCCAACACTCCATGCTCAGCCTGATCTCCTCATTATTTTCCCCTGTACTTCAAATGGTGTTCGTGGATCCAACAAAGGCATTTAATATGGTAGACCACCAAATCTTGTTAAAGAAGGCTCCTGGACAAGAGTGTGACCCAGGGGTTATTACTGCGGTTCAATTCATATTTACAAGATAGAGAACAACAAGCTGCAATTCAGGAGGTGCAATCTGAAAAGCGAGAACTGGTAAGAGGGGGTACCCCAGTGTTCCATCCTGAGACCAATAATGTTTGCCCTTTTTACTGATAATCTCCCAAATATTATTATAGTCTGTAGTAAAACTGTACATCAGTGAGTTTTAGTGAGTTCAGCTCCAAGTTTGCAGTCAAAAACTTCAATCAGATTTGGAAAATTGTTTTGCACTAAACTTATTACCATAAAAAAAAAAAAAACTAAAGTAATGGGCTTTAAACCTAAAAAGGTAAGTTGTGAAGGGCTTGACAGAAACGAGATCTGTCCAAAACAATGGGACAAAAATCGAGCAAGAAAGCTCACATAAGTATCTCAGGTTATAGACTGACAAGGAATTAAAGTTTACTACCCACACTGACAAGATGTGTACTAAGATTTCCCCTAAAGTTGGATGCTTTACACAGACACAAGGTTTGCTTATCAAGGGAAACAAGAGCCAAAACTGTTACTGCTACAAAATGTCAAAAGTCAAAACTCCAATGTGATTATACCCCATACCAATCTTAATTAAACATCACACTGTTGGACTATGGCAGCCAAGTATGATGCCCATATAAGAAGATAGATAAGGATATGATAGAGAAAGTACAGCAACAAGACTACAAAAACAATGAGAAATAAAATAAAAAAATTCAAATACCATACAGAGATTTCAAAAGTCAAACTTAAATCCATTAGAGTTATGAAGGAACCACTGGAACATTCTACTTTTTCCTAATATACAACCCATATCTGTTGAACAGTGTAAATATTACATTTAAAGAAAAATGTCTGACTTACCAGATGGCAGCTACCATGCACAGGGTATGGTAGCTGCCCTCAGCGATAAGCATTCTAGCTGGGATTGAACAAGTTTCCTGCAGTCCTATTTTTGTAAAATCACTGGGCTGGCCATTCCTTCTCATAGCCCTGGTCCTGCAGGCATACACCCATGCTCAAGGACGTAATGATGTGAGGCCAGAGAGAGCGTGGAGGCGCGCATCATTAAAATGAATGGGGCTCAATTTCACTTTTGTTTTTAAATTAAAAAAATGGTCACTTGGGGATTGATGAAGGACACCACTCAACTAACACAGCCCTTGTCCTTCATCAATCCCCAAGTGACCATTTTTTAGCTTAAAATGGAAGCTAAATTGAGCCCCATTAATTTAAATGGGGCACGACCCCACGCTCTCCCTGGCCACACGTCATTACGTCCTTGAGCGCAGGGGGGTGTCTGCAGGACTGGGGATGCGAGATGGAATGACCAGCCCATTGTAAAATCTAAATTGCGAGTGATTTTACAAAAATAGGACTGCAGGAAACTTGTTCAATCCTGGCTAGAATGCCCATCGCCGAGGTAAGCTACCACACTACGCGAGTAGCTCTTCAGATCGGAGAATCCCTTTAAAAACCCCGACTCAAAATCCAGCAGTCATCCCCTCCAAGTTAACAGACAATTCTGAACAAATGAAATTTTACTGCACAGAAAGGATAATAAACTTAAGGAATAACTTACCAATGGAAATTGCTATTGCCGAAAATTACAAAAAAAAAAACTGAAGCAATACCTGGCTCGATATACAGCAAGAGAGGGTGAATTCAAATATTATCTATGAAAACAGGAGCTATACAGGGTTTTAAATAATTGATTAGCAGTTTTTTTCTTGGGACAATGCTAACTGTACAGAAAGTATTTATGTAGGTTTTCTAGAAGTGTTATGCTTGTTAAACACAGTGAAGCAAGTGCTATGCATTTTCACAATGTTTTAGCACTTTTATGAGCAAAACGCTAATCAATTTTTGGAGTTAAATAAATCCCTGCTATACATGGGCTATATGCCTCCTTCACTCCTTAAGACATTGGCAACATTAGTGACAATACTGCCCATGATGCATTATGGCAGTGTGGTCTATAGATGGGCTAGTAAAAATGACCTATAAAAACTCAATAAAATGCACAACTGATTAGCCAGATTTGTACTGGTGGTCTCAGGACCATTAATAAACTTATCACTGTACAATGTTTTTATAAATAAACTGGGCATCTCCGAGTGTAATAAGAGATGGACTTCTCTATGACTTTTTATACAAGTGCGTTGACAGCTTCATACCACCATTATTTGTATGAAAAACTAGTCACAAATAACATGCAACACAATCTCCGGGACATAGTGGGGAGAAGATTTAAAGTTCCAAGAATAAAAACAAGAGTCAGGAAACTGAATTACGAGGCTACCTCCCTCTGGAATCTGGTCCCTTCTCATAAGAAATTTACCCAGCTGCAGTAGGTTTAGAAATGCAATTATGGACTGGTGCAGTTTTAAATGAGAGCATTATTACTTTGAAATTGTTTAGTTATGTAATATTTTAATGAACTGTTATATACTGAATACATGTATTGTAACTGAAATGTATTCTAAAGCAGGACGGTCCTGAAAACAGACTTACCCATGGACCATGTGCTGGATAAACGTAAATAAAATTCAGATTCAAACCTCCTTCCATCCCCATGGTGTGAACAAGAGCTATTCGACACTGTGTGCTCACTGCATAATGCGAAGGGAGCAAACTCCCCATCCCTCCTGCAGGTGTTGCCACAGCACTGGAACCAGCTATCAGCCTTCCCCGGGTTTAGCATACTGCCATGCAGCAGTTGCTCCAGCAAATTACCTCTCCCCGAGTCAGTTCCCGAACCAGAGTCACCTGTAGGGTAGTGTGACACTACCTCTAGACCATCAGGGGGACTATACAGCAAAATTTTAGGTAAACTAAAGCCGTCATTTTGAAGGACCTGTGAAAATGAAAGTTAGACGATGAGTGCTGCCAGATGCCAATCTTTTATTTAATGCAAAGAGAAAAAGGAAATTAACCCCTATTTATATTAAGTGTAACTACTTATCAAAATCATAAGGAAACTTATTCAGGCATATTAAAAGTACAGTAGTATAGTGACAAGGGGTTGTCGAAAACTGATGGGCATCCATGGACCATGTCTGAATGGACGTTTCCCCAAAGGTGTATAACCACACATTTATGTGAAGGGTACCTATTACTGAGAAACAGAACAACATTTTATTTATTGGATTTTGGTAAATGGGTAGGCTCACCGAGAAAAATTGTCCCTTTTTCAGGAGCGACTCAGAATTACATAATATACATTGAAGGATTACATACAGACAATAATACACACTGCATAAGTAAATGGCAAAATACAGTGCCGACAATGGATATACGTGACAGGCTAGTAGATATAGGATAAGTACCCTGAGGCACTTGGTTCAAACGCAATTTATTTTGGAGCAATCATGGTAAACAAAAAAAGTACCAAGGCTGATCACCACTCATCCACGTTTGACTGTACCTGCACCAGACTCAGGCTGGCACATGTATAGTATAGTCTAGTCTCATTTTCTGTCACCTTTTAATGGAATCCATTTAGGCGTTTTTGAATTGCTAACTGCTGCATTGAGTAATTTAGGAGCTGTAATTGCATGGTGCTCATACTGGGTACTGCTTAATATGCACAAGTTATCCAGCAGATTCCCAGTCCATCTCAATGGCACCACAACTAGAAGCTAGCAGGGGGAGCTTCAGGAGGGATGTGAGGAAGTTTTTTTTTTTTTAAATAAAGATTTTTACAGGCTTTTTCTGGTAGGTTTTCTCCCCGTGTTCCCCCTGGGGCCCCGGCACACAGCCGTACATGCGCGTGGAGGCGCATACACACACCGACAGCCAGCTCAGCCCCTTCTACCCATCTGTACTGCCCTCCCCGCCCACCTACAATACCCCACCTGGTGGAGAAGGAACCACGGGAGGGGTGACAATCCACCCCACCACTCCCCCCCCAATGCTGGCATTGAGACGACCCAAGGTTGTTTCCAAACTCAGGTCACTGGTGCAGCGAGAGGTAAAGTGCCCAGCACCTCAACCCTCAAAACCACCAGGTCAGCTCAAGGAAATACTTCTTTATGGAGTTGGTGGGGGGGGGGGGGGAGGTTGGAAAAGTGGAACCATCTACCCAAGGAGCTGGTCAATGTTCAGTTTGTTGCAAGTTTCATGAGGGAGTGCAACAGACAGAGGGTACTGGTGAAGTTGACGTGGGGATTAATGTGGCAGGGGGTTAGGCCAAGCAGAAGTGTGGGATGATTATTTGCTTATAGCTTGGACAACACTAGGCTGGCAAGAACCTACGCAGGCACAAGACACACTAGATGGACAACAAGCCTTTATGTCCATAAACTACTGTCACCTTTATTCCATGAAATTGGAAAACAAAACGGGTTAAAAAACAGACTTTGCCATTTTTTAAACACCATGGAAGAGTCAAATTGTCATATAAGAAAAAAAAAAAAGCAGTTTGCACTACATCTACAACCACGCTTAGCATTAAATTTGTGTAAAAAGCCCAGTTTGTGCATTTTTAGTGGAAAACATGCTGATCTGCATGCAATGATGGTTAACAATGGAAAAAAACAGATATTAAAACCTTGTAAACAGAAACTGCACATTCTTGAAAATGAAATATTTATGGCCCTAGTAGGCATCTATGTTTTTTCTTCACTTTCTTTTTATCCCACTTTACTACCTCCTAGTTCCACTCCTTCAGACCTCTGATCATCCCTGCAGATCCCTTCCCGCAGGATATGCCCCGACAGCGCCAGGCTTTCTCCTTTATCCCTCCTACCTTACTCTTTCACCTTGGAGTGCCTGCACAATGTGGTCTGTCCTGCAGGTAGACGATCAGAGGTGCATCAGTCATCATCTTGGCCACAGGGTTCCCCCCCCAGTTTTCTCCCCTTAGTCCCTCCTTCCCCTGAGGATGTCTGCATGTAGGACAGACGTCCAGTCATATGGCATACACAGACAAATGCCCACAACATCCTCCCCTCCCCAACTCTCAAAGAGCTGCCTGTGCACCAATGCCCATGCTTCCACCGGCACAGGTGTGTCGGGGGTGCGAGACACCCAAGGATCCCACCCCTGGAGGAGGAGAGCATCCATTGGGACACTCAGTCTTCCACCCTCCTCTGACCCCTGGCCCCCCACCCCCAAGTCCGCTCGAACCTGTCAGCCAAGGCAGGAGAGGTGGGTTAGCTCCAGCGCCTCAACCCTCAGCACCAACGGGCCGGCAGACATCTATGTTTTTGTGGCAATATTCTCCCCATAGGAAAGTGAAAGGATGGGGGCATTTGTTGAGCAACATAGGCATGACAGTATGTTCCCTTCCGTCTTTGCTTTCTCTCACATCTCACTCTCTCCCTCACTTTTCTCTGTACTTTTCATTTTCTCTCCTGGTCTCCTTTCCTTTCTTGTTTTTCTCCTTTCTCTGCTCACACAAATGCAGTGCCAGTCACAAGACTGGGGCTGGACCATGGCTCTTTGCAAAACATGAGGGAAGGATGGAGGGGGGTCATGCAAACCCATGGGGGCTTTAAAATGAAAGGATGGGGCACCCTTATGCATAAATGCTTTGGTGGAAACGTGCAACAGGGGAGGAGTGAATATATAAAGCCAAAAACCTAAACCTGATGCAAGAAAAACAGTCAAAATTCTAAGGATATCATTCTGTGGTGGAGGAGCTTATGACATGTGAAGCTACTAATGATGCCTTTAAAGGGAGAACAGTCAAAACTAAGACACACACACACACACACACACACACACACACACACACACACACACACACACATATACATACATATGCACACACACGCAGGATCCAATATGCAGTTTGTGTGCAAAAACTTTTTGTTATTTACAGTAGATTGTATAAAGTCGATTTTTTTTTCTTACTTCCAAGTTGACATTTGCTGTAACCAGAAATTCCAGAATCCCCTGTAGCTGGCATCAGAGCAGAGCTGTGGCAGTCGGAGCTTCAGTAGCTTGCAGTGCATACAAGAGATTTTATAAGCTCAGATCAGATGTTTTCCAATCTCGCTGTTCTCCCGGAGCCAAGTACAGTCCTCTGTGACCATAGTTAGCCTCGGGAACAAGGGACCAACAAACAAAAAGATCAGAGCCTATTAAAATTCTAATGTGCACTACAGGCTATTTAACCTCCCACTGCTGTAGCCCTGCTCTGATGCCAGCTTCAGGGGATTCCAGGATTTCTGGAGGCAGCAAAAGCCAGCCTGGAAGTAAGCAGAATCTGCCTGATACTAACCTATTACTTCAGTATAGTGGATTGTAACAAAATGTTTTTGCACACCAAGTCCAAATTGGAACCAGACCCACAACTGGGTGTGGTGTTCATGCAGACTGTGCCCCTCTAATCACCCTATTCCAGTGATTTTTTTTTTTTTTAAACAGAGGTTATACAGTAAGGATGGATGCCATCTCATGGCAGACCCAAATGTGAGAAAAAGTGTCACTGTGCCATGGTTTTAACAGCTTCTTCCTAATCTATACCTTTGACAGAAAGCAGCACTAGCTGAACTGGTCAATTCTGGCTGATAAGACAGTACATTCCTTATACAAATCACCCCCGGTGATACAGAAAACACATGGAAGTCGCTGCATCAGCATTCATCTCCAACTTCCAACCCAAGATTCACAAGCACCAACTTGAACATTATGCAAGCTGAACTTTGAGAATTTCCACTTATTCTGCAGCTCAAGTAGGTTTCTTAAAACTATTTTTAACCCATAAGAGAAACCATGAAAATTACCCAGCTTGCCATGCTTTACTTTACTGCATTTAGGGCTCTATTCAAATATGGCGAGAAAGCATATTTACATTTCTGAGATGCCTACCGGAGAGCAAAGAACTTTAACCCTTAGACTGTCCACAGAATTAGAATGTATTGGAGTTCAGGACTGATGCATCAGTCCACGACCCTAGAAGGGTTAAAAGCTGCCCCACCCCCAAACAGACGTGCTTAGTTCAGATTGGATCAGTGGGACAGACAGAACAGTAAAATATCCACAATCAATAGTTTCAGTAGTTAAGAGTGAATTTGATTGCCACATAAATTGGTGGTTAGCAAAACATCTCACAATATACTTGCCCATTTTTTCATGTGGACAAAAGAGCTTAAAGGGACACTGTCAACCATTTTTGCATCATCATATTATTTCTAGCTAAAACCCACGTTTTATGACTGCTTACCTTCTCTAAAATTCAGTGATGTTTCTTGTTGTTTTATCTGCCTCCTTGCTTAGTAGAACTGAAATATATACTAATGATGTAGTTACATCCAACTTTGTTTTAACATACTAAGGAGCCAGCAGATTAGATCCTATGATCCATCGAGTCTGCTCGATGATCGTGCCTTCCCAGGGCACCGTTTTTAGTATCTCCCAAACAAGGTCCCCATCCATATCCTTGTACTACTCCTGCTGCACACTCTGTAAACATTACAAACACTCCTAACAGTGCAGTCACTTGTGATGCAAGTTTCCTTTCCTCCCACTGCATCTTGAGCATCTACACTGTATGGGGTGTTTCCAAGTGTAGGAAAGATGCAGCAGGAGTTGACCACAGAATGTAAACACATTTTTGTATGGTAACACCAGTATGGCTGGCAGTCTGTTTTTCACTTTTAAAAAGGAAAACAGAATCAGAATCAAACTACCAGTCACACATCAGCAATCTCTACAGAATGTCAGCAATCATAAAATGTGTATTTTAAGCTAGGGACCATTTGAGGCCTAATGAGGATGACAAAGTCCCTTTAAGGTCCTTCGACTAGTTTTGCACATGTGTACATCATCAAGGATCGAGGCAGTGCAATAACTACAACCCTTATAAATCATGGTTCAAGTAGTGATTTGCTTAACTAAACACTGTATAAAGTGTGCCAAACCAAGTATGGTGACTAATAAACATACACAGTTACAAACAGTTAAAATCACTTACCAGAGAGTCAGGGAAGCAAAGCCCACATGGCATTCACCAACTCCCTTCTCCCTCACCCAATCCCAGGCCTTCCTATGGAGCCATGTGTACAGTCCCTGGGGCATGGCAGCAAAGATTCCTGCAATGCTGAAAGCCACAAAGCATCACTGAGCAGACGAGGATAGCATGCTGTAAACACTTGAGCACCTCCGCCACAGTGCATTTTGGTGCCAGGAGTGTCCCCTCAGTAGGCTGGCTGTCAGTATCCTCCCCTCTTGCCATGGAGGACAGAGGAGCAACATTCCTTATATTGCTGCTGCGTCAGTAAAACTGTTGGTTCACAAAGGAGAAACCGCAGTTCCCTCCATGAATTGCAGAATTCCGGGACTTCCAGCTGGTGATGCACTAGGTGCCATCCTGGCCATCTGATTGGAAGCCTGGTGTGTGGCGCAGCTCCACCCTCCCCTGCCATCCCGCCCCAAGGCACTCTGCAGTGGTGTCCAGGGATAGCGCAGGCTACTGGCATGCTTGGCACACTGTGCAGCTTCATTCAGCAGAGCTACAAGGTCCAGCTTACTGAACATTCAAACCAACCAACCGACTAGTACGTAATCAACATCACTGATAAAGCCTTCAGCAGAACAAGTCTGTCTCATACAAACAAGAGGCAAGGCATTTTATTTCATATAGTGTCCTGTCACCAGGGCTCAGAGTGTTGTACAATTCAGAACTGAAACAAAAATTAAATTTTTATTTACTGGCAACCAGGAAAGGCACACTGAGCCAAGGCTCGTTTCCAGGTGCAACCGTGGGTAGGGGGTGGGGGGAGATTACAGGAGGCAAAACCATAAGGTACGAAACAAAGCACATAAGCACAGAAATTACAGGATGCAAAAAATACAAGGTATAGGACAAGCACATCCAAGCATAAAATATGCAGCGAGTGACAAAGTGCGAAGTAATAAATCAAGGAGTGAAAAAAAACCTCAGCAAGAAACGTAAATATAAAAATAGGAGGCAGGCTGCATAAGGTTAGAGCTAAAACAGTGTGGTGAGGGAAAGGAGGGAACTGAGTGCAGGAGAAGTGTGTGAATGGGAGATGGCCTGCAGGGCCACAGAATGGCTAGGTTGACTGCTGCAAGGGGATGTTGGGGCAGTAGGGCAGGAGCAGTGGGTGACAGTGTGAGATGCAGCAGGTGCCGGAAGACGGGGAGAGACTGGGTTAAGAGAGTGTCATGGGGAAGTTGATTCCAGTGAAAGGGGAAATGGTAGGAAAATGTTGATAGTCTGGAAGTGGAGCAGGGATATGGTAGGGAGAAGGAGAGAGAGAGTCCCTCGAACAAAGCGAATAGGAGGAGAGGTTTGCAGGGGATAGAAGGGTGGAGAGGTAGGAAGGGACCCAAACTAGTATTTAGCAGTAAAGGCCAGACAGTGAACCAGAAACCATTGGGGAAGAGGGGTGATGGATAGAGAGGAGTAAAGGGAACAGTGGTGAGTACAGAAAGGGGAGTTAGTGGCAAATGACAGAAAGAGTTTAGGAGGACGTTGAGCCTGGAGAGGGACAGAGCAGGGGCAGTAGCATAGACTACACCAGCATAGTAAAATACAGGGAGGATCATTCTGTTAACTAATTTGTGGCATACTAGATAGGAGAGACTATCTTTATGCAGATAGAGGATACCAAGCTTTGGTCGGAATTTGGAGCATATGGCATCGATATGGGAGGAGAAGTCGAGGTGGCTGTCCAACCAAACCCCCAAGTATGTAAAAGCTGGTACGAGCTCAAGAGAATGGCCGATAGGGGTGCAGAATGCAGGAGGAGTTTGGAGTCTTGCCAGCTTTTTCCTGTTAAAGATCATGGACACATTTTTTTTTGGTGTTAACTCGTTGGTTGATGTTAAACTTGTAACATAAATATCTTCGACATTTGCAAGGTGCAACATAAAAATACACCAATAAACAATATATATTAATAACATGGACAGTCACCTATATTAACACGCTAGTTTAAAAACTGATTTGATAATTCAGCCCCTTCTTCAGTGCTTCCACCGAGGGGGAACTCATGAGATAACCAAGAAGGGAGTTCCAAATAAGCGGGGCTCCAAAAGAATGCTCCATCAATCGAATGGTTTAGCTTTATCCTTGGGATGGCCAGGAAAGACTCCTCAGCAGGGGCTGAAACTTTGTTGGATAGTAGCCAGCAGGGCTAGTGACTGGAAAAAACCCATCCACACAACAGGCTTTTCACTCACCCAGCACAAAAAGGACCAAATGTTAAATAAAATGCCTTGATACAAATTGTGTGCTGTGTTTTCTTTTTTACTCACTCCACAGTTTTAAACACACATACATACATGTACACTCAAAAACACATCTGCTGCTATAGAAATGCCTTTCCCCTCACTGATGTGTCAGTCTTGATCAATAATGTGCTCAAAGCATTGTAAACATTATGTGACAATGAATGTCAGTGACAATATTACTCCCAAGTGTCTGCTTGTTCATGGTGGCAGTTACAAACAGATTTGCATGCAAGTTCCTGGACATATCAGCAAAGAGACATTTCAAAGTCTCTCAGGCTGAACCTGGGTCTACTACACGTGCCTTCTAATATAAGCCCAGTAATTTTCACCATAATGACCAAATTCAGCTAAACTAGTCTGGCATTCCAATTCAGAGACACCTTCTTATCACCAGGCAAAGACACAATCCAGTTAACTACAGAGTTATCTTATGGTCTTACTGGCAGGAGGCAGGCTTTTACCTTTGAATGACTGGTGGGAGAATTTTTTTTTGTTTTGTTTTTGCGCAGCTTGACTCCTGAACGCTGTCTTCGTAATAGTGGTGTGTTTTTGGTGTTCCCTCCCTGTGATGAACCAGCTCTAGGAAGGAAACCCTCCCTCAGCTAACCAGTGCACTCTCCCAGCTTGCTGTCATCACCACCCATGTCCTAGGAGCATTCCTGAGTGCCCTTCCACTAGTTCAGTCAACCACACCTAGTGGCCATGCCTGCAACTGCATTGCAGTACCTAAAAAACAAAACAAAACAAAAAACAAAAACAAAACAAAAAAAAAAAAAACACTGTCCTTCCCAGACAAGGCACCCAGCGGACGCTCTACAGCACTTGTTTTACCCATCTGAGGTTAAATTTACCCACATTTGGTGGGTGGGAGACCATTTCAAACCCTGATCAGTGGAGCAGACCGAGTGACTGGGAGAAGACTCCCTCCTCCCAAGCTTGCAGCTAGATCCCCATCTCCACCGCCTTTCACCTGGCTCATCGCAGTCCCATCAGCTACCCTTCCGACTGACAAAGCCATCTCTGGCTACCATACCCCCATTACCGAGTCAGTCACCAGCACCCCTGATAAACCTCTCCTTCTGCTCCTCCCAAGTCAACCCATCTAGTACTGGAATGTACACTACCTGGTCCGCATCTATATGGAATGTACCGCTCCTACTACTATACGAGTTTCACAGCTCCTACTGCTATGCTGTTGCTTTAACTAGCACCTATTTAACACACAAGTACCTAAACAAGCATTATACCACACACTATACCGTAATATCTTGCTGCTGTCATCTACCTTGCACGTGTGTATTTCAAGTATTCTTAATTAAGCCATGTACCGCACCCAGCAAACTTTGTACCGCACCGATTGTCGTGCTGCTGTACGCCTCTTGCACTTTGTAATGGACAATGATCTGGATCTGTTTATTACTGTCTTGATGTCTGTATGAACTTGCCTGTACCATATGTATTGTCCTGTGTTATACTGACTTGGAACCTTTGTGAAAAAGAGCCCCCCCAACCCGGCTCAAAGGTGTAAATCCTAATCTTAAATAAATATATAAATAACCAGACTGGGGTCCTTCAGGTAGCCCAGCTGCCCCCCTCCCCCCCAAAAGAAAAAAAAATAAAAGAAAGTACTTCCATTGGTTAAGTGATGAGAACAGATCTAGATTACGTGTGCTACAAAGTGGTTTTAGAGAAGGTACTAGTAAGCTCCATGCAAAGCCCTATTCACACAGACAAATCAGGAATCTATACACAGAAAAACTAGCCAGTTGTTCCAGACGGCCTCAGAACTCCAAAGCATAGCCATCATTTTCCCTGTTCCTCAGCACATTTGTCTACACTTCCAGCTGTTTCTCAAAGCTGCCGCCTGCTGTCAAAACAGGTGATGTGCGTGATGAAGAGCCTCCGATTTCCACAGGCCAGTCCAAATCGGCATGTGGGTAGGGGTGTGGTGACGACCTGCCATTCTGCAAATGTCCAAGAAAAACATGCTAGGACATGGACTGCTGTGGGAACCCACCCATAGTAATGGCAAATGGGAAAGCACCATCAAGGATCACTCAGGTAAGCTGAACTACTTACCAGCTGAGTGAACAAGCTGAATGCAAAGGGATACTTCCAGCGACAAGTAGAAGTTTTTTCA
Organism: Neoceratodus forsteri; assembly: GCA_016271365.2. Classification (NCBI taxonomy): domain Eukaryota; kingdom Metazoa; phylum Chordata; order Ceratodontiformes; family Ceratodontidae; genus Neoceratodus; species Neoceratodus forsteri. Next base: position 24,030,157 of record JADMNL010000032.1, on the reverse strand, counting down.
TGATTATAAAATGGCTTGGGAAAATGAAGCAATCTGAAGGGTCAACAAAATTCCAGAGTTGTGCAATTATTCCAGTAAAATTATTCATCCCAGTTCTACATGCTCTGAATTGCTAGCTTTTTTATTTTAGTTGCGTCTTTCAAAAGCCATTTTATAAGCACAATAACACATGCCAGGGTATATGGTATAGGGAGGGAGAGAGGGGGCATGATTGAGACCTTCAAGTACCTGAAGGGGATAAATAAGGTGGACAAGGAGGGTCTCTAAGCAGAGTGACAACCATAACATGAGGGGGCACAGTCTTAAGCTGGAGGGGGGTGGGTTTAGGAGGGGGGTCAGGAAGCACTTCTTCACAGAGGGTGGTGGACATTTGGAATGCACTGCCAGAAGAGGTGGTCTAGTTGAAGACAGTGGACAGCTTCAAGAGATGCTGAGATAAGCATAGAAGGAAGGCAAGGATCATGGGTAGGGAGGATGGGAGAGGTGGGGTGGGGGGCAGGGACAGTAGCTCAAGCTGTGGACCCTGCAATAAGAGCAGACTAGACTACCAAATGGCCTTCTGCTTGCTTCTTCGTATGTTTGTATATGGTTTCTGTGCATCACTACGAACCACACACACTGCAGAGTACTAAAGTGTACTAAACTGGCATAGAGATCACTCGCCTTCCTGGGCCCAAAGTGGTTCAATGAGCTGCATACTGCACTCTTAGAATGCACCAAGCACAGGCAATTCAAAATTGGGCTTCGTTCCCAGCTAGAACTAAAAAAAAAAAAAAAAAAAAAATCTGTGTCTGCCACACACAGCCCATGCTCAGGGCCCCTAGGCTATCCCACCCACCCACCCACCCCTTAGCTCTAACCACCCAATCACTGACCCCTGCACTCTTCACCCTGCTCTCTTCAACAAATCCCCCTACCCACAAAATACCTACCTTGCGTAGTCTACACTACAATAAACTGTCAACCTTCCTCCCACCCCGACAGATCGCCCACTCCATCAACTACATACATGAACATCTGATAATGCCTACCTTGGGCTGCTTCCCACCCCCACCCCCATTCTCACCCCTGGCCACCACTGGTGAGCTTAGCCTACCACTCTGGCAACCATCCATGCCCCACTTGCCCCCTGTACTACCCAACAGAGACTCAATCCCTGGCCTCTCCCCCTTTTTTCCATTTCTAACACTACTATGCCCGCACTTAGTGCTGTTACTTACAATGTCAGACTTCTATGTACTAGTGAAACCCAGACTCCTATGTATTAGTTGAACTTAAAAGTATGTGCAGCCCTCTGCAACCTTATTTTGTAACCCACTGCTGTGCTATGTGTTATGTTGTCTGCATCTGTCGGTTTAACTGACTTGGAACTTTTGAAAGAGAGTCCTTGACTCAAAGGTATTAATCCTAAACTGAAATAAATAAATAAATTAAATAAAATAAATAGGAGTGTATGTTTGTAAGTGGATATGTAGCTGTCTTTAGTGGTTGAAAGCAGGAGGTGAAGCCTCGTGCCCCACAATGCACCAGGGCTGTCCATATATGCTAGTACGAAAGTATACGCTGTCATGTGCTATTGCCTACATATAGTAAAGCAACTTATGGTAGCATATGTACTTGTGTTTAAGTCAACCTTATGTATAAGTTGACTCCCCTTTTCCATGTGAATTTTAGTACATTTATAGATATGCCTAGTGGATAGGTTGACCCCCCCCACAGTCAGTGCTCACCAACATCACCACAGCACCACTCCACAGTAACACATCACACATGTACCCCCCCAACTAAACATTACCCCAATCCACAGCACGGCACTACTTCCAGGTACACTACTGTATGCTGCTCCCAATTCCCACCTCTGTGGCATCCCTTTACATGCCTGGTGTGGCAATACCTCCTTGCAGGAAGAATGTGGGCAAAGGATGCACTCATGGCAAGAAGAGCTACCAGTATGTCCGTTTGAGGTGCGTGTTCGTGTCAGAGGGTTTGTGTGCACGTGTGATGTCTGAAGGTCTGTATGCGCATGTGTGATGTCTGATGGTGTGTGTGTGTGTGTGTGTCTCTGGTTTGTGTAGTGGTCAAGGGGAGTCTCTGACTGAAAGCATGCAGGCAGAAGAAATGCTTAAACAGCAACGCAAGCTGTGCGTACAAGTCAAACTCATAGATAAGTGGAGTCCCCTTTCTGAAGTGCCTATTTCTGGTACTTAAAAACAACTTTTAAGTGAGTGTACATGGTAACCTAAAACGAATGTAAAACTTATCAAACCTTAACCATTCCACAACCTGAAAACTGCTGCACTGTGCATAAAATACCTTACAAGAATTGTGTAAAGAATTTCATTTTTAAGTCAATGTTAACATTTGTGGTGGTTTCTTCTAAGCAGAACAAATCTGACAAAAATGTTCCAAAGCTGCAGAAGGTAATATGTTACTACAATGAAGATCTCAACTTCTTCAAGATCTCAACTTCTTCAATTAGTTACGTGACCCGACCACACATATAGCTTAATGTTTGGTATTTCAGCGTTACTGCATCCATGCTCTTAGTTTGCCTATGGTGTTTTAAAAGAATGTGACTTGCTTGCTGTAGGATTTTGAAACATGTAAGGTTTGACTATACCAGGGTTCACATGGACATCATGACAGTTTGTACCATGGGCCACTGGGATGCGCAGACACTGATTCAGGATACACAGTCTGCTGCCTATTACCCACAGGCACTGTAGCGAGATGCACCAAAGGAACTCTGCTTGCCTTTCAGAATTTGGTCTGGGATGCCTACCGTTTCAATTTTAGAGTCCCACACTGGTAGGGGCAAAAGCTACTGCAAGCCCTGTATGCACCGCAATGTTACAAGGAACTAAAATAGCTGCCATATACTGAAATGTTATTCTTACAGTACAGTTCTCCGTTGAATTCAGTTAGTACTTGGCGCTGTATGCAGATGCAAATGAATGTTCTGGCTGTATTGGTGGCATAACATCAAACATTTTTCCAGAACCCAGAAAAACTTCTATTTACATGCAGATGTCCTCAAGATGGAGCTGACAAACACAGAATATTAATTAAACATATGCTTCTTGATGTCTGAATAATTATATTTTAAAACAGTTTAAAGTGCACCATTAATGCCCCCATGGGACAATTTTGTTCCTCTTAACTACAGCACTATAAATTAAATTATGTGTTTAAAACTTCAAGATGAGATTTCATTGTTAAAAATTACATCTACAGTGGTTGCTATAGCACTACAAAATGGTGCTCTCAATACAACTAAACCAGGTACTGGGTTTTATTGAAGTCAAACCAATATAGCACCCTATTCTAATTTTGTAACTCAAAAGTAACCTAATTCAGGGCCTCTTGCATGCTGGCACACAGGTTCAGGAGTTGGCACTTTGGTAGTCAGGTTAAGCAGATGTTGCTCCTCAACCAGAAAGACAAAAAGTGCCACATTCTGATGCCACAGCAACCCCTGGTGGAGGGCCAGGGAGTCTTCCCTTCCCCACCCACTAACACCACAGGATTTGCTGCATGCACTCAAGACTGACACAACAGGCAGTTATGCGGTGCCTGTGTTTATGACTGTCAAGCTTCTACTTTTAACGTGGGCCAAATCATAGGGAGTTGCAAGCATTCATTTAACAGCTAATTCCATCTCATACTGTGCTCACTGCACTGCTGTGTCCCTCGGCTTCCAAGAAGCCTTATAGCTCTAATGCTACCCATCAGTGTCACTTTAAGCTCCTGTACTGTAACGCAAAATATATGTGGGCAAACCAGCCACAGAAACTGATCTCCTTTTCAGTAATGCAACACTTCCAAAGTTGAGTTTTTAACCTACCTTCTAGTCTGGTAAGAAACACATGGTTCAGGATAAGGATCTGTATGCAACTTGAAAGATGAATAAAGCAGAGTTATAAAAACACACATGGAGCTGAAGGTAATGATTTTATGATTTAATGATTCTGAAATGTACTGTTCTACAGAGGATTTGAGAGTAGGGTACCCCTTTTACTATACCTTTTTTCCACCTATGTTTCCTCCCTGATCAGCAGCTCATCTCAGGGACATACCCTGTTCACAGGGATATACCCTGAGCTAACCAAACCCAACTATCATTCAGATTTCACAAAGTTTTCCTCCTGCTTTTGTTTCCCCTGTCACCTCCCCTGGTGGGAGCAGTGTCTCCATCTACCTTGCACAACCACAGCTCACCCTGAGGCAGAAGCAACTCCCTGGCCCAGCCACAGGGGTCGCTGTGGTAGCAGAACCTGACCCCAGCCCTCCCCAGCAGAGATGCACTGCCGAGCAGCAGCTCTCTCGATCTTGGCCTGCCTCCTGACTTCCTGGGCTCGCGCCAGAACCCGGGTCATTGGCAAGGCAGCATATTGCAATCTTGCGGCTTTTCTGAAGCCTTATTGTAAAGACAATTTGTACCATTTCCAGCTCAGAGATTGAAATTAGCAGTGGCCCACTAGTCAAATGCTGGTACATTCTGTATCGGGCTAGTAAGATTTTCCTTTAACTAGCTCTAGGGTCTTGTACTGGAAAAGGTAACATTTCAATAAGTACACCATCTGGGCTTGTGGAAAAGCCTGTGGGGCTAGTGGATTTTTCCAGTCACTAGCCCTGCTGGCCAGTGGCTACAAAACTTAATTTTGACCTCCATTTCCTATATGACTATTTCAAATGTTATTGTAGTGATCTAGTGCAGTAGACCCAAGTTTACACTTATAATGCAGGTCAATTTTATTCTTTTATCAGGATTATTCTTTTATCAAATATTCTTTTAAGAGGATTTCAGGAACAAGTACACTGTGAAACGATTAAGTGAACATGACTGTTCTTTGAACAGATCTGAAAACTTATGTTACGTTTCTGTACGTATCTATCATTCTTTTAACAGATTCATTTATCAGGTGGGGTTTGAACCTGTGATCTCTCGGTTCCCATGCCATTTCTCTAATACAAGATTACAGTGCCTCTTCAACTGCTAATTCTCTAGGTATCCAACTCTTAAACACTGCTTCTGCTCATACGGATTTGGTTGGATACTGAATTTTCTTATTTGGCGTGGCATTTAAAAAAAAAAAAAAAAAAAAGAAATCCAAACTTTCTTCAGTCGATCACAGAATCTGTGGCAGGAGAATTTGTCGTCATCTGCTTCACTGTACACCGACAGGGCTAATAAGACCATAACCAATAATATCACCACAACTTCTTTGTTGTGTATGAAGAGGATCCTGTTGCTTTCTGATGTGTACAATGTGTTCTCATACACAATTATCTGATTCTTTTCAGGAAGCAACAGAACGTTGTACTGCACATGGAACTATATCTTTAAAATCAGGTCTGCTGCACAATGTCATTTTTTTGTATTGATTTTTACCCTGCTGGTCATCTACATTCACTCCTTCCTTATTTTATACTTCTTCCTGTTAACTACACATCAGGTTCACTGATTTGGCTACCCAAGCTCACGTCAGAGTACCAGCTCGCCTTCCGATATCCTTTGGGAAATCTCTGACAAGGCAGAACCTTGGGCAGGGAGGACTCCAGTTGTTTCCTGCAAGCTTGACTAGTTTGCTGGCAGTGGTGGAACAAGCTAGGGAAGGAAGGTGGGCCAGACACTGGTCACCCCACATTATCAAATGCCACCCACCTTAACTCCGCCAGGAGTCAGGATCATAATGTAAACTCAGGTCTCCGCATGGTGCAGCAACACACTAGCTGGAACCAGGCTAGACCTCGATATCACTGTTAATACCAGACTGCTTTGTTAATGGTCTGAGGAAGCCACAACAGCTTACATGGGAAACGCAAAGTCTGCAACAGTTCCAAAGCTCATTCAGCTCAGAGAAGCATTGTGATAACATAACTCAAGTGATCTTTTTGCAACCTGTAAACTTGTAAACTCTCCAACAAACTTCAGCTGGATACACCCAAAGCCCTTCCAAAACAAATGTGTTCCACCCCCCCCCCCCTGTTTCCACATCATTATCTTCCAATGCAAGGAAGATTAGTTGTTACTAGTACAGAGAGTGAAATGTTTGCAGTGCAATTACGAGCATAAGATATATGCTTAGGAGGCTGCAAACTACACAGTTCTGGATTAAGTAAGGTATAGTACTACCCAAAAATTCATAACAAGTTTGAAAATATATGATTCTAAATAAATCTCCCTGGAAAAAAAAAATCTTAACATTTTTATATATGCATATGGATGCTGCAGCAAAATGAACACAGCAGACTCCAAGTTTTTATTTACAAAAATATGTTTTAGCCCTATCAGTTCCAAAGTAAGTCCCTTCCAAAGATGGCATCTTTCAAAAGGCCTAGCAACTTGATTTGTTTTTAAATGAACGATTGATCTGAACAGATCATATCAGTAGTTTTCATGTATCAATACATGTTGATGGATACACAGTAATACACTTTTAAAAATGTAGTGCTGTTTATCAACATACAGTTTATAAAGACATGTCTGGACACATGCAAGCTCTACAGATAAGGCGTATTCATCTGTTTATTTGAAACGTGGTAACTGGGAAAGGCACACCGAGTCAAGGCTCATTTCCAGGTGCAAAATGGGGGAAAGGAAAAACAATTACGTAGCAAATACAGCAGTAATGAAACGGTACAATGTAAAGTGCAAACAGTGTATAGTCCAACAAGGTCAGTGAGGTAACAATAAATGAGCAACTCTGATGCACAGACCTCATCTGCTCAGAGATGCCATTTTTGAATTAAGGTTAAGCAATGGAATCCTTGGACTTCGAAAAGCACTATTGGAGCCAGTGGTTAAATTAACCAGTGCAGGTTGAAAAAACAGCAGTGCAGGGATAGCTGGGAAAGATGTAACAGATTCTGACAGAGGCAGAACCCAGGAGGAGGCCCACCCACATGGGTGGCAAGGCTCCAACAGCGGAGGGGTCAGGTCAAAGGCTGACAAGAGCAGGGGGTGGTGGGAAGCAGATTTAGCTAGTGCCTAAAAGGGGAATGGGGAGCGATGGAGAGAAAAGGGAAGCAGATTCAAGAGGGAAAGAAGATGATAGGAGAAGGCTGCCAGCAGGGGAGTGGGGGTGGGGAAGGGAGAACGTGCAAGGATCCCTGAGAGGGAGTATGAGGAAGAGGGACTAGTTAAGAGGAGTAAGGACAGGTAAGAGGGTAAGGACCCAAACAAGTATTTGGAGTTAAAGGAGGTGCAGTAGTATTGGCAAAGTGAAGGTACTGAGGAGGATGGCTCGGGAGTAGCGGTGAACATGATGGTGGGGGCATTGGTAGTGGCAGAGCGAGAAAAGGCATTACAGAGGGTGTCTGAGCTGGCAGAGTCAAAGGTCCTTGTTAGTTGAGCAATGCCCTTGATTCGTTCACAATGACCTTCTGAAATACTGAAAACAGACTTTGAAAAACTGCCCCATTCATTTCTATGTAGCACACCCCACGCTGTCTATATAGTGACTTCAGCAAACATGATAGCATGGGGCAGACCAGAGTTTTTGAAGGTGCCAAGAAGTGGAAGGGATCAGCACAGCATGGCTACAAGGAGCCAAAATACGATCCCTTCCCTTCCAAAATAGGGACACTTAAATTTAAATTCTGCCGGCATATGAATAGGGGCCAAGTAAGGCTTCTATGGTGTTCTTGGGGGAAAGAGCTGTAAAGTTGCTCTTTAAGGACCATTTGACTTGCAGACAGGTAAGGGTCCTTTGTGGTTTTAGGGAGCTATGTTAAAAAGAGCTGGAAAGGTGTTCTTTAAGGATGCATCAGTGTACTGGCTCTTTGGTGCCAAACAGTTAATGGGTACAGCCCTTGCAAACTGGAAACCTCGCTGTGTTCCACGAGCCTGGAACTTCAGACACAGAGGCAAGGAAGGAAGAGAGTAAAGGTATTCATGTGGAGACTTTTCAGAGAGTGGCAGCTAAATGCACAACTCACTGAGTGACACTTAAGGGTGGCATGGTAGAGGGAACACCAGTGTCACTGATGAGCACACACTGCTAGACAAACCCTAGGGCATTCATGAGCACCCAATACAAGGTGATGGGTGATGGGTGCTTTTTGAAAGAGGAAAACATCCCCGGATTGACAGAGAATGTTTGACTGGCTTCAGCTGAGACCCCACCCTGAAGACGCATGAATGAACAACCTGCTTCCCTAGAACCACACTGCCAGTCAACCGTACACCCTCCTCTCAACCGTAGTGAATATGAAAAGACAGTAATCCGAGGAAGCTTGGCAATGCACATGGTGGTGACTAATACAGGAAACAAGCAGCAACATGATTTATCAATAGCAAAATATTTATCAACATGCAGGTGATGAGTACTGTTGGCATATATTGATAAAAAATATCAATAGTTAGAATATAAACATGATTTACAAATAGCATGTATGAGAGAGATGTGGAGTTGGCAAACTTTGCTTTGCAAATTCATTTACAAAGTTAGACAAATTTGGGAAGTGCAAAGTGCCAACTTAAAGTTATCACTAGGTGGAGTGACACCATCAAGCAGAGTCATGCTAATTTCTCAGTGATTGACTCTGCTTGAGAAAGTGCCACTTCCACAGGAACACACACTACTGTTAGTTGAGTGGTGGCTTTAAATTTTCCTCTACCAGTGCTTAAAGGTAAAAAAAAAAAAAAAACAGCATTTAAAAAGTCCCCATAGACTTGTATGGGGCTTGCCCGCACTCTCCCTGCTGCTACATTGCAAAAAACTCTGAGCGCTGGTGGGGAGCGGGCGAGTAGGTCTAACAGGAAGTTGGAAGGACTGCCTGGCTGTGGGTCTGGTGCCAGTTATGATCCCTTCCCCTACTAAATGGAGGTACTTGTACATTCAGCTTTTTGTATCAATAAGCTCATGCTGCCATAAGGTAATGGGCTATGAAGCCCAATACCTTATGCCAGTAGGTCGGAACTTAACTTTAAGTCTTAAAACTTTTAATAATTTTTTTATCCCAATGTGTTTGGGCTCTAATAATACGTTATCTTGCACAAAGGGAGAACAGATACTATATTACCCCAAGGCAATGTCTAATCAGCACAAGCAACATGAGGAGTGAATGAGGCTCATGCTGCAAGAGGCTTACCTCATAAGGCTCAACGCAGAGTTTCTGCGACCTTCATTTCTCACCACAACATACTTTTGTTAAGTTTCAGTGTAAAACCCCTAGTGTCTTCTACAGACAGCAACATTCTCTTCCCTTCCTTTCCTGGACTGTGAAGTACATTGGGATACAGTTTTTTTTATAAAAGGCGCTCTATAAAATCAAATACCCTTCCTTAATTTTTTTTTCTGTTCTCAGCAGCCTGCCAGTGCAGTGGTAGTGCTACCGCTTCCTTCGACAACAATCCAGATTCGAGAATGCACCCAAGTCACTGGAGAACCAGCCAGGTTAGTAAGACTGAGCAACCCAGATGAAGCTGTCCTGCTCTGGAAGGGAGGGAGGGCTCGTAGACTTCACTGCACTACCAACACCTATGGGACAACAGGTGGTGATGTATCTGGAGCACGTGCACAGGGAGGGAGGACGTTGATGGGATCCCTCCTGAAAAAACTTTAGCTTAGTTAACCATCTATGATAATACCCTAGGTTTGCATGTCTGTTCACAGCTGCAGCACAGTTTAAAGGGAAACGGCTCCAAGGGCCTCATGCCGAAGTGTGGAGCTGGTCCCAATAGGAGAGAAGATAATGGGAGAAGGAGACCATAGGCCCATTTAATCTGCACAAAGCACTTTGCATGTACTTTGTAAGCAATAAGCACTTTGTGATCAAAAACTTTTTTTTTTTTTTTTAACTTACTGTTTACTGTAGTAGACTGTATCAGACCAATTTTGTGTACTTCCAGGCTATATTCTGTAACTACAAATCCCATAATCCCCTGCAGCTGACATCAGAGCAGGACTGCAGCATTGGGAGATTCAACAGCCTACAGTGGATGTTAAGAGCTTTCAAAAGCTCTGATCGAATGTTGTATAGTCCTGGTTTTCTCCTGGGGCCAAGTACAGTCCTGTATAACTATATGTAGCCCAGGAGGACATGGGACCATCAAACAAAAGATCAGAGTTATCTATATACATGTACTGCAAGCTATTGAAGCTCCACTGCTGCAGCCCTACTCTGATGTCAGCTGCAGGGGATTCTGGGATTTAAGACTTTAATCACCAGCAAAGGAGGAAGGGTGTAGGTCTGGTGGAGTAATAAACGATGGTTAGTGAACCGATTGGCTTGGCTGCTTGGCACTGTTGAGGACATCACCAGCCCTGCCCCCTTCTTTCCTCCCTCCATTCTGGGCATGTGCTTACTCAGATGGTAAACAGGACTGTGGTGTACAAAGCATGTTAGGTAGCGTGCCGTATTTGTACTTGACATCCAAACATTCAAAATAAAAAGGGGGAGGAAAAATAGTGCTTCATTATACAAAGGAAGAATTGTAATTCATTAGAAGCAGTGGGGTCTGATGGTTAGTGTGAGTAACCAGAAGATCCCGTATTTAACCAAAAAAAAAATACAAAAAAAAAAAAAAAAAAAAAGTCACTGGCTCATGGTGTGGCCTGGGGCAAGTCATTTAACTTTGGTCCTTTTAGTTGTGAAACTGGACATAAGCCGTATTCTGCTGTGACAGAGAAACTGCAGCTTCACTGAGCTCTCCTAGGTATGTCAAGTCAAAAAAAAAAAAAAAATGCATTAAGAGAAGTCCTAGGCAGCCATATAGGATAAGATGCCATGCCAGGTTCACATTTGACTTACAAAACAGGAATTGGTGGCGGTTATTCAACTTCATGCAATCAACTGCCCCACCCAAATATAAATGAGTCTTAAAATACCCCCCGTTAAGTGGGGCATTCTATAGTGATTAAAAATATGGAATTTGTGATCCCATAAAGTATCCCCTTCTGTACTAGCACCTCTTGATACAAACACACACACACACACACACACACACACACACACACACACACACACACACACCTGAATAAGTTTAAAAATAATAAAATAGTGCTGCCATGTGGTTGTGTCACCCCAGCCTCCCACCCCCAAGACACCTGGCGAGCTCCTGAGCCATATATCATCAGCGGGCATCTCCAAATTAAAATGAAATTGACTTTTTTTTTTTTTTTTAAAAAACACATTTATTTCATCCACTGTGCCCTGTTGAAACTGCACCCAAGTGGCAACATTGGGTGAGCAGAAATTTCCCAATTAACATCATAATGCCATACAGTTACCCACCACAGTACAGCCATTTAACTCTAGGAAGTTCAGTTCTGAAAGCCATACACTCCATTCCTAATAGACATCAGTCTCTGGTTGTGCTTCCTTCATTTAACAGTGTCAGGCAAGCAGCAAACTTAGTATTCAACAGCAACTTTGAGAAAACAAATATAATCAGATAAGATATTCCAAGTTTAATTATTAGGCATGAATGAGTCATTATTTTAGTTTAAACTGCTCTCAGTTCCCAGCTAGATAACTCATTTAGAATAATAATTAACACTAACCAATTTCATGCATTAGCCTATGTGTTTAATTAGAAGACAGACAAGGTAAGAATACGCGCATCTTAGCTGATTTGTATCTTAAAAGGATTTGCAGCTTTGCTTCATTTATGTCCCAGTCATTAAAGGGGACATTTATATTGGCCTATATACATGAAACTGTTGGCATTCATAAAGCACTTTAGTCTAATTTACTTCTAAATGGCACTACTAAAATCAGGAGTAGAGTAAAACCACAAAGAGTGTGAAAATATTATATACAATATATATAGAACCACACTGGTATCTTCCAATTAAGCAGCAAATATACTACATATTGTCTACCTATATGGATCAGTGGGACTCCTACTTTGATGCAATGTATCCAAGTATGTAATTACAATCAAATATATAATAATCTTTTTCATTTATTTATTTACTGATCTATAAAAAGCAAGAGTACTGATGTATGTTCTTTATACATCGTTCAACTGATTTTTTTTTTTTTTTTTTATTAACACAGGTTTGTGACAGCAGAAAAGGACCACACCGGCCCATCTTGACTGACCTTTACCCCCTTCCCTGACCCCCTCCTCCTCCTCCTTTTTACCAGCTCTGGACATTCTTCCCTCCTCCCAACCCCATATGTCTGTCCCATGCTCTCTTGAATCCCCCACCGATTCGGAACCAACCACCTTCTATGGAAGTCTGTTCCAGGCCTCCACCACAGTCTCTGTGAAGAACTGTCCCCTGGTATTGCCTCTGTATCCCCCTTCCTCTAATTTGAGTCCCTATCCCAATATGTTTGCTTCTCTCCTTCACCTTATTTATCCCCTTCGAGTACTTAAGTCTCAAACATGTCCCCTCTCTCCCTTCTAGTCTCTAGTAGGTACAGATTCAGCTCCCTCCATCTCTGCTCATGTGGTTTTCCTTACATTCCACACACCATCTTTGTTGCTCTTCTCTGAACCCTCTCCATCTCAATATCCCTACGTAGGTATGGTCTCCAGAACCGCACCCGTACTCCAGGTGCGGCCTCACTATAGTTCTGTACAGCGGCATGAGCACCTCCCTCCTCCTGCTAGTAAAGCCCCTCGCAATGCAGGCCAACATACTGTTCGCCTTACCCACTGCCTTACTGCACTGGTTCCCCACCTTAAGATTCCTCTATATAATAATCTCCAGGTCCCTCTCCTTCGGTTTCTCGATCCCCCGGAAGTAAGCTGCTTCAATATATTTTTGTGGTAACACAGTGAATAATCCTCCAACACATATCAGTATTAAAATGCAAATATATATGTTATCGATTCAAGTTTTATATATCACTATATAAAGAGAAGAAGTTTAAAAAGTATCTTTAAGAAAATGTTTTCAAACATTTTCAGCCATTTGGCTACTACAGAAGCATACAAAAGATATAAAAATATGTAATCAAAGTGGTCTATTTGCATTCCATAAAAACTTAAAATTTCCTCCCGGGCAACCCCAATATCTGTATAATGCCTTCACAGGCTGTGCCTGCAAATGCACTGGTGAATAGCAGACCAAGGAGAGAAGAATTACCAAGGCCTAGCTGAAAGAAGGGACTCGTCATCATGACCCAGTCTAGTTTCCTGGTTTATTAAATGAAATAAACTGCTTCAAGAAGAGCAGAATGAGAATACAAGCTATTGATCACGACAGAATGTATAAACAGAACCACATTTACCTAGATTCCACCGCCTGAGTTCGATAACATCTAATATACTGTGAAGCGTTGTCCAGCACAGTGATTTTTTATTTTGGGGAAAAAGTTAGTTTGCAAATGAACAGTAAGTACAAGACGTGGACGGATCCTGCCATTTGCAAAAACGTTTTAGATCAGGAAGAAAACAGGATATGCAACCTGCTGTATTCCCCCCAGATTCAGTATTAAATGATCAGCGGGAGTTTTCAGTTTGCTTTCTTGTATTCATTAATCCACATGAGTCCCTATAGCGTCTGGTGTATTTTAGTGCATTACCAGCTTACTGTGTCGGGGAAATGAAGTAAGCAATAATACCAGACAGGGTGGGCGTATTGTGTTGAGCACCGACCCGCCCAGGCGTAATGAGGACCGACGCTGCAGGCGGAGGGCCTTATAGCTCCTGGAAAGTCCGGTAGTGCTAATACCACCCACCCTGGAGGGTATTATTGCGCTTAGAAAATGGGCACTGTAGAATAAAATTAGTTTACTTAAACATTTGTAAAATATTAGTTTAACATATGTTTTGAAATAAAATAGTTCTCCGCTATTACAGTGCTTTAGGCTCTTGAAGTTTTGGTCCTGGTTGTCATGGTTACTCCTCTGTGACTGCCCCCAACAGAGCAGTATCACTGGTAGAAGGAAGAGCCTATGACAACAGGTGAAGGATAAGTGTGTTCTGTTCCTTGTGTTTTGTTTCTTGCTTTTTTTTGCCTGCTAGAGTTTTGATAGTGGGAAAACCAGGGACTAGGAAGTGGAATATCGGGAGCTCACCGGTGATCATCTACTATGGAGGTGCGAGTTTCTATTTTAAACTAAAGAGACTGGCAGGAAGATACTCTGGGAGAAGGCTGAGAGGGCACTCCTGGCGATCAACCACTGAGGTGCAAGTTTGGCTGAGAGGGCGGCCAGTTGGCCGTAGGATTTTTTTTCGAGTCATGGTACCTGGAAGGATCGCGAGTGCACTGAATGGGACAAGAGAGTTGAAGATCAGGAGCTCGCAGCGATCGTGTATTTAAAACTAAACTGATGGACACGAATCATTTGAAGGACTCACCACGATCGGGCAGTGTCATGTGGCTGACAGAAACAAGGTTTGCCCCGTTTGAATTTCTGTTAGGGAGCCCAGCAGCGAATATTGGGAAAGCAATATAGAACGGGTGTGTGCGCGGTCGGTTGGTAGCTTGATTGTGTGGGCCTGACATCAGGAACGGAGGGTGACATAAGGAATGCCAGCGAGTGATCTCTGCAATCATTCTGTGCTGGTTGGGGAAGTACGGAACTGACAGCTCGCAAATTTTATTTAAAAGTTGAGGTACACATGCATCTAACCCATCTGCTGCCAATAGCCTGTTCAAATTAAACAGAAAAAAAAAACAGGGCAGGGGTGCATGGAAGTACCAATGGGCTCGTACTCTGTTGCGGTACCGATGTGAAGCCGATAAGGAGTGACTGTTTGTCATTGCATTTTGAACAGTTTTTGTTTACTGATAAATCCATTATGTATTTTGTTTCTACAAAACAAAACAACATTTGCGATGGGGGTTGGCATACGAACTCGCCTGCTAAGAGAGAGAAAAATGGCGTCAGTTTAAAATTAATTTGACTGCTTTGGCCCAATGATTAAGGAGAGTGGGCAGAGGGATATTTCAAAGGGTGAAGGGGCACTTGGGACTGGCCCGGGCTCTGTTGTCTGATAGACGCCCACCTTGCCAGGTCTATCAGCCAATCAGAGCCTGGGATTTTCTTAGCCCATTTTCTAATACCTGGATAACTGGACTTTGTGGGGATGTGTACTTAAAGGGGAACAGTCAGCACTAAGAAGCCTGACTCCGAAGTGCGAGGTTGGTTCCAATTAGCACTTTGTGTGCAGAAGGTTTTTTCTCCATTATGTTTACTACTGCAGTGTAATAGCTCGTGTAAGGCTGATTTTGGTGACTTTCAAGCTGACATTTTCTCTAATTACAAATCCCAGAATCCCCTGCGGCTGACATCAGAGATGGGATGCAGCAGTGGGAGACTTAATGGCCTGCAATGCATGTTAAGAATTTTTATAAGCTGTAATCTTGTTTGCTGTTCTGGGGCTAGTATAGTGGCCCCCTAATGAAGCCTTTGTAGTAAGGCACTATATATAGGGGTGAATCCGCCGTTTTGTACACGGTCCTCATGTAGTTATGGTTTAATGGACCATTTTTAAGAGTTTATTCTGGTGTGCCCACCCCTTTAGTCTTTTCTCTTGAATGCTCCCACATGCTGCTAGCTAGAGACCTCAAAGGCTCGCAGTATAGAGTTGAGCTGGCCTACCAGTAAATCCGGGATATATAAAACATACAGCAATTACTTTATGAATTTCGGTAATGGGATAAGTGTAGAGCATTATGCAAACTCTCCCTAAATTGTAGATGCATTGCTGTCTTAAAGTTCAACTAGTAGCGTAGCAAATTCCCAGAGGGCCTGGGTGCAAGGCGATGTTACAGGGACCCTCCCCAGTTTTGAATAAACATCAAAATCATGATTTGGGCCCCTCAAACCTCATGGTCCCAGGTGCCACTGCACCCTTGCAGCTACGCCCCCGAGTTCAACAAACCCATGAGGCAGAACCCAGTGGTACTAATTAAAGCAAGTTATGTCATTTTAAAAGAGAAAAATAATCAAACTTTTCTTGCAAAACCATAGAATGCCAATTATGGAGGTCGTCACTTCAATGAAATCACATCACAAAGTACTCCAGGTTCAGTAACTGTCTGATTTATTAATAGAATTGTGTGTTGGGGAGCAAGCAAGCAGTTAAAGGAGAACTGAGCTGAATCTATGAATCTACAAGTAATTTTCCCAATAGAAACATTTTCTTTTCTTTCAAACGCTGGTTCCGGTTCTGTTATTGCTCTAGCTACACAGGCCTTTATATTATCCTAGTGGGATACTGCTCGTAAGTACACTTTATAACTGTATGATGCAGTTCATGCCCCTCTTCTGCTTTTCTGTTGTTGTTACAATGCATCCGTGTTCTAATACAGAACTCTGTGGCTGTTGGGGACGTAAACTACACCATACAGTTCTAAAATTATACTTACCAGATTGTAAAGCAGAAACACTCACCAAGATTACTAAAAAAACATGTATTGATGGAAAAATTACAATTTGAATGCATACTTAGAAAAACAGCTTCTCTTGTGAAAAATGTTTACAGGTTCAGCCCAGTTAGCAGTGGAAGACTTGCACTAATACTGCTCAAATGGTTTAAAGAAACACCAAACTCAAGGTCTATAGTGTATGTGTGTGTGCGTCTCTCTCAGAGACATGGTTAGGGTGACAATATCTGGGTCCCGACTCTTCAGAAGCCAGGGGTTTCCCCACAGAAGCTGCAGACATTACGAACACATACAAAGAAGCCAGCAGAAGGAGGACATTTGATCTATTTAGTCTGCTCGTACTGCAGGGTCTACAGCTTGAGCTAATGTCCCTGCCCCCTCCCCACTCCTCCCATCCTCCCTACCCATGATCCTTACCTTCCCCATATGCCTATCCCAGCCTCTCTTGGAGCCGCCTACTGTCTTCAACGAGATCACCTCTTCCAGCAGCGCATTCCAAGTGTCCACCACCCTCTCCATGAAGAAGTGCTTCCTGACCTCCTTCCTAAATCTCCCCCAGCTTGAGACTGTGCCCCCTCGTGTTATGACTGCCACTCAGCTTAAAAAGACCCACCTTAGCCACCTTATTTATCCCTTTCAAGTACTTAAAGGTCCCAATGATGTCCCCCCCCCCCTCTGTCCTGCAGGGAGTGTATGTTCAGTGCTTACAGCCCTCCTCCTATGTCTCCTGCTGACCCGTATCATCTTTGTAGCCCTCCTCTGGACGTTCTCCAGCAAGTTAATGTCCTTTTTGAGTTGTGGGCACCAGTACTGAACTCTAGATGTGGCCTCACCAGCAACCTGTATAAGGGCAGTATAACCTCCTCTCTCCTACTACTGATCCCCCTAGCTATGCATCCCAGCATCTTGTTTGTCCTTGCTGCTGCTTTGCTGCACTGCGTGGAGTTTTCAGGTCACTAATGATAATCACTCCCAGGTCCTTCTCCTCCTCTGATGCAGATACCTGGACTCCACCCAGATAGTACTCCGTCCTTGGATTCTTGGCTCCAATGTGCATAACTTTGCTTTTCTTGGCACTGAAGACAAGCTGCCAGATCCTGGACCACCTCCCCAGCTTTTCCGGATCATCCTGTAGGTCCTGTATCCCTTCAGCTGTGTCCACTCTCCCACAGAGCTTGGTGTCGTCCGTGAATAGGGATATTTTGCTCTTAATACCATCCCCAATGTCACTGATGAAGACACTGAATAACACCAGCCCCAGCACCAAGCCCCGCTGGACCCTACTGATGCCAGATAACTCTTCCCCCACAACCACCCTCTGGGTCCTATCCCTCAGCCAGTTTTCCACCCATCTGGCCATCTTATCCCTAACCCCAAGATCTGCCAAATTCCTGATCAACCTTTTGTGGGGCACAGAGTCAAAGGCCTTGCTGAAATCCAGATAGCGGATGTCTACCGTCTTAGTGACTCAGTCAAAGAAGTCAGTCAGATTCATTTGACACAATCTCCTCCCTCATGAACCTGTGCATCCTGGAGACCATGCTCCTCTAGATAGTCTGCTAACCTTTCCTTAAGTATGGTCTCCATGATACATTGTTGACTTCTCTGGTAAAACTTCATTTCAACAGTGACATTCATCAAAGGTTACAGCCAATGTTAAAACATACGGGGCTCAAGCCTCCATGGCCCAGATCTAAGCACACCCCTGCTGGTCACCAAGTACAAGTACATGGGGGGGAGGCAGCTGATAAAGCAGTCTTTGAATGGAATGCACATGCAACAAATGGGCCCAGAGCTGAGCCTACTGGGGCTGCACTGCTGTTTGCTGAATCTTGTTATGTTTAGTTGGCAGAATAAGAATGGTAAATACGCTAGAGTTAGATTTTAGCTGCATTGTTTCTCAGGTGATGTACATTGTGCTGAACTGTGATCCAATGACATCGAAGCCCACCCATATACAATCCTACTACCTGATTCCTATTAGCAATGTGCCAAAGCAGACTAGACAGAGGGTCAACACAATAGTTATTGCACATGAAAAAATGCAGTTAAAATCTTAAATTAATATTTCTCTAAAAATGTCTGGGACAAGCACACCCCATCAGGAAATCCAAAGTTAAATCCTCTCACCACCCCTCAGTGCCTGGATCTCCTTTGATCTCATAGACTTATGCAACACTCATGAACAAGCCTGGGCCTGGTATAAATTACCCCACTCCTGTAGGACCCTCCTCTCCTACATGGCACTTAGGAACATTTGTATTACTTCAAGGCCAACCTCCAGAATAATCTCAATTCCCCATTCAAATTCTGGAATGTGATTCACTCCCTTTATGACCACCCAGTCCAGTCCTCTCCCCCTCCGTCCTCATGAATAATGGCTCACCAGTGTCTGACCCACCCCCAGTTGATGCTCGCTCTGATTAATTGTTTTTTTTGTGCATTTTTGTTTATACCACTAGTGCTCTCCCCTCCCACCTCATGGCTCCACTCCTCTCCCCCTTCTACTCCCACCTCCTTATCCCCTCCCCCCAGTTTGATTTCCCCTCAGTCACTCCCCAGGAGACCCTGTTCACCTTTTCCTCACTCAACTCTTCCAAATATGTAGCCCAGATGGCTAGGACCCTAAACTTCTCCATCTGCATGTTCCATCAATCGCCTTTCCCCTTACTTTCTAAAATCTCTCCTTCACCCTTTGCTCTATCCCTCAGTCTTGGAAGATTGTCAAGGTTCTCCCCCTCCACAAAGGGGGGGGGCAGTGATCCCTCCATGCTTGACAACTTTCACTCCACCTCCCTTCTCTTGCAAAGCTGCAGGACAGACTAATCTACCCACGGCTTGCAAACTTCTTTCTCTCCTCCTTCCAGTCTGGCTTTAGGAACGATCACTCCACCATCTCCTCCCTATGTAGGGTCACTGACTCCATCCTCTGAGTGATGATCAGAGGAACATCACAGTGGCCATTTTCATAGATCTCACCAAAACCTTTGATTTGGTGTCCCCCTCACTCCTCCTGGATAAGCTCAGCCCTGCTAGCCTCTCAGCCCCCACTGTTAACTGGTTCCATTCCAACCTCTCGGACCATTAACAGTTGGTACAGGCAAAATAAGTCATCTCCCCATCCCTCCCTATCCAGGCCAGGGTCCCACAGGACTCCATTCTGGGTAAAATCCTCTTCTTAATCTTTCTAAATGACCTCCCCTCCACTTTTGCCTACTTGCATATTCGCATGTAAGCAGGTGACAGTTCTCCACACCTCCAGTCCCTTGACTGCATCACTGGAAGTCTCGCGACAACAAAAAAAAAACTTTCACAATGTTCTGTCCTAGTTCCAGTCCAATCAGCTTCAGGTCAACACAAAAACAAAAATAACCTGTGTCTATGACCTTTGGTATCAACCAGAAGCTGCCCCCCCAAAAATGTCTTCTCCATGCTGGATGGCACATCGCTTGAAGTAGTCCCAGTTTTGAAGTATCTTGGGTATGTGGTTAGACACCAGGCTTGACTTCTCTGCCCACACTGCCATCCATACCAAACTCTGTGCCCTGTACTGCAACAAGGACCACCTTCTCTCCAGGTCCAACAGGAGCTGGTCACCAAAATGCTTCTCCTGGTTTTCAACTACGTAGATGTGGTTTATGGCACCACCCCCTCCACCTCTCTTGCCAGACAGGATACCCTCTGCAATGTCTTGAGCCACTTTGCTACTAACTCACCCTCTCGCACTCACTACTGCCCCCTTTGCTCCTCCCTATCCATCTTCCCTCTCCCCTCACATCACCAGTCACACCGTGCTTCCTTCATCTCCAGATTCTGAAAATCCAAAAACCACAGAAATAGTGTTAGATTGTTGGTTGTTGCTCACCAACATGAAAGCCCCTAGGCGCCTCAGCTGCTTTTCTTAATGGGGGACGCCCCCTTGAAGGCAAGTAGCCGAGGCGCTAGGGGCCTTCATGTTGGTGGAGCAATAAATTCAACAATTTGTTAACACTATTTCTGTGGTTTTTGGAGCACTCACGTCTTGGATTTTCTGTTTTTGTATAGGGCTGTCTACCCTTTGTCAGTGCACCACACTGCCTTCTTCTCCTTGAGCGCAGGTAACTTTAGCTTCTGGACTTCATCTCTAAATTCTGGTTTAGGCCCCTTCCCTCATACCAATCTCACATCCTCCCCCCCATCCCCTCCTCTTCCTACTTTCTGCACTCATTCTCCCTTCCCCACCCACACTCAGTCAGGAAATCTGCCTTCTCATACCACCTCCACAGTATCACTACTAAATGCAGACACTCTGAATCCAGACATTCAGGATCTCTAGTTCAGCAGCCTGACACACACCCACCCAACAAAGGAAACTGGAGCCAACAGGAGTAAGGCAGCAGATGTGACGAACTGCTACCTACCCAGAGTCAGGCACAAAAAGTAAGGGGAAAATTTGCAGGCTGGCATCAGCTGCTCTTGCGACGAGGAGGACTAAGCCACTAGCAGCTCGGCCAGCATAGTGCTCTAGACCTGGGTTCTGTTCCCAGCAGAAAATCAGTCCCCTCGGGTTGGTTATTTTTAGTTACGAGAGAGCCCCCATGTGGGGTTTGTCCCTGCAGTGCACTAAGACCTTGTCGGTCTTCTGACAGTCTGTCTCCCGAACTCGGGCTTATGGAGTTCAGGAGACTGACTGCCAGGATTTCACAGTAGCTCCACCTCCACTCCCTTTGGAACCAGCTACCCTCCTCCTTCCATCTCTCCCCTTCATTAGATGCCAGCTAAAAATTCTCCTCTCTCCCACTGCCAGCCCTCTTGTTGAACCCTTCCTTGCCTTGCTTTTGACTACCCCTTACCTCTCCTTCCCCCTCAATGTCATAGTTCTGGCTCCAACCCCCCCAATGTCATAGTTCTGGCAACCCCACTGAAGTTAATTTATTTCGACTCCTACTTTCAGCACCAGCTCAGCATCCCTTCACTCTGGTGCTATGCACTTTGAATTCACTCAATTTCCACAAATTTGTATGTTCATCTGTCCTTCATATGCAATATTTTGCTATTTTGTCTGTACTGCACTCAACTTATGCTCTTTATGACACACTCATCGTGACCACATCACCTGACTGGCTGCATTTTTTTTTGTAATTGTACTTCTCCCCTTCCCCCAGGTCACACCTGGAAACAAGCCTCAGCTCAATGTGCCTCACACAGTTACCAATGTTTTTTGTTTTTAAATTTCTCTCTATACTGCCCTCAGGCCCACGGCACTCCACTCTTCGGAAGTCACCATCTGCCTTTTCAGTCCCCGCTCTCCTACCTGTTCCCAGAGCGGTCCAACCCCCACAGAGGCTTGGTTCTACCCCCCCAGGTGGGGTCGAGGTGGGGGCCTTTACACCCCATACTTTGTTTCTTCGGGATGCTGGTTCAGAGGCAGGCAAGAGTCATTGGGGATCGGGGCTGGTGCTCCGTCTACCACAGGTGCCGCCGGTCGTTTTCTCCCCTGTGTGGTGTGCACCCCGACATCAAGGCGCTGAGCGCCAATGTCCACCACATGGCTTCCCTTGTTACTGGCTGGGTTTGCCATACCTCGGGTCTCCACCTGGTGTTGGCCAAGCGCCAAGCCTCAGTCTCCCCTTCCACCCAGAGAAGGCAAGCAGTCCCTGGGATGCTCAAGCTGTCTCCCCAGGCCGGCCCTCCAGCTTCCCAGCTTGTTCCCAAACCCAGGTCGCTGGCGTCACGAGCAGTAGCGCTACCACTGCGCCAGCAGGCCAGCGTTCAGTTACCAATTTTTAGATAATTAAATAATGCTTAAAATTAACTCGGCTTCAGCAAGCAACAACGAATGGGGCAAGACTGCAACACAATCCACAGGCCCAAAGCTCTGCCACATTGCTTTACACAGAGAACTCTCACATCACCATACAGTTTGTCATCAGGAAGGGACAAAAATAGTCCTATGGCCAACCACTAGACTTGCACCTTATTCATCTTTTAGACACATTTTGTGATAACTGGCAGGGATGATTCATGAGATTGCTCTTTTGAAAAGCAGAACTTTCACAGATCTGAAGACTTATTCAAAACTCAGATGACTCGGAACCATCTATAGAACGGCAAACTTTGAACCTAGAGTCTTTAGCTATTCATTTAAATTCAACAACATTCTTGATTGTTAAAGTACGCTACAGTTTTTATTCCCGCAGTTAGTGTTCCTTATTTTGCCCCAGTCTGGCCCCCATCATCTAGGACCGACCCCCCCCCCCACCTAGTCACTTCAGCCCCGTACAGATTTACAGTCCAACTCTCGTCTTCCCCACGGCTTACCCCCCCATGGTGGGGGCAGATTCCCCCCCAGCACTGCAGACAGCATCCTCAGATGTGAGGCACACTGTACAGCTGGATGTGGAACCTGCAAGGGATCAGTACCATCATGCTGGCTAGCCAAGTCTTTCCTCCTCCTCTATGTTTCCCCAAGAGGGCAGATGTGCAATGCCACCTAGTCATGCCTACATGCGCACTCTCAAGCAGGACATTGGTGGTGTCACTCCTCCCACCCCTGAATTTCTGGCCCTGGGTGCCCAACCCCCAGTTGCCACTAGGTGTCAGTACTACACCAAATGCAGCAGCTCCACCCCACAGAGGAAAACAGTCCTATGAATGCTCGGCCCTCCTCCCCTCAGACAATCCAAGTTTGCTCCTGAACACAGTAGTTAGGGCCTCAAGCAGTAGTTGTAATACTGTGCTATTAGGCAGGCCCAAGTATTTGTAATCTATGAACATACAAAATTGCCAGCAGATACAGGCCTTATGGTTTATCTAGTCTGCTTGAGCGTGCAGCACATCAGTTCATTAGACTGCAGTGCCCCCCCCCAACCCTCCATCTGCTCCCTTCCCCCACCCTTGCCCATCCCGGTATGTACTTTTCCCCTTAATGTGTCCCACCCAGTCTTGAAACTTCCCACTGTCTGCAATGATACGAGTTCCTCAGACAGTGCATTCCACCCTGCTACCACCCTTTCAGTGAAATAGTGCCTCCGTATTTCCCCTCTTGAATCCGCCCCCAAATAATCAATCTTTATTTAACCAGGTGAGCATGATTGGGAAGAACTCATTTACAAGATGAGCCTGGGCATTCGCATACTGTATATGGTTACAAGGCAGAAATATATATATACAGTGTTACAACAAATTTGAGTTCGTACCATGTAGTAATGCAAGTGTAAACAAAGAGTGCACATATCTTTAGAAGAAAGTAGAATACATATTATGATACAAGAACCTATGTATATCAGTTGTGACAGGAACCTATGCAGCAAGATAGGATAGGTAGGGAAGGCCGTATAAGTTGGAAGGGGGCAACGCCAGAGGGCAGGGAGCAACCAGGATAAGAGAGGGAGGTTAAGAGTGATGCATTTGGAGAGGGCATTACATAGCTTAGGGAACAAGTCAGGGTAATGCTATGGTGTGACATGAGGCAGGGCATGGAAAGGACATAGGGGACAGGAGCTTAAAATAGAGAAGTCCCAATCCTAGGATAGGTGTGGTAAAAGTGCCATTACCAGAAGCAAGTACAAGTCTCTGAAAAAGAACGTTGATATATGGATTTAAAGAAGCTCAGTTTCACAGGGATTGCCAACTTTAGAGTTTTCTATATTGTGTTCCAAATGACAGGAAGAGCATGACTTATTGCAGATTTGCCATATATGGGGTTCTCACCTTAGGGATGAATAGTGAGATGTAAGAGAGGCTTCTCAAGGTGTAGTTTCCAACCCTACAGGTGGGCAGGCAACTCACAATATAATGAGGTAGCATATTAGTAATTGCTCTGTAGGTCCAGAGCACTGCGTTCTTTTGTCGTCTGAATGTTAGTGAGCTCCACCCTACCTTGGCATAGAGCTCACAGTGGTGTGTGGCATAAGGGAGACCAGTTATGAATCAAACAGCTGGATGGTAGAGTACATCCAGGTTAGAGAGGGAGAGCTTTGGGCCTTGGCCATACAGAAAACCGGCATAATCTAAAAGAGGCAAGAATGTAGTCTGGACCAACCTAGGTTTAGCTTCTAGCATAAGATTTTTAATATGGAAGAAGAGACCCAAGTCTCTGTTTCAGTTTTTTTTGAGAGTTCATTGATATGACGGACAAAGGACAATTTTTGGTCTATCCAAAACTGAAGGTACTTAAATTTCTCAATGAACTCCAGTGGCTCACCCAGTAATGTGTATATGAAGGAAGCAGAACTGGGGAGACTGATTAGTTGCAAGGACAGAGGGAGCAAATAGCATAGCCTTGGTCTTTTTTGTATTTAGAAGGAGCTTTAATTGAAGTAGATTTTTCTATAAATGGTCAAAGTCTCACTGGAGATCACTGCAGACAAGATCTAGAGTAGGTCTGGCAATGTGCAAGACAGTATCATCTGCAAACAAGTGGACGTTTGCTGCAGAGATACCAGTATTAATACTGTTAATATTGACAGCAAATAGCAGCAGGCCTAAGATGGACCCTTGGGGAAATGCCCCTTAACAGGGTTTTTGGAGGAGAGAAGCCCTCCTCAGCCTTAACCAGCTGTTGATGCTCAGTAAGGTAGTTAGTAACCAGTTCAACTTCAATATTTCTTAGAACACACAGGAGTAAGTAATGGTCCACAGTATCAAAGGCTTTGCTCAGGTCAAGAAACAAAGAATCTAAACTTTGTTCACACCTCAGCAGTCATGACCTGGTGTGCCATGCCTCAGCTATCCCCTTCCATGAAGGAGTATTCTCCTTCACTCCAGTTACCCTGAAACAAAACAGAGGATCTATTATTGAGCCTTGACACCAGAAAGTTGGCAGGCACTGATGATATTGAACCTTATTACCTAAAACTGGGATATTACTTTCTGTCACCACCATTACTCATCTCTTTAATATGACCCTTGCTCAGGGAGCACTCCCCCTAGTCTGGAAGATAGCTTATGTGGGCCTTACACAGATTGTTTCCTCGGCCACGCATAATCACGGTCACTCCTTGGATTTAGTTTTTCTCCTGGGGATTGAGGCCTCTGATTTGGTAGTGGAACCTGTCAGTTGGTCCGATCACTACACCGTGAGCTTCAATTTTTTGTGCTCCCCTTCGTAGGTCTGTCTCTGTGGAGATGATTCGATACCGGCCTTTACAGGATGTGTGCCCTGAAGACCTGATGGCGTGTTGAACCTCTCAGAGTTTCCGACTGCCAGCTTGGGTCCAGAGGCTATGGTCTTGGCTTATAACCAGGCCATTTCCCTGGCCCTGGACTCAATTGCTCCCATCCGTGTTCGTCCCCTCTCTTCACCCTCGGGCCCCATGGTTCGATGGGTCCTTGATGGAGTTGCGATGTGTGGGACGACGGTTAGAGCGTCGTTGGAGGAAATCTGCTCTGGATGCCGACCCCCTTAGTTTGGAGGAGCATTATCGGCTCTACCAATCAAAGATCTCCCATAAGAAGGCAGAATTCCTGTCCAGGGAGATCTCTGTTGCTCAGAATCGACTGGCTCAGCTCTTCAGAACTGTGGACAGGCTGTGCAACCCAGCCTGTCTCCAGCTCAGTCGAGCCTTTTCACAAAAGGAGTGTGATGAGATCGCTCAATTCTTTGCAAATAAGGTTGCTGACATCAGATCCGAGATCCGTCCAACACACTCTAAAGGGGAAGCTTTTGGTCGGCGTTTGGTCATGGAATCCTCTGTCTCCTGGTGTTCCTTTGACCTGCCGACGTTCAGTGATATATCACGGATCATCAGGGGCCGCCCTCGTGCTGTAGTTTAGATCCGGGTCCTACCTCCCTAATCTTGGGTTGTGTTGAGATGTCGGCCGTTTCTGGTTCAAATAATCTGATGCTCCCTAGAATTGGGTGAGTTTCCTAGCTCCCTAAAGTAAGCTGTGGTGACTCCCCTTTTGAAGAAGGCTTCTTTGGACCGATCTCTAACCTTCCCTTATTGGGAAGGTTATTGAAAATGATGGCAAACCAGCTGGAGGACCACTTGACCATCCATAATATCTATAAACTTCCTCAGTCTGGTTTTCGTAAAGCATAGTACCGAGACTGCTCTGGTTCGGGTGCTCAATGATCTCCTGATGGTGAGAGATCAGAGGAACCGTTCTATCTTGGTCCTCCTTGATCTCTCTTCAGCCGTTGACACTGTAGACCATGGGGTTTTGCTCAAATGTCTGGAGTCCATCTGTGGACTGTCTTGTACAGTGCTCAGATGGTTTTCATCTTTTCTATCTGGGAGAACGCAGAGTTGTGTTGGGGATTTTTTCCTCTGACCCTTTCCCTCTGCAATGTGGTGTCCCCCAGGGCTCGGTGCTTTCCCCCATGTTGTTTGCAGTGTATATGCTGCCCCTCGGAGACATTGTAAGAAGGTATGGGCTGAGGTTTCACTGCTATGCTGATGATACCCAGCTCTACCTCTCTTTTGCGCCCGACCAGGTTAGTGCTCTCTCGGTATTTAATAGCTGCCTCGCTGAAATCCAGGACTGGATGAATGTGAGTTGGTTAAAGTTGAAGCGGTGGAGCCGAGGGTTATGGTGCGTGGAACAGAGGTTGGGGTCTGGTCAGCCCTCTGGCGTATTGCTGGGGGGGGGGGAAATCTGATCTTTACCTCTGAACGGGTGCGTAACCTGGGAGTGGTACTTGACGACGGGCTGACTCTTCATCATCAGGTGTCAGCAGTCGTTAAGTCCGCATTCTACCATCTTAGGAACACTGCCAGGGTGAAACGCCTTGTTCCGTCCAGTGATTTCCCGTGTTTGTCCATGCTTTCATGACATCTCGCCTTGACTATTGCAACTCCCTTTACGTGGGGCTTCCTGGGGTTGATATCCGCTGCTTGCAGCTAGTGCAGAACGTTGCTGCAAGGTTAATGACAGGGGTGACTAGGACACATATTACCCCTGTGCTGCGCGATCTGCACTGGCTGCCTATACAGTGGCGGATCACCTTTAAAGTAGGTCTTTTGACCTTCAAAGCCCTGCACGGACTCGGCCCTGACTACTTGAAAGCTTCTGATCCCTTACCGCCCCGTGCGACAGCTCCGTTCAGCCGACGAGGGGTTGCTAGAGGTTCCGAGGGTTATACTGAAGTCTTCTGGGGCTAGGGCCTTTGGGTTCATGGCCCCAACCCTCTGGAACTCTCTGCCTCACCGGCTCAGAGAATGAATGACCGTGGAAGCCTTTAAGTGGGATTTTAAGACTTTTTTGTGGAGCAAGGCTTTTGTGGATTGATGCTGTTATGAATTGTTGATTTTATATGCATATTTTGATTTTATGATTCATCTGTTGGTGCTTGAAAGGCGCTAAATAAATAACGTTTTATTATTATTAATTATTATTATTTTTATTATTATTATTACGATGTAGTTCCCATGTTTAAATCCAGGGATCCCAGTGACCTAAATAACTACCGACCAATATTGCTGTTGCTCATCCTATCCAAACTATTAGAAAAGGTGGTCAATGAGCAACTTGGGTCCTATCTGGAGACTTGCAATCTGTTGAATCCAGTTCAGCCAGTCACAAAGTAGTTACTGACAAGCTCAAGAATCTCCTTTTTGTCCATGGAGGAAATACCACCAGATGTGATTTTCTGAGGTAATGAGATGGCTGGGCAAAATCCTTCAATGACCCTGAGCGTTTTCCAAAACGTGGCCGAGCAAGTAGATGCAGATTAGAGTTCAGCAAGGAAGTAATTAGCTTTCTCAGTCCCGATTAGCTTAGTGCACAGGTTTCTTGCAGCTCTAAATGCTGTCCAGTCTGCTGGTTGCTAAGATTTTCTTGTCTTTTTCCATAAGTAATCCCTGGGGCATGTCTGTTTAGAGCTTCGATGACTATGGATTGGAAGAACTTGTATGCTTTGGATACAGTGCTGGCCAGATAGAAATTTTGCCAGTTAGAGTATTGGAATTCAGAAAGGAAGGCATAAGGATAAGTTCCATCGACTTCTTTTAAAGACGAACCTAGATATAGAAATCACCTTCAGGGCAAACCTCACACAGGCAATGGCACAATGATCACCAAGGTCATTAAAGAGTGTGCCAGAATGAGAAACAAGGTGAGGTTTGTTCACCAAGATTAGATCCAGAAGTGTACTGTTCTGAGGATTTTTCCAGTTTGGCCGGGTGGGTTCCTGAATAAGTTGGGTGAGCCCAAACATATCACAGACATCCTTCAGAGGCTTAGAGGAGCAGATAGCCAATCCAAGTTGAAGTCACCCATGATGATTAATTCCGAGGCTATTTTAGGTAGAGTCTCACTCAAGAAGTTCAGGATTTTTTGGCCCGCTGAAAGAGGCCTGTAGCATCCAAGGATGGGGAGGGGGGTTGACTGGTGTAATTGAACTTTACAATAACACATTCATATTTTTTTTTTTTTTTTTAGACAGTGAGGTGGACTTGAAGAGATAAGATATAAATTTATCAGCAACATAAATAACTATGCCCCGTTGGTCTATCCACCCTGAATACAGTATAGGAAGGAATATTGATCTCATGATCCTGATTCGTTGGTTTCAGATATGATTCAGTAACCACCAGGATATCTGGTTGTGCATGACAGATACAAGATTGTATAGCGTCCAAATGCTTTAGCGGGCTACGTGCATTAATATGCAAGAGACCCATACCCTTTAAGTTAGCCAGTTCATTGGGAGCTGTCCTCTGGTTTCTCTTCCGCTCTTGAGCGTGAACTCACCCCTGAAGCCCACTCTGTTCATCCTCTTCAGGTAATCTGTAACTAACTTGTAAGTGTATTACTTTTTTTAAGTGCAGTAACTGCAGCTGGGAATTACCATAAAAAAAAAAATTCTGTCTCCGCCTCCCCCATCTCTATCTCTATACCAGACACAGACAGACACACCCCACAAATAACCAGATTACTGTTTCTGGACAGCAAGTAAATTGTATAATGTAAAGTCATTTCTGTGCCAGTCTTGCCTAAAGAGCACCAATCCCCACGATTAGCATTGCCCTGTCTTTTAGCATGATTCAGACCCTCTCCAGTATGTGAACCTGATGTTATGTGCCAAAGTTGTGAATTGTTAGTTAAAAAGACCTGCTTTTCATTTTGTCTGGTCCCACTCTCCTCTTACCAGTACACACCACTTCTTGCAGTCCTCTCCTGTGGAACTTAGCCTGCTACTGACCATATAACATAGTAGGAAAAGTATTTTTCTAAAATGTACACCTGCACTGTAAAAATTCATTAAATATATTTAAATTTTCTTCTTCATTTTTCATGTGCACACACACACACACACACACACACACACACACACACGCACACTTTGATAATAAAAATAAACCCCAGAGTGTTGTACACCATGGGATACTGCCACTTAAGTGCATAGGTCACTTGACCTGTAGCCTTGCAACTCACAACGCACCTGAGGCATAGTGCTATCCCCTGATATGAAGCGTAGTAGGAGGTTCTGGAATGCCCACTTCTCTTCAGAGCAAAAACAAGGTGAAATGGTTTGAACACTTCTGTGTCAAGAAGTCCTCAGATATCACAAAACAAAGTTCAACCCCTCTTTTCAAATATTCTTGCATTAATATGTCCACAAACATAACCCTCAGCTGACGTTTCTTGGGGCCCTGCCAGTTCATCTGGGCTATACTGCTGTATCCGCTTTTGTCTGTTTGCACCCCAGCTTCAGAAACTCTGAGGTGCGGACATAATCCCTTATTTGTGGTTGCAGTTTACCCAGTCTGCCCTCAAGCCTAATCATTGTTGCAATTGCACGTGTTTCTGAAGCTTAAAGAATATTTTGTGGTGTGCGAGGGAACCGCTGGCTCCTGCACTGAGCGGGGATTCAGCCAGTAAAACCACCTCTGCACATCTCACCTAGCCCCAGGTTTCCAACACACCTTATACTCTGTTGCTGCTGCACCACTGTAAGGCTCTCTGGCTCTCACCACACAAGAACACACTGGCCAACTACTACGGAATCTTGGAGCTGCTCCTTCTCCTACCATTACCACACCGCTTCCTGCTCTCCTTTTCTGTGGAACCTACAAGTGCCCCTTCTACTGACCATATAGCAAAATAAAAGGAACTGACTTTCTAAATTTTAGTGGAATTTTGCAGTCCACATGGTCCCATCAAACTTGCTGCAGAATGGCAATTCCGCTTCCGAAATGCTTTGTGGAATTTCTTTTCAAATTCCACCTAATTTTGAAAAGAATTTATGTAAACTATGGAATAACGTTCTGTGTATCATGTAAATCATGGAATAATTTTCTGTGCATTGCAGAAAAATAATGCACGGTGTATGTGGGCTGTGGCTTATTAATCCACACACAAAAAAAAAATGCTGCATTTAGACTGTCAAAATTCTGCAACTGACAAATCTGAATTTTCTGTAATTCTGTGGAATTCCATTCCATTAGAAATTCAACATTCTGCACAGCCCTACTACATGTACACTACAAATAAAGTAAAAGTTTTTCTTCATGGACATAAAAAACAATAATATTAACAAGACACTCCAGGATGTGGTATATCTTCAAGTGCATGAGTCACTCAGTCTACAGCCTCATGACTCACAGCATGCAGAAGGCATGGAAATATTCTACGATATACCACACACCTCAGGGCACAGCCATGATTAAGTCAATTTAACTAGCTGCCAATATCACTCCTGCCTGTGCTTTAGCTAAAACAAGTCACTTTTATCATTAACATCTTTTTTCATGTCTTGAGCAGAACGAACATACATACATATCCCCCTACCACTAGTAATATTCCCTTTGCAACACTGACAACTCCCTCACCCTTCCGCCATTGAAATCCACTGCAAGTTAAGCTGCTCTCTCCTGCTTCCTTAAACTCTGGTCCCCCTTCCCCTGATCATCAGCTCAACCTCTTCCCCTCCACTCCCTCTAATCTTTCCTCTGTGACTCGGCAATAAGGTACGTGAAAATGTGTCTGTTACTGCAGAAAGGTTAATCCTGTCATGGCCTTGGTGCTACATGAAGTTTCAAATTCCATTTCCGAAGGAATATCTCAGGATTTCAGAATATATATATTTTTTTTTACATCACAGATTATAATATCACAGTTTATAAAATGGCAAGAAAAAAAAATCTAGACACTGTCACTGCTCGAAAAACATTATCTGACCGTGCATTTAATCTCTACAAATGCACGGTGAGGTGCAGAATCTAATTTTTCTCCCCCCCCAAAAAAAAAAACCTACTCAAAGCAATTTTAAAAGTGTAATAAGCCCCTCTAGGGTATGCATCGTAGGATTTTTAATGCACTTCCAGGGCTAGCATTTAATGGTATTCCACCCTGTTTTGCATACTAGTTTTCAAAGCAGAATACCTTTTTTTTTTCCATGCTGGTATTCTGACTGGGAAACCACTCCTCCAGGCCTCCAGTTTGTAGTTTAATCTATAGAATGCTCATTTGGATAAACGGAATACCAGACTTTGAGATGGAATACCAAACTTGGGTTTTTGCTATTCTGCCTCCCACATCAGATTTTTTTTTTTCTTAATTTTCTGCCCCCAACTTCCCAGGGGCATAAGGACATTTGCTCTTCAGCCTCATGCCTTACTACACACCACTGGGGCATGCATTAAAATCCTATGATGCATACCGTATTGTGGCTTATTACTTGCTTAAGTAAACTGCAAAGTGATTTAATTTTCTACAAACCACAGAATATTCCATATATTACACAATCCACAGAATATTATTCTGTGTTTACAGAGAAATGCTACATGGAATTCTGAAAATTTAAAAAGAAATTCAAAACAGCATTTTGGAAGTGGAATTACCCTTCTGCATGAATTTTATTGACAGAATTCTGTCTTTGCACAGTTCCAGTTAGCCTTTGCGCGTGTGTGTGTGTGTTTTTTTTTTGGGGGGTTGCGATAGGTGGATGGATTTTTGATTACATGAGCTATAGTGCAGCAATGCAGACTGACCTGTTCTACAAAAGAAAAAAGCTAGTCAAAAGACGCAACTGCATCCCATGGTCAGATGTAATCCAGGAATTAAGTCCATTGAACTGTCCAAAGTGCTCCAGAGGAGCAACTTATACCAGCGTTTAAGCTGCAAACAGAGTTCAAATGGGGGAAAATGTCCTTGGTTCCCAATTTCCAGCCTTGCCCAACAGATCCCACAGTACAAAGGAAATTTAGCTCAATTTACTGTTAACACAGCAGGCAGAAAAACATGGCATCCACTGCCCTTCGACCATAACCAGCACCATCAGGATAGAAGACAGTAGATTTTTTTTTTTTTTTTTTTAAACCTTTGATTGATAAGAAGAGAGGACACAACAGTTACAGTACATATGCATGGGATGTGATACACACATTATTTTGTGTTAAGTGAGAAAAATAAAAGGTCTCAATTAACCATTCAGCGGCTTCAGGAATTAACAGTTGTAGTCCATACTTTTAGTACTGTTTTTTACTATCAGGGGTAACCCTGATTCAGAATAAAACAAAGTCAGCTAAAATGATCAAAGATTCATAACTACAAATGCTTATAAACAAAACAGCAACACAAATAAATTATATTAACTATATGAGGCTAGTAGTGGATTCGAATTTGCAATGACATTGGATATCATGGGTGGATCTGCGTTCTTCATTTCATCTAGGTTTGGGCCATATAAACGATATTTAAAGCCCAGGGGTCAATATCCCTGTGCTTGTTTGGTAAGAATTGAGATACCCTTCCTTTCCTCTATAGAAGACAGTGGATTTAAACTTAGAAACAAACAATGATGACAGAGATTTGTGGGCTTACAGAGGTTTCTGGGACAACGATGGGCCCTTAGGCCATTTTGGCCAGCACCTGAACATAAAACAATATTTTACTATTACAATGCATGTATTATACAGCATTTCAAAAAATAAGTAGAGTCCTTTGTTAAATCTACACCCGGCCCTATCATGGCTAATGGGCAAGTAATTGATGAGGGATCACTAGTCGCTGAGGCCCTTAACAGTTACTTCACGAACCTTGATGCGTACAAGGCGGGACCCCCTGACAACAGGAGTGAGCCTAATGCACATCAGCCCCCAGACCTAGACCGCCCTTTGTTTCACTTGAGGCTGGTTAGGGTAAAGGAGGTTTTGATCATCCTTAAATCCCTGCACTCGAGAGGATCTGGGGGCCCCGATGGGATCCAGACCAGAATCCTCAAGGAGGGAGCCCCAGCACTAGCGAAGCCCCTAACTTGGCTGATAAACCAGTCCATTATTGAGGGGTCAGTACCTGAGCCTTGGAAGCAGGCCTTAGTGATTCCCATACACAAGGGAGGGTCTACAGAGCCTATAAGGAACTACAGGCCTATCTCCCTGCTGTGTGCTATTGCTAAAGTACAGGAGAAGCTAGTCTACTCCCAACTCCGAGAATACCTGAAAATCCACCAGGTAATCTCTCCATCTCAGCATGGCTTCAGAGCCAATCATGGGACAGACACTGTGCTAACTAAGCTCTTGGCAGAAGTCCTGAGCAACAATGACTCAGGGATCAGTACAGGCGTGGTCTTTATTGACCTCTCTAAAGCGTTCGACTTGGTAAACCACAAACTCCTACTACAAAAAATGTGCTCACTTGGCCTTGACACCCATGCACTGGGATGGTTCGAGAGTTACCTCACTGGACGCACCCAGAGGGTCAAGTGGAAGGATAATGTCTCCAAGCTAGCACCACTCAAAGAAGGGGTACCTCAAGGGTCAATACTCGGGCCCCTTCTCTTTACTCTGTTCATAAATGATCTGCACTCACACTGTGGGAGCAGCAGCGTTATCCAGTATGCGGATGATGCTGTCATCTACAGAGCCTCCCCTAACTTAACAGAACTGGAGACAGCACTCCAAGTGGACATCCTTCAGATGGAGGACTGGCTTGCTCTGAACAAAATGGTATTAAACACCAAAAAAACGAAGGTGATGCTGTTTGGGCCTAGATCCCTGGGATCCGAGAGGTCACTGCTCCTACAACTTCAGTCCGGGGGGGTGAAAAACTTGAGGTGGTTACCTCCACTAAAAACCTTGGACTTACCCTGGACCAAGGCTTCACACTAAAAAATCACGTAGACCAAATCTCCAAAGACATCCATGGGAAACTCTGAATCCTCTACAGAATAAAGGATCAGATTATCCCGGAAGCTAAGGTTGCCATTGCCGCTAGTGTACTTCTCCCAAAGCTCACCTACGTGGCCCCAGTTCTCCAGGGTGTGGCCACGATGGAGCTAGGCAGGCTGCAGACCTTGCACAACAAGATAGTCTGCTTCGCCACTCTCACACCCGAGGATTCACCACTGCGAACCCCAATCAAGGCTCAGCTGGCCGT
The DNA here is from genome assembly GCA_016271365.2 of Neoceratodus forsteri. NCBI lineage: Eukaryota > Metazoa > Chordata > Ceratodontiformes > Ceratodontidae > Neoceratodus > Neoceratodus forsteri. The sequence goes on along the minus strand of JADMNL010000032.1, from coordinate 23,995,550 downwards.
CTTTGGAAGCTCGCCTCATCTACCCAACCCTCTGCCTTACATTTAAGTTATTGGGTCCCACACCTCCCCCTAGCCTCAACGGTCTCCTTAGGGTTAAAACTAACCCGTGGAGTCTAAGAACATCTGGCCAAACTCTCCTTGTGGTTCCCAAGACTAGGACCAAAGCCGGGTCCAGGTCCTTCGCGTACACAGCCCCTTCCAACTGGAACAACCTCCCCCTGGAGGTGCGGGAGGCAGAGTCCATCACCTGCTTCCGGACCAAGCTCAAGGCACACCTGCTCAACAGGAGCATATGCCTATGTCACAGGACCTGACCATGCATCAAAGGAAGGGGAGCACTTTTGTACCATATATCCCCCTTCCACTATGCCTATAAGGAAAGTACCACATGTCTTTAGCAACTTCTTGCCTTTACCTTGAGCACTCTCAATCTCACTATGTACTTGGTCTGTATAATGTTTTCTTTATGTCCAACTCTTAAGTCCTTTTGCCTGTATGTTCCTCCTCTACCTACCGCTTGTAACCCTATGAAGTCTTTTATTGTTAAACAACATTACATTTACCTGAGTGTACTGATTCTGCTTACCTGTATGTAACTGTCACTCCCGGGTCGCCCCTGAAAAAGGGACCTCCGGGGCCCAGTGGGCCTACCCGGTCATCAAAATTCAATCAATCAATCAATCAATCAATCAATCAATCAATAAATCTCGCATAGCCTCCCCTTCTATATAATATACTCCAATCCCCTTTAAGACACATTAACATATAAATAAAAAACCTTTTTGACTGCAACTTACAGAGTTGCAAATAAATTCTGCCAAGTTTCAAACCCATCAAACCTCAGCTCTCAGACTAAGGAGTCCTTGTTCTGTTCTTGTTGAGGTAGTCCGCAAGTTTGGCCACAAAATGTCTTGTTAAAGATGTATATCTTGCCTCAAAAACTGGCCCATAGTTTAGTTAGTAGCATATAGGAGGGCGTGGTTCTAGAGGACTGAGGAAAAGCAGATGTGGTCCTTCTACAAAAGAGCGGCAGCAGGGACCAAGCTAGCAACTATATGCTACTACAGACGAAATAAAATGCAGCTCTCTGGACATGCAGAGCTATCACTGGCAAACTTCTGCAGTACATTGTTGATTGCCAGACTCTCAATATGCCTGGAACCTATGCCCTAAGAAGCTGTTCACTGATTTCTCTGAAAGTGCCCAAAGCCCCAACACGTTTTGGGAGAGCTGCCATAGGATTCGTTCTACCGTCACTCTGGAATGTGCTACAGAAATCACTGAAACTGAGGACTCCTGTTAAACACAGTGAGACTAAGACCTTATACTCAAAATACATTACAGAAGCCTGCAACTGCTTCCAATGATCCTAGCTTACATACACCCCCTTCCTCATCCTCCCTGCTTTTCCCATCCTCCTTCCTTCTTGTATCAGTGCATAACTTGTCCCTGAGCCACCTACTTACCTACCGCCCTAAATCTCACCCTCCCTTACCCACCTATTCCTTGTATACCCACAGCATCTCATTCCTTCGCTCCTAGTATTATCCCAGTTCCAGACCCCCTGGCTGCCCACTTCTCCTGACACATGTCTCCCCTTGATATGCCTGGGTCTTTTTAAACTGACTATGTATGTCTCTTCGCTTTTAGCATCCACTTCAACTAATCTCTTTGCTGGACTATAATGCCTTTACCATACAGGAATACTAAACCATGTATGTTGTTGTATCTGGTATAAATTTACTGACTTGCTACCCTATTGTTATATATACCCTTACCGACTGTCTTTTACCTGAACCCAAAATGTATTTTTACTTATCCTGTCTATTGCAGGCCTACCTGTACTGTTGTACTCTTGCATCTACTGTCTATTTGTCTGTATATAAATGCATTGTTACTTGACTTGTGTAATGCAGGTCCACCTTGTAAATGAGCTCGCTCAATGGTGTTTGCCTGGATAAACAAAGAATTTGATTGATTGATTGATATGTCGGTGGGTCTCACTTCAGTGATTGCAGAGTACCTTAAATCCAATGAGCTGCAAAACCACAGATAGCATGGATTCACAGGAGTTCATGTCAAAGAAATCAGACTGATATCTTGACTGTTTGACCAGAGAAATGGATTGGGGAGGGCAGGGGATGTGGCCTATTTGGGCATTAACAATGGCTTAGACATTGTGCTGCCAGGAGACTGAAGGATATGAAGCAGCCTATGGGTTGGCCCAAAGTGATGAACTGGGTTAGAAACTGGTAAATGAATAGGTGAGAGAGTGGTTAACCGCATTCACACTAATGATGGGAGAGAGTGATCATCAGGGATCCTCAGTGCTAAGTACAGGGACCAGCCTTCTTCATTGTCTTCATAAGGGACATTGCAGAAGAACTGGAAGGGAACATGTGCCTTTTTGCAGATGATATCAATATACTACAACAGGGTGGACACTCAGGAGGGGGTATAGGGAATGTGTTAAGAATCTTGGAAAACTTGAGGAGTGATCAAGAACATGGCAGTTAGGGTTCAATGCTAAAAAAATTCAAAATCACTCACCCAGGCATAGGAACCCAGGAGCAGAGTACAGGATGGGAGGAAAATACTGACAGTCACTAAGCAGGAAAGGGACTTTGGGGTCATCATAACTGATGCCCTTAAAGTGGCAAAGCGTTGTGACAATGCAGTGGATAGGGCTAGTGGGATGCTATGGTGTAGCGGGAGGAGCATCTCCAGCAGGAGTGGAAAGGTGGTACTGCCTCTGTGTCACTCACTGTCAAGACCCCACCTAGAGTACGGTCTCCAGTTTTGGGGCCGCATCTCAAAAAGGACACAGACAGGGTGGAAACAGTCCACAGGTGGGCATCTAAAATGTTGCAGGGGTTGCACAAGAAGCCACATGAGTAGAGACCGAGGGATCTCAACAGGTACACCCTGGAAGTGAGGAGAGCAAGAGGGGGCATGTTAGAGATCTACAAGTACCTCATAGGGGTGAACATGGTGCAGGACTGGAGACCACAGGGTGTGCAATGAAGTTGGGGCGGGGGGGTGGATTTGAGAGGGATGTGAGGAAGTACTGCTTCACTGAAAGGACAGACACTTGGAACAGACTGCCAGCAGAAGTGGTGAAGGTGAAAACAGTGGGGGCCTTCAAACATGCGTGGGATCGACATAGGGGAATATTAGTAAAATGGGCAGGGAGGGTCACAGGAAATCAGGTAGGGTTAGCAGAGACAGATTAGGCAGGGAACATCTGGGCAGACTGGTCCTTTTCTGCCAACAAATTCTATGTTACTATGAGTGTTTTAGGTCTGTAACCTACTCATGAACTCCGCCAAAGGCCTTGCACCTTTGTTGGGCTGTATAACTGTGGTCCAGGAACATAAGGATGGGATTATCCTTGAATAGCAAACTGCAGGCTCTTTGGGGAAACTAGTCAGTTTCTTTCTTCTACATTAACCAGATATCACCAAGATGGTTCTGGGAGGAGGGTTTGGACCAAAGGTTTTTCTGTGGGTGATCTGACAAGCTTTCTCCAGGTGTGCTTCAGCAGCGCTGGGGGTCAAGCTGCAAGGACATTTCCATTCACGCTGACAATAAGTTTGTTTTGAAAGGTTACTCCCCTCGCACTACCCTGGGAAACTGATCAAATGAAGAAGAGTTGCTCTTTCCATATTTTCAAGATGTTTAAATCTTTGCTGTTGCAGTGTTGTTCTTTCACTAGTGAGGCAGCTATAGTGTCAGCCTAGGTTACAGTTATTGTAGCCTCTACTGCTGTGGTCTGTACCACCTCAGATTTGTTTCTCCATTGTCACTATTTGTATGTTGTAGGAATCTCAGATAAAAAAAAAAAAAAGTGTTTTTTAAAAATCTATGTAGTGAAAGCAACAAACCTCTGTGCAAAATAACTGAAATAAAAGGGGGGGGCACCACTATATTTCTCAAGGGAAGTAGCTGAAAATGTTATGGCTAAAAAGGCAGCACTCAGAAGGTACAAAGAGACGCATAGGGAAGAAGATAAGGGGGTGTACCTGGAAAAGCAGAGGGAAGCAGGGAAAGCAGTGAGGGGTGCAAAGGAGCAAACTAAGGAAAAGATAGTCAAAGGAGTAACTAAAGGGGAAAAGACTTTTTCCTTTTAGGTACATAAGTGAAAAGAGTAAGACAAGCGGCGGGATTGTGAGGTTAAGAAGGGTCGGGGAAAGGCGGCCCAGTGGCATGGCAGGTTGAGGTAACCATGCTTCTCTGCTGCCATGCCAGTGATCCGGGTTTGGGAATGGACTAAGGTCGATCAGGGGCCCAGCCAGGAGAAGGAATATTGAGTGTCCATAGGACAGCTGTCTTCCCATGGGGAGGGAGGATTCCAAGACTCCCAAATTCGACTGCCACCTGGAGGAAGCCAAGTGGTGCCACTCACGAGTCCCCATTACTAGGGGAAAGGCCGGTGTACGGAGAGCTTGGAGTGCATCCTCAGAGGAGGTGTGCACTTGCACACACATTGCATGTACCACCATGCCCAGGGGCGAAAGTTGGAGGAAAAATAGAGGCTGAGCTTAATGAAGCCCTCCTCACAAGCACCGGTGACCCATGTGGCTCAGATAGAACACAGCCTCTGGGACGGCTGCAGCGCTCAGGACAGGACTGACACAGCCACCCAGCCTGCCACGGAGTCAAGGTAAAAACATCTATATGAAGAAAGAAAAAAAAAAAAAGGGTAGGGGTAACTGTGCAGTGAAGGATCAGAAAAAAGCAGGTACCCTGAACAGACACTTGTCAGTCTTCACAAAGGAAGGGGAGGGAGACAGACCACATAGAAGCAGCAGACACACTGGGGGAAGGGAGGCAGACAAGTCCATTCACAGAAGACAGAGTACTGAAAGGACCTGCGAATCTGAAAGTAGACAAAGCTATATGGCCAGACAGGGTACACCCAAGGGTGTTGAGGGAACTCACAGAGGTACATTCTGCACCTCCGACAGCTCTACTGAACAGCTCACTGGAAATAGGAGTGGTTCCAGAGGACAGCAGATGTAGTCCTGCTTCATAAAAGCAGCAGCAGGAAGGAGGCTGTCAACTATAGGCTGGTCTGTTTGATGTCAGTGGTAAGGAAGTTAATTGGAGTCATTTACAAAGGAAAAGGACTGGGGAGTATCTTGAATCCAGTGGGTTACAAGACCTGAGGCAGCACGGATTCAAAGGGGGGGTGGGTGTCATATCAGGCTGTGTAACCAGGAAAATAGATCAGGGTGGGGTGATGGATGTGGCCTACTTAAGACTTCAGCAAGCCCTTCGACAGTACCCCACAGGAGACTCAATGGAATTGGGCAGTTTGGGGTGGTCCTAAAATGATAAACTAGGCACAAAATTGGTTGATGGATAGATGACAGAGGGTGCTGGTAAATGAAACTCATTTGGGGGAGGGGAGAGAAACCAGCAGGGTACCGCAGGGCTCAGTAATCGGACCCGTCCTCTAACTGTCTTTATAAGTAACACTGCAGAAGAGCTGGAAGGAAAGGTACAACTCTTTGCAGATAACACCAAAATATGCAATAGGGTGGACACTGCAAAAGGGGTGGAGAGAATATGTATTTATTTAAAACATCGTAACCAGGTAAGAACACAGAGCCCATGGCTCGTTTCAAGTTGCGACCTGGGAGATTTAGAATGGTAAATTATATACAGCATCATAGTTCAAATTCAACTATAAGGATGCTGGAAGTAGCAAATGTATGTGACTAAAGGTGCAAATATGGACAAAGTATCAGGGATAATAAGAAAAAAAAAAAGAAAGTATATACATTAGCAAAGTGCAGATACAACATACCAGGTGCCAGTAGTTGCAATACATATCTTCATGTAAAGATGATTGGGGGGTTGATAGCCAATAATTCTCATTTACAGGTGATATTTTACAGTATTTGACATAGGAAAGTACCAAGTCTCTTTCTGAAGTCCGATTTGTTCTCAATTACTACCTCTAAAGGGAGGGCATTCCATGGGTTAACCACTCTTTGGGTAAAGAAATACTGACCTTTTTTTGGAAACATTTTCCAGAAATGTGAAGGGGATGGCCCTTGGCATTATCAGCACATTAAACAGTCAAAGCCCATTTGGATTCACCAGCAAGTTTTAAAAGTGGATTTGTTCCACATATTATGGTGTCTTACCTTTGCAAAAGGTATTCTGTGAACATCTTACAAACTTTCTCCTTTTATTTTAGAAGTGGAAGGGATCATAACTTTGCCCCCGATCCCTTCCACTTCCTGGTTTCTGGAGTCACCCAAGATCTCCCCGGCACATAATGACCTGGACCCAGACAGAGTGCAGGGGCACACCCCATCAAAGTCTATGGGGGTCACTTTTTTCACAAAAACATGGCCAATTTGCAACTAACGAAGGACACCACTCGACTAACAGGGGCTGTCTTAGTTGAGCAGTGCCCTTCATTAAATCGCAAACTGCCCACGTTTATGTGAAAAAACTGATATAAAAGTGACACCCCCTAAACTTTAATGGGGTGTACCCCTGTGCTCTCCCCTAGGTCCACGTCATTACGTGCCCGAGTGCAGGGGAAGATCATGGGCAGCTCAAGAGACTGAGAAGTGGAAGGGATCCGGGTTGGGGCAAAGTTACAATCCCCCTTCCACTTCTAAAATAAAAGGAGGAGAAAGTTTGTAAGATATGCACAGAAGCCCTTTTGCAATGGTAAGGCACCATAATATGTGGTACAATCCTGCAACTTAGTTACTCTCTTCAAACAAAAATTGTCCTTGACTACCTTATGTGTGTGCATCCCCTTCCCCACTTACGACAGTTTTCCAGGGAACTAAGATTACAGTTCCTTCATTCTCTGTGTATATGAGATGTCTTTTAGTGTGCTCTTGGTTTTGGGTGCAAAACTTTGGACTTTTCCCATTTTGTCTATGTCCGTTCTCTTATGGCACCAAAACAGGGTGGCATTATCAAGGTGGGACCATGATAGGCTTGGTACGGGGGAAATTTACCCTATTGTCTCTAGATGTGATATTTCTTTTGATGGCCCAAAGGATATGGTTAGCTCTCAATATTACCATATTGCATTAGGTTTCATTTTTGAGGTCTCTTACGTTCACCCATGAATGTGTAGAGATCTAAGAAAACTCAGAGCGGTCAAGGGGATGGTAGCTAGGTTTCAATGCAAAAGAGTGCAAATTCACGCACCTGGGGCACAGAATCCTGGAGGCAGAGTATAAAATGGGAGGAGAGGTATTGACAGTCACCAAATAGGAAAGGGACCTTGGAATAATCACATCAGATGACCTCACATTGGTAGGGCCAGTGGGATGCTGAGGTGTATACGGAGGGGTATTTTTATTTATTTATATAAGTTTAGGAATTACAACCCTTTGAGTCAGGGACTCATCTGCAAAGGCTCCGCATCATACATTGAATGAGAACAATACAGAGTTATATAAGGTACAGAGACAAAAATAGGATACTAGGATAAAAATAGGTATCACTAGCAGAAGTATGGAGGTGGTATCACTGCACACCCACCTAGAGTACTGTGTCCAGTTCTGAGGACCTCATCTCAGGAAGGACACAGGGTGGAGGCTGTCCACAGGAAGGCAATTAATATGGTGCATCAGAATTCCTATGAGGAGACTAAGGGGTTTCTATATGTACACCCTGGAAGACAGGGAGGGGGGGAACATGAGAGACCTATAAATACCACACAGGGTTGAATAAGATACAGGGTGGAGTATTTTTCGAAGAGAATGTGCACAACAAGGGGGCATGCAATTAAGCTGGAAGTGGGGATTTAGGAGGGACGTGAGGAAGTACTTCTTCACTGAAAGAGTGGTCGACGCCTGGAACAGTCTTCCAGCAAATGTGGAGGTGGTGATGGGCAAAAACAGTGGTAGGCTTCAAGTATGTATGGGAAAGGCACAAGGAAATCTTGGATGGGAAGTTGAGAGGGGTGGTAGCCGAAGATCAGGTAGGGTCTGCGTTGACATTACAGGCAGGAACAAACAGGCAGACTAGATTAGTCAAGTGGTGCTTATCTGCTGATAAATTCTATGTTTCTATGACACTTTTCACATGGAAAACTTACCTGCAATTTTCATAATAACCACAAGGCATCAAATTCTGAAATTTGGAATTTAGTAGAAAACATTTTTTTAAATGAAAATTGGGTACAAGATTTGTATTTGCAGTATTCGTGTAGAAATTTGAGGAAGTGCATACCAAAAATATTAAACATATGTACAGGCACTAGATAACACACAGTTGAGCCACAATGGTGGGCAGAGGTTTGCTGGATGCGCTTGGCATCTAGTATGCCCTCCATAGTTTAGCAGAGGAAGGGTCTAATCAGGGCCCCAACACCCAGCTGTGCCTGAGAGCACCGATCTGCTACGGCTGGATTCTTGTGGTGGTAGAAACAGTAGCAGACCCACTTAACAGCTAGCACAGCCTGATTGGGTGGCCAAGGACTCTCCATGGGTGTGGGTTCCTGGATCCCCGAAAGTGCTCTGCACATGTGGCGGAAGCACTGCGTGGGTTTCAGGAGTGCTGAGAGCTTAGGGGATCAGGCTTTAATTTATTAAGGTAACCAGGGATCTGATTCTGGAGCTGCTTCAGTGGGAGGAGGGGAATAATTCAGACTAACATTAGTGAATAGGATTGCTATCTGTAAGCAAATAATTTCCAAGATAAGATAACCGTTTTCATCGGACAATGTCTGAATGTGCTGTGGAGCTCAGAATAAAGAAGGGGATTGGATTAGGCTGCTGACTCCTTGGACACAGACGATTCCTTTCCTCAACTGCAATACACAGAGTCAGAAGATTATTAGAACAGCTGCCTTACAGAGAGGTTCAGCTGCTTGTGTGTTATTCTAGGTACCATTAGCTCTTTCAAAGATTCAGAGCTCCTCACCTGCTCCTCTTCTTTTGGCACCTTGTTTCACAGGCTTAGCATTGTTCAAGATTACAGTTCCCATCAGGAGAACCCGTCAGTTCACAAAAACTGTAATTTTCTATTCATTTAAAATCAAAAATATCAATGACAGTTTCGTTTTAGTCTTTTGACTGTTAGTCAAGTAGAAGAAAGGCCATGCTATGCTATATTGGGCACTTAAGTAATTTTTTTTCTGAAAGCTAGAACATTCAAAACAAAATATTTCTTTTATACCATTTCTTCTTTCAAATAAATGCAGAAACTTATTGCTGACAGAATGCTGTCTTTTGAGTGAATGTAAACGATAGAATATGTGTCAGAAAAAGAAATGGGATTTCAGTTGGCGTGTAGGCTGAATGGTCAAGAATCCCTCTTGAAAGGCGTTGCAAGGTCTTTATCAAGCTATGAGCAGTACTCCTGCGGTCCCAGGTATTATTTTGGAGAGTATGGAAACAGGTGAGGCCTCTTAGTATACAATTTCTAAAATTTCAGATGCCCATTTTTCTAAAATCAAAGCCACTGCTGAACTACCAAGAGCCTCAGAACCACATCAAAAGATCCATTAGGATACGGAGGCTGGCGGCACCACTTGGACACCTATAGGAGTGGAAGGTGGGGCCACTGGACAACCAGATCTCTGGCTACTGTACCATGAAGGAGACGAACCACTTACTCACTGGGACCCAAAAACATAAAGGGGGTTGGGGTACACTTCCAGGTGGGAAGCCTATGCCAGTGACAGTCTCCATGGGCCTCATTATGGCACTGGTGCATTTCCTTGCTTCCACCTGGTTTCAGAGGCAGTTTAGCCTGTTAGTGAGTACAAACCTCATTTGTACCCTATAACAGCTGAACTGTCAATTTCCATCGCACCTCCATCACTGTGAAGACTTCCGATAGCACGTACTCATGCATGTATATAGTGCAATTACTAACATATTAAATGCCAGCAGAATAGGCCTAACAGTCTCTAGAGTGTGCTTGATTTTCAGCACCCACACCGAGGGCAGATTTTAGTGCCCCCCCCTTGGGTTATACCATCCCCAGTTCCAGGTGTTCCACCGGTATTGGGCCTGGTCAGAGTTACCCTCCCCCTCTACCTGTCCCATCCTCTCTTAAACCTGTCCAGAGTCTCCATCTCTACCAGCTCCCTGGGCAGTACATTCCATGGCTCTACCACCCTTGCAATGAAACAACATCTCCTTCTCCCCCCTCGTAGCCTGCCCCCTTCCAGCTTACACCCGTGCTTTCTTGTTGCCTCATGCTCCTTCCTTTGGAGCACCCCGATTGGGCCTCTTTTATTGATCCCTTTCATGTACTTAGGACTTCCATCATGTCCCCCGTCCCTCCTCTCCTCCAGGGTGTACATGTTGAGCTCCTTGAGCCTCTCCTCAAAAGGTCCTCTCCCCCAGGACCCAGATCATTTTGGTTGCCCTCCTTTGGACCCTATCTAGGAGTGTTATGCCCCTCTTTAAATGTAGTCTCCAAAATTGTACACAATACTCGAGGTGTGGCCTAACCAAGCAGTTGTACAGTGGAAGGATCACTTCCACCTTTCTGGAGGTAATCTTCCTGGTGATGCATCCCAGCATCCTGTTTGCCCTTGCTACTGCCCTCCTACTGGTCTCCGAGTTGTTCATTTTGATATCTGCCACTACCCCCAGGTCCCTCTCACCTTCTGTGACTTGAATCATGTCTCCTCCCAGGGTACACCTCTGGCTTGGATTTCTGACTCCCAGGTGCATGACCTTGCACTTCCCTGCATTGAATTTTAGTTCCCATTTTTCTGACCACCTTTCCAGATTCTCCAGGTCCTCCTGCAAGAACACCCTCCCCTCCTCCCCATCGACCACCGCACCCAGTTTTGAGTCGTCTGCAAAGAGACTCATCTCACTCCTGATCCCCATCTTGATGTCAGAGATGTAGGCATTGCCCCAGCACTGACCCCTGGGGAATCCCACTAGTAACCCACCTTGGGGATGAGGCTACCCCTCCAACCACCACCTTCTGAGCATGCTCAGACAGCCAATTTCCTATCCATCTCAACAACCGTCTCCCTACCCCCATTTCCTTCAGCTTTGCCAGCAGGCCACTGTGGGGTACCAAAATCAAATGTCTTGATGAAGTCCAGAAAGAGGACGTCTACTGGCCTACCCTGATCCAGGGCCCTCATCACCCAGTCACAGAACTCAACAAGATTTGTCTGGCACAAACTTCCTGTGACAAAGCCATGCTGCCTATCATCCAAGTACCCAGTTTGCTCCAGTAACCCCCCTAGCCTTTCCTTGACAACACCCTCCATCACCTTGCCAACCACCGACATCAGGCTAATAAGCCTGTAATTTCCCGTCTCCTCTCTTGATCCCTCCTTGTAGATTGGCATGACATGGGCCACCCTCCAGTCTTGGGGCACCCACCCAGTCCTCAGAGAGATGTTGAAAAGCTACACCAGAAAGACTGCCAGGACATCTGCCAGTTCCCTCAGCACCCTGGAACGCATCTCATCTGGCCCAGGTGCTTTTTCCATCTGCAGGGACCTGAGGGCTTCCCTTACTCTCTCGAATGGGATTTCATCCTCCACGTCCTCCCCCTCATCATCCCTGCACTACTGGGCCTCCACCTGTCTGTGGTGACCACTCCATTTCCCCAGACCCATCAGGGCCCCTGGTCTCTACCGGTCCCACCCCTTGCTCCGGTTTGCCCCTCACAAGACCTAGGCCCTCCATTCCCCCTGGTAAAAACTGAGGCAAAGTACTCACTTAGGGCTTCTGCCTGTTCCCCCGCCTCCTGTGCCCAGCCATCCTCTATCCTTATCTTGCTGATCTGCACACTGATGGCACAGTTTGCTTTGCACCCATTTTGCTCTACCATCTGCAGGGACAGAGGATAGGGCCCCTGCTGTCTAGTAACTAATCTTAATGGTGGTCAAACAGACTCAGACACACAAGCTAATGACTAATTTGAAGCCCAAAATAGTTTATAAATTTAATATAAAATACATATTTATTAAAAGGGTAAGAAAAAACTGTCAAAACCCAGTCTCCTGATTGGATAAAACATCACATGACCATGTATTATTCCACAATGACCGCATGGCACCCCTGCACTTTTCATCCCCAGAACCTTCTGAACATTTTATAAGACACAATCAACTACAGGGCATGCGGTCATACTCTGAGATAGATAGATAGATAGATAGATAGATATAGTATGCGGTCATACTCTGGTGGTATATCTATATACATACACGTACACATACACACATACACACATACACACATACACATATACACATACACACATACACACATACACACATACACACATACACACATACACACATACACACATACACACATACACACATACACACATACACACATACACACATACACACATACACACATACACACATACACACATACACACATACACACATACACACATACACACATACACACACACACACACACCTTTGGGGCGAACATATTCTGCCTGCAGTCACGTACCTCCAACACACCCATGGCATGCGTACATCTGAGCATGACAGCACACCCTGTAGTGGATTATCTGTTACTTACAAATGGTGGAGGACATCATCCTCCAAATCCAGTGTTCTGAATGTATAAAACACATCACGTGAACTGTATATACTATGGCGACCAGACACCTACACTTTTACCCCAAAAAAAAAAATTTACCATTTTATAAGATAAGATAACCTACTCTAGGTTGTGCGGTCGCGTTCTGATATACGCATGCCTTGGGTGTTTGATGCACTCTGTCTGAGGCCTGGTGCGTACAACTCACATCAAGGAGTGCATATATCAGAGAGCGACCGCACACCTAAGAGTGGGTTAGCTATTACATATATATGTATCAGTCTCACCTGCTTTTTAACATCTAACATAACATACAGCACTTTAGGGGGGTATGCTCAAAGAGGTAGAGGTAATCTGGAAAAGCGAAAGTGGGTTTTCCTCAACAATGAAACTGAAATGAATGCAAAGCTAAAGATGGCATGTTTTCTTTGGTGTGGGGGGGGGGGGCAACATATATTCTAGTTTGAAAAAAAATGTATTTTGCCATTTTATTAGAACAACCACAGCAAGGGTGGTATACAGTTCAAGAACAGCAGCTACAGGTCTGGTGTGCGACTTGGGTCATCTGGTGTTTTGGGGATCAGAAATAAAAAAAGAAAAAGGGGGGGGAAGAGACATTTGTCACTTCAGAACAAAAACAAAAGCATCCACTGTAGTTATGTCACGTGTGGCATCTTGTCTCCCATCACACATGCTGCCTTACGCTCTTGCCCATGTGCCTTTAAGCCTGGGTGCATATTCATAATGAGGAAGTAATTAACATGCGCCATATACTGAATGCTATGCATACAGCATATTGCAGGGGCCACGTTTAAAAAAAACATCCACAGTTAAATGCCTTTTTCAAACTGACTCATACAGACAGATTGTGAGATCAGAGACCATCCATCCATCTCGCCCGCGCGCTCTCTCTCTCTCTCTCTCTCTCTCCCCCTCCTACATTTCAAAGCTGAAAACTAGTGCAGAAAACAGATGAGTAAAAGTCATTGCATTACAAGGTTTTTAAAGAGCAATAATTCACCCAATTTACAAATTAATCCTCAGTCCCCCACTACTGGCCTACCAACAAATGGAAAACAGTCCTTGTTTCAGAAGGATTCCCTTCATGGTTTTAGTAGACATGATCATGAATCTTTGTATAAAGCAGCTGGTGGCCAGATCCTTTCCCATTCCTGATACACAGGAATTTGTAGAGAGAGGGGGGCACACTGTATTGCTTTCAATGGGTGTGGATTGTTTTTGTCTTTTATTTGAGAGTGCCACAGGGTTTAAATCAAAACCTGCCCCTTTTTAGTCAAGTGGCAGCACTGATTAAACCCAATGACACACTACAATCCTTCCCCCACTGAAAGCAATACACCATGGCCAAATGCTCTCCAAACTCCTGCATCAAAAAACATATGAGTATATATATATATATATATGACCTTATTATAAGAAGGGCCGGAAGGACTCTGTAGCAGCAGGGTGTATACATAATAGTTAACCACCACTTATAGAGCAAATAAGAATTTACAATTACAAAGCATGAACAATATACAGGCTATTGAATGGGCAACTATGCACAACCAGTGTGTTCTGCTACAGAGAGGCTGATTCACCCCGACCTTGACAGCGAAGCTCGAGAGTAGAGATGGGCAAAGTTGTCAAAATTCACTCCGCGAATTAGCGAAATTTGCAGATCACGGTGAAATTCCACACTTTGTGGCACAAACTTAACGTTTCAGGTGAAGTCGAAGTTTCCCAGGTCTGGGGACACTTCGCAGAGCTCCTCGAAGTGCTAATTTTCGGCAGTTCACACAAACTTCGCCGGCAAAGTTTTACCTCACCACATCTCTGCTCGCGAGGTCCATGGGAATCGAATCCCGAGGTGGCAGAAGACACTGGTTGTGCAGAAAGTAGCTCATCCTGCATTTATATACCATACACACACATACACGTATATGTTTTTTATATATACACATATACACATATACACATATACACATATACACATATACACATATACACATATACACACACATATACACATATATATACACATATACATATACACACACACACACACACACACACACACACACACACACACACACACACACACACACATATACACAGTATAGTATTATGTGAAATGTGCATACAGCGATTTGTTTACCTTCATAACAAAAATTAACTTGTGGAGTCTTTAGAGGTTTCTGAATGCTGTTGTACCACAGAAATGTGTAATCACATTCCATGACCTTTAAACTGTGGTACTACAGCATTTTGAAAGGGATGGAATTCCATACAGAACAGCGCTCTACTGTTCACTATAGGAACATAATATTTAAACTAGCAAATGGGGAGAGGGGTGCAGCACCTGAAACTTCTAATGGGAAGAACATCCCTCCCCCCTCAGCTAGTGGTCAAACAGGAGTTCAGCATGTTTGTAGTTCATTTGCATAACCAGGTAAAGAAAAAAGTCTGGCTCCCCATACGATCCACAGGGGAAACGCTGGATCTCGCCCAACAACTAACACACCGAAATCTGACCAATGGAAAATCATGTACACAAATGCTCGCAGTCTGGAAAACAAGATCACAGACCTGCAGGCAATAATGACAGTGGCTAAACTGGACATAGTAGCCATTAGCGAGATATGGTTCACCAGTAACCACACTTGGGAGACTTCAGTACCTGGCTATGTACTGTTCAGAAGAGACCGAGGTGCAAAACAGGGGGTGGAGTGGCCCTTGATGTCAATGAAAATATAAAAGCTACAGAAATTCAGAATACACGTAAGCAGCTAGAACTGTGGGCCACCCTGGAAACAGGAAATGGGACAGCCATACGAACTGGGGTTGTCTACAGGCCTTCAGACCAGGGGGAGGACATAGACACGTTACTGTTAGAAGATATACAAAACATGACAGCTAAAGGGGAGGTTCTGATAATGGGAGACTTCAACATGCCAGATACAGATTGGTCAATACCAGCAGGGACATCTGCCAGAACTAGACACATGGTGTATTCCCTGCAGGGGGAAGGCCCCAAACAACTGGTACAACAACCCACAAGAGACAGGGCTATCCTAGATCTAGTACTGACCAACAGGAAAAGGATCATAGATCTCCAGGCAGAAGGTCACCTGGGAGCCAGTGACCATCACATGGTATGGTTCCATTTGGCCACTAGAACAAAATCATCCCATTCCAAGGCAAAAATATGGGACTTCAGAGGAGCTGACTTTGATAAGATGGCAAACAGAGTTAAGCTAGCCCTGGCAAAAAGAAATACAGGTGAGAGGGTACAGGCAAAGTGGGCAGGCATTAAAGATGTAATACTTGAAGCAACGTCCCATTGTGTTAGTGAGAAAAGGAAGTGCAAAAGAAGAAGGAAATCACTTTGGTTCTCAAACACAATAGCAGAAAAGCTCAGAACCAAAAGGCTGGCCTTCAGGAAATAAGGGAATGCAGCAGGATGAAGATAGGGGAGTTTGGTATGCCTCCCTAAGGGAAGCAGGGAAGGCAGTAAGGCAGGCAAAGGCCCAAACCGAGCAAACACTAGCACAAACAGTAAAAGAAGGTGACATGACTTTCTATAGACACATTAGTAAAAGGAGAAAGTCCAGAGGGGGTATTGCTAAGATCAAAGGGGGCCTGCGAGGAGGAGGAGGAGGATCATGTAAAAGCATCTATCCTAAATAGATACTTCTGCTCAGTATTTACTGAAGAGAAAGTAGGGCAGGGCCCACAGCTCTGCACCATGGACACGGGGGGGGGGGGGAAGGTGTGCACTAGTCCCTTCACAAAAGAAAGGGTCCTACAAGAGCTCGATTAACTCAGGGTGGACAAGGCAATGGGACCCGATGGCATACATCCCAGGGTACTAAAGGAGCTAAGGGTGGAACTAGTAGAGCCATTATCAGAACTGTTTAGTGAGTCTCTGAGCACAGGAGAGATCCCAGAAGAATGGAGAAGGGCTCATGTGATCCCGCTCCACAAGAGTGGTGGCTGGGAGGAGGCAGGAAACTACAGACCAGTCAGTCTTACCACATTAGTGGGCAAGATTATGGAGACACTCCTTAAGAAAAGAATAGTGCAACACCCGGAATCCATGGGAGCACAAGATCCAAGACAGCATGAGTTGACAAAAGGAAGGTCCTGTCAAACTAATCTCGTAGATTTCTTTGACTGGGTAACCAGAGTGGTGGACCAGTGGGGAGCAGTTGATGTTGCCTACCTCGACTTCAGCAAAGCTTTCGATACTGTTCCACATAGAAGATTGATTAATAAGCTGGGTAGGCTCGGGTGGGTCAGACATTGGTCAACTGGGTGGCAAACTGGTTGACTGGCACAAAACAGAGAGTGGTGGTAAACGGTATACAGTCAGAAGAGATGCAAGTCACAAGTGGGGTACCTCAGGTATCAGTCCTGGGGCCAGTCCTCTTCAATATCTTCATCAGTGACATTGCAGATGGACTGGAGGGTAGGGTTTGTCTGTTTGCAGCGGACACCAAGATCTGCAACAGGGTAGATGATCCAGATGGTGTGGGCAGAATGAGAAGAGATCTGGATAAACTAGCAAAATGGTCAGAAGAGTGGCAACTGGGGTTTAACGCAAAGAAGGCAAGATCATGTACATAGGGAAGAGAAACCCAGAAGCCACCTATAGGCTGGCAGGGGAATTGCTGGCAGTCACAAGGGAAGAAAGAGACTTGGGCCTCATCATCACCGATGACCTGAAATCATCCAAGCAGACCTCTAAAGCAGTAGGTAAGGCTAGAGGGATGTTGGGGTGTATTAGTAGGGGTATCACAAGTCGGAAGATGGAGGTAATCCCTCTTTACAAGACATTGGTTAGGCCCCATCTGGAGTACTGCGTGCAGTACTGGAGGCCACACCTTCACAAGGACATTAACCAAATTTGAGGCAGTCCAGAGAAGGGCAACCAAAATGGGGCAGGGACTGCATCAGAAAACATATGAGGACAGATTAACTGAACTCAATATGTATACCCTAGAGCAAAGGAGGGAGAGAGGTGATATGATTGAAACATTCAAACACCTTAAGGGCATTAACAAGGTGAAAGAGTCCAACATGTTTCAATACAAGAAAAACAGCAGGACAAGAGCACAGCATGAGATTAGAGAGAGGCCGATTAAGGGGTATTTAAGGAAGTTCTTTTTCACAGAAAGGGATGGTGGATGCATGGAATGGCCAATCTCAGGAAGTGGTCGATATGAATACAGTGCAGGGCTTCAAACAGCCGTGGGATAGGCAGAAGGGAGCAATAGAGATGAGTATAAATAGACAGGCCATTGACAGAGCAAAGGCCTATGGCACATTCATAAGGTAGAAAAAGAAATAGGTAGACTGGATGGGCCTTGTGGTCCTTATCTGCCATCAACTTCTATGTTTCTATGTTTCTATAATATATTGTAATGTAAAGTATGTAATATATCCAGATGGATGTTGATTGCAAGACACCCGAACAGGTATAAAAGAATAATGGTTAGGGTGAAAGTGGGAGGGGGATGAGATAAGACGAAGAATTTGGGAGAGTGTGTGTCAATGGCCTAGCATGTGCATGGACTGCGGAGGTAGTGCTGCATGGCGTCCTTGCAAGGAATTATATGACTGGCTTATGGGTGGGAGCTTTCCTAATGACAGAGTTGAAAAACACTAGTATGCAAAACAAGAAAAATATAGAAAGCTGACCTCTGACCTGTCTCAATGCAGTCAAACACTGAAGCAATTTATGTTGCCATATACTACAAAGGGTTGCCAGAGGAATACAAGGAATCTAGCACGAAACATTCAATTGCCACTGCATCAGTTAGGCAGCAAGGCCTCACAGGCTGTGCTTTGTGCAGAGATAATAATGGCACCATTTATAGTCGTGGCCAAAGATATTGGTGCCCTTGCAGTTTTTTCTAATAATGCACCATTCCTTCCAGAAAATTGTTGAAATTAAAAAATATTTTGGTATCCACATATGTATTTCTTTGGTTTGCAGTGGAATAAAACACAAAAAGCAGAAAAATTTACCAAGTCTTAGCTTATTCCACACAGAAATCCTTAAATGGCCCGGACAAAATTGACACCTTTTAGAAGTAGTTAGAAATAACTAGATTTCAAGCAGGTGATTCTCCTTCACTTTGGAATTGAACTCACCTGTTGTGAGTTGCAGGTGCCTGCAATATAAAAAAAAAATCACTCATTCAACCAGTTTGAATAGAGAAAAGGACACATTCTCCTGTTTTGTGTCACTGTGTGTACCGCAATGAGCATGGAGAAAAGAAAGACAGCCAGAGAATTGTCTGAGGACATCAGACAGAAGATTGTAGCCAAGCATGGACAATCTCAAGGCTACAGATCAATCTCCAGAGACCTTGATGTTCCTGTTTCCACCGTACATAATGTTATCAGGATGTATAAGGCCCATGGCACAGCAGCCAACCCTCCCTGGACGTGGCCGCAAGAGAAAACTTGATCGAAGATTGCAGCGCAGGATTGTTCGAATGGTGGAGAAAGCACCTCGATCAACTGCCAAACAGATTCAAGCTGACCTTCAGACACAAGGTACGACAGTTTCAAATTGCACCATCCGTCGCCAACTCAATGAAAGGGGGTTATACGGTAGGAGGCCCAGGAGGACCCCACTGCTGAGAGAGACATAAGAAAGCCCAACTGGGGTTTGCCAAAACACACGTGAACAAGCCAAAATCCTTCTGGGAGAATGTCCTGTGGACAGATGAGACCAAATTAGAGCTTTTTTGGTAAAGCACATCATCTCTGTGTTTACAGAAAACAAAATGAAGCCTTCAAAGAAAAGAACACCTTCCCTACAGTCAAACATGGAGGAGGTTCAGTGATGTTTTGGGGTTGCTGTACTGCCTCTGGCACTGGGTATCTTGAACGTGTGCATGGCATCATGAAATCTGGAGATTACCAGGCCATTTTGGAGCGCAATGTTGAACCCAGTGTCAGAAAGCTGGGTCTCCCGAAGGTCATGGATCTTCCAGCAGGACAATGACCCCAAACACACTTCAAAAAGCACCCAGGAGTGGTTCAAGACAAGACGCTGGACTGTTCTGAAGTGGCCAGCAATGAGTCCAGATCTAAATCCCATTGAAAACCTGTGAAGAGATCTGAAAACAGCAGTTGGGAGAAGGCACCTTTCAAATCTGGGAGAACTGGAGCAGTTTGCACAAGAAGAGTGGGCCAAACTGCCAGTAGAGAGGTGCAGGAAGCTCATCCATGGTTATAGGAAGTGGTTGATTGCAGTTATTTAGACCAAAGGCTGTGCTACCAAATATTAAGTCTAGGGTGTCAATAATTTTGTCAATGCCATTTCTTTTCATTTTCTGATTTAAAAGGATAAATTAAATTCTGAATCAAAAACAAAGGTTCTGTAATATTAACAGAGAAATAAAGAATTGTGGAGACCAAATACCATACTGTTAATTTCAACTTATGCTTAGGGAAATTGTGAGTTATTTGAAAAAGTGCAAGGGCACCAATATTTCTGGCCATGACTGCAGGTGAGTTGAAGCACGGGGTTGAAGGCCGAGTGCTTCCACTACCAGAGGTGTGCCATTATCCTATCACAATGCACACCCTGGAGTGCTTTATTGCAATTATAAAATGGGACCATAAGGTTTGGAATTTTTTTTTTTTTTTTTAACACACACAAAAATGAAGAAATTTTTTTTCATTAAATTAGTAAAAACACAAAAAAGTGGAAGGGTGCATGAAATGCCATGCTCCGCTCCTTACAGCAGAGCGACAGTGAATGTTCCTCTTCTCTCCCTGCTCTGCCAATGGTGACAGTACCAAGTCAGGCGTCAGGTGAGAAGGCCAGGGACTACCCTGCTCAGCACTGCAACTCAGTACACATTACATTTTTTATGAAAAAGCAAGTATTCAGCCTTCTTTCACCATGCTGCAACACACACCAAGGAGTAAAAGGAAGCAGAAATCTGTGGGACAACAGCTTGAAGGATTTTCACATTTATTTAAACGAAAATATACTCTTTAAGGTCTCAAAATAGAACAGCTGTTGGAAATGCGCTTTGACTTGCTGCATTTCCATCAGGAAATGGTATGGGTTTTTCAGTCGCACGACTGTGGAGGCAGCACATATAAGGGTTGGCTGTCTTGGCTGAGGATTGGGGCAGGGTGCTGGGGCCAATGAAGGCAGGCACTGCCTGGAGTAACTGGTCTCAACTGGAGCTGGATCCAAGGTGCTGCAACATGACTGGGTGGTACCTCCTCTTTGTCCGGTGGGTCAGACATATGCAATCTGAGCTGCCTCCTACCTTGCTAGGAAGCACGGAGTACAGACAAGTTGCTGTCAGCACTGATATCTGGCGTCACTATTTTAAAATTCCTGACAATACCAGGCAAGGCTGCTGGGGAGGAGACACTGATAGAGCACCACCAAGCAGAAAGGTCACAGTGAGGGACCCCAATTGCCAGTAAGTCTCTTTTTCCACTGCTCTCCACAGACCTTGCTCCTCTCTCCCCAGGCAACTGAACACAGCCTGAACTGCAACAACTCACAAAATGAACTCTAAGCATTCAGCCCTCAACAGCTGTGCCATGTGCTCAAGCCATCCTGAACATTTAAAGAAATATTTGTACTCAAGGTATGGCACATCAGGTGCATAGCAAAGGTATTCAAGATCAGAAAACCACTGGGAAAAAAGGAACCATAAAGTGACTGCCACAAAGGTTTTATTATCTAACCAGCAGCTGGAGTCAGTGGCACAAAAAAAAAAAAAAAAAAACAACAGCACTGCAAGACTATTGTGGGTCCCTTCATAATGGGGCGGAGTCAGAGTGAGGAACTGTCTCAAATAGTTGTAAAGGCTCCCAGCACATGGGAGCAGGTCTCTCCCTTACCAGTGACTGTTGAGAGGAAGGGCTGTGTAGAGCCTAAAAACAGAGAAAAAGAGAGAAGCACACCAAGGGATGTGGACAAACTGGTGCTGAGGGGGGGCACTAGGCTAGCATGTTTAGATACTGGAGACTGGGGCACTACACGGGACCAGCTCTTACAGTGACATGTGCCAATCAAAGTTGCTCATGGTCCCTGGTAGCTCCGCCTCCTCCGGGGCTGCCTTACTCCAGTTCGTTACATGCAGCTCACCAAACTGGTAGCACAGACAGCTCTCCCAGGGAAGAAGATCCCTCAATAACCTAATCAAATCTAGTTCCTACACCCTTCTCTATATACCAGTGTAATCTCCCTTCTAATGTGCTTCCTGCCATTATAGTGCTGTATAACCGGACTGCTCTTACTTGGCTTACCAATCAGATCTGCTTACATTAGTTCCTGTGTTCAACTTCATTACTGATCAGTTTGCCCTTACAAGTAAAGGCAAAGAATCATAAAAAAAAAATTTCACATTTGTATGAAATCACAGCAACGAACACAGAACTAGACAATCAGTATACAATGTTGAAAAATATACCATTTTAAATTTAGTCAGTCTATCCTTATTTGCTCTTAAGCACAATGTTTTAATATTTTATTCACAGGGTGTTTTGTTTGATTTAATTTTCTTTTCATTTCTATGTGAAAATGCAACACATCTTGGTAACGTATGCTGCACTACCTACATCTGTGCAGGAAATGTACCACCAAGGCTATTATTTCTAGCCCTGTCTTTTCTACATGGAGGGAGACTGTTTACAAGTGAAAAGTGAGAGCAGTCTAAATGTAACCATCTAACTGGATCCTTTTTTTTTTTTTTAAACAAACAACCAATTATTTTACCAGGTAAGATGCACTAAGCCAAAAGCTTGTTTGCAGGTGCAACCTGGGAGCATGAGGAAATTAAGTGACTTGCTCAGGGTCACACAGTATGCAAGTGGGGGCTGTGGGATTCAAACCCAGGTCTCCAGATTTGCAGCTCAGAGCCTTAAACCACTGCACCATACTGCCTCCTTTTTTTAAGGCTTGCTTGAGCACATGCACAAGAAACATTATGCAACAGCTTAGGAGAGAAGCAGGTTGTGGAGGTGTGGCAGTGTGGCGCCCAATGCCAGCACTGCATTTGTGGGCTTGGCAGTGTGCACTCAATGCAGGCCCAGTGTCCTGATGACACTGGGTCTGCAAAAGTGCCACCAACTTAAAACGATTTGGCTGCTGCAATGAGGGGCCGCCTAGGCATTGCAGTGTCAGCAATTCTGCTGCAATGAGGGAGCGACCAGTCACTGCAGGGCGGTACCTTGCCTGGTATAACATTACCAGGAACATGGCGGTTCTATGTGGCCGACTCAGAGCCCCATGAAAGCTGACTGGGGTGCCCAATCCCCCTGAACCACCTCATTTGCTGTGCAGGCCACTCCTATTCGGCATAATGTCCCCATCGTAATTTCTATTTGTGTGCCAAGGGGTGCCCAATCCCCCTCAGCATCTGTACCCCCACTCATTTCTGTGCAGATGGGGGGGAACAATCCCAATCAACCCGGACTCCCTCCCCACAAATGCCGATGGCACTCTGGGCACCCGCCCCAGTGTACCAAACACACCTGCGAAAGAAGAAAACTGACCCGCGTTGTTTGTCTTTTTTTTTTTTAACCTGTAAAACGAGAACAGTCCCTCGACATGTCCCAACCCGCGCCCACCCTCTGCATACCCTGCCTCCCTCACACCCCCCCCTCACCCCATACTTACCTCCGGAGCTCAGCATGACGATCTTCGGTGGACCGAGAACACATCTGAACTCTTCAAAGCCGACTGCGAACTGAAGAAATGCTGGTAAGCTGTATGATGGCATAAATAGTTGTTTTTCAACTTTGGTGCATATCTCTTGCATTTTGGGGAATTTTGGCACCAAATGTTCAACATGGGGTTACTGGGACCCTCCTCATGAATTCAGTCACTGTCATGGTGCTATTCAGTCCCAAAAGGTGATTTTGTGGTCACTGTGTAGAATCACCTTTCCGGAGAGATTAATGAAATGACAGTGCCACTGTTCATGAGGTGGGCTCTCAAAAAGCACATGTTGCACATTTGGTGGAAAAAAAAAATCCAAAAAGACCGTTTTACGAGCGTGCATTATGCAGTTTCCAAGCACGCTCGTAACTTGGCAAATCTGTAATATTTTCACTCCAGATTTTCAACATTGCCATTTTTCCACATCTCCTTATGAACAGTACAGCTGTCATTTTACAGATCCTGTTCGAAATGTGTTTTTGCACTTCCAGCACAGAATAACACGGTCACAGTGGGAAATCAGTGTTTGGGACAGATTAAGAACAAGCAAGTGAGCGAGTGCAACAGAGTTCTATCAGGACTGCTGCGGATTTCTTTGTGGGCAGAAAAAGGTGCCAATGCAGGCAGAAGCCCGGTACAAAAGGGTAGCCTGCAGCGCCGGGAGAAATAGAATGAGCGAGTGAGTGAGAGGGGGAACGAGCGAGCTCAACGGAGCTCTGTTGGAACTTTAGAGTTGCCCACCCACCCGCTCAGTGTCCTGTGCGGTCCCATATTACAACAGGGTCTCTGGGGTGGAGACAAAGCAATGATTGGATACTTTTAGGATTGTAGTAATAATACAGATTTAGTTCTGTTTATTTCTCTAATTGAGCCGAGTAATACTTAGAGAGCAATGGGATTTCTAACTGGGCTAAGTGAAACTAAGAGGGCTGAGAACAAAAAGTATGGTAGCTGAGGGGTGAAAAACAGAGAAGGCTTTAGGATTGCTACAGTAATACAGTATCTAACAGATGAGATCCAAGACTGAATTAACCTGGTCGGCAAGGGGACAGTAGAGGGACTAGTGGGGGAGAGAGAAGGGGACAGGAATTTGCATAAATAGGGCCCTAACAGTTGTAGTAGGGTACAGAAACCAGGAGTAAGAGCCTGTAACATAAGATGGGGCCAAAATGGGGCAGGTGCCACATGTCAGTAGGGCGGGCATCTTTGGAAGGGTGGTGGGGTGTACAGCGTGTGGGTCCGCCATGATCCTGGACTGGGTTTGGAGGATGGGGGGGGTGTATGGTCTGTAGACAACTAGCTAGTTTGAGGGAGGAACTGTGGAGGTTACGGAGGAGTCTAAGTGGCAGGGCAGATGGGTATGCTAGGCATCCTGGGGGGATAGGGGATGGCAAGGGGGGACGGGAAGAACAACTGGGACTGAAACCGACCCCAGTATCAGAGGCACTAGTAGAAGAGAGGAGAAGGAAGGGTAGCCTGAGGCAAGAGGGGGCCTCCTGATGGGGAAGGAAGAGACCATGAGGAGTACACAGGAAAGAGCAGATTGCTGTCGGTAGGAGGACCAGGGGTGGGAAGGGGGCAGGGAGGGCAACAAGTAGGAGGGGAACCGATAAGGGGAAGAGATGCAGGAGGGGTATCGACTAGGAATAGATTCGAGCCTCTGCTATGGGGGAGAGAGGGGAAGCAGGAACATACTGAAGGGGAAGGACACCACAGGGCATGAGAGGATGGCAACAAGCAGGGGAAGAGATAGTGAGGACAAAAGGTAGAAGGGGATTAGTAAGGATGTGGCAATCCCAGAATACAGGATATACAGCAGGGACCGGGGGGTTGCACTCTATGTGAGGGAAGGGATCAGATGCATAAGGGATGAGGGAGAAGAGGAGAGGACAGAGGCACTTTGGGTGCAGCTCCTGGACTCCAAGGGCAGAAAGTTGAGGCTGGGAGTGGTGTACAAACCACCAGCCCAATCCGGGAAACTGGATGGGGAGTTGGCAGAGCAGATAAGGAGGGTGTGTAGAATGGGGAGTGTGGTGATAGTGAGGGATTTTAACCTACCAGGGGTTGACTGGAGCACCCCAGCCACTAGCAGTACCAGGTAGCAGGTGCTCCTTGATGCATTCCAGGATGGCCTTCTGACGCAATTGGTAAGTGGGCCTACAAGGCTTGGTAGCACTCTGGACCTAGTACTGGCAAATGGGGAGGCAGTGAGGGAGGTAAAGGTGGAGGACCCACTAGTGGGTAGTGACCAAAAAACAGTGTGGCTCGTTCCCGAGCTGGGCAGGGAGACAGGAGGCACAGGCACTAAGGTGGTGGACTTTAGTAGGGTGGACTTTTGGAGGATGGGAGCAATACTGCGAGGGAGACTCCAGAATAGAAGGCCAGGGATGGGTGCAGAACAAAAGTGGGGAGTCAAAGACTGGGCTAACAAAGGCCACAGTAGCCTGCACCAGGGCCAGGAGTAAGAAGAGCAGAGGCAAGAAACCATGCTGGCTGAACAAGGAAGTGCTGCAAGGTGGGGGGAGGCACAGAGGTCTGCATACCGGAAGTACAGGAGACAGGGAAGGAGAGGATAAGGAGGTTTATGGGAGTTGGTCAAGGGAGGTGGCCAGGAAGGTGAAAAAAGCGAAGGCCTCCAGGGAATGAAGGTTAGCACAGGGCATAAAGGGAAGGGAAAAGGACTTTTAAGTATGTCAGGGAAAAGAGGAAGTTCTAGGAACATATTGTGAGGATAAAGCAGGGAGCGGACTGGGTGGAAAAGGGGGAGGAGCAAGCTGAAATTCTAAATGAGTACTTCTGCTCCGTTTTCACTAAGGAGAGGGATGGTCCACTACCAGCATGGGCTGGGGGTGGGAAAAGGGGGGGAGGTGACAGACAAAGTGATCACAGGGAGTAAGGTGCTAGAGGGGCAGCAAGGGTGGACAAGGCACCAAGTCCTGATGGCATCCACCCCAAGGTGCTGAGGCAGATGGCAGAACTGTTGGCAGATCTGTTTAACACCTCCCTTGAAACAGGGTGTGTGCCCCAGTACTGGAGGGTGGCCCATGTGGTACCCATACACAAGAGTGGGCCTAGGGTGGAGCCAGGAAATTATCGGACGGTCAGTCTCACATCCATAGTGAGTAAGCTATGGAGGCAATACTGAAGGAGAGCTGGTGGTATTCCTGACAGTAATGGCCTCCAAGACAGCCGGCAACACAAGTTCATCTCAGAGAGTCTTGTCAAACCAACCCTAACAGAGTATTATGACTGGGTGACAGGGGCCATGCGTATATGTCCTGTACTTGGACTTCAGTAAGGCCTTTGATACAGTGCTTCATGGGAGACTTGGGGGGTTGATGGCAGTGGGGGTGGAAAAAGCTGACTAAATGGATAGAGAACTGGTTACAAGGGAGGGTACAGAGGGTGGTGTGGTTTGGGAGCACTCGAAACCTACAGCAGTGATGTCAGCAGGTACCGCGAGGGGTCACTGCTGGGTCCGTTATATTTGGGCTCTTTATCTCAGATACAGTACATGGAGTGGGGAGCAGGGTTAGTCTGTTCACAGATATCACCAAATTGAGGGCAGTGGTGGACAAAGGATGCATGGGAAAAACTACAGGGGGACCTAACCAAACTAGAGACATGGTTGTTGGAGTGGCAGCTAGGATTCAATGCAAAGAAGTGTAAGCTGATGCACATCGGGGCTAAGAACCAGAAAAGGGACTACTGGTTACAAGGGGGTGGTGAGGTTGGGGGATCACAGGAGGAGGAGAAGGACCTAGGGGTGTTGGTAACTGGGAGCATGAACAACTCAGCCCACTGCACGAGAGCAGCAGCAAAGGCAAACAGGATGCTGGGGTGCATCGCAAGGGGGTTCTCATCCAGACACAGGGATGTGATCCTCTCTCTCTACAGATCACTGATCAGACCACACCTGGAGTACTGTGTGCAATATTGGAGGCCATACCCGAGGAGAGATAAAAGTTACTGGAGGGGGTACAAAGGAAGGCAACTAAAATGTTAAAGGGGATGGAAGGAAAGGAATATGAAGTTAGGCTGAAAGAGCTGAACATGGACACACTGGAGGAGAGGAGGCATAGGAGGATATGATTGAAGCATTTAAACACCTGAGGGAGGGTAAATAAACCAGTACTGAGGGGGTGTTTAAACTGAGGAGTGGAAGAGATAAGGGGCATGGACGAAGGTTGGAAGGGGATGTTTCAAGAGGGAAATGAGGAGGCACTACTTCACTAGAGGGCAATGTCTAGTTGGAATGCGCTGCCAGAGGGGTGGCAACATGTAGAACAGTCAATAGCTTTAAGGAGGAGGGATAAAGCAAGAGGAAGAGTCGGGGGCAGGGGCTGGGGAGGAACTGAGGGGAGGAGGCTGGGCCAGCTGCAATCTAAGGTGCTAGCTTCACTCTCTGGCAGACTTAGACAGACAGATTGGTCTGTTCTGCTGGCAGATTCATATGTTCATATGTAAAAATCACAGTGACTGTTCATGAGCAGAGGTCCTAAAATGATGTTGAAAATTTGGTGAAATAATTCTACTAAATGACTTATGCACAGGTGTTGCACAGTTTCCATGTACGTTCGGAAGTTCGAGCATTTTTAATATTTTCACCACAGATTTTCAACACTGCCATCTCTTCACATCTCCCTATGAATGGTGCAGCTGTCATTCTTCACATCCTGCCCTGTGATTTCATACATCTGGTGCACAATGGCACAGTCGCTGTGGGAACTCAAAGTTTGGGACACATTGACAAAAATCACAGTGCCACTGTTCGAGAGAAGAGGTCCCAAATGATTTCATGAGGTGGGGGTCACAAAAAGACCATGTTGAAAATTTGTAGTGCAAATACCAACAAACACCAAGGGTGTTAGGGTTTGTAACCACAATGTCCCACCCTGTACAGACTGACAGGCATTAGAGGTGTGCCTTTGGATTGCCAACTGTAATGCTCATGCCATTCCACTCCCAACCCCTGCAGCCAATGATATGCATCGAGGTGTGCCTTGGACTCTTCGGCCCCACAGTTTACCCCATTCTCCTATATTGCACCCATTTCAGCATATGTCCTTATGGAGTGGGATGACTGTAAAGCCAAACACTCCAAAGCACACCCCAACACGTGTTTGTGTCTGCAGGATAGGGTGAGGTGAAATGGCATGAACGTTATGGGTGACAACCCAAATGCATGCCCCAATGCCTGTCCGTCTCTGCAGGTTGGAGGTGGGGTTGGCATGAAGTTCAATACTTCACTGCATCTGTCTAACTCCTGCATTTCCAGTGCTAATACCAGCAGGCAAACATTTGGCCTTGAGAAATGCTTGTTTTTACTAGAAGTCATGCTGTTGGTCAAGTTTCGAGAAAGAGGAGATCAGCATAGTGTGATACAGATATATAGATATATACAGAGATATACAGACAGAGATAAAGGTGTGTGTGTGTGGGGGCACCAATATAACACTGAAACCTGTTAGGCCTTTTACACAAGGTAGGGGGAGAATTTTTAAATGGAGTTATGGGGCAAGTTTAAAATGTTTATTCTTTTTCATGTATACTAGGTAACAGGATTTATTTACCTGTGTTTATACCCGCCCAGCTGTACAGTATAAAAGTATTTACACAGCCCTGGAATAAATAAATCAGTGATGCTCACTCTCAAGTGTGCACCATCTGCTGTGCTGCCCACTCAAATATGGTGGCTGCTTGCCATCTGCAAAATCATGTGATGCTCCTTCTTCCTTTCTCTTATGTACGAGCTCTACGGTGGAAAGCTGCAGAGGACTCTGGGAGTTATGAGTTTAGCAAACAGAATTGCAATAGGAAAAATGGGTGAATCTCTGGTAAAAACAATCCTGAAGGAGAGAAAAATAAACTGGGCACATACCCTAACAGCACTTCCTCATGGCTGTGGCTACAACAGTCCCATCCAGTACCGAGTGAACAAAAAAATTATTTATTTAATCAAAGTGTGGCAGACCTCCAATTAAGCCTAAACTAGCACTCTGGTCAGGCTGGTTTGGGCCCACTTGATGTCTGTCACAGCCGCACTTGACACTTTGATGTAAATAAAAGCTTGTCCAAGTACTCAGTGGGACTCACTCTAGCCACAACCATGAAAAAGGTGCTTTGGGGTAAGTACCCAGTTTACTGGTCTCTTTTGGACACAAGTTGCCACTCCATGCTTGCACCTGCATTTCACAGACGGAGAAGCTAGTGCCGTGTGTAGCTCACATGAATGTAAAGGTGTCACACACACACACACACACACACACACACACACACACACACACACACACACACCAGGCTCAGCTGTTGCTGCCTAAACTTAAGCTGTATTGCAGAGGGAGTGCACTAGGGCAAACACACTCTGCTACAAGTTTCTTCCTGTCTTGCACTTCTTTGCATGTAGTTCTACTCAAGAGAAAAAAAACACATATTTGATGCTCATTTTAATTCATGAATTATGTGTTCAGTCTCTTTTGTTATCTCCTTTAGTAATAAGAATTCACAAATGATGGTGGATACAGAGAGTAAGTGGCACCCTCCCCTCTTTCCCGACAGTAATGCATACAAGGGGGTGGCATTATCTCCCAATCCTAGTATCAAACCGCTCCCTCCCTCTCCATGTCAGGTTATGTAATTCCTGGTGCCTAAATATACCATTTTCTTTCCTATCTCATCCCAAGTAATCTCTGGTATCCATGTACCCCCCTTCCTGTCCTATTAAGCAATCACTGAGGTTTAAGTGCCCCCCTCTCCCTGCCTCAGTCTCCCCATCCTGTTCATTCCTGGTGTCTCACAAAAAGCTGCAAATTCTCTAATCATTTCTTACATCCTCGCTGTCAGACAGTCACTCTACTGCCTCTTTTCCTCCCAATGCTTTGGGGTGTGGTGGGGGGCACCCACTCACAGAAAATGAAGGGTTACATTTTCAATTGGCCTGTTCTCAAAGTCCCTTCATGTCATAGTATTACTACAGTTCAACCATTTCCATTCTGTGCCCATTTGCAAAACCCTGTATTTTTTTCTGTTCACAGCTACCATTTGAATACCATTCATTCAAATAGCTCATTTCAAACAGCAGACATATTGTGACAATTCATTTTTCAGTTTCTCAAATTCTTAATTTTCCTGTTCAGCTTTTCTTCTCAATTACTGGTAAAACTAGACTGGCTTCTACTAGCTAGAGCATGGAGTCATCCCAATACTATTTATTATACCTGTGACATGAGAAAAATTCTTCTTTTTTGTATTAAACATCACCATTAGTGCCCTTTCTAAAATTGCCCCCCAGAACCTCCAGAGTATTCTTAGGCTCTCCTGACTTGCATGCTGAATTTAAAAATATTTTCCGACAGCAGGCTTTAGGGAGGGAGGGATCATATTGTGGCCCTGTGGAGCAGAGATCCCTATTCCTTCCACTTCCTATTCGGTGTGCTGCCCAAAGCATGTATTGTGATGCAATAGGAGAGCATGAGGGCATGATCCACTGATCCCAATGGGGCTTCTTATTTAAAGAGACTTATTTTGATATTTTAATGACCCGATATGTAAGGAAGTACCAAGGGAGAGCGACAATAAAAATGTCAACCTCCCGCATAGTGACGGCACAATACCGACACAGGTATTGTGCTGCATGAAGGACAAGTGTTTTCTGTGGGGGGCTGCACCTCCCATATGGGGGGGGGCTCTACCCCCCGCACACCCCAGACTTTAAGATCATCAACTCCAGGTCGGAGTTGGTTCAGGGAGGGGGCAGAACACTGGGGGATGGTTACACTCAAAAACGGACCATTACAGTGACTGTCGCTGTAATGGTCCTTTTTCCAGTGTAGCTGGCGCGGTGTCGAGCTGGACTGGGGCACTGATGTGAAATAATCAAGGCCACTGCTTAACTAAAAAGGGCCTTCTTAGTTGAGCAGTGGCTTTGCCAAAAGGTTCTGTTTATGTCACATCTGTAAATTGTTTTAAGTCTTGCTTGAGAATGCGGATGGCAGTGTTTATGTACTTGAAGATGTTTAGATAAAAAGTAAAAAATAATTTGATTTGTTCCTTTCCCATCTCATCTGTGTCCAGTTACCTACACCCTTTCCTCTGTGCATACATTGTACACTGCATCTTCTCCAGCACACCCCCGTAACTGCAGCCTCCCAATGTGTCCTACATTGTCCGCTCTGCCTGCTTGTGCCCCACCTCCCATCTGTATCTTCAATCCTGCTCTAGCCTCCAACCTATCCAGCACAAACTACTGTGTTGCACTGCTGGCTGACCCTGCCTGCATAATCTTGGAAAATGTTTGCATGTTCATTGCCAAGAGAGGGTCAGCCTAGTAATCGGAAGCTTTTTGTTTGGCCGAAGGATCCGATTACAGGTATTCTGAGAATAGCTTTATTACACGAGTGAAACCCTTTAAAGTAACAGTGCAATCAAGAAGTGTGGGGGGGCACAATTAATGTCTGACTATGACAACTACTGTCAGGTAATTCTTTCACATATTGTAATTTTGATATTCAGTATATTCATTAATTTCTTCAATCCTATGACAGTATAGTGCCATTGGGGCACAGAAGCATAGACGTTCATGGCAGATAAGGACTGCTAGGCCCATCAAGTCTGCCCATTTTCCCTACCTGTAAGGGGAAATTGTTTAACCAGGAAAGGCACACTAAGCCAGAGCCTGTTTCCAGGTGTGACCTGGGAGCACAAGGAAGGTAAGTGACTTGCTCAGGGTCAAACGTGTATGCAAGTGGGGGCTGATGGAATTCAAACCCAAGGTTCCAGGTTTACAGCTCAGGGTCCTTAGCCACCACGCTATACTACCTGTAACCAGTGGCCATTGACCAATTTGGTCATTGGCTTTAACTCCTCCTCCTTCCCACCACTAGGGTTCCCTTATCCATCCCATGCATGTTTGAATCCTGCCACTGTGCTCACTCACAGCCCCTGGGGTAGGCTATTCCATGCATCCACCACCCTTTCTGTGAAAAGAACTTCCTCACATTACACCTTATCCTGCTCCCACCAATCCCATATCATACCCCTCATTCTTGTACCTCTCCTGTAGTGAAAGATGTCTCCCACTTGCACTTTGTTTATGCCCTTAAGACACCTGAAGGTTTCCATCATATCTTCCATTCCCTCCTCACACGGCAAGCTGAGGAGACCAGGGTTCTTTGCAAACATCAAATTCCATACTGATGCCTGTTGTGGGCAGAGTACATCATGGAACAGAAACATACAGATCTCAGGAAGGAGAGAGAGCATACAATGCTTATAATAACTGGGCTCCTGCTTCTTCCCCATAGGGAAACCTGGTTACAGTTAGCTGTTGTAAGCAACTGGTTACAATGGCATTCATAGCTGGGTTTCCCCAAGAGCCGACGCACACACACTCAAGCTGTGGCAAGGTACATGGTTCAAAAATAAAAGTGCAAGTTGGTGCTTTCAATTCCCAGCACGTACAGAGCTAGGCTGCAGCCTGCTCCATATGGGAAAGGGGGTTTGCAGTGGAGAGAAAAACAAAACGCAGAGCCCAGCAATTATAAAAAACAAAGCCTGGAGGACTGGGTAAAACTGGAATTTTACACAAACCCTCATTACCTGTACTTATAAGAGTGCTTGACCGTCCAAAGTTTTAAATCAGCCCTTAACACATTTATTCAGGTTGGCATTCCCAGATAATGGTTAGCTGATAATCTTAGTTATTAAACATCACGCTGCTGTTCAAGATTTTATTTTGGATTTACATTGTAACTGGATTTTATGGAATGTTACTGGTATACTTGATTTGTTGCGTTTTAATCTGTACAGTGCCTTGGTGTTGAAAGGCGCTTTATAAAGTAGTTATTATTATTATATGATGCTATTACAAACACCTTGAGCTTCGCTCTCGTGGTTTATGTAGCATCCCATACATCGAGAATGTATAAAATTCTCATACACAGTCCTCCAGGCATTATTCTATAAATCATGTGTGCTACATTTATCAATGTTACAGTTTATTGTTCAAATGTATCTGGTACAAGAAAAAATATTAGATCTGTATAGTTACAATAAATTACAGTTAACTTGTAACCATAGAAACAAAGTTACTGTAGAATTGTGAATTATGCAAGTTACGATGAAAATTATGTTTACAAAAAAGCCAGGGAGGGTGTGGGCCACCCAAATACTAGGCAGCCAAGGACTGGCACAAGCAGCAGCTATAAATGCAGTCGCTCGCTTGCTCTCTCAGTCAGCAAAAGGGTGCAGCCATGGCCATTCCGATCACTGGGGTGGGGTGGGGTGGGGTGGCACTGGAAACAATGGGGAGGGATCAAAATTAAATACATAAAAAAAAAAAGAGCTGCTAGTATCTCTCCAACTGTCCTCCTCTGGAACTAGGTTTAATTTCTTCAATCTTTCATGAACACACACTGCCCACAGAAACATACAATTTGTCATCAGAAAAAGACTGCATGCTTAGCCCACCCAGTCTGCCCATGGCTTGGTCTTCTCCATCCACTGTCACAGTAACAGACTCTGGGGAATCAAAGCAACTGGGATGGGGCATGGTTTTTGGGGGTCTTGGAATAGTAACACAGGAATTAATACGATAGGACAAAACTATATTACTTGGAAGAAATACTTGGATGTACAGTAGTAAAGTGGGTAGACAGATTCAAGTTTGTGTTTTAGAGATAAAAGGTGTACCAGGATCAATCAGCAGTAGGTAATGTTTAAAGGATTACTACATCTCCATATCCTGTAAATCTCATTCGTTTCCCGTCAACAGTTAACTCTTTTACGTAGTTCTCAGGGATGTGTGCGATTGTTTTCACTTTTCACACTAGTCCTTGTAATCATTTTCTTCTGGCTGTTGAAATCTCACTGCCCAGAGAGCTGCATTGGTTAGTGTAGGAGACCATGATATGTAAACTTGATCATGTGTTGGCGTGGACTGCATATGAGAATATGATGAGTCAGCACTCTTTAGACACTACATAACGCCTGTTTGCTTACTTAGAATTCAACAAAACAAGTTGCAGCAAGGTGTGAAATACAGCACTTACCTTCAATTCGCTGTGTGGTCCACAGTGGATATTTCTATCTTTAAACATCTCCAAAAATAAGTCCCATCTGGTGAAAGAGTACCTTGCGACTGTCGCATGCCTCCATGACTTCAAGAATTAATTATTGTAATGCTCTATATTTTGGGGTAGCTGGAGGGCTGTTGCGGCACCAACAGTCGGTGTAAAACATTGCAGCCTAGCTGACTAGGGGAATACCTTACACAAAGTACATCACCCCTCTGCTTCAGCATTTGCACTGGCAACTGGTTAGGTTGTGCAAAACACTGTTGACCTACAAAGCTCTGTATGGTTTGGGTCCCAGCTATTTAAAAGATCTCTTGGTACTGCATGCTCCTGGTTGCTCACTCTGCACCACCAAGGTGTCGCTGTTGGTCACACCAAGATGTCTGGAGAAGGGGTTTTCCTGGTGGCAGACCCCAGTTATTTTAACTCCTTCCACTGCATCTTAAGAGTTCCCTCCTTGGTGGAGGCATTTATAGAGGGTTGAAATACTACATTTTACAATTGTTCAGTGTAGCATCCATCCATCCATCTTTATAGCAATTTTTTTTTTTTTTTTTTTTTTTTTTTAATATAACATACAGTACTCTGGGCCCCTGGATAAGGCATTACAAAATATAATTGCCTTGCCTTAGTCACAGGTCTCTTAAATGAGGCACAGAACACCAAAAGTTGAGATGGCTAACTGACAATACCATGAACATGTCTCCATGAAGTCTTATCTTCTAATGAAGATCTAGTTCTGTCAATCAGAACTCATGGCTCAACTTATTTAAGCCCTGGGCTTACTTGGTCTCCCACTTCTGTACATTTTCACTCATCTCAATAACAGCCTTCCTCAGCGCAGGGGGCCCAGAACTGAACACTATACTTGAGATGAGACCTGACCAAGGATCTGTAGAAGAGCACTGTAATAAATCTTGATTTTCTTACAAAGTTATTCTTAGTACTCAACAGGATTCCTTGTTGTCCAGCACTGCTCATCCCATTTGATGTGGTACCAAGCAGGAGATTCAAGGATTTTTGTTACCTAGCTGCATCACCTTGTACTTATTGGCATTGAAGTTCAACTGCCAAACTCTGGACTACCTCTTTAGTCTTACTTTGCATTTCCCCAGTTCCCTCATCACTACGTTGGGCACACTCCAGCCCTTCAGAACTGCCCTCATCTGTAATGAGCTACCAAATAGTCCCACCAGGCGGTCAACCACTTTCCAGACTACCCCTAGAGACATCCCATCCAGTGCCAGGGTGTTAGCTTTTGGACTGCTTGCCCTTTCAGGACCCTTTCACATGTAAATACTGGCTGCCTCATCTCTGGGGCTCCCTTTGTGGCAGCTCTGTTGCCACTTTATGGCAAGGGCCTGCTGTCTTCCCTTGAGAAGACACAGCAAAAGTAATTGTTAAGGATGGCTGCCTTTTGAACATTCCACTCTAACACCTACCCCATTCAGACAGCCTAACAATTCACCTCCTTTCTTCCTCCCCAATATACCAGAAGAATAATTTTCTGCTCTTGATCCCCTCTGCAATACATAGCTCTGCTTTCTTGACCCTTACAGAGAACCATAATAGTCTCTTGTGCTTGTTACTTTTGGTTGCCATTTTCATACACAACTCCAATGGCTCGAAAATGGCCCCTTTTGATGCCCACCATCTCTCTTCCGCACCTCCTATACTGTCTACACTAACGTGTCATGGATCAACTCCCTCAACTTGTTGAAGTTCGCTTTTCTGAAATCAAGAACTTCAGCTCTTGATAGGGGTTTTCTGGTCCCAGGGGCCAGTCGGAACCAAATAAAGTTGTGGTCACTGTTCCCCAGTGGCTCCCCTACTCTCACATTGCCTACCAACTCTGAATTGGTGAGCACCACATCGAGAAAGGGAACCCACCAACAAGCTGTACCAGTAAACAGTCCTGGAATATATATGGCAAGGCTCGTCTTCTGGGACTCCTGGCCACTGGAACATCCCAACTAATATTGGGTAGGTTCAGATCACCCATTACACCTCTATTTCCCCCTTTACCACTCCCCTTTCTAAATTCTTCCCCAAGCTCCCTGTCCCCCTCTTCCCCTTGCCCTGGTGATGTACAGATCACACCCAACCACTTTTTTCTTTTATTATTTCTTTTTATCCCCCACCTACTCTCTCCGAGCTCCGCTTCTTTGGCAGCTCCAATGAAGGACTGCCCCCGCTCCTGCCACCTACCTGGTATGATGGTTGATCCCCCATGGAGCCACGGATCTTCCCCCAGGGTGGGGTAGAACATCCCAAACTAATCAACTTTCGTTGGGAGACTCTGAGACCATACAGACAAGAGCTATTAGGGGTCTGCCTCGGTACTCCATCTAACCAGCGCTCTGAGACTGCTTTACCCTGTTCCTTGTGGTAGTGGCACATGCCAGACGACAAGGCATCACCGCCGATTCACCATTCCCCCTCAGTGTCAACTCCATGCTTGCCATGCCTCAGGCCTTGGCCAGAGGCGGTCAAGCTCCAAGAAGGATGTCCCTCCTTCCGGGGAGGAGAGAGCTGTTCTCAGGATGCTAATCCTCTCCCTCCCTGCTGACCCAGGCTTGTTCCCAAACTGGAGTTGCTGGCATGGAGCAAGGTGTGTGGCATCCAGCAACTCAACCCTCAGTGCCACCGGGCCGGCCCCAACCACGATTTCTTGCCCGAGGTCACTGTGAGCTGCACCCACAGTGGTGCTGTCTCCCCATTACTGCTCCTGATGCACCACCTTCCAGCCTCAATGTCATCCTTGACATGCCTCGCCTCTACCTGTCTCTCCATCCTTCCTGAACACTGCACACCCAAGGACTGTCAGGCCCCAGTCATTACTTTCTGACCCCCACGATTCTGTGATGGCTAAATGGTCCATCTCAGTGTCTTGATCATTACCTGGAGCTTACCGACTTTATTACCCTAGCACCTGGCATTGAGGTAGACCCCTTTCCAGCCAATTCCTGAACCCTTTTTGCTATTTACCAGTCTTGCTCCCTTACTATTTTCTGGTGTTAGTTTCTTGTTTTTGTGGCGATTGCACACTGTGTTCCCTGTCTCTATTGTCCTTTTTCTAATCCAGTTTAGACCTCAACCCTGTTTTTACCCACTGTGCTGCTTCAAGCCTCTGGATGTGGGGAGTACTAGCTAGGTTACCCTTCCTCGCTCCTATCACAATAGCTCCCTAGTCTCAGTCTCTCCCATAGTCAGTTTAACTGTCCAATACAGTTATCAAACCTCTGCCCCAGCACTCTCCCTTTTCTTTTCAGGTGCAGTCCATCACCCTTGAAGAGCTGCCTATCCCAGACATCCCCCCAGTCCCCCACAAAATGGTACCCCTACTCCTGGCACCATCCCTAAGCCACCAATTAAACTCTCTGTCTCATCCCTCCTTATTCTGTCCTCCTTGTTCTCCCTGCCCCACACAAGTAGAACCGTGGTGGGGGGGGAGCAGGGAGGCTGGGTGTGTCATCAATCTGTACCCTCGACTGCAAAAGTTCCACTTCATCTCCACCTACTAGTTGGCCAGATCATTGGTATCCAGATGCATCAGCAATCCCAGCTCCCCTTCCCCCACCACCATCCTCCCTGTTCCCGTTAAAATCATGGATGGCCAATGTACAAGGAAAGCAACATTCCTAATTTTGTAAACAAGATTCCTGGGCGAGACAAAAATCAAGCACTAGACTGAAGTCCAGGTACACAGCAGAATTATATTCTGTAATTTATTCCACAATATTTTCAATTTAATCTTTTTTGTTCTGTAAGTTAACAGGAAGAAAGAGTAGCAAACAGGAGTTAGGGTCACCTGGCAGGGGAAAGAGGAAGGTCAAGTGCCTCGGAAGTGCCGCATGGAGGGATGGGAAACAGATCCATAGGATCACTAGGGCAATAGCTAGGAGGGAGCAGCTGGATGTCATTGTCCACCTGGGGACCAATGACCTGGCCGGAATAAGAAGGGTGGAGTTAGCCAGAGTCCAGGATGATTTCAAGAAGCTCAGGATAGCATGCTCTGTCTCATTCTCGGAGGCGCTACCTGTGCAGGGCACAGGGGAAGCTAGGGCACTCCACATCCGTACCTTCAACTCCTGGTTGAAGGGTTGGTGTGGAAGGGAGGGTTTCGGCTTCATAGGGGACTGCAGCCTGACCTGGGCAGATGCAGGCTTATATAAGGAGGATGGCCTGAATCTGTCCGAGAAAGGGACCTTGGTCCTTTGTGAGAAGTTTAAATGCTTCAGCTGTGAGCATTTAAACTGGCTAAGGGAGGACAGCCAGGAGGCTTAGGACCCCCCCCATGGGAACACGTGAGGAACATAAGTTGACTACAGGAAAGCAGGCAGGAGGGCAGGCAGGTGAAGAATGTATAATGAGCTCAGACGGGGGGGCAGGAGCACATAGGAAAGGAAACTGGGGAGGGGATGCTGAAGAGGGAGAACAAGAGCAGAGGGAGGCAGACTGTAAAACATGGAAGGTGATGCTAACAAATGCCCTTAGCCTAGGAAATAAGGTTCCAGACCTGGAGGCCTTGCTGGCAGATGCAGACCTTGGCATAGCAGCAATAACAGAGACATGGCACGCCGCTAATCATGGCTGGGAAGTCAATGTGCCAGGATGTACATTGTTCAGGAGGGACAGGGAGGGTAGAAAGGGTGGGGGAGTGGCCCTGTACATCAGAGATGGTATAAAGGCTACAGAAGTTCAGGAGAGACAGGGGGAGGCAGAGGTAATGTGGGTCACCCTGGAGCCAGAGAATGGAACAGCAATATGCACTGGGGTGATCTATAGACCTCCAGCACAGAGGGAGGAAGCAGACAGGGAACTAGTGCAGAACATACATGATATGGCAGCTAAAGGCGAAATCCTGCTACTGGGGGATTTCAATATGCCAGACATGGATTGGGTCACCCAGATGGCTGTTTCAGCCAGAAGCACAGCCATCCTAGAATCCCTGCAGGAGGTTGGATTCAGGCAGCTGGTGCATGAGCCAACCAGGGACAAGCCAATTCTGGACCTGGTATGGATCAATGGGTACAGAATCAAAGAAGTACTGGTGGAAGAGCAGCTGGGATCCAGTGACCACCACATGGTGTGGCTCAGCATGGAGACATGGACTCAGTCAAGCCATACAAGGGCAAGAGTGCTAGATTTCAGGATGGCAGATTGCACTGAAATGGGTAGATGTATACAAGCAGTCCTGGGGAAGGGAGAGACAGTAGAGGGGGTGGAAAAACAATGGGAGAAACTGAAAGGAACCATAGTGAATATAACAAACTAACGCATTAGCATAGTAGCCAAAGGGAAAAGAAGGAAACCACTATGGTTCTCCAAAGAGGTGAGGGACGAAGTCAGGGCTAAAAGGCTGAGTTTCAGGAAATATAAGGGGAGCCAAATGGAGGCAGACAGGGAGGTGTACCTTGAATGTCTAAGGGAAGCCGGGAAGGCTGTTAGGAGGGCCAAGGCACAGACAGAAGAGAGCTTAACACAGTCTGTAAACAAAGAGGATATGGCATTTTATAGGTACATCAGTGAAAGAAGAAAAAAAACGGGGCGGGGGGAGATTGTGAGACTCAAAGGGGAGAAGGGAGACTGTAAGGAGGGGATCTGGACATGCAGAAATACTGAACAAATACTTCTGTTCAGTATTCACTAAGGAGGGGGCAGATCAAGGACCACAGTTGGGTTGCAGAGGTAATGGGGGGGGGGGGAGAGAGAGGTGAACACCAGTTCATTCACAGTGGAGAGAGTTCTGTAAGAACTCACAAAGCTGAAAGTGGATAAGGCCATGGGGCCAGACAGCATCCACCTGAGGATATTAAAGGAGCTGCAAAGGGAACTAGCAGCGCCTCTGGCGGCCCTGTTCAGAGAGTCACTCAACATGGGTGTCATTCCAGAGGACTAGAGGAGGGCACATGTAGTCCCACTGCACAAAAGTGGCAGTAAGGAGGAGGTGAGGAACTACAGGCCAGTCAGCCTCACCTCAGTAGTGGGAAAAATCTTGGAGACACTGCTGAAAGAAAGGACAGTGGCACATTTGGAATCCAGTGGTGCTCAGGATCTAAGGCAACAAATTCACAGCAGGAAGGTCATGTCAATCAAATCTAATTGTTTCCCTAGTCACCTAATCAAAAAAAACTATCAGGGAGGGGCAGCAGATGTTGCCTACCTGGATTTCAGCAAAGCCTTCAACACTGTCTCACACAGAAGGCTGATTAACAAGATGGGTAAGTCTGGACATGGGAGACAAGGTGGTGAACTGAGTTAGGAACTGGTTAACAGACAGGAGACCAAGGGTGGTGGTAAATGGGGTACAATGTGGGAAGGAGGGGTGACCAGTGGGGCACCACAGGGATCAGTACTAGGACCAGTCCTGTTCAATGTTGTTAGTCACAATGCAGAGGAGCTGGAAGGAAAGGTCTGCCTGTTTGCAGATGACACCAAGATCTGCAACAGGGTGTATACTCCAGAAGGGGTTCAGAAAATGAAGAGGGAACTGGAGAAGCTTAAAAGAAGAAGGTCAGAGATGTGGCAACTGAGGTTCAATGTAAAGAAGTGCAAAATAATGCACCTGGGTAGCGGGAACCCTGGAAGAGCTACAGGTTTTGGGGGGAAGAGGAGCTGACTGTCACCAAGAGGAAGGACCTAGGGGTTGTCATGCTGATAACCTTAAGGTATCAAAGCAGTGTACAAAGGTGGCAGAGAGAAACAGTGATATGCTGGGGTGCATAGGCAGGTGTATCACTAGTAGGAGGTGGTGATGCCATTATATAAAACATTGGTAAGGCTGCACCTGAGTACTGCATGCAGTTCTGGAGACCACACCTGCAGAAGGACATAGATAAGGTGGAGACTGTCCAGAGAAGGGCAACAAAGATGGTGCAGGGCTTACACCACAAAACACTGAGGAGAGACTAAGGGACCTTGGAATGTACTCACTAGAGCAGAGGAGAGGAGACAATGGGGGGGGGGGAGGAGACATGGCTGAAACTTTCAAGTACCTCAAGGGCATAAACAAGGTGCAGGTGGAGGAGCTTTTCCAATGTAGAAAAAAATATTAGAACAAGGAGGCACAATATTAAATTGGAAGGGGTAGATTAAGAAGTAATGTGAGGACGTTTTTCTACACAGAAAGGGTAGTCGACACATGGAATAGTCTGCCACAGGAGGTAATGGGGGCGAACACAGTGGAGGGGTTTAAGCATGCTTGGGACAGGCACAAGGGAAGCCTGAGAAGGGAAGGAGCGATGACAAACCAGTGGCCACATACAATGTAGAGGGCCTATGGGCAGACTGGATGGGCCTAGCGGTCCTTATCTGCCGACAATTTCTATGTTTCACACCATAGAACAACATTTAATGTTAGTCATCGTCTCAGATATTAACAGGCCACATGTTTCAGTACTTGCTCCTAAATTAGTAAATCAATACAACGATTCAAATGTCCACCCAAAATGTTTTCACAACAGAATTAGCAGTACCAAAATGGATGGATATTCACTTTGTTTTGCATCTGGCAGTAGAGAAGTACTTTATTCTTTTTTCTTCTGATTCAGTCTTTCTCCCCACCGGACTACTTTTCCTCCATTTACAAGCAAACCTCTTTCTCCAACATGCTCGGCCTAAACACAATTTATAACAACATTTGTATACTTGCTTTGATGGCCCCTTACTCTATGCACCACTGCTCCCTTTATTAGTCCCTCGGCTGGTTCCCCCCACAAGCCCGTAGCGAATACTTTTTATGACGCCTCACTGACAAACCCCTTTGAGACACAGAGTGTCCCCCATGGACATACCTGGTCAATCTCAAACAATGCCACCACAACTTCAGGTCCTCCTCACACCTCCTCATGGAAAAACCCCAGGTTGCCACCCATATGGGACAAAAGACCTTCTCAATTGCTGACACTAGTTACTGGAGTGGCCTACTGATCTCATTCTGCTATCTAGTACAAACTTCCCATTCAAATCTCATAATAAAGGCTGCCCTCACAGCCATCTCCTTCCACCGAAAAATGCCTCCCTCCCCATCCAATACTGATATCTGGTTCCTATGACTTGGATTAACCACACATCTGATTTCCATTCTGCATGGTTGGCGGTGATGCATTCGTATATTTTGTAAACTGTAAATATTGTCCATATTTTTTATGCTTGGGTTTCACTTTAACAACCACAGCACAACTGCATTGTATCCTGTACTTTTTATATTCATTGCCCATTTATCTAGATGCACTGCATCATCTAATCGCTTCTTGCCCTGTATGTGCTACTTGCTTTGACTATGTACTTTTTTGCCATAGCTAGTTAAATTCCATCTTGATTGCCCGTGCCATGCCTGAAAACAGTCCCTGGGACCAGTGCACTGACCTGGTAAACAAATAAATACTGGTTCCACCTCTATCACAGCACTAGACCTCAGCAGCAAGGTATGCAGATGGCAGTCTTCAAGATCAAAGTCCTGATCCTAGAGTGATGAGTCTTAGCACTGGACTTTCCTCAGAGTACAAGCATATCATCTCCAAGCTGCATCTGCCCTCCCCTGGCTAACCGAGTGAGAGGCTCATAGTCGTTCTCAAAACACGGGCCTCCCAAGAGGCAGCATGACTCAATGCTACAGAGTGAGTGGGCTGGCCCACTTCCTTCCATTCTTCAGTTTTAGCTGAAGACTGGAGGCACTGATGTGGTTCTTCTACCACAGTATTTACTTACTATAAAACACAAAGAAAGCCAACAAGCACTATTAGAGAATCCCCGGCTCAGAGTTTGATGGTTATCTAAGTTGTAAAATTAGAGAAAAAGAGACTTAAAACAGCAGAATTAGTCATTACATCATTTTGTTTAGTAAAAATGTGTATTTTTAGAGAAAAAAAAAAAGGCAATTTTCTTTTCCTTTCATTCCTTAACATAGATGCGTGATTTGACATTTTTTAAAAGTTACTGCTCCCTTGCAATGCCCACAATGAAAAACGTGAACATCTAAGTTTGGTGCAGCGCTGTTTACCATCAGAAATATGTGCTAGAACCATTAGAATATGTCCAGCGTTTAAAGCCAGTACATACTGCCCAAAAGGACCCTCAGCATAACAGATGTTTATATACTGTGGGTGGGTGGTCATCTAATGAGGAGTCACTACTTACAAAACGATGTTTTTAGATATGAAACAGAATGAACAATATACCAATTATGGATTTAATTCTGTTTTAAAAACACTATATGATGAAAGCTTGTGTTAAAACACTGCTGCTTTAAATAAGCAGGACTGCAGTTAATGGCAGAAACTAAATATGTGAAATAGTTCTATTTATTACTCTACTTACATTAAAACATTAACATTTTATAAAAGTTTGGGTTTCTTTTATTTAATTTAACTACTCAGGACTTTCATCCCATAACCCAACTCAGCTGCTATGCAAACCATACATTACAGAGCGTTAACAAGACTATAAAAAGGACTGATCACTATGGTGAAAGAAGCTGCTTCCTCAATCTGAAAAACCAGTCAGTCCACAAAGGGAAATTTAATAAGTTAAAGGGATTTGTTACCTGTATTGTTTTCTCAAACCAAATTAAACTCTTTGAACTCGGGGAGCAGAGTATATTCAGGACTTACTTGTATTACCATAGTTCTACTACTGGTATTCAGTTCAATCCACACTTCAGTCTTCAACGGAGCATGCTCAGTCACTGGAACGGTCTCGGTTTCTCCAACCGCCTAACCACATGGTCCTCTGGCTCTGTCCCCTCTGCACCCAGCTCTGTATGCTGAAATAGGAATTTTACACAAGCCTTGCCAGAAACAGTCAGGCAAGTCATATGGATGTGAGCTGAATACTAATAAAACTATAGTTTCAGGTGAGTGACCTGTACTTATAACTGCTTAGATTCAGTTCACTATCCACACTTAGGTAGACTCCAAACAGTCCCGCTTGGGGGGGGGGGCACACCCCTAGTTCTCCATAGCACTTCAGTCCTGGTTTCTGCGGCAGGGCTCCTAGGCTTCTGCCACAACATTTGATCGTTCCTGTAGCAGGTTATTCACTTCTGTGACAGAATGCAGTCCTGCCATTGGCTGATTATGTGATGACATCAAATGCAGAGCACAAACAAGGAGGTTCAG
Organism: Neoceratodus forsteri; assembly: GCA_016271365.2. NCBI lineage: Eukaryota > Metazoa > Chordata > Ceratodontiformes > Ceratodontidae > Neoceratodus > Neoceratodus forsteri. Next base: position 23,951,110 of record JADMNL010000032.1, on the reverse strand, counting down.
GATAAACAAGGAGGGGACAGGACCCAAGCACTATGGAAAAACTGTATACTTAAACATGAGAGAAACACCAAGAGCGCAGAATTCTGCTGCATGCTGCATGCTCTGCAGAAAATGCAGTGGCCACGCAGCAGCAGCATTCCAGTGGCCTTTCTAAGTAACCTCCATTTCCAACTAAATAGACTGAGTTCACTTTTCACACAGACTCCTAATAGTCCTCAGGAGAAGGTGGTGAATAGGTGAAACAAGACTGGAGTACTGAGGACCCAAAAGTGGCATCACAATAACAGAGCACATTGATGCTGCGATGGAAGATAAATGTGCACACATTCGGCCAAGTAGCAGCCCTAGGGAAGGGAATGTGTGCTGCCCATTTAGGTAGAACATGGGCACTGTGTTGCCCATGTTGACTCAGACAACCTGACCACAAACTAGTGGTGTGAGCTCCACCAACAACTAGAGAATCATGTGGAGTTCTGACAGGTTTATGTGAAGCCAAGTCTCGCCTGATGACCAGAACCCATGCACTCTGTGATCCAGTAAATGTGTGCTCAAGTCAACCAGTGATGCATCTGTCATCAAGGTAAGCGAGGGCTCCACCGGGACAAAGTAGATACCCTCAGAGAGGTTCAGGGGATAACAAACACCAACTGATGTCATCCTTGGCTGGGTAAGCAGAACCTGGTGATTCTGGGTTCTGAGCAACTGGGATCACCGACACCCCAGTTCCCACTGAACTGGACATATGCACCAGCAGTTGCAGTGCACTGCAGCCATGGTTAAGGCCACTACCAGAAGTTGGAGGAACTCCTGAGCTGGACAAAATTTCCCAACCAGAAATGATTGGGCATGGCCCAAGGTTGTAGCAGTCACACTACAGATCATGACGCTGGCGACCAGGGTCTGGAAATGAGGCTGGGGGAGGAGAGAGTATCCTACAGGATGCTCTCCTCTGGGGAGGAAGTATCACATCCCGCTGCTTTACAATCAACTGGGTGACCATGAGTGGTGGTGCAGGGGAATCACAGACGACAGTGGGGACCATTAGGGTGTGCTGGCAGAGTGGCTGTGGCTGGCTGGGAGAATCCCCACTCTGCCACCTCCTCCTTGGGTGGCCAGATATCTGCTGGGAAGAGATGCCGAAGGAGCTGAATACATACCCAGCTCCAGGGTAAACCTGGCAGGGGAAGAATAGAGACATGTGTGTTGGTGGTGTCAGGAGTAGCCACAGTGGAGTCCAAGTAGGGTGGGAAAGCTTGCAAGGGTGGTAGCTGAAGGAGGTCCTAGCCTATGACCTGAGGAGGAAAAAATATGGTGGGGCAGGGGGAACCTAGGCAAAAGAGGACAGGTCCTCATCTCTGTCTAGGGGCAGCATAGCACTAGCTTGGAGGCAGTCCAGCTCAGACCTAATGAAGAGAATCAACTGCTTCCGGGGTGAGCTCAGACTTGGCCAGATTGACCATGAGATCCAAACCCCAGACATCCATATCATGGGACCACAGTGAGTTCCCGTGATTAGCCACCTGTAGAGGTATGGCAATACCTAGATGCCTCTGTGTATAAGGAAGGCTGCCACAACCAAAAGGGACTTGGTGAACACCCTAGGTGATGACAACAGGCCACTTGGCATGGTTCTGAACTGATGTATGGGACCGCTCACCTGAAAATGGAGAAACAGTCGGTGAGACAGATGACAGACAGGGCTGGCATAAACCATTCTAGGCCCCTGTGCAGCCCCCAAGTCGGGTCTCATCACTCCATTCCCTGATGGGCCTCCCCACATCCAACGTTTACACCTCTCCTACACCACAGCTATGTACCATATCGCCCCCGTGGGACCCACTATGATTCCAACAATGACTAAATTAGCCAAAACAAACCATTTTTATCCAGTCTCCAGTAGGTTGAGTCCTCATTATCTGCTGCCCACAGGAAGTGCTTCCCAGCTCTTCTGACCAGCTAACAGGTTTCCGTAGCCAATGCATGCAGGCTGTATGCAACACCCCAACACCATTCTACCTGGCCAATGGGCAGAATAGGCCCTCCCACAAGGATACAGTGTACAAGAACCCAAAAAGTGATCAGTGTGTTCTCCCCTCCTAAACGCACAATACACCACACCCCCATACAGTTATTAAGGCAGCTACAAGGCTACATGGAATGGCACCATGTTGCAATGACTGTACAGTAATAGAAAAATTAACTGCCCATTGCATTGGTCTTATGTACATAATTGCACTTAAGTCTCTTTTTCTCTGAACCATTATTAAGTCCTTAAAACTTGGCAGTGGATGCTAGTGCAGAAATACTCAGATTACTGACGGTCTAAAATGATTTGCTGAAATGAGCAGGACAGAGCTCTTCCTCTCTATTGTCCCCTTTTATGCAACAATGGCTACATCTTAGTATGTACAGATTATACCACTTTCCAAACAGTTTGAAACTTGATTTGCTGTTCTCCCATATTCTTTTTTTTTCTTCTTCATTTTCTACTCTAACCCCTCCCCCCAATTTCATAGCACTTTGTGACAGGTAACAGGCGTGGAGCTGGCCGTGCTGGGACAGAGATGACAGGCGTGGAGCTGGCCGTGCACAGGACAGAGAGATGAGACGTGGAGCTGGCCGTGCACAGGACAGAGATGACAGACGTGGAGCTGGCCATGCACAGGACAGAGATGACAGACGTGGAGCTGGCCATGCACAGGACAGATGACAGACGTGGAGCTGGCCGTGCACAGGTCATACAATATTCAGGGACTCACAGTTCTACCAACTACCTCAATAAGGGCCTGAAGGGACCACTTTCGTTTGTGTGGCAGGATGACTTGGACCCAATAAACACCCATGACCACTGCAATAATTTTAGATATGGCCAGAACCTAGAGACCCCCCCTCCCCAAAACAATATTATTCTCACTTAGAATTACACAGCAGAGGGATAACATTTTAGCAGAGAAGCAAAGGCTGTGGTTTTTGTTTTGATAAATTAAAACTAAACTGCATGTATTGCATTATCATTTGGGGATAGCCTCAAGGAGATAAATGTTATGCAGCTTTATTTCCAAGCACTCTCATTTGTCTCTAGTAAGTAAACATGGTACTACCAGTCACAACCCTACTCAGCAGGTCAGGCCCTCTACTCCCACAATGCCAACCTCCGAGCGCATTGTGAACAGGGTAACCCTCCTGTCTGTTTTGTGGGTCCGAATCACCTTTGGTCTCAAGTTCTGGAGGGATCCAAACTGTGAACCTCTGCTAGCGTACCCAAACGTACAGGCTCAGATAATTGTACTCTTTGGGGAAATGACAGATATCTTTCACCAAGGGGGCACCTGACCAGGTATACAAAATGAACCTTTAAAAACTCTATGAAAGACCTTATATAAATTCTTACCTTTTCACAGTTTGGTATACCATTAAGCTTATGAACAGTGTCAACTTTAACCATCTGTACCTCACAGGCAAAAGAATTTCGAAGACACAGGCAGTCTCTTTAAAATAAGAGGTTTACTTAGAAAATGGATAAAAATAGGTAAAATGTAACCACAGAACCATATGTCACAAAGCATATAATCACTTAAAAGAAAACAAGGAAAAAGTGCAAACTCCTACCACCAGAATACAATGAGACTTGCCTAATGCATTACCTTCTAAAACAGTGCTTAAAGTAGATGTTTCAGAGTCCAACAGGAATGTGTCAGTAAGTGGAAATACAGAATACAGTTTAAACCCTGCATCTCCACCCCCTTCTGACACCACCTAGCTCCTCCTTTTAAAATATTAAAAATTATACAACCAAGATGTCTCATCACTCAGGAGGTAAATTAAATAAGGCGACATCAGCAAAAACTCATTTCTCAAATGACTTTTGATCTTGAGTGGTTTTCTGCTTTTTCAAAGACATCAGAGAACTTTTACAATTCTGCAGTTCTCACTTAGCGGTCATATAGCTTTCTAACACCAGCTGAAATTAATTGTTCTTCCTCTAAATGTCATAGAAGTTTATGATCTCTATCCTGGCAGCTGGTCAGCTACAATTAAGTCATATGAAAAGGAGACCCTTAATTATGTCTCTCTAGTCTTTAATTATCTCCTTGCTTTCAGGTCAAAATTTTGTAGCTAATGTTCCCAGGACACGTACCACAGCTGGCCAAAGAGCTGTATCATACACCCTCCCAAACATTTGGAACCAACTACAAGCCATGCTGAAGCTAACCAACATCGTATCAATTAACTCCTACAAAACACTAGCTATCTCTAAATTAAAAGACATATGTAGGTGCTACTAGGCCCCCAATGCCAAGTCAACTTCCTAGGTACCAACTGGCCCTCTACTTATTAAGCTGAAATGTGTTGCATAATTTAGGGCAAGGTTAAAGCTGGAATGTACTGCATATATAGCATAAGGACTTCTATTGTGTATACCTCTTGTATTATATATATATATTTTTTTCTTTGTTGTTCTACATTTTATATCACCTGTCCATGTAATTGCGAACTGTATGTGTATGTGCCTCAGGACCTCCTTGTGAATGAGCTTGCTCAACGGAGTCTTTCCTGCAATAAACTTGAACTTGAAAACCTTGGGGGGTCATCCCACAGGCTGTCTCATGAGAGACACTCACATTTTTATATTACAAAAATCAAACAGCGATCAGAACCAGTTGGTCAAGCGTCACACTACCTACCATATTTCATTTCTGTAATGACAGTCACAGGGGCATCATCATATCACATCACAGGACAGGACACTCACACCTCAGATAATCGCGGATTTGGAAGCAAATTAAACAATTTAACTTTTCCTGGAGGTGTGAGTGAGAGATAAGAGATTATAATCATGGGGCACTTAGACTCGCTCAGTAACTGTGATGGTGAACAGTCCGATTTCAGCTCCTTTGTTGTAACGCTGCTGCAAACACAAAACTACTGTAGTTGGAGGTGACAGATGGAGCATTTACTTAGACACTCGTGACACCTAATTGAGTGTCTAAGTGCCTCAGAGTCAAGAGTCAAGACATAATCATCTAAGCGACTATGACCCACTGTGACTGCCAGCCAGGTCAGCATTTGATTAAGTTTAATATTAAAAGAAAACTAACTAACTGTTAACTTACGTATCAACAAGCTCCGTTGAACTTACTCTGTGACGACGAGGGAGGTGTTGGAATCCGAGACGAGTCCTTGGGGTTGGGCTGACCCAGTGACCCAGTTTCATTTTCATAAATAAAAAGCGCATGGACAGGACTCGGGGTTGCTAATTTACAACGTTATTCTTCACAATGTCAACATTACACATAATGCGATTATAGTGATGGTGAATGATGGCTGCAGTTGCACTCGCCTGCATGGTATTTAAAAAAATAAAAAACAATTTCATACAAATTAGGCAATCAGTTTAATATCTGTTGGGCAGTGGTCGACCGGTCAGGGCCCCTCAAAGTGCAGGGGCATGGCACGCACGGTGCTAAGGCCGGCCTTGATGACAGAATGTGGAAGTATGCATCCTGGTGGTACAAGGAGCAGAACCAAGACCCTAGCACCAGGGCCAGAATGATCTTGTGCAGCGTCACCATGCAAATTTTCTGTCTTCAAATGAACCCGGCATTAAACCCAGTGGCACTATTAACCAAAGGTTTACAATCCCCCCTTTTAAAAGCAATACAGCATAACCCCACGTTCTACAAACTCATCTGTCATATAATGTATGAGCACCGGGAGGGACACAGTGTGGAGCTACTTCGATGTATCATAAAGCAGAAGAGATCCGGCTTCCAGCTCCTGGATATAAGAATTTACTATCCCTTCCACTACTAAAACCATGAAGGGAATAATTCTAAAACCAGGACTGTCTAAGTCCTTTGTAGGAGGGCTAACAGTAGGTAGACTGGGGAACAATTTATAAATTGCATGAATTGCTGCACTTTAAAGAGCTCCTTTCTCAGTGCAGAACAAAACAAATAAGAGGCACCCTTACCTGAATGGGAGTTCATCCATACTGGGTTTAAAATGTTATCATTTGCCCCCTAAAGAAGGCAAGGGATCATATTTTGCCCCCTGAAGGGGCTAGTCACTCAATCCCTTCCACTTCCGGATTTGCCAATCCGTCCCCGCGCTTACTCATTTTGTGATGTCACTACAGGACCAGCGTGGGGACGAGCTCCATGAATGTCTATGGGGTGTCATTTTAAAAGCTTTTTTCATTATTTTATTCAGACTTTTGGTACAAATCAAAGTCAGTATTCAAGTAACAAGGCTCTTGTTACTCTAATACTGGCTTCAGTTTGTACTGAAAGTCCTAATAAAATCATAAAATAGCTTTTAAAATGACAACCCCATAGACATTCATGGAGCCTGCCCTCACACTGGTCCTGTAGTGACATCACAAAATGAGTAAGCGGGATGGATTGCATATCAAGAAGTGAAGGGATTGAGTGGCTAGCCCCTTCGGGGGGGGCAAAATATGATCCCTTACCTTCTTTAGGGGGCAAATGATAACATTTTAAACCCAGTATGGATGAACTCCCATTGATGTAACAGAGCCTCATATCTACTTAAAAGAGTGAGCACAGCGAGGAAAGGTGCTCTTTAAAGAGCTAGTGTACTGCCTAAAACTAATACTAGTGTTTAAAAGCAGTGAAAAAGTACCTCAGTTGCAAAAGGTAATGGTTCTTCTCCCTTTGGTTAATTAGAAGACTGTTTACCTGATGTTAGGTGTGGTGTGTGGAACAGCACTCTGCCTGGCAGCTGACATATCCCCCCCCCACTACATCATTAGGAATGTGACCTCACTGACTGACAGCACTGCTGCTGCTTAGGAACAGCCACTCAATGGCTGTCAGATCAGTCACCAGCAATGTCACAGTCAGTGAGATCACAATGCTTATGATTTAGTTGGGGGGGGGGGGGATAAAAACAGATATGTTAGCTGCAAGGCTAAGAGCTGTTCCACACATCCAGCAGAATATGAACACATAAAACTTCCTAATAAGCAAAACGAAAAAACAAAATTAATAAAAAACTTCAAAATAAGAAAAGTAACAACCGATTACTTACTAAATTTTTTATTATTTTCCTGTCTGCCTGCTTGAGCTCCACTACCTCTTTAAAGGAATGTTTCTATAAATTTGTTTAATTTTTTAAAATGTTTGCAAGCCTAGAGTTTAGCTCCGACATAATATGGAACATTTATATGTCTGAGTAGTGGAGGGGAGGTTGGATGTACAATACATAGTGCCATCCCTAGTGTGTTGCCCTCGAGAGGTACGTCTGTCACGAAGGAGCTGCTCTCATCCTCACAAGAGCATCATACATCCTGACAACACTGAGGCTCTCCACATCTCGCAATGCACCGTGCACTATCCTGCCCATGCATGCAATTACATCAACACCAAAGTCGGCCTAGAACAGCTGCTTAGACTTATCAGTAAGTGTATTCTCCCTGCTGTGATCAGATTTGACTTCTGGGAAATTAGCTCCCCATTATGAACTGTAAATGGGATTTCAGACAGCTGTTGCACGGACATATCTACCACTGTACACAAGTTCTTCTGCTTTGTGTCACTGACCCGGTAATAAGCAAGCAAGAATACACGACAGGGTGTGGGTTGTGGTGGAATAAAATCATGGTTTGCAGCCATGAGACAAAGCAGAGGGGCTTCAAGCACCTATAACTGTGGTTAATTCTAGCACAAAAAAACCTACAAGTGTATAACCACACTTATAAAATGGAACTTGGATTCAGCAGCTTGTATAAAAATAAGGACAGTGTTTCTATTCACTACTTCCACTTAAAGGGGAAATGTAGTGCTCTGAGATTATGTTTTGCTTGACTCTAGCACACCATCCAGTTTTGTAATTTGTGAATTTCTTGCCTTCAGTTATTGCCATGAAGATGTGCTGCACTCTGCACTTGAGCTGCTGACCTGTCTGAACCTTTCTGTCAGTTGGCTTGGTGGCTCAGCAATGTTAGAAAGATTGCCGAGCATGGGGACAGAAACAGTTGGCTGGCTCTAGATTGAAGTGCTGGGATTTTATATCATACTTTAGTTAGGCTGCAGAATGACCAAACTGTGGTTTCTCCTGTATTAAACAATGGCTCTCCACCCATCAAGAGTACAGGATTTTCAGAACCCATTTAATGCGACCAGGTAAGGCAGAGTAAGCAGAATATTACAACAGTAGCAGTTTATTTCATCTGGATTAAAAATAAACTGCAATTTATTATATAAAATAAATACTGAAATGAACTCCTGTATAATGTTCGATCCTGCTTGGCAAAATGGCTGCCCTAGAGCCCCAATAACTCATTTGGCAGTAACGATTACAATAATTAGCAGTGTCAGTGACTCAGTAGGTAGCACACTCGCCTCTGAGGCCGGAGATCAGAGGGCTGTGGGTTCAGTTCCCACATCTGGCACTTGGGTTAATATCCCAGTGCTGACACTGTAGTACAGCACGAGAGGGTGCTGCACTTTGAGTGCAGTCTTTCGATGATACATTAAACAGAGGTCCCATCTGCATGGATTGGTGGTAGTTCAGGTGGATGTTAAAGATCCCATGGCACTTCTCGAAAAAGAGTAGGGAATTTCCCCAGTGTCCGGCCAAATTTGCCTCATTCACTAAAAAAATACCACCAACAGCTTAATCTGGTTCAAGGTCAGTTGGCATTCATCTGTATCCCTCCCCGGTCATGCCTGAAAATAGGCAGGATTTGTCTAGTGCACTTCACTCAGTCAACAAAAACTAAATACATAAAAATAAATAACCCTAGTTGTCCCAGACAGCAGAGGTGTAAACTGAAATGGAGTGCAAATCACCATGTGTTGTACAAACATTTTGTGCAATTTTTTGTTTTGTTCAAATCAATTTATGCCATGTGGTGAGGGGGTTGCATGATTAAGTGGTGCACAGAGGGTTTCTACATGAATAACTGCCATAAAATGTGGGAGGGCTGCAAACAATTGGCATAAAGTCTGGGGTTGTGCTATGAATGGGCACAAATGCTGACTGGAGTTCAAAACTTGAAAAATAGCCCAACTTGACATCTAGGCGGTCTGGGGAGGAGAGTTCTCCTCTGCCTTGGTGTTAACATTTTCTCCCCAAAGTATGTTCCTCCCTGCACCAAATGTGTGAGCAACCTTGGACCTTTACTGTTTAAACAACAGGGGCTGGGCTTTTAAAGGGAACAGGCTACCACAAGCCCAGGTATGCCACAGATATGGCACACCAAGCTTGCGGCAATCAATAGGATTTTTCAATCACGTCAAGCTAAGGCCATAAGTTAAACCAACTTTTTGGGTCTAACTTGCATCAATGCTGGGGCCCCTATTATGGTGCTTGTGCCAAAGACTTCGCGTAAGTTGCTGTAAATTGGGTAAACTGTCAACTGCATCCCAGCTACTAAAATTGATGCAGCTGTGGTAAAATCATTTGGTGCACCACAGATTTAAGTGCTGTGGCATTGGGCTTGACATACGCCCTGCGCCCGCTTGAAAAATCTAGCCCCAGAAGTGCCGCACAGGTTTGATGGGCCCAGAGACCTTTCTGCTAACAATGTCAATGTTTCAGTTTCTAATTGCACTTTGAAGCCATGTTCAATACACAGCTGGTTTACACAGGAGGCAAATCACATAGTCAGCACGATCCTAAGCTGCATTAGCAATACTCTGCATTTCATGATGCTGTTACATTGCAAAGCAATATTTAATGTGGCCAGATTCAGAATCACCCTAGAATTAAAGAGCACTTTTCCTGGTGCTCACACCAAAACTGTTTTAAACCCTTACCTGCCCCTAAGCCGTATCGTGCAAAATTATATATTTTTCATTTCCATTTTGAAGGAAGGGATTGCAATTTGGCTCCATGGAGATGAACCGCCAATCCCCTTCCACTTCCTAATACTGCAATCTGCCCATTTTACTGATGTCACTATATGGACAGCGCAGGGATGTTCTCCACAGACATGAATGGGGTTGTATTTTAAACTCAGTTTTACATATACTAGATGGCGACCGTGAATAAATCAGTGTACTGCTCAACTAACAAGGACGTTGTTAGTTGAGTGGTGGCCTCGATTATAATTGGAACTCTAAATTATAATACACAGCACTGAAAAAGTCCCTGTTCTACTCCATGGAGCTTGCCCTCGACTCTCCATTTCCTGACATCACACAATATGCTAGCGCTGTGCGTGTCTCATAGCAAGAAAGTGTTAGTATTTTGCCTTTTGGCTCCACGGATCAATATATGATCTATTGCCTTTTAATACTAGAAGAAATAAATGAACACTTCTGTTGTAGTTCATCTGTGGGGCCAAGTAAGATTTATTATATGTTAGGGGGTGGGGCAGCAGTAGAGAAGCTGCTCTTTAAAAGTGAGTGAGCTACTACTGGCAGGCTTCCAGAAATAATAGTTTCAAATGTCCAGGAGAATTAGGATCCTAAACATTCTACCGAGTTGGCAGCAAAATGAGGCACTACTTTGGTATCTGCCATTAGTTTTACCAACATGTTTTTTTTTTCCTCCCCAGTAGCATTTTTTTTTTTTTTTTTTTTTTAACTTAAACTGTAAGTCAAAGCTTTAAGACCGGTTCTTAGTCTTCATAACCCAAGTATACTTTCTGCAAGTTAAAAGGACATTCCACCTGTAAAGCGGACCTTCCCTGGCATTTTTGGGTAAAGCCCTTTAGCAGAGTGAGAAGCCTTACCTCCTGGAGCTGATCCATGACAGTGTAATTTGAAAAAAAAAAAAAAAAACAAAAGGCATAGCTTATGGAAACAACAAATTGTACAGCTCCGTGGGCGACCATGGATCCTTCCACTTCCTTGTCTTCAGCACCTGCCCCATGCTAGCACCTATTATGATGTATTATATGGAGATTGTGGGATGCTCCACTGACTACTATAGGGGCTGACTTATATTTTTATTTTTTTTGTTAATAGTTCAGGGTTCTGACGCAGATAAATTAAGGCCACTGCTCAACTAATAAGACTTTTTAGTTGAGCAGCGGCTTTGATTTATCTGAACTGGAACCCTGAACTACATAAAAAAAAAAAAAAAAAAAACACTAATTGTAAAAGCCAGTCCTATAGTACTCTATGGAGTGTGCCCCCACACTCTCCATATAATTACATAACAAAACATGGTAACATGAGGGCAGCACTGAAGACAAGGGAGTGGAAGGCTCAGGGTCTCAGCTCCACGGAGCCAAAATACGATCCCTTCCCTTCCAAATAGGGGCAAATAAAAATGGAGAGATCGCCACCATATAAATTGGGAGCACGTAAGGGTTGTTAATAGTTTTGGGTATGAACACCAGTAAAGGTACTCTTTAAAGTAGCAGTGCAATGGAAAATGCTTTTCCAAAAAGCTAGTCAGCTACAGTTAATAAAAATATTACAGTATCAAACCTGTCAAATCTCCTTCATTAAGTACCTCCTATTCTACACACCATAAGTTTGTTTTTTCTCCCCTTGATCCTAACCTCTTGCCAGGTTTACCATAACATTTATAAGCCAAGTGTGGTAGCCATCTTTTTTCAGGAAAAAATTCAAACTGTTATGTGTAGTGCAGTTTAAGAAATGTACTTCCTATGAGCCTATGAATCTTCCTGTGTGTGTTGAGATAAGTTTTCCTTCTTGTATGTGTGCTGAATGGAAGTAAACAGAGAAGGCCTAAATTTCTGTGGTATAGCTTTCCTTATTACCAAGACCCTGATGTGTTTAAGGTATTTATTTTTGGCCACAAACTACAACAAAAACAATTATAAAATCTTATAAGTTTGGTGAAACTAGAAAATTTTACTGTCAAATAAAAATGGAAGGTACCTGGAATTTTTTTATTGTAAAAAAAAAAAAGGTAGTCAAATGTTTTCCCCAGTTCCACAGTCCAATATACCAGGCACTCTAACTAGAGGAAAAATTGCAACTGAAAGAAACAAATGCCATGCTGCAAAGATTTAACTGGCAACAGTGCTAGTTCACTTTGAAAATTCAAAGCCACAGTCATCATGCAGCAAAAGCACGGTTCGAAACCAAAGTGCAGAATGCAGCAAAATACTATTTCCAGCTACAAATAAAGAGTAACCAGCTGAGGCATAAAGCCCCAGCACTTCGACTCTGAGTCTTCTTCAGGGGGCATCCTTTTTACCAAGCATCAGCCCAGCACTGGGAGTTTCGCAGCCCCCTGGGACGTGCCTCAATTTCACAGTACTGCTGCTTTAATTAACGCCAACTAGCTCTCTTGGTAACCCATTTGCATTGCTGTAATAAATAATAGCTATCTCTAGTCTTCTTCGGCGCTTGTAATGTCCGAGACCTGTAGGATAAATTATAACAGAAAAGTGACACAGAAATACAACCGCTACACAGCGAGCCTTTACACCAGGAATGTGGTACTTATTAAAACCAGATCCTGTATGGGTAACCATGTAATTCGAAGCTCAGCCTACAGCATCTTCTTCATACAAGACACTTCCAAGCATCTAAGTCAGATGTACTGTTGTATGATCAGAGGTAGTTATCGTGCACCACCCAATACATCGAGTTCACAGTTCCAAATACATAGTGGTGTCTCCTGAAACCAACCACTAAATAGGCTGCTCAAATGTAAAAAATCATTACCAGCACTGGTAGTGTATATTTTAGCCAGTACAGCCAAGAGATGACAATTCCCCTCTTACAACTGCAGCAGTCTCATAACTGCAGAAGTCTCAAAACTTCCCTTGAAATCACAACTTAGTTACAAAAAAGTATTTTTATTCCAATACCTATTTCTTGAAGATGTTGGGTTGAAATGTTAATAGTAGCATTTTATAATTTCAGCAAGTCTTCCTGAAGAACAAGCACCCATCAGCCATGGACTTATACAGGGCAAGTTTCATAAATACCTGCATATTTTTTTTGTAGAGGAAGGGATCATAAATTCTCATATTGAGGAGCTGGCCACCCGATCCCTTCCTCTTCCCAGTAACATTCACACACAGCTCTGCCCCTGTGCTGCCCCCGTGCTCAAATGTTTTGTGTTGTATGGGAATACGATGAACTGCCTTCAGGTGTGGGGGAGGGGGTTGACTGTATATTGTATTTTGTTATGTGTTAAAGTGCCACTGGATGTCAATCAGTGCTGCTGCCCAGCTAACACAGCTCACGCAGGGGTAAACATTAAGAAAATAATCTGGTCTGGTAGGTGGAATATCAAAAACCTAAATTTGGTATTCCATTTCAAAGTCTTGTATTCCACCTATCCAAAACAGTATTCTACAGAGTGACTGAACAGAGTAGTTGTATTCCAGTCGGAATACAAGCATGCTGAAAATGGTATTCCACCTTGAAAACTGGATGCAAAACAGGGCGGAATACCATTAAATTTAGCCCTGTCTTGTTAGTTCAGCAGAGACACTGATTTGAATCTGGAGGCATGTTAACATGTAACAAAATACACTTTACAATCTGGCCCCATGCCCATTAAAAGCAATATTTACTTAAAATGTTGGTAACCCGGAAAGACACACTGAGCCGAAGCTAGTTTCCAGGTGCGCCCCAGGGGAAAGAAGAGGATATACAAAGACAGTACAGAGCAAAATATTAGCTCATCAACTGAACCAAAATGAGGCAAGTCTATAAACAAGACGATCCAAATATACAATATCATTTACAAAAAGTACATTTACACAAATCTTGAATGACAATAGTGAAATAAGAATACAGAAGAGGGTGCTAGTGCTGTTCAATGAGGTAGCAGCTGGTTATAGGAGCAGTGACAGTGGGGATGATGGTGGAGTAAAGAGTGGCTAGTGGAGAGTGTCAGAAACCAATTTAAGCAAGAGAAGTAGACAGAGGTGTGGTATGACAGGAGAAGTGGGAGGTAGCATCAAGGAGGGCGGGGGGAGACACTCCAGCTAGTGTTTTAGTGCTGACAGAGTCAGGCAAACCAGGTGAAGAGGGAGTCAGGGCAAGGCAGGTGGAGATGGAGTCAGAGCAAGGCAGGTGGAGAGGGAGAGTCGGTTTCATAGAGTTGGTAGTCTGTAGAAGGCAGCTTTGCCCACGCAGGAGTGGGATATGCAATGACCGACAATCACGTGATCCGAGGCCATAGCCTGATGAGGGGAAAGGGAAGAGGAGGGCTGAGGGAGGCCATCCAGTACTTGCCAATGAACACAACACAAAGAGCAAGGCAGCAAGTAGCAAGGGATGGTAGTCAGATGGCTGAATAGAGGGAGCAGTGATGGGTGCAGAAGGAGAGGTTTGAGGCAAAGTGACGGAAAGCATTGAAGAGAGGGTCTAATTTGGAGAAGGAAGATTTTGGGGCCTCAATGTATACAACATCTGCATAGTCAAAGGTGGAGAAAGTGAGCTTAGTGACTAGTTATTTTTGGCTAGCGGGAAAGAAGCAGTCCGAGTCTCTAGAGGGCACCCAAGTTTAGGCGGAATTTGACGTGAATGGCATCAGTTGTTCAAGAAATTCAGCTTGGGGTCCAGCCCCACCACCTCTGCTGGCAGACTGTTCCACGGCTACACCACCCTTTCCGTAAAATAGAACTTCCTCACAACCCTCTTAACCCCACCCCACCCACACAAGTTTCCACTTGTGACCTCGGGTTCATGACTCCATGTTCCTGCTAAATAGTTCCCCACTGTTCACCCTGTTTATTCCCTTCAGGAACTTGAAGGTCTCTATCATATCCCTCCCCCCCCGCCTGGTCTCCAGTGAGTACACGTTCAGTGCCTTGAGTCGATCTTCGTAAGATCTGCCTTGTTAGCCCTGAATTATCTTGGTCGCCCTGCGTTGCACCATCTCCAGTCTGTCCCTGTCCTTGTCCTTCCTTAGATGAGGACTCCAGAATCGAGCACAGCATTCCAGATGCAGCCTCACTGGTGACCTATATGGAGGTAGTAGTACATCCTTTTCTCACAGTCAATACCACTTCTAATACACCCCAGCATCCTATTAGCCTCACTATAGGCCTTGTTACGCTGGCTTGTTTGTGGCAGTCCCTAATGATGACTCCCCAGTCCCTTTCCTCTGCTATAGTGCTCAGTTTAACTCTTCCTATATCCTGTACTCTGTCCTGGGTTTTTTTTGTCCCATAGGTGCATTACCTTGCCATTTTTGGCATTGGATTTCAACTGCCAAACCCTAGACCACGTCTCTAACCTTTGTAGATCCCTCATCTCCCTGATCCATTCATCACTATCCACCCTACCAAAGAGCTTTGTGTCATCTGCGAAGAGACACAACTTGCCCCGGATGCCCTTGCCAATGTCGCTGATGTACATATTGAAGAGGACAGGACGCAGGACAAATCCCTGCTGCACTCTACTCGTAACCTCCCTCTCTACCAATTTTGCCCTGTTTACCACTACCCTCTGCTTTCTCACCTTCATCCAGTTTCATATCCATTTAACTATGTCCTTAGCCAAACTCAGGTTCTCCACCTTCTTCAGCATTCTTCTGTGTGGCACCGAGCTGAAAGCCTTGCTGAAATTGAAGTACAGTAAATCCATGGCATGTAACTTAATGAGTAACTGCAACTTCTTACAAATATTTCAGAGTAACTAATACCTGAAACTAATTACTTTTAAAAATAACTTAGCTTTACATGGAGAGCCTCCCACCCCACCAGTCCGTGACTTTCTACATGTAAGTAATAACCCACAGCAGGGCATGAGTTTCTACAGAATTAATACTATTTTTTCTTTGTTTGTTTCTCAGCCTGCCAGCCCGGTCCTGGTGGCGCTGTAACTGACCCAATTCATGGATATGGGTTAACCCCCACTTACACAGAGCTGTATCGGCGGGTGGCTAATCGCTTAAAGTTGTGTGGCGCCTGCGAGGGATGCTAAGCGAGCCAGGGCATTTTCTTCCATTTTCTCCATAGGGCATCTGCGAGTGGCACACATGCGTGCATACTGATGCACATGCATGTTTTGTCAGTGCATGTCCCCCATGTCTGGTGGCCCCACCGATACTGCCATGCAGCCTCCACTAGGTGGCAGGCAAGCAGTAGGACTCAGAATGCTGGTTCCACCAAGTTACGTCAACAACAATGCAAGTAAGTAAGTAAATTGTAAGTAAAATCTTTATTCTGATATCAGAACAGGATAACCCAATTTATCTGAAGCTCATTTTCAATGGGGTCCTACTATACTAAGATATCAATTTAACAAAAAACAAGCATTTGTCAATGCCAACTGTTTGCTTGCTGATATTATTAGCATTGGACGTGCAGGAGTTAGAAAGATGCAGAACAGGAATGGCAGTGAAGTATTTAACTCATGCCAACCCCACCTCCACCCTGCAGAGATGGACAAGCATTGGGGTGTGCCTTTGGGTCGTCGCCCATAATGCTCATGGCATTTCACATCACCCTATCCTGCAGACACCGACAAGTATTGAGGTGTACCTTGGGGTGTTCGGTTTTACAGTTATCCCATTTCGTAAGGACATACGCTGAAATGGATGCAGTATACAAGAATGGCGTGAACTCTGGGGCCGAAGAGTCTAAGGCACACCTTGATGCCTGTCACTAGCTTCAGAGTGGGGGGGGTGGGGGTGGAATTGCATGAGCATTAGAGCCAGCAATCCAAAGGCACACCCCTGATGCCTGTCAGTCTGTACAGGGTGGGACATTATGGTTAGAAACCCTAATGCCCCAGGCGCTGGTATTTGCACTACACATTTTTAACATGGCCTTTTTGTGACCCCCACCTCATGAAAGCATTTGGGACCTCTGCTCATGAACAGTGGCACTATGATTTTGTTAATCTGTCTCGAACTTTGATTTCCCACAGTGACCACGCAATTCTGCGCCAGATGTGCAAAAACACAGATCGGGCAGGATGTGAAAAATGACAGCTGTACCATTCATAGGGAGGTGTGAAGAGATGGCAATGTTGAAAATCTGCAGTGAAAATATTAAAAATGTTTGAACATACGAGCATACGTGGAAACTGTGCAATGCACGCTCGTAACATAGTCATTTAGTGGAATTATTTCAGCAAATTTTCAACGTAGGCATTTTGTGAGCTCTGCTCATGAACACTGTAACTATGATTTTCTTAATCTGTCCTGAACATTGATTTCCACAGCGACCGCACTATTGTGCGCCAGATGTGATAAAACACATTTCAGGCAGAATGTGAAAAATGACAGCTGTACTGTTCATAAGGAGGTGTGAAACAATGCCAATGTTGAAAATATTACAAATTTGCGAGATTTATGAATGTCGTGGAAATTAGCAACAAGCGCTCGTAATATAGTCATTTTTGGAATTTTCACCAAATTTGCAACATAGGCTTTTGAGGGCCCACCTCATGAACAGTGACACTGTTGTTTTGTTACATAGTCCCGAAAAGTGATTCTGCGCAGTGACAGCGAAATCACCTTTTGGGATTGAATAACCAGATGACAGTCACTGAATTCATGAGATGGGGTCCCAAGAACCCCATGCTGAAAATTTGGTGCCAAAATTTGTGAAAACTGGCGAGATATCAACATAAGTTGAAAACAAAAATGATGCCATTATACAGCTTACCGGCATTTCTTCAGTTCGCGGTCGGCTTTGAAGAGTGCAGACGTGTTCCTGGTCCACTGAAAATCATTGCACCAGGCTCCGGAGGTAAGTATGGGGTGAGGGTGTGTCTGGGAAGGTGGGGTGCGCAGAGGGTGGGTGCGGGTTGGGGAAGGGCACCAGACTCAGTGAGGACGTTTTGGTTTTACAGGTAAAAAACAAAACAATGTGGAAAGGTTTTCTTTTTACAGGTGGTTTGGTAAGCTGGGGTTGGCTCCAAGCATGCCACCTGAGTGTTTCTTGGGGGGAGGTCTGTAGCCGACAGGGATTGGGCACTCCTGTCGGTACATACAGAGTGTTGGGGGGGCACATGAGCCGAGAGAGTTTGGGCACCCCTCCCTTGGCACACAACAATTGGGGGGGCATTATGCTGATGGGGATTGGGCTCCCCCATTGGCAAATGAACTTAGGAGGGGCATGCCGACATGGGGATTGGCACCCTCGTTGGCTTTCATGGGGACTGTGAGAGGCGGACGGCGATAGCCTCCACCATGTTAAATTAAAAACAAATGCGGGGACATTATGCCGACAGGGATTGGGCTACCCCGTCAGCGAATTAACTGGGGAGGGGGCATGCCGATGGGGATTGGGCACCCCCATCGGCTTTCATGGGGACTGTGAGAGGCAGCAGCTGTCAGTCGGCTTCTGTGGGGACTGTGAGAGGCAGATGGCGAAGCTGCTGCCATGTTTATTGAAATGGGACAATGAGCAAGGCAAGCTGTAATTCACTGCTGCAATCAGGGATCGCCCCAGCAGCAAAAACAGCTGATTGTTAATGACGGGGCGCTCCCTGATTGCAGCAGTGAGTTTCTTTCAAGTTGGTGGCAGGCTACAATACTGCTGTCATAGACAGCATGCTCCTCTATTGGCGCCACAGAGACCAGCCTCAAAATAGACTGCTGGCATTGGCTACAACACTGCCGTGCCTCCACAACTCGCTACTACAGCAAGCTGCCGCAATATGTTTCTTGCGCATGCGCAAGCAAACGTAAAAATAACCTATTATACAACATAAATAGACCCATACAAAACAGTAACATCTATACAAATACACAATAAATATACATTACTCGAGTACAACAAACTTTTACAGAATTTGCATAATTTACAAGCCAAGATCTTAAGGCATTCCAGGATGTTATATTGTTATATATAACCTCAAATGGCCAGGCAAACTATTCGATAGCCTTGGACCCATATAAACAAAACTGTGTTGACCCTTCACCGTTTTCATAGATGGCACCATATAGCTTATCTCCCCTGCTGCACGTAACCCTTCCCTAACACTTCACTTCTCTAATAATTCTATCAAATAGTCAGGCATTTTTGGGAGATGACAGCAATAGATCAAATGTAGCATGTGTATATTACATCGTTCCATCAATACTATCCAATTTAGAGCTCTATAAAGAAAACAATGATGTGTGTTCCAGAGTGCATCCAAAACAAACCGCACAAACCTATTTAACATTACATCAGGTCTGCACAGTACTCCTTCAGCGACACCTCCATACCGACATCACCATAGTCAAGCAATGGTATTACCATGGAGTTCACAGTTTTTAATCTAATGTTGTCAACATCCCCAACAGCAACGGGAGCTATGCCGACTGTTGGCATAGTTCCCATCAAGACAAAGTGCTTTTTTGCGGGGGGCTTCGCCCCCTGCACCCCCCATCTCTAAATAATCAACTCCAAGTTGGAGTTATTTCAGGGCAGGGGTGAAACAGCAGGAGACAGAGTGCCAGTGTACAGCAGGACCATCACAGCAACATGGCGAAATTTGTTGCTGTGATGGTCTTCGCTGTAGAAACGTCATTGTGGTGATGGTATATGCAGAATGCCTACTCCCTGAGGGAGGAGCGCTGTCTTGAGATACACAATTCTTCCTCAGCTGGCTGGCCTACGAGCAACCCTGGCCTGTTCCTGAACCCAGGTCACCGGCACAGCTGGAGGTATGGCACTGGCACCTCAGCCCACCGTGCCACTGAGCCGAATCAAAATAATTTTAAAACTCTTTGACACAAGACACTGAATTTACCTGTATCTGGTGGCAATCCAAAGATACTGATGACTAAATACTGACACCACATTGCCAATTTCTTATCAAACCAATGACGTCGTGCGGGGGGGGAAGGTGGGGTAGCTGTGCCTAACTACAGTGTACTAAGACACAGCTTCACCATACGACCAGACAAACCTGACTGATTTTTTTGATTGGCTGACAAAGGTGATGGGCATGGGTTAGGCGGTGGACATACTGTCTCCAATCAGATGTTTTCCAGGTCTGCTTTTCTCCAGGAGCTGATTACAGCCGTCCATGACTGTACTTATCCTAGAGAGGACAGCGGCACCAGCAAACCAAAGATCAGGGCTTATATAAACTCTAACATGCACTGCAGGCTAGTGAATCTCCCACTGCTGCCTATTGCGCTGATGTCAGCTGCAGGGGATTCTGGGATCTGTAGTGACCAAAGATGTCAGTCTAGAAGTAAACAAAATTAGTCTGATATAATCTTTTATACTACAGTAAACAGTAAGTAAACCAAAATGTTTTTGCACACAAAGTGCACATTGGGATAAGCCCCATAATTGAGTGTGGGGCTTTTGGTGCTGACTGTTTCCTTTTAACAGGGAACACTCAGAGGTCAGGGAGGTCACCAGTGGTGTGCTGCAGGGATCAGTCTTGGGATCAGGTTTCTTCAACATCTTCATGTATGATACTGGAGCAGGGTTCTAGGGGAATGTCTTGATTGGAGGAGGGTTCTAGGGGAATGTCTTGATTGGAGGAGGATCATGGGGAATATTCTGATTAGAGTAGGGATCCAGGAGAGTATCCTGATTGAAACAGGGTTCTAGGGGATATCCTGATTGGAGTAGGGATCTAGGAGAGTGTCCTGATTGGAGTAGGGATCCAGCAAAATATCCTAATTGGAGCAGGGATCTAGGGGAATGTCCTAATTAGAGTAGGGATGCAGAGGACTATCCTGATTGGAGTAGGGATCTAGGGAAATGTCCTGATTGGAGTAAGGATCTAGGGAAATGTCCTGATAGGAGTAGGGATCCAGAGCAATGTCCTCATTGGAGTAGGAATCTAGGGCAAAGTCCTTGTTAGAGTAGGGATCTGGTGGATTGTCCTGAAAAGACTGGAGAAGTGGTCAAAGGTCTGGCAGTTGAAATTCAATGCTAAATGCAAGGTAATTCACATAGGGATAAAACAAAATTAAAAAGAAGAATACAGAATGGTGGGTTAACAGTGGAAAGTACATCCAAGGAGTGGGACAGTGTCATAATACTATCAGACGATTTAAAACATCAGCCCATGCAGCAGAACAGTGGGGAGGGAGATAGTATGCTGGAAGGTGTGTGGGGGTGGGGGGGGATCAGTAGCAGGAGTGAGGTGTTTCTGCCAGTGTACAGGTCCCTGGTCCATCCTCTGCTGGAGTATTGTGTGCAGGCCCACACCCGAAGGAAGACAGGGAGAGGGTGCCGCACGGTACAGAGGAGAGTAACCAGAAGGGTCCAGGGTCAGCAGGAAAAGACCTACATGGAGAGGTTGAACGATCTCAATATCTACACACTGGGAGCAAGAAGAGAGAGCAGGGAGACATGATAGACATATACATATAACTCCGCAGGGTAGATAAAGTCGAGAGTTGTTTACACTGGGGGGAACACAAGTACTGAGGGAAACTGATGGATGGAAGATATAAGAGGGACATTAGAAAGCATTCCTTCATGGAGTGGGTGGTGAGAAAAAGGTTTTCTGTACAAAATCACTGGGGGGGTGTGTTACAGCATGGGTAGGACAGACACATGTGGCTGGTAAAGATGGTGACAAAAGGGTGGGTAAGAAGGAGTAAAGGCCACTGGGGCCCCTCACAGTCACCATTAGTTAGGTAGGGGTGGGCAGACCTGATGAGCCACAACAATGTTTATGTTTTTATGTGACTGTGTCTCATATCTTTCAAAGCAATATGCTTGTTTATTTTTTTTTTTTCAATTCTTTCCTCCTGGTCACGATCCTGGGAGCCTCTCTCAGGCATCCAACCCAATCGTGCCATGCCTGAAGTCCCCCCAACTGGACCTTCCTCTCTCCTCCGCCCCGCAGCTGGCAACCCCGGCTTAACCCCTCTGGGGTGGGGCCACCCCTCCTACATTGGGCGCACTTGCACACATTGTCTCCAGCTGCAGATGTGGGCCCATGGTGAAGGAACCCTGAAGGCCGGCCGGGTCAGATCAGGCAGTGGGCATGGAGGATGGTGCCTTCGCCTACCCCCAGGATCAGGTTTTTCATGTTCTACAGTTTCCCTTCCCCCGTGCATGGGCACGCCCCGAGGCTCTGGTGCATGGCAACCCCTGCCTGCTTCGGCCACGCTAGTACGTGCTGCCTGGCTTGCTGCAGTGCCCCTTGGTCTCCACCAGGGGTCCCTGGCTCACCGGGCCAACCCATCCCCTTAGTCCAGGGAGGAGAGCACCACACGGGTGCTCAGTCCTCAACCCTTACTCTGCCGACCCCTGGTGCCCGAGTCCGTTTCTGAACCCGGGTCACCGGCGGGCGTGAGGTGTGGCGTCCAGCGCCTCAACCCTCAGTGCCACCAGGCCAGCTAGGAATATGTTTATTGACCAGCTCTTTGAGAACCTTGGGAATGTGCAGTCTGGTACAATCTTTAAACTCCAAATGCATGGAAAAAGCTGCTGCAAGGATGTGCTATTAATATCTCTTCCGTGTCCTCATTGTAATTCAACCATGGTGTGAATTCCTGTTTACCTACTGAAAGAAAAAGCATGCATGCATGCACTACATTCTGCAGCACTGCAAGAAAAAATTTATGCTGGACTATGAAATACCTGTCACATCCCCTGACATACGAACATACGAAACTGCCAGCAGAAACAGGCTTCACGGTCTATCGAGTCTTCTCGCGTGTACAGCTAGCACCTCATCTCACAGCTGCCCCTCCCACCCCCTTCTTCCCAGTATCCCTTACCCTGTCCCAATCCCTCTTGAAACTGACCACCGTCTTACTGGACACTATCTCATCTGGTAAGGTTTTCCATTTGTCCACCACTCTTTCAGGGAAAAATATGTCTCCTCATCTCCCACCTGAATCTTTCCCCCTCCAATCTCAGTCCATGCCCTCTCATGTCTCTCCCCTTTCTCATCTGGAAAATCCCTTCTGTGTTGGTCTTGTTTATCCCCTTTAGATACTTAAAGGTCTCGATCATATCCCCCCTACCCCTCCTCTCCTACAGTGAATACATGTTCAACTCTCCCAGCTTGTCCTTGTAGGGCTTGCTCTCTTATCACTGGACCATCTCTGTGGCTCTTCGCTGCACCCCCCCTCCAACAATCTGAAGTCCTTCTTCAGGAATGGGCGCCAGTACTGCATGCAGTACTCCAGATGAGGCCTGACCAATGACCTTTACAGGGGCAGGATAACCTCCCTCCTTCTGGAGGAGATCCCTCTTGCAATACACCCCAGCATTTTGCTGGCTTTTGCTGCAGCCTTCCTCCACTGAGCAGGGTTGTTCATGCTTCCCGTAATGATCACTCCTAAGTCCTTCTCCTCTGTGGAGCTCCCCAACTGTACCCCATTCAAGTGATAATCCCTCCCCTGGTTCCTGGCTCCAAAGTGCAGAACCTTGCACTTCTTGGCATTGAACCCCAACTACCATGTTTCCACCCACTCCTGCAGCTTGATCAGGTCCTCCTGCAACCCCTTCCACCCGTCCGCATCATCAAGCACAGCTCCCATCTTGATGTCGTCTGCTAACAGACTGATTTTGCTCCGGATCACATGTGAGATATCTGCAATAAAAATGCCGAACAGCACTGGTCCCAGTACCAATCCCTGTGATACCCCACTCTTCACCACTCTGGGTGACGAGAGGTCCCCCCCCCACCACCACCACCCATTGCTGCCTTCCCTTTAGCCAGTTTGTGATCCATTTCACCTTTTTTGGTCCCGCCCCCACATGTTCCTGTTTCCCCCACAACCTGCCATGCGGCACTGAATCAAAGGCCTTGCTGAAGTCTAAATACAGAACATTCACTGCATGGCCCTTGTCCAGTTCCCACATCACCTAGTCATAGTGCTCTACAAGGTTTGTCTGGCAAGATCTGCCTGCTACAAACCCGTGCTGTTGACTGTCCTGGAGACTGTTTTCCTCACATTCTGAGTATGGTCCTACCACGTAGCCACCAATTCTATTCACACTCTGGAATCATGTTAAACATATAAAGTATTTCCTAGCAAAAAATACCCCTGTATTGTAAATTGCAAAGGGGTTTACCATCCCCAGTCTCCCATCCTTTTTTTTCTAGTTCATAGGGTCATCGGGTTCTTGAGTAGGTTTAGGATTGATTGAGAGTGAGTAGTATGTTGTGCATGTGTAACTGTGAACTTTAGCTTACACTGTCTCTGTCTTGGCTACGGGGACTGCCACCCTCAACCCCTCAAAGTGTCGCAGGGATGATGCCCCAGGACCAAAGGCACCTTAGAGAAAAAGCCCCAAAAGCACAATGGAAGACAGACAAGTACATTCTTCACCGGAGAGGAGAGATGTAGCCAGATTGAGACCTGGACCTGGAGAGCCACTAATCAACTCCAACTTCTGTGGAAACTACCTAACTTTTTATGACCTTTGGTACAGAGGAGAGGAAACATCCCTATAAAAGAGGAAACCTCTGGGGATCCAAGGCCTTGATCACCTTCCCTCCAGGCTGGGATTAGAATTAGTGATGGCTCTGCTACTGCAATTTAGAAAACAAATTCACGGGAAATATCTCAGAGGAAGGGCTCTTGATCTGTCCATCTAATGGGAATGCCGTGAAGATGTCATAGTAAGCTGATCTCTGCAGCTAAAGCAGCTTCTCTCTGAAGGAGCTCCCCCCCCACGGCAGGAAGGAGAAGAGCAATGACCACACTGAAAGGCACTCACCTGGTATCCACCTGGGGGGAGGGGCTAGAGAGGAAGATGAACCCTTGTGGGGCATGGCATAGGAGCTGAGCCCTAGAGGGGCAGAGAATTTGGATTGTATGATCTTCACCCTTGAGGGGTAGGGGAAGGGAAGTAGGTGGAGACCAGGTGAACCTTAGGCAACCATAGGGAGGAATAGCTTTCAAAGGTGGTAAGAATGTGGACTGCATAGCTAAAAGAGCCCCCCCATAAACTTAGCGGCTCCCACCCTCCAGCAGCTGAAAACTTAAATGCTACATCAAGAGGTGCCACTGGGTCAGTCTGCATGGCCAAAGCATCCCCCAGAGCATAGGACATTCTCACTCAAAGGGCAGAAAGAGAAGGACCCCCTCCCAAGTCGCGGGACCTACCTTCAAGATGAAGCCTTCTCATGAGCAAAGTGAGACCATCAACTTATGGGTCAGAAAGAGCCCTGGAAGTCATGCTATGGTCCTGACTGGCATGCATCCAAGTGCAGGAGAGTGGTAGGAGGCCGATGGCGATTTGATGACCGTTGAATACAAGGTACAGAGGTAGAAATGAAACGAAGGCAAGGCTGAATGACCGACTGGAGGCATGGAATGCTGACTGAAATGTGGACTGAGACAGATATGTGCCTGAGAATGAATGATAGGATAAATAAAATGGTAGATGCACCCCAGTTGTTTCCAAAGGGAAGGAGCTAGCTAAGCAGGTTGACAATGAGTAATGCTGGGAGACGATGAAAACAGAGAACTGAACAGAAAAAGGCACCCAGGTTTACCTATTCACAGAACTTATTGGCTGTGATGACACTAAGGCAGCAACTGAGTAATGTTAGGAGATTACTAGTCATAGGCTATAGCCGAGCTGTGGAAGTCGGGGGAGTAGCCAGACCATAGCCTGAAAGTCTAGGCCTTCATTTGGATTCAAACATTTTGACCAAACACGCCTTAACTCAGCTACCCATGGTTACCAGTGTGCCCTAAAAAGCATGTACCTGCAGTAGGCTTGGATCTTCAGTTATTGAAATTCTAGTTACTCCCCTGGAAGTGAAGAAGGAGCCTGAAAACAGAGCTGCACAAATGTCAGTTGCTAGTCCAGGAAGAACATTAGGACCCCAGAATAGCATCACCAAGTCTTGCAGACAGCACTGGTGTGATACGTAAAGGGGCTATCAAGTTTGAGTACTGGATTGAAGAAGTCTCTCCTGGCTGGCAGTAGGCCTGAAAGAGTGTGAGGAGCTCACATTCAGCACTCACGTAGGGGGAGTACAGAAATGCAAGCTAACAGTTCAGCAGGGTGGGGAGAAGAGCCCAAAAAGGCAAGAAAGCAATAGACTGGAGTGACCAAGGGGCTGCAAGAGTACCGAGTGGAGCAGGGATGCCCAGAATCAGCCGTGCAGTGGCACAGGTACCATGGGGGGGTGGGAGCAGAATAAAGGCACTGCATGGCAGGCACAACAAAAAATTCCAAATGTCCAGGGGATGCTTGGATATGCACAGTTTTAACCACACAGGGAGGTGTGGCATATGTCACCTGCTGCCCCTCCGAACCCTTTGAAATAAGTAATACTAGGCTTGAATGCATTCAGCTGACTCCCAATACCTGCTGAAAAAATAACACAGAAACATAGAAACATAGACTTTGACGGCAGATAAGGACCACTTGGCCCACTCAGTCTGCCCATTTCCCTACCTACTGGATAAGCTGCAGATTCTAGTTAACCAACAGCCTATTTCCTGCAACCCCACTATAATTGCCTTATGTCTGTCCATGCATGTTTGAATTCCTCCACTGTTTTAGACCCCACAACCTCTCCAGGAAGGCGGTTCCATCGTCCACCACTCTCTCGTGAAAAGAATTTCCTCACATTACCCCTGAGCCTTCCCCCTAACTTTAAATTGTGCCCTTGTTCTTACACATCTCTTTTTCTGAAAGATGCTACCCTCCTGGACTTTGTTGATTCCCTTGAGGTACCTAAAGTTTCTATCATGTCCCCCCTGTCCCTCCTTTCATCAAGGGTATACATATTAAGCTCTCTCAGTCTCTCTTCATATGGTTTCTGATGTAGACCCTGCACCATTTTAGTTGCCCTCCTCTGGACTGCTTCCATCCTGTCTATGTCCTTGCGTAGATGAGGTCTCCAAAACTGCACGAGTACTCAGATGGGGTCTCACCAACTGTCTGTATAGAGGGATAACCACTTCCCTTTTCTACTTGTGATGCCCCTCCCTATGCATCCCAGTATCCCTGGCTTTCCCTACTGACTCTCACATTGCATACCCACCTTTAGGTCATCTGATATGACTACACCCAGATCCCTTTCCATTATTGTTGTGTTAGTACCTCCCCTGCTATTGTGTACTCTTCTCCTGGATTTTTATTTCCCAGGTGCATTACTTTGCACTTCTTTGCATTGAATCTAAGTTGCCATGTGTCTGACCATTCCTCCAACCTTGCCAAGTCCCTTCTCATCCTTTCTACCGCCCATTGTGTATCAACTCTGTTACAGATCTTTGTGTCATCTGCAAAGAGGCATACCTTTCCTTCCAGACCCTCTGCAATGTCACCTATAAAGACGTTAAAGAGGACTGGACCCAGTACTGAGCCCTGAGGTACTCCACTAGTAACCCCCCTTTCTTCAGAATGTGTTCCATTCACTATTACCTTCTGTGTCCTGTTGTGCAGCCAGTTTTCTA
Organism: Neoceratodus forsteri; assembly: GCA_016271365.2. NCBI lineage: Eukaryota > Metazoa > Chordata > Ceratodontiformes > Ceratodontidae > Neoceratodus > Neoceratodus forsteri. Next base: position 23,923,897 of record JADMNL010000032.1, on the reverse strand, counting down.
CCCAGGCTACCACCCTGGGACCCACTCCCAGGCTGGCTAACTTGATTATTAATCTTTTGTGCGAGACTGTGTCAAATGCCTTGCTAAAGTCTAGGTAGGCCATAGCCACAGCCCCTCCCTGGTCTATTACTTTGGTCACCCAGTCAAAGAAATCGATTAGTTGTCTGACATGACCTTCCTGCTGTGAATCCATGCTGCTTTGGGTCCAGTGCCCTGCTGGCCTCTAGGTACTCAACAATTCTTTCTTTCAGAAGTGATTCCATCATTTCCCCACCACTGAGGTCAAACTCACAGGTCTGTAGTTTCCTGCTTCTGCCTTCTCCACTTTTGTGAAGGGAATCACATCTGCCCTCCTCCAGTCCTCAGGTACCACCCCATCTTCCCATGATTTGTTAAAAAGTGTGGTTAGTGGTGTCACTAGGTCCTCCCTTAGCTCTTTTAGGATTCTAGGGTGAATCCCGTCAGGCCCCATTGCTTTGTCCACCTTGAGTTTTAGAAGTTCTTTCAGTACTCTTTCTTCTTTAAATGGACTGGTATCAACCCCACTATCCAGAGTGCTTCTACTGTTTGGTTTAGGTAACTCCCCTCTTCTTCTTTTGTGAATACTGAGCAAAAGTATTCATTCATTATCTCTGCCTTTTCACTGTCTCCCTCTGCCCACCTCCCCTCTCCTTTATTAATCTTCCCTATCCCTCCCTTAACCTTTCTATGTTCCCTAATGTACCTATAAAAGGTTTTATCCCCCTTCTTAACTGAGTTGGCTATCCTCTCCTCGGTTTGGGCCTTTGCTTTTCTGACTGCCTTCCCCACTTCTTTCTGCTTTAATTGATACAGTTCCCTGTCGTGCTCAGTCTGTGATTCCTTATACTTTTTGAATGCAGCCTTTTTCTCCTTAACCTTCCCTGACACTTCTTTTGAGAGCCATAGTGGTTTTTTATTCCGTTTTGTTTTCTTTATTTGTTTCACACAAAGGCTTGTTGCCTCCATGATGAGCTGGACAACCTAGCCTGCAAACCTCAGGGTGGAGGATATTTGTAGCTAATGTTGAGAAAGATTGGAAGGACTTACAGCTTTATTTCTATTGAGGTTTTTCTCCCCGGCTACCTGTATCATTTCTGAGGGATGTACTGTGATCCCAGGGATGCACCCTGTCAGGGCCACAACCTCTGGCTCCCCTGGATAACAGTAATCCCCTGGTTAACCCTATGGCTTACCCTACATGGCAGGGGCTCCAGTGGAAGTGCTGCCTCTCCCAGGCAGTCCAGAACTAGAGTTGGCGGGCACTAGGACACAGGGGAATCCCAAGGTCCAGACCATTATATGGACCAGGGGTTCTCAAATGGTGAGGCCAGCCTCCTTGGGGAGGCCCCAATTTGTTCAAGGGGAGGCTCAAGCAAGTCTGAAAAAGTACTGTATTTAAATTGTAAGTTTTATATATTTTGTGTGACGAGATGAAGCAAACTGAAAGAGGATAAAAGTGGATGAATGTTATGTATTTATTTACCAGTAGGTGACAAGGGAACGTGAATGAGCCAAGGCTCATTTCAGGTATACCCGGGGAAGGGTAGGGAGTGAATACATTCAAGGTAACTGCTTGGCCGGCCTGGTGGTGCTGAGGGGTTGAGAAGTATGGGCCACACCTCGCGCCACGCCCGGCGACCGGGTTCGGAAAACAGACTCAGGTTGCGGGGGTCAGAGGGAGGAGGAGGATCAGGCGTCCCAGCGGATGCTCTCCTCCTCCAGGGGTGAGTTCAGGGTGCTAAATACCCGGCGCTCTGAGGGCAGTGGAAGCCACAGGCACAGGCACAAGCGGCCAAGAGCAGGAGGGAGGGCGTCGAGGGCACTTGACAGCAGGCGTGCATCGGCACGCCGTCTGTCTGGATGTCAGTCCTGCGTGCGGCGTCCTCGGGGGGGGGGCAGAGGGAGAAAACGGAAAAACCCCTCGGTGGTCCTAGATGAAGACGGCTCCACCCAAGACCACCGAACCCAGAACAGACCCCAATGTGCAGAAGGAGGGAGGAGAGAGGCACTCTAGGGGCAGATCCTGGCAAGTGGCATAAGGGGATGAGCAGTCTGAAGGAGTGGACACCGGGGTAGGAAAGGAGGTTAAAAGAGGAGGGTTAAAAAAAAAAGGTAACTGCAAAACAATCAAGAAATACACATGGAACAATAAGGCAAACAAATATGAACAATAAACTAATAATGAGTGGTGGTAATTGATCAATTTGTATAGTGATGGCAGAACAGCCCAAATACAAGGGTTGAGCATAGAAGTGCTAAGAGCAATAGCAGGAAGGAGCAAAGTAATCCCAGAGAAGTTGCTTAGGTGCAGGGAAGGAGGGAGGCAAAGTATGTAGGAAGGTTATTTCATATAGAGAGAAACAGAGAAAGTAGTCTGACCCATGAAGGTACTGCAACAAGGGGTGACAGTGGTTCAAGAATGAAAATAGTGGAGCAAGTAGGCTGGCTTGTGGGGGGGGGGTTACAATAAGCTGAGTAATATTATTTGTTATTATTTGTTATTCAAATAACACCTTTGAGCACAGATGCTCTTTTTTCAAAGGTTCCACATCAGTATAAGACAAAGAACTGAATGTGAGCCAAGTACTCAAATGGGTTTCAATTTATTCATGGTGTACTGTGCAAATTACAGTATGTTAATTTTCTTTGGGGATGCCCAAGATTATTTCAGTTTTTGGGGGAGGCTCAAAATCTTTTCCATGGATTTGGGGAGGCTCACTGTGATAAAGTCTAAGAACTATTGATATAATCAGAATTGAGGCTTTTTCCTGTGTTTGGCCCCTCCCACCACCTCCAATGTGTGCCTAGCCTGTGACCTCAGATTCACACAGCTGACTCTGTGGCAGGAGCAAGCTCCCTGGTCCAGCCGCAGGGGACGCTGTGGCGCTGGTGCTCACTCATCGCCAACCTTCTGTGACGAAGGAGCATAGCCACGCAGCAGCTGCCTTAGCCCAACCTGCCTCCCACTGTGGCAACATGAGCTCTCTCCTGATCTCGGGTCTCTGCATGGCAATGTAATATGCTGCTACTGGGTCATCAAGGTGGCCTTAATCATTTGACTACATTGCATTTTTGACATATGCCAAGCTTTCCAGCTGAAAACTTTTGGCGTGTTCCTCTAACTTCAACTCCCAAATCAGAACCACCATATCACCCATACCAAAATGCCCCTCTGCCAAATTTTAATAATGTCAGCTGTAATTGAAGGACCCCCAATTTCTACTTCCCCAGATAAGCATGGGTCCAGAAAGAGAGTCTTACTTTTAGTATAATTAGTCATTGAACTGGGTATGTGGGACAAGCTGTCTAGTGCTTGGGCCACTGCTAATATAGAGCTCTCATCCCTGGAACAAACAAATGTCATCAGCAAATGCATGATCTTCGAGGTGTCCCTCCCCAGCCCATTCTGTATCCCAGTTATATCAGTGTTAGTCTTCATCCGTCTGAACAAGGGATCCAAACTGAACATGTACACACGTGGACTCAAAGGGCACCCGTCTGTCTCTGAAGTATTGTTTACTTTTCTGGTTTGCTAATTAGACAGATTTCTACTTGACAATACTGGGTGTGATATATGTAACAGCACTCTGTCTGAGGCTGATATAGTTAGTTCTCTTCCTCTCTCTACAGCATCTGCAGTATGACCTCCTGACTGACATCACCAGGAAACAAGAACAGACAATCTGCTGCTGCTTGACTGGAAACATTTTATTTTCTCCCACTCCACTAGCGAGCCACTTTAGCCTTAAGATCCCCCCAGCAGCGTCCTTACAGCCCTGTGACTTACTGTGGGAGCCAGAGGTCCTCCACAGATTGTCCCTGTGGGGTCTTTGGGAACCCCAACCTCTGATGCCATGCTATGTCCGGGTGGTCCCTTTTGCCCAGTAGGCAGTGCAAGGTCTGCTGGGATGACATCCTGCCACTGCTGGTATTTTCCAGTGTTCTTGGTTTTCTCCTGATTCATGGGCGCTCCATGGAGGCAACGGCTGGACATTTTCATGTCAGAAGACCTGCTAACATCTTCCGTCAGGGACTGTTCCCCACCCGGAACTGCTGCTCCAACTTGCACCACCAACCTTGGTCACCTAGGTGGCAGTGTTGAAGCGGAGCAGTCTGCGCTTACTGCCTGGAGCAGGAGATCGTCTGCTGGGATGTTCGATCCTCCTCCCCCCGGCCGACCCTCACGTGACCCGAGTTTGTTCCCAAACCTGGATCACTGGCATGGCGTCAGGTGATGCATGGGTGCCTCAGCCCTTAATGCCACCGGGCCACCTATATTGACTGGAAACGTTTGACACATGTTACCAATCAGGCAGCAGGGCTTGTGATGTAACAGTGGGTGAGGGCACATGCTGATGATGTAGTGGGAAGAGTAGAGCTAGAGAGATCTGCTTGCAGGTAAAGCATTACTTTTCACATCCCTCCCAATACAATTAGATAAAAAAAATATACTGAGCACAATGAAAAAAAACACACTTCAGACATGAAAAATAAGGGACTACTTTTAAAAACTAATAAAAATTCTGCCTACTATTTTATGGTGCTACTAGCTCTTTAAACACATGTGACGGCTAGTGTCAAGTCTTGCCCAGATCACAACTTGAACTCAGCACCACTTTACTCGTTCAAGTAAGTATTAACCATGACAGGGTGTGCATTATAGGATTTAATGCATGCCCCAGGAGTGTAACAAGGCATGAGGCTAAAGGCTGAGTGTCTTTACATCCCCTAGGAACTGCATTTTAAAATGCTATGATGCACACACTGAAAGGGCTCATGACTCTTATAAAATGGGACTAAGTAGTTTTTTTTTGGGGGGGGGAATGAGGTTCGGCACTTGACCATGTGTTTATAGAGATATAATTAATGGCTTCCTCTTTTTCCATAGGGAAACCATGGCGCAATTTGCTATTATAAAGGAGCGTTTATAATGGCAAATATGCACAGTGTTTCCCTCACTCTGCGCATGCATCTCCTCATGCTCAATTCTCGATCGCCGTCTCGTTCCCAACCGCAGACCAAACATGGAAAGAAACTGCCACGGATACTCAGCAGTAAGTAACATTTCAAATAAACTTTGATGTACCTCATTTTTACTGGTTTGACCACCCTCACAATATTCAGAAAAAATGTTAAAATAAAAGTGAAAGCTGACTGCGCGCCATGACGTGATCAGACTGCGGCGGCACAGCAGCCTTTTTTATTTTATATAATTGCTGAGGGGAAAAAGAGAAACCAAACAATTATATAAAATAAAATATGGGTCTGGTAGTGTGAAAACTCGAATTTACACACACTCTCGGGGTTTGATGCTACGCATAAACCCCTCAAGCTTTGCTCTCGGGGTTTATGTAGCATCAAACCCCTTGGGTGTGTGTAAATTCTCGTTACACACCCAGACTCATACTTTATTCTTTATATAATACACAGTCATGTGACATGCTTCAGCCAGTCATGCTTTCAGTGCCATTTTATAAGCTACATAAGAAACAGTATGAAATGAGCTTTGGGCACGGCATTGAGAGGCAGGCTAGTCAGAAGCAGCTGCCGCTCGGTAGTGTGCTGTTGTTGGGAAGGATGGTGCTGGGCAACCAGTGCTGGACTGACCCCTGGGCTGGACCAAGAGAGCCTGCTTCCTCTGTAGGACATTGCTCTGTGCAGTCTAGGCACTGAAGAGCTTGGCCCACACCTAGGGGAGAAGGAGGAGGGAGGAAGCGGAGAAACGAGAGAGAGAGAGAGACAGAGGCAGAGACAGAGACAGAGACAGAGAGAGAGAGAGAGAGAGAGAGAGAGAGAGAGAATATCCCATGTACAGTACTGTCTATATAATGGTCTGAGCTTCTGGAATCCCTTGGGTTCTTGTGCATGCTGACACTGGATACTAGTCTGCCCCCTGATGAAGCTCCCATAGCGATGTGCTGGGGCAGTAAACTGGCAGTATCCATTCTGCTGCTGCTAGTTAATTCAAGACAATAAACCTTTTGCATGTCACTTTGCAGACTTCATTATTTTTCTCAGTGGTCACTGTTTCTTGTTGTTGTTCCCATATAGTGAACTGCCTCGGGGGCAGGATGTCCCACTCCCAAAGCCCTGCCATGGATAGGAAGCTGTAACAGACATCAGGATGGCACTGGACTCAGCGGGTATGGGTGCCAATGGGCCAGAAGAGGGTGTACCCTAGGTAGTAGGGTATATTCCTAACATGAGCATAGCCGGGAGAAAAATGCTCTATAAAAAGAACTAGCCTCAGCGATCAACCTCTGATGAATGTGAAACAGTCTCTCTTCTTTGTTTAATTTTCAATTTGACTGTCCATTTTGCAGCGTCTTTGTGGCCAGAAGAAATGAAAGTCTGTGATCCTTCCATGACCTTGAGCTTCGCTGGGAGAAGTCCAGAAATTGCAGCTCAAGCTTGTGGAGCTGCAGCTTAATGCCATCAAAACCTTTATGGTGCATTCAAGTGTTGTAGCTGAGGCCTGGAAAAATTAAACAAGAACCCCTCTAGTTCATAATCTTTCAAGCTGTGTGCTGCTCTCAAAATCTCACCCCGTTGTCTAGGGCTACGAAAAAACTAAGCAGGAGCATCCCAGGTGGTGGTTCAGCAGCCTTCCTGGGGTAATTCTGTGTAGCATCTCGACTGCACAGGGAGGCTGTGGGTCGATTAATTTTAAATCCTCTCACAGCCAGGTTTTACTGGTGCTGTATGGGTCAGCGCCCTCAAATCCTCCCAGCAACCCAGTAACCTAAATATTGTGTGCTCTCACTGGGTTTCCGGCATGCCCGAAGCACTATCCCAACATGCCTTTCTCTTTATTTGTTCCTTTTCTAACTGCAATTTATGCCCCTTTACTGGCCTTGTCCCCATCTGCCCTTGACGATGACCCCTCTGGTCAGAGCGCCAGGGCAGTTGGCATCCTCTCTGTCTTGCACTAGTGGGTGTGGAGTATCTGAGTTGCTTGGCTAGACTTACAGTAAAACTGTTAGCTTATTTAAGCCAAATTATCACACTGCATTGAGACATTTTTTGGTTTCTCCGTGAGTTCACTATTTCTGTGTTGCCTGTCCCATCTGCCTCTGGCTGCCACCCACCCCCCAAGCTCCAATCACCCCTTACCTGTGGCTCTCCTTCCAACTCTGAGGCTTGTTCCCCATAGTGAGAGCAGAGTTAAGGTCCTCTCTAGAGTAGAGGTGGCAGGAATATGTGTGGGGCCCAAGTGTGATATGCATTAACCTACACTCCAGGCATATTTCTCTCTTTCTACCCTGCCCAGGGACATTGGCAGCAAGAGCATCATGGCGTGTGTGAAAGTCCTCCCTCACTAGCAGCTCCTACCTACACTACCACCAACATTCATCCAGGTGGCAGTTTTACAGGTGTCCACCTTCTGCAGAAATGGACAGTGTCCTCTGGGTTGCTCAATCAACCCCCACCACCACCAAGCCCTCTGGTAATCTGAACTTTCTGAACCTGGTTTGCTGGTGTTGTAAGAGGCAGTGCTGGTACTGTGCCAACAGTCCTTTTTAATTATTCAGTGTCAGAGCCTTTGGTACCATAGAGGTAGCTGGCTTCTCAGCCTTCAGTTTGGGATGATTCTGCCTGTTGTTCCACCGTCATTAAATGGTGGTTAAAGGAATCACATTTTTCTTCCATGTATTTGCCTTTAAGATCCTTAGGTCTGTGGTAGCATAGTCTACTGACTGGAGTTCAAACACGAGATTCAGGAGACTCGGGTTCATGTTCCAGCAGAGCCCCTTACTCATAACCTCTCTGTGCTTCACTCCACCCAACTGCTAATATTTATAAAAAAAAAGGAAGGCCCACTGATGCAGTGATAGTGCTACTGCTTGTGATGCCAATGACCTGGGTTCAGAACTGAGTCTGATTTGTAGGCAGGCCGGCCGGCCGGCGGAGGTGAGCTGAGCATCCCAGAGGATACTCTTCACATCGGGGATGGAGGATGGATGACTCCGCTATGCTACAGCCACCTGGGTGACCACAGGTGGCAGTGCAATTGCAGTCAGAGATGCAGGGAGGACACCAACGTGCTGTCAGCGTCCTACAAGAGGGCAGGGTTAAAAAAAAAAAAAAAACAGAAAAATGGCCAGGCACAGCAGGAGGACATTCGTCCCTCACCGTAAGCCCCCTACCACCGACTATGGCACTGTCTCCTCTGAAGCTCCTACCCAGTCTCCACTGGGGGTAGTGTCCCCTCCCAATGACCCCGTCCTGGGGGGTAAGCCAGGGAGTCTAGGAGGTGAGGTAAGTCCCAGAGAAGGGGGGGTGAGGGGGCTGGGGGGGTGTGTGGGTTGGACCAATGGGGGCTGGCTGGCCACAGAAAGTGAAAAAGCACACTAAATTAAAGAAAATATTTATAAACAAGCAGAACCCCCTGAAAATGAAATATTACATCTCAGCAGGCCTATTCTGGATGAATAAATTGTAAAGCAAAAAATGCTTTGGGACACAGGGTGTGCAAAAAACTGCAGCACTGAATTCACAGAACAAAATATTCCTTCCCTTTTACTGCTTCATATTCACTTCAAGGGCAGGTGAAATGTAGCTGCATCGCCCAAACTCTTCATATCACAGTGCAAAACGCTGCTTCACTAATGGACAAGCAGGTGCACTGAAACACCTGAACCACCCACTGATTTAAAAAGTCTGGTAACACGCTGACATCAATCAAGATCCCTTCTCAGGCAGACAGCTGCTGACCGTTCTTATCCTAGCAGAACCCAGTTCTCCCAGTCTCACTTTACCAGCGTCTGGCATTCTCTTATCTGTGCAAACAGTTTGCTTAATCTCTGCTTAATTCCCACAGAACATCTGATCAAATCCCAGGACGCAACTTGAAGCCTATAGACAAGATGGTTAATCAGTAGCAACAACTTAGTGTGTCGCCATCTAAAGCCAAGCGTTCCTATAACTATTGGTATAATCATCTGTGAAACTGTGTATATGTGTGTGTGTGTGTGCGTGCGTGCGTGCGCATGTGTGTGTATGTGCCCACACACAAGAATATAACCCTTTATCTATCTGTATATTCAGTATTTATGTATTATCTAGAAGTTATGTATCTATATAGCGTATGCTTGGGTCTCGATCTAGTGGGAACCTATGTAAACTAATTATAAAACAAGCATTTGTCAATGCCGAATGTTGCTTGCTTGTATGTGCTGTTTAGGTATTTGGAAGTCATTGGAGTGCAAATATTGAAAATTCGCGAACTTAACGGTGCGTGAACTAACGCCGCTTTCATCAAAACAGTCATTTTTAGAAATTTTTTCACCAAATTTTCAACATAGCCATTTTAAGACCTCTGCTCATGAACAGTGTCACTGTGATTTTCTTAATGTGTCCCATACATGGATTTCGCACACCGACTGTGCCATTGTGCGCTACATGGGCGGAAACACGTTTTGGGCAAGATGTGAAAAATTAAAGCTGTACTGCTCATAAGGAGGTGTGGTAAAATGGCAATGTTGGAAATCTGGAGTGAAAATATTGAAAATTCACGAACTTACAAGCGTGCGTAGGAATTGCGCAATGTAAGCTTGTAAAACAATCATTTTTAGAATTTTTCACCAAATTTTTAACATAGGCTTTTGAGAGCCCACCTTATGAACACTGGCACTGTCATTTTGTTAGGTGGTCCCGAAAGGATTTACGGCGCAGTGACAAGTAAAATCACCGTCAGGCCCGATTAACGCCATGACAGTGCAAGAATTCATGAGGAGGGGTCCCAAAAACCCCATGTTGAAAATTAGATCCAAAATTCCCAAAATGCCTGAGATATGCAACAAAGTTGAAAAACCCTATTTATTCCATTACACAGCTTACGGCATTTCCTCAGTTCGCGGTCAGCTTTGAAGAGTGCAGGCGTGTTCCTGGTCCACGATGATCGTCACAATGCACTCTGGAGGTAAAATATGGAGTGAGGGGTGTGGGAGGCAGGGTGCACAGTGGGTGGGTGGGGGCAGGGAGACTGCGGGGACGTTTTTATTTACAGATTTTTTTTTTAATGAAGGCAGCTGTGGGGCGTTTGCCACGCTGGGGTGGGCTCCCAGCGTGGCAGCTGAAAAAACTGTTTGGGGCTGGAGCTGACAGAGTTGGGCACCCCCGTTGGCTATAACAAGATTTGCCACGCTGGGGTGGGCTCCCAGCGTGGCACCTGGAAAGCTTTGGGGGGGCTGCAGCCGTGGAGCCAACGGGGATTGGGCATCCCGTTGGCTATAAATTTGCCCACGCTGGGGTGGGCTCCCAGCGTGGCACCTGGACAGCTTTGTGGGGGCATGGAGCCAGCGGGGATTGGGCACCCCGTCGGCCATACAGTGAGTGCGTGGGGAGGCGCATCAGCACGCAATATGCGTACTGCGTGTGTGTGGGGGAGGCTCTGCTCACTGAAGCGGAGCTCTCCCTTTCAACTGTATGGCACTGCATTTGCAAGCTGCTGTCATAGACAGCTGCAGCAGTCATTGGAGAACTGTGTACGCCTGCAAACACACTGACTGAATTGGAAGACAGGGTGCCACACCTCGAAAACTCAGATGATTGCACTATGTTTCTTGCACAAGCATGCAAGCAACATAATGAGTAGGAAAATACTGCATCCTGATTGGTTGGCAGCCATGCATAGTAAGTGACTACCCAAAGTAAAAAAAAAAAAGAGCTGTCAATCAAGATAGAGTACACAAACCTATCAATGCCTGCTGCAAAAACACTTGCTGCCTGGCACTACAAATATGGCTGTCACCTTTACTCCCACCTAAAAAGTCAGTTAGATCCTAAAAATGAAACTCCAAGAAAATTAAAAAGGAAAAAACAAATAATTGATTAAATGTTCTTTCCCGTCATACTCCCTTATGGTACTATGCATAGCTTTACTTTCTTGCCCTTCTTACCTGACCATCAAAACCCTCTTCCTATTCTTACCTTCTCAGCCTGCTCCTGCCCCTAAATTCTCATGGCCCTCAGCTCTCTCTTTCTCTCTCTCTACACTACATTCCTGAACCCTTAGGGCCTACTTTTGTTTTTCCATCATACCAGATTTAAAGGAAAACTGTCTAAATCCATGCCCTCCCAACCCACAAAAGGCTTACCCCTTGATTCAGCTTTTTATTTCGAAAAGCAAGTTTTTCTCGCGCTGCCACGTAATATATTTTTATTCCGAAAAGTCTGCAAACTGAGAATATGGTGGACGCTGGGGGTTCCATTTACTGTAAGAGTGGGCGCTGCGCTTCCGCTTCAATACATTTTGTATTGAGAGAGTGGTGAGCTGCTCCGTATCTTTACAATAAACCCCCAGCATCGCCATATTCTCGGTTCACAGACTTTTGAATAAAATAAGTAGTGGCAGCTCAAGAAAACACACTTTTCTAAATAAAAGCTGAATCGGGGTAAGCTTGGGCCATGGACTAGACAGTTTCTTAAGTCTTTTCACGTGCCAGCTACAAACTGTATCTAATGTTAACTGCGAATTTCTCTCAATTTGTATTATACATCCTGTGGTTACCATCACTATATCACTGCCCCATTATGCGTCAGATGTTAATTTGTAAATTGTATATATTGTAAAGTCTGCTTTTATTTTGTCTGTACCAATTTTATCCCACTTTCCCCTTCCCCCAGGATGCATCTGGAAATGAGCATTTTGCTCAGCATGCCTTCCTGGTAAAACTTTTCAAATAAATAAATAAATCTTTGCTGGTTACCCTGCCCAGATAAACTTGAACCTCTTTATTTATTTATTTTATTTAGTTTTTGTTTACCGGGTAAGTGCACTAGCCAACACAATGACTATTTTCAGGCACGACCCGGGAGAGTACAACATAATGAACAAGTACAAGACAGGAGAAGCAAACAATACATTAGTCAAGGAAAGGACAAATATACAAAAATATAAGAACCATGAGGGAACTAATTCAACATCACAGAGGTAGTAGTAGCATTACAAGTTCTCATTGTGGTGAAAACAATTTTAACATGGTACAAGTAGAGGGAAACAGAAAGCATAACAGTAAACAATGGTAGGCAATGATGCAAGACAAGTGGCAATAGTTGAGGGGATAAACACAGGATAATTCAGGCAAACACAGTTTATAGTATAGAATTGGGTGTCAGGTCTAACTCTGAAAAATAAAATCTATAGGATTAGAGAGGAGGAGGAGGAGGGCAGGAGGAGACAGTAAAGTAGTATAATGAGAAGAGGGTAAGGAAAGGAAGGAAGAGTGGCAGGAGTAGGGAAGGACATGTATAGGAGGGAGGTGAAAAGGTGGAGGACCAGGCAAGAGAGAGACAAGGCAGAGGGATCATGGCATGAAAGAGTTAGAGCAAAGATACAGGAGGGGGGGAGATAGGGTTTTGAGAGATAGGAGAACTTGCCAGGCAGGCAAGCCTATGGACTTAGGGAATGAGGTCAAGACATATACAGAGAGAAACAGAAAAGGAATGAGAAGAGAGCACTGGGGCATGCGATTTTACCAGGACTATCAGGTGGGATCAAAACAAGTGCAGGAGCCAGTATGCTGATAGATAACCATAAGCTCATTATTATGTAACCCCTGCAAATGGGGGTTCCCAAAAGTCTTCCAGGAGCTTGCCTGAATGCTCCAAGCCTGGGTGGTGTTGGCGTCTGAGCTGCTTAACTGTGGTTGCAAGTGAGTGCTAGTTGAGCCTCCACGTACTGTCTCTTTAAGAGCTGTCTGCTTGCAGACTCAATTAGTTGTATGGGGGACTGTGTATTTAATGCTCGAATCCCACCGAGCTGCGAATGTCGCTCCAATTTGCAGTCGCTGAAGGTGCAAAGGGGCCCATCTGAAAGCTGTAACTGTTTGCCTGTAATCATTTAAAGCATTAGCAAAGTTGTAGTTGTCTAACCTGCCTTTATTGCAGCTGGGACTCTGTGTGTGTTACCTCTCCATTTTGGACCTAAACTGCTGTGCTGGGCCAATTGGGTAAAGGAGCCCTAAAATGGAGCCTGTGGGACGAATCAGAACTTGGACTCTTAATCTGAGCCAGCCACAAGGGGATTGTATGGGCAGTGACTCTGGGGAATGTAGTTTGACCTTGGCCTTTTTCTACCAACAAAGGGAATCTTATTGTAAGTGACAGCTGAATCAGTCAACAGAATAGTGTAGAGCTAAAGGAAATGCCCTGCTCTGTGACTGGAAAGATCAGATCAGTTGTGGCAGTGAAGAGAGAAGGGAGAAGGAGCTGTGTGCTTCTGCGGTGTATAGTTTCGCGTGGGAAGCGCACGTGAGGCCCTGGGTTTCGGTCTGCAGCCTTTGTGAGTGCAGGTTTGGACTGAATCCGAGTTGTGAGGAGAAAGAAGCACTAGAAGTGTGGAAACCAGGCTCACCCTGTAGAAGACTGGAGAAATTGCTGAATCGCGCTCAGTCTGTCAGGAACTGAAGCTGCTGTGTGTGCTCCCAGGTATTTTGCAGTAATTGCGATCGGGATCGAGGAGCAGCCGGCCTGGTATAGTACTTTCCTTTTATATATAAATGTGCATAGTGCTTGCGGGGAATTGCTATTTCAAATCCCCTGTACAGTGAATTGTGTGCTGAAGCTGGAAGTAAACCCCAGCTTAATTCGGACTGCATCCGTTTGCTATCAACTGCAGTGGGGTCCAGTTACAAGGACCTTGTCCTCATGCCCTGCTCTTCTGGCAATCCAGAGGGACATTCTCCATCTGATCCTCAGCTTGGGTGTTGTGAGTACAAATCAGGGTATTCCCCTGCAGCTTGTTTTTCAATCACAAGTGTGTGATCTAATTCTTGTTGTTTCACTGTTTCATGGACCGAGCCCTCCGGCTCCGGATTGCAATTGGGTGTTGTGCATATATTTTCTTCCACAGGGCCCTATCCATCTGCACCTGCCGGCCAACCCTGGGCAACGGACCTGGCTACCCAGAGTGTGACTTTTCAGACCCTGTATGTGTGCACAGTACTGCGATTTAATGCCACTAATTAACCTGATTTCCCCCTCCCGTGTTACTGTCCCCTAAATAAATCAGATTTGTTGTTGTTATACTATATACTGTCTGTGGTGGTGGTACTTATGGAAACAGTATTGTGTTTTGCTGTGTATGTTGATTAACCTTACTTTACAGGGGGTCCTCAGAGACGTGCTGCTGAATCAGTCTCGAGGTAAGTGGTATCTATATGAGTGAACAGTGTGTAAATGTGGGGTATTGGGGCTGTAACTCCGGTGTACTGTGTGAGCCACTAGAGGGAACCAAAGGGGGTCACAGTGTCCCAGAGGGCTGTGATCAAGCTAGTCTAACCACTACAAACCCTGACCTCTGGGTGGAGGCACCCGCCATAGAACCTAGGCCCTCAACCTGTCAGTAGTCAAGCAGGCAGGGGCAGTAGCCCTTGGGATAGCGCCACCTGGGTGTTACACTTAAAACACCGATGGGACCCAGCCGATTTGAGTTCAGGGGGAAGAGTATTCCAGAACTGGGGAGCCACACACTTGAAAGCCCCAGTGCCTTTAGCGGTAGAGCATCTTGGAACTTGGAATAGAGATTTGTCGGCGGACCTCAGACTGTGAGAGACTGAGTGGGGAATTAGAAGCTCTGCCAGAGATTTTGGGGTTTTGAGCCTTACAACAGAGTCAGTAAGGGAACCCAGATAATATTGCTTTGTTGCCATGGGGGAGAGCCATCCTAGGTCATCATAAAGCTGACAGCAGTGCCTTTGTCTTGAGGAGGAAGATGCATACCGACATATGTTATTGTAAGTGACATCCCATTTCTGAATAGCAGTTTTGTGAGCACTAGGTAGGATGGGGGCACTGTTGGTTAGGAAAGGTAGCAGTATACCCCTAGCAATGGTTTGTTTAGCAGATGATGTTAGCAAGTAACCAGATTTGTATGCTGCACCAAGTTTGCTGTTTACAGCCTTGCAGATGGATTGAATGTGCAGGCTCAGGTCAAGGGATTGGTCGAGCAGGACACCAAGGTAGTTAAAAGATGAGACAGTTTCAAGTTTTGTATCACCTAGGTCGTGAACTGTAAGGGAGGAGGGGCACCTACGAAGTTTTGGGGCTGAGCCAAAAAGCATGACCTTGGTTTTCTTCGCATTTAAGACCAGTTTGTGTTCGTACAGCCAGTTCTGTATATTTCTGAAATCAGTTGAGAGTGCCGAGTTTAGATTCTCCACTTTGTTATCGCTGGTATAAATGATGAGATCATCTGAGTACAAGAGAGATGAGCAACTTTTCAGTGCACAGGGGACATTATTTATAAAGAGAGAGAAGAGGAGAGGACCCAGGATGGAGCCTTGTGGTACACCCATGTTTACTGAGGCAGCCTCAGAAATGGCTGAGTTGAATTTAACTGCTTGTGACCTATCGGATAAATAGTTGTTAAACCAGTGTACAACCGGAGAGGAGAAGCCCAGGCTGCGCAAGCAGGATAGAAGTAAAGGGTGTTCCACAAGGTCAAGGCCTTGATAAGGTCTATGAGAACAGCACCAGTAAGTCTGCCTGAGTCCATGTTTGAGAGAATATCTGAGGTAAGTTTTAGTAGCGCAGTAGATGTGCTATGGTTTTTCCAGAAACCATGTTGAGCATCAGAGAGGATACCCCACTCTGAAAGGAAGTCTGGGTAGTGACAGCCTTTTCAAGTAGCTTGGACAATACTGAGAGAATAGCTATAGGTCTGTAATTGTTGATATCTTTTTTGTCCCCTTTTTTAAAGACAGGAGTTATTCGAGCAACTTTCCATAGGACCGGGACAGTGCCAGTGGACAGGGATAATGTATATATTTTTGCCAGTGGAGAGGCTATGTAGGCAGCAGCAAGTCTGAGTAAGTGGGGTTCAAGGAGGTCAGACCCGACACTAGTATTTTCAGATATGGATAAGACAAGTTTAAAGACTTCTTCTGCAGTAATTACCTTAAAGTAGAAAGGAGGAGTATGCAGAGATATCTGGGGAGCTGTAGAGGAGCTAAGTGTCCTGTGGGGCCATCTGTCCTGGAGGGGAAAGGTCTGTGGTGGGAAAGCAGAGGTATACAGAGACAGATCCGAGAACTTCTGGTTTAGAGTGTTTGCAATAGTCTTCGGATCATTACAGTGTGCCCCATTTAGTATCATATCCTTAGGGGTGTGGGACTGGGAGGATCCCAAAAAGGTTTTGATATGGGCCCAAAATTTCCTGGAGTCCGACGCTGAGCTCACGAGCAGGTCCTGACAGTATTTACTTTTGGCTAATCTTATTTTCCTTTTACAGAGATTTCTGCAGGCCCTATAAGTGTTAAAATCAGCCATACGCCCAGTTTGTTTAAAACGCTTCCATAGCTTATCCCTTTCACGTAGTTCGGTCAGGAGGTCCTTTTGTAGCCACCTAGTTTGCTTGCCTTTTACTCTCCTGGTGATCTTAGGGGCATGCCTAGACTGGATAGCAGTAAATTTATTGAGAAAGATGTGCAGAGCCTCTTCTACACTGTCTGTGAAGTAGATATCAGTTCAATCTACACAAGAAATGTCCTGAAGGAACGCCTTTTCATCATGCTGTCCAAAATTCGTGAAGGTAACATAACAAGGTGGAGGAAATGGTGGGTGCTCCTGAGGCCCACATGCAGAAAATTGGAGTATGGTCGGTTATAGCATCCGCAAGGAACCCTGTAGAGATCATATGCTCAGGCCGGGTTGTAAGTAACCAGTCTATAAGGCTACCAGTTCTGGTTGGATTTGGAGTCCTGGTCAGTCCAGTAATCATCTGATATAGGTTATAGGTGCTAGTCACTGATACCAAGGAACTATGAGCAGGACCCAGCCAATTTAGGTTAATATCCCCAAGAATTATAGCCTCATTTTGGTTTATATTTGAAAATATTTTGTCGAGTAGGTCTTGCAATCCAGTCAAGCCACCAGAGGGAGGTTTATAGGCACAAACGATATGAAGCTTCTTTGTACCTAATGTAACAGTGACATGTAGATGTTCACATAGCTCAGAAGAGGCCGGGTCGAGGACAGTTGTTAGGTTGAGGCAAGATCTGTGATAGATGGCAACACCACCACCGCATTTGGTTTTCAACCTATCACTCCGTATCAGGGAGTAGTTGACTATTGGGCAGAGAGCGTCAGATATACTGGGGTTTAGCCACGTTTCTGAGAGGCAGAGGATGTCAGGGTTGAAATCATTCATCCACACCTCAAGTTCATCCTTGTGGCATGTTAGACTCCTGATATTCATGTGGGCAATAAAGAGCCCTTTTCTTGGAAGACCAGATAGGGCTTCGGCAGTAAGGTGAGTGAAAGGGCCAGGATTGACCTCAATATCGCCTGCCAGAAGGAATAAAAGCAATGCCAAGAAGCAGAGCCTTACCAGGTAAAAGATTTGGATATGGACGAACCTCCAACTCCACTTTTCAAGGCCAAGGAGCATATAATAGGTACAGCCCTTAGGGTACAGGATAAAAAGCCAAGAAGTTACTGGCCAGTGTTTAGTAATAATTGAGTTGGAGAAGCGAAAATCCCAGGTATCAGACCCCATGCTAAGACGGTCACAGGGAATACGGAGTGATGCTATGTTCATACTGATTAGAGCAAGTATGATAAGGGGTATACCACCCAGGCGGTATTTACCCATAATTCCTTGTTCAGGGTACACTTTGGGACAAGGGACTGTATTGGCTCATGGATTAGTGTATATCATTGTGGGTGGTTTGAGTGATTGTTGCTTAGAACATGAAGGTAACAATGAGATCAGGGAATTTAGAGTGGGGAAATCTAATAGGCAGCAGTAAGAGGATGCTGAGGCTGGGAAGTAGCAATATATAAGGATACCAACGGAGCACCCAAGAAAGAATGCCAGGGATTGTACAGCAATCCCCTAGTAAGGTTCGATTTGTAGGAAATAGCACTGATCCAAGAACATGAAAGATTAGCAGGGCTTGGTAGCCAGTGCAAGCCTTGAGAAAACCAGGCTGTTTTCAGGAAGTATCAATTGTTTACCCCCCTAGTGGCAATGCAGTATAAGGAGCAAATGGGATTTTAGGGACTTAGTCATATGACAGACCGAGTCCTATATAAGCAAGTGCCCACCCAGGGTGGGTGAGGTGGAGGGGGCAGGAAGCTAATTGCTGTAAATCACTTTTCCAGTAATGCTTTAGTAGCAGACTAGGCCCCCAAGGGAGTGCTCACAAGATTGCATGAAAACAGCTATTTTAAGTATATGTCAGTCCAGACAGAGGAAAAAGTTCACTATTTCAATTGATTTCGGCCCTCTGCCTGAGGTAATCACCTAAGCGGCACTACATTCCCTGGGTAGGCGAATTGAAGTGATCAATCGGTAAGCAGCGTGAAAGGCGCGCAATCAGCAAGCCACGAAGTAAAGCACAACCAATCAGATAAGCGGCGCATTTTTCCGAGAAACCCCAACGAAGTGCCAGGAACCAGGAGGACGTACCTTGCAATGGAGTTACGGCTTTGCCACCTGCTTCGAGGAGATGCAGCTGGGCTCACGGTTCTCAGGTCAGGGAGGAGTCCGAGCAGTGTAGCGCTCCTGCCCCACGGGGGGGGGGGAGCCTCAGGGGAGCATCAGTGTCGTCAGTGAGTCCGGCTTTACAGAGGCCTTCTGTTGTGTGTGTTTGTGTGCGGAGAGGTGAACATTCTGCCAGTAGACTTTTGTAGAGTTTTAATTCCTGTATTCCATGAGAAACAGAGGATAATGGATGGGCAACAGTGAGCAACAATGCTGCGTTCACTTCGAGAGGTTGTCATGACAACCTAGTAAACCTCGAGAGCAAAGCTCGGGAGGTTTACAGTTGTCTTGACACCTCAAGAAACGAAGACAGCATTACTGTTTAACTGTTGCCCATCCATTGTCTTTTATAGTGTATGGCCAACAGTCAAACAAAAATGGAGCATTTCTTGAGTGTTGCACAGCTGTCCTTCCCCACACAACATTGAATGAGCCATACTCTGCCCCCCCCCACCACTCAAATAGTCTCAAGGTATTTTTAAACAAAATTAAGCGGAGGGACCATACTGTTTTGTGTTGGCATCTGTGGTGTCTTTTCTCATTATCCATGCCATTCACTGCCACAGTACTGCGCCAGCGAAGTCTGTTTCTCCTGAGAACAGCCATTGCTTGAAGATTGTGCTGCAATTGGAGACAGAAGCAGATGCATAAGTGCGAAGACATTCATGTTATGCTATTGTTGTGACGTACTCAAGAGGGTATAACAACCTCTTGACATCACAACGACAGTACAACAATGATAGGAACTCATTGAATTCCATCGTTAATAACCCTCTCCCGTACACTATAAACATTTTCCTTCTGAATGTGTGGAAAGAGAGAGGGGGGGGAAAAAGGTAGGTAGGGAGGGAATACTTATTACTAGTCATTAATTTAAAATAAAGTCCTTGTTTTTTAAAGATTTCTCAGTTTCCCCATTTTATAAGTGCAATAAGACAGGTCATGCATTTATAACCACCCACACCCTGTTATGTCCTACCGCTTATAGAAACAGCACAGAAATCAATCTTTTATAATAGATCTCTGTGAAAGTATGTAACTAATTTACTAATTATGCATCGTGTGCCATGATGACATTTCTTCTGATCTGCAGTACGCTCTCTGACAGACAGATACTGTTGATAGATAGATAGATAGATAGAGAGATAGAGACAGAGAGATATAGATAGGAAGATATAGATAGAGATAGATAGCTAGAGAGAGAGAGATAGAGAGATAGATAGATAGATAGATAGATGCTGTCTGTAGATAGGTAGATAGGAGCGAGAGAGAGAGTGATAGATAGATAGATAGATGAATAGATAGATAGATAGATGAATGAGATAGGATATAGAGATAGATAGATAGATGGATACATACTATGTAGACAGATAGAAAGATAGATAGATAGATGTATATAATGGGACTGGCTAAAGAGGTATGCCATCACTATGGCAACATCTTTACCGCGACCGACACTACAGGGACAACAGCGCCAGGTTGCTGTAGGTGTCGGCGTGGGATTCCAGCACTGCTTTCTGGGGTGTGCACCCCGCCGAAGCAACTCCGACTCAGGGTTGATTAATTTAGTAGCGAAGGTGCGAGGCAGAGACCCCTGCATCGGGGTTCGGGGCAAAGCTCCCCGAAGAAAACACAGTCTGAAGTGACTCCCTTTAACATCGGTCAACAATGAAATTGTCGACCGACTGTCATAGATCTGCTAAAAAATACAGTAGTCAGATAAAAAAGATATCTTGGTGACAACAGTAACAGAGATATCATGAAAAAATATCTCAATTACTGTTATCACAATTGCTATCTTTACTGGTACTATCGTCATAGAGCACAGCATCAATGACTGACATACTGAAACTTGACTGGACCAAGTAAGCGTGAGCCGAGTTTAAACCGCAGCTCCGTTACCTTTTCTTTTTTGTCTCTTAGGTGTCAGTATCCAACCGAGTGTTACTGCCACTGTCTCTGAAATCATTTTACAAACAGTAATACTGTGCTGTGTTAGTGACGTCCAAAGTTAAAACACAGCTCTGATTACATTTTTTTTTTGTTTTATTTTTTTTTTTCTCATGCAGCTTCCATGGCTGTCATTAAAACATTTTTAGTACCCATAACTGTGTCTGTCATTGTTCTTAACAGTAGTACACAAAGTGTTAGCACCGGACTACCTGAACTTGTTGGGAGCAAAGCAAAGCGTTTTCTTTTTTTTTTTTTGCTGACTGCTAGTATTAGAGGGGGGTGATGTACCTGGGGTAAATGGTAGGTGGGGGTTAGTCCTCTGTTGATTCGTCCACTCATATGCACTCTAGCTGCTGAAACTAAACAATTGTGTCCACATGTACAGGACGAGTCATTTTCACAGTTCCACCGTGCAGAGAATGAATCCGCATTGCAATCCATGACAGCAAAATAATAAGAAAAACAAACAAAATAAAAATACTTGCATTGGGAAAAACCAAAAAAACTAAGACAACGTGTGTCAGAAGTACAGTGCCAGATGTACTGAAGACCAAACAATAACAACAGCACAAATGCAAACAGATAAAATGTCCTGCTAAATTATAATCAAAAACCGAGTCCATTTAACCCGCTCCCCCAAAAAGAAAAAAGAAAGAAAGAACAATTTTTCCATTTTGCTGTCACTGGGAAGAGGCCCACGTGAAGTAATTGCCAAGGCAGCGCCACCATGCCTCAACACGTAAGTCAGCCCCATTACTTCAAAGGAAACTGCAGCATCCAGTGACACCTGTGGGAAAAATGGGCTGACTAATGAAAGTGCAGTATGCAAATGCATAGCATACAAATAGCGTCATAAAACACATTCAGCCTAGCCAATTGTGGCCATGGGAAAATTGTTCCATGGCAACCAGACAGCATCGGTGGAAAAAAAAGCGGAAAGCTAAAAAGTTAACAGACAAGTAGTCTGTGAAACTGATATTAAAATACAGTGTAAAAAACAATTAATACACCAGAGCACTGCAACCGTCCTGCCCAGTTTTTAGCCACTACAGTTATGTACATCAAATGTGTGATGGGCTGCCGTAACATATCAGAAATATCTTCATTTGTTGACTTTGACCCCAGTGAAACCTTTTTGTGCTCCGACCACTTGTAAGGTCACTGGGGTCAAACCAACTCATAGAAGATATTTTGATGTTATGGCAGCCTATCTCATATCCTGTATAGATAGATAGATAGAGAGATACTGCTGATAGATAGATAGATAGATAGATAGATAGATAGATAGATAGATAGAGAGATACTGCTGATAGATACTGCAGATAGATAGATAGATAGATAGATAGATAGATAGATAGATAGAGAGAGAGATATTGCTGATAGATACTGCAGATAGATAGATACTGCTGATCGATAGTCAGACAGACAGACAGACAGATAGATAGATAGATAGATAGATACTGTCTGTAGATAGACAGAGATACTGTCTGTAAATAGGTAGATATTGTCTGTAGATAGATAGAGACTGTGGACAGATAGATATACTGTCTGTGGATAGATACACAGCTAGATATAATGTCTGTAGATAGACACTTGATAGATACTGTCTGTAGATAGATACTGTCTATAGATATATAGATACTGTCTGTAGATAGATATTGTCTGTAGATAGATAAATACTGTCTATAGATAGATACTGTCTATAGATACATACATATATACATAGATATATACTGTCTAAAGATGGATAGAATACTGTCAATAGATAGATATTGTCTGTAGAATGAATACTGTCTGTAGATCGATAGAGATTGTCTGTAGATAGATACTGTCAATCGATCGATAGATAGATACTGTCTGTAGATCAATAGATAGATGTACTGTCTGTAGATAGATATTGTCTGTAGATAGATAGATAGATAATAGTTATCTACAGACAGTGGATCGATCTCTCTATCTCTCTTTCTATCTATCTGTTTATCCCTCTATTGAGAATATCTATCTATTGATAGACAGTGTGTATCTATAAATCTATAGAGAGTTTATCTATTGACAGACAGTATCTGCTTGTCTGTCTGTCTATCTCTCTAGCTATCTATCTGCAGTATCTGTATATCTGTCTTCTGTCTCTCTGTCTGTATCTATCCATCTATAGACAATATCTTGCTATTGACAGAAGTATCTATCTATAGACAGTACCTGTCTAGCTGTCTGTCTATCCATCCTCTATAAAGAATATCTATTGATAGACAGTGTGTATCTATCCATCTATAGAGAGTTTATCTATTGACAGACAGTATCTGCCTGCCTGTCTATCTCTCTAGCTATCTATCTGCAGTATCTGTATATCTGTCTTCTGTCTACTGTCTCTCTGTATCTATCCATCTATAGACAATATCTTGCTATTGACAGAAATATCTATCTGTCTGTATCTATAGACAGTACCGGTCTGTCTATCTATCTATCTCTCTATAGAATATCTATCTATTGATAGACAGTGTGTATCTAACCATCTATATAGAGTTTATCTATTGACAGACAGTATCTGCCGGTCTGTCTGTCTATCTATCTAGCTGCAGTATCTGTATATCTGTCTTCTGTCTACTGTCTCTGTCTGTATCTCTCCATCTATAGACAGTATCTTGCTATTGACAGGCGTATCTATCTATAGACAGTACTTGTCTATCTGTCTGTCTATCTCTCTATCTAGCTACCTATCTTTAGCAAAAGTAAAAGAAAGAGGAGACAGATAAGGTTCTCAAAAGAGGTAGCAGAAAAGGTAAAGGCTAAAAGAGTGGCATTCAGAAGGTACAAGGAGACCCAGAGAGAGAGAAGGATAGGGGAGCGTATCAGGGAAAACAGCGGGAGGCCAGGGAAAGCAATAAGGAGCAGAAAGGTGCAAACTGAGGAAAGAATAGCTGAGGGAGTACCAAAGGGGACAAGACATTTACATAGAAACAAAGAACATAGAAGTTGATGGCAGATGAGGGACATAAGACCCATCCGGTCTGCTCATTTTTTCTACCTTATCATTCATACTCATCTGTATTGCTCCCTTATGCCTATCCCATGCCTCTTTGAAGCCCTGCACTGTATTCATATCCACCACTTCCTGAGGTAGGACGTTCCATGCATCCACCACCCTTTCTGTGAAAAAGAACTTCCTCACATTACCCCTTAATTGACCTCCCTCTAATCTCATGCTTTTAGGTATGTTAGCGAGAAAAGGAAGACAAAGGGAGGGATTGTATGGTTAAAGAGGAAGGGGATTACTGTATGGAGGGGATCTAGAAAAAGCAAACATCCTGAGCAAATAATTCTGTTCAGTGTTCACCGTAGAAGAGGAAAGGGAGGGGAGGGGAGGGACCACGAAAAGATGCCAGGAACTTTGATGGGAGGGAAATGGAGACTAGTCCATGTTCTGTGGAGGGAGTCTGAAAAGAACTTGCTAACCTGAAGGTGGACAAAGCCATGGGGGCAGATGGGGTACATCCAAGAGTGCTGAAGGAGCTCAGAGGGGTACTAACTGCACCTCTGACAGACCTATTTTTTTTTCTCATCATATTTTTATTGGAATTTTTTAGTTTTCTCATACACAGCATTAACACATATAATACAAACTGAAACAAGGACAAAACTGAGGATAAAAGAAGAAAATCAATCAATCAATTAATCAATCAATGTTGGCTCTGCGCTAGCCTGTTTGTATCTGATATTACGTATACTGCAGTGTTTGACAGCAATTTCAATCCTGTTGTTTCTTTCTGTACCTCTGTATTGTTCTCCCAGGTCCACCTCGAAAATAAGCTTGCTCAACGGTGTCTGCCTGGTTAAATAAAGATTTTGATTGATTGATTTCCATCTAGGACTAGAGTTTTGGAATAAGGGAAAGGTCTGAGACCACTCCCATGAACCAAATCTCCTTAGCTTGTTACTGATCTTTTCCCTTACTTGTTTCCAGAGGCCTTCCCTCAGAGCTGCGGTCTTTCCCAGCATCAGCGATGCACGGAAGGGCTCCCATATATTCAGGAAGCGCACCTCCCTATTTTCAACAGTATAGGTCAGGCACTCCAGTGCAAGCACCTGTATAGTCAGGGTTCACCACTGCTGTATTGTTGGTGTCAAAGCTGAGACCCATGTGTTAAGTATACAGCATCTGGCCAACAGCAGCAACACTCTTACCCATCTAGGAATTACTTCCTCCTCCAGGACCCATCACCTCCACTCCAAATAGCAAGCAGAGTGGAGTCACCCCTAGCTGCCTACCCCACATTCTTCCCACTTCCTGTGCAATTGCACCCCAAAAGTTCTGTAGAGTCCTACAGGACCAGAATAGTGTAGACAGACCTATTTAACAGATCACTGGAGACCGGCATGGCCCCGGAGGACTGGAGAAGGGCAGATGTAGTCCCACTTCACAAAAGTGGTAGCAAGGAGGAGGCAGGCAATTATTGGCCTGCCAGCTTGACATCAGTGGTGGGTAAGTTAGTGGAAACACTGTTAAAGGAAAGAATTGTGCAATATCTTGGATCCAGTGGATTACAGGATCAAGGCAGCGTGGTTTCACAAGGGAAAGGTCATGCCAAACAAATCTGATAGATTTCCTTGACTGGGTGACAAAGGAGTTGGATCAAGGAGGAGCGGTGGATGTGACTGGCCTACCTGGATTTCAGCAAGGCTTTCAACACCATTCCACATAGGAGACTGGTAAGCAAGTTGGGTAACTTGGGGGTGGGTAATAAGGTGGTAACCTGGATAAAGAACTGGTTAGTACATAGGAAACGGGAGGGGAGTAATGGTAAATGGAGTTTACGCCGAGGAAGGGAGGGTGACCAGCGGGGTGCCTCAGGGATCACTGCTGGGACCAGTCTTCTTCAGTGTCTTCATAACTGACATAGTGGAGGAACTGCAAGGGGAGTTCTACCTCTTTGTGATGACACCAAGATATGCAACACAGTGGACACTTGGGTTACATGTCATGACAGCAATACGCAATACAGCGATTGCTATCATAAGGAATGTGTATCGACGAAAAGCATTTGATATCAATGCTCAGCGACCCGATCCGGCAACTTAAGGTATTTTTGCGGGGGCTGCACCCTCTCCACACCCCGACTAAGGATTGTTAACTCCAGGGGTGGATGTCAAGGATGGAAAAAACAGTGATGGAAAAAACTTTAACAGACAGTTGCAAGCAGCAGCAAAACAGTCACCACCAGGCAAGTACTGAACCCAGAGCCTACTACACCATAGCCAGTCCCCTTACCACCACACACAGGGCTGGCTTGGCTGCAGCGATGCTCTCCTGTCAAGCAAGCAAGCAAGTCTTTATTTATATAGTGCCTTTCAATATCAAGGTGCTGTACAGGATATGAAAACATAAATATACAGGCAGACAGCAATATAAACCCTCCCTCCTATCCCTCCCTCACACCTCCCTATCCCTCCCTTCCTGTCGCTTTCCTCGCTATACCATCGCTACCCTTGCAGGGTAGCTGATGATGATAGCGCCATAAATGAGTCACTGTTTTTATAGTCGCTATTTGTAATTGCTATCATCACTGTATATCGACACTGGGATCCAAAAGACTGGAAGAGTGATCAAGGGTATGGCAGCTGGATTTTAATACAAAAGTGCAAAATAATGCACTTGGGTGATAGAAACCCAGCAGCAGAGTACAAAATGGACGGAGTGATACTGAGAAAGACCAAGCAGGAAAGAGACCTAGGGGTAATCATATTGGGTGACCTAAAGTTGGCCAGGCAGTGTGACAAGGCAGTCGTAAGGGCTAATGGAATGCTGGGGTGCATAGAAAGGGGTGTCGCCAGCAGGAAGAGGGAGGTGATGCTGCCCCTATATAGATCACTGGTAAGACTCCACCTTGAGTACCATGTCCACTTCTGGAGACCATATCTCAGGAAGGACATAGGCAGGGTGGAGGCGGTCCTGAGAAGGGCACAGCTGAGCAAAAAAAAAAATTGCGCAAGCTGCCATAAAATGCGGAATAGGTCACAAACAAGCAGCCATTTTGAAAATGATGTGCACATGCAACAAGTTGCACTTGTGCAAGGATACCCTCTTGTGCTTCTCTTTTTTTGCCAAACATGCGTAATGTTTCCACTTATAAAAATCTGGTCCTCAGTTTTCATGTTGCTGTTCATAATTTTGAAGCAAAATGGATGAGAAACAAAGAAAATATTTGTATATTAGTTGATATGTTTTACATTTTTTTCTTAATTTCCCTCACGATGTAAGGGGCTCTTAAAGATACTGCGTTGTTTCTCTCCTCTTTGATTAGGCTTGGCAGCAGTCTCTACACTGTCCTAATATGACAGCTTGTCCCCTGCTGTAAAAGACGGCAAAACAAAACATAATTGCCAACAAAGAGGACTTGGGTGCTGTTGCACATGCTTGGGCCCCCTCCAGATTTTCCTATGTAGAGGTGTCAGAGGGCCGATAATGGTCCTTGGAGTGATAAAGGGATGATAGCAGCTTCAGACATCGGTGATGAAGTATGATAGATAACATGGACATGTGGAGCCAGTAACTTTGTATCAGGCACAAAACTGTTGATCGTCCTGCTCCAGTCTTCAAATGCTCGACAAAAACAACTGCAGTATCCAGCTGTTCACGGTAACTGAAGCCTCCAACATGCTGCATTTATAGGTGTCCAAGCTGACCTACAGGGTTAGCTAATGCATTCCCTCCCAGACAATCGATGCTAATAGTATACAGGCTGACAAGAAATGTTATCCACTAATATGATAAATGCACTCGATTGTTTACATGGTCCCACAGAGGTCTAATAATACAGATATGATATCACCCTGATGTGGATTTGGAGAACTTCCAAACAAACAGTAGAGAGAGAGTCATCCGTTACACGTGGCTTTTCTATGGGAAAGGCTGCCAGGGCTGCTATTTTGTCTTGTGTCTTCAGGTTTCTATTTTAGTTCCTCTGAAGAGCTCCCACCCTAACTACGCAATGCTAGCCCCAACATGCTGTCCGTCTGGGAGATGGAGATGGCAGAGTGGTTCCTGTGGTGCTTGAGCAAGCATGCGCGCGCGCGCACATTCACACACACACTCACTCACACCCAAACAAAACAAGTACTTTAACCTACTTTAAAATAAAAGCAAGTACTAGAACTAGTTAAGTAGAACAATGTGTCCATGCTATGAGTCATTTGTATAAATTCATGGCAATGAAGATGGTAATAATTTGATCTGGTAGTTCAGCACCTGATCCACAGAGCTCTACACACCACTACATGGGTGCATAGTGTAACCCCCCTGCAAATGGGGGTTCCCAAAAGACTTCCAGGAGCTTGCTTGAATGCTCCAAGCCTGAATGGTGTTTGGCATTTAAGCCATTTATCAGTGAGTGTTTTTAGAACCTCTGGTACTGTCTCTTTAAGAGCTGTCTGCTTGCAGACATAATTAGTTTGTATGGGGGACTGTGTGTTTCTTTGATTGAGTACCACTCAAGCTGCTGCCAATTCACTTCATTTTGCAGTCACTAGGAGTGCAAAGGAACCTATCTGAAAGATGTAACTGTTTGCCAGAAATTATTTAGAGTAATAATGAAATTACAGTTTGTCTAACCTGCTTTCTTTGCAGTCAGAACTGTGTCTGCTAGTTCCCCATTCTAGTTTTGAACTGCTGAACTGGACCAATCAGTGTGGGGTAAGCTAGCTCTAAAATGGTGCCTTGGGACGAATCAGAACTTGGACTCATAATCTGAGCCAGCCACAAGAGGATTGTATGGGCAGTGACTCTGGGAGATGTAGTTTAGACTTCAGTGCCTTTTGGACCAACAGCAGCAGTCTATTGTGAGTGACAGCCAATCCAGTCAAGAACTGGGAGGAACTCAAAGGAAGTGCCAGTTTTGTCGGTTGGAGTTTCAGTTGAGCTTTGGCAGTGAAGAAGGAAGGAGCCCTGTGCTTTTCAGTGTGCAGTTTTAGTCAAAAGCGTGTAAGGCCCAGAGTTCCGGTCTGCAGCTTGTGTAACAGCTTGTTAGGACTGAATCCGTCCTGTGAAAAGAATCAAAGGATCTCTGAAGAGTAGAAACCAGGCTCACCCTGTAGAAGACTGGAAGAATTGCTGAAAATTGCACTCGGTCTGTCAGGAACTGAATCTGCTGTGTGTTCTCCCGGTTTGTGCAGTAATTGCGATCGGGATACAGATGCAGCCTGCCTGGTATAGTGCTTTCTTTTATATGGATGTGTGAAGAGGTTTGTGTACCTCAAGTGAGCCCTGCTGACATTGAAGGACCCTATCTTATTTGGAGGTCGTGAGTACTAATTCAGGGTCGCTCCCTGTTGAATTGCCACATTAAATCCAAATGGAATTACTGTACTGCTGACTGTTTAATTCTCCTTTTCTCTGTGTGAAAGGGCCCTACCAGCTGCCACGGTTTGGACTGCCACTAGGGCTTGGGTACCCAGGGACAGTAACTGATAGGGATAGGCCTGTGCACAGAGCCATAGATAGATTATTAGAGTGATAAGCTAATTAACCTGATTTCCCCTGTCCTTGTTATATCCCCTAAATAAATCAGAGCTGCTTGTTTCAGCAAAGTTATACTGCCTGAGGTATTTGTCTATGTTAAAGTACTGTACTGTGATTGTTGCACTGTATCTCATTTCACAGGAGGTCCCAGTGCGGAACCACACCTGGGGTAAGTGTATACTGTGAAGGTAATTCTGATATATATGTGGGCCACTAGTGGGAAGAAAGAGGGTTGCAGTGTCCCAGAGGGCTGTGACCAAGTTAGTTTAACTATTGCAAACCCTGACCTCTGGGTGGAGGCACCCGCCATTGGATCCAGGCCCCTCAACCTGTTAGTGGCAAATCAGGCGGGGGTAGTAGCCCCTGGGATAGCGCCATCTAGGGGTTACAATAAGAAGGCCCTGGATATGTGGAACCCCCTCTTTGCAGCTGTGGAGGCCTCTGTACATCTCTGCAATCAATATATCATGAACTATGGGAAGGGGGTCCGCTGGGGGCGGGGTGCTAGCACTCCATGACCATTCAAGGCAGGATCTATGCACTGTAGTAGCCTTCTGCATGGAACTTTAACTACACCAGGGGAGCCCCCAAAGTAAGTCCTATGTGCCCTCTGGCCATGGGTGCAGGTGACATTCTAGGGCTCCAAACGGGGCCCCTGTTTGTGATCCTTATTGCTCTGCAGCCTCCTGGAGGGCTGGGCTGTATGATGGCCCTATTTTTTCAGTTAAAAAATTATTTTTGTAGTAAAGGGGATACGGCAGTCCAAGCGTGCCATATTCCACAATCCTCTGTTCCTGGCTTTCAGCTTGTTGGCGCAGCAACAGTGCTGATGCGTGCATTGTTAACAACCAGGTTCTGGGCGGTCAAGTCATTTGCGGTCAGTTGGAGAGGAGGAGGATTAAGTGTCTTAGAGGACGCCTCATCCTCCTCCGGGAGAAGACAGCCAGCTGTGGTGCATTCCTCCCACCTGGGTGGTCACAGGCAGCAGTGTACCTAGAGTGACTCACTGGATGGGGAGATGCTGACAGGTGACATACTGCACACACATGCTGATGAGATTAAGCAACCCCCAAAGCTCAGCATTTGTGGAAAAAGGGTAGAAAATAATGGCAAAATTGCCAGCCTGGGGCAACATAATAGACCGACCCCTTCCAAGCTCCACTGTGCCAACAAGGTGGCCTTCCCAAAAACCAGATCCTGTACTGTGGCAGTTGGGGCTGCTGCCCCTGCCATAGGGCAGATATGGGAGGCAGCAGGTAAGTCCATGAGAGCTGGGTGATGAGGCTAGAGGTTAGTCTGGAAGGGGCACAGCTGACAGGAGGAGGATAAACAGAAGGAAACAAATACAAAAAAAAATTCTCTGTTCCCCTAGCAATGGAGACGGTCAGCCCTAAGCACCACCTCTAATCAAAGCACTGCAAATCTTCCTAGAGTGATATAGTCTAAGAATAATCTTAATCCATGTGAGCTGGCCATGCTAGCCCTGTGTTTCATTAAGGGAACTATCTAAGGGGACTCAGCAAAGGAACTGAAACCACCTTTTTTTCTTTGCTCCCACTATACCAGCAGCATCCCTCTCTTTCGGTCCCTCACATCGCCACCTCTTCTACCACCTGGCTCACTGCTTGACTGCACTCCACTGGCACACACTCCTATCCAGACCTCTGGAAGCCTGTGGGGCCAGCTTGTCCCTGCCAGGGGCTTACCTGGCTGTCCTTGAGGAATAAACATCTGAAAGCTCCTTATTTCCCTCTCCATTGGTCTGCCTGTCCCTGCTAGGGGCCCTGTCATGGGCTAGACAAGGAGCATTGCTTGTAGCATCCAGAGAGTGTGTGTCCATCGAGTGCGTCTAGAAGGGTCCAGACATTAGGAGTGGCAGAGATGCCGTCATCCAGCTACCGGTGCCGCATTTTTCCTTTTCCTGTCCCTGCCTACCCTGTAGCCCATTCGCTCGCACAAATGCATGGTTGGCCTGGGAGGTGCCTGACAGTGTGGTCACACAGGCCATCATGGGCACCTCCACCAGGCACCATGAGGAGTTGCAAGACAGCAATGTGCGGCGAGCCTCCCTCCCCTCAGGAGGAGAGCATACAAAGGATACTCCTTCATCGTCTCTGCCAGTCTCTGCTCTTGAGGTCCAGGGTACAGGGCACAAACCCAGGTCACCAGCATGACAGAGTAATCCACCATCACTCAGTGCCATGGAACTGGCTTGAAACCATACAAACAGAGGTGAGAAAGAAGTAAGTGCCTCAGCTGGGACTTGAATCCAGGCCACCCAGAATGCCATTCAGACTGCTAACCAGCTGCGCCACTGAGACAACTGGAACCTGGGCTGTCCCTGAGCACATTACTCTTTCTCAAATGCACAACCCAATGGCAACACAAATATTTACTTGTAACAATCACACAGGAGTGCAGTGTGCATATTTATGGAACACATACAAACAGAGGTGAGAAAGAAGTACAGTAAGTGCCTCAGCTGGGACTTGAACCCACTTTTAAATGGAAACAGAAGTATTACCACCATCTACTAAATCTACCCAGGATGATATAGCTCTAAAGGTCATGAAATGCTGGTAGCACCTACCTGTGCTGGTTTGTAAAAATAACCAAAAATAAAGATTATTACAAGGATCAGAATTTGAAAGTCATGTATTTCTTATTTTTCTGTATCACTCGCTTGCAGGACATCTCCTTTGACTTGTGAGAAGGCAACGGGCAGCCTGGAAACCCCTCTCTTCTACAATTCACTGTTTGTGCAGAGCAGGGGATCCACTCTCTGGCTGATGTGGGCCCATTGGGAACCCAGAGTCCAGCTTGGCTCTGACCCTGACCCCACGCCATGCCTCATGTACGCAGACATGGACAAGGACAACCAGGGGCTGAAGATGCTGTCGGCTACGTTTTCATATAGGGACGAATTGCATGGACCAGGTACGTGTGAATCACACCAAGGCCATCCCAACTGTTGGTCGAACCCTCAGATACTACGATTCACTAGTAATTCACCCATTTTAAGTAGCTTATTAGGTAAATGTGGTAATTATTCATAATTTCTAGTATAACTTCTACAAAGCAAAAGTAATTCAAAATTAATAAGTAATTTCATTAAGATTCTAGTCATTTATGGTAATTTGAAGTAATTATGAGTTAATATCAAGAAACAGTAAAACACAAAGTAATTTTTAACAGCTTGAAATGTAATTGTATTCTTTTTGTGTAACGGGATCTACTGATATGACAACTGTGATATTTTTACTTTAATTAATAAAATCTCTCATTGGTCAGCATTTTAGTGTGGAATTTTAATTTTTTGACAATATATCCAGGGAAAAACTAGCAGGGATGCTCCAACTCTTTTCTAGCTGGGATGACGAAGGAGCTGGCAGGCAATATTCCACACATGTTCGGTATAACATATTAAAACCTCTAGCTCTAGAATGCAACGGAGCCCAGTGCTATCAGACACACCCACCTATTTACTTGACATGTTTAACCAGGATGAACCCACTCTGAGATTAAAAAATGTCATCCCCACTACCAACCCTCCCCGAGTCCTGGAATACCCTACGGAAGCTGGCTTTAGTCACTTTAGGAATGCAGCAGGCCTTATTCTAAAGAATTTTCTTTTAATTAAAGGACTTTGTTTATGGAGATGAATTAATCAAACACAAGGGTGAGGGGACTTCCTGTACTTTAGTTGTGGATTGAGAAGGTTTGCTCCTACGGGGAGGCATCTCCATACTCAACTGAAGGTTCTGAGTGGCCGATGACTTGTTCTCTGGGTGTCTCTTTCATACTAGATTCTCCTTCCCTACCTCCCACACTTCCAGCAGAGAAATAAGTGTCTAAAATTGATTAGAGGATGTTTCTGTTTCGCTAAATCAATCCAAATGCAATAATCTAAATGTGTAACCTCATTATGGAAAAAAATGAGTCACTGGTTTCAGTTTTCTGTGCTCCCAGAATGCTCTGCCAACCTTGAATTCTCTCCTTGTACCACACTGCAGCAAGGTTATATTTTTTTCAATTTATTTACCAAGGATAGCCCTGTTCAAATGCAATATCTCATTTTCAGTGGAGTCCTGCTTTGTACCATGTTTTTTTTACTTCATAAGTTTTTATTACAATAAATCATACAATCCAGTTAACATGTAGCAGAACAAAACAGGTATAGAAAACAGCATAGTTTTGAGAAAGAAAAATACATTAGCAATTAATCAAAGTAACATATTTACATTTTTTTCATGTTTACATTGGAATGTACCAGGTTTTTCATCTGGAAGGATTGAAGCAAGTTCAACTGAGCCCTGTAGCAGTAAATGTACCCCCCACACACACACCTCGGTGATGTGGGGGCTTCTGTCAGCAGGAAGATGGCTGGTCCTGGGTTACACTTAGACAAAGTAAAACAAGTACAAAGTGCCAGAGAAAAATATAGTTATCCAGAAGGCCAAGTAAGCTGGGGAATATTTTAAGCCAGAAGCCAGGAAATTGCAAAATACTAATAATCAAACAAACAGAATGCCACCTACCCAAAGTGGTTTTAGTCATGAAACATTGTGTATTTAAGGTGAAAGATAAAAGAAATATATTAGTATATAGGAACTTAAACTTCATTTTATGTTTGCTTGCGCATGCAAGAAACATTATGTAACGCTTACAGGAGAAGCGGGTTGTGGAGATGTGGCACTGTAGCAGCCAATGCCGCACTGCATTGTTGGGCTTGGCAGTGGCTCGGCCAATGCAGGGCCAGTGTGCTGAGTGACACTGGTACTGCAGAGTGCCACCGTTGTATGATTTCGCCGCTGCAATCAGGGGCCTCCTCATCATTGCAGCGCCAGCCATTCCGCTGCAGTGAGAGAGCAACCCATCATTGCAAGGCGATACCTTCCTGGTGTAACATTATCAGGACCCTGGCGACTGTATGCTGCCTCAGAGTGCATAAAGCCAACAGGGTGCCCAGTCCCTGTCGGCATGACCGACCCAGTTCATTTGCCAATGGGGCCACCCCCATCGGCATAATGCCTCCCTCCCATTTCAGTTGTGTGCCGAGTGCCCAGTCCCCTTGGCATCATCTGCCCGCCACATTTCTGTGCCGACGGGGCCCAATCCCATCTGCTTCAGTCCCCCTTCTCAGTTCCAGTTGCAGGCAGAGACCACTCCCTGTCGACATAATGTCCCCACTCCCAGATTTCTGCTGTGTGCCGAGGGGTGGCCAATCCCCCTCAGCATCATCGTGCCCCCATATCTGTGCCGACAGAGCCCCAATCTCAGTTGGCTTCAGTCCCCCTCCCACAAATGCAGGTGGTACATTGGGAGCACACCCCAGTGTACCAAACAACACCTGCAAAAAAAGAAAACCAACCCTTGTTGTCTTTTTTTTTTTACCTGTAAAACAAGAAAACGGTCCCTCGCAGTCTCTCCTGCCCCCTTCCCAAACCTCTGCCCACCCTCTGCACACTCTGCCTCACCACACACACCCTCACCCCATACTTGCTTCCGGAGCTCAGCGTGATGATCTTCAGTGGACCGGGAACACATCTGCTCTCTTCAAAGCCGACCACGAACTGAAGAAATGCCGGTAAGCTGTATAATGGTATAAATAGGGTTTTTTCAACTTTGGTGTATATCTTGGTCATTTTGGGGAATTTTGGCACCACATTTTCAACATGGGTTATTGGGACCCCTCCTCATGAATTCAGTCACCGTCATGGAATTATTTGGTCCCGAAAGGTGATTTTGCAGTCACTGCATGGAATCACCTTTCGGGACCAATTAACGAAACAACAGTGCCACTGTTCATGAGGTGGGACTCTCAAAAGCCTATGTTACAGATTTGGTGAAACAAATCCCAAAAATGACTGTTTTACGAGCGTGCATTGTGCAGTTTCCATGCACGCTCGTAACTTCTCGAATTTGTAATATTTTCACTCCAGATTTTCAACCTTGGCCTTTTTCCACACCTCCTTATGAACAGTACTGCTGCCATTTTGCACATCCTGGACGAAATGTGTTTTCACACTTCTAGCGCAGAATAGCGTGGTCGCTGTGGGAAATAAGTGTTTGGGACAGATTAAGAACGAGCGAGTGAGAGGGGGGAGTGAGCGAGCTCAGTGGAGCTCTGTCGAGGACTGCTGCGGATTTCTTTGTGGGCAGAAAAAGCACCAATGCAGGCAGGAGCCCAGTACAAAAGGGCAGCCTGCAGCGCCGGGGAAGTAGAACGAGCAAGTGAGAGAGGGGGAGTGAGCAAGCTCAACTGAGCTCTGTCGGGCCTTTAGAGTTGCCCACCCTGCCACCTAGGGTCCTGTGTGGTCCTATATTACAGCAGGGTCTCTGGGGTGGAGACAAAGCAATGATTGGATACTTTTAGGATTGTAGTAATAATACAGATTTAGTTCTGTTTATTTCTAATTGAGCGAAGTAATACTTAGAGAGCAATGGGATTTCTAACTGGGCTAGTGAAACTAAGAGGGCTGAGAACAAAAAGTATGGTAGCTGAGGGGTGAAAAACAGAGAAGGCTTTAGGATTGCTACAGTAATACAGTATCTAACAGATGAGATCCAAGACTGAATTAACCTGGTCAGGCAAGGGGACAGTAGAGGGACTAGTGGGGGAAGAGAAGGGGAGGAATTTGCATAAATAGGGCCCTAACAGTTGTAGTAGGGTACAGAAACCAGGAGTAAGAGCCTGTAACATAAGAT
Source organism: Neoceratodus forsteri (assembly GCA_016271365.2). Lineage (NCBI taxonomy): Eukaryota > Metazoa > Chordata > Ceratodontiformes > Ceratodontidae > Neoceratodus > Neoceratodus forsteri. The sequence goes on along the minus strand of JADMNL010000032.1, from coordinate 23,888,213 downwards.
GGGGCCAAAATGGGGCAGGTGCCACATGTCAGTAGGGCGGCATCTTTGGAAGGGTGGTGGGGTGTACAGCGTGGGTCCGCCATGATCCTGGACTGGGCTTGGAGGATGGGGGGTGTATGGTCTGTAGACAACTGGCTAGTTTGAGGGAGGAACTGTGGAGGTTACGGAGGAGTCTAAGTGGCAGGGCAGATGAGTATGGTAGGCATCCTGGGGGGATAGGGGATGGCAAGGGGGGATGGGGAAGAACAACTAGGGACTGAAACCGACCCCAGTATCAGAGGCACTAGTAGAAGAGAGGAGAAGGAAGGTGCCTGAGGCGAGAGGGGGCCTCCTGATGGGGAAGGAAGAGACCATGAGGAGTACCACAGGAAAGAGCAGATTGCTGTCGGTAGGGAGGACCAGGGGTGGGAAGGGGGCAGGAGGCAACAAGAGGAGGGGAACCGATAAGGGGAAGAGATGCAGGAGGGTATCGACTAGGAATAGATTCAGCCTCTGCTATGGGGGAGAGGGGGAAGCAGGAACATACTGAAGGGGGAAGGCACACAGGGCATGAGAGGATGGCAACAAGCAGGGGAAGAGATAGTGAGGACAAAAGGGTAGAAGGGGATTAGTAAGGATGGCAATCCCAGAATACAGGATATACAGCAGGGACCGGGGGTTGCACTCTATGTGAGGGAAGGGATCAGATGCATAAGGGATGAGGGAGAAGAGGAGAGGACAGAGGCACTTTGGGTGCAGCTCCTGGACTCCAAGGGCAGAAAGCTGAGGCTGGGAGTGGTGTACAAACCACCAGCCCAATCCGGGAAACTGGATGGGGAGTTGGCAGAGCAGATAAGGAGGGTGTGTAGAATGGGGAGTGTGGTGATAGTGAGGGATTTTAACCTACCAGGGGTTGACTGGAGCACCCCAGCCACTAGCAGTACCAGGTAGCAGGTGCTCCTTGATGCATTCCAGGATGGCCTTCTGACGCAATTGGTAAGTGGGCCTACAAGGCTTGGTAGCACTCTGGACCTAGTACTGGCAAATGGGGAGGCAGTGAGGGAGGTAAAGGTGGAGGACCCACTAGTGGGTAGTGACCAAAAAACAGTGTGGCTCGTTCCCACGCTGGGCAGGGAGACAGGAGGCACAGGCACTGAGGTGGTGGACTTTAGTAGGGTGGACTTTTGGAGGATGGGAGCAATACTGCGAGGGAGACTCCAGAATAGAAGGCCAGGGATGGGTGCAGAACAAAAGTGGGGAGTCAAAGACTGGGCTAACAAAGGCCACAGTAGCCTGCACCAGGGCCAGGAGTAAGAAGAGCAGAGGCAAGAAACCATGCTGGCTGAACAAGGAAGTGCTGCAAGGTGGGGGGGGGGAGGGCACAGAGGTCTGCATACCGGAAGTACAGGAGAACAGGGAAGGGAGAGGATAAGGAGGTTTATGGGAGTTGGTCAAGGGAGGTGGCCAGGAAGGTGAAAAAAGCGAAGGCCTCCAGGGAATGAAGGTTAGCACAGGGCATAAAGGGAGGGGAAAAGGACTTTTAAGTATGTCAGGGAAAAGAGGAAGTTCTAGGAACATATTGTGAGGATAAAGCAGGAGCGGACTGGGTGAAAAGGGGAGGAGCAAGCTGAAATTTAAATGAGTACTTCTGTCTGCTTTCACTAAGGAGAGGGATGGTCCACTACCAGCATGGGCTGGGGGTGGGAAAAGGGGAGGTGACAGACAAAGTGATCGGAGTGAAGGTGCTAGAGGGGCAGCAAGGGTGGACAAGGCACCAAGTCCTGATGGCATCCACCCCAAGGTGCTGAGGCAGATGGCAGAACTGTTGGCAGATCTGTTTAACACCTCCCTGGAAACAGGGTGTGTGCCCCAGTACTGGAGGGTGGCCCATGTGGTACCCATACACAAGAGTGGGCCTAGGGTGGAGCCAGGAAATTATCGGACGGTCAGTCTCACATCCATAGTGAGTAAGCTTATGGAGGCAATACTGAAGGAGAGGCTGGTGGTATTCCTGACAGTAATGGCCTCCAAGACAGCCGGCAACACAAGTTCATCTCAGAGAGGTCTTGTCAAACCAACCTAACAGAGTATTATGACTGGGTGACAGGGGCCATGCGGTATATGTCCTGTACTTGGACTTCAGTAAGGCCTTTGATACAGTGCTTCATGGGAGACTTGGGGGGTTGATGGCAGTGGGGGTGGGAAGCTGACTAAATGGATAGAGAACTGGTTACAAGGGAGGGTACAGAGGGTGGTGGTGGTTTGGGAGCACTCGGAACCTACAGCAGTGACAAGCAGGGTACCGCAGGGGTCACTGCTGGGTCCGTTGCTATTTGGGCTCTTTATCTCAGATACAGTACATGGAGTGGGGAGCAGGGTTAGTCTGTTCACAGATATCACCAAATTGAGGGCAGTGGTGGACAAAGGATGCATGGGAAAAACTACAGGGGACCTAACCAAACTAGAGACATGGTTGTTGGAGTGGCAGCTAGGATTCAATGCAAAGAAGTGTAAGCTGATGCACATCGGGGCTAAGAACCAGAAAAGGGACTACTGGTTGGGGGGGTGGTGAGGTTGGGGGATCACAGGAGGAGGAGAAGGACCTAGGGGTGTTGGTAACTGGGAGCATGAACAACTCAGCCCACTGCACGAGAGCAGCAGCAAAGGCAAACAGGATGCTGGGGTGCATCGCAAGGGGGTTCTCATCCAGACACAGGGATGTGATCCTCTCTCTCTACAGATCACTGATCAGACCACACCTGGAGTACTGTGTGCAATATTGGAGGCCATACCCGAGGAGAGATAAAAGTTACTGGAGGGGGTACAAAGGAAGGCAACTAAAATGTTAAAGGGGATGGAAGGAAAGGAATATGAAGTTAGGCTGAAAGAGCTGAACATGGACACACTGGAGGAGAGGAGGCATAGGAGGATATGATTGAAGCATTTAAACACCTGAGGGAGGGTAAATAAACCAGTACTGAGGGGGTGTTTAAACTGAGGAGTGGAAGAGATAAGGGGCATGGACGAAGGTTGGAAGGGGGATGTTTCAAGAGGGAAATGAGGAGGCACTACTTCACTGAGAGGGCAATGTCTAGTTGGAATGCGCTGCCAGAGGGGGTGGCAACATGTAGAACAGTCAATAGCTTTAAGGAGGAGTGGGATAAAGCAAGAGGAAGAGTCGGGGGGGCAGGGGCTGGGGGAGGAACTGAGGGGGAGGAGGCTGGGCCAGCTGCAATCTAAGGTGCTAGCTTCACTCTCTGGCAGACTTAGACAGACAGATTGGTCTGTTCTGCTGGCAGATTCATATGTTCATATGTAAAAATCACAGTGACTGTTCATGAGCAGAGGTCCTAAAATGATGTTGAAAATTTGGTGAAATAATTCTACTAAATGACTTATGCACAGGTGTTGCACAGTTTCCATGTACGTTCGGAAGTTCGAGCATTTTTAATATTTTCACCACAGATTTTCAACACTGCCATCTCTTCACATCTCCCTATGAATGGTGCAGCTGTCATTCTTCACATCCTGCCCTGTGATTTCATACATCTGGTGCACAATGGCACAGTCGCTGTGGGAACTCAAAGTTTGGGACACATTGACAAAAATCACAGTGCCACTGTTCGAGAGAAGAGGTCCCAAATGATTTCATGAGGTGGGGGTCACAAAAAGACCATGTTGAAAATTTGTAGTGCAAATACCAACAAACACCAAGGGTGTTAGGGTTTGTAACCACAATGTCCCACCCTGTACAGACTGACAGGCATTAGAGGTGTGCCTTTGGATTGCCAACTGTAATGCTCATGCCATTCCACTCCAACCCCCTGCAGCCAATGATATGCATCGAGGTGTGCCTTGGACTCTTCGGCCCCACAGTTTACCCCATTCTCCTATATTGCACCCATTTCAGCATATGTCCTTATGGAGTGGGATGACTGTAAAGCCAAACACTCCAAAGCACACCCCAACACGTGTTTGTGTCTGCAGGATAGGGTGAGGTGAAATGGCATGAACGTTATGGGTGACAACCCAAATGCATGCCCCAATGCCTGTCCGTCTCTGCAGGTTGGAGGTGGGTTGGCAGAAGTTCAATACTTCACTGCATCTGTCTAACTCCTGCATTTCCAGTGCTAATACCAGCAGGCAAACATTTGGCCTTGAGAAATGCTTGTTTTACTAGAAGTCATGCTGTTGGTCAAGTTTCGAGAAAGAGGAGATCAGCATAGTGTGATACAGATATATAGTATATACAGAGATATACAGACAGAGATAAAGGTGTGTGTGTGTGGGGCACCAATATAACACTGAAACCTGTTAGCCTTTACACAAGGTAGGGGAGAATTTTTAAATGGAGTTATGGGGCAAGTTTAAAATGTTTATTCTTTTTCATGTATACTAGGTAACAGGATTTATTTACCTGTGTTTATACCCGCCCAGCTGTACAGTATAAAAGTATTTACACAGCCCTGGAATAAATAAATCAGTGATGCTCACTCTCAAGTGTGCACCATCTGCTGTGCTGCCCACTCAAATATGGTGGCTGCTTGCCATCTGCAAAATCATGTGATGCTCCTTCTTCCTTTCTCTTATGTACGAGCTCTACGGTGGAAAGCTGCAGAGGACTCTGGGAGTTATGAGTTTAGCAAACAGAATTGCAATAGGAAAAATGGGTGAATCTCTGGTAAAAACAATCCTGAAGGAGAGAAAAATAAACTGGGCACATACCTAACAGCACTTCCTCATGGCTGTGGCTACAACAGTCCCATCCAGTACCGAGTGAACAAAAAAATTATTTATTTAATCAAAGTGTGGCAGACCTCCAATTAAGCCTAAACTAGCACTCTGGTCAGGCTGGTTTGGGCCCACTTGATGTCTGTCACAGCCATACTTGGCACTTTGATGTAAATAAAAGCTTGTCCAAGTACTCAGTGGGACTCACTCTAGCCACAACCATGAAAAAGGTGCTTTGGGGTAAGTACCCAGTTTACTGGTCTCTTTTGACACAAGTTCCTCCATGCTTGCACCTGCATTTCATAGAGACGGAGAGCTAGTGCCGTGTGTAGCTCACATGAATGTAGGTGTCACACACACACACACACACACACACACACACACACACACACACACCAGGCTCAGCTGTTGCTGCTAAACTTAGCTGTATTGCAGAGGAGTGCACTAGGGCAAACACACTCTGCTACAAGTTTCTTCCTGTCTTGCACTTCTTTGCATGTAGTTCTACTCAAGAGAAAAAAAACACATATTTGATGCTCATTTTAATTCATGAATTATGTGTTCAGTCTCTTTTGTTATCTCCTTTAGTAATAAGAATTCACAAATGATGGTGGATACAGAGAGTAAGTGGCACCCTCCCCTCTTTCCCGACAGTAATGCATACAAGGGGGTGGCATTATCTCCCAATCCCTGGTATCAAACCGCTCCCTCCCTCTCCATGTCAGGTTATGTAATTCCTGGTGCCTAAATGTACCATTTTCTTTTCCTATCTCATCCCAAGTAATCTCTGGTATCCATGTACCCCCCCCCCTTCCTGTCCTATTAAGCAATCACTGAGGTTTAAGTGCCCCCTCTCCTGCCTCAGTCTCCCATCCTGTTCATTCCTGGTGTCTCCAAAAGCTGCAAATTCTCTAATCATTTCTTACATCCTCGCTGTCAGACAGTCACTCTACTGCCTCTTTTCCTCCCAATGCTTTGGGGTGTGGTGGGGCACCCTCACAGAAAATGAAGGGTTACATTTTCAATTGGCCTGTTCTCAAAGTCCCTTCATGTCATAGTATTACTACAGTTCAACCATTTCCATTCTGTGCCCATTTGCAAAACCCTGTATTTTTTTCTGTTCACAGCTACCATTTGAATACCATTCATTCAAATAGCTCATTTCAAACAGCAGACATATTGTGACAATTCATTTTTCAGTTTCTCAAATTCTTAATTTTCCTGTTCAGCTTTTCTTCTCAATTACTGGTAAAACTAGACTGGCTTCTACTAGCTAGAGCATGGAGTCATCCCAATACTATTTATTATACCTGTGACATGAGAAAAATTCTTCTTTTTTGTATTAAACATCACCATTAGTGCCCTTTCTAAAATTGCCCCCCAGAACCTCCAGAGTATTCTTAGGCTCTCCTGACTTGCATGCTGAATTTAAAAATATTTTCCGACAGCAGGCTTTAGGGAGGGGAGGGATCATATTGTGGCCCTGTGGAGCAGAGATCCCTATTCCTTCCACTTCCTATTCGGTGTGCTGCCCCCACGCAAGCATGTATTGTGATGCAATAGGAGAACGAAGGGGCATGATCCACTGATCCCAATGGGGCTTCTTATTTAAAGAGACTTATTTTGATATTTTAATGACCCGATATGTAAGGAAGTACCAAGGGAGAGCGACAATAAAAATGTCAACCTCCCGCATAGTGACGGCACAATACCGACACAGGTATTGTGCTGCATGAAGGACAAGTGTTTTCTGTGGGGGGCTGCACCTCCTATATGGGGGGCTCACCCCCGCACACCCCAGACTTTAAGATCATCAACTCCAGGTCGGAGTTGGTTCAGAGGGGGCAGAACACTGGGATGGTTACACTCAAAACGGACCATTACAGTGACTATTCGCTGTAATGGTCCTTTCAGTGTAGCTAGCCAGTGTCGAGGCTGGACTGGGGCACTGATGTGAAATAATCAAGGCACTGCTTAACTAAAAAGGGCCTTCTTAGTTGAGCAGTGGCTTTGCCAAAAGGTTCTGTTTATGTCACATCTGTAAATTGTTTTAAGTCTTGCTTGAGAATGCGGATGGCAGTGTTTATGTACTTGAAGATGTTTAGATAAAAGTAAAAAAATAATTTGATTTGTTCCCTTTCCCATCTCATCTGTGTCCAGTTACCTACACCCTTTCCTCTGTGCATACATTGTACACTGCATCTTCTCCAGCACACCCCCGTAACTGCAGCCTCCCAATGTGTCCTACATTGTCCGCTCTGCCTGCTTGTGCCCCACCTCCCATCTGTATCTTCAATCCTGCTCTAGCCTCCAACCTATCCAGCACAAACTACTGTGTTGCACTGCTGGCTGACCCTGCCTGCATAATCTTGGAAAATGTTTGCATGTTCATTGCCAAGAGAGGGTCAGCCTAGTAATCGGAAGCTTTTTGTTTGGCCGAAGGATCCGATTACAGGTATTCTGAGAATAGCTTTATTACACGAGTGAAACCCTTTAAAGTAACAGTGCAATCAAGAAGTGTGGGGGGGGGGGCACAATTAATGTCTGACTATGACAACTACTGTCAGGTAATTCTTTCACATATTGTAATTTTGATATTCAGTATATTCATTAATTTCTTCAATCCTATGACAGTATAGTGCCATTGGGGCACAGAAGCATAGACGTTCATGGCAGATAAGGACTGCTAGGCCCATCAAGTCTGCCCATTTTCCCTACCTGTAAGGGGAAATTGTTTAACCAGGAAAGGCACACTAAGCCAGAGCCTGTTTCCAGGTGTGACCTGGGAGCACAAGGAAGGTAAGTGACTTGCTCAGGGTCAAACGGTATGCAAGTGGGGGCTGATGGAATTCAAACCCAGGATTCCAGGTTTACAGCTCAGGGTCCTTAGCCACTACGCTATACTACCTGTAACCAGTGGCCATTGACCCAATTTGGTCATTGGCTTTAACTCCTCCTCCTTCCCACCACTAGGGTTCCCTTATCCATCCCATGCATGTTTGAATCCTGCCACTGTGCTCACTCACACCGCCCCTGGGGTAGGCTATTCCATGCATCCACCACCCTTTCTGTGAAAAAGAACTTCCTCACATTACACCTTATCCTGCTCCCACCAATCCCATATCATACCCCCTCATTCTTGTACCTCTCCTGTAGTGAAAGATGTCTCCCACTTGCACTTTGTTTATGCCCTTAAGACACCTGAAGGTTTCCATCATATCTTCCCATTCCCTCCTCACACGGCAAGCTGAGGAGACCAGGGTTCTTTTGCAAACATCAGAATTCCATACTGATGCCTGTTGTGGGCAGAGTACATCATGGAACAGAAACATACAGATCTCAGGAAGGGAGAGAGAGCATACAATGCTTATAATAACTGGGCTCCTGCTTCTTCCCCATAGGGAAACCTGGTTACAGTTAGCTGTTGTAAGCAACTGGTTACAATGGCATTCATGCGCTGGGTTTCCCCAAGAGCCGACACACACACTCAAGCTGTGGCAAGGTACATGGTTCAAAAATAAAAGTGCAAGTTGGTGCTTTCAATTCCCAGCACGTACAGAGCTTAGGCTGCAGCCTGCTCCATATGGGAAAGGGGGTTTGCAGTGGAGAGAAAAACAAAACGCAGAGCCCAGCAATTATAAAAAACAAAGCCTGGAGGACTGGGTAAAACTGGAATTTTACACAAACCCTCATTACCTGTACTTATAAGAGTGCTTGACCGTCCAAAGTTTTAAATCAGCCCTTAACACATTTATTCAGGTTGGCATTCCCAGATAATGGTTAGCTGATAATCTTAGTTATTAAACATCACGCTGCTGTTCAAGATTTTATTTTGGATTTACATGTAACTGGATTTTATGGAATGTTACTGGTATACTTGATTTGTTGCGTTTTAATCTGTACAGTGCCTTGGTGTTGAAAGGCGCTTTATAAAGTAGTTATTATTATTATATGATGCTATTACAAACACCTTGAGCTTCGCTCTGTGGTTTATGTAGCATCCCATACATCGAGAATGTATAAAATTCTCATACACAGTCCTCCAGGCATTATTCTATAAATCATGTGTGCTACATTTATCAATGTTACAGTTTATTGTTCAAATGTATCTGGTACAAGAAAAAATATTAGATCTGTATAGTTACAATAAATTACAGTTAACTTGTAACCATAGAAACAAAGTTACTGTAGAATTGTGAATTATGCAAGTTACGATGAAAATTATGTTTACAAAAAAGCCAGGGAGGGTGTGGGCCACCCAAATACTAGGCAGCCAAGGACTGGCACAAGCAGCAGCTATAAATGCAGTCGCTCGCTTGCTCTCTCAGTCAGCAAAAGGGTGCAGCCATGGCCATTCCGATCACTGGGGTGGGGTGGGGTGGGGTGGCACTGGAAACAATGGGGAGGGGATATTAAATACATAAAAAAAAAAAGAGCTGCTAGTATCTCTCCAACTGTCCTCCTCTGGAACTAGGTTTAATTTCTTCAATCTTTCATGAACACACACTGCCCACAGAAACATACAATTTGTCATCAGAAAAAGACTGCATGCTTAGCCCACCCAGTCTGCCCATGGCTTGGTCTTCTCATCCACTGTCACAGTAACAGACTCTGGGGAATCAAAGCAACTGGGATGGGGCATGGTTTTTGGGGGTCTTGGAATAGTAACACAGGAATTAATACGATAGGACAAAACTATATTACTTGGAAGAAATACTTGGATGTACAGTAGTAAAGTGGGTAGACAGATTCAAGTTTGTGTTTTAGAGATAAAAGGTGTACCAGGATCAATCAGCAGTAGGTAATGTTTAAAGGATTACTACATCTCCATATCCTGTAAATCTCATTCGTTTCCCCGTCAACAGTTAACTCTTTTTACGTAGTTCTCAGGGATGTGTGCGATTGTTTTCACTTTTCACACTAGTCCTTGTAATCATTTTCTTCTGGCTGTTGAAATCTCACTGCCCCAGAGAGCTGCATTGGTTAGTGTAGGAGACCATGATATGTAAACTTGATCATGTGTTGGCGTGGACTGCATATGAGAATATGATGAGTCAGCACTCTTTAGACACTACAGTACGCCTGTTTGCTTACTTAGAATTCAACAAAACAAGTTGCAGCAAGGTGTGAAATACAGCACTTACCTTCAATTCGCTGTGTGGTCCACAGTGGATATTTCTATCTTTAAACATCTCCAAAAATAAGTCCCATCTGGTGAAAGAGTACCTTGCGACTGTCGCATGCCTCCATGACTTCAAGAATTAATTATTGTAATGCTCTATATTTTGGGGTAGCTGGAGGGCTGTTGCGGCACCAACAGTCGGTGTAAACATTGCAGCCTAGCTGACTAGGGATACCTACACAAAGTACATCACCCCTCTGCTTCAGCATTTGCACTGGCAACTGGTTAGGTTGTGCAAAACACTGTTGACCTACAAAGCTCTGTATGGTTTGGGTCCCAGCTATTTAAAAGATCTCTTGGTACTGCATGCTCCTGGTTGCTCACTCTGCACCACCAAGGTGTCGCTGTTGGTCACACCAAGATGTCTGGAGAAGGGGTTTTCCTGGTGGCAGACCCAGTTATTTTTAACTCCCTTCCACTGCATCTTAAGAGTTCCCTCCTTGGTGGAGGCATTTATAGAGAGGTTGAAATACTACATTTTTACAATTGTTCAGTGTAGCATCCATCCATCCATCTTTATAGCAATTTTTTTTTTTTTTTTTTTTATTTTTTTTTTTTTTTAATATAACATACAGTACTCTGGGCCCCTGGGATAAGGCATTACAAAATATAATTGCCTTGCCTTAGTCACAGGTCTCTTAAATGAGGCACAGAACACCAAAAGTTGAGATGGCTAACTGACAATACCATGAACATGTCTCCTGCAAGTCTTATCTTCTAATGAAGATCTAGTTCTGTCAATCAGAACTCATGGCTCAGCTTATTTAAGCCCTGGGCTTACTTGGTCTCCCACTTCTGTACATTTTCACTCATCTCAATAACAGCCTTCCTCAGCGCAGGGGGCCCAGAACTGAACACTATACTTGAGATGAGACCTGACCAAGGATCTGTAGAAGAGCACTGTAATAAATCTTGATTTTCTTACAAAGTTATTCTTAGTACTCAACAGGATTCCTTGTTGTCCAGCACTGCTCATCCCATTTGATGTGGTACCAAGCAGGAGATTCAAGGATTTTTGTTACCTAGCTGCATCACCTTGTACTTATTGGCATTGAAGTTCAACTGCCAAACTCTGGACTACCTCTTTAGTCTTACTTTGCATTTCCCCAGTTCCCTCATCACTCGTTGGGCACACTCCAGCCCTTCAGAACTGCCCTCATCTGTAATGAGCTACCAAATAGTCCCACCAGGCGGTCAACCACTTTCCAGACTACCCCTAGAGACATCCCATCCAGTGCCAGGGTGTTAGCTTTTGGACTGCTTGCCCTTTCAGGACCCTTTCACATGTAAATACTGGCTGCCTCATCTCTGGGGCTCCCTTTGTGGCAGCTCTGTTGCCACTTTATGGCAAGGGCCTGCTGTCTTCCCTTGAGAAGACACAGCAAAAGTAATTGTTAAGGATGGCTGCCTTTTGAACATTCCACTCTAACACCCTACCCCATTCAGACAGCCTAACAATTCACACTCCTTTCTTCCTCCCCCCCAATATACCAGAAGAATAATTTTTCTGCTCTTGATCCCCTCTGCAATACATAGCTCTGCTTTCTTGACCCTTACAGAGAACCATAATAGTCTCTTGTGCTTGTTACTTTTGGTTGCCATTTTCATACACAACTCCAATGGCTCGAAAATGGCCCCTTTTGATGCCCACCATCTCTCTTCCGCACCTCCTATACTGTCTACACTAACGTGTCATGGATCAACTCCCTCAACTTGTTGAAGTTCGCTTTTCTGAAATCAAGAACTTCAGCTCTTGATAGGGGTTTTCTGGTCCCAGGGGCCAGTCGGAACCAAATAAAGTTGTGGTCACTGTTCCCCAGTGGCTCCCCTACTCTCACATTGCCTACCAACTCTGAATTGGTGAGCACCACATCGAGAGGAACCCACCAACAAGCTGTACCAGTAAACAGTCCTGGAATATATAGCAAGGCTCGTCTTCTGGGACTCCTGGCCACTGGAACATCCCAACTAATATTGGGTAGGTTCAGATCACCCATTACACCTCTATTTCCCCCTTTACCACTCCCCTTTCTAAATTCTTCCCCAAGCTCCCTGTCCCCCTCTTCCCCTTGCCCTGGTGATGTACAGATCACACCCAACCACTTTTTTCTTTTATTATTTCTTTTTATCCCCCACCTACTCTCTCCGAGCTCCGCTTCTTTGGCAGCTCCAATGAAGGACTGCCCCCGCTCCTGCCACCTACCTGGTATGATGGTTGATCCCCATGGAGCCACGGATCTTCCCCAGGGGGTAGAACATCCCAAACTAATCAACTTTCGTTGGGAGACTCTGAGACCATACAGACAAGAGCTATTAGGGGTCTGCCTCGGTACTCCATCTAACCAGCGCTCTGAGACTGCTTTACCCTGTTCCTTGTGGTAGTGGCACATGCCAGACGACAAGGCATCACCGCCGATTCACCATTCCCCCCTCAGTGTCAACTCCATGCTTGCCATGCCTCAGGCCTTGGCCAGAGGCCGGTCAAGCTCCAAGAAGGGATGTCCCTCCTTCCCGGGAGAGGAGAGCTGTTCTCAGGATGCTAATCCTCTCCCTCCCCTGCTGACCCAGGCTTGTTCCCAAACTGGAGTTGCTGGCATGGAGCAAGGTGTGTGGCATCCAGCAACTCAACCCTCAGTGCCACCGGGCCGGCCCCAACCACGATTTCTTGCCCGAGGTCACTGTGAGCTGCACCCACAGTGGTGCTGTCTCCCCATTACTGCTCCTGATGCACCACCTTCCAGCCTCAATGTCATCCTTGACATGCCTCGCCTCTACCTGTCTCTCCATCCTTCCTGAACACTGCACCCCCAAGGACTGTCAGGCCCCAGTCATTACTTTCTGGCGCTTCGATTCTGTGATGGCTAAATGGTCCATCTCAGTGTCTTGATCATTACCTGAGCTTACCGACTTTATTACCCTAGCACCTGGCATTGAGGTAGACCCTTTCCAGCCAATTCCTGAACCCTTTTGCTATTTACCAGTCTTGCTCCTTACTATTTTCTGGTGTTAGTTTCTTGTTTTTGTGATTGCACACTGTGTTCCCTGTCTCTATTGTCCTTTTTCTAATCCAGTTTAGACCTCAACCCTGTTTTTACCCACTGTGCTGCTTCAAGCCTCTGGATGTGGGGAGTACTAGCTAGGTTACCCTTCCTCGCTCCTATCACAATAGCTCCCCTAGTCTCAGTCTCTCCCATAGTCAGTTTAACTGTCCAATACAGTTATCAAACCTCTGCCCCAGCGCACTCTCCCCTTTTCTTTTCAGGTGCAGTCCATCACCCTTGAAGAGCTGCCTATCCCAGACATCCCCCCCAGTCCCCCACAAAATGGTACCCCTACTCCTGGCACCATCCCTTAAGCCACCAATTAAACTCCTCTGTCTCATCCCTCCTTATTCTGTCCTCCTTTGCCTCCCTGCCCCACACAAGTAGAACCGTGGTGGGGGGGGAGCAGGGAGGCTGGGTGTGTCATCAATCTGTACCCTCGACTGCAAAAGTTCCACTTCATCTCCACCTACTAGTTGGCCAGATCATTGGTATCCAGATGCATCAGCAATCCCAGCTCCCTTCCCCCACCACCATCCTCCCTGTTTCCGCTAAAATCATGGATGGCCAATGTACAAGGAAAGCAACATTCCTAATTTTGTAAACAAGATTCCTGGGCGAGACAAAAATCAAGCACTAGACTGAAGTCCAGGTACACAGCAGAATTATATTCTGTAATTTATTCCACAATATTTTCAATTTAATCTTTTTTGTTCTGTAAGTTAACAGGAAGAAAGAGTAGCAAACAGGAGTTAGGGTCACCTGGCAGGGTAAAGAGGAAGGTCAAGTGCCTCGGAAGTGCCGCATGGAGGGATGGGAAACAGATCCATAGGATCACTAGGGCAATAGCTAGGAGGGAGCAGCTGGATGTCATTGTCCACCTGGGGACCAATGACCTGGCCAGAAGAAGGGTGGAGTTAGCCAGAGTCCAGGATGATTTCAAGAAGCTCAGGATAGCATGCTCTGTCTCATTCTCGGAGGCGCTACCTGTGCAGGGCACAGGGGAAGCTAGGGCACTCCACATCCGTACCTTCAACTCCTGGTTGAAGGGTTGGTGTGGAAGGGAGGGTTTCGGCTTCATAGGGGACTGCAGCCTGACCTGGGCAGATGCAGGCTTATATAAGGAGGATGGCCTGAATCTGTCCGAGAAAGGGACCTTGGTCCTTTGTGAGAAGTTTAAATGCTTCAGCTGTGAGCATTTAAACTGGCCAAGGGAGGACAGCCAGGAGGCTTAGGACCCCCCCCCCATGGGAACACGCAGGAATATAAGTTGACTACAGGGAAAGCAGGCAGGGAGGGGCAGGCAGGTGAAGAATGTATAATGAGCGATACGGGGGGGGGCAGGAGCACATAGGAAAGGAAACTGGGGGGGGATGCTGAAGAGGGAGAACAAGAGCAGAGGGAGGCAGACTGTAAAACATGGAAGGTGATGCTAACAAATGCCCTTAGCCTAGGAAATAAGGTTCCAGACCTGGAGGCCTTGCTGGCAGATGCAGACCTTGCATAGCAGCAATAACAGAGACATGGCACGCCGCTAATCATGGGGAAGTCAATGTGCCAGGATGTACATTGTTCAGGAGGGACAGGGAGGGTAGAAAGGGTGGGAGTGGCCCTGTACATCAGAGATGGTATAAAGGCTACAGAAGTTCAGGAGAGACAGGGGGAGGCAGAGGTAATGTGGGTCACCCTGGAGCCAGAGAATGGAACAGCAATATGCACTGGGGTGATCTATAGACTCCAGCACAGAGGAGGAAGCAGACAGGAACTAGTGCAGAACATACATGATATGGCAGCTAAAGGCGAAATCCTGCTACTGGGGATTTCAATATGCCAGACATGGATTGGTCACCAGATGGCTGTTTCAGCCAGAAGCACAGCCATCCTAGAATCCCTGCAGGAGGTTGGATTCAGGCAGCTGGTGCATGAGCCAACCAGGACAAGCCAATTCTGGACCTGGTATGGATCAATGGGTACAGAATCAAAGAAGTACTGGTGGAAGAGCAGCTGGGATCCAGTGACCACCACATGGTGTGGCTCAGCATGGAGACATGGACTCAGTCAAGCCATACAAGGGCAAGAGTGCTAGATTTCAGGATGGCAGATTGCACTGAAATGGGTAGATGTATACAAGCAGTCCTGGGGAAGGGAGAGACAGTAGAGGGGTGGAAAACAATGGGAGAAACTGAAAGGAACCATAGTGAATATAACAAACTAACGCATTAGCATAGTAGCCAAAGGAAAAGAAGGAAACCACTATGGTTCTCCAAAGAGGTGAGGGACGAAGTCAGGGCTAAAAGGCTGAGTTTCAGGAAATATAAGGGGAGCCAAATGGAGGCAGACAGGGAGGTGTACCTTGAATGTCTAAGGGAAGCCGGGAAGGCTGTTAGGAGGGCCAAGGCACAGACAGAAGAGAGCTTAACACAGTCTGTAAACAAAGAGGATATGGCATTTTATAGGTACATCAGTGAAAGAAGAAAAAACGGGCGGGGGAGATTGTGAGACTCAAAGGGGAGAAGGGAGACTGTAAGGAGGGGGATCTGGACATGGCAGAAATACTGAACAAATACTTCTGTTCAGTATTCACTAAGGAGGGGGCAGATCAAGGACCACAGTTGGGTTGCAGAGGTAATGGGGGGAGAGAGGTGAACACCAGTTCATTCACAGTGGAGAGAGTTCTGTAAGAACTCACAAAGCTGAAAGTGGATAAGGCCATGGGGCCAGACAGCATCCACCTGAGGATATTAAAGGAGCTGCAAAGGGAACTAGCAGCGCCTCTGGCGGCCCTGTTCAGAGAGTCACTCAACATGGGTGTCATTCCAGAGGACTAGAGGAGGGCACATGTAGTCCCACTGCACAAAAGTGGCAGTAAGGAGGAGGTGAGGAACTACAGGCCAGTCAGCCTCACCTCAGTAGTGGGAAAAATCTTGGAGACACTGCTGAAAGAAAGGACAGTGGCACATTTGGAATCCAGTGGTGCTCAGGATCTAAGGCAACAAATTCACAGCAGGAAGGTCATGTCAATCAAATCTAATTGTTTCCCTAGTCACCTAATCAAAAAAAACTATCAGGGAGGGGCAGCAGATGTTGCCTACCTGGATTTCAGCAAAGCCTTCAACACTGTCTCACACAGAAGGCTGATTAACAAGATGGGTAAGTCTGGACATGGGAGACAAGGTGGTGAACTGAGTTAGGAACTGGTTAACAGACAGGAGACCAAGGGTGGTGGTAAATGGGGTACAATGTGGGAAGGAGGGGTGACCAGTGGGGCACCACAGGGATCAGTACTAGGACCAGTCCTGTTCAATGTTGTTAGTCACAATGCAGAGGAGCTGGAAGGAAAGGTCTGCCTGTTTGCAGATGACACCAAGATCTGCAACAGGGTGTATACTCCAGAAGGGGTTCAGAAAATGAAGAGGGAACTGGAGAAGCTTAAAAGAAGAAGGTCAGAGATGTGGCAACTGAGGTTCAATGTAAAGAAGTGCAAAATAATGCACCTGGGTAGCGGGAACCCTGGAAGAGCTACAGGTTTTGGGGGGGGGGGGAAGAGGAGCTGACTGTCACCAAAGAGGAAGGACCTAGGGGTTGTCATCGCTGATAACCTTAAGGTATCAAAGCAGTGTACAAAGGTGGCAGAGAGAAACAGTGATATGCTGGGGTGCATAGGCAGGTGTATCACTAGTAGGAGGTGGTGATGCCATTATATAAAACATTGGTAAGGCTGCACCTGGAGTACTGCATGCAGTTCTGGAGACCACACCTGCAGAAGGACATAGATAAGGTGGAGACTGTCCAGAGAAGGGCAACAAAGATGGTGCAGGGCTTACACCACAAAACACTGAGGAGAGACTAAGGGACCTTGGAATGTACTCACTAGAGCAGAGGAGAGGAGACAATGGGGAGGAGACATGGCTGAAACTTTCAAGTACCTCAAGGGCATAAACAAGGTGCAGGTGGAGGAGCTTTTCCAATGTAGAAAAAATATTAGAACAAGGAGGCACAATATTAAATTGGAAGGGTAGATTAAAGTAATGTGAGGGCGTTTTCTACACAGAAAGGGTAGTCGACACATGGAATAGTCTGCCACAGGAGGTAATGGGGCGAACACAGTGGAGGGGTTTACATGCTTGGGACAGGCACAAGGGAAGCCTGAGAAGGAAGGAGCGATGACAAACCAGTGGCCACATACAATGTAGAGGGCCTATGGGCAGACTGGATGGGCCTAGCGGTCCTTATCTGCCGACAATTTCTATGTTTCACACCATAGAACAACATTTAATGTTAGTCATCGTCTCAGATATTAACAGGCCACATGTTTCAGTACTTGCTCCTAAATTAGTAAATCAATACAACGATTCAAATGTCCACCCAAAATGTTTTCACAACAGAATTAGCAGTACCAAAATGGATGGATATTCACTTTGTTTTTGCATCTGGCAGTAGAGAAGTACTTTATTCTTTTTTTCTTCTGATTCAGTCTTTCTCCCCAACCCCGGACTACTTTTCCTCCATTTACAAGCAAACCTCTTTCTCCAACATGCTCGGCCTAAACACAATTTATAACAACATTTGTATACTTGCTTTGATGGCCCCTTACTCTATGCACCACTGCTCCCTTTATTAGTCCCTCGGCTGGTTCCCCCCACAAGCCCGTAGCGAATACTTTTTATGACGCCTCACTGACAAACCCCTTTGAGACACAGAGTGTCCCCCATGGACATACCTGGTCAATCTCAAACAATGCCACCACAACTTCAGGTCCTCCTCACACCTCCTCATGGAAAAACCCCAGGTTGCCACCCATATGGGACAAAAGACCTTCTCAATTGCTGACACTAGTTACTGGAGTGGCCTACTGATCTCATTCTGCTATCTAAGTACAAACTCCCCATTCAAATCTCATAATAAGGCTGCCCTCACAGCCATCTCCTTCCACCGAAAAATGCCTCCCTTCCCCCATCCAATACTGATATCTGGTTCCTATGACTTGGATTAACCACACATCTGATTTCCATTCTGCATGGTTGGCGGGTGATGCATTCGTATATTTTGTAAACTGTAAATATTGTCCATATTTTTTATGCTTGGGTTTCACTTTAACAACCACAGCACAACTGCATTGTATCCTGTACTTTTTATATTCATTGCCCATTTATCTAGATGCACTGCATCATCTAATCGCTTCTTGCCCTGTATGTGCTACTTGCTTTGACTATGTACTTTTTGCCATAGCTAGTTAAATTCCATCTTGATTGCCGTGCCATGCCTGAAAACAGTCCCTGGGACCAGTGCACTGACCTGGTAAACAAATAAATACTGGTTCCACCTCTATCACAGCACTAGACCTCAGCAGCAAGGTATGCAGATGGCAGTCTTCAAGATCAAAGTCCTGATCCTAGAGTGATGAGTCTTAGCACTGGACTTTCCTCAGAGTACAAGCATATCATCTCCAAGCTGCATCTGCCCTCCCTGGCTAACCGGAGTGAGAGGCTCATAGTCGTTCTCAAAACACGGGCCTCCCAAGAGGCAGCATGACTCAATGCTACAGAGTGAGTGGGCTGGCCCATTTCCTTCCATTCTTCAGTTTTAGCTGAAGACTGAGGCACTGATGTGGTTCTTCTACCACAGTATTTACTTACTATAAAACACAAAGAAAGCCAACAAGCACTATTAGAGAATCCTGCTCAGAGTTTGATGGTTATCTGTTGTAAAATTAGAGAAAAAGAGACTTAAACAGCAGAATTAGTCATTACATCATTTTGTTTAGTAAAATGTGTATTTTAAAAAAAAAAAGGCAATTTTCTTTTCCTTTCATTCCTTAACATAGATGCGTGATTTGACATTTTTTAAAAGTTACTGCTCCCTTGCAATGCCCACAATGAAAAACGTGAACATCTAAGTTTGGTGCAGCGCTGTTTACCATCAGAAATATGTGCTAGAACCATTAGAATATGTCCAGCGTTTAAAGCCAGTACATACTGCCCAAAAGGACCCTCAGCATAACAGATGTTTATATACTGTGGGTGGGTGGTCATCTAATGAGAGAGTCACTACTTACAAAATCCAAGGGATGTTTTTTAGATATGAAACAGAATGAACAATATACCAATTATGGATTTAATTCTGTTTTAAAAACACTATATGATGAAAGCTTGTGTTAAAACACTGCTGCTTTAAATAAGCAGGACTGCAGTTAATGGCAGAAACTAAATATGTGAAATAGTTCTATTTATTACTCTACTTACATTAAAACATTAACATTTTATAAAAGTTTGGGTTTCTTTTATTTAATTTAACTACTCAGGACTTTCATCCCATAACCCAACTCAGCTGCTATGCAAACCATACATTACAGAGCGTTAACAAGACTATAAAAAGGACTGATCACTATGGTGAAAGAAGCTGCTTCCTCAATCTGAAAAACCAGTCAGTCCACAAAGGGAAATTTAATAAGTTAAAGGGATTTGTTACCTGTATTGTTTTCTCAAACCAAATTAAACTCTTTGAACTCGGGGAGCAGAGTATATTCAGGACTTACTTGTATTACCATAGTTCTACTACTGGTATTCAGTTCAATCCACACTTCAGTCTTCAACGGAGCATGCTCAGTCACTGGAACGGTCTCGGTTTCTCCAACCGCCTAACCACATGGTCCTCTGGCTCTGTCCCCTCTGCACCCAGCTCTGTATGCTGAAATAGGAATTTTACACAAGCCTTGCCAGAAACAGTCAGGCAAGTCATATGGATGTGAGCTGAATACTAATAAAACTATAGTTTCAGGTGAGTGACCTGTACTTATAACTGCTTAGATTCAGTTCACTATCCACACTTAGGTAGACTCCAAACAGTCCCGCTTGGGGGGGGGGGCACACCCCTAGTTCTCCATAGCACTTCAGTCCTGGTTTCTGCGGCAGGGCTCCTAGGCTTCTGCCACAACATTTGATCGTTCCTGTAGCAGGTTATTCACTTCTGTGACAGAATGCAGTCCTGCCATTGGCTGATTATGTGATGACATCAAATGCAGAGCACAAACAAGGAGGTTCAGGATAAACAAGGAGGGGACAGGACCCAAGCACTATGGAAAAACTGTATACTTAAACATGAGAGAAACACCAAGAGCGCAGAATTCTGCTGCATGCTGCATGCTCTGCAGAAAATGCAGTGGCCACGCAGCAGCAGCATTCCAGTGGCCTTTCTAAGTAACCTCCATTTCCAACTAAATAGACTGAGTTCACTTTTCACACAGACTCCTAATAGTCCTCAGGAGAAGGTGGTGAATAGGTGAAACAAGACTGGAGTACTGAGGACCCAAAAGTGGCATCACAATAACAGAGCACATTGATGCTGCGATGGAAGATAAATGTGCACACATTCGGGCCAAGTAGCAGCCCTAGGGAAGGGAATGTGTGCTGCCCATTTAGGTAGAACATGGGCACTGTGTTGCCCATGTTGACTCAGACAACCTGACCACAAACTAGTGGTGTGAGCTCCACCAACAACTAGAGAATCATGTGGAGTTCTGACAGGTTTATGTGAAGCCAAGTCTCGCCTGATGACCAGAACCCATGCACTCTGTGATCCAGTAAATGTGTGCTCAAGTCAACCAGTGATGCATCTGTCATCAAGGTAAGCGAGGGCTCCACCGGGGACAAAGTAGATACCCTCAGAGAGGTTCAGGGGATAACAAACACCAACTGATGTCATCCTTGGCTGGGTAAGCAGAACCTGGTGATTCTGGGTTCTGAGCAACTGGGATCACCGACACCCCAGTTCCCACTGAACTGGACATATGCACCAGCAGTTGCAGTGCACTGCAGCCATGGTTAAGGCCACTACCAGAAGTTGGAGGAACTCCTGAGCTGGACAAAATTTCCCAACCAGAAATGATTGGGCATGGCCCAAGGTTGTAGCAGTCACACTACAGATCATGACGCTGGCGACCAGGGTCTGGAAATGAGGCTGGGGGGGGGGGGGAGGAGAGAGTATCCTACAGGATGCTCTCCTCTGGGGAGGAAGTATCACATCCCGCTGCTTTACAATCAACTGGGTGACCATGAGTGGTGGTGCAGGGGAATCACAGACGACAGTGGGGACCATTAGGGTGTGCTGGCAGAGTGGCTGTGGCTGGCTGGAGAATCCCCACTCTGCCACCTCCTCCTTGGGTGGCCAGATATCTGCTGGGAAGAGATGCCGAAGGAGCTGAATACATACCCAGCTCCAGGGTAAACCTGGCAGGGGAAGAATAGAGACATGTGTGTTGGTGGTGTCAGGAGTAGCCACAGTGGAGTCCAAGTAGGGTGGGAAAGCTTGCAAGGGTGGTAGCTGAAGGAGGTCCTAGCCTATGACCTGAGGAGGAAAAAATATGGTGGGGCAGGGAGAACCTAGGCAAAAGAGGACAGGTCCTCATCTCTGTCTAGGGGCAGCATAGCACTAGCTTGGAGGCAGTCCAGCTCAGACCTAATGAAGAGAATCAACTGCTTCGGGGTGAGCTCAGACTTGGCCAGATTGACCATGAGATCCAAACCCCAGACATCCATATCATGGGACCACAGTGAGTTCCCGTGATTAGCCACCTGTAGAGGTATGGCAATACCTAGATGCCTCTGTGTATAAGGAAGGCTGCCACAACCAAAAGGGACTTGGTGAACACCCTAGGTGATGACAACAGGCCACTTGGCATGGTTCTGAACTGATGTATGGGACCGCTCACCTGAAAATGGAGAAACAGTCGGTGAGACAGATGACAGACAGGGCTGGCATAAACCATTCTAGGCCCCTGTGCAGCCCCCAAGTCGGGTCTCATCACTCCATTCCCTGATGGGCCTCCCCACATCCAACGTTTACACCTCTCCTACACCACAGCTATGTACCATATCGCCCCCGTGGGACCCACTATGATTCCAACAATGACTAAATTAGCCAAAACAAACCATTTTTATCCAGTCTCCAGTAGGTTGAGTCCTCATTATCTGCTGCCCACAGGAAGTGCTTCCCAGCTCTTCTGACCAGCTAACAGGTTTCCGTAGCCAATGCATGCAGGCTGTATGCAACACCCCAACACCATTCTACCTGGCCAATGGGCAGAATAGGCCCTGCCACAAGGATACAGTGTACAAGAACCCAAAAAGTGATCAGTGTGTTCTCCCCTCCTAAACGCACAATACACCACACCCCCATACAGTTATTAAGGCAGCTACAAGGCTACATGGAATGGCACCATGTTGCAATGACTGTACAGTAATAGAAAAATTAACTGCCCATTGCATTGGTCTTATGTACATAATTGCACTTAAGTCTCTTTTTCTCTGAACCATTATTAAGTCCTTAAAACTTGGCAGTGGATGCTAGTGCAGAAATACTCAGATTACTGACGGTCTAAAATGATTTGCTGAAATGAGCAGGACAGAGCTCTTCCTCTCTATTGTCCCCTTTTATGCAACAATGGCTACATCTTAGTATGTACAGATTATACCACTTTCCAAACAGTTTGAAACTTGATTTGCTGTTCTCCCATATTCTTTTTTTTTCTTCTTCATTTTCTACTCTAACCCCTCCCCCCAATTTCATAGCACTTTGTGACAGGTAACAGGCGTGGAGCTGGCCGTGCTGGGACAGAGATGACAGGCGTGGAGCTGGCCGTGCACAGGACAGAGAGATGAGACGTGGAGCTGGCGTGCACAGGACAGAGATGACAGACGTGGAGCTGGCCATGCACAGGACAGAGATGACAGACGTGGAGCTGGCCATGCACAGGACAGATGACAGACGTGGAGCTGGCCGTGCACAGGTCATACAATATTCAGGGACTCACAGTTCTACCAACTACCTCAATAAGGGCCTGAAGGGACCACTTTCGTTTGTGTGGCAGGATGACTTGGACCCAATAAACACCCATGACCACTGCAATAATTTTAGATATGGCCAGAACCTAGAGACCCCCCTTCCCCAAAACAATATTATTCTCACTTAGAATTACACAGCAGAGGGATAACATTTTAGCAGAGAAGCAAAGGCTGTGGTTTTTGTTTTGATAAATTAAAACTAAACTGCATGTATTGCATTATCATTTGGGGATAGCCTCAAGGAGATAAATGTTATGCAGCTTTATTTCCAAGCACTCTCATTTGTCTCTAGTAAGTAAACATGGTACTACCAGTCACAACCCTACTCAGCAGGTCAGGCCCTCTACTCCCACAATGCCAACCTCCGAGCGCATTGTGAACAGGGTAACCCTCCTGTCTGTTTTGTGGGTCCGAATCACCTTTGGTCTCAAGTTCTGGAGGGATCCAAACTGTGAACCTCTGCTAGCGTACCCAAACGTACAGGCTCAGATAATTGTACTCTTTGGGGAAATGACAGATATCTTTCACCAAGGGCACCTGACCAGGTATACAAAATGAACCTTTAAAAACTCTATGAAAGACCTTATATAAATTCTTACCTTTTCACAGTTTGGTATACCATTAAGCTTATGAACAGTGTCAACTTTAACCATCTGTACCTCACAGGCAAAAGAATTTCGAAGACACAGGCAGTCTCTTTAAAATAAGAGGTTTACTTAGAAAATGGATAAAAATAGGTAAAATGTAACCACAGAACCATATGTCACAAAGCATATAATCACTTAAAAGAAAACAAGGAAAAAGTGCAAACTCCTACCACCAGAATACAATGAGACTTGCCTAATGCATTACCTTCTAAAACAGTGCTTAAAGTAGATGTTTCAGAGTCCAACAGGAATGTGTCAGTAAGTGGAAATACAGAATACAGTTTAAACCCTGCATCTCCACCCCCTTCTGACACCACCTAGCTCCTCCTTTTAAAATATTAAAAATTATACAACCAAGATGTCTCATCACTCAGGAGGTAAATTAAATAAGTCGACATCAGCAAAAACTCATTTCTCAAATGACTTTTGATCTTGAGTGGTTTTCTGCTTTTTCAAAGACATCAGAGAACTTTTACAATTCTGCAGTTCTCACTTAGCGGTCATATAGCTTTCTAACACCAGCTGAAATTAATTGTTCTTCCTCTAAATGTCATAGAAGTTTATGATCTCTATCCTGGCAGCTGGTCAGCTACAATTAAGTCATATGAAAAGGAGACCCTTAATTATGTCTCTCTAGTCTTTAATTATCTCCTTGCTTTCAGGTCAAAATTTTGTAGCTAATGTTCCCAGGACACGTACCACAGCTGGCCAAAGAGCTGTATCATACACCCTCCCAAACATTTGGAACCAACTACAAGCCATGCTGAAGCTAACCAACATCGTATCAATTAACTCCTACAAAACACTAGCTATCTCTAAATTAAAAGACATATGTAGGTGCTACTAGGCCCCCAATGCCAAGTCAACTTCCTAGGTACCAACTGGCCCTCTACTTATTAAGCTGAAATGTGTTGCATAATTTAGGGCAAGGTTAAAGCTGGAATGTACTGCATATATAGCATAAGGACTTCTATTGTGTATACCTCTTGTATTATATATATATATTTTTTTCTTTGTTGTTCTACATTTTATATCACCTGTCCATGTAATTGCGAACTGTATGTGTATGTGCCTCAGGACCTCCTTGTGAATGAGCTTGCTCAACGGAGTCTTTCCTGCAATAAACTTGAACTTGAAAACCTTTCTGGGCGGGGGGGGGGGGTCATCCCACAGGCTGTCTCATGAGAGACACTCACATTTTTATATTACAAAAATCAAACAGCGATCAGAACCAGTTGGTCAAGCGTCACACTACCTACCATATTTCATTTCTGTAATGACAGTCACAGGGGCATCATCATATCACATCACAGGACAGGACACTCACACCTCAGATAATCGCGGATTTGGAAGCAAATTAAACAATTTAACTTTTCCTGGAGGTGTGAGTGAGAGATAAGAGATTATAATCATGGGGCACTTAGACTCGCTCAGTAACTGTGATGGTGAACAGTCCGATTTCAGCTCCTTTGTTGTAACGCTGCTGCAAACACAAAACTACTGTAGTTGGAGGTGACAGATGGAGCATTTACTTAGACACTCGTGACACCTAATTGAGTGTCTAAGTGCCTCAGAGTCAAGAGTCAAGACATAATCATCTAAGCGACTATGACCCACTGTGACTGCCAGCCAGGTCAGCATTTGATTAAGTTTAATATTAAAAGAAAACTAACTAACTGTTAACTTACGTATCAACAAGCTCCGCTGAACTTACTCTGTGACGACGAGGGAGGTGTTGGAATCCGAGACGAGTCCTTGGGGTTGGGCTGACCCAGTGACCCAGTTTCATTTTCATAAATAAAAAGCGCATGGACAGGACTCGGGGTTGCTAATTTACAACGTTATTCTTCACAATGTCAACATTACACATAATGCGATTATAGTGATGGTGAATGATGGCTGCAGTTGCACTCGCCTGCATGGTATTTAAAAAAATAAAAAACAATTTCATACAAATTAGGCAATCAGTTTAATATCTGTTGGGCAGTGGTCGACCGGTCAGGGCCCCTCAAAGTGCAGGGGCATGGCACGCACGGTGCTAAGGCCGGCCTTGATGACAGAATGTGGAAGTATGCATCCTGGTGGTACAAGGAGCAGAACCAAGACCCTAGCACCAGGGCCAGAATGATCTTGTGCAGCGTCACCATGCAAATTTTCTGTCTTCAAATGAACCCGGCATTAAACCCAGTGGCACTATTAACCAAAGGTTTACAATCCCCCCTTTTAAAAGCAATACAGCATAACCCCACGTTCTACAAACTCATCTGTCATATAATGTATGAGCACCGGGAGGGACACAGTGTGGAGCTTTTACTTCGATGTATCATAAAGCAGAAGAGATCCGGCTTCCAGCTCCTGGATATAAGAATTTACTATCCCTTCCACTACTAAAACCATGAAGGGAATAATTCTAAAACCAGGACTGTCTAAGTCCTTTGTAGGAGGGCTAACAGTAGGTAGACTGGGGAACAATTTATAAATTGCATGAATTGCTGCACTTTAAAGAGCTCCTTTCTCAGTGCAGAACAAAACAAATAAGAGGCACCCTTACCTGAATGGGAGTTCATCCATACTGGGTTTAAAATGTTATCATTTGCCCCCTAAAGAAGGCAAGGGATCATATTTTGCCCCCTGAAGGGGCTAGTCACTCAATCCCTTCCACTTCCGGATTTGCCAATCCGTCCCCGCGCTTACTCATTTTGTGATGTCACTACAGGACCAGCGTGGGGACGAGCTCCATGAATGTCTATGGGGTGTCATTTTAAAAGCTTTTTTCATTATTTTATTCAGACTTTTGGTACAATTAAAGTGTCAGTATTCAAGTAACAAGGCTCTTGTTACTCTAATACTGGCTTCAGTTTGTACTGAAAGTCCTAATAAAATCATAAAATAGCTTTTAAAATGACAACCCCATAGACATTCATGGAGCCTGCCCTCACACTGGTCCTGTAGTGACATCACAAAATGAGTAAGCGGGATGGATTGCATATCAAGAAGTGAAGGGATTGAGGGCTATTCTCTGGGGCAAAATATGATCCCTTACCTTCTTTAGGGGGCAAATGATAACATTTTAAACCCAGTATGGATGAACTCCCATTGATGTAACAGAGCCTCATATCTACTTAAAAGAGTGAGCACAGCGAGGAAAGGTGCTCTTTAAAGAGCTAGTGTACTGCCTAAAACTAATACTAGTGTTTAAAAGCAGTGAAAAAGTACCTCAGTTGCAAAAGGTAATGGTTCTTCTCCCTTTGGTTAATTAGAAGACTGTTTACCTGATGTTAGGTGTGGTGTGTGGAACAGCACTCTGCCTGGCAGCTGACATATCCCCCCCCACTACATCATTAGGACTGTGACCTCACTGACTGACAGCACTGCTGCTGCTTAGGAACAGCCACTCAATGGCTGTCAGATCAGTCACCAGCAATGTCACAGTCAGTGAGATCACAATGCTTATGATTTAGTTGGGGGGGGGGGGGATAAAAACAGATATGTTAGCTGCAAGGCTAAGAGCTGTTCCACACATCCAGCAGAATATGAACACATAAAACTTCCTAATAAGCAAAACGAAAAAACAAAATTAATAAAAAACTTCAAAATAAGAAAAGTAACAACCGATTACTTACTAAATTTTTTATTATTTTCCTGTCTGCCTGCTTGAGCTCCACTACCTCTTTAAAGGAATGTTTCTATAAATTTGTTTAATTTTTTAAAATGTTTGCAAGCCTAGAGTTTAGCTCCGACATAATATGGAACATTTATATGTCTGAGTAGTGGAGGGGAGGTTGGATGTACAATACATAGTGCCATCCCTAGTGTGTTGCCCTCGAGAGGTACGTCTGTCACGAAGGAGCTGCTCTCATCCTCACAAGAGCATCATACATCCTGACAACACTGAGGCTCTCCACATCTCGCAATGCACCGTGCACTATCCTGCCCATGCATGCAATTACATCAACACCAAAGTCGGCCTAGAACAGCTGCTTAGACTTATCAGTAAGTGTATTCTCCCTGCTGTGATCAGATTTGACTTCTGGGAAATTAGCTCCCCATTATGAACTGTAAATGGGATTTCAGACAGCTGTTGCACGGACATATCTACCACTGTACACAAGTTCTTCTGCTTTGTGTCACTGACCCGTAATAAGCAAGCAAGAATACACGACAGGGTGTGGGTTGTGGTGGAATAAAATCATGGTTTGCAGCCATGAGACAAAGCAGAAGGGCTTCAAGCACCTATAACTGTGGTTAATTCTAGCACAAAAAAACCTACAAGTGTATAACCACACTTATAAAATGGAACTTGGATTCAGCAGCTTGTATAAAAATAAGGACAGTGTTTCTATTCACTACTTCCACTTAAAGGGGAAATGTAGTGCTCTGAGATTATGTTTTGCTTGACTCTAGCACACCATCCAGTTTTGTAATTTGTGAATTTCTTGCCTTCAGTTATTGCCATGAAGATGTGCTGCACTCTGCACTTGAGCTGCTGACCTGTCTGAACCTTTCTGTCAGTTGGCTTGGTGGCTCAGCAATGTTAGAAAGATTGCCGAGCATGGGGACAGAAACAGTTGGCTGGCTCTAGATTGAAGTGCTGGGATTTTATATCATACTTTAGTTAGGCTGCAGAATGACCAAACTGTGGTTTCTCCTGTATTAAACAATGGCTCTCCACCCATCAAGAGTACAGGATTTTCAGAACCCATTTAATGCGACCAGGTAAGGCAGAGTACAGCGAATGTTACAACAGTAGCAGTTTATTTCATCTGGATTAAAAATAAACTGCAATTTCATTATATAAAAATAAATACTGAAATGAACTCCTGTATAATGTTCGATCCTGCTTGGCAAAATGGCTGCCCTAGAGCCCCAATAACTCATTTGGCCGTAACCGATTACAATAATTAGCAGTGTCAGTGACTCAGTAGGTAGCACACTCGCCTCTGAGGCCGGGAGATCAGAGGGCTGTGGGTTCAGTTCCCACATCTGGCACTTGGGTTAATATCCCAGTGCTGACACTGTAGTACAGCACGAGAGGGGTGCTGCACTTCTGAGGTGCAGTCTTTCGGATGATACATTAAACAGAGGTCCCATCTGCATGGATTGGTGGTAGTTCAGGTGGATGTTAAAGATCCCATGGCACTTCTCGAAAAAAAGAGTAGAGGAATTTCCCCCCAGTGTCCGGGCCAAATTTGCCTCATTCACTAAAAATACCACCAACAGCTTAATCTGGTTCAAGGTCAGTTGGCATTCATCTGTATCCCCTTCCCCCGGTCATGCCTGAAAATAGGCAGGATTTGTCTAGTGCACTTACCCAGTCAACAAAAACTAAATACATAAAAAATAAATAACCCTAGTTGTCCCAGACAGCAGAGGTGTAAACTGAAATGGAGTGCAAATCACCATGTGTTGTACAAACATTTTGTGCAATTTTTTGTTTTGTTCAAATCAATTTATGCCATGTGGTGAGGGGGTTGCATGATTAAGTGGTGCACAGAGGGTTTCTACATGAATAACTGCCATAAAATGTGTGGGGAGGGCTGCAAACAATTGGCATAAAGTCTGGGGGTTGTGCTATGAATGGGCACAAATGCTGACTGGAGTTCAAAACTTGAAAAATAGCCCAACTTGACATCTAGGCGGTCTGGGGAGGAGAGTTCTCCTCTGCCTTGGTGTTAACATTTTCTCCCCAAAGTATGTTCCTCCCTGCACCAAATGTGTGAGCAACCTTGGACCTTTACTGTTTAAACAACAGGGGCTGGGCTTTTAAAGGGAACAGGCTACCACAAGCCCCAGGTATGCCACAGATATGGCACACCAAGCTTGCGGCAATCCAATGGGATTTTCAATCACGTGCGGCAAGAGCCGCAAGTTAAACCAACTTTTTGGGGTCTAACTTGCATCAATGCTGGAGACCCCTATTATGGTGCTTGTGCCAAAGACTTGGCGTAAGTTGCTGTAAATTGGGTAAACTGTCAACTGCATCCCAGCTACTAAAATTGGATGCAGCTGTGGCAAAATCATTTGGTGCACCACAGATTTAAAAGTGCTGTGGCACAGGGCTTGACATACGCCCTGCGCCTCCGTTTGAAAATCTAGCCCCAGAAGTGCCGTACAGGTTTGATGGGCCCAGAGACCTTTTCTGCTAACAATGTCAATGTTTCAGTTTCTAATTGCACTTTGAAGCCATGTTCAATACACAGCTGGTTTCACACAGGAGGCAAATCACATAGTCAGCACGACCCTAAGCTGCATTAGCAATACTTCTGCATTTCATGATGCTGTTACATTGCAAAGCAATATTTAATGTGGCCAGATTCAGAATCACCCCTAGAATTAAAGAGCACTTTTCCTGGTGCTCACACCAAAAACTGTTTTAAACCCTTACCTGCCCCCAAGCCGTATCGTGCCAAAATTATATATTTTTTCATTTCCCCCATTTTGGAAGGGAAGGGATTGCAATTTGGCTCCATGGAGATGAACCGCCAATCCCCTTCCACTTCCTAATACTGCAATCTGCCCATTTTACTGATGTCACTATATGGACAGCGCAGGGATGTTCTCCACAGACATGAATGGGGTTGTATTTTAAACTCAGTTTTACATATACTAGATGGCGACCGTGAATAAATCAAGGGCACTGCTCAACTAACAAGGACGTTGTTAGTTGAGTGGTGGCCTCGATTATAATTGGAACTCTAAATTATAATACACAGCACTGAAAAAAGTCCCTGTTCTACTCCATGGAGCTTGCCCCCGCACTCTCCATTTCCTGACATCACACAATATGCTAGCGCGGGTGCGTGTCTCATAGCAAGAAAGTGTTAGTATTTTGCCTTTTGGCTCCACGGATCAATATATGATCTATTGCCTCTTTTAATACTAGAAGAAATAAATGAACACTTCTGTTGTAGTTCATCTGTGGGGGCCAAGTAAGATTTATTATATGTTAGGGGGTGGGGCGGGGCAGCAGTAGGAAGCTGCTCTTTAAAAGTGAGTGAGCTACTACTGGCAGGCTTCCAGAAATAATAGTTTCAAATGTCCAGGAGAATTAGGATCCTAAACATTCTACCGAGTTGGCAGCAAAAATGAGGCACTACTTTGGTATCTGCCATTAGTTTTTACCAACATGTTTTTTTTTTTTTCCCTCCCCAGTAGCATGCTTTTTTTTTTTTTTTTTTTTTTTTTAACTTAAACTGTAAGTCAAAGCTTTAAGACCGGTTCTTAGTCTTCATAACCCAAGTATACTTTCTGCAAGTTAAAAGGACATTCCACCTGTAAAGCGGACCTTCCCTGGCATTTTTGGGTAAAGCCCTTTTAGCAGAGTGAGAGCCTTACCTCCTGGAGCTGATCCATGACAGTGTAATTTGAAAAAAAAAAAAAAAAACAAAAGGCATAGCTTATGGAAACAACAAATTGTACAGCTCCGTGGGCGACCATGGATCCTTCCACTTCCTTGTCTTCAGCACTGCCCCATGCTAGCACTTATTATGATGTATTATATGGAGATTGTGGGATGCGCTCCACTGACTACTATAGGGGTTGACTTATATTTTTATTTTTGTTAATAGTTCAGGGTAGCCTTGAGATAGATCTAGCGCTACTGCTCAACTAATAAGACTTTTTAGTGAGCAGCGGCTTTGATTTATCTGAACTGGAACCCTGAACTACAAAAAAAAAAAAAAACACTAATTGTAAAAGCCAGTCCTATAGTACTCTATGGAGTGTGCCCCCACACTCTCCATATAATTACATAACAAAACATGGTAACATGAGGGCAGCACTGAAGACAAGGGAGTGGAAGGCTCAGGGTCTCAGCTCCACGGAGCCAAAATACGATCCCTTCCCTTCCAAATAGGGGCAAATAAAAATGGAGAGATCGCCACCATATAAATTGGGAGCACGTAAGGGTTGTTAATAGTTTTGGGTATGAACACCAGTAAAGGTACTCTTTAAAGTAGCAGTGCAATGGAAAATGCTTTTCCAAAAAGCTAGTCAGCTACAGTTAATAAAAATATTACAGTATCAAACCTGTCAAATCTCCTTCATTAAGTACCTCCTATTCTACACACCATAAGTTTGTTTTTTCTCCCCTTGATCCTAACCCTTGCCAGGTTTACCATAACATTTATAAGCCAAGTGTGGTAGCCATCTTTTTTTCAGGAAAAAAAAAATTCAAACTGTTATGTGTAGTGCAGTTTTAAGAAATGTACTTCCTATGAGCCTATGAATCTTCCTGTGTGTGTTGAGATAAGTTTTCCTTCTTGTATGTGTGCTGAATGGAAGTAAACAGAGAAGGCCTAAATTTCTGTGGTGTACGTTTTCCTTATTACCAAGACCCTGATGTGTTTAAGGTATTTATTTTTGGCCACAAACTACAACAAAAACAATTATAAAATCTTATAAGTTTGGTGA
Organism: Neoceratodus forsteri; assembly: GCA_016271365.2. Lineage (NCBI taxonomy): Eukaryota > Metazoa > Chordata > Ceratodontiformes > Ceratodontidae > Neoceratodus > Neoceratodus forsteri. The sequence goes on along the minus strand of JADMNL010000032.1, from coordinate 23,856,382 downwards.
AACTAGAAAATTTTACTGTCAAATAAAAATGGAAGGTACCTGGAATTTTTTTATTGTAAAAAAAAAGGTAGTCAAATGTTTTCCCCAGTTCCACAGTCCAATATACCAGGCACTCTAACTAGAGGAAAATTGCAACTGAAAGAAACAAATGCCATGCTGCAAAGATTTAACTGGCAACAGTGCTAGTTCACTTTGAAAATTCAAAGCCACAGTCATCATGCAGCAAAGCACGGTTCAAACCAAAGTCAGAATGCAGCAAAATACTATTTCCAGCTACAAATAAAGAGTAACCAGCTGAGGCATAAAGCCCCAGCACTTCGACTCTGAGTCTTCTTCAGGGGGCATCCTTTTTACCAAGCATCAGCCCAGCACTGGGAGTTTCGCAGCCCCCTGGGACGTGCCTCAATTTCACAGTACTGCTGCTTTAATTAACGTCAACTAGCTCTCTTGGTAACCCATTTGCATTGCTGTAATAAATAATAGCTATCTCTAGTCTTCTTCGGGCGTTTGCAATGTCCGAGACTCCGTAAGGATAAATTATAACAGAAAAGTGACACAGAAATACAACCGCTACACAGCGAGCCTTTACACCAGGAATGTGGTACTTATTAAAACCAGATCCTGTATGGGTAACCATGTAATTCGAAGCTCAGCCTACAGCATCTTCTTCATACAAGACACTTCCAAGCATCTAAGTCAGATGTACTGTTGTATGATCAGAGGTAGTTATCGTGCACCACCCAATACATCGAGTTCACAGTTCCAAATACATAGTGGTGTCTCCTGAAACCAACCACTAAATAGGCTGCTCAAATGTAAAAATCATTACCAGCACTGGTAGTGTATATTTTAGCCAGTACAGCCAAGAGATGACAATTCCTCTTACAACTGCAGCAGTCTCATAACTGCAGAAGTCTCAAAACTTCCTTGAAATCACAACTTAGTTACAAAAAGTATTTTTATTCCAATACCTATTTCTTGAAGATGTTGGGTTGAAATGTTAATAGTAGCATTTTATAATTTCAGCAAGTCTTCCTGAAGAACAAGCACCCATCAGCCATGGACTTATACAGGCAAGTTTCATAAATACCTGCATATTTTTTGTAGAGGAAGGGATCATAAATTTCATATTGAGGAGCTGGCCACTGATCCCTTCCTCTTCCCAGTAACATTCACACACAGCTCTGCCCCTGTGCTGCCCCCTGTGCTCAAATGTTTTGTGTTGTATGGGAATACGATGAACTGCCTTCAGGTGTGGGGGAGGGGTTGGACTGTATATTGTATTTTGTTATGTGTTAAAGTGCCACTGGATGTCAATCAGTGCTGCTGCCCAGCTAACACAGCTCACGCAGGGGTAAACATTAAGAAAATAATCTGGTCTGGTAGGTGGAATATCAAAAACCTAAATTTGGTATTCCATTTCAAAGTCTTGTATTCCACCTATCCAAAACAGTATTCTACAGAGTGACTGAACAGAGTAGTTGTATTCCAGTCGGAATACAAGCATGCTGAAAATGGTATTCCACCTTGAAAACTCGTATGCAAAACAGGGCGGAATACCATTAAATTCTAGCCCTGTCTTGTTAGTTCAGCAGAGACACTGATTTGAATCTGGAGGCATGTTAACATGTAACAAAATACACTTTACAATCTGGCCCCATGCCCATTAAAAGCAATATTTACTTAAAATGTTGGTAACCCGGAAAGACACACTGAGCCGAAGCTAGTTTCCAGGTGCGCCCCAGGGGAAAGAAGAGTGGGATATACAAAGACAGTACAGAGCAAAATATTAGCTCATCAACTGAACCAAAATGAGGCAAGTCTATAAACAAGACGATCCAAATATACAATATCATTTACAAAAAAGTACATTTACACAAATCTTGAATGACAATAGTGAAATAAGAATACAGAAGAGGGTGCTAGTGCTGTTCAATGAGGTAGCAGCTGGCGTTATAGGAGCAGTGACAGTGGGGATGATGGTGGAGTAAAGAGTGGCTAGTGGAGAGTGTCAGAAACCAATTTAAGCAAGAGAAGTTAGGACAGAGGTGTGGTACATGACAGGGAGAAGTGGGAGGTAGCATCAAGGAGGGCGGGGGGAGACACTCCAGCTAGTGTTTTAGTGCTGACAGAGTCAGGCAAACCAGGTGAAGAGGGAGTCAGGGCAAGGCAGGTGGAGATGGAGTCAGAGCAAGGCAGGTGGAGAGGGAGAGTCGGTTTCATAGAGTTGGTAGTCTGTAGAAGGCAGCTTTGCCCACGCAGGAGTGGGATATGCAATGACCGACAATCACGTGATCCGAGGCCATAGCCTGATGAGGGGAAAGGGAAGAGGAGGGCTGAGGGAGGCCATCCAGTACTTGCCAATGAACACAACACAAAGAGCAAGGCAGCAAGTAGCAAGGGATGGTAGTCAGATGGCTGAATAGAGGGAGCAGTGATGGGTGCAGAAGGAGAGGTTTGAGGCAAAGTGACGGAAAGCATTGAAGAGAGGGTCTAATTTGGAGAAGGAAGATTTTGGGGCCTCAATGTATACAACATCTGCATAGTCAAAGGTGGAGAAAGTGAGCTTAGTGACTAGTTATTTTTGGCTAGCGGGAAAGAAGCAGTCCGAGTCTCTAGAGGGCACCCAAGTTTAGGCCGGAATTTGACGTGAATGGCATCAGTTGTTCGAAGAAATCTAGCTTGGGGTCCAGCGACACACCAAGATACTTAAAGAACTGTACTGTATCAATCGGCGTGCCACCCAGGGAGAAGAAGGAGGGTGGAGAAGATAGCTTGGCCGTGCTGGGGGAGCCAAAGGCCATAGTGATGGTTGTTTTGGTATTGCACCTCAAATCATTTTCCTCAAACCACTTTAGGGCTTTCATAAAGGCCTCTTTGGGGAGATAGAGTTGAACGCTTTGGCAAGATCGACGAAACTCGCTAGAGTAATGTGCTCATTGTCTATGGCAGTGTGAATATGATTAGTGAGGCAAAGTAGGGAAGAGGAGATGGAGTGGGCACACTGGAGGTCAGACTGAAGGGCTCAGGGAGTTGGAGTTGAAGAAGGAGTTTAGTCTGGCCGAAATGAGTTCCTCACGGATTTTTGAGAGGGTGGGTAGGAGTGATATGGGTCTATAGTTCCCCATTGGGAGGGGTCTCCTTTGTGGAGAGGGATGACCTTGGCTAATTTTGAAGCACTTGGAACAGTACACTGAATGATAAAAAGGTTGAGTAGATGGGCGGGTGGGGAGGCAATGGCAGGAGCAGAGATCCTTAGAAGATTGGGGTCAAGGCCATCAGGGCTGGATTTGGAGGGATTTAAAGCTTTTAAGGCACACAGAACTTCAGCAATAATGATTGGGGAGGGAGAACCCAGTGGAGGAGTGAAGGAGATTGGGTGGTGGGGCGGGGGCTTAATGGGAGGAGGTGAGCTGGGGTGGGGCACAGGTGATGAAAAAGATTTATGGAGGAGGCGGCTGAGGAGGAGTTAGTGCTGGAGGAGCTGGAGAAGGTAGCTGTAGCAGCGGGGGCAGAGCCTAGGAAAAGGTGAAGCGTTTTCCAGAAATCGGATGACAAAGTGTCATTCAGCTTGTTCCAGACAGTTGGCTTTCGCTATGCACACAGCCTTGGTGCAGGCACTGCATTGCGTCCTATAGTGTTGCAGGTCTATGGGCCTGGAGGAAGATTTGAAGGTGAGTGCAGCCTGGTCTCTTGGTTTAAAAAGGGAGATAAGCATATGTCTGTCTGTCTGTCTGTCTGTCTGTCTGTCTGTCACACCCCACACTGTACAAACTCATACATCACAAAACATATCAATGTGGGGCAGCAGAGGGACAGAACAGTGGATGAATGGTACTAGCAAGGCAGCCAGCTTTTCGATAGAAGGTTTTTATTTATTTTATTTATTTATTTAAGAATCAGTTTACAACCTTTGAGCCAGAGGCTCGTTTACAAAGGTACTTCGTCACATAAAGACATACATTGCGTTTCAGTTACATAGCACAGATTTGCCAAAAATCAGTAGGCATTCACCAGAGGTGCCACGTCACATTGTGGTCAGACAGATACAATTGGGTACAGGGTACATGTAATCGATAGCAGGTATTAAACAAGTTGGTATCAAGTGAGCAATTCTGGTAGATAAACATTGAAACAGCTGGCACTGGCCAGGTTAAACCTAGGCAAGGTGGACATGGAAGTGTGAGGGGATGGTTGGTGGAGAGCTGCCCGGGGGGCATTGTCAGGAGAGAAAATAAAGAGGTGGAGGCTATGTTCAGAGACAGGAGCAGTTACGAGTGCTGAAGATGTGGTTCCGAAGTGCGGTTTTGAATGTGGAGATGGTGATGGCATTGGTGATGGTGGCAGGGAGAGAGTTAAACCAGGTTGGGGCTCTATAGCTGAAGGACCTCTGGCCACGGCTGGTTCTTGTTCTGGGGACCTTTAGAGTGGTCTTGTAGGAAGACCGTGTTGCAATGGTGGGAGGGCTCTGGTGGATGGATGCTGTTACCCCCAGAGGAGAGCCCAAGTAGGGTTTTGGTGAGGAGACAGGTCTGGTATCGGAGCCGTTCATCCAGGGTAAGCAGGTTAGCATCGACATATAGCTGACAGGTGTGTGGGTCTGGGGCACCAGTAATTAATCTGCACGCTTTATTCAGGGTTAGGTGAATTTTGTTTAGTGCAGTGGTGTCGGCAGCACCGTATACTGGTGAACCATAGTCTACAAGGGACAGAACAGACGATGTAACCGCTAGCGGAGAGCATTTGGGGAAGGCAGCTTTTATGGCGGAATAGGATGCCAAGCCGTGTGTTGGTGGCGGATGTTAGGTGTCGATGTGGGTGTGAAATGTGAGGGCTGAATCGAAGGTAACCCCAAGGTATTTGTAGGAGCAGACTTGTTCCAGTGGTTGGTTGGTGCTTGGAAGGATATAGAGTGGGTGGTTGCTAGCTTTGTTTTGGGGGTGTGAAAAGAGCATAGTTTTGGTTTTCTTGAGATTGATGATGAGTCTGCGCTCCTTAAACCAAGCCTCGGCACAGTTGAAAGACTGCTGTAGGGAGTCCTGTAGGGAGATGGGATTATGGTGGGTGGCAAACAGGACAGCGTCGTCTGCATACAGCAGGATTTTGCCAGAGCATGCACTGGGCAGGGTGTTCAGATACAGTGAGAAGAGAAGGGGCCCAGGATGGAGCCTTGGGGACCCAGAGAGAATGGGATCGGGTATCGGAGAGTGTGTATTAATCTTGACACACTGGGATCGAAGTGTCAAGATAGCTAGCACACCATGCCAGGGGCCAGCCGAGACCAGTGAGGCAGAGTGCGCTCAGCAGCAGTGGATGGGAGACAGTGTCGAAAGCCTTTGAGAGGTCAATGAACACTGCACCAGCTAGGAGCTGGTATCCAAGCAGGAGTGTAGGAAGTTGGAGAATTCAATAAGGGCAGTGCTGGTACTGTGACCCGCACGGAAGCCATGTTGCTCTGGGCATAAGATGTTATGCTTAGCCAGATAATCAGTGATTTGAATGGCCACCACTTTCTCCAGGGCTTTAGAGAGGGGAGGGAGGATGGAGATTGGCCGGTAGTTGTTGGCCGACGACCTGTCGCCCCCTTTATGAATAGGTGTGATAATGGCTGTTTTCCAAGCTGTGGGGAATTGTCCCAGGCAGGGTGACTGGTTAATTAGGCTTGTGAGAGGTGCAAGGACTTCATCTAGCACCAGCCTGAGGATGCTGGGGTCCAGTGAGTCACTGCCGGGATTGTTGCCATTGAGAGCTTTGGTTAGGATGGGTCTGGCTTCCTGGGTGGAAATCTTCTGAGGAGGAAGCTGGGGTGTTGGAGGACAGGGGGAGTTTGGCTGGGGGGAGGGTCAAAGAAATTACTAGGGAGGACTGAGCTAAGGTCAGTGAAAGTGGTGTTGAACCAGTTAGCTATGGTGGCAGGCTCGGTGGAGGTTGTGCCATTTCTAGTGAGCTGGGATGGGGCGGGGGAGCAAGCTTTACCATTGAGTTGCTTAATGTTATCCCAGAAGGTCTGGGCAGAGCCCCAGGAGGAGGTAAGGGAGGCCTGGTAATGGTCTGCCTGGCTTTCCTGATGGCCCATGAGCATTTATTTCGGCTGCATTGTATGCTTGCCTATCAGACAGGCGACCTGTTTCAGTGGCAGGTGCCAGAGGTTATCGGTTTCTAAGTAATTGTAGGAGGGCCGGGCCAACCCAGGGTGCGCGTTCTGTTTTTGGACCGGTTTTGGTTAAGGGTGCAAAGAGATCACAGGCCATGTTGAAGTTGTGAGTGAAAAGGCGAGGGCAGTATCAATGTTGGTTGCCCGCTGAATGGGGACCAGTCTATCTGGGTGAGGAGTGCCTTAAGTTTCTTCAGCCCACCAGGGCGGAGGCCTCATGGAGGGTGGTCTGGGCTTTGGGTTTGGGATTGGGGGTTACCCAGTGGAATAGGATAGGGGAGTGGTCACTCAGGGAGTCTGGGAGGACCTGGATGTTTTGGATTTTATGGGGTCGGTTAGTTATAATAACATCCAGCAGGGTGCTGGTACCACTCTTAGGGTTAAGTCTCGTGGGCTGGGTGACGAGTTGTGTCAGATCTTGGGCGGCAAATGAGTCTCTGGTGGTGGATGCGGAGGTGCTGAGCCAATTTACGTTAAGGTCCCCCACTAGGATTTGTTCTGCCTTATGGTGGAGGGTGGCCAGGTAGTCCGTTAAAGATATTAGGGCTGGGTGCTGGTTCTTTGGGGGAACATAGGCTGTGGTGAGATAGAGGGGCTCCTAGAGGGTCTGGGGTGAGTCTGAGGTAAGGGCCTGGGCCCCATTTGTGAGGGCAGGGTGGGAGTGCGTGTCCAGGTATTGTGTCCCTGGTGTAGATTGCACAGCCACCCCTCGCTTCCTACTCGTCCTCCCGGTATAAGGTATAGCCTGGGAGGAGACAAATGAGTCTGGAGTTGATTTGGACAGCCAGGTTTCAACCAGGGCTATGATGTCTGGTTGGTGAGCCAAGGCCCAGCACTGTAGGGCGTCAAATTTCTTCAGCAGGCTGCATATGTTCATGGAGGCTACTCGAAGACCAGTGGGCTGAGTGGGTGGATGGGAGGGGCAGGGCCTGGGTTGGGGTGTATGTTCCCGTTAGGAGTAGAAGGAGGAAGTGCTCTGGTCAGAGGGAGGCTGATGGAGAGTTTACACCGGGGCGATATAATAAGGAATGGGGTTTGGTTGCAGGGGTGGGTAGGGTAGCACAGGCGAGAAGGCCTGAGTGATCAGAAGTGCAAGGGGCTGTGGGGAGGACAGGTGATGTCTGGAAGGGGTGAGGTGGAGAGGAGCAAATGGGATGTGTGGAGGAGGAGGGAGGGTAGAGCAGTGGTAAAGGAGGAGGGAGGACAGGAGGGTAGGTAGGAACACTGGAGTAGTGAGGTTGAGGGTTCATAGGGACAGTAGGGTATGTGGAAGGCAAAGGGAGGAGGAGGAGAAGAGATAGACTGGTGAGCAGGGGATGCATGTGCATAGTTGGGAAGGTTGGTGGAGCTGAAGTGAGGAAAGAATGGGGGGACTAGGATGAAAGAGGGGAGATAGTAGTGAGAGATCACCTCAGAGTCTAGTTGCTGCTATGGTGTGGTGGCAGTGCATGTGCCTGAAGTGCACAGAGTACTGGGTTCAAGCCCTGATCAGAGCAATAGAGAGAGCCAGACCAGTGGCTGCAGCAGCAGGAGCTGGGCTCAGGTTTGTAGAAGCACCTAGACAACACTTTAGTTGTGTCACAGGGTTAGTGTGTTCTTTATAGTAATGCAATCCTGCAGTAAAATATGCAGGTGTTCTAGGTGAGTGGTGGAGCTGTGGACTTTGGAAATAAGGGTGCAGGGTTCAAAGGCAGCAGGAAGAAGAGGTAAACTTATATTTTGGCAGATTGGGTAGGTAAGTGATTAAGAGGCTTAGAAAGTAGTAATAAAGTAGGTAGGCACTGTGGTGCAGAGGCAGAGCAGCAGACTCCAACCACAAGGGCACTGGGTTTGAACACAGCTCAGGGACAGAGGGTAGAGAGGGCCAATTTTTTAAATCTGGGCAGGAGGGAGTGAGGTATGGTTAAGAGCATAGAAATACAGGAAGTTGTTGGCCTGGTTCATTGGCTGAGATGATAGTCAGTAGAATGTAGAGAGAAGGGTACCAGGTTTGATACTAGCAGTTGCTTAGAGATAGGATGAGTGCAGAAAGTAGGTAGTTAAAGGAATCCAAGGGAACTGCAGTGACCTCTAGTGGGACAGCTGTGCAGCAGTAGCTAGGAGGGATAAAGAGAGCAGAGAGGAGCTAGAGTGGAAAGTGCAGTGACCACTAGTGGTTGGTGCCTATAACCTGCAAATGGGAAAGTGGACACTTAGTAAAAAGGAGGGTGGGTCACGTGACCTGCCAGCAGCAATATATGGAGCGCCGACCCTGGGTGGGAGGGTGGTTGGGGCGGGCAGGTGGGAAGTGCCTCACAACAGTCAGGCTGTAGTGCAGGACACTTTACCTCTTCCAGGCTCTGGCAATCCCCGGTTTCAGTCTCTGCTGCTGGGCTGAGTTCTGAGGGGAGCGGGCTGCTTCAGGGCCTCTTCCAGGCTCTGGCAATCCCAGGTTTCAGTCTCTGCTGCTGGGCTGAGTTCTGAGGGGAGCGGGCTGCTTCAGGGCCTCTTCCAGGCTCTGGCAATCCCCGGTTTCAGTCTCTGCTGCTGGGCTGAGTTCTGAGGAGGCGGGCTGCTTCAGGGGCCTCTTCCAGGCTCTGGCAATCCCGGTTTCAGTCTCTGCTGCTGGGCTGAGTTCTGAGGGAGCGGCTGCTTCAGGGCCTCTTCCAGGCTCTGGCAATCCCGGTTTCAGTCTCTGCTGCTGGGCTGAGTTCTGAGGGGAGCGGGCTGCTTCAGGGCCTCTTCCAGGCTCTGGCAATCCCCGGTTTCAGTCTCTGCTGCTGGGCTGAGTTCTGGGGTTTACCATCCCTTCCCCTACAAAAAATATGCAGGTTAAAAAAAAAAAAAAAAAAAAAATTATGAAACTTGCCCTATACAAGTCCTTGGCTAATATGCTAACAGTGGGAAGCTTGGGGACTGCACCAAAACTGATGCTTTTACCATTCTTGTTTTATGTACTGCCCAGGCATGGACAGCAAATTCCTTTTCACCATTATTTGCATTGAGTTTTTTAAATGATTCTGTAACTTCAAGTGCGATATCTGAATCCTACTGAATTCACTAATGCTCAGGCAGTGTGAACACTGGCTATATTATATTTATTTGGCATATTTTACATTTGTACCTCTCCATCTCTGTCCTTAACATAGGCTCTACTCTGGCCTTCAAAAATCGAACTTAACAACGCTCCTATCAATCTGTCTGCAATTGTGCACCGTAACTGCCTTAGCAGCTGCAATTTGGTACTCCATAGTTGCTACTGCGCCTCTCAATGCACCGTTCATCCTTGCAGTAACACTGCCTGCCACCACTTGCCTGCCCTTGGGCACTTCAATTAGCATCAGCACCACTTACTTCGCCGACTTGCGGCCTCATATTAAACTGCTGTTGCCCGATATAACATTCTATGATATTGTCGTTTTATTTTAAAATTTGTCAAGTCCTTGCTTTTTTTTTGTTTTTGTTTTTGGTGCACCTAAAACAGTTACATCCTAGTATTCTCAAATGATATATCTATGCCTTCTGTATCTTTTGTATTGTGCCATCTCTATGGCACGGGTCGTGCCTGAAAAATGGTCCCTCGGACCAGTGTACCCACCTGGTTAACAAACAAAACAAATACATTTGTTTGTTTGGCAACCAGGTAGGCCCACTGGACCTGAAAGTCCAGTTGATTACAAGACCCAGAATTAGTTATAAAAGGAATGTAAAGCAAAACATTTAAATGTCAATCCCCTCCAAAGAATAGAAACATATTCTGCTTTACTTCTACTTTTAAAAGGGACACTGTCAACCTTTTTTTTTTATTATTATTATTATTACACGCACATCATATATTTCTTCTAGCTAAAAACACACATTTTATGATTGCTTACCGTCTCTAAAATTCATCAATGTTGCTGGATGTTTTATCCGCTTCCTTTACCAGTACAACTGAAATGCATGCTAATGGTAGTTATATCTGAACTCGTTTTGTTTCAAATCCTTGATGTACTTTTACTGCATACTTCCTGAACATTAGGAACGCACCCCAACAGTACAGCTACTCATGATGTAATAGTTTCCTTGCCTCCCACTGCAACTGAAGTGTCTAGACTGTGTTGGGGTTGTTCCCAAGTCCAGAAAAGATGCAGTGGGAGTTGATCAAGGACTGTAAACAAAGATGTTTTTGTGTGGTAACACCAGTATGGTGGGCAGTCGGTTTCACTTTTAAAAGAAAAAGTAGAATCAAACAAACAGCTACATCAGCAAATTCTACAGAATGTGAGCAATCGTAAATGCATTTCTTTAAACTAGGGACACTGAGAACTAAAGGGAGTTGACAGTGTTCCTTTAAAAACATAGCAAAACACTGTTTATTAAATAAAAATATAGTTAAAGGAAAACGTCCATGTAGTTTACTTCCCACCACCCGAGTAACGGTGTCGCATAGTATTTTTTTATTTTTATTTTTTTAAACTCACTGTGCTATTTTATTTACATCAAATCTGGTTGATCCTGGCGGCGGCGGCGGTATCCTTCCCCCCCCCCCCCACAAAGAATTTCAAGTATCACATCTTTAGTGGTGCATCCCACAATCTCCTGCAGCAGATGTCAGAGCCAGGGAGCAGCCATGAAAGTGTATATAGTGTTGCACCATGGACGGAGCTATTAATATCTCTGGTTTGTGAGTTAAGAGGCCTCAGTTCCATACTGAGATCAAGTATAGACTAGTTTATATCCATCGGCCTTGGGAGATTGTGGGATGCACCGCTAGAGGCGTGATACTCGAAATGACAGCAGAGATGGGGGAAGACAGCAGGATCAACCAGACTGGATGTAAATAAAAACAGCATAGTAAGTGAAAAATACATACAGCGTTAAACTCTAATGGTGGTGTAGGACATAACTACATGGGCATTTCCCTTTAAGAAATAACACTGCATCATGCTTTTGGTACTGCAGCCTTTTGGAATCAAGTTCTCAGTGTTGCAGTATTCTGTGGGAGGCAGCATGATGTCATTTTAGTCAGTGTAGTTTTCCTCCTGCTCAAGAGGAAAGGGAGCAACTTTCCTTACAATTTTAGGCTGAAATGACAATGTTAGCCTGTTTTTTTGGTAATATGTGAAAGAAGGGTTCCCCAAATAACTTACTTTTCAGGGGAGGGTACTTTTACAGCAGTGGGTAAATTAAGAGAGCAGTGAGACAACTTCTGACTGAATCCCAAATGAATGACTGTATCTAATTAAATTAGTCCAAGCAGTTCAAAAGAATCAACAAGCAATTACATGGGAACCACCAGTCAGGACCCAAACTGCCACAGCGAGTTAATAATTTGTCAGCAGTGTACTGCAGGAGTGTCGCAGAAAATAATTTAACACGGCCAAAGGTCATTTTACCACCAGGCAAACAAACAAGATTCTGTCTGACAGCGCTTCATCAAGTCAGACTTGTATAACTGTGCAAAGCAAGGCAGCCAGAGGCAGACCTGCTACACATTCCTGAGATTGCTTCCAAGAACAGATGCAGCCTCTTCCAGAAACCAGTACGAAGCAGCTGCACAGCTGAAAGGGACAAAAGGCAACACCACAAACTCACAAGCACAGCAATCAGTCTGATCCTATTCTGTTGGGAGGCATACAAGTTTATACCTTTACGGAAATTCTTCTGCTCATTTAAAAAAAAAAAAAAACACAACATTTTCACTGCCAGGATCTCTTTTCACCTTCATGAAAGGTTCCATACAAAAATGAGATTAAACATACAGGCTACACTGAAAACACAGTAGATGCCTCAGCAAAAAATCTAAAAACCACTATATTTAGTAACAAGCAAGCAAGTATTTTAGATATTTTTCCATTTATTTTCCACATGTTCTTCATTACTAAGGATACCTGCATGTCAGCCGACTGTCTCTTGGAGTTCCAGTTTTTTTGATGTGTATTCCCAAGCTGAGGTCATAACGCTGTACCTGTGACATTACAATGATCTTCATGGCAATGGACTGTAACAGCATCAGCACACAATGACGACACAAACAAACGTAGAATGTGTTGACAGAAAAGGACCAGTAAGATCGTCAAGTCTGCCCTGTTCTCCCCCGCCTACCACTACACCTCTTATTTGGTCACAGGTGTTCCTCCCTCTTCCTTTACCTCTATTAGCTATACTCATGTGCCTATCCCACACATTTTGGAAGCTCCATAGTCTTTGCACACCTCTTCTGGCAGGCTATTCCATGCATCCACCACCCTTTCTGTGAAATACTTCCTCATGCATGCCCCCGTGTTTTGGTGCTTCTCTTCCTCCTGCGAAAACAACTCCCCTCCCATGCCCTGTTCATCCCCAGGAGGTACTTACAGGGTCTGAATCAGGTCCCCTCTTGCTCTCCTCTCCTTCAGGGAGTACACACTGAGCTGCTGCAGTCTCTCCTCATATGGTTTCTCATACAACCCCTGCATCATTTTAGTAGCTCTCCTCTGGACCGCTTCATGCCAGCTGATGTCCTTGCTGAGGTGCAACCTCCAGAACTGGACACAGTACTGCTGGTGGGATCTCACAAGTGACTAACAAAGGAAACGCCACCTCCCTTCTCCTGCCAGAGATCCCCCTCTCTATGCACACCAGTATCCGGCTCGCCTTGCATACTGCCCTGCTCCACTGCCCCGCCATCTTAAGATCAAATAGGATCACCCCAAGGTTCCTCTCTTGCTTGGTAACCAAGTACTTCCTCCTCCACCCACCCCCTTTTATACACAGTCCCCTGGTTTCCTTGTCTAGATGACAGGCATAGAATAAACAGTGGATGAAACAAAGCCAGCTCAGTCTGCAAACAAATAAACTTCCTAAGAATGGAAGAAGGTGATCAGCCCGCCTGCACAGCAGAAGAATTACCCGCTTGTGATGCCAGCAACCCTGGTTCAGAAATACGCCTGGGTAGGGTAGGAGGGCTGGTGAAGCAAGGAGGACTGAGCATCCTAGATGATGCTCTTCTCCAGGGATGGAGGGTCAGTGCCTCTACTGCAGTGCTCCTATCTCAGGGATCACAGGTGAAAGCACAGCAGTCAGCATTCAGCTGTGCATGCTGCCACAAGAACCCCATGCATGCAACGTCCAGAGGGTGGGGTGATGAAAAATCAGCAAAACAGGCCCATTCTCTTAAAACAGTTTAATCTGGTTAAAACTTATATACTGCTACACATGGTACAATTTATGATATTAGGTATGATAAATGAAATGTGTTATTAGGGTTAGTTTAGTATAAGTGAAAATATAAGAATACATTTAAACAAATGCTGTATGGAATTATATAATTACAAAGTTCTGTAATGATTTTACAAATTGTATTGTATGGTTGAAAAACTCAAAACACTATTATGGTTAAAAAAAAACGGCCCCAACATGGAGGGTGATGGACCCCAGTGTAAATAAAAAGGTAAACTTTCAAGTCGATGTCTTTAATAGTAAGGAATAGTATGGCTTGAAATTCATATGGAGGGGAAGTCTGTGGATGTTAACTTTAATTTCTTTGCTACCTATCCATTTATATGTTGCATGTGTATATAGAGAGAGTGTATGGGCAATAGTGCTTAACACCATTTTATAATATATACACACACACACACACACACACACACACACACACACACACATATATATACACAAACACAAGTTGTTTGTATAAAGAATCACGCACCAAGGAGGTATATACAAGAAAAAAAAAAGTTCCGACTGATGCCTTTTTTCCTTGAATTACTGGTTAAGAGTACTGCAGCCAGGATCTGAATAAAAATGAAGAGATTCTGCCTCTGCTCCTGGCTGCAGCAGTTGTCTCCTGTACTGAATGCAGTGTAAAGAGACAGAGGCCATTCTCTGTTGTGTGTAATGGAGAATTTTAGCTACTTAAACCGTAATGGTCTTTACACGCGCAGACACACACACACACACACACACACACACACACACACACACACACACACACACACACACACACACACACACACACACAGTTAGACCTTCCCACCACCACAGGAAAAGTGCAAATTTACCAGCCCAAATGCCACACAAATGATTTAGTGTACATCCTGAAATGTGCTATTACCTATTACTCTTATAAACAGAATTTTGGTGTGAAAACGTTTTGGGGAAGGGGGGAGTTAAGAAAGGATATGGGTGACTCAACTGTACAATACTAAATGATTTAATGCATGGTCATGTGACAGGTGTCACACCTAATAGGATTCCTGTATTTGTTCTTGCCATTTTATAATGACATAACACGCACACACACACACACACACACACACACACACACACACACACACACACACACACACACACACACACAATGGTTATTGTTACAGCATGACAAAAATATTGGAGATATAGTTATCTAATGTGACCTATAGTGAGGATATTCTGATATTCACACTCTGATTGAGGATAATGTATGGGCAGCCATACACAACAAGGCTATGTCTGCATCGAGAGGTTTTTATGGCAACCGGGAACCTCGAGAGGTTCCTTGTTGCTATAGAAAACTTGCGATGAAGACAGGCTTGTCTGTATATGGATGCCCATACGTGCTCTTTTATAGCGTATAGGCATCCATGTCAATTTCAGACACTCTGCTTCCTTTCAGTGAACTGGGGGTTGGGGAGAGGCACTTGAGGGTTGGGGGCTGGCTCAAATTACTGATTCAGTGTGCTGCAGCTGTTTCTGTAAGTTCAAGGTAAGAAAGAAAAAAAAAGAAAACAAAAGCTTCCAACTCAATTGGATAGAGGAAACCAGCAGTGTGGCAGCATTCTAAGTCGTTGTGCTGCAGCAGTAACACCACCACTGCAGCACAACAAGCATATGGTGTATAGTGGAACGTCGTCGTTCACTGAAATCTAGCGCTCTCAAAATGTTGTTCTGCTGCACTAGCGACTTCCGTAGTGCAGCAAAACCAAAAAGCGACATCCGCAGGACAGCAGAATCCACTTTTCGCTCTGCTGCAGTGCGGACGCCACATACACAGTCCTCGAGTAGCAATCGACAGTCTGATTTTAAAAAGAAAGATGTGTTAACGCTTTTTCCGGGGACATTCCACTATACATAATACAGAACAGTGCATACGCATTCATTTAACGGTAGGGCTGTTCTTTTCATCTTGTTGGAACTGTGACAACAGATTACCTATCGAGCTGTGCTCTCGAGGTAATCTGTCGTCATAGTACCAACTCAGTGAAAGAATAGCACTGTTAACTGTTACTCATGCACTATCTTATATATTCCAGGCATGGAATTCCATGCATAACAGGGTTCCATCACACACTATAATAAATACTGTATAGAAGGTTATTTTCACTGTCTATTTTCGCCATTGCTAACAATCAGTGAAAATAGTGAAAAAAAATGTACAGTTGATTGTCAGTAGCATTGTACTAAGAGTAAGCTGCCTGCGCTAATTCTATCGGATACGAATGTGTGTGGAAGGTTGACTCCCGCTAAATATAATGGACGCTATTTCAACCTGCTATACAGTATTGTCACTGTAGGTCTTTCAGAACAAAAAGAAGCTTGGCATCATTTCATTCTGGGACTTGCTTGTACTCCGAAAGTTCTGTTCATATAAAACATTGAAACTAACTTCCATAAGATAGCAGCGTATCATACTGTTTTGCTATATAGTGGCTATCGTGCCTGTATAATATACATGCATGCACATAAGGAACATCCTACAGCTGGGTACACTGTGATGCCAGTCATAATAAATGCATGCCATGGGTGGGCGGTGAGGCATGAGGCACAGCTAAGGGCCTTCAGCGACCCAGAAAGAGCAGTTGCTGCAGCACTACCACACACCTAGAGTTATCTGGTATAAACCAAAGCTACAGCTCAACCAAGAGTCTTATTAGGTGAGCAGTGGCTTTGATTTACACTACATGATGGTTTAACATATAAAGTTTATTAAAATCAGACATTTACTCCTATTGAGCACCACACACACACACGTATCACTTTAAAGAGCATCTTCCCAACCAAAAAACGATTAAACAGGGAGTTCCCTTACCACTTGGGGAGCTCTTTTTTTTTTTTTTTTTTTTTTTTAATTAAATAGCAGACCCGACTAGGGATGCTAACTAGGATGGCAGCTTAAAGATCAGCTCTACAACCCAGAGGGAAATATCCTTTAAAATCCTTTTTCTCCCAGCTGGTATTATATCTTCACTCTGCTGTAACTTGTAGGGTAATACTCAAGCTACACTAAACATAGAAACATAGAAACAGACTTTGACGGCAGATAAGGACCGCAAGGCCCATCTAGTCTGTCCATTTCCCTACCTACAGGATAGGCCGCAGATCCTAGCTAACCAACAATCTATTTCTTCCTACCCCCCCACAAGAATTGCCTTATGTCTGTCCCATGCATTCTTGAATTCTCCCACAGTTTTAGACCCCACAACCTCCTCAGGAAGGCTGTTCCATGCATCCACTACCCTCTGTGAAATACTTCCTCACATTGCCCTTGAACCGCCCTCCTATCTTTAAATTGTGTCCCCTTGTTCTTGCAAGTCTCTTTCTGAAAGATGCTACCCTCTTGGACTTTGTTGATTCCACTGAGGTACTTAAAAGTTTCTATCATGTCCCCCCTCCCTTCTTTCCTCAAGGGTATACATATTAAGCTCCTTTAGTCTCTCCTCATACGGCTTCTCTTGCAGACCCTGCACCATTTTAGTTGCCCTCCTCTGGACTGCCTCTATCCTGTCTATGTCCTTGTGGAGATGGGGTCTCCAGAACTGGACACAGTACTCCAGATGGGGTCTCACCAACTGTCTGTACAGAGGGGATAACAACTTCCTGTTTTCTGCTGATGATGCCTCTCCCTATACATCCCAGTATACCCCCAGCCCTCCCTACTGCCTTCTCACATTGCTTGCTAATTTAGCTTCATTGATACAAAAAAACCTTCATTTGCTTTTTGGAAATTGCTATTTTACTGAAGAGCCTCCTGGACGAGGTAGGCCTGAACATATGGCTGAAGGCTGCTTGCCACAAACCTGGGAGCAACCGTCAGTTGAGGCGATGTTCGGCCAACTATGGCCCAGATGGCACAAGTCACTGTGGCAACTAATCAAAACACCCAAGCGGTTCAAAATTTAGAAGCCAGGATACTGCATACCGAACAGCGGGTCTCAGCGACGGAGGGGCATGTTCAGGACTTAAGGGCAGAATTAAGAGATCAACAATGGACCATACAGATGCTGTGCAGTAAGATGGATGACCTCGAGAATCGAGGTCGCCGTAATAATCTTCACTTCCTGGGCTTCCCTGAGCATGTAGAAGGCAAAGATACTGAGGGATTTCTACAATTAGCCATCGCTGAAATGCTGCAGTTGGACTCATTGATACCGCTCCAGGTGGAACGCGCACACCGTATGTTAGCCCCCATGTCTCAGGCCCTGGACAGACCATGACCTATCATAGCTTGATTTATTGATTTTAAGGACAAAGAGAAGGTCCTAACTTGAGTTCATGAGTTACAGCATATAGTGTGGAGATCTAATAGGATCCACATCTTTCAGGACTTCTCCAAGGATCTGTCAGACAAATGCCAAGCATACTCCCAGGCAAGGCATAAAATGCACAGTATTGGACTGTCCTTTTCCTTGCATTACCCAGCCACGATGCAGGTTTTGCATAACGGGGTCCCGAACAGTTCTGAATCTCCTGATGCACTCATGGATTTTTTACGGTGCAACTAGCCACATGAATTCACCACTACTACCCCTGGAGCCCCTTCGCCAAAAACTGCTACCGACAGGTTGGATTGCCGCTCCTCTCCATCACTGAGCAGGCCTACAGTTTGGCAAGACCTCAGGCAGCAACACTGGGAACTCCCCCCAAAAGCACACCAAAAGAGGCAATCCTCAAAGAAACACGCCCGCCGGGAGCATCCTTTGAAGAGAGGGCAAGATGATGCAGAGGAGTCCACAAGCATGGACACTGTTGCTCCAGATCAGTTACAGGCCTACCACACCACTAATAGATATGAAGCTTTGTGCCCCAGCTCTCCAGATCACCATCCAGGCATTGTGGATTCGACTGTGGAAGGCAGGCCTACTCCTATGTTGCAGCCCAGCTACCTGTCCCCGTCAGCAACTCCTCACCAGCCGCAGAACGGAGCTACAGATAGTGGAGGGCAGCGTCCACCAAAGGCTATGAGGGAGGCCTCCTCCATCAGCACAGATCTCATCTTCAGTGTGGACAGTCCTGAGCACTCTACATCTCCAGGGCAATTGATCAGAGAAAACCCACCGGCGTGGTCAGATAAGTAGTCATCCTTCTATTTTCTTTCTATTCCTGTTCTTTTAATCCCCCGGGGAGTTGTAGGTATGGGGCGAGTTTGGGGTGTCTAAATTGATAGTCAGTGGACAATCCCCTTGGCTGACCCATCTGCTACCCTTTCTCCATGTTACCCATGTAAGGAAACTTTCGAGACCCTTTTCACCCCAACCCTGACCCCCGGCTTACACTGCCATATGGCAGAGAAGATGCCTCACTCCTATACCGGGAGGGATTCAACGAGGCCTACCAACAAGCTCTCAGTGGACGTCCTGATCAAAGGTCCAGACACGTCTAGATGGCAAAGAAGGCCTTTTTTGTACCATCTGATTAAACAGCAGAACTTTTGTGGGTTCTACCTTGCTTACGTGTGTGTGTGTGTGTGTGTGTGTGTGTGTGTGTGTGTGTGTGTGTGTGAGGTCCGCTGGGAAGATGTGTCATATAGTATGGGGTAGCAATGAGCCACGTGGTCCAACCTTCTTATTGGGTTGCTAGATTCTCTTGGGGGGGGGGGGAGACCTCCCCCCTGCACTCACCGTAGTGCTAAGGAAGGATGGATACCACTTGATAACACCCTGGGAATAGGGGCTGGCCTACAGCAGGGCTCTGCGGCTGAAAAGCTGCCTCTATATCCCCAAATTGCATGGTACACTGTGTACGATGTATATAGTTTGTTAATGTGTTTATGTATGTTTGTTTCACAAGAGACACACACACACAGATGTTTTATTTGTTAGTATAATGTCATCTGGTAGGGGCAGGGTATATGGGCTTTACCCACTCTCTCCATATCTGGTGGCGCTCTACAGAAATTTGCCTCTTCTGGTTGGGCTGCCCTTGCCACCTATCTGCTGGTTGTTCTTGATATATCTCAATTAAATATTTGCTCCCTATTACTAACAGGTGATATCACTTGTCTGACATGGAACGTCAGAGGGCTTAACACCCCAAACAAGAGGAAGCAAGTTTTGGGTCACCTTAAGAGACTGGGAGTAAGGGTCGCCTTCCTGCAGGAGACCAAACTTACCGGGGGGGGGATCCTGAGAGACTGAAGAGGGAGTGGGTAGGTCAGGTCATTCATGCCTTGGCCTCCTCTAGAAAGAGAGGGGTGGTGATTCTGCTTCACAAGCAACTACAATGGAAATTGCAGAGACAAGTGAGAGACCCTGAGGGTAGATGGGTGGTGGTACTCATGGATACTGGGGAGGGCCCTCTGATCCTGAGTAATGTATATGCTCCAAATGAGGACTTGCACTCCTTTTCACAAGTTGGCCCAGGTGCTGGGATCCATAGCTCCGGAAGACACCCCCATTTTATTAGGGGGCGATTTTAATCTTACTCTGGACCATTTCCTGGATAGATCCCCTTCTAATACTGAGCCCCACTACAGGGCTGTAATGGCAGTGGCTCAATTACAACAAGATTTGGCCCTTACGGACATCTGGAGAATATATTTCACCCCTCCCAGTGGGACTACACCTTTTATTCCCCCAGTACATAGTTCTCTTAGTAGAATAGATTTCTGGCTCACCTCTCCTACTATTACTAGTAACACTGTTAATACCCTTATTCATCCCTTAGTTATCTTGGATCATGCCCCTGTACATATTGCCTACACATGGGGCCCCCCTCTCCCTAAGTCTCCGGCATGGAGGCTGGACCCATTGCTACTTCGTGACCCAGACTTTCCCCCTTGCCTTCAAAAGGATGCAATGGAATTTTTTCGGCATAACCGCATAGCAGATACCTCAGCGGGTACCACATGGGAGGCATTCAAAGCTACTCTAAGAGGGGCGATAATAGGGTATGTGAGCTAGCGCCAAAAGAGGAGGGAACAACATTTGAGGGGGCTTGAATGACAACTCTGAGAAGTGGAGCTTGCTTTTAAGGCCCTTCGTGTCCCTTCCCTTAGGTCAGAGGCAGGTCACAAGGTCACCTCTCTGAAGATGCAAGTGAACGAGCTGGTCTCTAGAAAGGCAGAGATTTCGATCATTAGACTCAAGTATAAATATTGGGAAGGGGGAGAAAAGGGGGAGTAAGCTGCTGGCATACAGTCTCAAAAAGCAGCAAGCTGAAATGCATATAGCGGCATTAGAGGATGCAGGGGGTAGGACCCAAACCTCGGTGCAAGGTATTAATCAAATAATGATGGATTTTTATTCCTTGTTATATAAATCCTCCAGAGCTCCAAACCCCAGGGGGTCTGCCCATTTCTGGAGTCCCTACATCTCCCCAAAATCTCAGAAGCCTAAGCTAATGCCCTAGATACCCAGATCTCAACCCAGGAGGTGGCAGACACCATCCTCTCCCTTAAAAAAGGAAAGGCCCCAGGAGGGGACGGTTTCCCTATTGAAGTGTGGCAGCTGTTGCATCCCATAATCTCTCCAGTATTGCAACAAGTATTTACTGAGTCATGGCAAACAGGATCTCTCCCTCCATCCCTTAGGGAGGAGACTATTACTACCCTACCAAAAAAAAAAGGTAAAGACCCTTTTAAAGCGTCCAGCTACCGCCCTATTTCATTACTGAATGCAGATAGCAAGGTGCTAGCTAAGATACTAGCTAATAGACTTAATCCTCTCCTTCCCAGTTTGATCCACCCTTCCCAAGTAGGCTTTGTTAATGGCCGCTTTAGCGCAGACCATGTTAGATCATTGGTAAATTTAATCCATAGGGCCCAAACATCTTCCCCCGCTGCTGCCATTGCAATAGATTTCAAAAAGGCCTTTGATTCCCAGAGTGGGACTATGTCCAACAAGTACTTTGCACTATGGGCTTGGGGGTGGGGTTTCGGGCAATATATTCATTCCCAGCTGCACGGATACTCACCAATACGATGCTGCCTCACCCATTCATACTGGGTAGGGGTACCAGTCAGGGCTACCCACTTTCCCCACTACTTTTTGTATTGGAAGTCGAACCCCTGCAGCCACTATTACGCAAAATCCTCTAATTCGTGGGGTCCAAGTGGGAAGGGCATACCCTACTCTTGTGTATGTGGATGACCTGTTGCTCCCTATAGCCAATATTGTCACCTCCCTCCTTCCCCTACTGTCCACCTTGTCAGATCTCTCTACATTTTCAGGGCTCAAGATTAACCAGGCCAAGACGGAGGTCCTACCTTTAAACTCTAAGTGTACTTCTCAAATGGTTACTCAGCATGGGCTCCGATGGGCCCGGTGAGGATTACCTACTTGGGCATTACTATCTCTCCTAATCTGTATAAAATCTGGGACCTGAATATGAAACCACTTTTTGCGTCCATTCGTACAGAACTGGACAGATGGAAATCTCTTCGACTGTCGCTTGTAGGTAAAATATCTGCAATTAAAATGGTCATAGCACAAAAAATTATGTATCTTCTCTCCCACATCCCTTTGAAAATACCTAGTTATTGGTTTGCTAAGTTAGACTCCCTGCTGGGATGCTTTTTGTGGGAGGGTAAGAAACCTAGGTGCAGTAGAAATAAGCTCAGAGCTCATTGGTCGGAAGAGGGCTAGGGTCTTCCGTGGTTAGAGGGGTATAAGTGGGCCTTTCAGCTGGCTCAGATGTTAAAATGGTTCCTTTTCCCTGAACACAATGCTCCCCAGTGGCTGGATATGGAGAGAGGTATGTCAGTGTACTCACTTGGTACTATATTTTTATTTAATCATCCCCCTAAGGGCACTCGCACTCATCCTACTATAGGTCCCTCTCTGGAATATTGGGCCAAGGTGTATAAGAAGTTGTGCGCTTCCCCATCTCCCCCAAGACTTACCCCACTATGGGGAAATAATGAGATTACCATCAATAAACAACCAATTGCACGGCCCTCATGGGAATGTGGTGGTATTGCACCGCTTCGAGATATGCTCATTCCTGGTACAGATACCCTTAATTCCTTTGAGGGCCTGCGGAGCTCTTATGGGATCTCTCCCAAAGACTTCTGGTGATTCCTTCAAATAAGAAGTGCCATCCTTACGTACAGGCATAAGCAGCACCAAGAGCAACAAATCTCCCAGGTAGAGTCATGGCTGGCCCTAGAAAGAGGACAGTCAAGCCGGGTATATGCAGCCATTCAGAGTACCATCCTGTCCCAAGCAGAGGAATCCAAGCATAAATGGGAGAAAGCATTGCATGCCCCTATTACGAACCTGGAGTGGAAGTCTCATCTAAAATTAGCTCACGGGGCATATCCTGACACCAGTAGTCAATTAATACAGAACAAGATAATTCACTCCTGGTACAGGACTCCTGTAGTCCTCGCCAAGGGAAAGCTGGCTCAGTCGGACCTGTGTCGGAGGTGTCAGGAACTCCCAGGTGACCTGTTCCATATTCTTTGGTCCTGCAGGCTAATCCAGCCCCTATGGCAGGCTACCTGTGAGATGGGGTCCAAAATACTTAGGAAGCCTGTTCCTCAGTGCCCTGAGTTGCTGTCATTAGGACTCCGGCCCCGCCCCCGGCCCCTCACTTTCGTCTCTCCAAGCTGAAACTATTTCTGACACTCAGTATGCAAGTTAAAAGACTCCTACTGAGTAAATGGCAGTCCCAGATAATCCCCTTCCTGGGGGAGGTACTTACCTCCATGGCTCAAGTTGCCAACTGGGCCAGAATATCACATACTGTGACCAATACGCTCTTTAAATATACTGCCCTCTGGAGTCCCTTCCTTCAGTTTTTGAAACCTAGGGAGGGAATCGGCTGAATAGGCACAACCATGCTACTATAATGGTCTCCTCTCATGGTGCATTTAGGCGCAAGTGCTGGAGAGATTGTTACTGAGGTATAGCGGACCCTGCTCTACGGATGACATGGCATAATATCAGTAAAGGATAGTATCTTCTCTGACAATGAAGACCCGTTTGCTTTGTGTGTGTGATCTCTTGTATTTTGTAGGCAAAAAGTAGAGGACGGTGGCCCCGGATCTCTCAATTTGTGATGCTTTGTCAAATACTGCAGAAACTAGCAGGATGGGGCCAGGTAAGATATGTTTGTATGAGTTAGCCATAATGCAATGCACCAACTGCTAATACTTTCAAAGTTAATCTCCAGCTGGATAGGTGTTGTACATCCAAGCACAGAGTATTATCCTACTGCTTACCTGGCTAGTATATTCAGCTCGTTACTATTTGGCCAGCATGTTCTGTTCTCTGCTTCTACAGACATATGTAACAGTCTGTAAGATCTTTGCAATGTATCCGACTGTTTTAATGTTTGTATAGTCTTAATAAGTCAAATCAATAAAAAAAAAAAAAAAAATTTAGTTTTATTATTATTTTCTTTTTTATTAACCACAAAATAGCAGACCCAAAGGAAGGGAAGGGATCATAATCCCCGCCCGGAGGAGCTGCCTGAATGATCCTCTCCACTTCCCGATTCTCCTATGGATCCCCATGCTCCAACCTACTATGACATTTTTATAGCGGAGCGCAGGGATGTGCTCTATTCCTTTCAATAAAGCGTCTTTATCAAATGTAATTTCCCGATTGTATATCGCATTTTGGTACCCAATAATGACAGACTTCAACTAAATAGAGTTCTGTTAGTTGAATTCGGCCATAAATAGGCACCAAAACCTGATTTACAATCGGGAGATTACATTTGATAAAGACGCACCACTGAAGTGAATGGAACGCGTCCCCGCGCGCTGACCTATAAAGATGTCACAGAAGTCGGAGTGCAGGGACACATAAGAGAATCAGAAGTGGAGCGGGATCATGCGGGCAGCCCCTCGGGGGCAAATTATAATCTCTTCCCTTCCTTTGGGTCCACTATTAAAAAAAGAAAACACAACATGGAGGAGCTCCTCAAGAGGTAAGGGAGCACCCCATTTAATTATTTTTTAAATTTAAAAACCTAAGGAGAACGGTGCTCTTTAATAATTTCTCCAGACAGCAGACAAAGGGACCAATACTTTAATAACCTGCACATGCTGAAGTTGCTTTTGTCAATTTCAAAACACTAGTCAAACCTGCTGGGTCACAGTTGCACTTGGGGAGTTAACAATATGGCATAATACAAGGAAAATATCACTTTGTCCATTAACATATCCACAAATTTCTGTCAGAGACATCTTCAATCACTTAAAAACGAAGATAAAAAAAAAAAAAAACACTAGCTTGTTATTTAAAGATGCACAACATCTGGGCACAATGATGTTAGTGTTACATTTCAGACTTTAATGTGGTCTCTTTTCATGCCAATTTTATACAGCAACTGTAGAAGAAAATGGTTTTCGTATTATGAAATGCCTCGAGGCCTGGCAGAACCTGCAGCTAAAGCAATAAGAAACAGCAGATTTAAGATGCTTTAAAGCACGTCTTGCTAACTAAATCCATCTTTCTTTTCCTAAAGAGATCATATTACTGAGCAGGCAGTACTCCCCTAAACAGCAAGTTTAGTACATTTGCATAGGGTACTAACGTAGCAATACATTCTGATGATACTCTAGATGCAAAACAAATGCGCAGCAAATAAATAATGTTGTTCATCACAGGCCCAAGCTATGACTCCGCCTGCAGGTGCCTGCATCTCCTCTTGCTGTGATTACAGTACACAAGCAAAATTTGTCAGCTTGCTCTTTTTCTGGGCACAGAGTATGAACTGTATTCTCTACTACCCGACTAGCTGACATCTGCCAAAACAAACTAGCCGTGTGACTACATCCAATGCCAAAAAGCTGATCGGTTCCTTTTTTGAGAGTCTTAGTTTGACATACAGTATGCATACCAATTGTCCACAATCACTGTACATAGACAGTCTGAATAATTAGCTATATGCATTTTTGGATTAAAAAAATTATGACTATAGCTGTCGGTTTTAAAACTTTCCATTTTTTCTTAAGAATCAAAAAGCCTCTGCTTTGCCCGCTGTGAATTAATTCAAAGGTTGGCATATTTAGTTTGGAGGCTTGTTCAACTGGGTCCTGCCTTTGTACAGACAATAGATGACTACAGGATACAGTACATAGCACTAAAAATTTGACCACACACACACACACACACACACACACACACACACACACAATGTAGTTTCTCTCCTTTCTGGCTGCTTCCTTCAGCCTGACCCTCCCCAAACATCCTGGAATTACTGGGGCTTACCTTAAGCCCGACCCAGCAGTGGAGCCTGCGGAGGGTTGGGTGTCATCCTGCAGCCAGATCCATTTTTTCCTTTTTCGTTGTCCTCCCCAATTGCCCCAGGAGTAGAGATGCATGCGCATGGAAGCACGCATTCATACTATAGCCCTGGTAACAGCCCCTTCCACCCACCCAGCAGCCTAGCGTCTGACGCTCCCTCTGGCCTGCACTGCCCCCCCGTCCACCACCGTGGGGCAGTCAAGAGCCGAGGGAATACCATCTTCCCTCCCCAGAGAGGAGAGCTGACTCTCAGTGGCTACATCCAGCTCTGCGCCCTTCCCCCCCCCCACCACTGACCTCCAACGGTCCGTGCTTGTTCCCAAACATGGGTCAACGGCATGGCACAAGGTAAGGCATCCAGTGCCTTTGCCACTGGGCCGGTCAACTCTTTACTCTTTTATTTATTACTGTAGTGTGTATGTGTATATATTATACATATATGTAATATGCCTATTTTCACTCATTTACATGCCCGCTGCCATCTCTCGTGTACTAGCCAGGTTCCTGTGCTTTCTTTATGCTAATTAGCACTGGCAGTTAATAATGTAAGTTTGCAGTGCTAATCAGCATAAAGAGAGCACAGAACCTGGCTGGCGAGCATGAGATGGGAATGTCTTTGTATTGGAAGTTGCAGCACACTAAGATTACACTTTTAGAAGCATGTTTCAAGGTACCAAAAAAATCTGAATGATGCGACAAAACCTTAGTCAAGGGCATATCTAATTAACACTTGTTCTTTATTCTCCCCCTACCCTCAGCACTCCCACTCTTCAGGAGACACCTTGGCCTTTCTAGTCTCCGCCCTCTTACCTGGAGCCCAGGTGCAGTCCATCCCCCATGTAGCCGTGGCTATATCCCCAGGCAGGCATGGGGCTGGGCCACCCCCGAAGTCCTCCTTGTTGTCACTGGGATGCTGGCACAGGGTCAGGTAGGGGCACTGGAGATTGGGGTCTGGTGCTCAGTCTACCGGGAGCACTGTGGGATATTTTCCCCATTTTCTGTGGGCGTGGTGCATGCCCCAACATCAAGGCGTCACTGCCGTCACCCACGCCCAATCCCCTCTATATGCTCATGTGCTTGCTATACCTCTGGCTTCCGCAGAGGCCAGACAGGCGCCAGTGTGTCCCCCCCTCCCTCCCGGGGAAGTGAGAGCTGTCCCTCAGATGCTCAATTCTTTCCCTCCCCTGCCAACCCCTGGTGGCTCAGGCTCATTCCTGAACCCAGGTCACTGGCGTGGAGCGAAGTGTGGTGTCCAGTGCCTCAACCCTCAGCACCACCGGGCCAGGCAGGCATATCTATTGACTGGTGAGGTTGGTTTGTGTGGTGTTTTCCTTTCAAACCAAATCCTTTCAAATTCCTTCATTATTTATATCTGTTTATCTGGTTACAAACAAGATCCGATGTCATCCAGACCTCTGCTTGTAAAACCTCTCTAGGAGTTGTAAATAATGGCAGTTAAGACATTAACAGTAAATGAACCTAATCTTTTATCCAGGCTACATTTGAACTATTGTCTTTTACTGCTCCAATAAAGTCTTCTCTGACATTACAAATGGCTTTGGATGAGTAGCAGTACTCCTCAGTCATTAAAGAGGTGGGGCTACGGGCAGAGTTTGGGTGTGGTTTAGTATCTGGTTAAGCCTCATCCAGAGATGGCAACCCTATCACAATTTCACACCATGATATCCTAGTATAGACATGCGTATCAGTTTATGTGTACTCACATGCACATACCCATACATCTGGTAAAAAAGAAAGAAAATGGACTGTTGCAAAAGATTTGGAAACTGAAAGAAAAGTAAGCAGAAAAAAAAAAAAAAAAAAAAAGCAGACCTTTCATTAAGGAGGCTGTCTGTGATCAGCTTGGTTTCGATGACCATGTTATTAGTTTGAACAAACCCATAGGAAGTCAACGTTCTGCAGGCATCGTATTGCTTGTCCTTTTGAACAGATCTCAGTGGATACATGAACATTACTATTCGGGCCTGGTCTGCTTTTCAAGGAACTCAACCTACTGCTCCACAGTTGGGGTTCAATGCCAAAGAGTGCAAACTGATGCACCTAGGGCCTAGTAACCCAGAAGCGAGGTTATGAGGAGGAGCAGGAGAAGGTGTCAACTGCAGCTAATCAGGAAAGGGAGCTTGGATCTTATCAGAGGGCCTCAAGGTGGCAGCGAAGTGTGACAAAGCAGTGGGTAGGGCTAGTGGGATGCTGAGATGCATGGGGGTATCTCCAACAGAAGAAAGGAAGTGGTGT
Organism: Neoceratodus forsteri; assembly: GCA_016271365.2. Taxonomy (NCBI): domain Eukaryota; kingdom Metazoa; phylum Chordata; order Ceratodontiformes; family Ceratodontidae; genus Neoceratodus; species Neoceratodus forsteri. The sequence goes on along the minus strand of JADMNL010000032.1, from coordinate 23,828,572 downwards.
TGCCACTCTATTGCTCGCTCAAGGTTGGAGAAACACTGAATTTTGGTCCCCCAGTTAAGGAGAATTCTCCCACATTTCTTGCTTTATAGGAGAATAGTGTCTCTAACGTGAATTCCTGCAGTAACCTCTAGTAGAGTCTTCAGGAGATCTGAATTGTTGGGGTGATGTCGAGGTGTAATCCTGTAACACCCTTAGTACTGTAGAAGCACAGTCTAAATTCATGCTGTCCTGTAAACATGTAATATATGCCAAAGAACCCGATCCCTCTGCAGATGCGGGAATGTCAAGTAAACTCAGGAGGCTACTCTGGTAGCGTTTTCAAAATGTTCAAGTCATACCCTTCCAAGAGTTTGTTTTAATCACACCAGTGACGGTTGTCAGATTTATTGAAGGTGGATGTTAGAACTGTTTGTTCAGCTTCCAGTAAGTCCACCTTTGTTTCTGTTGTGGAGACTGGCACTGAAACAGTCCATTTTTGTATCTAGTATCTATTCACACTCATTACAATTACCCACCCACCTTAAAATCATATATGTGGGGAAGTTATTTGTGGTTGATGACCCAGTGAAAGCTGATAAAAACTGACAACATTTAGAGTGGACTTTGAGCAAGGGTCAACCGGACAAGGGCAAATGGAAAGAGAAGAGAGACTTTTTCCCTCCTAATGCCTGTAGGCGTTATAAATGTTCTTTAACCTATTTTGTTTTTTTTGCCAGATAGACTTAACAGATTTGGACACATGAGGAGGTTCTTTTCAAGTAAGCATGCCTGGATATGGCCAGGTTGCCTTTGGTTCATGTTTCATATGGTATATACAAATTTAATGCTTCAAAATGTTACCCGATTTGAAATAAGATGGTACCTACCACGTGGCTGCACCTGGGAGCTGGGGTCTCTACCTGAGCTTGCAACAATGCTGCCTATATACAGCACAATGAAGCGGACAGCTGCGAGGAGACCATGTAGCAAAGCAGAATATATCCCTCTATCTGAGTTTAGGCAAGCAGCAACTAGGCGACCCTACATTATAGTCTGGCAGTTTGCTGTGATGCACTAGACACTTTAATTACTTGCTACTGCCAAAAGACAAAAGAACCCCAAAGTTGTTAAAAAAACAAAACAAAAGAAAAAAAAACAACACATTAAACAAAAAAATAAGGCTTATGACATGTACAACACCACCAAATCACCTGTTCACTATAACAAATACAAAAGACTCCTTAGAGAACATAATATAATCAAAAAAGAGCAACAAAAGAGCCCCAGGGAAAGCATGGAAGTACTGCTCCAAATAGCAGTGGGGTTCAACCACATGTAAAAAAGTTTACTAAGCACCAACAGAATGAGACCACACAAAAGTGGTATTTAGAAAAACATAAACAAATGGTATTTAGAAAATAACCATTTATTTATAAACAAATGCAGAAAATTACCATCACTGGTGAAGCAAACGGTAAAGATTATACAACCATAGATACAAAAGAAATTGTAAATATATTCAATGACTATGATTGGCCCTATACAAAATGGAAATTGTACAATCATAGATACAAAAAAAAAAAAAACTTTATATATATTCAATGACTATGTTTGCGCTATATAAAAAAAAAAAAACAGACAAGACTTTCCCCAAGGAGACTTGGAAGAATACATCACTATCTCCGAGGAGGACATCTCAGAGGGATTAAAGAAAATAAAACCAGATAGTTCCCCAGGTTCAGATATAATAATGGGAAGAATTATAAAATTAATGGCCAACCATCTGATCATTCCTCTCAGAATATTATCTGAAAAAAAAAAAAAAAAAACATTTAAATGATGGTGAAGTACCTGAGGATTGGAAACTGGTGCATGTCATCCCATTATTGAAAAAAGTTGTAAACAAAAAACTGAGAATTACAGGCCAGTTAACTTTACCTCAATCATATGCAAACTCTTAGAAGGGAATATAAATAAAATCATGACTGATACAGTAGTTATGGATCAGGAACAGCATGGGTTTGTCAAGGGTAAGTCTTACCTTACTGATCGTGTCAGTTTTCACAAGATTAGTAGATATCTGGATAAGAAACTGCCTTGTGATGTTTTTTATATCTATTTTAGTAAGGCTTTTGACACTGTTCCCCATAATGCAATCATTAATAAATTAATTAAGAACCGAGTTAATATCAAATTGGTTAGGTGGACAGGTTAGAGAACAAAAAACAGAGGGAGGTCATAAACGGTATACAATCTGAACTGGGCAAAGTTACCAGCAGAATCCCTCAGGGCTCTGTATTGGGTCCATATCCTTTATGTATTTGTCTGATATTTCAAGTAAATTGCTTTCCTGGAATGTAAAATATGCAGATGATCTGAAAATTGGAAGAATCCGACTCCACGGAAGAAAGAGAAAGATTACAGGCAGATTTGCATAATATCACAGAATGGGTAAAATTATAGGGCATAACCTTTATTATGGAAAAATGTAGAGTCATGCATTTTGGACAGAAAAACATACAACATCCATATTTTATGGGATCAGATAAACTTAAAGTTTCATCATGCGAGAAAGATCTTGATGTATTTATTATAAATTATTTAAAATTTAATAAGCAAATCAACGAATGCATCAGTAAATAACCTGGACAATAAAAAATGATATACAATCTAGAGATTCAAACATATTACTTCCTCTGTCATTCATATGTATGCCCCACATTGATCACTGCTCTCAACTGTGGTCACCATATTACAAAAAAGAAAAAAAATATAGAAAAAATACAAACAAATTTCACAAACTGGATAAATGGTCTCCATGACAAATCATACGGTGACAGGTTATAGTCTTAAATTTATACCCTTATAATTAAGACATTTTAATATACGGATTGCAGATTTAATATGCTACTAAAGCATACAGTTTTTTTCCTGCAATACTATCACTCCCGAAGTGATACCACACTTCGAGAGTGATAATACTATCGTTCACATCCAATAATAGTACTGTTTCGGATGTGAATGATAGTATTACCAGCCAAGTTAAACAGCGCAAGCCCACAACTCCACAAATCAGTAAATGTTTAAAACGTCACTCAACCATTGATGCTCAGTAATGCAGCTAATGATTGGCCGCTCTGTCTGTGGGCAGCCAAAACAGTTTTTAAAACATGCCGGTCATGTCTCGCTTAGCGAGAGTGCGGTGTCCACAGCAGTTCCCATTCTTGTTTTTAAAAGGATTTATCTGGCTGATCCTGCACCCCCCAACAAAAAGAAAAAAAGTATTTTTTTTTTTTTTTTTTAACCGCCCTGTGTGTCTGTGTAAGCCAGCAGAGCACAAACAAATGGAGCAAGGCAGTGTTCTATGTGGGCAAGCGGGCGAGGGAGAAACACTCTGAGCAAGGCAGTGCTGCGGTCGGCTACAACTGACACAATCCTTTATGTCAGCAGCTGACTACAGACTAAAAAACAACTTGATCTATATTATATATATATATATATATATATATATATATATATATATATATATATATATATATATATATATATATATATATATATATATATATATATATATATATATATATATATATATATATATATATATATATATATATATATATATATATATATATATATATATATATATATAATGGATAGTTTAAGTGTGTTACCGATCAGAATACCATCTAGTGGTTCAGGACATGTAGAAACCTCTCAAGCTTCGCTCTCGAGGTTCTTACATGTCCTGAAACTCTCGATGGTATTACTGACCGGTAATACACACTAAACTATTCATTATTTTCTTTATACAGGTGATCTTCTATTCATTTGGGACATTATCTTAGTGATTATATGTTTACCAAATTGGGTTTTACCTATAAGCAGGACACATTTAATACCAGAGGGCATCCACTGCAGTTAACTACTACAAAATCTAACAAATCAAAAGGAAATTGTTCTTCACAGAACTGATTATTAATATGTGGAATTTTCTACCACTGTCTCATCACTTCTAACGAAAATTCAAAAGAAAACTAGATTTGTGGTTATTAACTCAGATACAAGGTTAATCGATGGGAGACATTATGGGCAGTTCTGCCTTTTGCTCCTTCCTTGGCCTCAGTATGTCTTTATACCTTTCAGAGTTTAGGTTTCACTTCAGTATTCTAGCTGAATGTACAATGTGATATTCAGTAAAGTTGTTACATTTGGAGGAAGCACCTGTTGTGCCAGATAGAATTTCTGGCTTTACAATATTTGTAACCGCAAATAAGGGGATCTTTCTCCTGCTGTAATCTTTGTTCAGATCCGATCTTATGCTCCTGACCAAGGATGCACAATTTTGTATGTTCGTTTTTGTCAAAATGAACACAAATAAAGTAAAAAAAAAAAAAAAATCTTTTTTTGCTAGGACCATATCCAGGGCCAGATGGTGCTAGACTGAAAATTGTAATAACGAAGCACAACAGCATGGCACCCATCCCCGGCAAAGGAAGCAAAGCACAGAAAAAAAATTATGCTCCATAAATCCTTTTATTATTACATACACACATACATAGATGATAACAGAAAAAGGCCTGTCAGCCCACTCAGTCACCTTCTCTAACTACACTGTACTGACTGATTTTAGTGGCCATCCCTCCCCTTTTACTAACTAAACCCATATATACCCATCCCATCACTGCTTTAGGCTGTTCCCCGATTTGGCCTGTGCTACTTCATCAAGCAGTGTGCTCCACCGGTCCATCACTCCACGAAAACGTACTCATGGACATCACTCTTCTCCCCCTGTGAGTACAAGTGAGTTCCCTCTAACTCCTGTGGATGAATTCAAGAAGGAATGTTCCTTGGCATCCACCCTACTTCTCATGCACGAACCTGTATGTCTTGATCATGTTACCTCCTTTCCCACCTTTCCTAAATGGTTTAAGTCCTGCAGTCTTACCTTCCATATCTTGCCCTTTAGTTCATGGACCATCTCAGCTTCCCTGCACTGTATTGCTTCTACCTTGTCACAGTCTCACCTCAGGTGTGGACTCCTATACCTGATGCAGTTATACCAGTTACCTGTACAACTGGAGAATCACCTCCCAACTTTTACTTCGTATCCCCCTCCATATGCAACCCAGCATCCCATTTGCCTCGCCCTTGCACTCTTGGGTTTCTCTTCCCAATGTGCATCACTTTACATTTTGTTTGTTTTGCACTGAAACCCAGCTGCCAGAACTCTGATCAGCTCTCCAACCTGCCCAGACTCCCAGAGTTCCCTTGTTCACTCCTTTGTGTCAACACTTGTGCAGATCTTTGTGTCATCTGCAGAGAGGCAGGTCTTGCCCTTCATGCTTTCCCCTAGGTCACCAATTATTGATAAAGTGGAGAGTACGGCACCATGCCGGTAGCAGACCCAAAGATACCCAATGTGTTACGCTGCGGCCAAATTTTTCTGAACCTTGAGAAACCTTCTATCATAGTGAAACACACTGGGTGTCTTTGAATCTGCTACCTATACAGCATGGCTCTCTGTACTTAACCACAAATATAGAGAATATGGATGGGCAACTCTTCACAACAAGCCTGTGCTGCCACACAGGGGTTCTGATTAAATCAGATCTCAAGAACAAAGTGTGAAATCAAACTGCAGATCTTATAGAGTCACAGCTTTGGAACCGAAAGTCATCAGCGTCAGGACCACTCAGAAACATCTGCTTAGCTGAGTCACCCACAGTGACGTACATGGTTCCATGATCAGCTATTACGTCAACGCTGGATGGCCCATGAACGCCCCTCACTGCAAAACTAGAGAGCCCTTTTATGTGATTGGCACTCAGCTGTACCAGCGTGGGATTCTTGAGGCTGCTTGCACTTCCCAGTTACCGTGGCGGCAGCATAACAGGTCACTGCCACATTACTTTCAGTACAAGATGCCAGACCCACAGCTCTGGTGTTCAAAATTCTATTTAGTTACACACAAAAAACCAAAAAAAAAAAAAAGATCAGATTTAGTCAAAGACTTGCTTGAAAGTTTTTTCCACTTTGTTGATTTGAGTTGCAAGATGCAGATTTTTAATTAACTCCGGAGAGCTAATGCCAGAGGCAAGAACATGTTTAGTGTGCCTAAGCACCTGAATTAGCAATCACTGAAAGAGAATGGGTGGGAAATTTGCTTTTTAAAAATAAAAGTGTAATATGTTTTGTGCCAACAGAGCAGCTGGAACTGAAGCAGGAGGATGGGTGGAAGATGCAGTAGGGTTAGAAAGGTACACAGTAAAGCCTTTATCTAGCTCAGAACTCTCAGTAAATTCTTCCCCCTTGGGTTTGGGAGTTTGGGAACACACACCCCACCCACATATGGAAGACCCAGCCTATTCTCGACAGCAAGTTCCTCTGGCGTATACCGCCACAGTGCAGGTCGGCACCAGGTAGCAGACAGAGTCCTGAATTGCCTACAGCACAATACAAGAATGCAACACATGGACAAATGTGTCCCAGGCTGCTAGGGCAGAAAGAACACATGGTCCCACATGCCCAAAAGTGATATTTTACAGAAAGACAGCTGGACAGTAGGAGGTAGCAGAACAAAGCCTCTCGGGGCAGCCCCCAGACCTCCTTACCACTGCGCATACAGATGCCACCACCATTATGCCCTCAGAGCCCTCCCTCTCCACACACGTCACTACCACTTGGCTCAAAGGGGGCCCCAGTAGTTACTAGCACTGAGCTCTCAGTGGGGCCCAGATTTACTACCACATGCTCTTGAAGGGGCAGATCTTACTGTAACTGGCTGTGACTGTTTCTACATTAAACAAGCAATGTAATAAAACTACTAAAACTACTTCAAATGGCACTAACTTTTTTTTTTTTTTAACTGATAAACACTTTTGGCTTACTAGCTACTAGACCAAGAAATGCAGCATGAATGAAGAAGCCCTAAATGCCTGGTTTCCAACTACCTTTGGAATGAAGATCCATACTACAGAAAAACAATTCACATGAGTAAAAGGGAAGGGTGCTAAAAGGCAACAAACGCATTTTGTTCTGGAAACAAAACTAAGCAGATTCATGCCTTCATCTCCTTTCAGCTCACCAACTGCGACTCCCTACTCCATGGGATGGCCTCAAGGCACCAAAGCACCCATAAGCAACTTGGTATTGGTGCCCCACCTTGGTTCACCACTTTTGTTGGGTTCAGACAGTCAAAAAGATTTACCGATCGCCCCCAATTTGCAAGTAGGCACTGCCCAATTTGCCCATGCCTCACATGGTCTTCATAAGTCACACTCTTGAGACCCTAGGCTAACCAATATGTTGCTGCATGCCTACTCGCCCACATCTGAATGTGACTATTACTCCCTTCCTTCAAAACCCTTTACTGGCTCCCTGTTCTATATAAAAAATGTCCTTCATTTAAAAAAAATATTCTGTAAGCTAGTACTTCTCCCCATTACCTCTCCAACTTCATCACAGCCTGCTCTTCTGTCCACATTCTCTCCACGCCAACCTACAATACAAGGAAAGTGTCCTCATTCTGGAGAAAAAAGAAAATCCACATCTCCTAAAAATGAGATACAGATCTACAGCTGTTAAATGCCAAGCCACAAGTTCTCCAGCCATCCATTTTGATACTATACTGGTTCTTGCAAAGTGGACTGAAAGGATGTGAAAACTAGTAATTTGCTCTTCACTGGCTTCCTACATAATCCAGGCCTGCTACCACATCTTGACTTTGCACCAGAAAGCAAACAGTATCTCTGGAATTGTCTGCTTTGTTTGTGCTGTATTAGATCGACTAAAAGACTCCAATACCTCTGAAATGCTTTAGCTGCTGTACACCTGCTGTCTACTGCTGCTAATTTATCATGTTTACGGAACCTGTGAACAGCACACCATGACGACCACCACCACCACCGCCGCCTATGAGTGGGGTGGGGCCAGACCCCCACTTTTGCCCATGAGCATTCGACATGCACCTCTGATGCATGCAAGGTCAGAAGGGAGGCAGTCATGGTCTCCTTCGTATTTATTTTTGTGTGCAGCCCAGTTTACAATTGAAATGAAAGTTTATAGCAAACCGGCACTTAAAAGTACGGTTAAGACCGCTCCTAAATAACATGTTCCTCATCAGTGACTGACCCATCCTCTATGAAAATAATTTTCAGAATAAGGAATGTGTGGTTTGCACTCAGACCTGCTTCTTCTGTACTCTGAAAGATCACATAACTATCAGTGAATGTGTTCTGCTCAGTCACCAAGTTTAACAGTACGCAGTTCGTCTCGGCCAGCTTCAAAAGTAAGTCTGCGAACTCAAAATAACCATTTTTTTTGTTTATTTTTTAAAACCAGAGTTGAAAATTGATGTTCCTTCATATTTTTGACAGTTAATCTTCTTGACAACAATGTGGCAAATGCTTATCTGGCAAACTGTTTCTCTAATTTCATTTTTTAAATTACCAAAATTTATGAAAATTGTTAGTACAGTAATTAAATGTTAATTTCTATTCCTAAAATCCCCTTGTGTCTTCATTTTACTCAGCATTCCCGGTATCTTCTCGCTTGCTACTGCATATCCAAACGTGAGTGTGTGGTCAGTTTCCTGCACCCTATAATCACTGGAGCATTTCCCAGAATACATATCTTATCATATTCTTTGACTACTGTATATCAAAAATGTAAATAAAATGGCAGCTTTCCAAGCAACCACTCCCACACCCCTCAGTCGGTTCAAATCCGTTCTGACTATTAATCAGGAGGAAGTGCATTAGATTCTCTTTGCCATGTCTGCTGTATACCTAGACCTTTCAATCAGAGTAAACGATCATCCTGCATAAGTTGGAGCTTTGATGCCTTGTTGGTAGATTCCCCTTTTGCAATTTCAAACAGAATCTGTCAGCAAGGACTGCAGGGACCACCCAGTCTGCCCATTTTGTCCCTGCCTATACTGTCGCCACAAACCCTACCTGATCTCAAGTGCTTTCCTTGGTAGACTGGTACCAGCGTTAGAAGCGTGAACGTGCTTCATATCTGTTACTATTTTCAGGCAACTATACTGGCAGATACGAGTCCCTCGCAACTTAACCCATCAGTCGTGTCAGAGGGCCGGTGGGGGGGGGGGCCAAAGAGAGAACCACTGGATCACCCAAACAAACACAGATTTCAACAAATGTAAGGTATTTATAAAAAGAACGCTCATGGGTTTAATCGGGACCTATATATAGGTCCCGTGTTTTTACTTGTGAAGTGCTGACAGTTCCCCTTTAAATGCTGCTTGCTTGATCTGTTCTGACCGTTGTCTCCAGGTCACACCTGCCAAAGCCTTATATCCTGGCCAACAAAAAGACTATGGGTTGTAATTACTACAACTAACAGCTGTGAGCCAGAAGATTCTGGTTTCAGTCCCAGCATGCTGCAGGACTTTGACCAAGCCATTGAACCTTACTGAATATTTCAGCCTCCCAGCTGGGAAACTAGGTAGGAAAAAAATTAAAATTATAGATCTCACTGTAAACTAGGATTGTAAATTTCAGCTGGTCAGTCCTGGCAGTACAGAAAGGGAAAGGAAAGAAATATGAATTTTTATTAAATGGGGGTTAAGAAAGTGACCAAATCTAAAATCATTGGTCAAAACCCATCACCTAACTGCTGAATAATTTCCTAGATTCTACACTCTGACAACTAAACTACACTGCTCTAATGACCTACCCTAGTAAACTGAACATGAAATTAAAAGAATCTGGTGAAATACCTCTACCCCCAAAGAAATGCAACAACCAAGGCTGAAACGGACATTGGAGCACTGGCCACGTGTTTGTAGATTTGTGGAAAAAATGTTCCTTTTACTAGCCCAGATGGCTTATATTGGAGGAGGGACTTCATAAAGTACCGTAGCTGAAGTTCTCTCGCTTCCCTGCTGGCTAGTGGCTACAAAACTTATTTTCACCCCCAGCAAAGAAAAAACATCCACAATCAAGTATGACAAAATTTAAAATGTACTGGGCAGGCAGTATAGCCTAGAGGTTAGAGTAATGAGCTGTGAACGAGCTCGATGCATCCAGCAGACCAGACCTGGGTTTCATTCTCACAACCTTCACTTGGATACTGTGTGACTCTGAGCAAGCCGCTTAACTGCCCATTGCTTCCCAGGTCACCCCTGAGAACAGGCACTTGTGCCTAGTGGGCCTTACCCGGTTACCAAAAACTAAAATTAAATAAAAATAAAATATTACAAAGATGGAAGATCACTAAAATGGCTGAATGCAATTTATATCTTTCTAATCAGAATAATACAGTATATTATAAGATAGTCTGACCATTTAAAGCAAAAGAGACTTCAGAATTTCAGAATACTAGTAACTTCACTAGTCGAAATAAATCGGACCATTAATTACTTCCCAGTAAACATGCAGTTTGTTAACAGCCTAACATAATCTACCTACCAACAGCCTAACTGCACAAAAATAAAACCTTTTTCAATTAATAAAAAAATTCCATTTTATAAATGCACTAACCTACTTCAAGACATATTTCGTAAGAATTAATGCACTTCCTGAGTGCACTGCATGGCACCTAACCTGGGACATGCATTAATTATCTAGAAATGCATGCCCCGTCTAGATTATTGCTTACAAACCCTTTTTGTATTGCTTGCTTGGCTTCAGTAAGCTTTGGAGTCACTGTAGCTCTGCCCCTTTGATGTTAGGTGAGGGACAGCACTACAGCATGTTCAGTGTAAGGTGTAGTAGACTGGGCACTGGTGCTGTTTATACTAACTTTACTCAACATAATACAACCCCCAAAAATGATAGGCAGCCATCTGCAAAGCTGAGTGGAGTTACTCTACACAGCTACCCTCTGTCCCTCACTTAGCATCATCAAAATGATGTTTTAGGGTTACTCCACTGCCTGCCTAATGCAAGGGAACCTACAACAGGTTTTTAGTAGGGATGTTCGGAACTGGCCAACTACAATCCGATGTTGGACTGCTTAGGAATTTATGATTATATACAAAGGACCTCAAAATCAGAACTGGATTTGGAATCCTAAATTATGAAGTCCCATGTAAAAAACATGTTTTATTATTCATTTTGGAATTACAATTTTCAGACTGCAAATTCAGAAATCCTAATTCCGAAAATCAGACTGAAATTGGACAAATCCAATGCCATGCAACTCTAGCTCAGAATTACTGTACCCAAAAAAAACACCACCATTCATAAAACCTACTTATTTTGAGCCTGGGGCAGGTGGAGCATCCTAGTGTGACTTGCTTGCCTGCCCTGATTGTGTCAGCTGCTCCTTCAAGCTCTTCAATTATTTGAAATCATTGAAAAATGCACACTCAAAATGTGGAAAAAATTACTTTAAGGCAGGAGAAGAATGGCAATCTAAATTGTCTTAAAAGCTGAATACAAGTATAAATGTTTGACTGTAAAAGGAACTGTAGCTTAAAAAAAAAAAAAAAAAAAAAGGGACTGAAGGGAAAAAAAGATTGTGAGAATGACTGCTAAATAATGAAGTAAGGAAGCTGTCTAAGCACTTCGGACCATTCATCAGAGTGAGCGGAACCATAGTAAAGAGGTATAGGATGCGGATAGCATTAATCGCATTAAGCATCCTATCCCAATGGAGCAAACTGAATTACTGTGCATTATCAGTGCACCACTCCTATGGTAGGGTCAAGGTTCAAATGCTTTATTGTTTTGCTACGAGCCATTACAGCACTAATCCAGACATATTACATGAACAGGCATTAAAAAAAAAAAAAAAGTTCCACACAGGTACAATAAAAATATATGCAAAGAAAATAAAATAGACAATTAAAACATAAAAAGGGTTTACCCCTACAAATTCTATATACCTGTACACTACTGAAGAAATTGGCAATTTTATTCACAATAACCACATCTTTCACAGACATTAAAAAACAGAGAAGAGAATCCTCCGGTAATTCAGTAAAATCTGAGAGAATACAGAGGATCCAAGCACTGAAGGGTTTAAAGTACCAAGGACAGCTGAACATCACAGGCTGGATATTCAAACTGTGCCATTCTGTGGCGCAAGCCCTTGCGCTGCACAAAATAGTTGCACAGGGGTGTGGCCGGGGCGATATTCAACGGAGCTGTGCTATTGAGCAACTCCTTTGAATATCACCCCCGGCCACAGCCACTGTGCATGGCGCAGTGGAACTTGCACCACCGCAAGTGGTCAGAGTGAAGCATTCAAGATGTGGTGGCGCAAGTTCCATTGCGCCATGCGCAAATTTCCGACATTTAAAAGGTGACATGCAAATGGGGCCATAATTCATGCAAGGCACCACTTCATTCACATATCTGGACTGCCTTGTACGGTATGGGCTGCACACCCATTGGCTCTTGCTCTGAACCAATGGGCGGCAGCCTATTGAGTAGTCAGTCGGCGGGAGGTGGGGTGGATGCTGCTGCCTCACCGGCTGACGGGGAGGCTGCAGTGGGGTCTGTGGGTTGGTGGGTGGGGCCACTAGATCACCAGGGTAGGGGACCTTGGGGGTGGTGGACTCAATGCCTGCGATCGGGCTTCATGGTCCACTGGACCACCAGGGATATGTTCTTGGGGGTTGAAATCTGTTCTGCCCGTGATCAGGCTAGTGGGGGTTTGTCACTTATGCCCGTCGATCGGGCCAGTCGGGGAGGTTTTTTTTGGTTTTGTTTTTTCCACTTATGCCTGCCATCGGGCCAGTGGGGAGGGTTTTTGTCACTTATGCCCGGATCAGGCCAGTCGGGGTCTTCTATTGTGTCCACGATCAGGCCAGTCAGGGAGGGTTACTATGCCAGCGATTGGGCTGCAGGGGGCATTAGGGAGGCCGAGACACCCACAGGTGGCAGCTGCTGTTTTGCGCCTTTGCAATGTGGCAGCTCACCTGTGAGTGGCCCTCGACTTACTCCCTTTTTTGCTCAAAGTTGTGCAGGCGCAGGTTGGGGTTGTGCTCAGACAACCTGCACAGCCTGGCTGAATATCGGGCTGTGCAGTTTATGCATGGTTCTTCCCTCCGTTGAGCATGCCTTCATTAGCATTGCACTGTTGCTCAGCTTAACTTGGGGGACGCAACTGCCTCCTGCTGAACATGGCAGAATGGCGCAATTTCGGACTTGCGCAGGCGCAACCCTATTGCGCATGGCGCAACCCTTTTGAATATCCAGCCCCACATTCTAAATTTTCAATACCCCCAGATGACAAGGGCAAGAGGTCTCTGAGGCATTCAGCACATGTGCAAATCTGGCAACTCCAGTGTTACTTGTGTAACCCCCTCCTACAAATGGGGGTTCCCAAAAAGTCGTCTTCGAGTTTGCCTAAATGCTCACTGCCAGGCTGGTGTCCTGCATTTTAGCAGTTTAAATGTGATTGCCAGAGAGTGCCTGTATAACCTCTGTGTACGGTCTTTAAGAGCTGCCTGGATTGCATTCATAAAAGTAATCTGAGAGGGAGCTCTGTTGAAAGATGTAACTATTTGCTGAAAATCATTTAGAGTGACAATGATAATGTAGTTTGTCTAACCTGCCTTCTTTGCCACAAGGACCGTTTTGTTCATCTCCACTATCTTGGTCCTGGACTGCGAATTGGACCAATCAGTACTGGTGGGACCTAAAATGGAGCTGGACTACAGGAGCTGTCTGGAGCCAAAACCTGTGGGAATTGTAGTTTGGGGCTTTTTGCGCCTTTTTGCACCTGAAGGGGGAGCCTTTGTTGTGACTGACAGGAGGATCAGCCAACCAAACCTTTTGGATCTTGGGGAATTTCCCAGGCTGCTGCAGCTAGTTTCAGTTTTGAGCTAAGAAGTGAAAAAGTAACAGCTCAAGTGATTTTTGAGCAGCAGTTCTGCGTAGTTTTGCATAGGGGAACTGTGAAAGGGCTGCATTTTGGCCTGCCTGTCTGCTGTCCCTGAGAGGGAAAATAGAGTTTATTCGGACTGAATCCGAGTTGTGAGGACTATTTAAGCCACTGGACTGTGACCAGGCTTTAACCTGAAGACCACCGAAGATTTGCTGAATGCGATCAGCCTGTCAGATTTTCCAGCTGCTTTTGAATCCCCGATTTGTGCAGAGACTTTGCAATCCTGACCGGAAAGCGGTTTGCCTGGTACAGTAGAATTTCCTTACATGTGAATGTGCCGAGTATTGAAAGTGGGTCGTGATTTGGTTCCGCACTGTGTGAACTGTGTTCTGCATGCTGGAAGCTTTATCCAGCCTAATCGGACTGAATCCGCATTCATCTCCATTCGGCCTGGGCCATGCCACACTGGCCCTGTGCGACTACCCCACTGCACAGAGAAAGCCACAGATGAGACCTGCCTAGGGATCAGCCCCTTGCTCCATGCTTGAACAGGAACAACGCCTCGGTAAATCGTATGGGCCCTGCTTCTCCTGACACTCCAGATTAACCACCTAATGTCTCGATTTTCATCCAGCCTGTGTCCAGTCTTGGGTATCGTGAGTAATCATCAGGGTAGCTCCCTGCAACAACAGCCTAATCTAAAAGCATGTCATCCGATTGTCTTGTTTTCTTTTCACGAACTGAGCCCTCCGGTTCCGGATTACAAATAGTGTGCGTTGTGCATGTTTTCTTCCATCACAGGGCCCCAACCAGCTGCAACATTCCTGGCTAGCCCACCACTATCTACCTGGGTACCCAGAGTGTGTGACTGTTTATGGACCCTGAAGCGCATGCACAACTGTTTGATTGATAGAGCCTTGAAGCAAATTAACCTGATTACGTCCCTCCCTTGCTCAAGCCCCTTAAATAACTTAAATTGTCAGTGTCAGTGGCTCAGTAGGTAGCACACTCACCTCTGAGGCCGGGAGATCAGAGGGCTGTGGGTTCAGTTCCCACATCTGGCACTTGGGTTAATATCCCAATACTGACACTGTAGTGCAGCATGAGAGGGGTGCTGCACTTCTGAGGTGCCGCCTTTCGGATGAGACGTTAAACCGAGGTCCCATCTGCCTGGATTGGTGGTAGTTCAGGTGGATGTTAAAGATCCCATGGCACTTATCGAAAGAGTAGGGAATTTCCCCGTGTCCTGGCCAAATTTTCATTCACTAAAAATACCACCAACAGCTTAATGTGGTTCAAAATCAGTTGGCATTCATCTGTATCCCCTTCCCCCGGGTCGTGCCTGAAAATAGGCAGGATTTGTCTAGTGCACTTACCCGGTCAAAAAAAACTAAATAAATAAATAAATCAGATCCAACTCTTTTTTGCATTTACCCTGACTTTGGTTCCAATTTGTGCATGAGTACTGTACTGCTGTTATTTGCTGTGTATAACCTTGTTTTACAGGGGGTCCCCAGGGCCGGGCCAGAGAAAAGCCCTGGTGGTAAGTGCAAACAGTGTGGGTACTTGTGTGGTGTATCAGGGGTATTGTGAAAGAGATTGTGTATTGTTCCGGACACTAGTAAGGCAAGAGGGGGGTTACAGTGTCCCGGAGGGCTGTGCCCAGGTTAGCTTGACCACTACCAACCCTGACCTCTGGATGGAGGCACCCGTTTCAGAACTCAAGCCCCTTAACCTGCTACTAGCCAAGCAGGCAGGGGTAGTAGCCCTTGGGATAGCGCCACCTACGGGTTACACTTGGAAACAGCTTATACTGATGCATCATAAAGATGGCTTTTTTTTTTCTCTCTCTCTTTCAGTTCCAGAATGTAATCTAGGTGGGATATGTAGCCAAACTAGTTCTCACTACTGTGTGAGAGGCCTTTTGGCACCATGCATTTCTGCTTAAAGTTGAACCAGCATAATATTCTGTGGTGATTTGCATATGCAGCCCATGATGCTTTGCATTGTGGGGGCATGTGTGATCTTGCAGTTCTCACTAGCTGCATACCAAGGAGAAAATCTAGAACAAGCTATTAGTTCTACATCCAATGCCAGATTAACATT
This sequence comes from Neoceratodus forsteri, assembly GCA_016271365.2. Taxonomy (NCBI): domain Eukaryota; kingdom Metazoa; phylum Chordata; order Ceratodontiformes; family Ceratodontidae; genus Neoceratodus; species Neoceratodus forsteri. The sequence goes on along the minus strand of JADMNL010000032.1, from coordinate 23,812,684 downwards.
TCTAATTTTGCTTTTGACATACCTTTTATATTTCAACTAATCATGATGCCTTTTTTATAATAGAGATAAAGTTGATGTTTCTCTAATAAATTATAATGATGGGATAACCAAGTAGCGTTTTGCAGGCCTAGTAGTGCCCACCTTTCCTTTTCTTCTATGCACATTCTGACCAAACAGTCTGAAGAAACCCTAGTGCATTTAATCCAATATCCTATGAAGAAAGGATCTGCCAGAGTCTGAAAACTGTCCAATACCAGCTCAGATCTAACTTACACAGATGGAATAGACTTATTTAATCTTGGGGAGGATTTCAAAAGTTTGAAAGGTGATCTTTTCCAGTTCGTTAAGCATATAGGGGGCCCAAATCTCCGAAGCAAAAAGTAACAGAGGGTTTAATTTGGAGCAAACAGCTTGAATAAGAGGCCCTAATGCTACAACCGCCATACTTAGTTAATTTAAGACCAAGAGGTTTTTGTTTGATAGCATCAAGATAATGTGTACACCTTGAGCCATTGGCAAAGAACTTTAGCCAAAGATAGGTATACTGCACTCCTGTGGTAAACAACCACAGTATCAACAGCAGCTGTACCAAGGCAGTATTGTACTCGCCATCAAAACAGGACTCTAGATGTAGCATTTTCTGTCGCTGTGGCAGTGGCAACAATACAGCGTGGCTTGTTAGCAATACAGCATTAATACACAACAGGGTGTTGGTTGCTGTGTAATAGCCCACACTGTTATTGATCCAGCACTGGCACCTCTGCTACTGTGCCAACCTGCCCTGTGAACCTTAACTGCTGAGGGGTCCTGTGATCAGCTTGCTCACATCTCTGACTGTACTGCCCGCAGGGCCGCTGGTGCATGAGACTCCCACTCCTCCCTCTATAACCAGCCTTGGGCAGCTGGCCAACAGCTCAGACAGATGGCAATAAGGTGGAGTGGGTGATGACAGACATCAAGAGCCAGGCTGGCATATCTATCAGTTTGAGACCCCGATTTGTTGCACTGAACTGCCCCTCCCCCGGGAACAGCATGTCCTGTTGGCAGTGCTGTTTGCCTGTCCCAGTTCAGTGCAACAGAGAGTCACGTCACGAGCACATCAAACCATGTGGAAGGGGCTTAGCCAGCTGTGTGGACTTCACGTGTCCCCTCCACCAGAGAGAGAGAGAGAGAGAGAGAGAGAGAGCACGCAGCTGGTGCTGCCCAGGCAGAGGAGAAAAAGGGATGGGCTAGGGTTTAGGAGGAATCAATAACAGACAGTGGTGACACAAGGATTACTGAGCAAGGGCTGGCCCCATGTCCCCCCCCCCATGGACTAGACACCCTTGATGCATTGGAAGGAGTCTACTATATCATGAGTGACTGGAGGGTGGGGGGCATCCCAATAGTTTGATAAGGAGCCAGCTGAGAGACTATTGAGGACTATAAAACAAAAAGCTGATGAAAATAAGCACTAGCCAACACCAAATATTTGCTTGCTTGTACTTGCTATGTAGTTGTTAGACACAGGAAAACTATATTAATCCCTTGAGTTGCAAGCACTGCATCATGAGTATGCCAATGATCTGGGTTGTGCAACATCTCTGCCATTCCCTGAGAAACAAAGCACTAAACAGCAGCACATATGAAAGAAGTAAACAGTTACGCATATGTGGCCCTAAAAGCAGCAGGAAGGTTTCAAGCAGGAATTAAGAGCCACACAGGAAAACCCTCTACCTTGCATTTTCCAGCCTTATGACTGGGTAAGGACTTCAAAGGGAAAAGGAAAAGAAAGGCGGAGAGAGTGGGCAGAATTAGAGAGCTGATTCAGTATTCTGAAATTGTGATAGATGGAGGTGGGGCACCCCCCCCCAAAACCCTCTCAGAGTTCAGATTAATACCAACATGACTGCAAGCTTTGCAAGTGACCATCAAGACAGCTGCATTAGCAAATTATACAGGACAATAATGTAGTTTTAAAACTAGCAGTTTGAGACCTAAGCGAGTTAGTGTCCCTTTAAACCTCTCTCTCTACTGGTAAATGCTAAAGGTGCAGGAATGCTTCCGGTAACTTGACCCAATTTTTTGGGAATGCGCTGCCATCTTACAATGGTTAAATAGTTTAAAGACATGTCATTCTATTACTGGCTCCCCACTCCCTATAGACATCTGTTGTCTGGATCCTGAGGGATAGCTCTACTGTTACTCTCTTCCCCAGAGTGTGTACACTCTACTGTACATTTTGGCACTGGAAGCCAAGGCAGTCTTCTCCACCGGAAGCTGTCAAAGTACCCTCCTCACTGTTGCCAGAATACCTGAAGCACCCACAGTGGTAGAATTTCAAAGGCTTATAACTGAAGGCAGATGTAGTCTCCCTCATCATTTTGCTATTTGGTCACCTTTTCTTAAAGGGACACTGTCAACCTTCTTTACAACATATTATTTCCAGCTGAAATGCATTTTGTGATTTGCTTACCTTCTTTAAAATTCATTGATGCTGCCGATTGTTTTATCTGCTTCCTTTCTTAATAGAACTGAAATGCATGCAGATGTAATTATATCCAATCTTGTTTTGTTTAAATTCCTCGATCTACTCTTGTTGCACACTTGCGGATGTAACCAAGCAGTCCCCTGGGGTTACTAGAATTCTATCAGTATTAGTGTTAGGAAGGTAGCAGGCAGCTGGTAGGGAGCTCATTAGGGGCTCCTTGCATAATGACATAATTGTTTACTCAGCTAGCCTGAGGAAGAATGATTAGGCCATTCAGAACTCTCGCAGCAGCGTAAGTCACACTGTGTAGACAGCTGCTCTGGGGATCTTAGAATGTTCAGTTAGTTGCAGTTAGTGCTTGAGTGTGGAGATGAGAGTGGCAGAAGGACTGCCAGACAGGCAGTGTGTGGAGGACCCAGCATTTCTCAGCCTAGTGGAGTGTCATTTCCAGCTTCCAGTGAAGTGGTGGAGACCAGTTCTACAGCAGGATTTCCTGATTTCTAATCCCAGTGAAGTAGAAGGAACTGCTTGTTCTCAGTGGACTCAAGGGGCAATTCCCTGAAGGTTCTGTGTGTGTTTCAGCTGCCTTGGAAAGGAATTTTGAGAGACTGATCTGCCACCCAGGAAAATGCTTTTTTGTTGTTCCAGTGCCCAGTGGGCGGGACAACCAGTTTGTGAGTACTGTTCTGGGAAACCAGATCTCCACATATTTAGGGGAATTTTAGTCTGGGGGGTGTGTGTGCCCATAGATAAGGCTAGATTGCACCTGTCAGTGCCCATAGTTCACCCAGGAGAGTGCAGTTTATTCTTTGGTCACCCCAGTGAGTGATGGATATGGAAAGTGTGGGACCACTGGCATTTCAGTGGGAAATGGGGGTTTCAATGGTGTAACCCTGAAGAATGGCACAGACTGTTGGTTGGGTCGAAGGGTGGGAAGAATGCCATTTAAGTGCTTACAAGGCAGGGCTTCCCAGTTCGTAAAGGGCACTAGTTTTACCTGAGTAAGTGTCATTGTTGCAGGTTAAGGTGTGTGGCTGAGTTTCACATAATTGCACCTATGCTCAAAGTAGAGTTCGGAGTGTGTGGCTTAGTTTCACAATATGTGCACTCATGGGAGGAAAATGTTTGGGTGCGTGGCCAGGTATCCACTAGATGCACCATTGGGAAATGGGAAGTAGATGTTCTTGTGTGTTCATGAACTGTACTACTTGCAAGGAGAGTTCATGAAATATCATATCATCTTTATTTGTAAAAGCACCTTTCTAAAACCAAGGCAACTGTACATAGAGCAAACAAAAAATTTAAAAACACATAATCAGAATATTAAAATCTATAAAACTACAATACCATAAATATCAGCTTCTGAGTATGCCAGGCTACATATTCGGGTCAAAACCGAATCTGGATATGCTAGGTTGAATAAGTATGCTTTTAGTGCAGTCTTAAAACTCTGGAATGTACCTGTCCTGTCTAGACCGACCCTTGGGGGTCCACTTCTGCTTTAAAATTTCCATCTGTTGAATAAAGTCATACTGCACAATCCCAGTTATTGTTCTGGACATTCCGATTATTGCTTCTGGTTGTTTGGATTCACTGGGGCCTCCTCAGCAGGTTCGATCTAGCATATGCCCAGCAGCCTCCACCCAGGACCTGGGTTGTGATTTTTTTTTTTTTTACACAAGGTTCATGTTGTTTTGTTCTTGTAACTCCCGAAAATGAGCCAGGTATACATCCTAATGCCAAGGGTGGTACCAAGCTTTTGTAAAGTAAAATGGTATACCAGTATGTGGGTACCAGTGTTCCAGATTTTAATGGGGGGGGTGCTAACTAGTTTAAAAAGTGGCCTAGGGGTTACACTGAACATTAGGAACACACCATAACAGTGCAGCCACTCATGGTGCAATAGTCTCCTCTCCTCACAGTGTATTATGCGTGGCTAGAGTGCATTAAGAATGTTCCCAAATCCAGGAAAGATGCAGTGGGAGTTGGTCAACGAATGTATAAACAAACACATTTTGGTGTGGTAACACCAGTATGGTGGGCAGTCTGTTTTTCACTTTTTAAAAGAAAAAAGGAAGCAGAATCAACCTACCAGCTACATCAGCTGTCTCTACAGAATGTGAACAATCATAAAACATTTTTTTTTTTTTTTTTTTAACTAGGGACACTTTGAGGCCTAAGGGGGGTTAACATTGTCCCTTTAAGTACATGGACTCTTGTGGAACTGCCCCTGTGCCTTAGTCACCATCAAAAATGGTTCCAAGACCTTCATGATAGTCCATATGTAACCTGGTTCTACTATTTAATGTGATAATTCATATACTGTAAACACCACAAACAATGTTACTTTAATAGATTTGGTCTCCAGCCTGCACACATGAAATATGTATGGGGAACAACACCAACTCAAGGTTACAAAATCTGTGTTCTTCCTAAATTGACTTGTTCGTAGATTTTTGTTCTTGTTCTTGTGTTTTGATAATCTGTCAAGTTATGGATTGAACCGTCATCAGCTCGGCATACTAGATGCACAACTACCCATGCACCCTGAGATGTTTTATACCTTACCCTTACAGACTTCTCTTGTCCTTAACACTTTTGACTATCTGACCTCTCATCTCCATTTGTCCACAGACTCCTATGTCTGCTTAATACCACTCTTATCAGCTTAGTATCTCCTATTCCAATAAGCATTCTGCCTAAACTGGTCTCCAACTCCAGCTCTTGACACTTCTAACATCTACCAAAACACAAGCTTTTAAATAACTTGTAAGATGGCAACCAGGCACATAGTTGGTTTTGAGCAGCTTCCATAAAAGGGGAGGAATGGGCAAACATTTTTTATCCTGGATGATCCCAGTGCTGAATTGCATTTTTTGAAACGCCATCATGTTTACATTCTCCTTTTAGTATGTGGTATAAAATGCCATGTAATGTCAATGTTACCGAGCTGCGGCTGTAATAATGAGACTGTTCTTTTTCAAAAAGATCTCTATCTAAAAGAACGTCAAGTGCGTTTTCCTTCTGCTGGCGATTTATAAGTTGTAATTAAAAACTAGAAATGTGTGACCCAAATGTATCTGCAATGATCAAAATAACCAAAAACTGCATCTTGAAAACTGGAACAGCAAGGGCTTAATTAAATAAAATGTAAACATTTTCTTTTGCACTTCAGATTATAAACAAATCGCTCCCTACTTGGAACAGGACAGCACAATTCAAAACTTTTTTTTTTTCTTCTTCTCCCTTTGTTGCTGGTTTTGAATAGTGTTCCAGATGTAGAATTGATATGTTCTGTTGCCAATCTTTTCCATCCTATGCAGGATTTTTCTATAAATGTCCACACTTACAAAATAAATCTAAATATAGTGATAATCTGTACACAAGAAATAAGACCAGAATTGTTAATTTTATTTCCGCAGCTCTCTACCCAAACTGGAAACAAAATAAATAAATATATTAATGTTTACAAACATCTGATAGAAATGGCAGACAATTTGTTGAATGTCATGGAAGATCATTTTTTCACCTTCTATACAACTTGGAACAAGTACGAATATATTTTGAAATATTAGCGTTCATGAACTTAAACTAAACACATACCCACTATCAACTCCCTACTTTTGCAGCTTTAGGGTCGAAAAGCAAGCCACAGTTATAGAATAAGTCTGGCAGCAGGGTTTTAAATAATTGATTAGCAGTTTTTCTGGGGATGATACTAACTGTACAGAAAGTATTTATATAGATTTGCTAGAAGTGCTGTGTTTGTTAAACGCAGGGAGGCAAGAGCTATTAATTTTCAGAAAGTTTTAAACACTTTTATGAGCAAAACGCTAATCAATTTTTAGAGTTAAATAAAACCCTGCAGCAGTAATAAACATCTTTCCTTTTTATTTATTTCAGGTTTCTAGTTTACTGCAGGTAAAATGAAACATGTTTTCAGTGGGTCCTGTTTCCACTCAATTTTGCAGCTGGGTGGACTTAAGCATTTGAAGTTCAGGGCTAACTGAAGGTCACTCAGTGCCAATGGCTCTCTCTAATAGGGTTAAAACCTGAGATACCAAGGCTGACCCAGTGGTGTGGTGGGTTGAGGCACTGGACCACACCACCATCCACACCAGCGACCCTGGGTTCAGGAACAGGGTCACTCGGGGGCCAGCCAGGAGAGGGAGAATTGAGTTTTTTTTGGGGGTCTGATCCCACTGCTTGGCACATGTACAGAAAGAAGGGGCAGGGTGTCTATATACACACACACATACACCTATCTATATCTATACACACACTATATATATATATATATATATATATATATATATATATATATATATATATATATATATATATATATATATATATATATACATACACACACACACACACACATATACACGTTATTGTCAGCAGGCAGTGTGTATAGTCAGTCGTAGTGTGTGATATATATATATACACACACACACATTGTTAGATATTGCACATTTGAGGCGGGTCATGCCTGATACACACGCCTTGGTGCGCTGTACGCACGAGGCCGCAAGGCTGAGTGCCGCTAACCGCCTAAGGCGTATGAGATATCAGAGCCGACAGACACCTTCAGAGTGGTATATCTATATATCTGTATATATCTATATACACACACACACACACACACACACACACACACACACACACACATATATACACACATATAATATATATATATATATATATATATACATATATACAACACACACACACACACACACATATATAATATATATATACATATATCTCATATCTCTCTCTCTCTCTATCTATCTTCTATCTCTCTCTCTCTCTCTATATATATATCTCTCTCTATCTATATATCTATCTATCTCTACCTATCTATATACACCTATCTATATACCTATCTATCTATACACATATACATATACACATATATATATATCTCTATCTCTATATATCTATATCAGTGCACACAGGGGTGCATGTCACCACACTCCAATGCCCTGGGGGCAACCCAAGATAAATAATAATGGAAAATGCCCTGACTCACTCATCATTCCCCCCCCCCCCGGCACCTCATGATCTTATGAGGCAGGCCACCATGTGGGTTAGGCTACAGGTCCCAAAGAAGGGTCGGTGACAGGGCTGGGGGAATGCCACCGAGACCAGGGATGCAGAAGCACCAGTATGTATGAGTAATGAAATATCTTGGTTCAGTTGTGTGCTCTAACCACAGGACCGCACAGCATGGTTTTTATTCCAGTTTATTTTCATTACCCCTTTGGTTTCCATCTATTATACTAAATTATTATGGTCACAACCATGCTAGGTAATAGGTTGCATAAAAAGACACTGGGGAAGGGGGCCCTGATACAGTCCCTGTTGGTAGTAGCAGGTCATATAATAATATTTCTAATGCCATCATTTCTTTACTGTACTGGTACTCTATTGTGCTTGTAACTGTACTCTTCGAGGCCGTAACAGAAAATAGGCACGTTATTGTCTGGTGCGCTTACTCGGTAGTCAAAAAATGAAATAAATAATCAAAAGGCTCCTCATTATGTTGCCCCCAAAAGCTACCATAAGCTAAGAGAACACTTACTTGCCAAGGGGTGGAGTCTCCCCAGCGACTAGGTCCTAATACAAATAATGAACACCGGATGTTGATAGTTGCAAACAAGGTTTTCATGCCAACACTTATCTACGACTGCCAAAGAGGTTTTGTATGACACTGTACCAGTTACAAGGAGGCATTCTGTGCACAAATGTCCATGGCTCTGGTGCTACTGAAAAACGCTTCCTCCCACCCCCAAACTGTATCATTAGGCCTGCTTCTAGGATGCAAATTTTTTTTCCTTTGTGGTCACTCATCTCTGGTGCTCCATTTGCTTCCCTCTCCAACCCCAACCCAGTTAGTCTCCTAGGCGTTTAGGGGATGCATCAAGCTGGTCCCCCCTCCCATGGATCACGACCCCTCATCAGATCCTGAGAGTCCAGCTGCATGCCTGTGCCACCCCACTGGACCATTTCACAGAGTTCTTGGATGGGGCAGAGTAGAGCATGCAGGAGCTGGCGGCCAGGATAGCATGACTCAGTAGCTCAGTTCTATGCTGACCCCCACCCGCACGTTTCATTGTGTTGCTGCACTGACCGGGTCCTGACCCCATCATGTATATCACAATGGGGTCTAAAGCAGAACTGTGGTGCAAAGTACTCTGGTGACTGAGTTAGCGTTAAGGGCTACAAAAAGCTTAGGCACCGTGGCTGAATGCACCAAATTGTTTTAGCCACATGTGAACTGGATAAGCCACTACATAAGGTTAACTGAACAGTAAAAATTCTTATTGTCCAAATGCCTTAGCCAAAGTGGCAGCTAGAAACCCCAAAAAGTTAGCCAAATTCAATTTACGGTAGCCACTGGCAATGAAGGTGATCATTAGCGCACACCCAGCATGACCACTTTGTGCCACAAAGTTGCGATTGTGTATGGGGCCCCCGAGCAGTCAAATAGTGCAAATTCCTTCTGCTGCTGTAACTTGCCTTAACCAGAACATACTTGTAAACAAGATATTATCAGCTCAACTTATTCCCCTGGTGAAATAATGTCATTTTGTTATATAGAGCCCCCCCCCCCCAAAAAAAAGTCCTAGTTATTGTCAGGGACCCTGGTTAGGCCTGTTAGAAAAGAAAAAGAGCAGAGCACACCACGCTGTGTTGTGTGCTTCACTTTTCTTCTTTGTTATTTTCAAGCCAGTAGCACCTTTGGAGGAGGGAGAGCTTGGTCCTCACTTTTATGTTACTTTAGGCCTGTTAGCCCCAGTCCTCCCCAGGACCAGTCCAGCACAGCTTTGTCCCACATGCTTTTACCACTGGCAGTCACCATGTGGACTAGGACCCAGTGCCAGCTGACAGCAGCACAAAGGAGTTCTTGACATCATGCGGACTGCTAAGGACTCCCCAGGTAGCCCATGCCTGCCTTGACTGTAGGCAGAGTTGTCCTGCTAAATGAAAAAGCTTGCCTGGCCTTACTGTAGGGGGTCACAGTGACAGTGGTGCTAGACGCCTTCCTTCCCCAACCACAGCACACTGTAGAGCGCAGCTGCTGCAGCCCGGCCCCTGAGATGGTGACCCAAACTTGCTCTACAACTCTGGTCACCTGCACAGCCATGTAATCCACTTCTGCTGGGCCACTGGGCAGCCTGGTAAAATTTTTAAAGTACACTTCATGTTAAAGGGGAACAGTCAGCACTAACAGCCCCACACCCAAGTGTGGGGCTGGTCTCGATTAGCATTTAGTGTGTTAAAAAAAAAAAAAAAAAAGTTTTTACTCACTTTTACTGCAGTATTGTGTAGCGGTTAAGAGCACTGAGCTGTACACCTGGAGAACTAGGTTTGAATCTCACAGCCACCACTTCCATACTGTGTAACCATGAGCAAGTCACTTAACTTCCCTGTGCTCCCAGGATGCATCTGGAAACAAGCCTTGCCGTAGTGCATCTTTCCTGGCCAAACATTGTAGAATAAGATATCCTGCTGACTCCCAAAGCAGACATTCGCTATAACCAGAAATCCCATAATCTCCCATGGCTGACGTCGAGCCACCTGCGGCGGGAGAATTCAATAACCTGTAGCATACTAGAGCTTTTATAAGCTCTGATCAGATGTTTGCCAGTCCCACTGTGATTGTACTTCGCCCCAAACAAATGATCAGAGCTCATACCTCAACCCCTGCCTTGAATATCAGGGACATCTTGAAAAAAGGGGGTAATATCAGTTTCTGAAGCGGTTACAATAAAGTAGTTTTAGTGCTTAAAGTGATAAAACAATTTTCTGATGGAGAACTAGATCGTAAAGCTATTGCCTGGTATGACGTTATGATTCAAATCTCTACTCTTCAGTGGCAAAAATTGGGAGTGAAAGAGGAAATCTGTAATGCAAAATCAGGGATGTCCCTGAAAAATTGAGGTCAGTTAGAGGTACATCAGAACTTATCAAAATTCTAACATGTACTTCAGGCCATTGAGTCTTCCACAGCTGCAGCCAAGCTCAAATGTCAACTGAAGGGATTCTGTAATTTCTTGTTACAGCAAATGTCAGGGCAGGAGTCAGCTGCAAACAGTAAGGAAAACAATGTTTTTTTTGCACTCAAATAAATTGGGACCAGCCCCACACTTGGTGCGTTTTTAGTGCTGAATGTACATTTGACATACTTTTTTATTCAATTTGTGGTAACCTTTTTCCTCCCCTCTCGTAAGATGCCCATTTTGAGTTTGCTTTAGCCATTTTCTTTAATGTTTTAATAAATAATGATGCGCATCATTAAATATGGCTGCCACAAAGTTGGTTTACAATGTTCCCAGCTGTTTTTGAACAAACGTATAAAGGATAGTGTAAGACACAACAAGGATATTTTTCATACAAGAAGTTTCTGTGGTAACCGGAGACCTCGGGACCGCAGCTCAAGAGGTCTCATTACCATGAAACATCAAGAGTGAAAAAATATCCTTGTTGTATACAAGTGAACGTACACTGTCTTTTATAGTGTATGGGCACTCAAAACACCACACTGGTGTCCTTATTTTCGCTTTCTTTTAAGCTCACTTCCGGGAGAGCTCCTCAGCACCAGCCATTCCGGAGGATCAGAGGTCATGAGCACGCGCATACGCCAGTCTGCCCATTTCTGTTGTTATGCTGCACTAGCTACGAGTTAGTGCAGCACAACAAACTAGCTGACGTAGCTCGTGCAGCATGACGTTGTTCCAGGGATGGATTTCCATTGCTAACAATGTTCAACCATACTATATAGATAGACTTTGATAGCAGAAAGACCTGATGGCCTATCTAGTCTGCATCCATCCATCGCTCTCTCTGAAGCCTTACAGAGGCCAGATTTTTTTTAGTCGACAGCTCTAGTGTGTTTTGACACCTCTTTGCTAGAAGACCTGCATCCCTTTTCCTGTACCAATGTTTGACATCCCTACTGTTGTGACCAAGATAAATTAGCATGCAAAGGGGCAATCAGGTCTAAAACTGGCATCAAAACCAACACCCACTTGGGAAGCATAAAATGAAATGCAGATGCTGTGGTCTAGTGCCTAGAGCACTGGTTTGGGAACCAAATCATCAGAGGTTCAAACCTCGCTACAGCCAAAAGGTGCATTTACACACACTGGGTTTTGGCACCATTTCAGCATTTGTATGTGTACTGCACTGTTGTAGCCAATTCCAATGTGTCCACACATGGGAACTGCAGAAAAGAAGCTGTGGGATGTTGCAAGCCACCACCACCCCCTCCAATTTTATTCACCCCCCCCCCCCACTGCTGGCTTCTAAACCTGCAAGTGCATCACTGCAGGTGATAGATAGTGTCCACACAGGGACTGAAGACTCCTGCACCATTTCAGCTCCCCACCACTGCAGCATCTCACAGGAGCTGGAATGGATCCTCTCATTACACTCCCAAACTTACGTCTAGACATATCCTCCAGCAACAGATCAACAATTTCTGTGCTATTCACAATGGTGCAGAATGCTAAGTGTAAACAGGCCTAAACAGTCACAATTATGTGGTCTTTAACATAACCTCCCAGTGTCCAATCCAATCAGTTGTGGAAATGGGTAGCAAAGGGACCACATGAAAAACACACTGTTGCATCACAGCTGGGTTGCGCTGGCTAAATAAAATGTTTAAAAACACAATGTGGTCCCATGTAAATGGATTCCAAAACAAATATGAACAGCAAGGATCCAAAACTGGGGGTTGAAATGAATCGCAGAATGAAGTACCCCCCCCCCCATGAACCACTGCTTTAAAATGAATACAGAACTATGATAAATTCCTTGAAAAAACATTCCATTTCTCAAACCAGGCTCTTCACATCTCAGAGAATGTCAACTGCAATCATCTCTCTTTTTTCATATCCCCCTTTCTCCAAGCACACAGGGCCCAGACCCTCCCCCAACACAAAATCTTCGGTTTCATAATTTAAAAACAGAAACTCTCCTCACCCTGGTGGGTCTTCAGCAGCTTAGTGAGGGTGGAGTTCAGTGTTTTGTTTCTTAAATATAATAATTACACTGAAGATTTCTTAAGAAAAAACAATAGTTTATTTTGTGTTTTAAACCATATGCTATAAAATATCTGGATTTGTCATTCCGTAAATACTATGCAATTACTTGTACTTTTTATACCTCTACTTCCTTCCAAAAATGACTGATAATAGCAGAAAACAAATCCCCTTAATGTCTACGAACATATGAAATTTGTCAGCAGATAAAGGCCTAGAGGTCTATCAAGTCTGCTCGAATGTGAAGCTGCCCCTCCCTTCCACCCACCCCTTCATTGACCCTCCCCTTGTCCTGTCCCATCCCCTTTTGAAGCAGTCCACTGTTCTACTGGACACCACTTCTGCAGGTAACACATTCCACCCAGCCACCACCCTCTTTGTAAAAAAAGAGTCTCCTCATCTTCCTCCTGAGCGTTCCTCCCTCCAGTCTCATATCATGGACCCTGGTGTCCCTCCCCTCCCTTACTCTGAACAGCCCCTCTGTACCCATCTTGTTTATTCCTTTCACATACTTAAAGGTTTCAATCATGTCCCCCCCCGTCCCTCCTCTTCTCCAGTGAGTACATGTTCAACTCCCTCAGCCTCCTCTCATATAAGTCCCCCAGCCCCATGATCATCTTTGTCGCCCTGCCCTGCACCCCCTCCAGTAACTTAATGTCCCTCTTCAGATATGGGCTCCAGTACTGCATGCAGTACTCCAGGTGCGGTCTAACTAATGACCTATACAGTGGCAGAATCACCTCCTCTCTCCTCGAGGATATACCCCTTGCAATACAACCCAGCATTTTGTTGGCCTTTGCAGCTGCCTTCCTACATTGTGCAGAGTTGTTCATTGACCCTGTAATGAGCACCCCCAGATCCTTCTCCTCCTCTGTCTGGGCTAGCTGCACTCCCCCCAGCTGGTAACTCCTCCTTGGGTTCTTCATCCCAAAATGCAGCACCTTGCACTTTTTGGCATTAAACCCCAGTTGCGAGGTGTCTGGCCAGGTCTCAAGCTTTGCCAGATCATCCCCCTAGGTCATCCACCACTGCTCCTACCTTCGTATCATCAGCAAACAGACTGATCTTGCTCTTGATGTTCAATGATATATCTGCAATGAATATCCCAAACAACACTGATCCCTGTGGAACACTGCTCGTCACTACCCTTGGGTGTGAGAGCTCCCCACCCACCACCACCCTCTGTTGCCTTCCCTGAAGCCAGTTCCCTACCCATCTCACCAGCTTTGCACCTGCCCCTGTGCCTACTAACTTACTTCCCAGCCTTCCATGCGGCATAGAGTCAAATGCCTTACTGAAGTCCAGATACAGGACATCCACTGCATGGCCCCTGTCCAGTTGCCTAGTTACCCAGTCACAGAACTCCACCAGGTTGGTTTGGCAGGATCTGCCCCATATGAAGCCATGCTGTCTGCTGTCCTGTAGTCCTCTGGCCTCTAGCCTTTCCTTCAGGATAGTATCCATTAGCTTACCCACGATGGATGTGAGGCTCACTGGTCTGTAGTTTCCCGGTTCATCCTTGGGGCGCAATTTTGTGAGGGGCACGGCATGAGCCATCCTCCAGTCCTGAGGTACACCCTGAATGTAGTGAGGCATTAAATAGGTCTGCCAAGGTCCTGCAAGGACCTCTGCCAGCTCTTCTAGTACCCTGGGGTGGATGCCATCTGGGCCTGGCACCTTATCCACCCTCAGTGCCTTCAAACTCTCCCGAACTCTGCCCTCCATGATTTCCCATCTGTCACCCTCTCCCCTGTTTCTGCCATTTCTCCCCTTGGGTGCACCCCCTCTCTCTTTAGTAAATACTGAGCAGAAGTACTCATTTAGTGCTTCTGCCTTATCGCACCCTGCTTCCACCCAACCCCCTCCTTCCTAATCCTTACTATGTGGTCCTTACAGCTCCTTTTCTCCCTGATGTACCTAAAGAAGTCCTTCTCTCCCTTCTTAATGCCTTGTGCCAGCCTGAGTTCCATAGATGCCTTGGCTCCCCTTACTGCCCTTGTCACCTCCTTCGATTCCGTCAAGTACTCCTCCCTGTCCTCCCCTCTCCCAATTTTCTTGTACTTCCTAAAGGCAGCTCTTTTCCTCCTTAAAAGACAAAGAACCTCTGTGTGCAACCTCTTTGTCTTTTAAATAGTTTTTTATTTTAATGGGTTCACCACAATATATCCAAGGCACACTGCCTTAAGGGTAGCTGGTCTATTCCACTGGGGTGTCAAACAGACGAGGCATACTGATGAGTCCTGGTAGGATGAAACACGTGTCTATGTCTTCTGTTAGCACCCTTTGCAAACTGTGTGAGAGGCCTCTCGGCACCATGCAATTCTGCTTAAAGTTGGACCAGCATAACATTCTGTGGTGATTTGCATATGCAGCCCATGATGCTTTGCATTGTGGGGGCATGTGTGATTTTGTATTTTCTTTTCCATGACCTCCTTGCTCAACCAGCTTGGTTTCTTAGCCCTAGCCTTCTTGCTCTGGGCCTTGCAGAAGGTTTTGGTTGCCTCCACTATCCCCAGCTTTATGAGCTCCCACCTCTGGTTAGTGTCCATACTAGACTGGATTCTGGCCAGGTACCCTTTTACCACTTCCCCATCCTCCCAAAGTCGGCCCTCCTGAAGTCCAGCACTCTTGTGCCAGATTACACTCCTTCCTTGCCCATATCCAATGTGAGCTATACTGAGTGGTGGTCACTCCCTGACAGCGGTTCCTCCACTGTAAGTTCTCTCACAAAGTCCCCATTTGCCAGCACAAGGTCAAGGGTATTCCCTAAACTGGTTGGGTCACTGACCATTTGCAGCAGGAAGCCATCCTGGAATGCATCCAGCAGTACCTGCTCCCTTCTGTTCCTGGTTGTTGGGGTACTCCAGTCCACTCCTGGCATGTTGAAGTCCCCCACAATCACCATACTACCCTTCTCGCAGGTCCTCCTGATCTGTCCCGCTAGTTCCCTGTCTAACTCCCCCATCTGAGATGGCGGCCTGTACACCACTCCCATTCTAAGAATCCTATTCTTGGAATCCTGGATTTGCACCCAAAGTGACTCTGTACTACCCTCCTCCCCTTCCTCCCTACACACTTCAGTCCTTCCTTCACATATAGTGCCACACCCCCTCCTTTCCCAATCACCCTGTCCCTATGAAATAACCTGTACCCTGGTACAGACAGGTTCCAGTCATTGTATTGAGTGGCCCATATTTCTGTGATGGCTGCAATGTCCACCTCTCCCTCTGCCATGAGCACCTGTAACTCTGCAGTTTTCCTCCCAAGGCTCCTAGCATTAAGGGTAACCACCTTCCACCCTCCCCCTCCCCATCCTGCCCTCCTTTACTAGCACCACCAACAGTACTTGCCATTTGTCCTTTGTCACTGTTATGGGGGTTAAGCTCATGTGGTTTCCCAACCTGGGGTCTGTGCTATTCATTCTAAATCTGTAGTGAAATTCTGAACATGTATACTTTAGGGGTATAAAAGTTTATAATAACTTACTTTCTCTCTAAGCTCCTCCCAACATCATATCACCAGCTTCATAAGCAAGTTGCAAAATGTGTTTTTCCAATGAAAATAGATTTTCCTTACCGGTAGATCCCCCCATATGACTCCCATACCTTGTTATGTCATTAATGTTACATCACAATATACTATTACAGTGTGCGATTAGGGCTTGTGTTTTTAAAAGCAGCCCCTTCACAACTACTGTTGTGCACATTCAAAGTTGTGCACATTCCATCAAGTTTACCTGTGTCCCTGCTCGTGCCAACTCCCACCGCTTCCATTTACCACTGATGAGCTTCATTCAGTAAAAATCATTATAAAATAACCAAAACTAGACGTCAGCCGAGATTTTATCAAAGAAAAAAAAAAAATACTGAAAATGTGACATTTTCAGTAAGTAACCACAACTTGCAAATTATTGCAAATTTAAACAATTAACATAAACCTACATAGCAACACACACACACAGGCTCGTTTTTATGGCATAAAACTGTACACGATAATAAATAAAATATGGTCGTCCGTACGCGCCTTGCCTTGCATTTACATCTCGAGGTTGAAATAACAGTGCTGACATCTCGAGCTTAGCTCTCGAGGTCCGTATGCAGTCATCTCAACCTCTCTATAGAAAAACAGGCTTATCATGTATAGCCACCCACACAATGTTATGTATGATGTACATGGTTGGCATGCATCATTTTCTATGTACTGACCACACAGTGATGAGGAAATAAACCTATCATGGTTGCATGCTAGTTTCCAAATCCAGGGAGGCTCAGCTGGTCAGTTACCACTAATTATAACCCTTAGCCAGGATGTTTCCCACTCACCACAAATTAAACAGTGAGCCACTGGCAACAAAACTTTTCTTCTTTCTTTTTTTTTTGGTTTCTTTTTGTAAATATATATGGTAACTGCACTAAACTGGAAAATGACATCCCAAATAAAATAAAAATTCAACAATGGGCAACCATAAAAAAAAAATAATCCTCTTTTGATATTCCATCTTGGGGATTCGGTAACACCATAAAGCCACAGAGTTTCACCAGAAACTCACTAGGTAGTAACAGCTTCCTACCCATACACTATTCTGTTCCTGTTTACTACTTGTGCACTACCCAACATGGTAGTGTGTGCAAAGACAGACCTGTAAAATACACAGGAATGTTACCCCACCCCCACCTCAGCCTGACACACCACTTTTTTTTTTTTTTTAAACACAAAACTAAGAAAGCTTGCTTGCATAATATCCATCAATCCATAGTTGTCAAAACAATGAAATGTGCCAGATTATGTTTTTTTTCATCTCTAAGCCAAGATCACTTCAACTTTCTGCAACAACAGAAACCTGTTAATCACCAATGCCTATGAGACACTGATTAGTCACAAATGTCCATGAAGTCTGGTCTCTTCATGTCACACAGCACAAAGTCACACTCGTAAAGGAAAACGGGGTATTAAAATGTTACTTCAGCACCATTACTGTAGCAACCACCCTTGTGGAAAGAACAGAGGAGACACAGCAGGCAATCCTTTCCAGGTAGCCAGTAGTTAATGATACACTCACTCATAGTACTGTCTGTTTCCCAGCCTCGCCCACCCAGTGCAACTTCTCCCTGTTAATCGTATTTATCTTTACAACAATAACCAAGTCGTCAAGCAGCCGCTCCAGCAACCTTCCTCTCTAGAAAAGTACAAACCCCATTTTCAGTAGCTGGCCTCATAATAGGACGTAAAAACAGAAAGAGAGATAGAGAAAGGCGTCTAGTTATTGGTATTATGATGATGATTATGATCACAGGAGCTGGTGTGCTCCAAATGACAGTGGGAGCAATAAAGCAATCTTCGAGGCACTTTAGGCAGAAACTAAATCCATTAGCTAAGATATTTGCACAACGCAGCAGAAATCTTTAGGGATGCAACATGTATTATATTACACAACTAGACGGAGCGACAAGCTTTCAAACACATTACTGCCAGGCATTATTGCGAGTAACAGCCCTGGTATTGTAACACAGACGATAAGTGATACATAATAACAAGTCGGGAGTACTTTGGTTACACTACACATTCAGTCCCCCAAGTTACTTTGTGAACTACACTTTAAAAAATACACACAAGGATATATGAATGCAGTATGTGTAACACTGCAAGGAAACTGCACTACATCTCTTAATTAGGGATTTTTTTAATCCACTAAATTAACCATATTTAACAGAATACCAATTTATAACTGCTCGCACACTCCGATACAGCTTTAACAGGTAAAACGCGGGAAGAAAATTCCATAATCTTCCTCACGGAGTCTAGGTTCCCAGGACCAGAAGAATATTCAGTGTTCTATTCTTTCAGGCAGACAACCCGACCACCTTCTTCTCGCAGGCACCTCAACGACGACTAGACCATTTAGACTAACAAAAGCGGACTGACAGTGAAAGCCTCTAAGGACACCGCCCAACTCAACCGGAACCCACCCACCTGTGGGTGCTAGTCCCTAGCTCCGTTCTAATTGGACAATCAGTTATCAATCATGCCTGAATTTCGGAAAGACTGACGTTAAACTGGGCCAGCCGTAACGGAGCAAACACCAGGCCCCGTCTCCGATAGGAGCTGTGGAATGTCGCTTGTAGGGCGGGTAGTAAGCACCGCCTACAGAATTAGATCCCGCCTTTGTTAGTTGCCGATTGGTGTGGCGCCTCAGACGCCTAACACTCGAATGGATGGGGTGGCATGTCAATAAACATGACGAGCCCGCTAGCCACATGGTCCGCGACTGCACTCGAGCTGGGTTGGCCGCACCTGGGTGACTTCTGGAAACTTCCCAGTGCACAGGTGAGTCACTTCCATCACGGGAAAACAGGTCTGGGTGTGGTTGTGCTCCAGTAACAATTGGCATGATGAGTCGTCTCGTCTACAGACCAAAGGTGCACTACAACATGTTTTTGTGCAGCAGGCACCTACTTGAGACAACGTTTAAAACCATTCTATCTGTATTTAGACCTTTTTGGGTTTTTTTTTTTCACCTTGCTTGGCTACGTATTGTTTTGCACGAATCAGTACTAAATTATGCTTACAACTGACCCCACAGTTGATGTGTGTGACATCACAAACGAGTGGCATGGAAATAACTGGGGGTTATGCATGCATGATAACAGATCTTTTAAAATTGTACATATTGCTTGTGATGTAATGTGTTCTTTGTTGTATGACCGGGTCACACTGGAAAAAGGGCATTAGTTGCTCCGAGGTTTCCTGAGTAAATAAAATTATATTCCAGTAAACTGCAGTAGAAGAATCGTGTGTTTTAAAGAAAGTATGTATTGAAGTTGAAACCTGCTGTCTAAACAGATCACTTTAAATACGGATTAAAGTAAAAATGATATTCAAGGCATGTCTGTTGTCTTTGTTATGGTGTTGTGATTGTATTGATCAAATCAAACATCTGCATAAAATCACATTCGGCATCAATGCAGCGTTGTTACTCATAAATCCTACCAAGGTTTAATAGATTTTTCTGCCTGAGATATAATCCTGTGAGAAAGGAAAGGGGAAAATGTTTAACCAGGACAGGCACACCAAACCAGAGCTGGTTTCCAGGTGTGACATAGGAGCACAAGGGAGTTAGGTGACATGCTCAGAGTCACACAGTATGCAAGTGGGGGCAGATGGGATTCAAGCCCTGGTCTCCAGGTTTGCAGCACAGTGCCCTTAACCACTATGCTATACCATGTGCTGAGTTTATAACTCTGTGGGCATTGCACGCCCTAAGTAAAATCAGAATGACAGACACAATGAGCGCACAGAATGAATACAATTAAATTTTAGAATGTTTGGAAACAAAGAATCCATTGTCAGGAAGCTTACTGAGGCCCCATCCTCAGAACTCTGAAGTAAACCCTTGTAGCTCATGCACCATGTGACTTTAATTCTAATTGAAGGGCATTTTAAAGGCAGGACTCTTGTTAAATGTCCCCAGATTTGCAAAAGTGCTTAATATGTAATCCCAACAGTGGCTAGGACAGTAGCTTAGCTATGTAAGTTTTGTTCCTCTTAGTTTTGATCTGTAACATGGAACGTGTTTATTTATAATTTCAGACATTAATTCACAAAGGTATCTGGTTGTATCAGTTTACTTATGCTTAATTGCAGCATGTGCTTCGTACCAGCAAAAACATTCTGCCCATTGACTATGGTGTCATCATTGTTGTGTCCCTCAATGGTAAATCAGTAGTTCATATTTCCATGACATTTTCTACCCATGCAATTTTATTTTATTTATTTTGAACTGTTTACCAGAAGAAGCACACTGATCTAAGACCCAGATCATTTGCAGATGCAAGGGTGGGGGTGGGGGATGTAGCATAAATAATAAACTGTAAATAGTTTGCACATTTGCAAAAAGCTGTGTATAAAATAACACTAAAAAGTAACATTCCTCCACTCAAGAATAAAATGTAAAGAAATATTTGTATAGTGATTGTTGTCTGCCAGAAATAAACTATTACTAAAAAGGGATATAATGATTAACCAATACTGCTTCTTTAAAAGAAGAGCTCCCTTAATTATTTGAAATGTAAAAAAATTGCTAAGCGAGACTCAAAATTGGAGAAAATAATCTTCAAAATAAGAGAAACAGGGTAATCTAAAATGGATAATGAAATGGCTAGTGACTTTCAAGCAATCTGATTGGTTCCCGGTCATACACTAGAAGTGTCTAACACATGGCTAGAAATGAGTCTGAGCACAGACCACTTCACTCTCACTCAGATATTACTCCCCCACAGAACTCTGATAACTGAAATGGCAGCCATGTTAGTTTCAGTAGCCACACTAGCCAAAACTGTAGCTTAACAACTTAGAAAATCAGTGTAATGAAAAATAAAAACACTCTGAGTCACCTCATGGGCTCTGAAAGTCTTCAATGAGTGGGCCACCTCCACAAAACTCTAGTAAACTGTTGCTCATACACTTTTTTTGATATTTTATCTCTGCTGCAGCACTGTACTTTCCTGTCGCCCACTCGCTCACTAGGTGTCTCCTCACTTATTGTCAGTGGCTGTGAGATATAACCCAAGGACTGTGTCCCCCCAAACACACACACACACCAGCACCACCTCAGGCTTAGTTTTAAATAAAAACAAATAAATACTGGCATATGCAGAACTCTGAACTTTAACTTCTGTTTCTAGCTCACTAGCTGTCTTCTCACTTATTGTCAGTGGCTGCCAGATACAACCAAGGACTCTGATACCCCCGCCCCGCTTAGTTTAAGTAAAAACAAAAGAAATACTGGCATCTGCAGAACTCTGGACTTTAACTTCCTGTTTCTAGCTGCCAGTCTTACAGCAGGCACACACATTTTTGTCAGTTGCCCCCGTCCACACACTCGCTCACTCTTGGCACTGGTCCAATTTATTTATTTCATTTTTGTTGACCGGATAAGTGCACTAGACATATCCTGTCTATTTTCAGGCACAACGCTGGGGGACATAGATGAATGCCAATTGACTTTAAACCAGATTATGCTGTTGGTGGTATTTTTAGTGAATGGGGAAATTTGGCCAGGGCACTAGGAAACTCCCCTACTTTCCTGTAGGGGAACTGCTGGCCAGTGTGATCGCCTCTTGTGTTGAGCAGTCGGAGAGGATGGAGGTGCCTGATGTGGAAGAGCAGGCTGCTCCTGCACGCCCTGAAATATTGGATTCTGAAGTTTTTTTGATGCACCTAATCTTGAGTCTGAGCTGATTTCCAGCTCGAACAGGGATGCGACTTTACCTGAGTCCTCAGGGTTGACATGACAACGGATTTGTGCTTTTCCTGCAGCTACCGAATGTGTGGTTTCTTCTCATTTAAATGAAGAAACAGAGGTGTTGGCTGCTTTACAGAAGCAGCTTCCAGATGCAGAAGCCCGATTTAAGGTCCGACAGTGTGAATTACAGGCTGCAATTGCAGCAGCGCAACAGTGTTCTCTCCTGGTGCAAGCCAAAATGTCACAGGTGATTGCTTCTGATACAGCTGCTGATGTGGTAGCTCCTCTGTCGGTTCCTATGCAGTCTACCATTGTTTCAGTGGGATGCTCCGAGCGGACAGATCAAAGTGACTCCCAGCACCCGTTCTCCTTCGTACCAGGTAGAGGTCAGTCACTGTTGTTTGTGTGTGAGGGGTACTTATTTAATACTTCTGAGGTAGCCTGGCAGGGAATGGCTGTTTCAAGCACTACAGTGCCTGGCCTAAGACGAGGCTCCGCTACCAAGACTCCGATAGATTCCCGATCCCCACTTGTGGAATTGAAAACATGGTCGGTTGATACGGCTCTAACTGGGGCTGGTTGGGAAAGATCTGTGACTGGTTCTTGGGTCTCTGGACCCTCAAAACTTTCTATACGGCCTCTTAATACTTGTACCTCTGATGGTAGGGATTGTGTTTTGGATGGGACTGGTGGACCTAAGGACTGGGGTTCTGCTATGGATATTTCATCTCCTCTACATGTTCCAGAGGGTCTAGAACTGATGCAGAATCCAGTCCTGCCTTTCATGCACACCTTGATTTCTCAGCCTCAGAATCCAGATCTTGCTACTATACCTATGGCCCTACCTCTTGGAGAGCAAACGAATGGTGCTACAAGGGGACAGTCAGAGCCTGTTAAATCTTATGCTTCTTTATTTAGAGCCCCTGTTTTTCCTGCTAAATGACATAATGCCATCAGGTTGCTTTATAAGGGGGGGTTTAGCTACTTTTTCTGACCTTAAACATGTGGCAAGAGTTTTGCTTAAAGGGTCTATGCATTTTACCCCAGTAGACATTTATGCATTGATTCATGTTTCGGGGGACCCAGTCTTCGATGTTAGCTTTAAACAAGGGAGTGGGCTGCAGAAATTTTGGTCTTTATATCACTTGTTGAAAACCTCCCCATTATGGACGCCCTTCGAGGTTGTTCCTTTGACCAAACCTGCTCATCGTATGATGACGGTTTCATTCAGGAATGAAGGGGTGAATGTTACAGATTTGATATACTGGCTCAAACAAAGATGTGCGGTTCAGGGTCGTCCTGAGCCTATTTTTGATGATGACCATATTTGGACAGGGGGCTGGAAAATTCAGGTGATTTTTAATACATCTGATATGGGGCTGATCCATCTTCCTAATAGTTTTTTTTGGGGTAAGGATAGAGGGGTTTTGTTTTATGCTGGTGAGGCTAAAGCGTGTTATCGCTGTGGAGCCACTGGACATCTATGTAGCATGTGTGATAGATTGAAATGTACTAACTGTAATGAACTGGGTCACAGTGTAGGATTGTGTAGAAATGATCAAGTTTGTAACTTATGTGAAGAGAAGAGTCATACTTATCACTCCTGTCCCTCTGCCACTCATAATCAGGGGGAGCATGCTATTTGGGATGAGCAGAGAGCCACAATTGCCTTGGCACTGCATGCTAATGTGTACCGTCTGGCCTCTGAGTCTAGGGATCCGCCTCCTGATCGGCTGGATGCTGCTGTCCCTGCACTAATAGATGCTGAGCCTGAAGTGGTGCCACTACCAGAAACATCATGTCTTGTTTTACCTGTTGTGGAACCCCTTACGGTAGCTCCTGAAAAAGACACTCAGGTTTTGGTAGCAACTCTCGCTATTGGGGTGAGTTTGCCTCCTCTTGAGCCCCTTCCTGGGCCCTCTTGTCCAACCTCTGGAGACCAGGCCTGGACGTCCAGGCGTAGACAGAACTAGGTTCAACCAGTCGCCAAGATGCCAAAAATTTTGGTGACCCCCACTAAAAATAGGTTTGCTCCTTGTGGAAGGGGGAGGATCAGGGGATGAGTCGGATGTTTCTTCGGTGGTTTCCTCCTTACTGGGTCTTGGTTCAGAGTTAGAGGATCCTCCACTGGACAAGCACCGCCCCGTGGCTCCAGGTAAAAAATCTGAGAAACTTAAACATGTCAGAATCACAAGAGCCTCCTCTAAGAAACTCCCTTGAATGAGTGATGCCTGATTCTGCTGTTCTTACTTCCCTTGTGTTTATCATATCTCTTCTTTCTATGTTTTGTATCAATGTGAATAGTATTAAGAGCTTACAGAAAAGACAAGTCGTATATTCACACTTATGATCATTTTCTTCTGGTATTTTCTTTCTACAGGACACAAGGTTACACACGTTACCTGACCTAAAGCAAGCTATTAAATTTTGGTATTCATGTCCCTCCTACTGGTCCCTTGGGGAAGATGCTTGTTCTGGAGTGGCTATATTGTTTAAAGGGGTGGATGTTCATATTGTTAAATTAATAGATCTAGTACCAGGTAGGGCTCTGATCCTGGATGTCAGAATACAAAATGTATTGTTCCGATTTATTAATGTATATGCAGGTCAAACTAAGGTTGCTCGGATTGAGTTGTTTCAGGCCATACGACCCTATTTATACTCTGCACACCATGTTATTTTAGGTGGTGACTTCAACTGTGGGTTAAAACTTAGAGACAGGGGTAAGTTTGCTGTGACTAATAAAATATTTTGTGACATGTCTTTTTTATCTACGATTTGGGACGCCACCTTGAGAGATGCTTATTTTGAGACTGTTGGAAAAGCCGACCTCACTTTTCATAGGGGCACCTCTGCCACCAGAATAGATTATTTTTTTCACTTCAATGTTCTTACACATTGCCAATTTTCAAATATTGGTTGCGGAATTTTCTGATCATAACATGTTACATCTTGTACTGGGTAGACTATGTGCACGTCCTAATGGCCCAGGATATTGGAAATTGAATGCTTTGTTTTTAGATAGAGAAGATACTTGTCAGGATCTCTTGTATTTTGTTCAAGCTAGAAAATCTGTGTTTGATCTATATGAGGATCCCTGTATTTGGTGGGAGGATATGATGCAGGACCTCTTTGCTGTTTTGCATTCTCATGGCAAGGTAACCCGAGATGGTACTTATGCGGTTTATCTGGCAGACAGGTTACAGTTACAAAAATTGCTTTCATTGTCTGCTACAGTAAAGCACGATTTTACTGCCCAAATTCACAGTGTGAAACAACGGATGGTAGATTTTCACTTATGTCAAGAAAAACATTTACAATATCAGCATACTTTCTGTACTCAGGGTAGAAAGGGTTTGATCTGCCCTTATGGGGGGAGTACCTCTAGGAATCTAAATAAAAACATGGACAGTCTATTTGATAAAGATCACAAGTTATGTACAGACCCTAAACATTTGCTTAATATTGTATCTCCTTATGTAGCTCATTCTTATAACCCCCCTCACCAGCAGTCTGACTCATTGGAGGCTTATATTGATTTGGTCCCCACTCTAGATCTCTGTAGTACTCAGACTACACCCTTAACAGCTGATATTTCACCTCAAGAGGTGGAAAGGGCAATTAGGACATTGGGAAATAATAAGGCACCGGGTGGAGATGGGCTGACCGGAGAATTATTTAAATATTTAGGACCTCACATTTTGTCAGAACTGGCCATGGTTTTTACTGCAATTCTTCATGGTGGGTCACCATCTTTACGCTTGATGGGAGGCATCCTAATCCACATTTTTAAAAAAGGGGATAGGGGATGTGTAGAAAATTGGAGGCCGATTTCTTTGCTGAACACAGATTTTAAGATTTTGGCCAAAATTTTGAACAGTAGGTTACTACTGGTAGCCAAACAAGTCATCTCTTTAGCACAGACGTGTGCCATTCCTGGTAGAAGTATCACAGACCATCTTATACTTGTAAGAGAAATTTTTGAACAGGATACTAGACATTCTGCTACTGGTGTTGCACTCTCTTTAGATAAAAAAAAGCCTTTGATTCTGCCAGCCACACCTTTTTGTGGACAGTTTTAAAGAAGTATGGTATCCCATTGCAGTTTGTCAGCTGGCTCCAGTGTCTTTATACGACGGCCACAGTTACTCCGATAGAGGATGGAAGGGGTCTATGTTGGCAGTCCGAAAGGGGGTCCACCAGGGTTGCCCCCTAAGCCCCTTATTATATGCCTTTTGTATAGATCCTCTCTTGCGATTTCTGAATAGTTCTACACTTTTAAGTCCTATAGCTGTTCACTCAGCCCCTCTTAGATACAGGGCTTTGGCTTATGCTGATGATATTTGCATTCTGGTGGCAGATGAAGCCTCTATTAGTGAAGCTCTACGTATTTGTAATACTTATACCTCTTACTCAGGTACGAGCTTAAATTTAGCTAAGTGTGTGGGTACCAAGATCGGCTCCCTCACTTCCTCTGCTATAAATGTGACAGGAATTAGTTTTGATGCTACCCAATTGAAAATTCTTGGAGTTAATTTTAAACAGGGGGACATGTGTTTGCTGAATTGGGAACCTCGACTGCTTCTTGGTAAAGCTTTAGTGGCTCAATGGAATAAATGGAAATTGAGCAAAGTTAAACGGATACACCAAATTAAAACATTTCTTCTCCCTGTGTTCCTTTATATTAGTTATGTTTTTCCCTCCACCTCGACAATTGGAAACTGCCATTTATAGTCTCTTTTTTCAAGCAGTCTGGGGCAGCAGATTGAACCCACTAAAAATAAATATAGCTTATCTCCCGGTAGCTCAGGGCGGGTTGGGGATGGTGAACCCTGTTTTGTTTTATTATAGCATCTTTCTGTATGCAAACTTTAGGCCTTTATTAATTTTTTGGGATAAGAGTTGGGAGTCAATATTTTCAATGTCCTGTGGTACTTGGTTTAGGCAGTGGGATGGGGTGAATTGGCTACACTGCACAGAACTCTGAATGTGCCACTCTATATAAAGGACACTTTTGTGTCTGTTAAACATTGGAAGATTACCAGTCAAATGTTAATAACTAAACGGAGGAAGGATTTATATGGCTGGGTGCTGCAGACTCAGTTTACAGAAGCAGATACTTTTCCGAGGTGCCCAAGTCAGTATAGGGAGACGCTTCTTGCTTTGCTAACTACACCCAGGATATCTAATAAGTTGAAGGATTTTCATTGGCTGAGTTGCCATGATAGGATTAATGTAAAGGCTAATCAAAAACACAAGCAACTAGAGGAGCGTTTTTGTATTAGACCTGGATGTAGTCAGCAGCTGGAAACCACAGAACACCTTTTTTTTTTTTTTTGCATACATATTAAACCTTTCTGGCCTTTATAAGCAACCACCTGGAATTCCTCCTGGTTTCAGTCCATTACCATGGATGCTTTAATGTGGGGTATATATCCAGGGGTGGGGAGTCGCTGGCATATTGCAACCTTACACAGGGTTTTATTGGTTATTAAATGGTTTCTCTGGAACAGCAGATGTTTATTTGCCTTACAACAGAAATTAATGTCTCATGAAGACATCATTCGTACAGAATGTGCTGACGTCTTCTGACAGGGACTAGCTGCGGGATGAAGTTCGGGCTGTGGAGTCTTTCGGTGCTCACAGGCTTCTGCAGCGTCTGTTTCAATGGTCTCTATGGAGACTGGCAGCTCTAATTCACCTTTTGGCAAGTGCCTAGTGTCTCAAGACTGTTCTTCTGCTTTGTCAGTGAAGCCTTTGCTCCTGGACCTGACGACTGAATTTTCACAAGTACATCAGACTGAACTAGGGGAAAGACAGAGTCTCCCCACCCAGCTGTTTGAGGGCTCGCCATCCACTCAAACTGCCACTCTGGATTCAGGTACTGGTTCTTCTTCTTGGCAACTAAATGTTAATTTTCTTGCTTTCTCTGACATTTCTACTATTTGCCCTAAGTCTGGTGTGATAAATCAGGATTTAAAGTGTTATACGAAGGACTTGGCTTCTGATTTGGGTCAGCCCTTTACTGATTTTGATAATAATATGTCTGTTTCTGGCATTACTATTGCCGAAGCCCTGAAAGGGGCTGGCTGGGAAAAATCTCACATGGACGACAGCTGGGCCTCTCCTACTCTGCCTAGTTCAGAACCTCAAGGAGATTTACTACATATTTCTGACCCACTTGACATTCCCTCAGGGCTTCAATTAACACAAAATCCTGTCTGGCATGTTATTGATTCTAAAGCGAAGGTCCTAGCCTCCTCTGCTGGTAGTAGGGAGCATGGTTCCACTATGGGGGTCTCTATGGAGGTAGGCCCTCCACCTTCTACTATGCAGAGTAAAGAATCCTCTGATTTATTGCATTTTAATGACTCTGCTGTCCTTCCCCCGGGGTAGGAGAAGATATTATACCTGATATTGGACTACATGAGGTTGAGGGTCCTATGTCTGAAGGAGTTTTGCCACAGCCTGATGGACAGTCCTCTCCTACGGATCATACACAGTCTAAAAAGGCCCCTGATCTATCTAGTGGTGATCAGAGGAACAGAACGTACGCTGGCCTCTTTCATTCTCCTCCGGAGCAGGCCAAGCAGAGAAATGCTGTGAGACTGAGATATAGGGGTGGGCTTGATGTATTTCCTGATCGTCTTTATGTTGGGAAGTCATTGATAAAAAACAGTTTGCAGTTTTTACTTTATGAAATCTATGCTCTCATCCATACCTCTGGGGATAATTATTTCGATATAAGTTTTAAGACATCTGCAGGCCTTGAAACATTTTGGGATAGGTACCAGGAGGTCAGCCATACTCCTTTCTGGTCCCCTTTCGTTGCTATTCCTCTTACAAAGCCCGCCATAAAATCTATTGCGGTTTTGTTCAAAAATGAAGGGGTTGCAATTACTGATATTATTAGATGGTTATCCTCTAAATGTACAGTGTTGGGATTGCCTGATCCTGTTATAGATTCGAAACATTTTTGGACAGGTGGATGGAAGTTATAAGTAAAATTGCCTTTGGTGAATGGTTCTATCCAGCATTTGCCTAGTTGCTTTTATCTAGGCAGGGATAGAGGCTTTATTTTTTACCCTGGGCAACCTAAGTCTTGTTTTTGATGCGGGGTTCAAACACACCTGAATAATGCTTGTGATAGGCTCCCTGTGTTTGGGCTCTGGTCATGTCAGTATTAATTGTCCACGACCAGTTTATTGTAATTTGTGTGAGGATTCTTCTCACTCCTATCAAAAGTGTACTTGGGTCTCTCACAATAACCCGGAGATACCACATGAGAGTCAGGACGAGACTGTCTCTAAGGCCCAACAAACTGCTCAGGCCAGGCCTCAATTTAGGCCTGTTGTTCTAGGGTATCCCTCTCCCTCTACACTCTCTCTCTTGTCTCACACTGCAAACTTACCCCCTACTTTTTCTCAGGCTATTCCATTTGGAGATCAGTTACTTACTGGCCCTGCTCCTGGTGAGGAAAAGGTGATACCTCCTTCTGTTCTCACTGTCACCGCAGACACTGTTTTACAGTCTGCTACAGATAGTGTTCCTAGCACCTCCACCTAATCGTGTAACCCTAAAGATGTTATACCCCCTCCTGAGGATTCTGACTGGGTTAAAGTGGGTGCTCGTAGGCAAACAAGAAATTCTTCTTCTAAAGGAACCCCTTCTTCTCAGGGAAATCAGGTTTCTGATTTTCTTACTAAAAACCAAATTTGTTGTCTTGCACAAGTGCAAACAGGCAACAGAGACTGAGGAGGATTCTGATGCCTCCTCTGTGGCCTCCTCTCGGCTAGAAATGTTGACTGATACTGATCAGCTCTCTGGTGATTCCAAAACTTCCAGGAAAAAGAGATGTAAAATGAAATCACCGGGGAAAGGGAGAGGTAAAAAGAAGTCCTGATTTTTTGTTTGTTTATTGGGGGAAGTTTTGTCTTTTGGCAGTTTAAATGCCAATAGCCTGAAAAATCCTAAAAGGAGACGGGCTATTTTTTCTTTGCTTACGTCCACTAAACTCCATGTTGTTTTTTTACAGGACATCAGACTTCACTCTCTTAGAGAGTATAGTCAGGCATCTCGTGATTGGAGGGGTGGACAGTCTTTTTCGTCTCTTTTGGAAGATGTATGTGCTGGAGTAGGTATCCTTTTTAATGGTATATAGGTCCGAGTTATTAAACTTATTGACCTGATACAGGGGCGGGTGCTCATTTTGGATGTTATTATTTAAACCCAAGAGTGGAGATTGATTAATATTTATAATCCCTAGCTGGCAAAACATCAAAAACACTGTTGGGGGGGGTCTGCTAAGGCACAGGTCTCTGACCTACTAGTTAGTGGAGTCAGCTGCAATAACCCGCACACCATTGCGAACACCTTCAACTCCCTGTTTTCAGAACTGCCCCCCTCCCCTCCCCAGTCCCCTCCCGTCTACCCCCGTGGTCCCTCCCCTCCCGGTCTCCTCCCTCGGCCCCTCTTCCAACTGAGACATGTCTCTCCTAAGGAGACCCAGATGCTTCTTTTGGGCCTTCCCCCACACTGGCGTGGGGCACGACTGCCTCGAACCTAAACTACTCAGACTGGGGGCCCACCTCCTTGCCTGGCCCGTCACGCACTTATTCAATACCTCCATACACACGGGGATCATTCCAGACCTGTGGAAAGTGGCCAAGGTTGTTCCTGTCTTCAAACAAGGAAACCCCAAAGATCCTGGCAACTACCGTCCCATTGCCATTCTGTCCGCCACAAGTAAACTCCTCGAGAAGACCATTGCCTCCCAGCTCTCCCAATATATCCAGGACTACAACATCCTCTCTCCTGCCCAGCATGGCTACAGGAAAGGGTATAGCACGTCCACCGCCCTTGCCGTAGTCACTTCTATGATCAGGGCAAGTGCTGATCAAGGCAGCCTCACTGGAGCCATTTTTGTGGACCTCTCAAAAGCATTTGACAGGGTGGATCACACCCTCCTTGGCTCCAAACTCCTATCCCTCGGGTTTTCCCCCTCCGCCCATGCCTGGTTCCTTAACTATCTCTCCAACCGTCAGCAATTCACCTACTTCAATCGAACATCCTCCTACCTCGCACCTGTCCGCTGTGGGGTCCCTCAAGGATCCGTCCTCGGACCAACCCTATTCTCGCTATTTATCAATGACCTTCCCTCCGTCACTGACCATGGCCACACCACCTTGTATGCTGACGATCTCGTCCTTCTGGCCAGCTCCAGGGACATCTCCACAATAAACTCACATCTTAACCATGACTTTGAATGCATCCAAACTTGGCTGGCTGACCACAGGCTCACCCTCAATCTCAACAAAACGAAATCCATGCTGTTCGGGTCCCTAAGCAAAATAAAATCCTGCCCAGCCCCCCTGCTGATCCATGGGGTCGACGGCTCGCCCCTTGAGACGGTAACCTCTGCTAAGTACCTGGGTGTCACCTTAGATCCTCAGTTGGACCTCACCTCTCACATTCGCAATGTTTGCAAAGCCACTAATTGCAAGCTTGGCTTAGCCTACCGCGCTAATAACTGCCTTACCCCTGCACTTCGTTTGGCCATAGCTAGGGGTCCTCCTTCCATCTCTCTGTTGCAGAACAGTAACTTTTCACCTGTTCCCAAATCCAGCCTTACAAAATGGGACACGGCCTACAACAATGTTTGTAAACCGCTTTTCTGCCCCTCCCCTCACTCATCGTTACGACCTATACAGTCGCCTAGAGTAGCTTCCCCCTGAGCAGCATCGCTGCCGCTTCTCTAGGTAATTTCATCGACAACATCATCCGTTTCTAGCACCCCCAGCTCTGACCCTTCCCTCAAACCTGGTGTCACATCCTACCTCCTGCGATCTTCTTCAACTCAAGAACGCCTGGTTCCAAGAACACGCACCCTTGCGGGAGACCGAGCCTTCCACACCTATGCCCCCAAACTGTGGAACTCGCTACCTGAGCTCACTCAGTCCTCCTCCTCCCACCCAAGCTTTAAAGCCTCCCTTTGGAACTTCCTGAAACCTCCCTCCCCCCTGCTCCCGCTCTGTGTAGACCTTCCCCCCTTCCCCTTGCCAACCTGACTGGATGGCCTCCGTGCATCACCGAAATTTATCTTGCCTGTCTCATCTGACTCAAAACGCATTTTGCCAACCTTGAGTCAGCGAGAACTGCCTGTAAATCTAGTCATGTTTCTTGTCTCCTAGTCGTATATGTATGAATTCCGTGCCAACTTTGTCTTAGAGCTTGCCCAGTAACTGCCTGTGTATCTCTTTTACACTCTTCTCTGTTCCCCAACTGCTCGATGTACCCCTACCTTGCTTTAGAATCAGCACTAAATTGCCTGTTATCTTTCTCTGTATTCCTTATGTTCCCCCTGTTGTTTATGTACGAAGTAATTATTTGTAACTTCCTTCCCATGTATTTCTAATGCCTTCTCAATTGTTGCTGTATGAAGTTTGACCTGTAACTCTCCCGGGTCGCACCTGAAAATAGGCACATGGCTGTCTAGTGTGCCCACCCGGTCAACAAAAGCAAATAAATAAATAAATAAAACACAAAGAATAGCCACTCTTAAAGCTATTCAGCCCTTTCTTCATTCATCCAAATCCGTAGTTTTTGGGGGGGACTTTAATTGTATTTTAGCTCTCACTGATAAAACTGGGGCGACTCAGAAGTTATATACCGATTCTAATTTTCTTAATTCGCTTTATGCTAAAGCAAACTTAATAGATGGGGCTCTTTTTGGAGCAAAGCCTCCTGCACATATACTTCATCGTGGGAGACTATTCACCAGGATTGATTATTTTTTTATTTCTAACTGGCTGCCAGGTATTCAGTATTCAGTTATTCCTTGCGAGACATCTGATCATTGTCTGATTGTTTTATCCTTGGGACGTCCACTTAACAAACCAGATTCTCATAGTTTTTGGAAAATGAATATTTCTGTTTTGGATGAGGAACATGGATGGCATGAATTGCACACAGTTCTCTGGGATAAAATGTCTTGTGTTTGAATTATTTGATAACCCTGCTTTTTGGTGGCAGGAAACCAAAATGGAAATTAGAAAGTTTTGTGTGGGGTTTTCTAAAACTTTTTCTTCTGGCTGCTATCTTAAATATTTGAATAGTCGCTGCCAATTACAGAAATTGCTTTCTTGGCAAACAGAATTTCGTCTAGATTACTCTGCACAGATTCGGCAATTGAAAACAGAAATGCATACTTACCAATATGATAGGACCACCTCCCTTTTTTTAGAACAAAAGTATGGTAGGAAATGATCGGCTAAAGTTGTTAACCCTTTTGATAGCAGTAACCAGCAGGTTCATACTAAATATATGCCCTCATTAGTGTCTCACACTGGCTCTAGGATCTCTGATAATGCAGAAATTATGCAGTTAGTTTATCATCATACTCATACTTTATATGACCAAGAATTCCAGCCGAATGATTTGATAGTTTTTTTTTAATTCTATACATATCCCTCAGATATCGCTTGACTGTTCTAAAGACTTAGTTCGACCTATCACCATTGAGGAAGTTGATTTTACCATTAGTCAATTAAAAAATACTGTCACCCCAAGTCCAGACAGAATTCCAAATGAATTCTATAAAAGGGCGAAATCATTGCTTTTACCCTATTTAAATGCAGTATTTAATATTATTGTCCAAGGGATATTGCCAATACCTATGGCTTTTGCAGATAGCAACTAAATTTATTTATATAAAGGTAAAGATAAAGAACATTTAGATAATTGGCGACCCATTAGTCTCTTGCATTCTGATTGGAAAATATTGTGTAAGATTATTAATGTTAGACTTTCCAACATAGCTCGAATTTTGATTTTTCATACGCAAACGTGCAGTTCCTAACAGATCTATGTTAAATAACCTGAAATTGATAAGGGGGGTATTTGATGGGTTTGGTATGCAGGGATATGTGCTAAGCCTAGATCAATCAAAAGCTTTTGACCGGGTCCCTCATAACTGTCTTTTTGCAGTACTGGAAAGGTATGGTGTTCCACAGGAGTTTGTCTTCTGGATTAAAAACTTGTACAATCATGCCTCCATGACTCCAGTAGTGAATGGTTTAAAGGGCTCTCACATTCGAATCAAAAGAGGGCACGCTAGGGTTGTCCCTTAAGCCCTCTTGTGTATGTTTTTTTTCCATAGACCCCTCCTTAGGAGATTGAATACTGATTCTACCATCAGGCATATGTCTGACAATTCTTCCCTAGATTTTCCTAGTGCTATGGCTTATGCTGATGATATCTGTATATTAGTAGCAGATCATGAATCAGGATTGCGTGCTATTGAGATTGTTCATTCTTTCTCTTTAATTTCTGGGTCAGTTTTGAACACTCAGAAAAGTTTTGGTACAGCTGTAAAGATTCCCTTACATGATGATCAGGATGAGATTGGTGGGGTAAACATTAGGTCTGAGCAGATTCAGATTCTGGGTCTTTCTTTTGGTGATCCCTTAACAGCAGAACGTAATTGGATCACTCAACTTTCCATTGCTGAAGATAAAATGAAGAAATGGAAATCTTTTCCTATGTCTCAGAAAAAACGTATTTACATGTTGAAATCTTTTATTATTCCCATTTTTTTGCTGGTTAGTTATGTCTTCCCACTCCTGCTTCATTTAGAAGCATGCCTGTATATTTATGTTTTCAACTTTTATGGGGTAGTCGTTTGAACCCCGTTAAACAATCAGTTACCTATTGGCCTATAAAACAAGGGGGTCTGAATATGGTGAATCCTGTGTTATTTTTCTTTGCCATATTCGTGCACTCTAATGTTTACCCTAGTTTGGCTGGTCATCATGAGGCTTGGGTACAGAGTTTTACTTCTAGATCCCAATATTTTATAGATAAATGGAGAGCACCGACTTGGAAACCCTTCATTAAAATCCCACAAGGGACTTCTGGGTATATCATTGAGGTATTTAAAAAAATAAGATGATGGAAGGTTGCCATTTGCCAGGCTTACAAAATAGAAAACTCCTCTATTTTTCTGTTTCGGCTCAAAATTTTCTGTCAGAATCCTGCTTTGATTTACCTGTAGATAGCCATTACTTAACAAAACAATTATTGGATGGTAGAATTCTGCTGAAAATGTGGGACACTTTATGGCTGTGCTGTCACAATAAACTAAATGTTAAAGGGAACCAAGCCCATAAACAACTGGAAGAAAGGTTTTGTATTAGAGACTCCTGTATTTGTCAAGTGGAAACTATGGCACATTTGTTTTTTGATTGTCCTTTTATTGCACCATTATGGGCTCGGTTGGCTCATGCGTGGTCCTTACCTGTGTTAGCTACTATGACTTACACTGATCTGGTATATGGGAAATTTGGGTCTGATTAGAATATTTTCTATCCTGGTACTCTTAGAGTCCTTTTTGCCATTTTTAAATGGTGCATCTGGCAAGATAGATGCCTTTTTGTGCTCCAAAAAAAACAGACCTCATTGGCTGGTTTAATGTGTCTTATTACCAAAGAAATTTTGCATTTATATGCCTCTGAAAAATGGTCTTTGCCTGCAGCTTTAGTTGCATATTGGTGGAGGGCACTTCCTTTGATTCGTTTTGAAGGGGTTACTTGAAATATGATGCTGTAAAGGCTTTGATTTTCATTGTATTACATTTTGTTTTTCTCTTTTTGAATATTGTGGATTATATTTCTATTTTTATATGTTATTTTTTCTTTGTTTTAGGTCCTACTGTGTAGTTCTGCTGTATTGATTTACTCTTTGAAGATTTTGTTATGTTATGTTATGTTATTTTCAATAAAAAAAAAATTCCCCTACTCGGTCAGCAGGGGGGACCTTTGTTTCTCTGTCCAAGATGGCTGACACTCATGCTGAAGGAGGTGGAGGTAGAGATGCTACCCTATCTACAGACTCTGATTTTCCTATGGAACGTTTTCTAGATGTTGACTCTCAGGCACAGCAGAATATCATAGAAGGCTTGGAACATTCAGAAACGACTCAAAGTGAAACTGGTAATCCTAAATCTTGTTTAAACTCAAGTTGCAGTTCAGAACCACAGGTCAGCCTGGATAAGGCTGATATTCCTGAAGCTCAGCTAAGGCAGATGTTTTGCCAACATAAGCATTTTGTAATAAAATTAATTCAAGAGGATGCTAATTCTCAAAACGATATTCCTGAAGCCAATTTCTCTATGAACTCTGGAATGTAGGAACCAGTTGTTGTAGAATCCAGAGCATCTACTGCCCCTCAAGTTCTTCCCCAAAGATCTCAACTGCATCTCAGACCCTCATTTAGAGCACCTAAAGAGTCGGACAGTACCTGGTCTCCTGACGCGGCTTTGCAAACAACTTCACCTGGCCCTGTTCCTGCAGCTGAAATCATAGCAACAGCTGCTGAGAATATTATGTCGCAAGCTAGCACTGAACTAAATGTTACTACACAATTGGTAGAACTTTCATTGGGTTATTCTGCTCAACCACTTGCTACTGTGGACATTGACAAGCTTCCAGGACCTACAAACCAATCAACGGACCCCAACGAGACATGCACAACTCAATGTAAGTTTTTTTTTTTTTCTACTCCATTTTCTGGTCAGGACAAAACTGATTCATCGTTTCAAATGAGCGACTTGTTTAAGTCTGTGGGGGAGCCTGCTCAGAGACAAAATGATGTGTGCCTAAAATGTTTAGGCGAAATCTCCATGGCTCCCTCCTGCAGAACTGTTCTGCATAATATTTTATGAGACACTATGGGGATTAGCTCTTCAGAACTATTTATGTTTTTCCACATCAAGGGTGAGTCTGTGTACAATGTTAGCTTCAAGAATGTTAGCATGCTAGAAGAGTTTTGGGCTTGTTACAAGTTAGTCAAACATTCTCCACTATGGGCCTCATTTTTGTTGCTCCCCCTTACTAAACCTTTTTTGTAAAGGTCCTTACACTGCTTTTTAGAAGTGAGGGGGTCAACATAAATGATATTCAATACTGGCTCAGGCAGTGTTGTAAGCTCTTAGATTCTCCTCACCCTATCTTAGAAGAGGACTTTGTTTGGACGGGGGGTGGAAAATAAAAGTACAACTCGGGCAGACTGAGCATGGTTTTATGCACATTCCTGGCTGTTTCCACATAGGGTGGGACAGGGGTATATGTTTCTACTTAGGGCAACCCCATAGGTGTCACAAGTGTGGCTCTAGAACTCACTTGAGCTACACTTGTAACCAACCTAGGTGCACTTTATTTATTTATTTATTTATTTATTTTATTTATTTAATTCTAGGATTACAAGTACCTTTGAGCCAAGGCTCTTTTACAAAGGTTCCACGGCAGACTGAGTACAGCACAACAAAGTTTCAACAGTACAAGGTACAACAGAAATGTAAGTGGCACAGCAGTAGGCTTGGCAGCGATAACAGGTTAATTAGGTTAAGAGCAGTTTCTAGTGGTGGGTATAGACAATTGTGGCAAGAACATGAACAGTAATAACTTGCATGTTTAACAGCTATGCAATCAGATACAGGAGAGATGCATACATATTTGGTAAGGCATTAACATTCAAGATCATAGGAGAGCAACAGATACAAGACATGGTTAGGACATATGCCTTACATATGGACATGTCAGCCTAGGATGCCCTAACTCTAGTTTCTGCAACCTCTGCAATGAATGAGAGCACACCTACCCTCAGTGTCCATGGGCTGAACATAACAGACTAGACAGAGTCATGCAGGACCACACAAATTTAAATTCAGAATCTCAGGCTCAGGCTTTGAGACGACAAGAGGAGCTCTCTCTTGCAGTACAGGGCCTGATTCCAGTTGAAAACATGGAAGTTACTGACCCCAAGTGTCCCCTTCACCTGAGGCCTCTACCTCTCACTCCACAAGGGCTAGCAAGTCAGTGGAGCAGGAAGTTACACCTACCCAGATTGCACCCCAGGCTGAACCCTCTCAGTCTCCTGTGAATACCTCACCAGATTCCATGCCCCCCCGAGTAGAGGAACCCTTCACCCGAGTTCCACCATCTACGAGGGGAAAAGGAAAATGCAAGTCAGAGACCCGTACCCCCACAAAATATATTGTTACCCACAATAAATTGCAAGCATTAGCTAAGAGGAGGCAGTGGGGCGATACCGAAGGTGAAGATGAAGATTCTGGTTCTTCTAGGGCTTCTTTTTCCTGTATGGCTTACTCCTCTGAGTCGGGAAAGGATAGCTCACAAGTAGAGAAAAAGCAAAGGGCACAGTTTCCTCATAGGTAAATTTAATGCTATACCTATAAGGATATAAACTTTTGTTGGAGAATTTTATTTTTTCCCTTTATTTTTTTCTCCACACCGTCCTTCCATCCCTTGACTCCATGCACAATTTTTCACAACTACAGTGCTGCACTCTGAATGCATGCAGTATAAAGTCATTACATGAACAAAGCTCTACCTTAGCCTTTTTACAAACCTATAACAGGATTTGTATTTCTTGCAAGACACTAGGATTAAAACTAGGGACGAGTTGTCCCAGGTAGAAAAATAGGTGGTCAGCAGGTCCTTCATTTTGGTCACATGGGGAGGATATTTGTGACGAGGTAGGGGTCTTATTTACAGGATTTCATTTCAAAATCTCTGAAGTAGTAGATGTAGTCCCTGGGAGGGTTATTCTAATTGATGGGAAGTATGGAGTGGTACATTTTCGATTGGTGAACATATATGCCCCACAAAGCATAGCAACCAGGTCTGCCTTATTTCTTAGAATCCATCCATACTTATTTACTGCTCGACAGGTCTATTTTGTCCATAATGACATCATAATCATCTCCACAGCAACAGCTTATGATGCCATAAACAATGAATTGTAATATCAGGTGCCGACAAGCTGCCAAAGCAGATGAAATCAATTGGGCAGGGATCCAGTTTTCATAGAAATGTCTTTACCAATAAAGTGATGAGTGAGAACTGGTGAAAGATGTTGAAATATAAGCTGAATTGTGTCTATTACATTTTTCAGACTATTCCCATTGGAGTCAGGGGCTCTTTAAAGTGGTTTGGAAGCCTGAAAGGCCTTGCATTTCTCACTGTTTTGCTTCCAGCTATTGTCCATTGCTACTATGATACCCCCAGTGCAGGGTCAACAAGGGAAGTCTTCTGGCTGCAATCCAAAATGGAAACTTTTATTGCTTACTTTGCTCAAAAAGGTAAAAAGTGCAGACAGTTTAGAAAAGAATGACATCTCGCAGAAACATAGAAACAAATGCATTAATAGGAGAAAAAGGCCTTAAGATAAATCTAATCTGCCCAAGCCTACCTGTGTCATGTGATAAGAGAAAGTGGACGAAGAGGACACAGTGTCTGATTTGTTATCAGCAAGATCCCATGAATGGAGGTGTGTGTGTGTGTGTGTGTGTGTGTGTGTGTGGTTTTTTTTTTTTTCATGTGTATCATCTACCAGGGAAGTTAATAATTAAAGCTCAGGGACATGAAATCACTGTGTGTGCTTTCTGTGCTATTTATCAATCCAGCTCTCCCTGCCTTGCAAACGTAAGCACTTACTACAGTTAATAAGATCCAGTATGTAAGGTAGTGTCACATCACCTCCTGTTTAGTGATTGTTTGCTGTAGTCTTAAAGTGGCAGTAGTTGTATGTGTCATTGTGTTTACTGGAAAAAGGTAGAAAGTGACTTGTGTGAATAGTCAGTAGTCATGACAATGTATTTGTTATTGTGGGATAGCTGCTTGCCTCAGTAGTTAGGTACCTGGGAAGTGTTAATATCCCACATTATATGTCTAAATGACTATTCATGAGCCTACCAAAGCTCCTCATTGGCTCCTGGTTCAGTCATTAATCTCTTATAAATGACCGACACAGCTGCCAGCTGACACTGTGCACCACACAATTTCTTCGGTGTAAGACATACCTGTACCGCATTCAAAGTTAGATTGGCCCACCTGGGTACCTGGAAATTCCTATGTGCCCTTCCCCTTTGAGTACCTTACCATCTTCTGAGCGCTGACAATCTTTGCATTTGTCATAAATGTGGTGGTTTGGGCACTAAAAGTAAATTTAAGATGCTAACAAAGAGCTAGTGTATCAAATGTAAGTGGAATACTGATAAGAAGATGCCACCCTTGGCATTCCCTTATTGATGTTTCCCAGGTGGACTCCTGTGTCAACTTTCCAAGTGAGCCCCCAGTTCCCCAGTCTGACCGTGCAGCTTCATACCACTGTGTGCTGAGAGAAAACATCTTTCCCAGCTGGCCTTGTTCCTCCAACTTGATTCAGTGTCCGGCCGGTACTAGATGAGATCTGTTTGGGCTCTGTTGCAGGGCTTCAAGAGGAGCTGGGTGTCAGAGAGGAGGATTGGCTGCAGATTCTGTGATGGATAGGAGGGGTAGTGAGGTGGAAGGAGGTTCTGCCCAGCTGCCAGAGAGGAACAAAACAAAAAGTGTTCAAAAAATAAGTCCAGTCTGTGCCCAACAAAATAAGGGGGAAGAAGGTCAACAGGGTC
This sequence comes from Neoceratodus forsteri, assembly GCA_016271365.2. Taxonomy (NCBI): domain Eukaryota; kingdom Metazoa; phylum Chordata; order Ceratodontiformes; family Ceratodontidae; genus Neoceratodus; species Neoceratodus forsteri. The sequence goes on along the minus strand of JADMNL010000032.1, from coordinate 23,772,452 downwards.
AGAGCTGAGCAGGGGAAGAGGTGAGAAATAGTAGACATCAATCATCATGAAGGGGAAAAGTGCAAAGTGATGCATAGCAGGGTCAGGAATCATAGGACAGAGTATTACGGGGGGGGGGTTCGGGTAGCCGCTACAGAGGAATAAAAGGATCTGGGAGTGGTGATTACTAGAGACCTAAAACACAGTACACAATGCAAAAAGGCATCAGCAAAGACTAACAGGATGCTGGGTGCATAACTAGGGGATTCAGCAGTAGGAGGAGCGAGGTCATTTTGCCATTATACAGGCCATTGGTAAGACTACATTTGAAATATGGGGTGAGGTATGTGGTAGTTTGAACCCTCCCCCGCATCCGATAGCAGGCTTTGGCATTTCTTTTCCCCCTAAATTCTACTGCAGTAGCACTTCTCTCTATTCTATTTATCTAAATATATCTCTTCTACTTTTATGGGTACTGGATGCAGACAAATGCTGAATAGTATTATTGTTAGGCCAATTATTGAATTGGAGTTGGTTTTGGTGGTTACAGATCCATATTATGTTTTGAAAAGCTATTGATAATCAAGTGAAAGAGATAGGGAAAATGGGAATCCAAGTTGGAGATTTGGTAACCTTGGGAGAATTGTTTCCGGAATATTATGAGGTTTGGGAAAAAAGAGGAGAAGCAAGAGAGATCATAATATATGGTTTAAAGCAGTTTTACATGGAAAATAGGAAGAATCTTAAGAGCAAGGTGGTCGACTTACTAAATATACTATTGGGCACTGAGGGCTGCATCCACAAAGTATCTCGGGCTATTCGTTGTGAAAAAGATGGTCAAATATTGGTAAAGATGAAAAAGGGGACTAGTTTTGAATTGCTAAAACAGAGACAGACACTGTTGGATGATCTTGGTGTATATGTTTGTATGGAACTAGGAGAGGTAGATCAAGGAGTTCAAAAGTACTAGGAATCAAGAGCATGGGAAGTAATGATAGAGACATCAAATAGATACACATTGTTAACAGATTTCGATCAGTGACTGCCTGTAAAAAGTAATGAAAAAAGGTCACAGATACCAGACATTAATATAAGAGCTAAAGAGATAATATATGAGAGAGATCAAAGTGAGACTATGATAGAATTAAAGGACAAGATACAAATTCTTACTTGGAACTTCTCAGGATTACAGGAAAGATTAGGAGACCCGGATTTAATAAAACATCTAAACATGTTTGAGTATATTTGTATTCAGGAAACATGGACGATGAATGACGTGTATTTAGATGGATATATGTCATACTGGAAAAAAGCTGAGAAGTTGAAAAGGTTTGGAAGGAATGCAGGGAGTCTTCAAATTTTTTGTAAATTAAATAATCAAGTGAAAACAAAAGAGATTCCGATTGATAGCAAGAGTATATTAATAGTACATATACAGGAGCAAGGAGAAGATGATTTAATATTAATAAATATTTATGCACCTCCATCTAATAGTTCTTATGGTGACAAGGATTGGTTGGAAAAATTGTCAAGAGAACTAGAAAGATTGACATTTGAATATCCTATTAGTAAAATAATATTGGTAGGAGATTTTAATGCAAGATTGGGTACTTTACAAGGAACATCAGAAGAAATCATATCTTGTTGTTCTCTTTTGGAGGAGAAGAATTTGTTGTTTAAAGGGAAGTGATGGACTATACAGTAAATAACAAGGGAATTCTTGTTCATAGGATGTTATGTGACAAGAATTTCCTTTTATTAAATGGGAGAATCAAAGGCGATGTCCCGGGTAATTATACATATCGAGGGGGTCAAGGGTCACCTACAATAGACTATGTTTGGGTTAATATAAATTTGCTATCAAAATGTATTGAGATGAGGATTAAGACAACTTTAGAGAGCCAGCATGCTTCTATAGAATTAGCATTGGAAAAGGACCAGGCAAACTTTGTTGTTGACCAAGTGGGACCTGACGCATTGAAATTGATAAGAAAGAATGTTATAGGGTGGACTATTATAGAAAGTGGAAAACTTATTCAATTAATGTATGATGGAGGTATATTGGAAAAAATAAACAACTGTATTGATGATAAAATGATATAGAAATATTATCGGAATATAATACTATTATGGCCGATGTTTGGCAGATTATTTCTAGACAACAAATTGTAATAGCAGGGAAAGGAGAGGCATGGTATAATAAAGAATGTAGGGATGCAAAGAGGAAACTTAATGGGTTAATGAGAGCCCTAAAAGGAAGCCTGGTAGGAAATAAGAGTAATGAAATGAATAAATTAAGAAAAGAGTATAATACTATATTGAAAATAAACAAAGAAAAATATCAACTTCAATTATGGACAGAATTAGAGGAAGCTGTAACATCAAACGACTCCAAGAAGTTTTGGAGTATAGTTAATAATGACACATTAAATTATGATAATATAATAATTACATTAATTGAGCCAGTTGTGTGGGTACAATATTATAAAGGTCTATTTTATACAACTAATAAAAGGAATCAAAATATTGACGAACAGTATCATGAGAATGGATTTGACTTCAAAAATCAAGAACTGGTTAATAATAAATTAATCACGGAAGAGGATGTATGGAGAGTTTTGGATACCTTTAAAAAACATAAAGCCCTAGGCCCAGATGGGATACCTATAGATGTCATTTTTTATACAGCTCAATTCTGGGTTCCTTATCTGACGATACTGTTTGACAAGATTTGGGATAAAGGAATATTACCAGCTAGCTGGAAACTTAATATAATCGTTCCAATATTTAAACAAGGGGGGAAAAACCCAGAATGTTACCGACCAATTAGTTTAATAGTATGGCGAAGATATTTACTAGTATACTAAATAATAGATTAACAACACGGGTTGAAAGAAATAATATTATTGATACAGCTCAAGCAGGATTTAGAAATGGTCAATCTACACTAGACCAATGTTGGACATTGGTACATTTAATCTACAAGTATACCAAGATTAAAAAACAGAAGTTATATTGTATATTTGTAGACCTAAAAACAGCATTTGATCGAGTGAATCGCAGTATGTTATGGGAAAGGTTAAAAGGATTAGGAGTGGATAGGGATATGGTGACAATGATTGAGCGATTATATCAAGATAATCATACGAGTGTAAGATATTCAACAAAGGGACAATTGACACAATGGTTTTGAACTAATATTGGGGTAAAGCAGGGATGTACTCTCTCACCATTGTTGTTCAATTTATATTTTCAAACAATATTAAGTAAATTATATGACTTAGATTTCCATCTGCCTAGAATAGGAGAGAGGTATTGTGCTTATTTGGCATTTGCGGATGATGTAGCCTTATCAACAAGCTTCATTGGCATAAACAGGATGTTAAATAAATTTGTTGGAGAATGTAAGAAGTCAGATTTATTATTAAATTGTGAAAAACAAAAGTATTGATTTTTGGAGGGAATAAAAAAAGAATATCAATACAAAATAGATGGATACAAATTGGAAGTGGTTAAAGAATTTTGCTACTTAGGAATAGTTTTTACTCAAGATGGAACAAACATATAAAAGAAACATATAGCAAAGTTAACAGATTTATGTTAATTATGAATAGATTTGTGTATAAACATGGAGGGCAGTCAATAAAAGGAAACTTGAGGGTTTTAAATGCAAAAGTCAAAGCTCAAATACTTTATGGGGCAGAAATTTGGGGATTTGGTGATTTTTCTAAATTAGAAAGTATCCTGAATAAATTTTATAAAAAAAATCTTGGGACTTCCCATTAGGACACCATCAGCAATGGTTAGGACAGAATTGGGACAATATCAATTGGTATGTGAAATAAAAATAAGATAACTGAATTACTGGTTGAAGGTGTATAACATGAATAACCAAAAGATTCCTAGATTATGTTTGGAGGAGGCAATAGAGTATAGTAAATATGATAGGCTATTTCCAAGTATGGCAATAGTGGAGAAAATAATAAAACCAATGGGGTTGTTAGAAATAATTCCGGAAAGTATGATTTCTCCAGTAGACACACTGAAATCAAGAATTAAAGATAGGGTTAGAGACTTTTATCCAATCAGATTTGGCATTGTGTAAACAATGTAAAGTGAGCAAATGGATGGTAAAAAATAAGAGGTTGCATGAACTAGAATATTATTTGAGAATGGTGACCAATCCTGAATTTAGGAAACTATTAACCCGAGCAAGATTTGAGACTATAACAACTAATTGGGAATCAAATATATATAGCAAAAAGAAAATAGTGTGGGATATATTGTGTAAATGTGGAATAGATAAAGATTCACTTAGACATTTATTAATAATATGCCCTCTATATGAGAAAGATAGAAGAAAAAATTGGGGGGAGATTTTGAGTAAACTTGAATTAGATTCAGAAACAATGTTACATTTTTTGTTAAAATCTCATAATTTGAAAATACTACACACTGTAGCCTCCTTTCTAAAAATAATTGAACAGAAGAAATCACATGCGAGAACACCTCATTTCAAGGGAAGGGGTAAGTTGCTTATATTTTGTCCAATATGCTGATATATATTTACTACTACTACTACTACTATTATAGGTAGGCCACCCATTATAGTATCTTAAACTCACTTGGCTGTTCCCTCTATATATTCATCTTTAATCCCTGTCTTATGCCTGCAAGTTAAGAAACCAAAGAACCAGTAAGAAAGAGCTGGTTATTGTGTTGCTCTGTTGAAAGCATGATTTCCAGTTAGGCAACACAGCAAGGTATTCCTTTTTTGTATATTATGCCCCAATGTGCGTTTGCGCTATAGTCCAGCCCAGTGGGGATTCTTTTCAAAGGCTGAGATGTATGTTACTTGAAAGGAGCCGTGTTTAGCTTTGTGAGAGAGAAATGGCTGCCGCTGGTTACGGAGGGTAAAGGAGCCGAACAGGGTCTCGGAGAAGTGAGATCTGCCACGGGAGAGAAGCCTGTAGCATAGGAAGGCTTCCCCTTTGTAAAACAGTGAGAGACTGTGTTTAAACAGTCCAGGAGATTGCTCACGGCACCTCAGTGCCCTGAAAGTGCAAGGCTGTCACTTTCCTTGACGCGTGCCTCAAAGAAACAATTTATTTTTGCTAAATAAAAGGAACCCCTTGTGAAATAGACACAGAAAACGGCAGAACTGAAATGCTTTACCGACTGCTTACCTTTTTAGCAGCTGGGTTTACAAGCTGCTGTAAGGTGTTAAGGGTATTATTATTGTATGTGTGCACAGAAGAAACATTGGGCATATGAACTAAATACATGTTTGCTTTCTGTTTGAAGAAATAAAGTGAGTTCCTACCGGAGTGCTGGGAGTTTGGGAAAATTAAGCTCTTAGGAGCCAGCAGCCCGATGATGAGGCTGTTATATAAGAAATGACAGCTGTCACTCCATTTGAGTTGGGGGAGGAGCTACACAAATTACAGGCAATTAGTAAGTATTTATATATATCTTGTCCTGTACTACCAAAAGGAGGACAAAGAGTGTTTCTAATAATACCAGTATTATAATCTGAGCATATGGTCAAGCTGATTCTCCATCATGTGTGTAGTAGGGGAGGAATGATTATTTTCAGATTGGGGTGGATCAGGTGACCTGATGACACTCTAGGGAAGAGTATAAAAGCTGCCCTAGTGCTCAGAAATGGCAGATCAACGTTGGAGTGAGAAGGGAGAGGTTGTCTCATAGCACAGAAGAGCGTAGTAAATTGTGTTTAAAAAATGTAACTACTCTGTAGCAGGACTATCAAGGTAGAGTAGTTCTGGAGCTCAAGGAAGAACTATTTTCTTTTGTTATTTATTTTCTTCTTATAATTTATTGTCTGAAGTTTAAGACTCATTTTCATTTATGGTTGTTATTTATTTTTGTATATATCTTTTAGAAAAAACTAAGTCCTTTGGAGTAATAAACATCACACCAAGAAAAGGTGTGTTAACCATAAATTGAGGTCTTGTGTCACTCATTTACCCCACCCACACAACTTGGTCACAAGGTATTGGCATCCATACCTTAAGAAAGACATCAGCATGCTGGAGAGGGTCCAAAAGAGTGCAACCAAGATGATCTGGGGTCAGCAGAATAGGTCCTATGAGGAGAGGCTGGGATCCCTAAGGATGTACTCCCTGGAAGTGAAGTGAGAGAGAGAGAGAGAGAGAGAGAGGGTGACATGATAGAGATCTTCAAATATTTGAGGGGATTAACAGGTGGAAAGAGAAGGTCTCTTTAAAATGAGTGACACCAGAACCAAAAGGGGCCATAGCTTAAAGTTGATGGGGGGGTTAAGAGGGATGTTGGGAAGCATTTTTATGGAGAGGATGGTGGCCAAATGGAATGAGCTGTCAGAAGAGGTGGTCTCAGTAAAGACTGTAGGGTCCTTTAAGAGGGCCTGGGGCAAACACCTAGGGAACACATAGGATTGTGGAGGAGTAGAAGGGAGGGTGGGGGTGAAGGAAGGGTAGGGTCATTGATGTAAGATGAGAACCCTGCATCAGTTACCGAGCAGACGTGATAAACAAATAGGCCTTCTTCTGCTAGCTTTTTTTTTGTATGCTCCAGCTGAGCTAGCTCAAAATAGTCTGGGGAGTCGAGGAAAATGACAAAGTCTTCTTTAGGTATATCAAGGAAAGATGGAAAACTAAAGTGGGCATTAAATGGATGAGACATGGGTGAAAGACGATACTGGTAAAGTAAACCATCTAACTGAATACTTATCCTTAATATTTATTGTGGAAAATTGCAGAACTCTCCCCGAGTGCTTGGTCAAACTGGCAGCAGGAGTGGTTTGCAGTGGACAGGAGCTGGGCATCAACCTGATCACTGCGGACTGTGTGCTCTAAGGACTGAAAATGTAAAATGTGCTAGGCCTGGATGGACTTCACCCTAGGGTTCTTTGGGAGTTAGGGATGGCATTGGTGAGTCCTCTGGCAGACCTGTTTATGATGTCTCCTTGGTGCATGAGTCCTGAGAAACTGGAGAGAGACAGATGAAATCCCTCTTCACAAAGGGAGGGGATAACTTGGTTTCAGAAAACTAGAGGCCGGTGAGTGATCTCTGTAGTTTGGAAACTGCTTGAGACAACAATTAAGGACTGGTTAGTGGAGCTCCTTGACAAGGAAATATTTCAGGATATGATGCAGCATGGAATTGTAAAAGAAAGGTCATGACAAACTGACCTCATCAACTTTTTATTTGAACACAGTGAAGCTGGTAGTAGATAAGGGTCATGCTGTGGATATCCTGTACTTGGACTTCAGCAAGGCCCTTCACTCTCTGCTGCATACAAGACTAGTGAAAAAGCTGAGAGTTTTGAAAGTGGGGGAGAACTTAGCCAACTAGATTAAAAACTAGCTCAGAGATAGGATACAGTGGGTGGTAGTACATGTGAGTCCCTCGGAGGTCAGGAAGATGATTAGCAGTATGACTCAGGATTTTGTCCCAGGATGAGTGCTCTTCAATGTATTCATCTGTGCCATAGGTGTGGGCATACAAGGTAAGTTAGCTTCTTTGTAAATGACAACAAAATATGCAGCAGTATGAACACAGGAGAGGGAATCAAGGAATTGAGGCGTGCCTAGCAAAACTGGAGAAATGGTCCAGGGCCTGGCAACTTAGTTTTAGTGTGAAGAAATGCAAAGTCATGCATACTGGAAAACTGGATATTGGCTAGGAGGTGTCAGGCTAAACTGTACTATGGAGGAGAGAGACCTTGGAGTAATCATCAGTGACAGCCTGAAGCTATCAGCCCAGTGAAGCAGGGCTTATGCGAAGGTAACTTGCTGTGCTGTATCAGTGGGGGCATCACCAGTAGGAGGTGATCATGGTCCTGTATAGGTCCCTTGTGAGACCGTACGTGGAATACTGTGCAGTGTTCTGGAGCCACATCTCAAAAAGGACCATGTCTGCTTGGTGCAGAGAAGGGCCACCTGAATGGTGCAGGAACTACAAGGAAATTAGTATGAGGAGAGGCTGGACAGCCTGAATGTATACTAGCAGGAGGCAAGAAGAGAGAGGAGGATCAGTGTTGTAATTCTACTTTATGAGCTTTGACAGCTGGGGGGCCCATAAGGGTGCTGTCTTTAACTTGAGCCCCCCCACCCCCTTTCATTATAAGTCAGAGACAGCAATGCATGATCTACCGGTGCTCACATTGCAGCTAGGGTGGCTGAGCCTTGGCAACCCCCCATAGTTTCAACAGTGGGGCGGATATGATAAAAAAGTACATATATCTCCGAGGGATCAACAAGATGAACTGGAATACACTGTTCAGACACAGTGAGTAGTCATGTATTGAGGGCCATGAGTACAAACTGGTCAGGGGGTAGATATTTGGGAGCAATAGGAGGAAATATTTCTTCACAGAGAGTGGTGGACAGCTAGAACCAACAATCAAGCACATTGGTAAGCACAAAGAGACAAAAACAGTTCATGGTTTTAAGGGGGGATGTTGGAACAAGACGGGAGGGAGGGAGGGGATGAAGCTACAGAACAGACCAAGCACACAGTAGGGGGCTCAGTCAGTGGTAACATAGCAGTAGGCTGAAGTGATACTGAGCACCAGAGCATACTATGGACTTTTCCTACCTACAAAGTTTTTGTTTTCTTCTTTTGTTTTTGTAACTTTTTATTATTTTCTAAGAATATCTTTCAAAAAATAATCCATAGCAGACACAAGATACACAGTCATGGTACACATCATCTTTACCATAGTATACACAGTTATATTGCCAGAGGTGTGCCATGGGTAGGGGTATCACAAAACTTTGAATTAATATCTAAATTAAAGTTTATACACATGCCAACAAATTGCCATAACAGTGCTGGACGTTATATAGCAATTGGTAATTTAAAAGCCTAGAGGGTGAAAAGGCTTATTATCAGCCTGATAGACCCCATACAGACATTTGAGGCAAACGAGCAAAATCTTTTATTTAGTGTTCAACACCTCGCTCCTTCCAGAGAGAGAGAGAGAGAGAGAGAGAGAGAGAGAGAGAGAGCGAGCGAGAGAGGTTGCACATCAGTAGTGGTGGCACATCACGTCTGATTAGCCAAAAGGGTATTTCTGAAATGACAATTACCACTACTGTATAAGAAAAAATATATAAACGGATCTTCAGTGCCCCCCCCATTGAAAATATAGGGCTAACCCTTCAAATGCCACAAACTGATAAACTACCCCCAAAAAGAGATGAGGAAGTTTTTTTTTCTTTCACCTAGGATTAACAACTGGCTGGAGGGAGGTAAACCTAAGCTGAGCCTTGGGCCACCCATTCCCCTAGTTGTTCGTTAATCTCTAGGAAATGACTGGTGTCTTGGTCATTATAGTTTAAATAATGCACACAAGGTCATGCCTTATTTTAATTATAAAATGGCTCCACTGATGTTCGATTTCAAAACTGAGAAAAGATGTTTTAGAAAGTGAAGTGTTTCAGACCAGTGCTACTGTGCAGGAATAAAGCATGGTCATGTGATCACACTTGACCAATCTCATTTCTTGGTTTACTTTATTTTATGATGCTTTGCACTATTAAGTGGGGTCAGATTTACAAGGGCAGTGCTGTGTGGATATTTTGAGGGCTAACATGAAAACTATGAATCTAAACATGAAGATAATATGCATGTCGTGATAGTCCCAATTTTGACAGCTGTGCCAACTCAAATCATTTCTGTACTAGGCTGTGTTCAGTGACTTTGATACTGGTGCTAGACACTTTTCGCTCTGATGTCTTTACTCCATAAAGATGCCCGTGGCCATCTTTCAGTGAGCGAGAGCAATTTACATGCAGTATCTGACAGCAGCATATGGTACATTTAAAAAACAAGATGAAAATTCATGTAATTGGCACACGTCATACTATATCTGACAGTTGATGCCAAACTTCATCTTCTGTATTTCATCTTAGAAGATTAGCATGCTGTCAGTTCAGGACCTGAAGATACAGGGTTTACATAACTTGGGTAACCTTAGGTTCTATAATACAATATAATAATGTTTAATCATTTCCAAAAGTGTTTTTACTGAGAAGGAGACAGCTGTAAACCACATTTTTATACAAACAGGTCTGATTTGACACACATTTCTAACCCCCTATTTTGGTGGTCATTATTATAAAATGTGTGACTTGGATTAGCTGTGGCAGCTTTTAACCTATGACCACGGTCCCTGGAATTCTGCAATTCTGCAGTTACGGAATTTTCTGCAGAATTTGTATCATGCTGCAGAATGTATATAGTGACACAGAATTCACTATTTTTGGTGAATTTTTATTCAAATATACTGTTTTTCCATAGTGCCAGGCTTTCTTTCCCATCTCATTTATCCTGAAGCCCCTTCTCTATGCTTGGCATATGATGTCATTGATGACATCACGTCATATTTAACCAATGGCAGGACTGCATTCTGTCAAAGAAGTGAATAAATAAATCATGTCGTAGAAGTCAGAAAATGTTGCCACAGAAACCAAAGAGCCCTGCAACAGAAATCAGAAAATTCTGCCGCAGAGCACTAGGGGCCCTGCCTATGACTGAATCCCTTTATATCATCACAGGTCAGAACTAAATACCGAGATCAGCCATAGGTCAACACTTTGGGGCCATTTAATAATTGCAATAATACATGAGAGGGAGTGAATGTCATGGGATAACATCACTCCTTGGGCCATGTCTCATAATACGCCTAAGGCCTGACAATATCTCATTATATACAAAACCACATTGTGTATTATTGCTTACGTATAGGTTCCGTGCAGGACTACATTATAGGTCAAGGGATCATCCACGGCCAATCAGAGTGCTCATTTTCCCCTGCCTCGGTTGACACTTATTTTGTAAAGCGTTCATACATGCAGGTACCCTGGGAACAGGCACATCCCTGGGAGATTTTTAAATTTTGATTTTATTATTAATCAGTCTTAATCAGTAATACAGTAACACGGTCAGGGAGACCACTCTAGCTGTAAGAGTGGTGGTCTCACTTACATTCTTAGGGTGTCAGAACTGCTCACCTACAGTCTGTGGTTCCTGTGCCTTAAAAATATGTGTGAGATGCTCTGACAACCATAGAAGTGGTTTCTCCTGCTGTATGAACAAACAAAAAGTTAATCCATTCTGCTTTGCTTCCAAGATTAGGAAGACCAAAACAAAAAAAAGTTTATTTTTGCTTATATAGCCCGTGCTTAAGCCCCCACTAGCCACATAGGCTTTTGCTCCGAATTCCTGTAGTTAGGTAGAAGTAACATTGCTGAAGTATTGCTAGTGCAGTTCCATGGGCCCCAGATCAAAATGTAATCATTTCTTACTGTTTGGCTAAGAGACCCATCATCTTGCTAAAATGAAATGTAGTAATTTCTCACTGTTTGGCTAAGAGATCTGTGATACACAAGGAGGGGTGGAAAGGATGATAAGGGACTTGGCAGGGTTGGAGCAATGGTCAAGAGTATGGCAGCCTAGTTTCAGAGCAAAGAAGTGAAAAGTAATGCACCTGGGAAACAAAAACCCAGGAGAAGAGTACACAGTTGGGGGGGGGGAGGGTGGTACTAACAACACAAATTGAAAGAGGCCTGGGGGTACTCATATCAGATGACCTTAAGGTAGGCAAGCAATGTGAGAGGGCAGCAAGGAGGACTGGGGGGATTCTGTGATGCATAGGGAGAGGCATCACCAGTAGAAAGCAGGAAGTTGTTGTCCCTCTGTACAGACAGTTGGTGAGACCCCATCTGGAGCACTGCATGCCGTTCTGGAGACCCTATCTCCGCAAGGACATATATAGGATGGAGGCAGTTCAGAGGAGGGCAACCAAAATGGTGCAGGGTCTGCACCAGCAGCCATACAAAAAGAGACTAAAAGAGCTTAATATGTATACCCTTGAGGAAAAGGGGGGGGGGGACATGATAGAAACTTTCAAGTACCTCAAGGGAATCAACAAAGTCCAAGAGGGTATCATATTTCAGAAAAAGAGATGTGCAAGAACAAGGGAACAAAATTTGAAGATGGAGGGGGGACAGCTCAGGAGCAACGTGAGGAGGTATTTTTTCATGGAAAAGGTGGTGGATGCATGGAACAGCCTTCCTGAGGAGGTCCTGGGGCCAAAAACGGTGGGTGAATTCAAGAATGCATGGGACTGACATAAGGCAATTATAGTGGTGGGTAGGAGGGAGTAGGAGGAAGTAGGCTGCGGGTTAACCAAGTTCTGCAGCTTGTTCGTTAGGTAGGGAAATGGGCAGACTAGGTGGGCCAAGCAGTCCTTATCTGCCATCAGAGTCTATGTTTCTATGCTTCTATATGTTTCTATCTTGTTAAAATGACAATTAGCTAAAATGCTATAGGGTTTTATGCCTCTAGCTTAAACACTATATAGCATTCCTCGACTTTTATGGCATAGAAACTGGACCTGAGCAAAACTGAAGATACATGTCTAAACAGGTTGATGATTTGCATGGGAGTGAGTGGGCAGCAACTAGCCCCAAAAGAAAGTCAGAAGTATGTAAGGATTAACGGTGTTGGGATATACAAGCATGCTTTGCTGTCTCACAGACATCATGTATACTTCAACAATCTGCTCGGTCTTGCCACGGCGGCATGTTCCTGTTCCCTCATTGCTGTTTACGTTTTTTAATAATTATTTTGTTTGTGTTTATTTAGATATGCTCTAATTGTATAGCACTTTGTGATGTAATTGTTTATGAGACACTACATTTTTAATACAATTTGGTATATAAATTCAAGCAGCACAGGAATATATGAAATGCAGACTCTAAAGCCCCCACTCTTACTCAAAGATAGGGATAAATATAACTTTCTGGAATGAATTTGCTTTAGATATTGCTGCTTGCTAGCTGTGGCACTGAGGCCCTATCTCATTTTCCTCCACAAATATAACATTTCTAGCCTACAGCTATGACAATAGAGGCTGCCCAGAGAAAACCCAATACCAAGCACAGGAGTAATATGTGTGTGTGTGTGTGGGGGGTTAAAGGCTAGTCTGTTTGTAATATATTATTGGCAATGCCCTCCACTCAGCCATAGGCCAAAGTTAAGACTCTACTGGTAAATATCAGTACAGTAGTTTAATACACCAAAGGCAGAAAATGTGGAAGATTATTATTAACGGAGGACACATTTGTTTAAATTATTTTAAATGCAGTTCGATAAAGGGATAGGCCAGTGTTCCCCTCAAGTCACTCAAGAGGCCACAAGTGGTGTACAAAGCCAAAGACCTAAGGGCCATGACAGATATTGCCCCATTACAATTTGAAGAGTGTGTGTGTGGCCGGGGGCAGGATGGATGACATTTGTCACTCAGGGATATAACCAGCATTAGATAAATTGAAGATACTCTGTACTCATTTTCTGTTTCTCTAAACAGCTATGTTTGGTCTAAGGAAAGGGAGAGTCACATGATGTTTGCTGTTTTGAATAACTGAAATATCTGAATCATGTTGTAACATGGCATAGGCAGTAATACTGAGGAACAACGCACGATTACTACAAACAAAAAAAAAAAAAAAAACAGCAAGAGTGCAATAACTCCCTACATGCTTTTATTTAAAATATTTCAGCCAGGTGATTGGCTGTCAGGAAATATATGCAAATAAAAAAATCCAAGCCTTGCAGACCTGGGCCTCGCCAGTACACTTGCATGATGGGGAAAAAAAAAAAACACTAAGCATGACAGCAGAGAAATCTTTTGCCAGTAAGTGTTATTTACAGTTTATGTAACCAGGATAGCTAGCCAAGATGGCAATATCTTGTTTTTAGTGGGGCCCTGCTGTTATCTGTTTTCACAGCTGGGTGGACTAAAGCACTAAGAGGTTAAGTGAATTGATCAGGGTCACACAGTGTGTCAGTGGCACTAGTGGGATTTGAACCTTGGTCTCTGGGTTCCAAAGCCTGTTCTCTAACCTCTGCACCACACTGCCTTTCTAATTTGGCCTCTAAAAACCGGGAAGGAGGTGAGGATGGAGCCAAACTGTGATGTTAGTCTGCCCCCCACCATCTTGTCCAGTGCTAATTATGTGTTTAAAAAGTATGTGACTCCTCTGGAAAAACTTTTTCAAAACATAGTACTGTATTACAATAATAATTATAATACAACACTGCTGGCCTAGAGGCGCTGGGGGCTGAGGCTGTATACAACAGGTGTGAGTATAAATTTAGAAAGATAATTAGTGATAGGTTTAAGCTAAGTTTCAAGATATCAAGGTATCACCTATTATGTAAAAATATATCACCACTTAGATACATCACAACTGACCTACTTGTGACCTCAGTCATAGCTTTGCCATGAGTGAGGTCAGAGGTCAAGTACAGATCAAGAAGATATTTCTGATATCTTATATTAGCTCATCTCATATCCCATATTTATCAGGGAAACTTTATCACCACTGGTGTTGCATGAATACAGAAAACATATCAAATATAAACCGAGTTTATTATAATTATTTTTTCGTAAAGCTTTTTGCTCCACCACTGCTATCTTGTGCCTTTTGTTGGGCCCTCTGCCCAAACACCCCCGGTCCCATCAACAGCATCTTTTCTAGACTTAGAAATGCTCCTAATACAGTCTAGCCACTCGTGAAGCTGTGAGAGGAGAGGAAACTATTGCATCATGAGTAGCTGCACTGTTTGGGGTATTCCCAATGTTCAGGATGTATGCAATAAGAGTAGATTTAGGATTTGAAGCAAAACATGGTTGGACGTAATTGCCCCATTCCCTTGCGTTTCAGTTCTACTAAGAAAGAAAGCAAACCAAGTAGCCAGGAACATCAGTGAGTGTTAGCCCAGGTAAGCAATCATAAAATGTGGGGTTTCAACTAAAAATAATATGATACAAAAAGAGATGACAGGTTCCCTTTAACATAAAAAACAAGGAGAAGACTGACTAAAAATAACTGCATTATATAAAATATTTTGTGTAGATATTATTTTTCTCAAATCTTTCTAAAGTGGCATCAGTTGCTTATTAAAACATATTTTATTATTTTGATATGATGCTCATTACAATTAGAGGTGGTCGAAGTTAACAAACTTCGCTCCACTGAATATTTCTTGCATTACACTCAATACGCAAAGTACAATACACGAAATTCACCAGATTCATTGAGGCCAGATCGAATGCAAAGTGGAAATTTGCTCCAATTCCACACTTCCCACATACTTTTGGCCTGAGGTCTCAGACCCCCACAGACTTGTAGTTACAACAATCACCTCTCACCCCTCAATACATCCCATCGACGCTGGCCAGTCAGTTATAGCCCACATGTAAAAATATATAATAGTATTTTTAATTATCCACCATTCCCTGGTGTTCCGTGGACCCCACCCACCCCACCCCATCCAGACCACTGCCACACCACTTCGCCCCCTCAGTCCACCCTGAGTGGGCCACCGGCACAGCCCTCAACTCACCTCCACGTCTGGCAGTCTGACTGAGCTCTGATGAATGATCGCATGCTTGTACAAGCACGTGCTAATTCCTTGATAGCTTGTGGTCTTTTGGGCAGCTTTTCAGGGGTTAGAAAATGGGAGGGGGTTGCTCCGGTCCCTGGGGGGGGCGGAATGAGGAGCAATGGGGGTCCACAATGCACGTTGCCCCATCCCGCCCCCGCTGGTGACTGGAGCAGCCCCTTTCCATTCTCTATTCCCTCTGAAAGCTGCCCAGAAGACCGTGAGCTATCACTGAATGAGTGCATGCTGGTACAAGCACGCGTTCATTCATTAGAGTTCAGTTGGCTGCCGGCGACGGAGGTGAGTGGAGGGCTTGTGCTGGTGGCCTACTCGGAGTGGACTGGGGGCGGGGTAGTGTGGCACTGGTCTAGATGGGGTGGGATGGGAGGGGAGCACAAGAAACCAGGGAATGGGGAAATTAATTAAAAAATATATCTATATTTTCACATGTGGGCTGTGGCCAACTGACCAGCGATCGGTGGGGGGAGCAGGAGGGTGATTGTTGTAACTGTGTCTGGTGGGGGGGGGGTCCACTAGACACTAAGAATGGAGAATATAATAAAAAAATTTAATATTTTTACATGTGGCCAACTTGGCAACGATCGGTGGGTATATGTGGGGGGGTGGAGGCAGGAGGGTGATTGTTGTAACTGTGTCAGGTGGGGCCACTAGACACCAGGGATAGATCAGAGGTGGTGTTGAATTTCCCATTTGTCACCTCTGCTTGCTTTGTTTTTTTAAGTGCAATTTATACTTAAAAACACAAAGCAAGCGAAATTACAAATGGTGAATTTCAGGTAATTTTCAAAAATTACGTGCAGTGCTCCGTGGGGCAAATTTGCTGACTTCGCGGCATATTTGCCTACGAATTAAAACTTTGCTGCATCTTTAATTACAAGTAGTGCACATGTCAGTATATGATACTGTAAGTAAAAGGGAAAAAAAGTAATTACAGCAAAAGATGTAAGTTACACCTCCAGCAGGCACCACTAATGTAGGTCCTTAAAGAGCCACTCTGCACCTCAGCGCGTGCTTTCATAAATAAGATGTGTCAGCTGTTACGAGTTACTAGAGAATGCATTGTTTCATTTTCAGTGTTCTTTCCAAGGTTTACAGCACATCTTGGTAGTCCATCTAAAAAGTCCTGTATAGAAAACATTTGCCTCTCCCTTATTAACCTCACAGTGCCTTTGTTTATGATATCTTAGTGCTCACCATGACAACAGACTGTGATGTCACAGACAGCAACTGAGTGGTTAGCAGGGGAGAGTCAGATACATTCTGAAAGTCTCAGTGAAATAACGGCTGCATTATCTACAACATTTAGTAGATCAACAGAAGGGGAAAGTAAAAGAAATTAATAACTAGAAAACAATAAAATTTAAATATAATTGGTGTAAATCTAGTGTTTTTAAGCTTTTTATTATAATAGAGAGTTGCTTTTTAACCTTCGGTTCCCTTGAGTGACTTGCTTGGTTAATTGATAATTACTTTTTTAAGACGGAACTTACTGTTCTCAAATATTCATAATGGTTCCATGCATCGTGTGATTTTATTGAATTGAACTTTCACCTGGTTGAGCTGTACCCACTGTTCTTCTTCTTATTTCTTTTTCAAGCCTTGGCATAAGATAAAAGTCATTGTTGTAAGTTAATAGGGCCCCCGATGGATGTCTCTTATGGTATAGGGTACGTCGAGTGTGAGTCTAGGGTGAGAAGACCACGTACCAAAGTTGAGTGGTTCTGTCTGCCAGAACCAGAAGATGAGAGAGGTTTCTTGTACCTCAAGAGATACCCCTCTGAGGTCCTAGTAACTTATTATAAATCACTAGAGTTAGCTAGAGTGATATATAATAAGTTTTAAGTAATTTCTTTACATTTCAAAAGTTTCTTTAGCTGTCTTCCCCAGCCCTGAAGTGGAGCATTCCACTCCTAACGCTCATGCTCAACAAGTCACAGTACGGAGAATAAGAGGTACAGTAGCTCTGTGCATTGATTGGTTGAAATCATACAAGTGATTTAAAATAGCAGTGAATGAATGAACAACAAATTTTAACAGAATTAAAGTATACTAAGTATAGGAAACCATTTTTAGTGTGAGGGACCTGCCAATCAAGAATTCCAACCAGAGCGCAGTTGGCAAAATATCATGTCACAAATGCTCATGCATGGAGGAGTGTCCTCCGCTACCGTCAAGAGTCATGGACTTGGCTTTAGCGAGCCATAATGGAGAACTTTTTCTACTTACAGTCCAATCCACTTTGAGCGGAATATATAGACTCCGGAACAAATTCCACCTTGGTCCTCACCTCTGGCCTTTCCATTGGTTTGCCTGGGACGATGCATTTCCACCATCTCAGATGGACTTGACTTTTCGGAAGTGGTTTCGACATTGTCTTTATTACTCGAAACAAATATCTGAGACAAGTGTCCTAGCATTTCAAACTATTAAACAATTATATGAGTTGCCTAACATTGACTTTTTCTGTTACCTTCAACTTAGAAATAATTCTAATATAATTTACACATTAGCACACCGGAGCACCCCCAGCCAAACCTCTTGTAGAACTTATCGCAGCTATATTGTCGCATAAAATTATTAAAGGCTTTATCTCGCACCTTTACAAAGCCTTATGCCCTTATATGGTGATCCAGCTGAACACATAAAACGTAATTAGGCACAAGAAGTAGATTTAGATTTGGATGACAGGACTTGGGCAAAAATTTTTCTTAGTAATGCTAAATCAACATGGTCCTCCATGGCAAGAATTTGCATGGAGGGTCCAGATGCATTTTGTTTGCACTCCTGTCATCCAGGAAAAGTGGAATGTCGATTTCTGTCAAGCGTGTTAGTGGAAATGTGGGGATTCTAGAGCCCATCACTTACGCATATTTTGGTTCTGCCCAGAATTGCTACAGTTCTGGCAGCAAGTGATGAGTGCTCTTAAAAATATTTTTATTCCTCTTGCCCTTACACTGGAACACACTATTTTAGGCTTACCCCCTCCTGGTGTAGACGGTATTGACTAGACATACATGTGGAATATTTTACTAACTGCAGCGCATAAAGCTATCACCCGAAAATGGCTGCAGGCATCTTCACCTACTTTCCAGCAATGGACTGATATAGTCCAGGAAATTGCAAGTATGGAAGAAGTCACCTATGAGGTGACTCTTCGAATAACTGTTTACATTAGACGCTGGTCTCGATGGGGTTTGTTCTAGAGGCTGTCACATCTACGCACACCCAGCCATAAATATCCACTGTACTTTCTTGATCCTTGCATTTGCTGTACTGTTTACTCATCATTTAGAGCTCGAACATATTCTCTTAGTATTTGATTGTCAGACTGTAATAACTTGGCTGTCTTATGGTGACTCTTACTGGTTAATCTGTAATGTACCCGCTTTGTTTAATAAAGATGAATTAAAAAAAAAAGTGCTCATGCACGAAACATTAAGACAAAATATACAATTATGCCACTAAAAATCCAGTATGGTCAGCACATGTCAGCTATTGCATACGGTGATTGAAGCGTGTCATTGCCTGTTTTTTAAGGATTTCACCATGCTGTGTACACTACAGTGTGGGTGCAGGGGCTCTACAATTCAGAGTCCTCCCCCAGAAAAAAGAAACTGTTGGCAGATGATATCACTTGCAAGCCTCAGCACAGCTGTTGAGTTTTTTATGTACATTTTTATTCTTTGGCAACCTGGAAAGGCCTATTAGGTCCAAGGCCTGTTTTTAGGGGCAACCCAGGAACACTTGTGAGGTTAAGTGACTTGCTTAAGTCACATAGTATACAAGTGGAGGTTGGGGGAATCAAGACCTGGTCTGCTGGATGTACCAAACTCATTCACAGTTTGTTACTCTAACCTCTAGGCTATACTGCCAGTATGATGGTTGGTGTTCAGCAATTGCCCGGTACAGTTACAATGTGAATGTGCAGTCTAGCCTGGAAAACCTTGTAATCATAGCATGTAAAACATGATTTAATTCAATCAGTACAGCTAGTTTTCTGAATGTGCAAGTTCATTCTGTTGTTTTCAGTGCAATCAGGGCATGCATGCATCAGCAGTGTGTAGCCGCAGTGCATAAACACACACCAGTAGTCATTCAAGGGCAAATGCAAGGTGTTATGAAAGGGGATTTGACTAGTTGGTGGTGCCTACATAGAAACATAGATTTTAATGGCAGGTAAGAACCGCCTGGCCCACCTATTCTGCCGATTTCCCTACCTACTTAACTCCTGATCCTAAATTATCAGCAGCATACCCTCTCTTTCCTACCACTAGGGTTGCCTTCTGTCTATCCCATGCATTGTTGAACTCACCAATTATTTTAGCCTGTACAACCTCCGCTGGGAGACTGTTCCATTCATCCTCCACACTTTCTGTGAAAAAATACTTCCTCACATTTTCCGTGAGTGTCTCTTCCCCCCCCCCCACCGCCTCATATTGTGACCCCTTGTTCTTGCATATCTCTTTTTTTGTGAAGCTGCTGCCCTCCTGGGCCTTATTGATTCCTAGAGGTACTTAAATGTCTTTATCATATACCCCCTCCCTCCCTCCTTTCTTCCAGGGTATACCTATTGAGGTCTTTAAGTATTTACTCATATGCTTTCTGGTGCAATCCTTTCACTATTTTTGTTGCCCTTCTCTGGACTGCCTCTAGTCTGTCAATGTTCTTCAAAAGATGCGTCTCCAGAATTGAACACAGTATTCAAGATGTAGCCTAACCAATTGTCTGTACAGTGGCATCACCAACCACCTCCTGTTTTCTAGTGGTGATACCCCTCCCTGTGCATTCCAGCATCCCTAGAGAGTCCAGGAAATTGCAACTTTATACAACTCAGAATATTTGATATTTATTTAGTTTAGTTTTTGTCGACCAAGAAAGAGGGCTAGGCAAATCTGCTTATTTTCAGCCTCGTCCCTGGGGGGTAAGGATACAGATGTAAACTGACATACTGAATCAGGTTAAGCTGTTGATGGTATTATTATTTTTTTTTTTTTAAGAATCGGAGAAATTTGGCCAAAACACTGGGGAAATTCTCCTACTCTATTTGAGAAATGCAATGGGATCTTTAATGTCAACCTGAACATCTACCAGAATAGGCAGGCAGAACCTTGGGTTAATGTCTAATCTGAAAGATGGCACCTCAGGAGAGCAGCACCGCACTGCAGTCTCATTATTGGAATTTAGCAAGTTCCTGGTGTGGGGCTAGAACTCACAACCTTGTCCAAAGTTACTAATGACTGGTTGGTGGTAATGGACAGCAAACATGTCACCAGTGTGGTATTTCTGGACCTTAGTAAGGCCGTTGATACCGTGGATCACCCCCTGCTGCTTGATAGCTTGAAATCCTATGGCTTGTTGGATGCTACGGTATACTGGTTTGCCAGTTACCTAGGAAACAGACATCAACGCATTAAGATAAATAGAACCTCCTCATCACTCTTGCCAATCGCAAGAGGGGTCCCACAAGGATCCATCCTGGGTCCATTGTTGTTCCTAATCTATGTAAATAATCTGGGCTCGGGCATCATAGACTGCAATATTCACTTATTTGCAGATGATACAGTCCTCTACGTATCGAAACCTACAGTTAATCAAGTATGTTCTGTTCTCCAGTCTGATTTTGTCAAACTTCGGCATAACTTGATAACAGCCAAACTACTCCTAAATGCAAAAAAACAAAAACAAAGATTATCTTCTTCTATCCCCCTAATGTCCCCTCAGTATGCCCCATGACAAACCACTATGCTCCCATCACCACCTTATCAGGAGACTCTCTCGAAGTGGTGAATCACTTTAAATACTTAGACTTCATACTTGACTCGCACCTATCCTTTTCATCACATGTTGAAGCTCTCACACAAAAAACTGAAATTTAAGCTTGGCTTTTTTTTCAGGAACAAATCATTGTTCTCCCAAGAGTCCAGAACTAGACTGGTACAGACCACCTTCATGCCTCTTCTTGATTACACTGATATTCTCTATAACAATTGTGCACTCATCTACCTGCATGAGTTAGACACGCTCTATCATCAGGCCATCCATTTCATTACCAATGCCCCAGCCAGAACCCATCATTGTACCTTTTATGAGGCGATGAAGTGGACCTCCTTATCCACTAGGAGAATGGTGCACATTTATACTTGGACATATAAAGTGCTCCTCAGTAAGCTACCTCCTTATATGTCAGCCTTCTTCTCATGCTCAACTAGCACCTACGCCCTCAGAAAATGTGCATATGTTACCCAGAATGTGCCAATTTATCAGATACGGTTTGGTAGGGCATCTATAAGCTTTTCTCTTCCCTGCCTTTGGAATAAGCTTCAGCTCCATGCTCTTATCCCAGTTAGGGCATTTCTTGGTAGGGTACATGAGATAACTGCTGAGGCCTGCAACTGCACTTAGCTTCTCTCACGGCTCTACCTTCTCCCCGTCCCTTTTCTATTGTCTTTGTAGATTCCTGTGTATACTGAAGTGCATCTTCCTTCCTTCCTTTTGTCCATTCTACCTAAGTTGTCATTTCCCATATTTATTAGGTGCGGTAAACTTACTGTTAAGTGATGCTTCTAATTTACTCTCCGTATTGCTGTAACCAACCTATTCTATGTGCTGTGATATCCCTGCTATTTTTCTATGTTGTGCTACTTGTATTGATTGTCTGTGATGATTTTTATTAGGTGGTGGTAAACTCACTGTCATGTGATGCTTTTGCCTTTATGTATTTGTTACAACCAATCTACTCTATGTACCATGATATCCCTGCTGTATTACTATGATGTATCCTTGTACTGACTGTCTGTGATGTTCAGTACTTTGTATCAGGGACCTCCTAGTGAATGAGCATGCTCAATGGAAGCTATCCCTGCACAATAAACTGAACTGAGCTGAGCAACCTGATATGCTTTGGTGTTATAAAGAAAGTGCTTGGAGGGTGAAGGGGAGAGTTCCAACCCAGAAATCCAACCCCTTAACTGGATGAATATCAAAAATAGATCTTCCCTTTTTCTCTATAATTTAGTACATGTACAGCACTGAACAACAGTACAGCACTGGACATGAACAAAATTAGAAATTTGTACACAGACATTTAATATTAATGTACTGCATGAAAAGACATGATTATACTACTCCTGCCTTTCTGAGAGTGGTAGGAATATGTAGATGCCCTATACTCGTGAAACTGTAGGTGGAGATTTCATTAGGACAGAACAAGGTGTATAGCATAGCATAGTGAAGCCAAGCGTGGAACAAATTTTGTGTTAACATAATACTCCCTACATCTTAATGTGCAAGAATGGAGCACTACTGCATCAGTAAGACTTGTTTGAAACATAGAATCTGTCTGAAGAAAAAGGCCCGTCTCTTTGCTAATCATGTCTGCTCATTCCTAGCTAATTAATGTACAATGAGGGAGCCCTAGAGGCTCTTCCCTCTCTTCTTTCCTTTCTGGTGTGGGTCTTACCATGCCCATGTCTATGTCTGACCCACCCTCTTTTAAATCCTGACAGTGATTTTGCACAGACCACCTTTTCTGACAGCCTATTCCAGCCCTCCACCACCCTCTCCATGAAAAATGACTTTCTGGTATTTCTCTTAACTGCTGCCCCCGCCAGCATCGTGAGTTGTGCTGGTGTTTGGGTTCCACTCAATCTAAGCAGTTCCCAGTATCCACTCATTTTACTCGGTGGAGGTAAAAACTGAAAAACAGTGGCCTTGGAGAGGATTCGGATGTCAATTATGGACAAGCAGCAGGTGTAGATTTAAACCCTCTCACCCTCTACCTTCTTTCCACTGTTTATCTTCACTTACCTGAACTTTTGTTCTCCCAAATCTAACTACAGTATACCTACTTGTCAAAGCACCTTGGGCTGCCTCCTTTTTATTAAATTATTTTTGATTTCCTACCAATTCGTAGTTTTAATTTTAGTTGCAATATTAATGTCATATTGTCATTTTAAATACTTTCTTGTCAATATTTTATGTAATACCATCCGTTGTATGTCTGTCACCCTTCCCACTGACATGGAACCTTTGTAAAAGAGCTATTGTGTGCTCAAAGGTATTGTAATCCGAGAATGAATGAATAAATAAATAAATAAAGAATAAAGTGAAGGTAAATGTTGAAAAATCTGAATTATTAACTGAGTGTCGAAACTGTATTTTTTTTTTTTTCACTAATTGTTTGCCGTGATGTCAGTGATTGTGTAATACATGAGGTTCCTGGCAACCAGGGATATCCTCAGTGATGGGCTTACATTTTGTAGCACCGCTAGGCAAACTTGGTATCACCGTTACCCCTGCAGGCTGACCCCTCTTGGTACATCCTGACAGTCAGAAAAAACAAGTTTTATTGTTTTTGGCACCCACTCACAATTGGCATATTCTAGGCAGCGGCCTAGTTTACCTATCCTTAAGTCTGGGCCTGGGCATCATTTAGTGGGGAAGGGGAGGAAGAGCCTAGCAACCCTTTCAGTCCAATGCAGAGTGGTCTGAAGGGGCTCGTCAGTGTCACACCAATCATCAGCCAGGTTGATCATGACACTGTTCTGGCTTGCTGGGCAGGGTGGAAACTTTGTGTAATTCAAAGAAGGGAGCTGACCCAATCATAGGACGACTCTTTCCTTTGATCTACATAATGCCACCCAGCAAGCACAGCAGATCTGTCATGATTATTATGCTAAAAACCATCCCTCATAGTTTATTTTTGTTTATTTTTAAATTACACCCTGTAAAACAGAAAACTGTCCATCAATGTGTGTTATTGCTGCTGCCATTACTTTGTCCTCCCCACCCAAGAAAACCCACACATGTTAATCCGGCACTGGGGTGCCCAATCCCGCATGCCAGCTTCCTACCCCCCACTCTACCCATTTTGATTCTGTGACACTGAGAAGCCCACCTCCAGTGCTGCCAAACAACACTGATATTGGGGGTGCCCAATCCCCATTGTCTCCACCTGAAATAAAGAAAACCATCCCTCCTAGTTTTTTTAATACACCCTGTAAAAAAGAAACCCAACCATCAATGTCTGTTGCTGCTGCTGCTTTTACTGTTCCCCCAGTGAACCCTCCCACTCAGCACCCACCACCCCACCCCAAGCCCAACCCACACATGTTAATATTCTGGCATAGGGATGCCCAATCCCCGTGCCAGCTGCTACCCCCCCACCCTGCCTGTTTTGCTTCTGCAACACTGTGGAGCCCACCCACGGTGCTGCCAAACATAACACTGACACTGGGGGTGGCCAATCCCCAGTGTTGCCACCTGAAATAAAGAAAACTGTCCCTCTTTTTCGTAATACACTCTGTAAAAAAGAAAACTGTCCATCGATGTCTGTTGCTATTGCCACCATTACTATCCCCCCACCAACCCTCTCACTCAGCACTCCAGAGCCCCACAAGCCCTTACTTAACTATCAGGAGCCCAACACTGTAATCCTGTCTGGAACCAGACACATCTTCAGTCTGCAATGTTGGGCCACAGACTGAGGAAATCGGGTATGCAGTTCAGTGTATTTCAATGGTTTTTGAACTTGTCATCATAACTTGTTATTGTTGAATGTTTTTGCCCCAAATTTTCAACATGCCTTTTTTGGAACCCACCTCATGAACAATGGCAGTGAAATTAGGCAAATCAGTCTCTAAAAGTGATTTTGCAGTCACTTTGCAAAATCACCTTTCAAGCAGGAGTTGAAAATGTTCTCCACCCTTGCTCATAAGGTGGGGTAGTAAGAAGGCTATGTTGAAAATTTGGGGTAAAAATATTAAAAAGAAAAGTTAGGAGCCTACATTGAAATTTATGAATGCAGGCTCATAACTAGTAATTTTCAGTATTTTGACCCCTAATTTTCATCATAGCCATTTCTTCTCAACACCTCATGAACGTGACAGCTGTCATTTTTCAAATTCTGGCCAAAATGTATTTTCACACTTGTGGCGCAAAATGACCTTTTGGGGAGGATTTGAACATTTTCTCTGCCCTCGTTCATAATGTGGGCTCATAAGAAGGCTGTGTGGAGTCATAAGAAAGCTATGTTTAAAATTTGGGGTAACAATATCAGAAAACAAGAAAGTTATAAGTCTACATTGCAATTTTTCAATGCACGCTCGTAACTGTGGTAATTTTCAACATTTTGACCCCAACTTTTCACACCACCTCATGAATGCAACAGCTGTCATTTCTCAAACCCTATCCAAAATGTGTTTTCACACTTGTGTCGTAAAGTGATGTTTCAATAATTGGTTTATAAATGACTCCTGTCATGCTCGGAACGAGTGGTCATAAAAAGATTATGTTGAAAATGTGGGGTAGAATGTGAAAAAAACAACTACGTTACAAAGAAACAAATTCCTCCAATATTTACTCATAACGTCATTATTTGCAGATTTTGGCCCCTAATGTTCAACATACCCTTGTGTTACCCCACCTCCTGAACATGGCAGGTGTCATTTTTTCAAATCCCCTCCAAAACTTGTTTCCACATTTGCACAGCAGAATCACCTTTCTGATGGGATTATAAAAATTCCACCTGCCTTGATAATAACATCAGGTCATAAAAAGACTGGACATTTGAGGTCAAAATGTGGGAGCCCACTGAAAAGTAGATATTGTCTCTCAGCTGCCCTATCCTGGGTAATTACAATCTAACAATGTGTAAAAGCAGGAGACCACTGAAAATGAGACATTGCATCTCATCTGCTCTATTCTGGGTAAATACATAATAAACATGTGGACAAGCAAGACCCAGTACAATGGCAGTACCAGTGGCAAACATTCAGCATTGACAAATGCTGGCTTGCATTTGTTGGCACTAGGGAGGAATTTTGGTTTAGAACAGATAAAGGAATTGAACTGACCCTTGCCAACAAGACTAGGTAGTATGTGCCCAGACCTCAATGCAAAATGTTTTGTGCCTTTTGTACTTGTCCGTGGGTGCTTCCACCCCCTCCCCAAATTCCTAAAATTGTTCACTTGATGGCAAGAAAGAAACAGAATCCTCTACTATTGCATGAAGTTTACAAATAACTAAGGATGTATGCTGTAACATAGTGAAGGCACTGAACTGTGAAAATGAGACCCAGGTTCAAATTCCATCACTGCTACTGGCTCACTGTGCAACCCTGAGCAAGTCACTTGACCTCCCTGTGATTAAGTTCCTCCCAGCTGTTAAACTGAATACAGTAGAAGCATGACCCCATTGAAAATGGACGCTGGATTAAATTCAAGCCAGTCTTAGTCTGTTTATTTATTTCAAAGGATTTACCAGGAAAGACATACGGAGCTGCTATCAGCTGGGGTATAAAAGGGTATGAATGTTCATTCATGAAGATTGGCATATACTTCCCATGATGCTTTGCGTTACATAGAAACATAGAATTTGCAGGCAGATAAGGGTCGCTTGGCCCATCCAGTCTGCCCATTCCCTACTACCTACACTATTACTGCAGTCCGTACCCAATCTACAGCTTTCTCCTTCCCCCCTTTCTTTCCACTATGATTCCCTTGTGCTTATCCCATGCATTCCTGAACCCCACCACTATTTTCATCCCTACCACCTCAACTGGAATGCTGTTCCAGGAATCCACTGCTCTTTCTGTGAAGAAGTACTTCCTCACATCTCTCCTGAATCTACCCTCCTCCAGCTTCATAGCATGTCCCCTTGTTCTTGAGCACCATTTCTTCTGAAAAATATATCCCCCCTGTACCTTATTTACCCCATGAGGTATTTAGCGGTCTCTGTCATATCCTCCCTTAGGGTGTACATGTTGAGGTCCTTTAGTATCTCCTCATATGGCTTTTGATGCAGACCCTGCACCATTTTACTTGCCCTCCTCTGGACTGCTTCCATTCCGTCTATGTCTTTTTGGAGATGTGGTCTGCAGAACTGTACACAATTCTTGAGGTGGGGTCTTATCAGTGATCTATTCAGAGACAGCACCACCTCCCTCTTTCTGCTGGTGATACCCCTCCCTATGCACCCCAGCTAGCTCTGCCGACTGCCACGTCACACTGCCTGGCCTGCCCACCTTTAAGTCATCTGATATGATTACACCTTTTATGGAGGTATGTATAAAGGGAATTGCAGGATCCCTGAGTAGTATGGTAGGGGAGCAACAAAATACCTATAAATCAGTATATTTGCACAGCATACCTGTTGGTCCCTGCTTATCAGGAATCTCCCAATGGAGACAAGTGGGAACAGGTCTAGTGGATCTGCTGTATCTCAGTAGCAAGAACAGGGCAGTAAATGAGTTTAGGGAAAACATAGTCACTTATGTCTACCAGGGTTTTCTCCACAGCAAAGAAGAAGAATCAGTAAGTCTCCATGGGATCGGCATCCAGCATCACCTGAATAGACCACTGCCTTACCCCAGGACAACATCACAGACTTATCTTCTTCGAGGATATCATTGATGAAGACTCTGATACTGAAGAGACAAGTGACAGTACAGCAACTCATGGGGTAAGAGTTGCAAGTACATGAGTACAGTTTGTGTGCAAGCTCAAAGCCAATTCTAAGCTTGTAATACATAATCTGTAATGCACAGTATACAAGCTATAGACTGCTAAGTAATTTTGTATAAGGATACTGGGAAGTTAGGTGGTCTGGAGCAGATATGATAAAACCTGATAAGTGACAAGAGAGTTAGTAATTTAGTAGACTGTGTGTCTAATATAAAGGTTGATTGGGTGGGCTGGAGCAGGCAGCATAAGGCTGGCAGCCATCTAGAAAGGTATTACTGTAATAGTATTAGTTAGGAAGCCTGTATAGAAACAAATATGGAGTACAAGGATATATTTAAGGTAGTTATTGCTAGGTGCATCATAGTGGCACGTTGCTGGGTCAATAAAAGACTACATTTTTATCTGATATCTGTTACCTTTGTCCTCACTGTAAGGTCAACCTATACTCACCAGCCCTTCAGTGTCTGTTTCTCAGTCTTCAGCACCTTCTCCTTCTCATGAGATTCTGCATTACAACTTGTTTGGAGCACCTAGCCAGATACAAGACCGTTTTAAGTCCCTGAAAAGGTGTATGCAGAGTTAGATGATGGTGAGAACCCTGTCGCTGTTTCCTGCCGATTGCTAATGGTTGAGCAGCTTGTTACGTTTATTAGGTTAGCCCAGTTTGGGTCTGGCTGGTAGCTGTCCTGTACACCCAGGTGAATAAGCTTGCAACAATGTGAGGTATTATCAAAAAACGTGCTCGGTACTTGCTTTTATATGTATCTTTCCTCTCACTGACCCATTAATAAAATAATTTTTTGGTGTCTGGTTTGTCCTACTTGGTTGTCACGTGTAAATTTCTGTTCATTCTCAAGCTGTGCCTTGGCTAAATAAACATTATGAAGTTTAGTTAAGGGTATTCATGTATTTAATTTGAGTATCTGGACTTTCTCAAATATCCTCTCAGCTGATCACTGTGATTTATGACCCTCTTCTCACAGTTTGCTTTTGTGTACCTCCCTCACCTACCTTTCATTTCTTTTCTCTCGATTAAACTCCTTTTATTTGCTTATTATATAACATGTTTTTTTTAACATGAACATTTTTATTGAAAACATTCATAGTACATACAATTGCAGAGATACGTAATGGGAATGTATACTATGAACAAGGATATTCAGTGTATCTGCATTCATCTAACCTATAGACATACATTATAGAAACTGGGAAATAAACCAGTATAAAGAACAAAGTATTTTCCTAAAAACTATCACATAAGATATACCTGGTATCATTATGGCCATTAAAAAGACATACGTTAATGTTAAACATCACTCAAACGACCAGTCACCATACCCTGGAGGTCCTCATATGTGAAGGTCAGCACCTTACCTGTTGTAGCCAACCAGATAAGACCCACCTTAGGAAGGGTAAGCCAGTGGGCTTAAAGGGGGTGAATGCCAGGGACGGTTGGGTATGGGTGGTTGTAGCTACACCGAAGGTATGGTATGAAAGAAGGGAATACATAGTTTTAAAAGTATGTTCAAATGCCATGCTGTAACTGTCTGTATGTTCTACTGTTGTTCCTCTCCCAGGACCCACATGTGAACTAGGAATTGCACCTAATGTGGTTATCTCCTGAAAAACAGTCATGCATGCTGTTAGCACTACCACCAATCATGCTGGCGACCCAGGTTTGTGAGTGAACTTGGGTTGTATAGGGGCCAGCTGGAGGAGAAAGGAAGAGCATCCTAGGAACTGTTCTCCATTCTCGGGGTGATGGGGACTCGTCACTCTGCTGCTTGTCTACCACTCTTCGGAAACTGGGGGCAGCACAGTCAGAGCATCTAGTTGAGGACAGGTGGGCCAGCAGATGCCCACATGTGCATCCTCACATGCATGGTGCATCATTGCAGCACCCAGCAGCCATGGGCAGAAAATATGGTGGAAAACTCTGTACTACTAGGAGGAATATCTGGTCCCCCATGGGCCCTGCATCACTGACTGGGTTCCCTCTGAATCTGGATCATTTCCCAGAAGGGCCCAGCATGCCTCAATGGTCCTAGCACTGGGGGTATTCTATGTGGGACTTAACAGAGTGGGTAAGTCTCAGAAAAGGTGAGTGACAGGGCTGGGGTGACCAGAATGGAAGGAGGCAGGTCCATGACCAGGAGCATAAACAAAGGAAGGATAAAAATCCTCTCCCACACTCACCTCCCTCTGGAACAAGTACATACCTATAAATAACTCGGCCTTACCTTTGACGCCTCCTTGTCCTTCCATGCCCATATTAACATTCTGTTCTCAGTCATTAATGCCCACATCGGCCTTCTCTACTGGCACGAGGACTGCATACCACCAGAAACACTCAGTCTGGCTGTCACCTCTTCTGTCCTGTCTCTCACTGACTATGGGCTCCCCATCTACTCGGCCGCTAACCAAACCACCCTAAACAAAATTCACCTAGCTATTAATAAAGCATACCGACTCCTCCTAGGCGCAAACAAATGCTCCCATACTTGCATCCTCTCTGCCCTCACTAACATTCTCACCCTGGAGGAAAGACTACAATATCAAACTTGTCTCCTCACCAAAAATATCCACCTGGGGTTGTCCCCACTGGGGATCTCTGCTTCCCTACACTCGTGCTCCCCCCAGCAGTCACTTGTTCTGCCAACAAACACTTGTGGACTGTGTCCAGGGTCAGGACCTCCCTAGCACAGCAGTTCTTCCCTTATAGAGCCCCTGTTTGGTACAACGAACTCCCCCCAGCCATTACCTCCATCCCCAAATTAGGGCACTTTAAGACCACCTTAAAAAAACACATTCTCTCTTTGCGCCACTGCCAATGTCCTGTGGGGTACCGCAGGGCACCATCTTGGTGCCCATGTTGTCCACAGTCTATATGCTGCCATTAGGAGATATTATTAGGCGTTACAGTCTGGGTTTTCACTGCTATGCAGATGATACTCAGCTGTATTTGTCCTTTACTCCCGGTCAGGATGATGTAATTTCTCTGCTTAACATCTGTCTAGCCGAAATCAATGACTGGATGAGCGCCAGCTGGCTGAGGTTAAACCCGGATAAGACCAAGGTGTTAATTATGGACCCAGGTCGCCTTGAGGTGGGTCATAGGGCTGAAGTACCATCAGGCCTTTGACCTGGTGATGCCCAGCTCTTGACCTCAGGCCAGGTGCAGAGCCTGGGCGTTATTTTTGACAGCGGTTTGACTCTAAAATCACAGGTGTCAACCATTTTTAAGTCCTCTATTTTCCACCTGAGGAATATCGCCCAGGTAAAACACCTGGTTCTTCCAGCTAACCTTCCTACTCTGATCCACGCCTTTGTGACCACTCACCTTGACTACTGCAATTCCCTTTACCTGGGGCTACTGGGGGTTGAAATTCGTCGCCTGCAGCTAGTGCAGAATGCAGCAGCCAGGCTTTTGACTGGAACATCTAGGCATAGTCATATTACGCCTGTTCTGCGTGGGTTGCACTGGCTGCCGGTACAATGGGGAAGCACCTTCAAGGTCAGGTTACTGACCTATAAAGCCTTACATGAACTGGGACCACAGTATCTGAAAGATCTCCTTACTCCCTACTGTCCCTCTCGCTCACTCCAATCTGCCAACGAGGGATTGCTAGAGATTCCCAGGGTTCATTTGAAAACATCTGGAGCTCGTGCATTTTCATATGCAGCTCCGGCCCTGTGGTATTCTCTACCTCGTCGGATACAAAGCTGCCTGACCGTTGAGAGTTTTAAAACGGAGTTGAAAACGTTATTTACAAAAGCTTATGGCTTATGATTTTATATTGTTAATATTGTATTGTTTTGTTTATTGTTCTTTGCAAAGCACTTTGATCTCTGGAAAAGCGTTTTTAAAATAAATTTCACTTACTTACTTACACTGTAACTGCTAATCCTCCTCTCTGGCCTAGCTCTCCCAGAGTTGTCCTAGGCTGGTCCTTGACAATGTCTCCTCCTAGACAGCACCCACTAACTCAGTTCCCCAGCCTACAGATCCACTGACTTCTCAAGCAGACCTAAGTGCCAGCACTTGGGATGTGCTGTCTATACCAATATGTACTAATCCCAACTATTATTACTGCTGAATCTGTATTCATTGCATGGTACCACCACCCATAACCACCAGCTGTATAGGGCAGTTTCGTTACTGGTCACTGTTTTCTGCTATCTGACAACACCCCTGAGGCTGGACTTGCTCTGTAAATGTACCATCTGTGTTTACTTTCAATACCCTAGCTACTACATGCATAGGTTAACAGCCACTTTAGCTGTTGTATGTAAAATACTTCTGTATAAGATGTGATGTCATACTTCTGTCCTGTCTCATTGCATTGTGTGCATGATTATGTTGATGCGGAGGCTTTGTAAATGAGTCCATGACTCAAAGGGTTGTAATTCCTATGATATGTTTAAATAAATAAATCAGGATACAGCTGCAGGAAGCATTCTTTTTTTATTCTATTTCTTTATCCTCCTTTTCTTCCTTTCCATCTTCTTGCTGCCATCAACAACCATGGGTGACCTCCAAACCCCACAGGTAACCTAGAGAATCCCAAGTTCCATGGCTTTCCCTTATGGTGAGGTTTTAGGGAAGGATGTGACTCCGGAGACCAGGTCCACAGAGACCTAAGACTACAGCAACAAAGGGCATAAGAATGCCCTAGTGCCTCATGACAGCAGAAGGTTCCAGCAATTGTTCTCCCCAGCTGCCATCAGGATGCCATCAGAAATGGAATCCAGAGTACGTGCAGGCAAGAATGGCAGCACAGAGCTCATCGACGCTCATCGACATTCTTCGACCCCATACCACAGGTGGCAGTAGGTTTGCAGTTCTGACCAGCTACCCTTCCTGCAGGAGAAGATTGTCCTCCAAGATGCTCATTCCACTGTTTCTTTGACTCCACAGATTTGGGGGTGAGCAAATCCAGGTTACTAGCATTGTGAGTGGCAACACAGCCACAAGCAAATGGGCCAACCAGGAGAACATTTGATTAGCATGACCAGGGCTATGTGTTGGAGGGAAGGTGCTTGCTGAGTGTTATTGCCAAAACAGAAACAGAGAAGAAATGAGAACTTTTGACCTGTTTTGCTATACAAAGGAACGTTGATGTTTTATTTGAACTGGTGAACAGAGTGTCACTATATTGATTACTGTTCTGGGGGTTTATTTGTTAAAGATGTTTTATCGCTGCAGGGTAGCACCTTAAAAATTAGAATGCTTAAAAACCCTGAAATCCCCTTCCAATCCCTGCACCACTAATAGGAGGGGAACCCAGAGGCTGGGACTGAATAAGAGTCCTGTGTATGACAGCACAACACATAACTGTTACGACTTCAGGCCTACCAGAAAAAAGGGCCTTTAATGACGTAAAGGAATTAACTGTCCCCTTTATCAAACTATGGAAGACTTTGGTGAGAACACTTTACAATGGAAATACAGTATTAATTCCATCATGCCTTCACCTGTGATTTAACAAAGTATGCAATACAGGCAAATATTGCGCTTATCAAAACTGTTCTATGCCTTTTCTTAAATGTGATTGAGTTTGTTTTTAGTGAAAAATAAATCATTCTTTGCATTAAGAAATTATGCAAATGGATCTTGCTTTTAAGAAGACATTCTATCAGGCTTACCGTAATAGCTTTTTTTATGTTATTTCCAACATTGTCAATACATTGATGGTTGTCAGTATCAGTCTGGAATGTGTTTGTCAGTGTCCCTAGTTGGATAACTAATTACATAAGTTACAAGTAAGTAACCTGGTGACAACACTGAATGCCACAAGTAATACATTTTCCTTGTCCTTCTTCTTTTCAAATGTCTATTGAGAGTGGTCTAGTAGTCTGCAGGGGCAGACTGAGGAACTATTTTCTTTGAATCCATAACAAATAAATAACAGGGTAAAAAATAAAATACTTTATCAAAGATATTTTCAGCATACAATAGCTAATTCAGTAAGGGAGCTGCCTAGATGTTCTCCTGCTGAATCGAAA
Organism: Neoceratodus forsteri; assembly: GCA_016271365.2. Classification (NCBI taxonomy): domain Eukaryota; kingdom Metazoa; phylum Chordata; order Ceratodontiformes; family Ceratodontidae; genus Neoceratodus; species Neoceratodus forsteri. The sequence goes on along the minus strand of JADMNL010000032.1, from coordinate 23,738,522 downwards.
GTGGGCAGTGCGGCTTTTTTATAGCTATCTTGGTCTGAAAGATGTCTAATGCTTAACAGCTTAATCTGGTTCAAGATCAGTGTTTCATCTGTATCCCCCTCTCCCGGGTCGTGCCTGAAAATAGGCAGGATTTGTCTAGTGCACTTACCCCGGTCAACAAAAACTAAATCAATAAATAAAATAATAATGTGATTGGCCCAGAGTTGGTAAGGCAGGAGCATCAACTTCTCTTCCAGTCTTCAGACAATAACTTAGGTAAAAATAAACACCATTACCGAAGTAATTTTTAGCTTTCAGTCATCTTATTTAGTATGGTAGCCCAGGTGCTTCCTCACTGACTCAAAAAATGCTGCACCATTTGTTTTGGGATAAACATGAACCGCTGTTAAAATAACTACCAAAAAAATGTTGTGCACATTCATACAATGTCTATTTTGAATATGACAAAGAGAATTATTTGTCTATTCCTGTGCCAGATTTATTTTGGTCCTTTAAACCCCATTCTTACCAGTAGCACCATATGGCTTCTGAACCATCCATTGCTTAACCCAACCCAAAATGGCCCAGAATGAGTTTTTATGGTTTATTATTTCTTATGTAACTTAAATTTCTTAGTTATTTGTGTAAACAGTACAGAAAAAAATGACAAAAATGTTTGCTTATTTATTTTTTTTTTTGTTGACTGGGAAGGGATGACCAAGCAATATTTTCAGCTTTATCATCTTCCCTGGCTGGGAAGGGGAAGGATATACAGATGCAAATGGATTGATATTGAACCAGGTTAAAGCAGCACTATTTGTTATTCACCATATAGTTTTTTTTCCAGCAATAATGTTTTTTTTCTGGCAAAAACATCAATTTACCCATTTTTCTTTTCAGTTTGTTTCAATCCATACGATACAGGATTTAGAAGTTGTTAAAGTTCCTGTTCCCGTGCCATGATCACCATAAAAAAAAAAGTATATATACACATATAAAATAGATAATCCATGCTAAGATGAGCAGTCACACTCTGATATACACATGCCTTGGTGTGCATTGTTACACTCGAGGCTGCAGGCTGAGTGCACCAACCACCCAAAGCGTGCATATATCAGAGCATGATTGCACATCCTAGTGTGGGTTATCTATCTTGTAAAATGGCAAAATTGTTTTGGAGGGGGGTGAAAGTGCAGGTGTGCAGTCGCGCTCTGTTATACACATGGTCATGTGATGTGTTTCAACAAACCAGCAGAGAGAATTTTTTCTACCCATTTTATATATGTGTGTATGTATATATATATATATATATATATTTATTTAATTTTGTTGACCCGGTAAGCCCACTGGGCCTAGAAGTCCCTTTTTCAGGGGTGACTGGGGAAGGGGGAATACAGATGGTAAGCAACTGAAATTGAACCAGATTAAGCTGTTGGTGGTATTTTTAGTGAATGGGAGAAATTTGACCAGGACACCGGGGAAATTCCCCTACTCTTTTTCGAAAAGTGCCATGGGATCTTTAGCATCCACCTGAACTACCACCAATCCAGGCAGATGGGATCTCGGTTTAATGTCTGATCTGAAAGACGGCACCTCAGAAGTGCAGCACCCCCCTCATGCTGTACTATATCTATATATCTCCATACAGTGCTGTGCTGTGCTACTTACCAACACAAACATGTGACAGCACCATCCTAATACATCCACATTATGAATATAGCATGTACATTCAACAGATCACCTCAGTGGAAGAGATTTTTAAAAACTGCAAGTGGCGGCCATCTTTAATTGTGTGAGTCATTAATTACAAAACTAGTTATAAAAGCCACTTTAAAAATTTCTGAAAAAGCTAAAACTACACTGAGGATGAATTTAAGGATGTCAGAAAAACATGTTCGCTAAAAATAAAAAAAAATTATACGATGAAATGTTTGCCGAATAACAGATACTGTGGCCTTAAGTTGTGGGTGGGTTATGATATGAAAAAATCTAGACACAACACCAGAGAAATTCCCATACTCTTTTTGAGAAGTGCCATGGGATCTTTAAAGTCCACCTGAACATCCACCAGGACCAGGCAGACAGGGCCTTGGTTTAACATCCCATCCAAAAGATGTTGTTAATAATACTGAACTAACAAAAAAACAACAACTTTGGAGTGGTATAATTCCATCTTTAGATCAAAGGTTTATAATAACTATGGTAACAGTAGGTTACTGTAAAATGGAGCAGACCACTAGGAAATGTTCACTAACAATGTCCTGGAAGTCTGCTCCATTTTCATGTATCTTACAGGAATCCCTGTAGATTTTGGAGGCCAGGTTATATGCCTATTTCCCCTGCCTTTCCACACAAATACCTTTCAGACTTCTACCGTGACTGCTCTAGCATCTACAGGAGTTTGCCAGGCTGATCTGCAGACATTAATTAAGTAATGTATAACTTTAATGTAGCCCATTTCATTAGGACACCCAGAAACTCCCTTATTGAATGGAAAAAGGCAGTGTCATTGTTTTGCAGGCTAAAATGTACTGCTTATTAAGCAATGTGCTATGGATTCTGGTCATTAGTGCTGAATTTTAAAACCCAGTGTCATATATTTTAATGCTAACAGGTTGAGAGGCACATTCATGTCGGGCTACAACTGAATAATTCTTTACCTAACACTGTCTTTTAGCACCACCAGTGTGGAACACTCCTTTGCATAATCCGTGATGAATGCTTTGACCAAGTTAGAATTACTCACAAGTCCCATTTCAGTGAACCACACCTGTTTCATTGGGACCTGGCCAACCTTTTCAAGTCTCATGGGAATTAATTATGCTTATTCAGGAAAATGTCATTGGATTTAATATTTATCAACAAGCAGTCTGTGGGCCTAGTGAAACAGCCAATCAGCTATCCCCATTCCGCTACTAACGCTGTATAATCCAACCTCTGTCCCCCACCTAAGGGAAACGCAGCCATCAATTCCAGTGTAACATGAAACAGAAAGAAGCATGAGTTGATGAGTCTGTAAGTCAGTCACCTGGGTGAATCACAGTTCCTTCATGCTCTCAATACACACACAGCAGTGAGTGTGTGTGTGTGTGTGTGTGTGTGTGTCTGTGTGTTTATAAGAAATATGCTTTCATGTTAAGGGTGTCTAAAACAACTGTCTAAAGTGTATTCCAGATTATGTACTTGCAATTTAACTCCTGGGGAGGACACCTAGTTAGGCTTCCTTTGCATGTCCCTTCGACACATATTCAGGCAGTTATCACTCTCGCCTGCTTTTAAATAGCAGGCAAGGACAAGCTGTGAGGTCTCCCACCGCGAGACTGCCTGAAATAGTTTCTCTATTTACTTATACTGTATGGTCTATCTCCTGGAAACTGTATTGAGCGTTCCTCTGTATCTATGGATAGCTTAGTGTAATGTCTAATTTCTCCTGTACAGTAGGTATCACTGTGCCTGTCTATACTGTAATGTGTTTGACCCAAGTCTGTATTATGTAATAGTAACCACTGTGATGTGATGCGCTTTTACCTGTGTCTGTAACTCTTCTGGGTTGTGACTGAAAATAGGCAATTTCTTTGTCTAGAGCACTTACCTGGTAATCAAAAACTAAATAATAAAATAACTGGATTTTTTTAAATAAATTGCTTGTTTTTGTGTTTTGTTTTTTTTTAAACTAAGATGTGAGTCATTTATCTGGACTTCACTGCAAAAATGTTTATTTTATATATAACATAGTAACAAAAAACTGTGATAATGATAGGCAGATTAGATCTATGTTGTGGCCCTGCTGCATGGCAATGCCTAGTGATTGATTGATTTAATTCTTTGGTAACTGGATAATGACCAGGTACATGGGTGACCCAGGACAGTATGGAAAGGTCTTAAGTGCAATAAATAACAGACACATAAGGGAAACAAGTTGAAATACATTCAGTTTGCACAGATAGTAGGTACTTTAGGGAACATGCTAACCATTACCTCAACCTCTCAGCATTAAAATGCATAGCACTGGTCTTCACAATTCAGAACAAATGGCCAGAATATGTAGCAAGTAATATGTCTAAAAATTGTGGGCCCCATGCGTTTAGCGTTAAGGTGGTTACACTTTAAGGATTAGTTAACTACACTGTAGCTATTGGATAGCTACTTTGTAACTGCATTGCAACTGCAATTAGTTGCATGCAACAAACATGTAATGTAACTACAGTATAAGTACTTTGTTGCCTGTAATCAATTAGTTACACTGAATTAGTTCAGTGTTTTTAATAGTTTGTGTGTCCAGAAATGGCTCCAACATTGTGAGGAACATAGGTAAATCTTCTTGGAGCAAGTGTACATTTTAGTGAAAAAATCACAGTGTTATGTGAAATTCATAGCGGATGAGAGGTGTGATGCTAATTCAGTTTAAGTATGGCCACGTATCGGCCACAGTACTACCCTAGTTATGCTGTGTAACCCTCAATGCCATGCTTCCTCAGGAATCTATCTAGTCTTGCTATGAAAGCATGAACAGTGCTAGATTCTACAACCTCACCAGGTATTTATTTTTTATTAAATGGCAAGGAAAAAATCTAGAAATTTAATTGGTCAAGAGACATCACCTAACCATGCATTACATCTCTATAAATGCACGGTTAGGTGCCAATTCTAATTTTTCTTCCCCAAAAACCCTACTTAAAGCCATTTTATAAGTGTAATAAGCCCATCCAGGGTGTGCATCATAGAATTTAAATGCACTTCCCAGTGATGTAAGGCAGTGGTGCAAGTGGAACTCGGGCACTGGCAAATATGAAACGCCGAATGAAGTTCCTCAGTCTGAAGGATAATTGCATAGATACTATGGGATTCAATTAGGGATACTGAAGTATTTCTAGGAAAATATCATTGTTGAACGAGTCACATTTTGTAATGGAATCCCTGATTTCAGGTCACAGGCCCAGAAACTGTCATTATTTTGCTGGTTTAAGAATTTCAGTTCCAGTATCAGTGGGAAGAAGTACAGGAACTCTGTTCCTACTGCAAAAAAGGTACAGGAACTGAGTTCCTGTGCGTTCCTGTTCACTTTCATCACTGATGTAAGGACACTCAGCCTTTGGCTTTGTGCCTTATTATACCCCAGGGCATGTATTAAAATGCTATAATGCACACCTTCTCGTGGCTTATTACTTGCTTGTTAACTGGTCTCTTGTAAAGTTACACTTTCTAGTGTTTCCCCTTATTCTCCGCCCCAGTTTAATTCCATAACCCCTAGTTCTGCTCTCACTGTCTAGCTCAAACATATTACATCCAGTCTATCCTCTTTAGTTTTCAGAACACTGTGATCATGTCTCCTCTCAGCCACTTTCTCTTCTCTAATCTGTAAAAATCTGAATCTGTCCAATTTTATCCCCTAAATTGTGAATCTGCTTGGTGGTCCAGTGCTGGACCCTCTTGAGCTCTTCAATGTCCCAGTAGCAGCTCTAGCCACAAATGGTTACCAGGGCACAGCTGGGGCACAACAGATGGCAGCCAGGGCACTGATATATTGTTACTATGGGGGAAGCTATGCACCATGTGGGGCACCAACTGGGGCACAGCATTTTTTTACCAGGGCACGTGCCCTACGGGCCCTGGTGTAGAGCTGCCACTGCAGTGTCCTTTCTGTACTGTGTTGACAAGAACTGGCACAGTGCTCTATGCGTGTTCTAACCTAGGTCTTCTACAAGAGAAGGACCCCTTCTCTTCTCCTGCTCCTCAGGACCTCCTAATGTATCCCAGCTTTATGTTTGCTATGTTGGCTGCAGCAGCGCATTGCCCGCCTGCCTTCAGCTTACTGTCCACAGTTACACCTAAATCCTATTCCCTGGGTGAACTGTCCACTTTTGCATCATACAGGGTGCATTGTGTGTGCAGCCCAGATTTCTCAGCCCTAGAGATAGTACCTTGACTTCCCCACATTAAATCTAAGCTCACATTTCTTGGCTCAGATGCCTAATGTGTGCATGCCCTGTGTAATGCACCCCCACCTCTGCTGTGTCCATGCTTCTTAAAATGTAGTGTTCTCAGAAACTTTCAGCAGCCTGCCACTGTCCCCATCCCCCAGGCCATTAGAACCTGTGTTGGAATTATACTTTATGAGCTTTTGGAGCTAAGGGCCCTACCTTTAAATCAAGTCCCCCTTCCTATTATACGTCAGTGCTAGTGATGTGTGAACTACCTGGGCTCACATCAGAGCTAGAGGGGCCAAGCCCTGGCAAGCCCCCATGTAATTCCAACACTGATTAGAACATATGTAAAGGAGCAGTGAAACTTGCACTTATCCTGATGGTATACCTCCAAGAACAACCCTCCACTCTGCTCAGTGGATTGCTTGTGGGTCAAGGAGTCGTTCACCCCGATGCCACTGGTTTGAATCTGGCTCAGGTGGGTAGTGGCTAAAAGTCATTATCCTCTGATGGCAGATCCGTGGCCTATGTAGAATGAGCTGTGCTGGTTCTTAGTCTAGTTCCTGGTGGATAGGTGTCCACATCACAGAATCCACCATCCCAGTTGCCACTAATTGGCACTCTTGTCGGCAGTCTCACATGAGAGGTCAAAGATAAAATAAACACGGAACCTGAACAATTTTATGTAATAAAGGCAACTTACTAACAGCATCCACAAAAAAGACTGAGCCAAAAATCACCCACTGTCAGTAGGGTGACCGGTATACAGTGACCGCCATAAACAGTGACAGCTGCTTACTTTATAAATGGCACCAGTAATGTTTACTTGTTTATGTGGCAGGGGCCTAATTAAATTTAATCAACTGGGGGGGGTGGACATAGGGGAAAGACAAAAAAATAAAAAGCAAATCTCCATCACAGCTGGACCCAAACCTAAGTCTGCTGGTTCCAGCATCGGTGACTAAAGCTACTACACCAAACAGTCAGCTCAATGGTGCTTGGCCGAACATAGCCCCATATACTACAGCAGCTGGTGTAGCTCATTGCTACACTCACTATTTACTACTCCTCACTACCCTTTCCAACTCGCTATACATACTAGTGGTCAAATTAAGTTGATCAGTTTGACTTGCCCACATCACATGCTACCACCTGAACTACCCTCTCTCCTATTTAGGGTCCTTCAATGACTGAGTTGAGACACATACATTAGCAGGGACCATGTAGGGAAGCTTGCACCATGATTGCCCAAGCCTTACCTGTCACGTGGCTGACAGATGGCATCATTTTACAGTGCTATACACAGTATCTGGCACTTCTGCAAGCACTGACAAGTCACTTGGAAAAAAAAAATCCTTCCACTCTGAATGGTGACCACCACCACTCTGTGCTTTATCCTTCAGCCAGTTTGCGAGACACATCCTATTCACTTTGTGGACTTCCTATTATGCTACTTTCTCCATGGGTTTTCCATGTGATACAGTGTCAAAGATCTTACTGAATTTCAGATTTACTATATCTACTGCCCAACCTGTATCAACCTCCATGTAGCGTACTGCACCCACACAAGTTGGCTTCCCTGGGATCCTTGAGTGAAGTCACCAGTTGCCCCGTGTCAAGTCAAGGTAGATTGCTTGAACCCCAGGTGGCGTGTGGGGTTCTCATATCAAACTTTACCCAAATCCTTTCCCTGTATCAGGAAGGATTATGCTTCTCATATTATTTAAAACAGGTTAGTGTGTCCCTTCAGGATGATGGTTACTTCAGAGGTTCACAATACCTTTTTTTACAGCAGCAATGCAATGAAAAATATTTTCCCCAAAAGTTAGTTTCGGCTACAATTAATAGAAATATTGGCATACCTGCCAGATCTACTGTTCTAGGTACTTACTATGTTGCACATCATGGGCTTTTTCATTTTCTCAGTCCCAACCATTACTAGAGTCTACCATGGTATTCCTAAGCCAAATGTGTTGGTCATCTTCTTTTTTTCCCATGAGAAAAAATACATTAAAACATTTATAAAACACTTAAATTCTGGTGGAATTATAAGATTGCACCACCAAATAAAATGAACAGATGGCAGGAATCTTTTATAGTGAAAAAAGATTGGGTCACATTTCTTGCTCAATTTCCTTGCACTGTCGCTTTTGTACCATCAGTCAGAATATTATGATAAATGAAAGGCTACTTTATCTATTAAATGTATTATGTATTGGCAAGAATATAAAATAAAAATGTTTACAGATGAAAACATTAAAAAGAAAAATATTTTTATATAGTAAATACAAAACTTGTTTTTTCCTCATGCAGGGTACTCTCTTTGGTGAAAATAACTAAATCCTTTAGGATATTATCAAAATGATCCTCTGCCTTTTGGAGTTTCTGACATCACCAACATTCTCCCCTTTTGTCTCCTTCTCACAGCCAGCCTATAATATCAGCAGACCAGCTCTTGCTCTCTCTCTCTCTCTCTCTCTCTCTCTCTCTCTTTCTTAGCCAACTTGCATATCAAAAGGCAAACTCCAGCTCCCACTCATAGCCCCAAGCAAGGCCATCTTTTTTTACACCCAGTCTTGGCTAGGTCTCATTAAACATCTGTTTTCTCAATCATATAGATTAACTGGTTCTCGTAAATAAAAATGAGATATGCATTTTATTCACAAACAGAACTTGTGCATGCTTTTGCTTGTAACCAGAGTCTCCAACTGTATTCCCACAATTAGAGTGTTTACAGCTCCACACTTCGACAACATCCCAGCACACTCAGGTAGCCTTGTATGCTACACAAGGACTCCACGTAACTGTTTCCCTTTTTATTTTGTTGATCAATTCCCAGCCACACTGTGTTTGTAACGTACTTTCATAACTGATTTTTTTGCCTTCCATGGATATATACTCCACAAGGAGGCTTTCTATTAGGGCTCTTATCCTTCCATGTTCCCTGCTTCATGTGTGCTTTAGTCCTTTTCTTGAAATATAAAGCAACTCCTCTGAACCTTCCTGTCCCTCCTGAAGAGACTGTACCCTCTATCCTTGCATCCTAGCTCATTCCTACATTCCAACAGGTCTCTGTGAGTTTTGCTGTACAGTGTATTGTAACTTTGTCAGTGTCAGTGGCTCAGCAGGTAGCACACTCGCCTCTGAGGCTGGGAGATCAATAGGCTGTGGGTTCTATCCCCATACCAGGCACTTGGGTTAATATCCCAATACTGACACTGTAGTGCAGCATGAGGGGAATGCTGCACTCCTGAGGTGCCATCTTTCAGATGAGACGTTAAACCGAGGTCCCATCTGTCTGTACTGGTGGTAGTTCAGGTGGATGTTAAAGATCCCATGGCACTTCTCGAAAAGAGTAGGGGAATTTCCCCCGGTGTCCTGGCCAAATTTCCTCCAGTCATGAAAAATACCACCAACGGCTTAATCTGGTTCAAGGTCAGTTGGCATTCATCTGTATCCCCCTCCCCCGAGTCATGCCTGAAAATAGGCAGGATGTGTCTAGTGCACTTACCCGGTCAACAAAAACTAAATAAATAAAAATAAAAATAAATAAATAAACTTGCCTCAAGAAATCCTCCCTCTCCAGCTCATCCATATTATTTCTTGCCTAAAAAGAGAGAGACTTCTCTTGCTGTATATGCCATAAAAAGGCACTTGGTTATTTACAGTACAGTGCATGCTTTATCATTAGTTTATATTTAATTAGAATTTTGTCCTCCTTTTGTGAATTTTAACATACTAGCTGTACTTTGTTTTGATAACCATATACCTTATAAGCGACCTATAATACTATGCATTGGGGCTTGTTGTGCCGTATGACTTCTCTCTTAGGACAGGCTTGACACACTTAAATATATTTTCTATGCAGTCCCATTCCTTTCTCTCTCTTCACTTTTGTCTCCTCCAGCATGTCCTAATTTTGTGGATCACACCGAACTCTGATATCTGGCAGGATGACACTGTACTCTTACACGTGACTAGGATCAAACACCCCTTACATTTCCAGTGGCTTCATTAGAAGTCTGAACCATCCACTGCTTACCTTAATACAAAATTGCTGTCTAGGTGAAAATGAGTAACCCTTGAATTTACAAGGGAAACTCTGGGAAAGCCTGATGTTTGGGTCTGTGTTGTCTTATAGATGATTTATTTTCTATATTTAACTTTGTCTGTTTTGTATCAGTGCAAAGTAACATGAATGGGACTGGGGATTTTGGGGTCATTTCAGTGTCAGACTCAAAGTTTCAGGGCAGTGCCACAAGGCATCAAGTAAGGTTAATATGATTTATTTATTTTATTTATTTATCTAAAAGTTGATAACTGGGAAAAGCACCCTGAGCCAAAGTTCGTTTTCAGGAGCAACCCGGGGGAAGGGGGACAAAAGGGAGAAAAGCACAAAGGCAGCATACAAACACATAGCACAGAAGACAAGTCATGGGTTGGGGTTACAAGACCCAGTTACAAATGTAAAAAGCCACACAGCAACTACAACAACATACAGTACAATAGGATGTTGGTATATAGGCAGGTGGTTCAACAACAGGATGAGTGAGGTGATTTTGCGCTCTACAGGACCCTGGTTAAGTCGCAGCTCAAGTACTGTGGACAGTTCTTGAGCGTACATCTCAAGAAGGGCAGGAACAGGCTGGAGACAATGCAGCAAAGTGCATCTAAGATGAACCAGGGACAGCACAAAGAGACATACGAGGATAGGTTGTGGCATCTCCTCATATACTCACTAGAGGCCAGGAGGAAGGGCGGAGTATGAGTATGACACAAGTTTCTGATGGGTATAAACAATGGGGATAATGAGGGCCTCTTTACTAGGAATGGAAATGTGGTAACAAGAAAATATGACTGAGGACTGGTGGGCAGGGTTAGGAAGGACATTAGGAAGTTCTTCTTCATTGAGAATGGTGGTTTACTGAAACAGGCTTCTGAAGGGGGTGGTGGAGGTAGGCACTATAGCTGGATTTAAAGAAGAATTACACATTACCTGCAAGTAATTTTTCCAGTAAAACTTTTTTTTTTTTAATTTCCAGTTCCATTTTTTTTCATTTTTACTGGCCTTTTAGTAAATTCCCAAAGTGTTTATAATTTAGACTCTAATGGTAAGCATGATTTTAGAACCATATGATGCTGTTTATGTCCTTTACTAAAGTTATTGCATTGCTGTCTCAATGCAACAATGTTCTACTACAGAACTCTGGGGTTGAAAGGAACACAAAATACATGATACAGTTCTAAAAAGGTCTTTGCACAACAGTGCATAACTCTGAAACCAGCAGTGAGTTAAAGAACAGCTAATATCTTTGTGACAACTTTGGAAAACAATACTTAGACCCAAATGAGGTTGAATTTCATATATCTTCTATGGATCTCTCTTCTCCATTATTTATTACTGAAGAAATCCCAACAGAAACAAGATCTTTATCCCTCAGAGTTCATCTCCCTCTGTAGCTTACTCTCAACTTTACATTATAACTGTATTATGACATCACAGTCTGTTGCCATGGAAATAGTTGTGATCTCACAAGCAGAGTATTATGACATCAGGTTGGATAGACACAATAGAGGCTTATGAACTGTCAAGGAGCAACTATCCTGTTTTCATGCATATGCCCTCAGTAATACATAATGGAGATAATTAAATACAGAGCTGATGAGAAATATAAGCTGCTTTGTATCCAAATGTTATGTTGTTTTTTTTTAAGTTCTTCTTGAGGCTTTGGTGGCTGTTTAAATAATAGGGCAGTAATGATGGAACAATAACAGAACTGGAAGCAGTATTTGTAAAACAACTTTTATAGGAAAAGTTATTTACTCATTCAGTATAGTTCTCCTTTAAGGTGGGTGGGAAGGGAAATTAGATTTGTATGGTGGTAGGCCTGCGGGGCCACAGATAGTAAATTAAGGGCAGACTGGATGGATTGTGGCTCTTTTTCTGCCATCACTGTCTATGCATTTATGTATTATTGTCTGCAGCCTAAACATCATCTGCTTAGGCTGCTTGTCTTCACATTTGTCTTCTACGGGGCTGCCAATGATACCACCCCTAAATGGAACAGAACGGCCCTAAACAAGTGCTGTAGACTTACCACTAGTGTGAGGAAGCATAAGCATGCCTGTGATCTCTACAAGCAATTAGATTGGCTCAATCTAAATAGTAGACTTGCTTACCAGTCCTGCCTTCTGGCTAAGAAAATCTGCCTTAACCTTACACCCCCGGCAACACTCGCCTTAATGATGCCCACGGCCAATGAACATTTTACTTGCAGCTTCCTCAAATCCACGTATATCATTTCTTTTTGCTGTACCACCCAGGCTCAACATACATTCTATACCAGGGCTCCCACGCTGATAAATAGCCTTTCTCTTGAAATTGCAGCTGAGAACAAGCTTGGTTGATTCAAACTCCGCCAGCACCTCTCTGACCTTAGCAGTTGTGACGGCCCTGCCTAGGCATGAGGCTCACCTTCCCCTCTCCCCATGCCCATCTGTCCTCCCTTGCCATACCTTCCCACTATTTCTTCTACCCCTCACCCTTCCCACTCCCCGTCTCTCTTCTACCTCCCCCTAACTTGCACTACCCCTGTCCTACTCTGTCCCCTTCCTGCCCCACCCCAGCACCCCTGCCTACCACTCTCTCTCATCTTCCCTCACCCCAACCTTGTCTCCTTCCTATAACCCCTCTCTCTCGCGTCCCCATCTCAGCTCCCTCCTGTAACCCCTCTGTCCGCTTTCCCACTATCTTGTATCCTCCCTTTAACCCTCCCTTCTTCTACCCCTTGTCCCTCCTCCCACTCCCCACCCCTCCCACTCCCGTCTCTCTTCTACCTCCCCTAACTTCACTACCCCTGTCCTACTCTGTCCCTTCCTGCCCCACCCAGCACCCCCTGCCTACCACTCTCTCTCATCTTCCCCTCACCCCAACCTTGTCTCCTTCCTATAACCCCCTCCTCTCTCGCGTCCCCATCTCATCTCCTCCCTGTAACCCCTCTGTCAGCTTTCCCCACTATCTTGTATCCTCCTTAACCCCTCCCCTTGTCCTCCTCCCACTCCCCACCCTCCCACTCCCGTCTCTCTTCTACCTCCCCTACACTACCCCTGTCCTACTCTGTCCCCTTCCTGCCCCACCCCAGCACCCCCTGCCTACCACTCTCTCTCATCTTCCCTCACCCCAACCTTGTCTCCTTCCTATAACCCCTCCTCTCTCGTGTCCCCATCTCATCTCCTCCCTGTAACCCCTCTGTCCGCTTTCCCCACTATCTTGTATCCTCCCTTTAACCCCTCCCTTCTTCTACCCCCTTGTCCCTCCTCCCACTCCCTCCCCCTCCCTATCCCTTTGTCTCTTGTTACTCCCCCCCCCACCCAGGCCACCTAGCACTTTATCTGTTCTGTCCCCAGCACTTACGACAATGTCAAATCCTTGACTGCCAACCCCCCCTTGTTCCTCCACCCCCAGCTCCTCTCCCAACACTCCTAGAATGGTTTTCTGTGTATCTGTGCTTGCTGAGTATATGTCTGTTTATTGTTAATTGCACCGCATTATTTGTCTGTGTCTTTGTACTGCTGTTCTCATTCACAAACTTGTAATTCACTACTCTTGTTTCACAATCTATGCTGATTCGGAACCTTTGTAAAAGAACCTCTGGTTCAAAGGTATTTGTAATCTTAGTATTAAATAAATAAATAAAAATACATCATAATTCCCTGTTTATGACAACTTAATAATTTTCACAGCACAGATCATGATGCCACAGGCAGAGGATTATGATGCCAAGTGTTGACAAGGAGCCACATCTGATGAAATGGGTGGGGGGGCAGTGATCCAGTTGTCATTTTAATGCATGTAGTTAGAAAAGAGGGAGCTAATCTATAGAAAATATCACATATAAGTGGAAATGTGTTTGAAACGAATCTTTTTTTTTTTTTTTTCAAAGCTTCCTCTGTTGTGTCAGGGCTCTTTAAACCAAAATAACCACCAACAGACTGATGTGCATTTTAGCTTACTGGAATCTAGCTAATTATGCATTACCTGTAATAATCCTTAATAACTGATATATGGGCAGACAGGGGGAACAAGTCCATTATCTTCATTTAACACTGCTGTGGTTCTTCATTCTTGGACGTTTCATTTCCATATGCTCATGCTCATTACATTTCAGATCCTATCTCAGTCCCATTAAATTGAGGCGTGCTTGCCATCCAACGTCCCACTGCAATTCTTACTGTCAAGCCCAATAACCCACAATTGACTGTTTTCATGTCTGTTCCTTCATCCTAGCATAAAGCGGATTGTCAGTTTCCTTTGCTCAAATGCCCCCAGTCACTCTCAGTGCTGAATATTGTAAACTGGATTCAGAGTTGCAGGAACACATACACCGTTTGCACTGTGGTAAGCAGATTTACCCTAGAGAACCAACAAAAGTGAATCAGGATCACTGTTATTTTCATTGACCTCCTCTTGTCATTATATATATATATATATATATATATATATATATAAATCATGTATAGGAACCCATACACAATAAGGCTGTTCTTCCATCAGTTGTTACCATGATAGGAAGTCCTCAAGAGCAAAGCTCAAGAGGTTCATCCATTTGCTGTAACCACAAGGTGGAAGAATAGCCTTGTTGTGTGGTGGGCTCCCATACACTATTTTATATAGTATATAGTGAGGGAAACACTCTCGATGACTTTTTTTTTTTTTTATCATGTCACAATTTTCACCCCTGCATCCACTGACCTGCCTTCTTCCAGCCACCGCTCCAGCTCCACCTCCGACCCTGAAGTTGCATCCCCAGCTGGCATATGCAACTATTCCTTCGAAAGGGGCACCCCCTATTGCCCCCACACCAGGCAAGGAACCAATACCAGCACATGCTGTCCAGGCATCATTGGCCAGTGAAGTAGCGGCCATCAAGCTGCCGTGGTCTGTGCTGCCATTTTCCCATTTTTCTAGCCCCGGGAGTGCAAGCATGCAATGATGTCATGGCATATATGTGCTGATGTCTGCCGCACTCCATACTGCTACTCCAACCCTAGCAGTGTGCCTGGTCATCACCAGGGGCCGCTGCAGAGTGGCAACACCCTGGATCCCTCCCCAGGGATAGGAGAGCAGTCCTTCAGATGCTCAATCCTATTCCCTTCCCACCGACCCCTGATGGCCCGGGCTTGTACTGTGGCATGCGAATGTAGTTTCCTGCTACTCAGCTGCTGATAGGGAAAATGGAGCGTGAACACTACAGACAGCAAAGGGAAAGGGAAGTGAGCTCTACAAACACTGTAATGACTGGGTATGATGTCATATCCGGTTACTATAGCATTTGATCGCATTGATAATCAGTGTGTGATAAAAGGGTCACCAGTTGCTATATATAGAATAAAGTATTGGGTGGTGTGTGTAGCAACATGTTTACATGCACCCAAGGTGTTAGATGCTACATAAACCCTGAGAGCGAAGCTCAAGGGGTTGTGATAGCATCTAACACCCCATATTTTATTTTATATAATTGCTGTTTTTCCCTTTTTTGCCACAGCAATTAAATAAAATTGCAGATGTTCTGGTGCGGCCACCCTCCGGTTTTATTTTAGCCTGGTCCATGCATTTTCAGTGTACAAAATGTTTACATGTTTTAAAATGTTTGTTTAGCCCAGTGCAACATTTGGTAATGTATAACATTTTTAACAAGCATTTGTTGATGCTAGATGTTGTCTTGCTGGCATTGGCACTGGTAGTGCAGGAGTTAGAGAGATGCATAATAGGAATGGCAGTGAAGTATTGAACTGACGCCAATGATGCAGATGTCACCTTGCCCACCTCTGATAGCACTCCCACACCTACTAGCCACCCCCATTCTACTTAAAGTCATCTCACCACAGGAAGCCCGTAAATACATCCTCAAGGCAATTGGTAAATCTAGACACAGCGGGGATTCCCTCAATCTTAAACTGTTGTCCCTCACACTAGAAGAAGCACTAGTGCCTCTTACCTGGATTTTTAATCTCTCAGTTCGCCTTGCCCAGTTCCCCAAGTGATGGAAATCAGCCATGGTAACACCGGTACACAAAAGCGGTGACAGGTCTCTCCACGTGAACTACCGGAACATCTCCATACTTCCACCTCTCTCCAAGGCACTTGAATGCATTGTAGCCGACCAGCTTACAGATTATCTTGATAAACATAAGGTCCAATGTATACCCAGCAGCATGGATTCAGAAAAGGACACAGCACCTCCTCAGCTCTCATGGAATTCACTGGTTTCATACACAAATCTCTGGACCATGGACAGATAGTTGGGGCCGCATTTATTGACCTGACATAAGCATTCAATACGGTCCATTACCCCCTACTACTGGAACAGCTAAGCAATGCTGGAATTTCCACCAACTCTAATGCCTGGTTTAAAAGCTATCTGGAGAACTGCGTTCAACAAGTGAAAATTGCCGATGTTCATCTTGGACTCTAAACCAGTTCGCTCAGGTGTCCTACAAGGGTCCATCCTGGGCCCTCTACTGTTTAGTCTCTTCTTAAACAATCTCCCAAGATCTTACCCCAAACAAATCCTACTATACGTGGACGATGCTGTTATCTACACAAGTCACACAGACCCCATGCCTCTTGAAAGCCAGCTGCAACTTGGATTTTGTCAGAGAAATGGTTCAGTGATCACAAACTGGTGCTAAACAATAAAAAAAACTAAGCTCATGCTCTTCAGCAGCTCCCACAGTAAACACAGGCATCATCCCCTGACTATCTCTAACCAGCTTGGGGCCGCTCTTGAGCAGGTGCAATATTTTAAGTATCTCTGCGTCACCATCGACAGCAGCTTATCCTAAGGGGTGCATATTGACAACATTACCAAAGCAGTCAATACTCTCATCGACCTCCTCTACAGACACAGGAACTCCCTTACACCAGAAGCCTTAAGGTTGTCCATACAGAGCTGTGTTACCTCCAATATTGACTATGGATTGATAATCTATGGATCTGCCACTGAAACTGCCCTCCGGTGCATTTCCACTGCTCTAAACAAGGCATGTCATCTCATGAGCCCACCATCTCATGCACTCTTGCGACCTCTATGCCCAAACTGATTGGCTCCAGCTCAAAGATCGCATCAAATATCAAACATGCCTGATGGGCAGGAAACTAACCCTAGGCCTCCTACCACCTGGAATTCAAGGTCTTCTCAGCCCCTCTGTTAATACCCACCATACCCGTGGCTCTGAATCCCAACTATTTCTGGTCCCTTGCTGCCGTACCTCCCAGGGACAAAGATTGTTCACCTACAGAGCCCCCTCTTTGGATTAATACCCTGAACTGTGACATCTCCGAATCCAAACTGGGCCCTTTTAAATCCAAGCTACAGCGACTACTCTCTGCCGCTCTCTCCTGTGACTGTTTCCGCTAAACCCTGTTTGGCAATCTAAAACCCTAGCACTTAATTACTGTTAAATCTCCTTAGCACCATCTCTGATATCTCCTCCCCCCGCTACCCTACCCCTTCACTTTTCCTCCCCTCTACCTAATGCCCCCCCAACTGTCCTGACAAGGCCTGTTAGCTGATTTCAACTTACCTTATGATTTTACCAGTAACTGACAAAGCTTGTTTTGGCTGATTATCAATTTACTGTATGCTCTCCTGTGCATGAAACTGCATAGCATTACTCGTTTCTATTCTTTAATTTACTGTGAATATCAAGTATTGCTTTCGTTTATTTACAATTATTTTACCGTACCCTGTTTAGTCTGTAAACCTGTTGATCTCCTTTCTCTATGTATACTGTTTTGCTATACTTTTGTTCTGTTAACCTGTTGTATTATGCTGCTAACATGGAACCTTTGTAAAAGAACTCTAAGCTCAAAGGTATTTGTAATCCGAGATCTAAATAATAAAAAAACAAAAACACCCCCACTCTGCAGAGACTGACAGGCATTGTGGTGTGCCATTGAGTCGCTGGCCATAACACTCATGCCATTTCACCTCACCCTACCCTGCAGACACTGACGAGTGTTGCAATGTGCCTTGGGGTCTTCGGTCCTTATGCTCACACCATTCCATAAGGAAATACACTGAGATGGGTGCAGTAAAGGAGAATGGGGTGAACTTTGGGGCCAAAGAGTCCAAGGCACACCTCAATGCCTGTCACTGGCTATAGGGTGGGGGTGGGGGTGGAATGGCATGAGCATTACAGTCGACAATCCCAAGTCACAACCCTGACACCTGTCAGTCTCTATAGGGTGGGGCGTTACAGTTAGAAACCCTAATGCCCTGGGCATTTGTTGGCATTTTCACTCCAGATTTTCAACATGGGCTTTTTGTGACCCAACCTCGTGAACAGTGGCACTATCCGTTTGTTAGCCGAACAGTGATTTTGCACAGCAACTGCGCCATTTGGCACCACAAGTGCAAAAACACATTTTGGGAAGGATTTAAAAAATAGCAGCTGTACTGTTCATGAGGAGGTGTAAAAAAATGGCAATGTTGAAAATCTGGAGTGAAAATATGAAAAATTGGTGAAGTTGATAGCGTGTGTAGAAGCTGCACAATGCACACCCGTAACACAATCATTTTGGGGATATTTTTTTAACCAGATTTTCAACATAGGCATTTTGGACCCGCCGCTCAATAACAGTGGCACTGTGATTTTGTTAATCTGTCCTGAAAGTTGATTTCCCACAGCGACTGCGCCATTGTGTGCCAGATGTGTGAAAACACATTTTGGGCAGGATGTGAAAAATGACAGCTGTACTGTTCATAAGGAGGTGTGAAAAAAAGGTCAGTGTTGAAAATCTGGAGTGAAAATATTAAAAATTGTCGAAGTTACGAATGTGCATGGAAACTGTGCAATGCATGCTCGTAACAGTCATTTTTTGGAATTTTTTCACCAAATTTGCAACATAGGCTTTTTAGGACCCCACCTCATGAACAGTGGCACTGTCATTTCATTAATCGGTCCCAAAAGGTAATTACGTGCTGTGACCACGAAATCACCTTTTGGGACTGAATAACAAGATGACAGTGTATGTGTTCATGAGTTGGGGTCCCAAGATCCCCATGTTGAAAATTTGGAGCCAAAATTCAAAAAAATGGCTTAGATATCCACCTAAGTTGAACCCCCCCCCCCATTGATGCCATTATACGGCTTACTGGCATTTCTTCATGTTGCAATTTGGCTTTGAAGAGTCCAGATGTGTTCCCACTCCACCGAAGATCGCAGTGCTAGACCTCTGGAGTTAAGTATGGGGTGAGGGGGAGGTGGGGTGCACAGAGGGTGGCTGTGGGTTGGAGGAGGGGGGCGCCGCAGACAATGAGGGACCGTTTTCTTTTTTCAGGTAAAAAAAAAAAATGGACCCGGACATCATCGTGCCAACACAGTTGGTTTTGTGTGAGTGGTGGCACACTGGGGTGGGCTCCCAGTGTGCCACACAATGTGGGGAGGTGGGAGACAAACCCAGACTTGGACATCGTGGTGCAGACACGGTCGGCTTTGTGTGAGCAGCGGCACACTGAGGTGGGCTCCCAATGTGCCACACAATGTGGGGGTTGGGGGAAAAAACCGGACCCGGACATCACGGTGCCAACACGTTCGTCTTTGTTTGAGCAGTGGCACACTGGGGTGGGCTCCCAGTGTGCCACACAATGTAGAGTGGTGGGGGACAAAACCAGACCCAGACATCGTGAAGCTGACATGGTCGGCTTTGTGTGAGTGGCAGCACACTGGGGTGGGCTCTCAGTGTGTCACACAATGTGGGGTTGGGGGACAACACTGGACTGGACATTACAGTGCCAACACAGTCAGCTTTGTGTGAGTGGTGGCACACCAGGATGGGCTCCCAGTGTGCCACACAATGTGGGGGAGGACATGCCGACACAGGGATCGCACCCCAATGTCAGCTTTGTAGTTGCCACTATGTTTATTGAAATATTTCACCAGGAAAGGCACATATGGGAGGTGTGTCATCTCTGCCGCTGCATGATGAGCTTGTCTCTGATTGCAGTGGCACATTTCTTTCAAGTTGGTGGCACGTTATATAATTCATGTGTCAGCGCTAGCATACTGGCTAATTGGAGAATGAGGGACGCACCTACTAAAGTTTGCCCTGCATTTGCCAACACTGACACACCTCTCACTGTGCTATTACTACTGCAAGATGTTGCTTGCATCTGCACAAGACAACATAAAAAATTACTTACCACCAAGTCCCGCTGGCAGTCAAATTTCAGGTGAGAAGGCAAGCAGTGAGCATTGAGAATTGGATGACGTGCTGCGGGCGCTTGCACAGAGCAAGGGAAAAATGGGTGTGTGTTTGCTGTTATAAACACTCTTTTATAATGGCAAATTACACCACGGTTTCCCTATGGGAAAACGGGAAAGCCATATTATATATAGACTAGTGCATGGGGTGGTGTGTATAATGAGAATTGTACACATGCCTGAGGTGTGGGATGTTGCATAAACCATGAGAACAAAGCTCAAGTGGTTTATCTAAGCATCCCACACTGAGAGTGTGTGTAAAATCTGAATTTTACACACCATCCTTTACTTCGTTTTATATAATTGTTGGGGAGCATTTTTTTCACCTCAGCAAATGTCACTCGAATAGGTAAACAGTATAGTATGAGCCACTCCATGCCTCGTGGCTTTCCCCTTGACAAAGCTGTACATGTTCACCATTATAACCAGCTGGTAATAACATCAAATTATAACTGGTTTTGTCAATGGGGAAAAAAATGCTCACCAATTATAAATACATTAGGGATGGTATGTGAAACGCTCCTGGGCAATTATATACAGTAACACAGATGACAATAAATACACTAAGGTTACGCAGAGACCATAGTTTGCGGGGACCCAGTGAAACAAGAAGAACAGATACAGTGCACAGCCTTATAACATAATACCTTAACGATGAATTAAAGCATATACCTAGCATAATACCTAAAACATAATTAACGCAATCTTGTTAAATAAATGTGCAGATGGTATCCATAGCCACGAGGTAATGAAAAGACAAATGAAGAAGAACTGAACAGCAGAAACTCAGTTTTAAACCTAATTACAAAAGGAGCTGCAAGTCCAAGAAGATTCTAATGTCATCAGTGTTGCTTGCCACACTGCCGAGAGCCTTTCTAAAGTACATTCAAGTTTATAGAAAACCTTTGAATATTTCATAAATGCTTTAAGGGCAGTCAATGTCTGTTAAGCATATCTGAGAACCATCTATAATTTATTGCTGTACAGTACATCCAGTAAGTATCAAAGTCAGTTTCTTTGTTTTCCATTTAGCCATTGGTTATAGCTAACTGTTTTTGCTCTGCTTTTTCCTTTTTTTCCACCTAAGCTTTGCAAATCACTTCCACTCATAATTCGTGGCACCCCTACCCATCAACTGTTCAAGACTGGACTTAGGAAATATTTATCTTCGATACAGATTTTGTCGTGTTAGAAAAACAATGCTAGAGGAGAGGGATCTTGGGGTCTTTATAACAGACAACGCAAAGCCATCAGTGCAGTACAGTGGAGCAGTGAGGAAGGCAAATAGGATGCTGGGTAATTAAACTGGGGGCTCAGCAGCAGAAGAAAGGAGGGGATTTTGCCCTTGTAAGATCCCTGTGTAGCCGCATTTAGAGTACTGGGTAAGTTGTGGAGTCCACACTCGGAAAAGGACAGGGATAGTGTAGAGGCGGTGCAGAGGAGGGCAACAAAATTATTCTTGGGCTGCAAGAGAGGTCCTACACAGAGAGGCTTGAGAGCCTCAGGGAGTGAGTGAGCAGTAGGACATTCACGTTACACTTTAAGGAGGGCCGGGCAGATTTGATTGGCCAGAGGGTCTTTTTCATCAATCAGTATCTACTGTAGGTTTCTATCACTGGGAAATTCCTGTTCCTATGCCTAACTGTATCTATGACCTGGTCTTTCTGTTGTGTTCAAATTGTTCTTTGGACCTAACGCTGTGTATTCCAGGTATACCCAGTATCTCACTGTTGTCTCATTTGTACGTATTTAAATCTGTACATAACTATTGCTGTAATATATTATGATCTTGTAACTGTGCAGTCATTGCAACACTTCACTACTTCTCAACTTGTTTGTTTATACTGATAATACTGTAACTCATCTACTCCTTTTACAATATTTTAAATTCCAAGGTTGTGCCAGAAAATAAAAAACGTCATGTCTAGTACACTTACCTGACCACCAACAACTAAACAAATAACTAACTAAACTAGAGTATTAAAGGTTCATTAAACCAGCTACCAACCTGCAGAGAAACTGCCGCTTCCGTCATCCCTAGAAAAAGGCAGTAAAGTCTTTTCTAGCATTGATGCTGCATTGGCTAGGGATTTCTTGAGTATTGACTGGCCTATTTGGGGACTGCAACATCGCATCTTAAAAAAGATTTTAATTACAGCAACCTTTTATCACATTCAAAACAATTCTTCTTTTAGAAAATGCCAGCTACTTGGTATAAATAGCACTAATGCTATAACTAGCACTATACATATAAATAGCACTAATGTTATAACTAGCACTATACATATAGATAGCACTAATGCTATAACTAGAACTATACATATAGATAGCACTAATGCTATAACTAGTACTAGACCTATAAATAGCACTAATGCTATAACTAGCACTATACATATAAATAGCACTAATGCTATAACTAGAACTATACATATAGATAGCACTAATGCTATAACTAGAACTATACATATAGATAGCACTAATGCTATAACTAGCACTAGACCTATAAATAGCACTAATGCTATAATTAGCACTATACATTGTTGTTTTTTTTTCTTTCTTATATTTTTCTAAACCAGCCTTTTCTCCTCTCTTCAACCTCTGCTACTTGTTCTTCTGGCTCCTCTGCCATCTTCCAGGTGCAATGCCAGCTGCATTTTGTGCAGCAAGGTTGACACGGGTGCCAAGAATACTGGTGGCCACTAGCCATGCAGTCGTCAGTCATTTACCCCATTTTCTCCCTTCCCTTCCTCATTCCCCTAATGCTCTTGCACTTCCTGCTGGGGTCGCCATAGGGGTCACTACAAGTGCAACAATTGTTGTGGGGACTGCGTGATCACAGGGGGTCCATCTCTCCCCCCCCCCCCAGCTTAATTACTTGGTATAACCCAACTCGGAAACATCACATCATCTTATTTTCAGTGGGCTATGTATTGTCCATAAATCCAAAATACTCCAGCAAACAAAAATGATATAACCAATACAAACAACTACTGGAACCCCATAAAAAGCACAATTGAAAATATTGTTTTTTTTCTGTGCAGGTGCAAAATGTAGATTGCTAGATGCCTATTGTACAGGAGCGATTCACCCACCTCACAACTCTGTCCCCAGAAGGATCTCAGCTGGGACCTGGAGGGGTACTGCTTTTTCTCAGTTTTACAACTGAGAGGGACTAAAGCACTAGGAAGACAAGTGACTTGCTGCAGCTTATACACTGAGCCAGGAACTACATTGGGATTTGAACTTGTGTCTCCTGGTTCCCAACTCTGTGCTCTAACCAGCAGACCACCCTGGCTTCCTGTAATCCATTGTCTTTTCTTTTTTCATACTTGCTTTTTCTAACATCCTGGGCCTGATTTGTGAACCTCCTTCCATTGCCCTCACTGTCCCTTTCCCACCTGTGGAGCCCTTGGAGTCTGTTACTCCATTTCTGCCCTCTTTCACGCCTAACTCTGGCCCCTGGATAGGCAACTTGCTGCTTGTCCTGTGTAAGTGGGACCTTGGAGGGAGTCCGGGGACCGGCTTCTGAGAGGAATACGTTGCTGGACAAGCCCAAGATGCTAGAGGGAGGAGCTGGTGAGGACGTGGAGGGCCAGGCAGCCCAGTTGGGCGTGGTGGGGTGTGGGGGCTTCACCTGTCCAAGTCTGCCCCCTTATTTTTCCCCCATAGCCTCACCCTTTATCCCACCCACAGGGAGTGCTTCTGTGCAGCAGCCAAGCCTTTTGCCTATCAAGGCCATCATAGGGCTGGGCAAGCCCCTAATTCAGAACACCACTGCCAGCCCCACTCTGGGTATGTGAAGCCTCTGCATCACGCGTCACATCAGCAGGTGTGTGCTGAAGCATGGCCACTATGTAGGGGAGCACTGTAATTTTCCACATAACACCCCCACCTCCTGGGCCACCATGGGGTGGTCTTGCAATAGAAGAAGGTGCCCTCCCTCCCTGAGGAAGGAAGCATCCAAGATAGACATTAGATCTATGTCTCCCTGGTTAGCACCGGATGACACAGGCTCAGGGCACGAATCCAGATTGTCTTGATGGCCAGTGCTATTGTTATCATGTAGCCATAAGTTCCTAGCACACACTGAAGCTGAAGTAGGACACCACACTTAATAGTGTATAACTTACACTTTATTACAAAAAAACGACCAGTAAAAAGCCTGACATGTTTCGGCGATTCCTCTGTTCTCAAAGCTTCAATGAGAAAACAGTAGGAGGCTTCAAGGATGCATGGGATAGAAAGAGGGGAATACTGAAAAATAGGCAGGGAGGAGGAAGAGTCACCAGAGACCATTTAGGGTCTGTGGAGACAGACTAGGCAGGGACCAGCTGGGCAGACTGGGTGGGTCAAGTGATCTTCTTCTGCTGACATATTCTATATTTCCATCCTACAGCTGCTGCCACATGCCTGATGCAAAAGCATACATCTCAACCTTTTTATCTTTGAAATGTAGGACACTGACACTCAAAATGTAGGAAAGTGTGGGACACTGGCTTTCATAATGAGGAATACATTATCAAACATGGAGATACAAACTCAAAACACTGTGGAAACCAGTATCTTATTTATGCACAGTTTAATTTTGATTTAGCATCTCAGAATATTATGCATTTCTGCTTTCAAGTCTGAATTTATGGCACCTTCTCTGCATGTAGCAGTACTGTTTCCATGTTGGACAGATATGGCAGCACTTCAGAGAGCTGGGCAGGGCCACACCATGTTAACTGGGATCCCATGAAATTTTCTTTCAAAATCTTAAGGGACTCAGTTTGCTGGTGCTGGTGCATTACTCTGCCATGCAGGAGACCAGAGTGTACCAGTCAAGGCCATCTTCTTCCACTGGATTGGTGGACTATTGGGGTACTCCAGAGGTGGGCACATGGAGTCTTGGTGTAGGAGATTTGGTGCCTGAAGCATTAGCATCTCCTATGGCATTGGCCGGCAGCAATGTCATAGGGGACCATGTAATGTTGTCCAGTGCCCTCCCCCCCGCAGTAGCTTTGTTGGAGTCACCAACTGACTGGGAGGTGGGTTGGACTGTGGAGTAACCAGAAATCGCCCAGTCTTGCATCATGGATGACAGACACCATGGCCTCCCAAGCCACCCAATCCTCTGACCCTTGCCAGCATGTTTCCCCAGTCACCATTGCAGTCACCAGGGGCCTCCTCCCCTGATAGCAACAGGAGAGCCTCATGATGGAAGAGATTGAACCTCTGATAATGGAGACCCTGGGGTGCCTCATGGAAGACAGCAGCATGAGTCTGGTGGACAGCGGGACCTAGGCTACCTTAAGAAGTGAGGTACCTACTGGGGGAGATTGAAGAAAAACCTTAAGGGAGGCCCACCCACTAGCCCACTTGTTGAGATGCTGCTGGCAAGACTGGAGACCCGGATTTGCTGCTGTATGTTGGCAAGCAGAGGCAACAGTGTCACAGTGGGTGCTCTCTTCCTTTGGTCAGGGAAGGCCATACCTTCTAACGTTTCATCACCCCAAATGTGGGATAGTGTCCCTCATATTGTGTGAAAAAGAGACAAAATATGGGGACCATCATCAACCTGTAGAGCTACAAGCTCAGGACTCTGTAGAAATGTCTGCTTTCATTGGCCTGTTGGCGCAACAGTAGTGCTACTGCTCATGACGTGAGTGACCCAGGTTTGGGAATGAGCCCAGGCCATCACTGTATTAGGTCACTGCTAGGACTGTGCAGAATATAGAATTCCACTGGTGGAATTTGTACGGAATGACAATTCTGATTCTTTTAATTTGTTTTTTCTTTAATTAATACTTTAACGGTTTTTCCCCTTTTTTTTCTCCCCTATTCTCAGGATCCCAGTACACGGGTGTTGTGCGTGTGTAGAGGTGCATGCACATCCCGTGGTGCCGGCTCAGCTCCTTCTGCCCCTCCCTGTGGCTAGCACTGGAGCTCCCTCTGGTTGGCACCGGCATCTGTCCTCCACTGGGTGGCAGCCAGTGGACGGGGAGCCCCAAGTCCCTCCCAGGAGGAGAGAGTGCTGCCTTGCTGCGGCTTGATCTCACTCCTCACTCTCCCCCCTGGCTGACCCCCAACAACCCAGGCTCATTCCCAAACCTGGGTCACCAGCGCAGCATGAGGTGTGGCATCCAGTGCCTCAACCCTCAGCGCCACCAGGCCGTCCGACAATTCCAATTCTTAAAGGCTTTTCAGAATTTCTTTTTAAATCCCTGGAATTCTGAAAGGCATTTCTGTGTAAACCTCAGAATAATTTTCCATGAATCACGTAAACCATGGAATCATTATCCACGGATTATGTAAAAAGATTCCCCAGTTTAAACTGCTGATTACTAATCCACAAAAACCATACCTCCTGGGAAATATGGGAGGTGCAGTACTGATGGAATTCTGCAGAACTGACCTAACTGGGTTATAGATGAATGGAACTGAAGTAAGAATGTCATACATAAGCATCGATTTTCAGCAACCAAAAGGCGAACACACCGCCCAAGGTGGAGCCCATGTTCCAGGGCTATTTTGTTTACTGTTCAGTCCACTGCGAAATGATTGCCAAGATGCAAAATGTATGGATGCAATTTCTGGATCTGAAGCTTTGACTGTACATGTTCATGTATGTTATCCACCATTTCTCAGTAAACTTTGAGTTTAAAAAAAATCTGTACATGTTTATAGTGAAAATGAATACGAGTAACATTTCAGGTTAATCACAAAATCACTTATGCTGATCTCAGCTACTGTCTGAATGCTAAAGCAAAGTTTTGGCAAGCTGAGCACAGTCATGTGTAGGCAGCCCCACCCAGACTGCATGGGCTTATGTTCTGTGATTTGCATAAAGCTTGTACTCCGTCACCTATGACAACCTGAATCACAGCACAGTGATCTGACTCAACTTGCAGACAATGTCCGAGAGGTATGGGGAATCGGAATCAGTGGAATGAAAACATGAGACATCTCGTTGAAATTAGCTGGAGTAGTACATACTGCAAGTATGAAAAACTAGGTATCTCTTGCAGCACAGAACTTTAAATGTGAAGTTGAAACAAAGTTAAAAAAAGAATCAAACCTGTTTGAATTTTAGGGTTACATTCCTGTCAAACTGAAGCAAACTTTGGTGTCTGAGAACTGAACAACCTGTGCTTTTGGTTTTAATTCAAACCAGTTTAACTTGTTTAGTCTCTGATATTTTATCACTGCTCCATTCCGAAATGGTAAAATGTCACTAGAATAATAATTTGCATTTGTAGAGCACTTTTTGTGCACACCGTGTCCCAAAGCACGTTGCAGGCAGTGAAAGAGATGGTACAGCAGTGACTGTAAAGGAATAGTGGCAACCACTACACTCATCAACAGCCACACACAGCCATGGACAATTTTTTAACCAGTTTTATTGGGAGGGGTAATGCTGACCAGAACAACAGAGAAGATTTATTTTTTTAGCTAATCAGGTAACCCACTGGAAAAACAAACCCTTTTACAGGGGTGACCCGGAACACCATGGACATACAGGATAAGTGAACCAGGATGAAAACTAGGTCAACATCACATAAGGGGAGTCTTTTTTCAAGTAAAATATATCACTAAGACCAAATGGCATGTGATGAAGCTGGGGAGTTAAGAGGGATGAAAGGAAGTGTTATTTCACTGAAAGGGTGGTAGATGCCTGAAACATATTGCCAGTGGAAGCTGTGGAGGTGAAAACAGTGGGGGGCTTCAAGCATGTGTGGGATAAGGGTCGCCAGAGACCAGTTAGGGTCTACAGAGACAAATTAGACTTGGAACATCTGGGCAGACTGGGTGGGTAAAAGTGGTCCTTCTCTGTTGATAAATTCTATGTTTCTATGTGCTATATATTTTTACAATGCAGTTAATTCCTACAAAGGAATGAGGCAGAGCTCAGGCAACCCAAGCACATGTAGACTTCTCAAGTAGCTTTTGCTTTAGTCTTCTAAAGTCCATGAAGTTTTAGCTTCCTGTAATGCAGTAGCAGAGAGTCCTAGATCATGGAGGCCATCTAAACATATGAATGTTGACCCATATGGATTTTACAGAAAGGAACGAATAGCAGGCTATCTGCAGAGGACCATGGCAATAAATGTCTGTCATTTGTCCTGAGTGACTTACCTAAGCAGTCAGGGGAACCAGATTTGTGGATTTTAAAATTGAAGTTGCCCATTTGGTATTTCAGCTGTTTATCTACTGGGAGCCAGTTCAGGTCAGAGTAGATTTTACAATGATGTAATCTTTTGTTAGCTGCCAGAGCAAAATGACCAATTGGATTGTTTAGCATTCTGAGCCTCACTGTTTCCTTGTCAGCCAGTGATCCCCTACTCTTGCAAAAAGTGCCCTGGATACTATGACCTACACATGAACACCCACCAGGACAGCACCAGAGAGGAACATATGGGAGAAAATGGCAGTGCTTCCCTGCAAGAGAACCCCTTCCCCTGTAAGGTATTGAATTGTACTGCACTGTACTGCACTGCACTGTACCACACTGTACTGCATTGTGCCGTACTGTACCACACTGTACTGCACTGTTCTGCACTGCACTGTACTGTGCTGTACTGCACTGCACTGTTCGGTACTGTACTATTCTGAACTGCACTGTTCGGTATTGTACTGCACTGTACTGAACCATGCTGTACTTTACTGCATTATACTGTACTGCACTGCACTGCACTGCACTGTACTCTACTGCAGTTCCACTACAAATTAGTCACATTTGAACCAGGAACCAGCTGTTCAAAACAAATGAAAACCTCTGTTGTGTCCGATGTCTATCACCACAATACTTGTGTCCAAAGACAGCATTTTTGATCCTTGCATCCAATAGACACACTAGACCCAGCTTAACTTGTAAGAACAAACACATGGAATGCTCTGTCAGCATGTGGGATGCAAATGACACAGAGTAATGCATGGGCAACCATACACAGTGAGCCTATGTTTCCAATGAGGGGGTTGCGATAACAGCATATGGACCTCGAGAGTGAAGCTGGAGAGATACATGCTGTTATCTCAACCTCAAGATGGAAACATATGGCAGGTTTTATTTGGTTGTCCATATCTTAATTTTTGATGGTATCTGGTTTGGAATGAATGAATTCTTTTCATGTTTGTATGGTTTTTGAAAAGACCACAGGTGCCATGACATTTACCTACAGTTTGAGTGAAGCACAATTGTGTTAACAGTATGTAACCCCACCCCATGGGTTGGGGCTTACCATGCTTGGTCCCCAGAGCACTGCTTGCACTGGTCTCGGTCCTGTTGGGCCCCTTGCTTCCTGCTGGCCCCTATTTCTTAAAGCCAGATGGGGGGGGGGCTGGAGGAGCACTGTTGAAAGTTAAACCACCCTCTTGGTGGTGCAGTCCAAGTGAGTGCCACACAGCTCAGTGTGCGCATGTTCGAGCTGGTGCCTGCTCAAACATGCGAGCTGTGCAGTCAGCTCACACACTGTGCGGGAGCACTACAGTGCTTAGAGTTAAAGCTGCTCTGGCTGCCCATGGCAAAGCATTCTTTGTATGCGCTGGCCCCCAGGGACTTCAGCAGTGTAAGTGGGGGTCTGGAGGCACACGAGGGGGGAGCAGCAAGGACTTTGTTTTAAGCACTGAAAGTGCTATATCTTTTGAGAGCAGCTGAGGCTGCTATAGTGCGTAGCCCTACCTGCCGCCTGGGGGTGGAGCACTATGGCGCTTGTGACAGGCAGGGGGAGCCCCTGTAAAGGCCCACTCCATCATCAGACACCAGGGCAGAGGGGCAGCTATGGAACCATGGGGCCAATTAACATTAAAGACGAGCTAGAGATATATAAAATGAATTAAAAGTTGGGACTCTGGACTGTGTTCCCTATAAGCCGCCGTTTTTGGTACCCTTGACCCGATAAGCAGCCAAAGGGAGGTTAAAGAGCCCCAAGGACTTCAGAAATGGCTCCTGGGAAGAGGAGGAGACAGTGCTCTTGGTATCTGTTCCTACAGCCAGTCAGGCATTGAGTGAACATTCTGCATTCTAATTGGTGGCTTGACAGCCTGTTGACCAACAGAATGCTGCCCTGATTTCTTCAGACCCCAAGGAGAAATACAGCTTGGGGCAATCTGCATGGCGTTCTCAGAGTGTAAGAAAGGCTTGAACCAGGTTCCTTCAGAAGCTTGGAGGCCTGCCTGAGGTTTCCACACCAAAGTATCAGGAGATGTTCCATAAGGCTTTCATAACCTGCATCCAAGCAGTTTTAAGTGTGAAGTGCTGTTTTTTTGTTGTTGTTGTTGTTGTTGTTGAACACAGCCAGAACATCTGCAAAGTGCTGAGAGACAGATTCCTGCCTACAGCCATAATAGGTAATCCAGTAGAAACATAGAAACATAGAATCTGATGGCAGATAAGGACCGCTTGGCCCACCTAGTCTGCCCATTTTCCTACCTAACACATAAACTGCAGATCCTAGTTAACCAACAGCCTACTTCCTCCTACCCCCCACTAGGACTGCCTTATGTCTGTCCCATGCATTCTTGAATTCCCCCACTGTTCTTGCCTCCACAACCTCCTCATGGAGGCTGCTCCATGCATCCACAACCCTCTCTGTGAAAAAATACTTCCTCACATTACCTCTGAGCTGTCCCTCCTCTATCTTCAAATTGTGCCCCCTTGTTCTTGCACATCTCTTTTTCTGAAAGGTACTACCTTCTCTTGGACTTTGTTAATTCCCTTGAGGTTCTTGAAAGTTTCTATCATGTCCCCCCTCTCCCTTCTTTCCTCAAGGGTATACATATTAAGCTCCTTTAGTCTCTCTTCGAATTTCTTCTGGTGCAGACCCTGCACCATTTTCGTTGTTCTCCTCTGGACAGCCTCCACTTTGTCTATGTCTTTGCGGAGATGGGGTCTCCAGAACTACACACAGTACTCCAGATGGAGTCTCACCAACTGTCTGTACAGAGAGATAACAGTACTGTGTTCTAATAGTGCCAGAGCTGCTAGCCTGCAGTGTGGATGAAGACTGATTGCTGATAGCCAGAGAGATCTTTGAACCTGTGGACAGTCTGGGGAATTGGCCGGTCAGTGCCACCGCTAGGTGTTGGCTATCATCTCACCCTGAGGGCTGGACGCCAGGATGTGTGGATGAGGTATGTGGCTCTGGTGCCTAAGACTGGTCCTTCCAGTTATCTGTAAAAGAAGCAGAAGATGTGTCAAGCCTACAAAGAGAGGTTACTATCAATTCAGCCTTCAAGACCTGCATCCTTGTTCGGAGCACCCCAGAGCTGTAGCTTGAAAGACCTCCAGTCTGAAAAGACTCAAAGACTGGTATCTCCAGAACTGTCAATAACTTCAGGGTTTGTTCTGCAACTGGGGGACTGTGAATAGTTTTCCACTAGAGTCACTACTTTGGCCATCGGGCCAGAATTTCCAAGTTTGCTATCTTAGCCATTTTTGCAGTTGCATGGTCTGTGGGGTTTTGGGTCAAAATATTTATTTATTTATTTTTTGTATTATTTGTTTATCCCCTCCTCCTCAAACCTGGTCGGCCACTCCTTCGGGTCCCTCAAGGTCTTCCCCATCTGCTCGCTGACCCTCTCACCAGCCATTTACCTCATATAGTGGTCCCCCAGTAATCCAATGTATCCCTTCACTGAACAGGTCCCCCTCCTCTGAGAGGGAAGGTGCCAGTGGGGGCGACCAGCAGACTATTCCATTTTTGGCCCGGGTGCCACTGAGGTAGGACCAGCTATTGAGGCCTGGCGACAGTGGGAGACCAAAGGGACCATCACCCAGTTGACCAGGGCAGTTTCCTGGGTATTTTCTCTGGGGAGTGGCATGCCAGTGATGTCAAGGCATACGCCAACGTCCACCATTACCCAGCTATTCCAGCTCAGGCAGCCGTGCTGTGTTCCCAGCCTCTGCCAGGGGCCATCAGGTGCTGAGATGCATCCCTGCCTTCCCCCTGAAGAAGGCGATCCATCCTGAAATGCTCCTTCTCTTCTCCCCTGGCTGATCCTCCAGCAACCCAAGTCCATTCCTGAACCCAGGTCACCGGCGTCGCTGATGGAAATCCAACCACTGCACCCATGGGCCAGCATATTTATTTTTTAAACATTATGTTTATTGATTTATTAATTAACATACAGTTGAAATCCTGATGCAGTATATACAAAAAGTACTATGTAGAACCATTGAGGACACCACTCCTCTTAATACATGTGGGTATAAAAACGTGCTACATCTTTAAGATATGTCATAGAGGGGTATCCCAACACATTTTATATTATTTTCAAAATGAAACATCACAATGATAGCTGCATTTACGAGCCCATGAGCCACATGGTATTAGAGAGATAAAGTAAAGCATAAACTATCTGGTCTCTGCTTCCTGTAATAGGAAAACGAGTGTATCCATGCACTAGCAGGAGTTAAATAACCCATAAAAGGCTTTACTCCTGTAATTAACTGCAGCCCAGAAATCTCCTCAACAACAGGATATAATCAAACAAGCATAATAATTTACAAAATATTTGTTTTAACTGCACCAGCGCTGGCAAACCAGCTGCCCTGACATTGGGCCTGCACCAGTTCAATGGCTGAGAACCCAGCGAAGATAGTGGGAGCTCCAAATTTAGCTAACTGTGGGAAAACTGGTACCAGTTGGGAGTGGGTAGTGCCCCCAGTACAGGTGGGCTGTGAGAACTTGGAACTGTACCGTTGCAGCGCTGGTGGGAGGTGGGTACTGTTTCTATTCATGGTATTTACAGACAAAGTGGTTGTCATTTGTTTAGTGGGCCGAGGTTGGTTGGGCAATTATTTTCGGAGTGGGGCTTATTGCTTACTGTTTGCTCTTTCAAACCATTGAACTGTGTTTATTTCCTGCATCCCTTTCCCCTATAAGTATCCTTCTTAATAAACAGTGTGTTGTTCTTTTTATACAATCTTGTGAGCCTGAATCTGTGAACATGTTATTAGAGAAAGTCAATAATTGCACGTGTACTGAAATCTTGTTCTTTTTATGAACATATGAAAAGAGCCAGCTGAAGAAGATCACCTGGTCTATCGTGCCTGCTCGTTAAGTGATGCAGGGTCTGGCCTCACAATTTACGTCAATGGCCCTGTCCCCCCCCCAATTGTCCATCCCCTTCCCCCCCTTCTCCCGTTCCCTGGTCCCAAGGGTTCCCTTTGTGCTTGTCCCAGGTTTGGTTCTGGCGTATCATGCAAGGGGTGGCTTTCCTGGGAGGTGGGGAGGTAAGGCATCCCAGGGGATTGTACCACTTTGTCATTAGGCCCACTTAAATTTAACTCCGGGTGGAGGCACCATGCTATT
Source organism: Neoceratodus forsteri (assembly GCA_016271365.2). NCBI lineage: Eukaryota > Metazoa > Chordata > Ceratodontiformes > Ceratodontidae > Neoceratodus > Neoceratodus forsteri. Next base: position 23,705,056 of record JADMNL010000032.1, on the reverse strand, counting down.
TGTCATTGACCCCCCCCCCAATCCAGGAAAATCAGTGCCCAGGCCTTCAACCTTGTTTGAGCCCACAAGGCAGGGGTAGTAACCATAACATCCACAGCGACCCGGTTACAACGGTGAAAGACAGGGCACACAAGGACAAACCTGAATTTGATTCGAAATATGCACAGCCTTTTTAGAATGTGCCCAACAACTTAGAATGTGCACAACAGCATTTTTGAAGGTGTCGATTTTCAACGTAACAAGCATTAGCCATATTCTATAAAAAGGTAATGTTAAAATTCACACTGAAAGTATAAAAAAAGAGAATTGACCATAGTTCTTTATTAGGAATGACTTATAAGGGAAAAAAGTAAGCATAGTTAATAGTCTATTGTACAATGGGTTATGAAAATCCTGTAACCTCATTGGTCAAAACAGATCACATGACTGTGGTAAATCCTCCAGTATACCCACTGTAGAAGTTTTATGTCACTATAAAAACAAAAAAACAAGTAGAACATTGTATAATAGCAGTATACCTTGACAGGGAGTGGGTATATGGGTGGATTTACCACTTCTGGTGTGGTTAAGTCACTCGGCTGCGCCTCGTGACCGAACCACACCAGGCATGGTAAATCCACCAATATACCCACTCCCTGTCATGGTATATTGCTTAAGTGTACAACTGTTTTGCTAGTACTTGTATCTAAAGCTGGACACAAGCTACACAAAGTACTTCCACCTGCCACAAAAATCAGTGGAGGTTGGAATATCAAACACAGGTGGATCAGAAGGCAAAGATGCCTCAGCAGTGTTTACACCCACTGGATTCACCTGCATCTGAGAACTTTCAAAAGGTGACATGATGTTTACCCTAATGAATTTTGGCTGAATGCCATTTCACCTATGCCATTTAGCCTAAACTACATTTCGTCTAACAATTTTCCTGTAACTTGGCCTGCTAACAAGTTTCGTCTGAATTTTTGCATCATATATTATTCTGCCCTTTTGTTTCACGATGCAGTGTGGTAGGTATCGAGGCTCTTTAGATCACTTGTTGCTGTAGACAAAACATCTTTAGGTGAAATGGCATTTGGCCAAAAGTCTTTAGGCTAAACATTGTGGAACCCTTTCAAAAACTGGGCAACGGGTGTGAACAAATTTGAAGTTTGCTGAGGCAGAATAGAACCGGTCACAGCTTTGAACTCTCCAGTTTTTAGAGCTCTGTTTATAATGAGGAATAAATGGCTGTAACATAGAATGTAAAAACATAGTAATAGAATCTGAGGGCACTTAAGGGCCTCTTGGCCCATCCAGTCTGACCATTTTTCCCTGCCTATACTGCCACCGCAGACCCTTACTTGATCTCCGCCCTCCCTCCCTCCCCCTTACTATCCACTAGGATACTGTTATGCCTATCTCATGCATTCTCAATTCCCACCACTGTTTTCACCCCTACCACTACCACTGGAAGACTGTTCCAGGCATCCACCACTCTTTCAGTGAAGAAGTGCTTCCTCACATTTTTCTTGAAGTTACCCCCTTCCAGCTTCATTGCATGTGTCATTGTTCTAATGAATATTTTCCTTTGAAAAGTACTCCCCTCCTGTATGTTGTTCAACTGTGTGAAGTATTTATAGGTCTCTATCATGCCCCTCCTTTCCAGGGTGTATATATTGAGGTCCCCCCAGTCTCTCTTTATAGAGTTTCTGATGCAGCCTCTGCACCATTTTATATGCCCTCCTCTGGACAGCCTCCCCCCTGTCTATGTCCTTCCTGAGATATACTCTCCAAAACTGGATACAGTACTCCAGGTGGGGTCTCACCAGTGATCTATACAGTGGCAACACTGTCTCCCTTCTTCTGCTGACGGTACCCTTCCCTATGCATCCCAGCTTTCCACTGGCCCTACCTACTGCTTTTATCACACTACCATGCCACCTTGAGGTCATCAGATATGATTGCTCCAAGGTCTTTTTCTGTTTGGTGAAAGTCAATACCTGTTCCCCTATCTTATACTCTACCTCTGGGTTTCTGTATCCTAGTTGCACGATTTTGCACTTTTTCACATTGAAATCCAGTTGCCATACCCTTGACCACTCCTCAGATTTTCTCAGGTCTCTGCACAGTCTCTCCACTCTGGATTGTCCACCCTATTGCAGATTTTAGTGTCATCCACAAAGAGGCAGACCTTCCCTTCCAGCTCATCTGCAATGTCACTTATAAGGACATTAAAGAGGACTGGTTCCGGTACTGAGCTCGGAGGTGCCCCACTGGTCAACCCTCCCTTGCACCGAGTGAATCCCATTTACCACCACCCTCTATTTCCAATCCCTTAACCAATTTCTTACCCAATGTATTACCTTAGCACTCATCCCTAACCTGCTCAGTTTCCTTATGAGTCTTCTGTGTATAATGTCCATTTCGGTAATAGGTAAATGCTGAAATGGAGGCCTTTCCTCACTGCGCAGATATATTACCGTCTGTGTCTTTTGAGCCAGAGTACCGTAAAGCAAAGGTGAATGTAGTTCTGACACCTTAAAGACATGAAACAATGCTCTTGAAGAGCATAGAGATGCCCAGGGTCAGTAGTATCCAGTTTATAAAAATCATCCAACTTATTAAATATTAATAAATGTCAAACATATGTAACCTCCCCCGCCAGCCCCCCTTGTTCTGCTAGCAGGGCTGCTCCTCTCACACATGGCACCAATGAGAGGGATGGGCATTGTCATGACGAACAGTTCTGTTTACCAATACTTCTGCTTCAGAGCCTGCCATCCTCAGCCAGGCAAACCAAGTGTGGCAACACCTGGCTCACACCTGGGGAGACCATTTTCCATGGCCATCAACCTGCGTCCCTGGGAGAAAACATTTGCTCAGCATTATGCTAGGTTTGTACTTCTGGTCAGGAGCACCAAAGTAAATCCAGACACAGTGGAAGCAATAACAGTACTGTCCAAACCAGGTTGGGATTCTAGAGTGTGGCTTTTATTCACATACATGGAGAATAATACAAAGCGAAGATGGACCCCCACAGGGCTACTCCCACTGGTAATGCAGATTACTGGGGTACAGAGCACACACACACAGAATCCTCAGGTTCTGAATGGAAATTGGCACACACGGTCAGATGTGGTACACTTCCCTTGACTAGGCACCCTCGGCCAGTACTAGGGGACTTTCCCATATTTCATGAGGAATTACTGGTGGCACCCTCAACCACCACTGAGCACACTCAGGCTCACAGAAAATCCAATATCCCACATCTGGGTATTTTCTTCAGGCACTGGCCAAATGCACTGAGAGAAAACAAAGGTGCCCAAACTGAACCCGGAGCGGTAAACACGGTTACTCCAGATGGGGGGGTCTCCCACCTTTTGCTTCAAAATTTATATTCGGCCATTCATCTGGTTAATAACACCCTTCTCAGAAACTCTTGTAGATGCTATCTTGAAAAGTCTTTCACATTTAACATACTGCTTTACACACCTCTGAGGTGACATGAAGTTAAAAGTTCTGTAATTGCAATTTCTCTTCACTAGACCTCCCACTTATCAGACACTTTTAAATCAGACATGACCTAAAAGGTCTGTACTCTGCAAGTCTCTCTCTCGAACTTCATAGTAGGCAGATACTTTTAAACAGACACAAACTAAAGGTTCTGTACTTGGCAAGTATCTCTCCGGACCCCATAGTAGGCAGACACTTTTACACAAAAACAGTATTGGTGACAAAGTCCATTTGTCAGAGAAAAACTCACCATTGGAATGCAGGTGCCCCAGAGTTTTTTCCACACAAAAGTGTCAGGCACTCACAGAACAGATGAAACTCAGGCAGCTTCAACACAATCCAGGTTGGACCAGAGGATTGCCCTGGAATACTAGAATTCCCCCCATCCCTCCAGGAATGGGGCACTGGAAAACCCTCTAGGAATGGTCTCTACCACTTCACTCTCTGGTCTTCTGTGTTCTTCTTCTAGGGTGAGAACAAGCTATCCAAACTACGGAGGTAGCTCTCTGTCAGAGCTAAAACTGAGGAGCTACCCAGGCAGCAGCCTCCTCCTCACTCTCCACTCTACAGATTACTGAGCTCTAAATCAACATTCTAACTCCCTGCAGCAAGCATTCCATTGTGGCTTATGCTGCTGCGACAATTCTACGGTGACATCACTCCAGCTCAGCTGAGACTGAAAACAGAGTGGGACACTGTGAAATCCATTTAACTGGCATTTCACAAGCTGTCTCTCCCTGTCTGCCACTGATTCTAATTGGGATTCTAGTAACCCCTGGGAACAAGGGGATTACACATAGAAACATAGAACCTGACAGCAGAAAAAGGTCTACTGGCCCATCCAGTCTGCCCAATCCTATCTAATAGTTTTACGATGACCCTAATAACCATCTTCCCCTCTTTTACCATCCTCCTTTACATCTCCCCCCTCTGCAATCAGGCCCTGGGAATCTCCAGCAATCTATCTATGTCTCAGGAAGGACATAGATAGATTGGAAACAGTACAGAGGAGGGCAACAAAAATGATACACAGTCTCCATAAGTTGTCATATGAAAGCAGGTTGCAGGAACTCAACATGTACTCCCTGGAACAACGCAGGGATAGAGGGGACAATGATTGAAGCATTCAAGTTTCTGAAGGGTATAAACAGAGTCTCCACCCAGGAGCTCTTTATGGTCAATAGCACCAGTAGGACAAGAGGACATGAGATGAAATTACGGAGAGGAACATGCAAATGTTTTTCTTCACAGAGAGTGGTTGACCCATGGAATGGTCTACTGGTTGGAGTCATTGACTCCTAAACAGTAGGGGAATTCAAAGCAGCTTGGGACAGACACAAGAGGATTGTCTCACAGAAATCCTAAAGAGGGAGGTAGGGCTCAGGGCAGACTAGATGGATCTTTGATCCCCATCTGCCTTCAATTTCTATGTTGCTATGTTTCACTGTGCATGTCCCATCCATGTTTAAATCTGATCACTTTGTTTTGTTTTTTTTCTCCTATGTTTATCCTTTAATTGCTCTGACTGGCCCCCATCTAAACTGATCTCCCCGGCCCTATCACACAGCTCCTCTGGGACTTACCTTCTCAAGTCAAGTCAACTTTATTTTTAAATGCAGTTCCGCAATGATCAATGCGCTTTACAAAATCCATAAAACATCAACAATAAACATTTTTAAATAAGACTTTTAAGATATGGTTAAAAATAACTGATAACAAAAACTGTCCATTACTTAAATTAGGACATGCTAAACAGAGCAAATGGGCTTTAAGAGCAGCTTTAAAGCTCTCAATGGTCAGGCATGCTCTAATCTGATGAGGCAGGGAGATCCACAGGGTAGAGGCCACAAAAGCAAAAGTGGAGGCCCAGAATTCTTCAGTCGAACCCTGGAAATCTCCAGCAATCCCTTGTCAGAGGAACGGAGTGAGCGGAGAGGGGGCAATAGGGGCAGAGAAGATCTTGCAAGTAGCATGGTACCTGACTGTGTAGGGCTTTATAGGTCAGTAACCTGACCCTGAAGATGATCCTCCAATGAACAGACAGCCAGTGCAGATCACGGAGCATAGAGTTGACATGGGAAGATCTTGGTAAGCCAGTCAGTAACTTGGCCATCACATTCTGCATTAGCTGCAAATGGTGGCTATCAAGCTCCAGTATCCCTAGTTATAGGGCATTGCAGTAATCGAGACATGAGGTTACAAAGGCATGGACCAATGTAGGGAGATTGCCAGGTGGGGCCAAGCACTTAATCCGGGTGATGTTCCTCATATAGTAAAAAGAGGTTTTAACGACAACAGACACCTGACGTTTTAATGTCAGGTCTCTGTTGAATACAATGCCCAGATTTCACGCTTGGTCTGAGGTAAGCAGCAGATCCCTTCTGAGTCGGAGCTTGGATGGTTGACCAGCCAATAACCCCAAGTCTGGATGACCTGGGTCCACCACCAACACTTCAGTCTTGTCCGAGTTCAACTTCAGTAAGCTGGCACTGATCCAACCCTGGATCTCAGAGAGGCAGCTGTTAAAAACTGAGATGGCCTCACCCTGTTCAAGTGTGAAGGACAATTGACCAGGTTGTGGCCATACTACAGAACTCTGGCCAGAGGTACCAAGCCACTGGTGTGGGGCCTATGAGAGACTGAGCCATCTCTGAACATCGGTCAGAGGGATATCCTTCATTTTCTCCCTGGGACCCATGAATGCAGTGATGCAATGTGCTTTCTCCACCTCTGTGGAGATGCACTCGGTGCCCAGGTGTGGAGTCCTCATCCCTTACAGTTCCACATTGCTGCCACCCACCTTTCTCTAGGTGGCAGTCAAGCCACGGGCCAGACATCTCCCCTCCCCAATGGAAGAGAGCTGTCTTACAGATGCTCAACCCTCCCTCTCCCAGCCAGCCCCAAGCCTCCCAGGTCTGTTCCCAAACCTAGGTTGCTGGCGTGGCAGTAGGTGAGACGCCAACTGCCTCAGCCCTCCATGCCACACTGCTTTACTAACTTTGTTTTGGCACAAACCACCCTCTGTGGCAGTTTGCTCCATTTATCCACCATTCTTCTGTGAAACAGTGCTTAAGGGAGGACATTCCCCCTGAACCTTCCCCAAGCCCACCTTAGTGGGCCCCTCCCGGTGTTCGTCTTTGTACTTAAGGTGGACACTTCATTGCATTTCACTCTCTTAATCTCATGCAGATATCTGTATGTTTCAATCATGTCCCCACTTTCTCTTTATATCCAGTGTGTACATGTTAAGGACCCTCAATATTTCTTTGTATGCTCTCTCTCCCCCCCCCCACCCCTGGATCACACAGAAACATTTAAATAATAAAAAAAAAAAACTTTTCACTTATTTTGGCACTTTATTGACTCTAGATGTCCAATTAGAGCACTTTTTTTTAAACATCATCTTTATAGAAAACATTCTGAATCATAGTACTTACATTATTCTGAGACACCATGCAAAGAATAAAGACACACACAGTGATAACATGTACTCCATCACAATGTCACAAAACAAATATTTGTTCATTTTCATATGTAGATTTAGGTACGTGACTCTACCATGTAGTACTTCTGTTCACTGTATGGAGTTTAGCGTAATAGCAGCTAATATAGAGACTCAAACTGTGTTTCCTAAGCTTTATATTTGCATGTTAACCATGCTGAGCAGTGTGTGGGTGTTAGCCAGCCAGAATGCAGGGGTTAGCACATTGTTCCATTATTGAGTCTACTGTCTAGTCATGGCTGAATAATGGGACAGTGGCTCTGCATTCTGAGGGGAAACGTTTTTAGCATAATACATGGTAATGGGGGTGCTCGTACAGTGCTAAGGATTTTTTTTAAATAAAAATAAAGTGTATTTTTATAACAGGTTTAAATAAAATGTATTTGTTAGGAGCTCTTGGCACTTTGGGAGGCACTCAGAGTACAATGCATACAGATATATAACAAAACTCAAAATACAAATAACTTAAATATTACTGGGACTTCACACCATAATTATGTTTGAGGCAAATATATATCTTATGGAAACTCAGATTGCGTCTCATAGTTAACAGTACTACTGCATTGCAGAGGCACACACACATGCAAACACACCCAGTAGTCATTTGTAATACTGTGATGGGGGAATGTTTTTATTGTGGGTATCTTTATTCTTTGTATATGTCTCAGAATAATGTATATACCATGATTCAGAATGTTTTCAAGACAGATTTATTTTTTTTTAATTGATATGAAAGGACTTCTGGAGCCAATAAAATCACATAACAAATGAGGGCTTTTAACACACAGGGGAACAAGTCAAATATGCCTAAGGAGGGCATGCTGCCTTTTGGGAAAGCAATGGAAAATGTCCCCTATCCGGTCCTTGGATGATATTGGGTTTGACATGGATGCAAGACTTGCAACAGTGCTTCCGCCGCAGCCGTGTCACTGGATATGCATCAAGATACTTGCAGGCTATTTTGGGCAGGCTGTCAGTACAGCCTAGAGGTTAGAGTAATGAGCATATATGAACTTGGTACATCCAGCAGACCTGGGTTTGATTCCTACAACCTCCACTTGCATACTGTGTGGCTCTGAGTGAGTCACTTAACCTCCCCAGTGCTCCCAGGTCTCCCCTGAAAACAGGCACGTGGGCCTTACCTGGTTACCAAAGAATAAAATACATTTTCAAACATTTTCATGCATTTGTGATACTGTACTCACATCAGAACAAAAAAGTGATGCATAGGTCATTTTTGAAGTGCAACTTGTGGTACTTGCGACATGAAGTTATACCACAATTTTTGTGATCTAACAACCTTTTAAAAGTACTGCATATGCTTCAAATCATGCCGCAACTGGCTGAAAACCCAGTCCTTAAAGCAGCAGTGCAACGAAATTGGGCAAAAAATTGACCCTACCTTTTTTCAGTATAAAAGATTCCATGCATCTTATAGTTTTATTTGGTGGTAAAATTTTCTAATTTGACCAAAATGTGAGTATTTTACAAATGTTTTAATTTCATTTTTTCTCAAGAAAAAAAGATGTTTGCCACATTTTCCATATAAATAGCATTGTAGGCCTGGAAAGGATTAGGTTTGAAAAAATAAAAAGAGACATGCTGTACAGGATATGAGGCATCGAGACAAGTACATTTGACAGGTATACTAATATTTCACTTAACCATAGCTGAAACTAGATTTTTTGAAACAACATTTTTCGTTGCACTGCTGCTTTAATCTGGACACAATTCTCACAGGGTGTTCTACCTTACGTCTTTTTTTCCCACCTCAAAGAGTTTTTATTCTCTTTTGGCAGACTGGGTGGCTAATCAGCCTTGTCCCTGTGCACTGTGACTCCTATGCCTCTCTCTGGTCGGAAGCTTGGTTCCCCTACAGATTTGCCTCGCCACGGCAGGGTCAAGGGGGGGACTGGAGGGCCACCCCACCCCCCGAGCACATACTGAAGATATAGAATTTGGTCCACCCTGGAGCAGCACGGTGGGTCGTAAAGACATGTACAAGGCTTCACAAAGCCTGTTCTCCAATTTTTTTCCACTTTTCTGGTCCCTCCCCCATGCTGCAGCACCAGGATGTGCACATAGAGGTGCACACATCCTGTGCTGCCGCAGTGCCCTTCTTTGAGTTGCTCAAGTCTGTGCTGTCACCTGGCTTCCACCTGGTGGCAGTCTTGGGCTGAGATGGCTGGCTACCCCTCCCTGGGAGAGGAGAGCGGTCCCTGGGATGCTCGATCCTCTCCCACCTCGCTGCCTCCTGGCAACCCATACTCATTCCTGAACACAGGTCGCTGGTGTGGCAGGAGTTAAGGTGCTCAATGCCTTAGCCCTCACCACTATGGGGCCGTCTTTTCTTTTCTGTTCTTTATTCTCCCCCTACTGCTCAGGTGGCTCCCCATCACCAGCATTTTCCCCAGCCCTGTCAGTCACCATCTCTGGGGCTTACTACCCATCACTACAGTGCCCTACAATTTTCCCTCTAGGGTGGAACCTCTCGGGGGACCCAGTTCCACAAATAATATTTGCCTCCGGTGGCATGACTGAGGCCCAGTAGGCAGTGCAGGGCCTGCTTGGATATGCTACCTCTCATTGCTCGGCTGAGCAGTGTTTTCCATGTTTCTTCCCCTCACCGGGGCACCTCATGGATGGCGATTGAGTGGCCACTGGGCATGCAGAGCATATTTCATGTCCCAGTCAAGGAGGTACTTGCCCTCCCATTGCATCTCCAGCCTACACTGCCAGCTGTGGTCATCCAGGTGGTGGTGATAATGTGACGGAGGGCACAGGCCTCCCTCCACAGGGCGGAAGGTGTCCTCAGTGATGCTCAGTCTGCCTCCCCCTGGCTGGCCCCAATGATCTGTAGTCATTCCCAAACCTATGTCACAGGCATCATGAGCAGTAATGCTACCACTACGCCGATGTACCAGCCCAGCCTTACTTCAAACATCATAGGGCTGCTGCTGCACTCCTTTCATGAGGCACACAAGATGACATTTTACATAAAAACAGTGTTTGTTTCAACCAGGATATTTTGTCATGTGTCCTCACCCCAACAGCTGTCTCTTATAACAGTTTAAATTAAGGATCCTTGTGTTAGTTTTTGTTTGCTTACATTAATTTTCAGTAAAAAAAAAAAAATCTTAGTCATATTTTATCAAAGTTATTTAAGTTCTCTGCCTCTTTTCAAGGAAATTTTTTTTTTTCCAACTTCAAGTTGTGACAAGTTCCAGTGTTCCTGATTTTATATCAGAAAGTAGTAACTCAAACCTGGACTGTCCTGATCGTATCTGGACAGGTGGCAACCCTACCACACTAGCCAACATAAAATACGGCTCCTTACCAACCTCTTTGTGCCCATCTCATGATTTTTTTTTTTTGTCTTTATTTTAGAATTTGTGACTGGGACGCTGAACCAAAGCTCATTTTCAAGTGTGACCCAGGAGCACGGGGAGGTTAAGTGACTTGCTCAGAGTCACACAGTATGCAAGTGGCAGTAGCAGAATTCAAAGCCCAGGTACGCTAGATCTCCAGGTTCACAGCTTGGTGCTCTAACCTCTAAGGTATAATGCCTCCCTTGTGATCAGTTAATTTTAATCCCTTACATTTTTTTGCCATCTGTTTCACCATAGTTCCAGTGCTGGCTCACACCTTTTAAAACTGGTGGACATGTAGGCAAATCAATTGGCTCCCCAGTGCACTAAGCAATTCGTTGCAGCTCAAGGCAATACAAGAACCAGCTGGCTCACACTGTATTCATTAGACTGTTTTTCCGCTAAATGTTTGGGTCTAGTTGCCGCAAGTTCTTTTTATGTTCTGAATCTCTGGTACTACAAAATGCTGTATACTTCCTTATTAGATGGCTTGTATGTGCAAGAATGTGCAGTAACTCCATGTCGACATGGAACACCAGTATGTCTGCCTGGAACCAGAGTGCATTTAGATGAACAGTGTGTAACCCCACACCTAATGGATAGGCACTGAGTGGTAAGGTTGCTGATAATCCCCAAATGTATGAGCAGTCCGTCATGGTTACATTCAGTGCAGCTGCGTATCCATATTGAGCAAATTGATGCTTTGCTATCACCATGAGAACCACATTCTACTTCCACTTATTGAACACACAATATATCAGAATGTGCAATTAGTTTCACATGGCCGAAATGACCCTCCCCCACCCCAGAATTCTTCAGCAAGTCAGTCAGAGCCATCAAGGAGCCAAGCGTAGACACAACAGCATTACCACTACTCCACTGCAGCACTCAGTAAGGAAAAAAGAGGGGAAGGGGAGGGTAGACCTTATGGTAGAAATGCAAAGGCCTTAGCTCTGACTGAGAGCACTGACAGAGCTAGGGCAGTCCAGTATGCGTGCGAGTCTTAAAGTAGATACCCTCTTCAACAGTAAGTCAAGAGAGAATTGATAGGAACACAGGGCAGACTGAATGGAGCTTGAGTATTTTTCTTCTGTCCGTTTCTGTGTTTCTATGTAGCCATGTAAAATTACCTTTCTTTAATTGGAAAGACTATGCCTGGAGTTCGATGGCCAAGCAGCCAACCACTCCCACTTCCTGAGCTATATCAGCAGTTCCTCTCAGCCTCATTGCGAAGCACTTTTTCTTTGCAGCAGAAGGCTATGTAGGTTTGTCCTCTGAGCTGGTTGGGGCCTACCCCCCCCACCTACTGCTCCTGCTTGTCTGCTAGATTTCAGTGTTGTTTTTTTTTCCCCCCTGCTTCTGGTTTGTATTTTGCCTTTGGCTGTGCGTGCTTCTTCTGTCTTTGTTCCCTGTTTTCTGTGTTTGTGTGTCTTTGGTTTTGTTTTTTGTTGGGCTTTGTTTCTAAGCTCCTGGCATACTGCTACTCCAGGGCTCATACCACTTGCTTTTAGTTACTCACAACTCAAATTGCTTTCAGTTACAACACTCAAATTCCTTGCAATGCAACTACAAACATTATCTGTGTGTTCAGCTCAGCCATAGCTGCTTTCCATGTTGCATACTTAATTGCTTTCACTTGATTCTGGCTCACACTGAACCCTAGCTATACAGCTCAATCATGCTCAACTCCTTCTACTTGCCTCATTGGTGCAGTTCAGTGCACTGCCTGTGACAGCTGCTTTCAAAGTATTGTGCCTCCTTTATTTTATGTTCATTGCAGTTTGCAACTCAGTGTACTCAATACAGATGCTGCTTCTATGTTTGTACACCTGCTTCACGCTCTGAACCTTGCTATGTACACTGCTGTTCTACTCTGAGGTTAGCTAAAGCTCCTGCTGAGGCTATTAAACTAGCTTTAATATCTGCATGTGGTTCTCAGCCCGTCCATCGCTTCCTTGATTGTCCTACGCCGGGGACTGGGAGGTGTTTGGGGGGTCGTGGCCCATGTGGCTAATTATTTCTGTTTTAAATCCTGTCTTCACCACCGAAAATCCTCAGAGTTTGTCACCTTGATTTGACTTTGCAATGCCTGGCTGGCTTGCCCCACTATTCAGTGCTGTTTCATTGCTACTATGTTATGCAGACCTACATGCAGGTCCACTTATTACTACTCTGTTACTGACCTACATGCAGGTCCACGCTTGCTTACGCAATCGTTGCTCATTGCTTATGCAAACCATTGCTTCATGCCGATTGCCATTCCTCGGCTTCAGCCTCTGGGATTCTGCTGCACTCAATTCTGCATTTGACCTTGCAAGGTCTCAGCACTCAATGCTCATTATGATCTCAGCATGCTGTGCTCATTCAGCTCGCCAGCTTTTTAGCTCTCAGTCAATTTCTGGGGCATGCCAGCCATTCTATTCTAGCACAGGGTTCCTGCAGCTGACACTCTCACTCTGCATTTAGTCCACATCTTGAGCATGTCCAGCTTGGGGTGGGATCCTTCTCACCTGGCCCATAGTTGGAAATGTCCTTGCCCCAGGCTTGGCTTTATCTGCCTGCTATGTGACAGCAGCTCCTGGTGTAGAATTTAAGACTAGCGGTAAAGGGTGGTTACGATGATCTCCTTTGGCTCTAGTGTTCCACTATAACGGTTAGCCATTGACTTTAGTGGTTTCCCTAGCAAGGCACCTTCACCGCATTCTCCCTATGACTGCCACCGGTTCACCTGGTTTGAGTTTAGGGTGGGTAGGCCAGATGAGTGCCTCAGCAGTTGTTGCTCTCTTACTCCACCTTGGTTGCACATATTGTTGCAGAGTTTTCTCACAACCTTCCACAGTATTCCTGCTACAGGGTTTGAGTGAGAGCCTTCCTCCAAATTGGAATATTTTCCACCTCCCTTTAATTGGATTTTCCAAATTGCAGCTGCAGAGCCATCACTAAATAAACTATACCAAGCCTGGAGGGAAGGTGACCTAGGCCTTGGATCCCCAGTGATTTCCTCCTCATAGGGTTTTTTTCTCTCCTCCATTGCCTCAGGTCATAACTGTTAGTTAGCATAGTAGTGTCCCCTGGTTTCTTTAGGTAGGTTCTGCTGTTGGATGGAGGTGGAGGATGTCCTGCCATTCCATCTCTCCTTAGAGGATCCCCTCATTCTTAATGCAAACCATCAGTATCATGCTATGCAAGTCTGGGCATTTCATTATGTTATCAAACTGAGCATCTCATTACATTATCAAACTGCCTATGCTTCTCTACTACTATGTTACAGTTACTGCACCTATGTCACAGTTACTGCTTGCTCATAAGCTTTGTGTCACCTCCTTCTTTGGGATATGATTGTACTACATTTCTTTTGGGGATTCCTAAGGTACCTTTAGCCATGGGAATCATCCCGTGGCACCTGTAGAAGTGGAACCCTCTCCGAGGGTTCCTTGCCTTTCGTACCCCTACAGGGTGGTAATTCCTCTGAAATAGAGAGTGCAAATGGTCAGAACCAAATTAACACAGTTACACAAGCATAACACTATACTGGCTGTGCAGGACATTGAATTGGAAAGGCTATGCAAGGAGTTCAATGGCCAAGCAGCCAGCCACTCCCACTTCCTGAGCTATATAAGCAGTTCCTCTCAGCCTCATGGTGAAGCACTTTTTCTTTGCCCCACCATCCTCCCCATCTCCTCCAGTGGCAGCACTCTCTCCTTAGGGGGATTCCTAAGGTACCTTTAGCCACAAGAATCATCCTGTGGCACCTCTAGGGGTGGAACCCTCTCAGAGGGTTCCTTGCCTTTCGTATCCCTACAAGGTGGTAATTCCTCTGGAATAGAGAGTGCAAATGGCCAAAACAAAACTAACACAGTTGCACAAGCATAGCACTATACTGGCTGCGCAGAACATTGAACTTATACAAATGACCTTTTGAGATGAGGGCCAGTGATGCAGTAGGCAGCAGTTCTGTCACCTCTGAATCTTAGGATCACAGGTTTGAGGAAACCTACTTGGAAATACTGCAACTGAGCTTAAAGAGCCCCAGATGTATTGGAGTGACCGGTTGGGAAAGCTTGACTTTTAGACCCATTTCAGCTTGTAATTCATATTCTCTGCTTTTAGCTTCCCATTTATCATAATTATGCACATTGACATGAGAAATGGATTGCTATCCTTTAGAAATCATCTGCTTTGGCTGTCTGTCTACATCCGATACATCACAATCCTGTTTCTGCATCAGAATCATTTCCACACAAACCCATATACCTCTAGGGTAGCATTCAGGGGAACTGTGCCCCCACCACGCACACAATTTTTATGACTGCCTCTGAAAAGTTCCCCACAAGTCAGTGCCTCAATCTGTCTAGCTAATGATGTCCTGCATTGCCAACTATCCCACCCCCACATTTTCTGGGATTAGTATGGGCCTGTTTCTATGGCAACAGATTGTGATGTCGCAGGCAGAGGATTATGGTGTCAGGTATTGTTTTTTTCAATCATTAGAAATATTTCCCCTGGCTGAAGTATTGCCTCACAAGGGTGCATTTGAAGGTGCTTGAATAAGAATGCATTTGGAGCTTAAAGATTCCATTACCACTGAAGACTTACAACTAAAAAGAAGAAAATTCTGCAGCATCAAAAATATTAAATGTTCATTATAAATGCAAAAAAATTTATATTGTAGAAATAGTGTTGCAAAAATTAAAATGTTTGTTATATAAATATATAAATTAGTTTTGAGTCACAGAAAAATAATGTAACATCAGAATGTTATATGGTATTGATGTTTTTGTAATGATGCAGAAGTGTATAGACAATCTTTAAAAATTGCTCTATTTAGTTACAAGTAATGCAATGAGTAATTTGATTTACTGGGTTCACCTCCTTTAAATAGAGATTTAACAGCAATTGCATTAAAGCACAAATGGTATTTTCAGTGTGTTTTTAATGAATTATTCATTAGTCAATCATAATTAATTGGTATTTGATATTTTACATGTGATTTTTTATTTGAATGCACTTAACCCTTGTAGCACTAAAGGTATTTATAGTATGAGCAAAGCAGTTCAACCATGCCCCCTGAGGAAGCCGAAAGGTGAAGCACTGGGGTTATTGGTGGCTGGCAGGGTGAGACAGGGTAGGTTTTATAGCAGATTTAGCATAATGTCTGCACTTTGTTATATTTATGCACTCTGTAATAAAGTCAGCATTTTATTCTCATCTTTATGGGTCTTGTGACTTTTGATTGCATCGTATTTTAAAAGCTGCACCTACCGATTTGTTCCCTTTTCTCAGTGCCTTTACACTAGTTTTGCTCTGCGATTACGATGTCAGGTGTAGACAAGCAGCCAGAGAAAATGGAGTTGAAGAGACAACGATCCTGTTTTTATGGTAACGTATTTAGTTTTTGTTTATCTGAAAAATCTTTAGTTAGGAAAACTGTTTCTAGGATGCAGCATCTTGTTTTGAGAACTGCCTAGGACCATTTATGGCAGCAGTAGCAGATAGATTTCAGACATGGCCAGCACATGAAACAAGCACTTACCTTCTCTGTTCCTAGGATAAGGCATGAATTTGGCCGAAAGGCTTTTGTATTTGCAGTGCCCAGCACCTGGAACAAACTTCCTCACCAGCTGGGGAATGCTTGTAGCTTGAAATGGTTCAAGTCCACGCTTTCCAGCCACAGTAGAATTTCCTGTATTTGTTTGGGTCCGGAACCCCCCTCTCCCTAATCATGATCATGTTGCATAGCAATGCTTGTGCTCTTTGTTTGCTGTGACCCCACTGTGTTACCAGGTTTTGATTGCTGTTCGGATGTACTTACTTTTGCAGTTTGTTTTTCCTGGCCTAGATATTCAAAGCAGATGCATGGCACAAAGCGGAGATGCACCGCACATCGCAGAGGATGGGTGGAACCGCGATATTCAAAAGGGAGAGATGCGTCACGCATCTCCGGATGCACCATCGTGCATCTATAATGTATGCAGCCGTGCAGAGGGGGGCATTCCCATGTATGTGCCGTGCATCCCTATATTCAGCCAAAATGTGCGGTGCATCTGCAGCGTATCTTAGAGATGGGCTGCTCAAAGTTAGGCATGGAAAAAGCATGCCTAAATGGCTATCCACCCACAGGCAGGCCACAGAACTGCAGGCAGGCCATCTGAATACAGCCCTTGGAGGTGCAGCAGGATATGCTTCAGGCACCCACACATAGCAGTCATGCCAGGATTGATGAACCCTGAGCCACCGGCATCATCCAAGGAGCAACACCCCACACCGCTCCCTGGATGTAGCCACCCAGCGGCTGGTCACTGTCTGCACACTGCCATCCCTTGCAGTGCCCACCAGGTACCTCCCATACTGGGGTGTGTGGAGCACTGCAGGTGATTGTATGCAGCATATAGAGCTGGTGTCACACATGCATGTGGTAGCCCTGGCAGCCTGCGTCACCCTGTACTCACCCCTATTGCATGTCCAGGTAGCCCCTGTGGCCACTGTCCAGGTGGGCCCCCTGTACCCCTGTCTGACCCTGTGCATGGCTATGGGAAGCTAATCGACCAAGTGTGAGTATCCTTCCACATGTAGCTGTGCTGTGTTGTCAGGTTCTGGTGACGTAAAACACTACAAGAGGAGTACTACAGTTGGTGATCAGTGCCAGTTGTTTGTGCTTCACTGTGCATGGCAATGGGCAATAGCACTGTATCCAGGCAAGTGCAGTACACCCACCCACACACACATACCTTCCATCACACCTGCCTGCTAGGCTGCAATACCTCCTGTTCACCTTTGTGGAGTGGTGGGTCAGCCCTACAAAGCTGGAACTGAGCATGCCGGGGGTATGCAAATGGCATGAATACATTCCAGTAATGTGACCCAAATGTGGGAGATGGGCTTGAAATGTGTAATTAGATCATTTGCATATCCTGGCTGAATATTGCAGTTTTGCACACCGCATAAGTGGCTTTGTACCTCGCATTTCCCCATGCTCTGCATAAGGCTCAGGTCACCTGCTGTGCCATGCATCTCCCACTGTGTGATCACACATCCTCAGGATATTCAGCCAGACATGCACAAGCGCATCTCATGATGCATCTTCTGAAGATCTCATTATTTTGGGCTGGAGCATCTCAGATGTGTGGTGCAGGCACTTGCGCAAGTTTGCAGGGGACTTTTGAATATCTAGGCCCCTGTGTATATTTTAGCCTGTAAGTAACTAATCCAGTGGAACTATGTTAACCTGTTGCCTGCTACAGACCTTGCTGGGATCCTCATGAAAATGAGATGCTGCGTCTCATGTGATCATCCAAGTTGGAGTAATTTCAAATAAATAAAAAGTAAGGTTATACAAATCTTGCAGTCATATTTTTGCAAAATTACAGGTACAATGATGCTCAAAGAGCAGTTGATGCCTCCAGGAGACTACTGTATTTGGACACAGTTCCGCTTATACTGTATTTCACATTAGTTCTGTATTTCTCCCCCTATTGATTTACAGAGGTTATATGGATGAAAACAGGAGTTGTGTTCCTTGAGAGTTCATCAGTTTCTATTGCCTTTTCCCTACTGCTTGTGACGTCACACTTATGCACTCCACTCCTGGTGATATCAATTTTTTCTGTTTATTCAATTCCTCTGGTCACAAGGGAAAGCTGCTGATACTTCATGGCAAATACCACTCCATCCAGGCAGTAGTGGTTCCTAATTTTAAAACATACACCAAAACTTAGTAGGTGCTGAGAACATACCTAATAATCCACTGATTTAGTGTGATAATGCATTTCATATATGTGTGTACACTTACTCCATTAATTATGTCAAGAAATTATTATTACCTTCAGTACTGATAAAGACTGATTCATTCATAAGAAAACACTGCATATGCAGTAATTATCTTATTTAACTGATGACCTTGGTCTAAGTCCCTTACAGTAACTTCTTTAGTAATATATGACACGTATAACTACGGAAGTTACAATGAGGGGATTTGAACAAATGCATCAGTCAAATAAGATAATTACGCATGCAATGAATACTTATAACATAATTAATAGTCTTTATGAATGTGTCAGTGAATTATTAATTAAGGGTAGTTCATGCCCTTTTCTCTCCTCTGACCCAGTCCCCTCTCCCTGTTCTCAAGAAGGGTGACACTACAATCTCTGACCCCACTGCAATCACCTCATCTTTCAGTTTCTTTTTCACCTCCTGTGCCCGCTCCCTCCTCTTTTACTCCTCCTCTTTTTCCACCTCTCTTTGCTTCTCTACCCTTTCACTCTCCTCCTCTCCTCCTCTACCTGTCATACTGCCCCCTCCTCCTTTTTTATTCTCATCCAGTACCCCTACTGCTACTCTAAGGGCCTTCTTGGCTCTAAACCCATACAAGTGTGGGAGCCCTGATGGTATTAACCCCAGACTGCTGTATCTCTCTGCTCATGCCATTGTCCTCCCTATCACCTACATCCTCAACCTCTCTTTCTCCTTATCCTGTGTCCCTAACTCTTGGAAGTCGGCTACTGTCATTCCCATTCGTAAAGGGGGAGACCTCTCTTCCCCTTGTAACTTCTGTCCTGTCTCTTCTCTCTCCTCCCCTCACTGGCTAAACACCTTGTTCTCACCCAACTCTCCCCGTTCCGTGACTCAGCGTCCTTCTTCACTCCTTTTCAGTCTGGTTTTAAGAAGTCCCACTCCATCTCCACCCCCAGCTCACTGTTACTATCCTCTCTGGCATGGATCAGGGCCTCGTCACCTCTGCCATTTTTGTAAACCTAGCCAAAGCTTTTGACATTCTTGCCCACCACATTCTCCTGGGCAAGCTTAAGGCAGCCAGACTCTTTGCCTCCTCAGCTGAATGATTCAACTCCTACCTTGAGGGTAGGTCACAAGCTGTCCATATTGGAGACTTCCTTCCCCCCCCCCAACTCCCACTTAGTTCAGGCATCCCCAAGGGTCTGTCTTTGGCCCAATTCATTTCTCCATTTTCCTAAATGACCTCCCCACTGCCTGCTCCTCTGTGTCCATTCATATGTATGCAGATGATATACTTCTCTTCACCTCTGTCTCCACTGCCCCTGACCTCATGAACCAGCTGGACTGGACATTAACAACATGTCCTTGCATACCCATGTGTCCAAAATTCAGTATTGTACGGTATTACTTGCATCTTCCTTTCCCTGCCCCTCTGGACGCATCTGGAAATGAGCAGTTTCTGTTCAGCATGTCTTCCTGGTGAAATGCTTGAATGAATGAATAAATAAATAACACTGGTTGTGAGAAACTCAGTTATCTCTCAGTGCAAAGAAAACCATCTCTATGACTTTTGGCACCAATCAGAGGCTTGCTAGAGTTTCCCCTTCCCTCCTTTCATACCATTGATGGTGCACCAATTGAAGATGTCTCCTCCTTCAAGTACCTCATGGTCTGACTGGATTGCCACCCTGATTTTTCTATTCACGTGGATGCAATTCACAAGAAGCTCCACCCCAAACTTGGAGCACTTTACAGGAATAAGAGAAGCATCCCGCTTCCTGTATATAGAGAAGTTCTCACAAAGGTGATTCTCCCCATTTTTGACTATGGTGACATCATTTACAGTGCTGCTCCAAGGTTCACCTTAGCTAGACTGAACCCCCTCTTCCACTCCTTCTGACAGTTTACCCTTAACCCTTAGGCTGTGGAAAGATTTAGAACGCATAGGTTTTTAGGACAAGATATCTTGTCGGCGGCAGCCTAAGGGTTAACAGACCCCTGCATACTAACCACTGTTTTTGTATACCTCTCTCTCTCCCTCCCCAGTGTTGATGTCGAGCACCTTACCCACTGTGCTTCCTTTGTCTCCATATTTTGGTTTGGCTCCCTCCCCTAATATCTTGCTTCTCTCTTCTCTTTCCTTCCTTCTACCTCTTATTCCCTTTGCAACACTTTCTTTCACTGGCTTGCTCTCCCACCAATAAAATCTACTGTTGGCCAAGCTGAGTTCTCATTCTGCTTCCCTAAACAATGATCTCTCATCTCTAATTTGATTCACTGTGCTCCTTCCTATCTCGCTTGGAAATCTCTCCTCTATGATTTCTCTGTTCACTCCTGCAGTTGTTTCTGGCATTGGGGTGGACTTCTGTCAACTACCTTCCACTTTATACTGACACTAGTTCAGCCCATCTCCCACAGTCATCAGTCACTACTCCCTGCTCCTCATGCTGTTTCATTGCTCACTGTTTGTTTTATTTATTTATACTGATAGGACCATGGGCCAAAAATGACCCATTTTCATGGGCGATCAGTGTACAAGTAACAGTTAAGTACAATATAAAATACATACATCTTAAAAAGAAAATACAAATTAAAAAAAAGAAATATACACATACAAATACATATAAATATCTCGCAACATTATCATTCTTTTGCTTGTCCCCACAATTAACCATATGGTAATTTACTATACAACAGTTTTATTCTTCAAGCATTTCTTGTCATTTGTTTATTTTGTTATACTTATTTCCATATTATTGTATTTTTTTTATACGCTGTACTTTGTATCTGTGCTGTTCTCTACTCTTCCCCCATCCCCCCAGGATGCATCTGGAAATGAGCTGATACCAACTCAGTATGACTTTCCTGATAAAACATTTGAAATAGCTAACTAACTAATTAACTAAGTAACATACATTATAATATTTGGTATACGCTACAGAAATACACAATGCCCATGACAGCACTTTCCAGCCTGGGAAAGGGTGATGTTGTGGTCTACCATTATAGCAACACTTGGGGCGGGCTGGGGAGCTCACTTCTTCTCTCCATCATGAAACAACCTATGAGACCACTGCTTGGCAGCATAGTACTAGCAGGGTGGTGCATGGTGGAAGGGAAGAAAGAAACTGGTGTGGGGGGAATGGAAGACAGCTAGCACAATGATATGCTGGCACCCTTGGTCCATGCACCCTCCCCTGATTCCTGTGTTCCTGAGTGACAGTAAGTGGTGTGATGGGGCTGGGAGTTGAGTGGTGCCAATGGGAGATTGTGGCTGGCTCTCGGGCATACAAAAAAAAAATAGGGGCTTAACACTACATAGCAGTGGGGAAGTATCGGAGACTGTATGGCAGTGTCAGATAGAGAGAGCTAGTGGATTTAGGTTCCTTGTGGGTCTGTGACGTGTCTGAGGAAAGCATTAGTACAATTTAGATGAAAATACAACCATGATAAAGAGGCTTATGGTAAATACTTCCCAATCCTAAAAACGAGCTGGACCTCCTGTGGAAGGCCATGGCAGCAATAAATGATAGTTTACAATAAACAAAAAGAAAAACAAACAACAAACAGAACATGACATGACAATATAAAAAAAGTTGTAACATTTTTAGTAAAACTTAATAAAAAGTGCAAATGTCAGTGAAATGTGATAATTCTACTGCAGTAAATTAACATATGTTTGACTGAATTCTAATCTGAAATGGAAGATATGAGACTGGAATTGTGCTCAAATTGAACTGTCATACTCCGTTCAGCAGGATTACATTGGCAGTTCCTAAAATGAAGGATGATGAGAGCAGAGACAGGGTAAAGAGGGCCTGAGGCAGGTGTCACTGGTCTAATGTTGTCAAGCAGGCTAGTGAAATGAGGTGTTTAGTTGCTGAGCCTGTTGGTGTGTAACTAAATCAGTCCATGAAGTTGCCAGCCAGACCATGTCTATTTCCATTTCCAGCCTCATCAAAACAAACCATGAAAAGACAATATGTCTGCTTTTTAAAAATAACTATAGTGCCTTCTTTTTTTTTTAATACAATCTTTTAGATTTTCCTTCCAGTTACTTTGCCTTCAGTCTAAAGGCAAGCCCTCACTTTCTCAGCAGCTTTTGAGCTGTAATAAAACATTTTCCATCCAAGATCCACTACCACCCCCCAACACCACTTGATGTGAGTCAGCACAGTGGCACAGTGCACATTATTAGTTTAATCTCCATCCAAACTTTCAAGACCTAAGATTGTAGACTATAAAACCATGATTAAAAAGGGAATATTCTGATTGGCTGATATCTCTCTAAAAGGGTTTTGTTAATGACTGGAAACCCTCTTGTACAATTAAACCATTAGAATTTAAGCTATAAAAACATGAATTAAATAAAAAAAAACATAAAACAGTCTAGTTTAATAATAGCATTAACTCCCTCCAGGTGTTGGGTTACGTTCATTAATATAAACCTAGGGATATTAGAAACTCAGCTTTGCCTTGTGCCTCATGAGATCCCACAGGATTTGATTAACTGTTCAGAGTAGAATTTGGTTTCATGCAGTGTCGTTTATACATATTGTATCTCTGAGCACTTAAGAAATCATAGTAACATACTGAAAAAAATCATTTTTTATTTAAAATTTATTTAACCAGGAAAATTACGTTAGAATACATTTCCATTTTCAAGCACACCCTGGGTTGCACAAGCAGGTCCAAAATATTATAGGCAGATCATGTGTAAAACAAACAATAAACAGACTAAATATGAAAAAGTACAATACTGGAGCAGAATGATGCAGTCGGTATGCACTCGGACATGTTCCATACAGAGGTATCGACGCTTGCATTCTGACTTGTTTTATTGTCCAGGACTGCGGGCTACTTCACGCCCCACCACTCATTTCCAAAACTGTCATGGGAGCTATAACTTCCACGCGAAGAAGCACCATAAACTGACTAAAGGGACCCTGATGTCCTATCTGAAGGAAAGTTCCTCTGACAGTGCAGCAACCCCGGATCAGGAGCATTACTAGTGCTGGGTATTACTCCAGCTTTCCAGTGTAGAGCCTGAACCTATGGTAAATGTCATGTTGTCAGTGACTAAAACACACTCCAGTTGTAAAATGTGGGATTCCAGGATTTTTATTAGTGGTTTCTACATTTCAGTTAGCAGAGACCAGGTGAATTTTTGTGATTTGGCAAACTGATTGGACTATGCCTGGCCCATTTAGTGGCCAAACTTATCACGTGCCTTGTGGTAGGAATCAAACCAGGGACTCTGAGTCATGAAGGCAAAGTTCTAAGTATTTAGGTAAAGGGAGATTCCCTTTAGCTGGCACATTAGAGATTTCCATAACAGGATGTGCACCTCTGGAGGGGTGATTTTTCAGGCTGGTGTTGTGCAGAGGTCCTACTCTGCACATGTTGCGACCTCCGCACATCCACAGCCCTGGAAGCATGCCCCCTCTGCTCCTGATCCCGAGCACTCATACAGCTATGTGGGTGGCCGGGTTGGGAGCAGGCAAGGGTGCAAAGGCGTGCAAGCACCAAATTCAGTAAATAACTCTCAGTGGTGCAGAGTGCGTGCAGAAGAGGTTCATGTTGTGGTTCATACTGCGGTCTGTTAGGAAAGTGGAGGCAGAATGCCCGTTGTAGTTTCCATCTCAACTCTCCTAATAAAGTTGCTTTCTTTTGTCAAGAATCCAATTGTCTAGTCTGTCCTTAAAAGTGACTTTGTTCTCATTAATAATTCTTTCCCGTGGTAGCTTGTTTGAAACAGTTGTCACTCTCTGGTGTAGGCTGTATGGGCGTGACCCTGCTGTAGTAACTTTGCGTCCCCTTCTGCCCAGCTGCAGGACATTTCCAGGAGCCAGTCAGCCTCCACTTCACCTGTCTTCAGCTCTTTGAGCTAGTATGGAGGGCTGGCGGTTGTCCCAACACAGACCATTTGTGTCGCAATAGGGATGGAGTCCACTACAGGATATGATAGTCCTTGAAGGACAGCCATTTCCCATATGTCCCTTCCCCCCACCAATGAACATGAGATCCACTGCAGTCTGGATTTAAGCATCCGACTGGGTGCCCAGTGTCCTGCACAGCTCCACCCCCTTCCCCCACACAAAGCTCCATACTTGCAGAGAGCAGCAGGCAGGAGCTGTGGATGCCATTCACTGCAAACAAGCATTGAGGTTCAGAGCTTCGGGACAGGGATTTGCACATATCCGAGCCTATGTTGTTGATCAGACCCTTAAAGTGTGTCTTTAACGTTTCCATTATGTCAGCCTCTCAACTCTAGAGGGCACTTTTGTGGCTATTCCTCAACATTGCAGGACTCTGTTGCACCTCACATCAAGATGGTGATCCTCACAGAAAGCCTTTTATGACTACAGCATCTGCTCCTCCTGTTTTTTAAGGCTGGGCTACCCCATTCTCTTCACCACTGTAATGTCTGTCCTTTTTGTTGGGCAAACTCACTACAAGTCCTTCACGGGAATCAAACTATGGACTCTGACTCCAGAAAGCAACAGCTAAAGGGGAAATGTCTATTAGTAGAGAGGCTAGACTGCTTGTAATATCCCTGTTACTTCTGCCTCTGATGTCTAGCAGACAGTGTGTTTCTGTTGCAGTTCCTTGGCACTGTAAGATTCTTCTATTGCAGTGTCCCAATATGATGCTGTTTATGGACCATTTACTCATTCAAAATGGACCAATCAGCTTTTTTATAGAATAACAGCCACATTTTACCCACAGAAAACTGTTAACCAGTGGTCCTGCCTATGACCTTCAAGCTCAAAGTGCCATGCCAACCTGAGCCAGGCTAACTTGGATTGCACATAAACATCATAAAACTGCACTGTTTCCCCTGTGCTGCACTCTGTCTTATGGTGGGGCTGTGTTCAGTACAGTCCCCCCACCCCCATTAAAGGCATAGCCATTTGTATGTTTGAATTTTACAAATTACTGTTTTTCTTTTTCATCCCACTTTTTCTCTTCCAGAGTGTGCCCCCCCCCCAAGTCATTGAGTAGAGCATAATTCCCAGTGATCCGCTATTCCTCTCTATCTGAACCCCTCCTGCCCCTCCGGTGGGTGTCCCTGTGGTGCAGAATTTGAGCATGCCAGTTACCATCATTAAGGCAGTTCTGTTGGCCACTTAGATGGCCCAGTGGCAGCATTCTGTACTGCTGTGCAGGCAATCCAAGTTCGGAAATGCAATCGGGGTGCCGCACCAGGAAACAGACCAGACCACAGCCACTGTGGCTGGGCAGTGCACTGCTGTTGAAAGGAGCCATGTCACTCACCCAGTGCCGCATCAACCTCTGTGGTGGGCCAAGGGAGCTTGCTACCTGTGCTGGGATGTCACTGTGTGCATCCAAGGCCATTAACAAGTGCTGCTCATGCCAGGGAAAGTCACAGAGTCGTAGCAGTGATGTTCAAGTTCAAGTTTATTGCAGGAAAACTCCATTGAGCAAGCTCATTCACAAGGAGGTCCTGTGACATAAACACTTAAAATACAAACATAAATAGGTAATAACAGTATATACATGAAATGCACGGTACATGATACAGGCTGGATATACATACAAGGGTACCACATAGGGTGACCGCAGGTGGTAAACATTAATATGAGACAGGGAAGCGACTTACAGGTTGCATACTGATAAATGAAACATGATGACTGGTGTGTGCAATACATATATTTTGGCAGCTAGAACAAACAGACTACAACTGATATGGGGGGGAGGAGTGATTTGATAGAGTAGCAGTGGAGCGTAAGCATAGATAAAGCCAGGAGTAGAAGGGGAAGGGAAAGCAGTTAATATGACAAAGCAATTATACATTACCAGTGGATAAATATGGCACACATAGGGAAGGAAGAGACTTAATGACAGTTACAGGCGTCTTTTATTTTGGCTGAACTTAGCGATTTGTAGAAGTTTATTGAAACTGTGCTAGTTAGTTTCAGTACGTTTTGTAATTGGTTCCAAATGGAGGGAAGGGCTTATGCAATAGCACGTTTACCAAAGGAGGTCCACGTCCGGTATGTCGTACATAATAAAGTCAGATTTTCTTAACGAGTATGCACTTCATGTGGAGATACTAATAAGGAAGAGAGATAGTTGGCAATTTCTGCAGGAGCAGTTTAAGAGTCCATAGCCCAGCATGGAGCAGGCATCTGGTAGTAAGGGATGTCCAACCAACAGCTGCATATAAGTCACATTAGTGCGAACAGTAAGGAGAGTTATTGACAACCCGTACGCAGTGATAAAGGATGTCCAGTTTACTTAGATTTGCAAGAGTGGTGGAGGAATAGATTACATCGCCATAGTCGAGTAGGGGGAGAAAAGTGGCCTATACAAGCTTGTTTCGAGTTTCAAGGGGGAAAAGGGGCTTATTTCTGTAGAAGAAACCTAACCTTGCTTTTAACCTTCTAGAGACATCTTTGACGTGGTCATTGAAAGATAATTTATTGTCGATCCAGATACCCAGATATTTAAATTTGGTTACAACGTCCGAGGCTCATTAGCATGGTGACAATGAAGTCTTGGGCAAGGGTATTGGGGGCTGTGACAGCACTATGGAGAATATCATCACTTTAGTCTTCTTAGCATTGAGCAGAAGCTTTGCCTTTATTAGATTATGCTCAAGTTGTGCGAAGTCCGCTTGAAGCACCGCATTGACTTCAGATAACAATGAGCCAGAAGTATACACACAGTATCATCTGCAAAAAGTGCAGATTGACGAGATATGTTAGCATCTAAGTCATTAATGTACAAAGAAAACAAGATAGGGCCTAAGATGGATCCTGGGACTATCTTGCAACTGGCAAGGCAGCAGAAAAAAGCCTTCCACTTTTACTTTCTGGAATCTTCCAGTTAGGTAGCTAGAGAACCACTGGGTGGTATGGTATGGCACCCAACTTTGCAAGGCAATTGACTAATAGTTTGTGATCAACAGTATCAAAAGCTTTGCTGAGGTCCAAAAAGGCTGCGCCAGTTACCTTCTTAGCATCTATAGCAGAGATCCAATCATTGGTTACTTTTGCTAGTGCAGTGATTGTGCTATGATTAGCCCGGAAGCTGGATTGAGCTGGGTTAATGAGATAGAAGGTTTCCAAGTGAGATTTTAACTGAATATGGATCAGTTTTTCGAGAACTTAAGAAAGGATAGGCAATATGGAGATAGGCCTATAGTTGTTTACATCACATGGGTCACCAGATTTAAATAGAGGGAGGATATGTGCTGATTTCCAGCAGGACGGCACAGTAGCAGATGTAATGGAAAGATTGAAGATGTGGAGAATTGGGCAGTGAGATGGGCATAGCCTGACCTTAGGAAAAGGGTTCCAAGCATCGCCCCGCGCTTTTTGGTGTCTAAGTTAAGAAGAGAATCTTCTACTTCTTTATAAGTTATCTCGCCGAGTTGGAAGGGGCTGGGTGCAGGACTAGATGTAGGGAGGGTATGCTGGCTCACGCAGCACAGCATGAGGGGACGAGTCAAAGCTAATCCAGCTGTGGCAAAGTGGGAGTTAAGTTCCTCCAGGATTAGGGACATGTTTTCCACAATCTTGCCACCTGCAACTATCTTTGTTGGGACAGAGGGCCATGGGCCGTCCTTCTATAGCTTTGATAGTCTTCCATATTTTATGAGGGTTACCTTTAGCTTGTTCGAGAGTAGAAATATAATAGTTAGCTTTAGCAGAGTGAAGTTTTTTCACACAGTTATTCCTGGCTGTTCTAAAGGCCTGCCAATCCGAAGATTCTTTGGAATGTCTAGCTTTAGCCCAGAGCTGATGTAAAAGTAGCACGATCAAAAACCGCGCAGCCAAAAACACTGTGACACTCATAGTGCTCAGGAAAAACACTGAGCACTAGACACACAACCAAAAGCACTCCGGAGCTGGGAGGGCAATGACAATTTTATGCAGGAGGCTTTGCCCCCAGCACCCCCCACATGGGGGGCTTTGCCCCACCCCCCCACAATCCTTGTAACTTAAATATACATCCTCGAGATCGCACAAACACACACACAAAAGAAATAACCTAGAGGAAGACTTGAACCCAGGTCAGCCGTACTTACTGGTCCTACATAGCCCCTGACTCTAATCACTAAGCCACACAGCTAGCACATTCACCCAGTGCACAGTCAGAGTCTTAGACTACTTGGCCTGACTGAAAAGAGCTACTTGTATAGCACTATGGTACCCACACTATAATTCCCCAGTAGCTCTTTTCAGTCACGCTATTTTCACAGTGCGTTTTTTTATGGCGCTGTAATTCTGATGATTTTGTGACTGGATCCCCAAGGGGAGGGCAAGGGAGAAACCCATGGGTAAAATCCAACATACCAGCTACATGAGTGCCAGGGTTCCTGGCTCCCCTGAATCCTAGTGTCACAGATGCCGGATCCTTATCCACCTGGTGGACTACTTTGGGGAGGGGGATGTCCCTGCCCAGGACCCCTGCCCATGGAGGGGAAGCTGTTGGAGTCATTTTGTGGCAGCTGAACCCAGTGGGACAGGGGAGCACCAGGCCTGAACAGGGTACTGTATATCCCTGGGACCATAGTATATTCCTGACAATGTGGCCAAAGGATGAAAATGTTCTATGGGGGGAAAAAATAGTGACAGTTCTGCAGTTTTTTGCCCATTTTTCTGCCTTGCCCGTTAACTCTTCCACTGCTCTGTGGCAGCCCGCCTTTCCATGAACCCTCTTACAGACACACAGAATTGTCCCAATGAAGGAGCAAGCTCTCTGACCCAATGTCCGGGGCAATTGGGGCAGCAGAATATGCAGCTGTCCACCTTTGCGGGAACATGCTGCCCTAGGCAGTACTCTTTCCAATCTGGCTACCCAAGTGCCACCCTCCTGAGTCCACGCTCAAGCCCAGCTCATTGGCATGGCAGCGCCTATTGGCTGACAGTGGGTAATGAGGCAGCCTCGTACTATGTCATTTTTTTCCATAGAGCTTTCTCTCCCTGCTCACATCTGTCAGGGAAATGGCTTGTTCTGACCTATTGACACCCCCTCCTCCATGACAGTGTTCCGGGGGGATGGCCATCCTCTCCCCTGAGGCAGTCCACTGTGTTGACTAGGGTCTAGCGTTGGCAGGCAGTAGGACCGAGGGAAATCCCAGTGAGCAGAGGCCATCATGTAGACCGACATGGATTTTTTACTTGCTTTTCTCTCTTGGTTTCTCCACTGGTATGGGCGTAGCCCATCAAGTGGCCTCGGTTGCGTACAGTGATGTCCTGCAGAGGAAGCAAGGTCCCTTGGCACACTGCAGGGCCCACTGCAACACCAAAGACCAGTGCCATCCCTCTGTGACTGTAGCACACTGCCAAGTGACAGCTGTTGTGGTCCAGCCAGCCTCCCGATGCGGTGCCCAGTGTTTACTCCTGACCTCAAGTTACCTGCACGCCGGCGGCATGCTGGGTCATCAGGGCAGCCCTATACTAGTTAATTTCTGACTGTCACTTAATTGTCACCCTGTCACGTTTGCTGCCCTATCCCTCAGATCCGTGACCCTCAGTCTGCCATGATTCATAAACACAGTAACAGCTTGTCTTCTTTATTTTTGTTTGTTTGTTCTTTAATCTCATCTCTACCTGTGTGCACCATGGAAACACAACATAATTTTCCTTTTTTTATTACGTTTCATTTGACTCCAGCTTGTTGCCACACCCTTCGACTTGTGCAATAGCATGTTGCTCAGCGTGAAAGATAATGGGACCTCAACAAGCTGATTGCGTGGAGCCAATCACACCCATCATTTATGAGCTTGGAACATCTGTATGTGATCTGAGAGTGCCCAGGGCGGTAAGCATTAGACGGAACATCAGTGAGCAGAGGATTAAGAGGCGTTCAATCATTCTCTTGATGAACTGAAGTCATTCAGCTTGCGGAGGCAGTGCAGCACTTGAAACCAGCAGTATGGCACATAGAATCAATATACTTTTAAACTAAGTGGGTCAACCCCCATCATAAGAATTTCAGAAGTTCTGCATTTATTTCTCTAATGATGTTTACAGTTCATTAGCGATGGTGTTTGTGGGAGGGGGTAATGACAGTATTCATAGCCCCTGCCAAACTGTTAGTTGCCATGTAGCATGAAAGAGTAGCGACAGTGGTTAAATATTTGCTTTGGGTGTGCCAATGCTGGCTTCACTACTGGAAGAGGCTTGCTGTGATTGGAGGCAGGTGTGAATACAGAAGTGAGCTTTGCTCTTCAACAGCTACATTAGTTCCCTTTATGATTTTAATTTGCGGCAACTTTTCACACTTGCATTCATCATTATGTATATGGAAAACGCAACCTGCAGATATAATAACATATTTTTAAAATCCCGACATGAACTTTCATGTGCACTTTCTTAAAAAACAGTGTTTCAGCTACAGTATTACAGTTTACTACAGAATACATGCCTTTAATCTTTCAGATTTCTCTACCAGGGCTTAAAATGTATTGTGTAGCCTGCACAAGCAGTCTGTACAACAAGGAATTGACTGCCCCCAACTGACCACATAGTACTTTTTTTTATGACATCACAGTGCTTACCATGGCAACAGTTTGTGATGTCACAAAGAGAGCAGTTTGTAATGTTAGCTGGGGACCATCAGAAACATTTTGAAAGGCAGAGTAAAATGTGTACTGAATCATTGGAAATGTTTAGAAGACCAGTAACATGAGAAGATACCAACACCTTGAAAACACTAGGAATAAACAAAAATGTATTTATTTCAAGAGTTTCACCTGGAAAAATAGATTGTTTCTACACTGGCTACCTGGGATCAGGAATGGATCAGGGTTGCTAGAGGGCCAGCTGAGAGGAGGTGGATTGAGCAGCTCCTGTACACTCTATACCTCTGGGGGGGGGGGGAGGACGGGGGCAGCATCCTTGGTGCAGTGCTTCTGTGTGACTGCAGGATGTCCTGTCACTGGTGTCCCAGAAGTGTGTGGGAGGCATGCCAGATGCATGGCGTACTCATGCCACATCATTGCATACCATGACTCCCGCAGTCACCGAAGAAAAAACCTAGCCAGATGAGCTAAATTCCACCCACCTCGTGCCACCACCACCACGCAGCCAACCCAGGGCTGCCTCCCTGGACACTGAGCATGGTATCAGACAAGGAAGAAGGGGAAGGCCCTGGGGGATAAGCCAGGAGGAACACTGGGTGAGGTATGTCTCAGTCTCACTGTTGACAGGAGTCACGCGTGGGGCAGGGCTGATGGGGGAGCCATTCTGGCGCCACGAAGAATACTACTGAGAAAAATAGCTTGTTTCCAGATGTGTTCTGGGGGGACGAGGAGAGTGCAATAATAAGTTATATCAATAAAGTTACAATTATAATAAAAATAATAAAAGGTACATGACAAACACTTAAGAGGAAGTACAGTGTTCAAGTAGTGCAAAATGCAGCATATCAATAACAGCAGGTTAGTAAAGTGTGACTGGCAGCAACACAAGAGAGGGAAGAGAAATTGCAAGTATAATGGATGGATGTAAATATAGTAGTTTCAAACTTTTAATTTTTTTGACAACCTTTGTTTTGGCCCCTTTGTCACTACCAGTCCCCCCTTGGACCCAGCCTGCCCAGTCCCATCACCCACAGTTTCTGGGACTTACCTGGTTCAAGCCAGAACCTGGTAGAGGGTGTAAAGTCTGTGGTGGGCTGGCAGGCATCATCCTGGCCAGTGGGGTTTACTGCTTTGTTTTTGCCAAGTTCTTGAGGTCAGCACCCATGCCATGGTGCGGATATGTAGCGTGAAGACATCACATGCACTCAGTGCCTGTGCTTGGCCCTCTGAGAGGTGGCTGCTGCTAAACCACCTAGCTTCTGTTGGATGGCAGTCAGGCAGCCGCACGCACTGTCCTCCCCCTCCCTCCCAAAGGAAGAGAGCTGTCTGTAGATGCTTAATTCTCCTTCCCACAGCCGGCTCCCAAGCGACCCTGGTTCATTTCCAAATCTGGTTTGCCAGTTGTGGCAGATGGTATGGCAACCAGGACCTCAGCCCACTGCAACACTGGGCCGTTTCAAGCCATTTATTGTAGTTAAAATGTACTCACTATAAGTAAAAATGATGGACATGCCTTTCATTATGCACATGCCTTTCATTATGCACATGCCTTTCAAGCGACTCATCCTGACATCAGTCTTGCGAAAGTTAATGGAATCACTGCTGAAGGAAAGGAGAGTGGAATATCTTGAATTCAGTGGGTTGCAAGATCCGGGGCAGCATGGATTCATTGGGGGGGGGGCCACATCAAATCAATCTGATAGATTTCTTTGGCTGAGTGACCAAGGAATTAGATTAGGGTGGGATGTGATCTACCTAGATTTCGGTAAAGCTTTTAACACTGTTTTAGTTAGGAGACTAGTAAGCAAGCTGGGTAGTTTAGGAGTGGGTCCAAAGGTGATAAACTGGATAAGAAATTGGTTAGGGGATAGGAGACAGAGTGTGGTGGTAAACGGAGTTCACTCCAAGGACGGGGAGGGTGGCTGGCAGGATGCCTCAGGGATCAGTGCTTGGACGATTCCTGTTTAATGTCTTTATAAGTGACATTGCAGAGGGGCTGGAAGGGAAGCTCTACCTCTTTGCAGATGACACAAAAATCTGCAATAGGGTGGACACTCAAGAGGGGAGGAAAGGAGAGGTAAAGACCTGAGAAAACTCGAGGAGTGGTCAAGGGTACGGCAGCTGGATTTTAATGCAAAAAAGTGCAGAATAATGGACTTGAGGCACAGAAACCCAGGGGCAGAGTACAGAATGGGTGGAGTGTTATTGATGACCACCAAACAGGAGAGAGACCTGGGGGTAATCATACCTGATGACCCCAAGGTGGCGAGGCAGTACAACAAGGGTGGGGGGGCTAGTGAGATGCTGGGGTGCATAGGAAGAGATATCGCCAGCAGAAGGAGGGAGGTGATGTTGCTTATGCATAGATCGCTGGTAAGACCCAACTGTTTATCTTCATTTGCCTGAACTTTTGTTCACCCAAATCTAACTATACCTACTTGACAAAGCACCTTGGGCTGCCTCCTTTTTATTAGGTTATTTTTGATTGCCTGCCAGTTCATAGTTTTAACTTTATTTGCAATATTAATGTCATATTGTCATTTTAAATACTTTCTTGTCAATATTTTATGTAATACCATCCGTTGTATGTCTGTCACCCTTCCCACTGACGTGGAACCTTTGTAAAAGAGCTGCTATGTGCTCAAAGGTATTGTAATCCTAGAACGAATAAATAAATAAATAGAAAACTGTACCCAGTTCTGGAGACCACATCTCCGAAAGAACATAGAGTGGAGGTGGTCCAGAGAAATGCAACTAAATGGTGCAGGGTCTGCACCAGAAGCCAAATGAGAAGAGACTTAAGGACCTAAATATGTACACCCTGGAAGAGAAAGGGTGAGGGGGATATGACAGAGATCTTTAAATACCTAACAGAGTTAAACAGGGTACAGGAGGAAAGTATTTTATTTTTCAGAAAAATAGGAGCTCAACTGCAATGGGACATGCTCTGAAGCTGGAGGGGGTAGGTTCAGAAGAGATTTATTTATTTATTTAAACATTTTTGGTAGTTGGGAAAGGCACACTCTGAGCCAAGGCTCGCTTCCAGGTGTGATCTGAAGGGGTATGGGGAGACAAATGCAAGAAATGTACAAAGCTCGTAAGTTACAGAAATTGTAAGCATAATGTATAAACAAATACAGAGATTCAGTAGACACAACAGCTACTACTTCTAGAGTTACAGACAATGGGGGCTATTCACTAATGGGGCATAAGGTGTGTGCCAAAGGCATGTAACCCACCTGCATAGCTCCGTGGCCCCGAACAGACACAGGGTGGGTTATATTCATGACCCCATGCACCTGTGAGGCACATGTCCATGGTCCCACCCCCCCGGTGGGCAGGATCATGGGGGGCAGCCTGATGCAGAGGGGCAGACCCAGGCAGGCATCCAAATGGATGCCCAACTTGGGTCCCATAGTGGATCCCTTGTGCCCATGGGGTGGGTGCACAGCAAAGGAGTGGATCCACAGCAATACGAATAATTTCAGGTGCACAGCAGGGACGTGGATCCGCAACAATATGAATAATTTTAAAAAGTATGGGCACTCGCCCGATCAGCTGTCCCAGCCCTCCCCATCAGCCTAGTTTGCTAGGGCTACATGGAGGGCTCTTTCCAGGTCCTGCCATGACCAGCGGGCAATGTCCATGGGGGCACACACTGGGTTACAGTGGGGTCCTGGCTGCCATAACCAGTGTCCCCTGCGCCTGGCACTACGCGCCTTAGTGAATGTCGCATAGTGCAGGGACACCCCCTGACTGCCCTTGGCATGTTGCTGCCCACACGGCCAGGGGACCCAGCACATAACTGCCATGTGCGCCATTTGTGAACACTACTGGGGGTCTGTGGGACCCCCACTGTGCAGCATTCCAACTTAGGGTTGCCTACGTGCCTCAGATGAGTGGTGCACAGGCACTTTATTTTGTGCATAGGGCCTATTGTGAGCACAATGTGTAAACAAATGCATAGATTCAATAGAGACAACAGTTAGCAGTCCAGCGAAGTACAGCAATAGTGCCCAGTAGAATATGAGAAGCAAGGAATGAGCAGAGGGGAGTGGCAGAGGGCCAGATGTGAAGAAGAAGAGAGGCTTAGCGGTGGAAGGAGAAATCAGGGAGAAGGAAATGTCGGGAGAGGAAGGGACACAGGAATATTGGGGGAGATGAGGAAGGCCTACAAAAACAAGAGAGCTGGGTAGAAAGTTTGAGTTGGCATTTAAGGGAGGAGAAGAAGGAAGAAAACTGGAGGGAGGAGGGGGGCGCTGGTTCCAGAGGGAGGGGATGCAAAAAGGAAAATCAACTTGACCAACACATGAGTGCACTTGGGGGAGGGAGAAGGTGCAAGAGTCCATGGAGCGAAGCGGGTAGTTGAATGCACTGATGGGGGAGAGGAGGGAGGATAGATAAGTTGTGAGTAGTTTGAACAAATATTTGGCAACAAAGGATACGTTATGTAGCTGACGGCACAGGGGGAGAGGGAGTATGGAGAGCAAAGAGTGCAGAGAGCAGTAGTGGGTTAGGGGAGGTAGATTTGAGGCAAACTGGCAGAAGGCATTGCACAGGGTGTTCAAACTGGTAAGAGAGAGAGAGAAGGGGGCAGAATCGTAGACCATGTCTGCATAGTCAAAAATTGAAAGAATCAATTTGGTAGCTAGTTCGCAGTGTATTGGAAGGTAGGGCAGTCCTTGTGGTGGTATAATGCCCGTAACTTGGGATGAAGCTTTAAATGTATGTCATTATGGGTTCATAGGTGTAATATGAGTTCAGGGTGTGTTCCCATTATGAACTTGTCACCTATTGGTGAAAATTTAATTTCTTTTGGTCAGGTTGGAGTGGGTTAAAATGACCAAACACCACTTTTTAGGAGGCACAAAGTGTGAGAAATGATCAGACACCCACCCCTGGCCCTCGAAATATTTCAGTGTTTCTTTCAGCAAGGGCTTGCTAGTTGAATATGCTTAAAGAGCAACCTCGTTGAGTTTTCGTTTAACTATATTGCTAATGGGAGGTAGTGCTAGTCTTTCTTATTGCGTCGCTTTAATTGTCAGTAATCTGTGACTAAATTGGATTAATGAATGACCAGTAATATCTGCAGCAACATAAAGGCCATGTATTTGTGTTTGCGGAGTCACTGAGCTGCAGCAAATGCTTATTAAATGGGCACACTTATATCAATAAACTGAATCCTATTTCTCATTAGCTGACAAGTGACTCACAATAGGACATGTATACATCATGCATATTAGAACATTACAGCTCTTAAATGTCTTCAAAGACATTGCCATGTTTGATTCAAAATGTAATATCAGCACCAGTGAGTTTGGCATTTGGATTTTATCTTGCAGTTAGTCAATCTGAATTGTCTTAGCCCTTGGCGCTCCTAGTCTAATATTGACAATGTTTCTCTATATGTGACTCTGTGAAGCCAGTTCTTCTCTAATGCTTATCAGCAGTACCTTTCTTCATCCTCAACCACTCCGTGCAATGAATTAGTTCAGATTAAATCTGTTAATGTGCTCTGTCTGCATGTTCTGTTGGTATATTTCCTGACTCCAGAATCAGACAGAATGAAAATGGAAGCATCCATTTCTGCACACAGACATAATTATTGGTAAACTACCCTGTTTATTTAGCATTTAACATTGATAGAAAGAACATGCAACACAGCAGGTATAATAGTAGCAGCTACATGTACTGAAGGATACCATTTTACATTTAAACCAACTCCTTTACATTTGACTTATCAAGTTATGTTATTTCTAACTTTCTACAAAAGTATGTTTCTCCAACCACTTTTTAACCCTATGGCTAGGACATCCTTCTGTGGCCTACAAGCCATGCCTGCCATGGGTTACCATTCTGTCAGGATGCTTTACTCTGTGACACCAGGCCTGTGCTGACCTTCTCCTGTGCCTTTCCGTGCTCAGGGCTTTAACGTTGTTTACACTCCTCAAGTACAGCATGACATTTGTCAGAAGAACCATCTTACCAACTGATGATGTTTTACTGCTTGCACTGATCAGGAGGTACCCCAGGTCTCCTCGCTGAGTCCCATTCTACTTACTTACTACACTATCCATAGATAGATCCTATATATATATATATATATTATATATATATATATATATATATATATATATATATATATATATATATATATATATATATATACACACACATATATATATATGCAATATATACACATATATATATGCAAAACAAAATGGTTATATTAAATGCATGCTGAAAATAGAAAATAGAGTTAAAAATCTACGTTTCGACCTTAGGTCTTCTTCAGGAAATATCTAAAAGAGAAAAAAAACAAGTTAGCATATATATATGCTTCCTTAGATAGATATCCTTCTTCCCTCTCCTTAACCCCCAACCCCATTACTCCTACATCCTCACCCTCTTTTTCTATTCCTACCCCTGCCTGCCGATACACCATGCCAATATAATCAACCTTCCTCACAATTTGTTCACCTCATCCCTACCCCACCTACACTTGCTTCCTCACACAAGCAACTACCCTGACTCACACTTCACTAACTGTAACTCCTCCCCCTCCCCACTGAGGCACTCTCTACCCACTCCCTCTCTCACCCAAATTTTGCTACCCTGTATCTTTCTTTCACCCTCCCCTGGACAAGGCCCCCGGGTTGCTCTTCCATTAATTGCACAATAATAGTAAGTTGTTCTAATATTAGTATGTCTCTTTTTTTTATTTCTAGCTTTGTTAGACCATACCCCCAGGTATACATTGTACAAGGCCTGCCAGATCATTGTTCAGTTATTTAACGGAACAGTCTCTCGTACTGATGCACATTTGCTTTCTTACCATACTACTATAACGTACTCTACGTGTCACGACATGGAACCTATGTAAAAGAGCTCTTAGCTCATAGGTATTAATCGAGATCTAAATAAATAAATAGACACTGTGTTATCTTACATAGTTACCTCTCCTTGTGCATGGAAATTGGACTGCTCAAAATCCTTGTGCACATTCAAAATAGTGATGCATATTCTAAAGTGTCGGTATTCATGTGCCAAACAAAACTGAAGCAGAAGTATCCTTTTGCACAGTGCTTAAATTGCATTGGACAGCAGCGCTGCACTGAGTAAAGCCCTTTTTTCGGCATGAATAGGCCATATAATATATAAAACAAAAGGGAGAGAATCACACACAACTCAGCATCTTTCCATCTTGGGGTAGAGAGGACATTGAGGATCTTTTGAGGTCCCTGTGATGTCCTCGCAACCCCCTGATGGAAACACAGCCTTGTTGTGTTGTCGCCCCTACACCATTCTATGTAGTAAACAGGATAGAACTGTGGAACTGTGGAAAGAGACAACATGGTCTGGCAGCTACAGCATAGGCTTGGGGTCCAGCCAGAAGATCTAAGTTACTTACCTGCTTTGTAGTCTTCAGTAGGTCACTTAATGTCTCTGTGCTTCATTGCGGCTAGCTGTAAACATGCATAAATGCAATACATCACTGAAAACAAGGTATTGCAATCATGGCTGGGCTGCAGGATCCTGGATAAAACATATTGAAACCTCCCACAAATGGTCGATCCCTTCTCAGACTATTTTTCTCCAAGGTGAACATGTTACGGGCTAGCAGCCTCTTCTCATAACTTTTTGCACCCCCACCACCCTGATCATTTTGGTGGCTGCAGTTGGTTGGCTCCTCGTGGTCTATCTTTGGCTCATGAACCAGGGTTGCACAGCCGTGGCAAGCAGCTGTGCAGTCACTGTACCTGCAAAAATATATTTTTAATGGTGAAGCTTAAAGGGACACTGAACCTTTTTGTTTTGCATCATATTATTTCTAGTTAAAAATCCACATTTTATGATTGCTTACCTTCTATAAAATCCATTTATTTTACTGGTTGTATTATTTGCCTCCTTGCTTAGCAGAACTGAAATGCATGCTAATGTACAGTTATACCCAATCTCGTTTTGTTACAAATCCTTGATCTACACTTATCTCATATTTCTTGAACATTACAAACACCCCCAAACAGGGCAGTCACTCTTGATGCAATAATCTCCTTTACTCCATCTCCAACTACCGTACAAGATGCAATAAACTCCTTTACTCCGTCTCCAACTACCCTACAAGTGGCTAGACTATGTTGGGAGTGTCCCTAAATCCAGGAAAGATGCATTGGGAGCTGATCAAGGAATGTAAACAAACTTGTTTTAGTGTGGTAGCACCAGTATTGTGCGCAGTCTGTTTTTCAGTTTTTAAAAGAAAAAAGAATTAAAATCAAACTATCAGCTACATCGGCAGTATCTACAGAATATGAAGAATCATAAAATGTATTTTTTAAACCAGGGTCATTTTGAGGCCTAAGGGGGTTAACAGTGTCCCTTTAAGAGATAAATATTGAGCAAAATATTAATTGTTATTGCTAGAATGACCATGACAAGCAGCAACCGCAGCAACTGATGTCCCCTGCAATCCCCCTTAAATAGGGTTATGTGTTAATTCGCTCTGGTCAATATGCTCCATGACAACTGGTGCCATACTGTTAGCTCCAACATCAATCAGACTTCTGTACAAATCATTCTCGGACAATCCCAGCCCCGTAAATTTAGTAAAATAAATTCCATGAGGTACAATGAGAACTAATTGTGCAGGGAGCCAAATGAAGCTGGAGCTAGTAGTCCAGTGAGAATTGTCACAGAGCACATAGACTGGGACTAATTGACGTGCCACCCCGAAACAGTGGCGCTCAGAATGTTTTAAGGACATCAGGACCAACTGAGAGGAAAAATGTAACGTCTATGAGCCGGTCTGATCCAGTTTGCCTATAAGAATGGGGAAGAGGGAGACACATGCAGCCTTACTGATCAAGAGATGGGCTACTGTAACCTTTAATCCCCTCTTCATCCTAGCCCACACCTGCTTTCAGAAAGCTGTCAGCAAGTTCCTATATATATATATATATATATATATATATATATATATATATATATATACATACATACACATTCAAGCTTTTGGTTTGTGGTAACGTTTGATTATTTTCAGTTCCCTAAACTAATTTTACGCTAGGACACTGTTACAGCTATCCTAAGTAATTTCTCTTCCAAAGCAATATGATAACAAGCTTGCCTGCAATGAAGGTGAAAAGACCCCTCAAAAACAGACATTCAAGTAAGATCTACCTCCCTCTTGCCCTGAAATGTATTGAAACAAAACCAGAATAAAACCTGACAATTTAAAAAAACAAAAAGTCATTGACCATTGTTTAAGAACAAAAGGGTTTTATCTTGAATACTTGCTGAAATGAGAAAATGAAGTTAAAAATGACGTGCTGCTAGGGAGGATTTCTTCAGGAACCATCTGTGAAGGAAATGTTTCCCATTTTCAGCACATAGAAACATAGAAACATAGACTTTGACGGCAGATAAGGACCACTAGGCCCATCTAGTCTGCCCATTTCCCTACCTACAGGATAGGCCGCAGATCCTAGTTAACCAACAGCCTATATCTTCCTGCCCCCCACAAGAATTGCCTTATGTCTGTCCCATGCATTCTTGAATTCTCCCACAGTTTTAGACCCCACAACTTCCTCAGGAAGGCTGTTCCATGCATCCACTACCCTCTCTGTGAAATAATACTTCCTCACATTGCCCCTGAACCGCCCTCCTATCTTTATATTGTGTCCCCTTGTTCTTGCAAGTCTCTTTTTCTCAAAGATGCTACCCTCCTGGATTTTGTTGATTCCCTTGAGGTACTTGAAAGTTTCTATCATGTCCCCCCTCTCCCTTCTTTCCTCAAGGGTATACATATTAAGCTCCTTTAGTCTCTCCTCATACGGCTTCTCTTGCAGACCCTGCACCATTTTAGTTGCCCTCCTCTGGACTGCCTCTATCCTGTCTATGTCCTTGTGGAGATGGGGTCTCCAGAACTGGACACAGTATTCCACATGGGGTCTCACTAACTGTCTGTACAGAGGGATAACAACTTCCTGTTTTCTGCTGCTGATGCCTCTCCCTATACATCCCAGTAGACCCCCGGCCCTCCCTACTGCCTTCTCACATTGCTTACTAATCTTAAGGTAATCTGATATGATTACCCCCAGGTCCCTTTCCTGTTTTGTTGTTGTTACTACCTCCCCACCCATTGTGTATTCTTCTCCTGGGTTCTTGTTTCCCAGGTGCATTATTTTGCACTTTTTTGCATTGAATCCTAGCTGCCATACGCCTGACCATTCCTCCAACCTTGCCAAGTCCCTTTTCATCCTTTCCACGCTTCCTTGTGTATCAACCCTGTTGCAGATCTTTGTGTCATCTGCAAAGGCATACTTTTCCTTCCAGTCCCTCTGCAATGTCACTGATGAAGACATTAAAAGGACTGGACCCAATACTGAACGCCACGGTACCCCACTAGTAACCGCCCTTTCTTCAAGTGGACTCCATTTACAATTACCTTCTGTGTCCTGTTGTCCAGCCAATGTTTTCAAGGCTACCACCCTGGGACCCTCCCCAGGCTGGTTAATTTGACTAATAATCTTTGTGTGTGACTGTGTCAAATGCCTTGCTAAAGTCTAGGTAGACCATGTCCACAGCCCCTCCCTGGTCTACTACTTTGGTCACCCAGTCAAGAAATCTATTAGATTCGCCTGACATGACCTTCACACTGTGAACCCATGCTGCCTTGGATCCTGTGCCCCTGACCTCTAGGTACTCAACTATTCTTTCCTTCAGAAGTGACTCCATCACTTTCCCTACCACAGAGGTCAGACTGACAGGTCTGTAGTTTCCTGCCTCTGTCTTGGTCCCACTTTTGTGAAGGGAATCACATCCACCTTCCTCCAGTCCTCGGTACCACACCATCCTCCCATGATTTATTAAAAAGAGTAGCCAGTGGTTTCACTAGTTCCTTCCTTAATTCTTTTTAGAATTCTGGGTGAATTCCATCAGGACCCATTGCTTTGTCCACCTTCAGTTTTAGGAGTTCTTGCAGAACCCTTTCTTCTGTGAAAGAACTGGGACTGACCCCCTATCAAGAGTACTTCTGTTAACTGGATTAGGCACTCCCCCCCTTCTTTTGTGAATACTGAGCTGAAATATTCATTCAGTATTCCTGCTTTTCACTGTCCCCTCTGCCCACCCACGTTCATTCTATTCAGCCTCACTATCCCTCCCTTTGTCTTTCTACGCTCGCTGATGTACCTATAAAAGGTTTTATCCCCCTTCTTAACTGAGTTGGCTATCTTTTCCTCAGTTTGGGCCTTTGCTATTCTGACTTCCCTCCCTGCTTCTTTCTGCCTTAACTGGTACAGCTCTCTGTCCTGCTCCTTCCGTGTTTCCTTATAGCACACCTGTAAGTTAACTATGTACAGTAGTTCTGTTCATAGCCCACAAAGGACCGCCCTGCCCCCGGTCTCAAGTTGTTCTTAAGTTTACTGCGGTGTTGCATAGTCTGGTACTTTCATTGGACCTGTGTGTTCCTGACAGCTTGTGTTCTAATGTCTTTGTACAATATATAGTGCTGTATATGTTGGTCCGATATAAATGGTGTCAAGCAACTATCCAAATACTCCAGCAATTCAAGGACAAACACTGCTACAAACTTTCTGTTTCCCAGTTTAGAACGACTACAATGTCTTCAGTTTCCTTGTCAGTTCTGTGCATGATATATCATATTTACTTGCCTATAAGTCAACCTTGCATCTAAGTTGACTCCCCTTTACCTTACCAATTTGGCAGAATTACAGACACTATTGTGTGCCTAAATTGGATGGAAAAATTTGTTTTGTGACCAACATCAGGCACATAATCTGTCTCAGTGGCCAGAATTGGAAGGCTACAGCCTGTGATTCAAGGGGGCAGTGCAACTAGCCACACCCCTGTTCGGCCCGTTTAAGGGCTACTCTCCACACTCCCACACAAGCATTTTTTCCTTGCAACTGGAGTCTCTGTCCATCCTCTCTCCGGGCCACTCTTTCCCCAAGCGCTGCCCCCCTCCCATGTTTGTCTCCTCCCTTCCTTCCTGTTGGAATCTGCTGGCTATGTTAGACTTCCTGCCTGGTTTATAGTCCTTCTGCTTCTGGGTCAGTGCATTTTGCCTTTGCCTCCTGCTTCTCAGTCCATGTTTTGCCTATGGCTGCAGTCTGTGCTTCTGTCTCAGTTGTGTGTTCTCCCTACTGCTCCTGTGGTCCTGTTTTGCTTTTTGGGCTTTTCTGGTATGCTAGTGCCCCTCTGTTTGCAGTGTTATATTTAGCTGCATTGCTAATCAAGTTCTCAGTTCATTTATCATATTTCAGCAATCTCTCTTGCTCTGTACTAGGTGCCTGTGTGCTCTCAGTTCCCAGTTGCTGTTTCCATGCTGCAGTCCCTGGGCTCCTCACCTTAATTGTTTGCACCTGCCTTTAGTACTGGCTCCCCTTAGCAGCTATCACTCTGTCTCATTCCCCTGCCTGCTCCAGCAGTGTCCTGCCCTACTACTCTACTACATCACTCCTCACTTCTATGTTTGTGTTTATTTAGGCTCTTTTATTGCTACTCCCACTTGTACCAAACCTTATTTTTACTAATCCCACAGCAGTCTGTTTCTGATGATAACCTAATCCTGCTTTCATGGCTGGCACATATTAACTTATTTTATTAGCTGCTTGGTGTCGTAGCATCATGTTCGTGGCTTCTTTGTTTTTCCTATGGCGGGGCACTGCGGAGTCACAGCGGACATCGCGGCCCTAGGCCGCAGGAGCACCTTCCTATTTATTGTGTATTGTATAAGCCCCTGGCTCACCTGGCCTCCTCTTGCTGCTCTGCATAGACTTTATGGCACTACGCAACAAGCTATTCCAAGCAACTCTCTACCTAAGGCCTTCTGGCTCTACCCAGCCTTCTACCATCCCTACCTAATATTATGCACCTGGTTTACACAGTTATCCCAGCCTTCCTGTCTCTTGCACTACCAGCAGTGCTTGTCCCCTTCCAAGTCTGGCAGCAGATCATGTTTACTTGCTTTGAACCACACCTGCTACCGTACTGGCTTTGCTGCCTCCTCCTACCTATCTGGCTTCACAGCCTCCTCCTTTCCCACTGTCAGCCCCGGGGCTTTGCCCGGCCTCACCGTTCTCTTACTTAAAACATGCAATTCAATTCACTCCCAATTTGGCTTCCTAATGGACTTGGTCAGCATGCATTCCTGTGGTTGACAAATGCTATTTGCCTTACCTAGATCCACGAGAGGGTCCATATTGCTCAGCCTGACCTACGTACAGGTGTCTACCTGTCAGTTCTCATACAGTCAAGACCCATGAGATGGTCCACAGTGCTCAGTCTGACCGATGTACAGGTCTCCCCATGTCTGCTATCATCCATCACGATCCATGTGCGGGTTCCACACTCATTACAACTCACTCTTCCACATTTTGGAGACATGCTGACTGTATCCATTAATTCCAGATCTCAGGGCTAGCCCTGTAGCTGACAGTCTTACTCTGCACTCTGAAGTCCACATCTTGAGCATGCAAAGCTTGGGGTAGGGTCCTTCTCACCTGGCCCATAGTTGGGAATGTCCTCACTTCGGGTGGACCTTCAGTCGTCA
Source organism: Neoceratodus forsteri (assembly GCA_016271365.2). Lineage (NCBI taxonomy): Eukaryota > Metazoa > Chordata > Ceratodontiformes > Ceratodontidae > Neoceratodus > Neoceratodus forsteri. The sequence continues at coordinate 23,660,828 of JADMNL010000032.1, read as the reverse complement.
GCCATACCAATGGCACCTCTCAATGTAGCATTGAAGACTTCAGTGGCGAAGGGGTGGAGCTCTCATAGGAAGGGCCCCTTTAGCTGCCCGAGCAGGTTTGGTGGCACCCTTTAAAGCTATTATCCCTACAACCGCCTCTGGTTCACCTGGTTTGTTCTTAGATCGGTAGGCCAGCTGAGTGCCTTGGCGGTCATTACTCTCCTTCTCCGGCCTTGGAGGTTGGCACTCAGATGCCCCAATGTTGCAGAGTTTGCTTGCAACCCTCCACAGCATTCCCATTAGAAGGATAGACCGAGAGCGTTCCCCAAAATTGCAGTTCCCCTGGATTGGTCTACAAAATTGCAGTAGCACAGCCGTCACTAAATAAAACTGTCCCAAAGCCTGCAGGGAAGTTGACCTAGGCCTTGGATCCCCAGAGGTTTCCTCCTCAAGGGGTTCCTCTCCTCCATGCCAAAGGTCATAATACTAGATTGGCGTAGTTGTAGTCCCTAGATCACTTAGTTAGGTTTCCGCTGTTGGATGGAGTTGGGTGGCTGTCCCGTAATTGTCCCTTCTCCCCCTTTGGATGTTCTCTCTCTCTCCTTATGAAGTCAGGCCTCCACACCTTACAGTCACACTTCCGAGCGGGTCACTATTGATCTGCTGTTTCCTGCCTACTGTACTCAAACAATGTGACCAACTGACCCATGCTACCAACTGAACCCATACTACCAACCGACCTATGTACAGGCTTTCAACTCTGATAAGTGTTCACCACTTTGTATGCTTTGCTCGACACTCTGTTTGGGCTTCTTCTTAAGGTACCTATAGCCAGGGGAATCACTCCCGTGGCACCTCGTGGGGTGGAACCCTCCTCTAGGGTTCCTTGCCTTCATACCCCTACAGGGTGGCATATCTCATGGATAGAGGGACAAACGGCCAAAGATTATCTACGTCACACAAGCACGAAACCAGCTGCACAGGCACATTGAACAGAACACCGAATCAGGTTCCACAGTTGCAAAAAGTTTACTATTGTAAATTCTGCAGATAGGTCAACCTGAGAGATAAGTCTGGCTGGGCAGGCAGTATAGCCTAGATGTTAGAGTAATGAGCTGTGGATGAGCTTAGTAGATCCAGTAGACCTGGGTTTGATTCCCACAACCTCCACATGCATACTGTGTGAATCTGAGCAAGTCATTTAACCTCTCTAGTGCTCCCTGGTCACCTTTGAAAACAGGCACTTGTACCTATTGGACTTTACCCAGTTAGCAAAGAATAAATAAAAGTTGAGTCCCCTTCTTGGGGGACTATTTTTAACATAGAAAAACTGGAGTTGTATGTTAGTACATACAGTACATCTCAACTATGCCACATTACCTTAGACAGGACACCCCTCACTTTATCACCCAGGAGTCCTCTGTCCCACATGGAGAAGACAGAAACGTAGAAACGTTGAAATCTGCTGGCAGAGGAAGGATTTGTGGTCTATCCAGTCTGCTCTCTGAGGTCATGCATGCCCCCCCCAGGGGTCACGACTGACCTCTCCCCTGCCCCTCTGATCCCTTGATAGGCCCATACAGGGGAAAAGTCAGCACAAAGGGCTCCCACACTCAAGTGTGGGGCTGGTCCCAGTGTGCACTTGGTGTGCAAGAACATTTTGGTTTGCTTACTGTTTACTGTAGTATTGTAGATTGCATCAGACTCATTTTGCTTAGTTCCAGGCTGACATCTTCTGTTACTACAAATTCCAGAATCCCCTGCAACTGACATCACAGCAGTAGGCAGCATTGGTTTTTTAATAGTCTGCAGTGCCTGTTAGAGCTTTTATGATCTCCAATCAGATGTTTTCTGGGTCTAATTTTTTCCATGGGCAAAGTACAGTCCTCTGTGACTGTACTTAGCCTAGGGAGGACAGCAAGACCAGCAAACAAAAGCTCAGCGCCTATATAAACTGTAACATAGACTGCAGGCTAGTAACTCTCTCACTGCTGCCTTGTGCTCTGATGTCAGCTGCAATGAATTCTGGAATTTGTAGTAACATAAGATGTCAGCCTAGAACTAAGAAAAATTAGTCTGATGCAATCTACTATACTACAGTAAACAGTAAGTAAACCAAAATATTTTTGCACACATCATGCACACTGAGACAAGCCCCACACTTGAGTGTGGGGCCCTTGATGCTGAGTGTTCCCCTTTAACGCCTATCCAAACCTCTCTTAAAGTTATGCACCATTTTCGCACAGGCCAGTGCTTCAAGTAGCTAGTTCCACCCCTCTGCCATCCTCTCTGTGACATAGTAGTTCCTCATGTCCCTTCTGAACTGCCTCCCTACCAATTTCTTACTATACCGTCTGGTGTTCATATTGCTCCCAATTATAAGCAGCCCTCTAAAGTCCACTTCATTACTGTTACCCGGCATGTATTTAAACATTTCCGTCATGTCTCTCTTTCCCTTCTGGCGTCCAATGAGTACATGTTGAGGCACTCCAGTCTTTAGTTGTGTGTCCTCCCCTGCTGCCCCGGAATCATTTCATGACCTACCTCTGCTTTGTCTCTAACCCGTTGATGTCATTTTTGAGGTGCAGGTTCCAGAATTGTACACTGTGCTCCAGGCACTGTCGCATCAGAGCCCTGTACAGAGGCAATAGGACTTCTTTTTTCTGTTGTGGAACCCTCTGCCAGTACACCCCAGCATCCTGTGCACTCCCCTATTGCCTTATCACATTGTGCTGGTGAGCTGAGGCTGTTGGAGATCTGCACCCCAGATACCTTTCCTCCTCTGTAACATTAACTGTCAGCCTTCCCCGTCTATATTCTGCCCTTGGGCTTTCGCTTCCCATGTGTGTGACTTTGCACTTTTTGGCATTGAAGCCCGCCTTCCAGATTTTTGACCACCTCTCAAGTCTTTTCAGGTCCTCCCTTTGCTCATGGATATCTTCTTCAGTTTCAGCCCTGCCCCAAGGCTTATAAAACAAAAGCAAACTTTAAGATAAACCTTGATTAAGTACATATTTGATGGTGGACAACTGGAATGCTACAACTGATAACTGAGGAGCAGTTTAAATGGACTACACGGCCGTCTTATGCTGTTTACCTTAGAAATAACCTTAGTGTACTAAAGGGAAAACCTGACATTGAAAACCTAGATAATTTGACATTTCTGGTTAAACCTGTATCTACTTACACATAGCACAAAATGCAGACTCATGTTTCATCACAAATTGGTGCAGATGCATGCTGTACACTTACAGTATAGACCTTTTTTTAAATACACCTTTTTGCCTTGCCCACTGCCACCTTTCACCTGCCATCGGTCCCCTGTATCCAGTTCCTCCAGTCCCGTCCCCACTCCTCCCACTGTCACACCAGCGGGTATCCATAAGGAGCAGGACCCAGGAGTTCCAGAGGTCCAGAGGGCTGTCACAAACGACAATGGGGGGGTCACAGGGTTTTTCCTGGTTTCCTCCCGACTACCGCACAAGATGCAGTGGTGTGACAGATGAGCTCCACCTCCATGGAGATGTCCTCAAATGCCTGTGATTGGTCGGTGTGTGCGCCCAAGCTGTGCTGCCACCTAGCCACCTTCAGGTGACAGGGAAACAGTGGATCTGATACCCCAATCGAGGAGAGCTGTCCATTCGACACACTCGGTCCTCCCTCCCCGTCAACCCCCCCAAATGACCCACATCTGTTTTTGAACCCAGGTCACCGATGTGGCAGGAGGTAAGGCACTAGGCACCTCAGTCCTCCACACCACTGGGCCGGCTTACAGTATAGACCTTTTAAACTGGGTTTATTGTGTTCGCCAGTTCCATTCAGTTCTGCTCTTCTTCTTATCCATCTTTTGCATAAATTAGTTTTGTTTCTTCTAACATCGGAGACTGCTTCTTGTCACGGGGAAATGTCTACTTCTCATTTTGTGGAACATTGTTTATGCTAACCTCCTTTTTTTCACCTTTACTATGTCATTAATAACTTTTCTTGACTTATCTGGCTGTTTGCCGGACGCAGTCCAGAGCTTTTTTTTTTGTGCAGGATAAGCATTCCTTCATTCAGTACGAGTGAAAACTGAAGGCTGACCAAGCTGTCTAACTCAGACTGTTACAACCTCTACAGTAGAGATCTGTGTCATTAAGGTCACGTTATACATGTTCAGACTCCACACTTAAAAAAAAAAAAAAAAGAACGAAGCTCAGAACTGCTCTTGCTGTTTTAAAATCTTGTTTGTGTCTTCAGTTTCATCCTATCCTGATTCAGACTGCTCACTGCACCATGCCAACCACCATTTCTTATCACCAGTGACACTGACTCCTCGTCCAATAGAAAGGTCTGCTATGGAGTACTTCAGGCTGAGTTTTTGTGACCAATCAGGGCAGCATTGCTGCTGGCACTTCTGGTGATCTCCTGGGTCTGGGAACAAGCCAAGATCATCAGAAGGATGGTATGGGGGCGGGGATCAAGTATCCAAACAGGTGCTCTCTTTCTGTGATGAGGGTGGATCACTGCCTCTGCTGTAGTTTCGTTACCTGCATGGCCAGGAGTGACAGTGCAGCGAGATGTGGTGAAGTGGGAGGGCGTCAGCAAGGTTTTGTGTTGGCATGCTTGCAAGCTTGTACTTGGAGACCTTAGTATGTCACTGTCGGGGGCAAAGAAGAAATCCCAGGTGAGGGACGATGCTGAATTACTTCCAGACCTGGTGACTCTGACTGCCCACCCACCCATGGGCCTCTGCTTGGTCGCCTGCCCTCTGAGCATGACAGTTCCACCATGGGGGGGGGGTAAACCATGGGTGTGGGTAGGAAGCAAAGAAGATGGAAGGAGGTTGTTGTGAGGAGCATGGAGGCTCCTTTGGTGTGCAGGGGGTATAAATAAGGAATAAAAACTAAAAATAAAACACTTCTTAATCCATACGAACATACAAAACTTGCCAGCAGAAACAGGCCTCACGGTCTATCAAGTCTGCTCGAGCGTTGCAGCTAGCACCCCTATACTGCAGCTGCCCCACCCCCATCCCCATGCCCATTTCCATTCAATTTAACTCCACCTTCTTTTTGGATATCTCCCTGAGTAACATGAACTAGCACTTCTGTATTGATGACTAGGGATGCTTTCGTCATGGTAAATGTTGTCGTACATCATGGTATTGTCATGACAAACATCAAACACGGGTGTTTTCATGGAAAGTGCTACAAATCCTGGTGTTATAATGGAAAATGCAGAAGTCAAGCTGTTGTCATAGAAAATACCCCAACTCATGGTGTTTAAAATAAAATAGGAAAAACTGTGGTATCCTTGACTGTCATGACAAAGGAACATCCTTACTAATGACTCAAGTACATGAATGAATGTGTTCTTGCTGGAGACCGGGAAGGGGGCATGACAGAAACCTTCAAGTACAGTAAGGACCTAAATAAGATGGACTATAGCAATTTGGCTAGACCCAGTAACATTACATGTACAGGGGAATGGCAGCAAGCCGGTGTGAGATAAGTTCAGGAGGGACACCAGTAAGTACTATTTCACTGAAAAGGTGGTGAAGGGTTGGGACTAGCTGCCAGAGGAGGTGGCTTATTCTGAGACTGTAGAGGGCTTCAAGAGAGGGTGGGATGAGTATAAAGGGAAAATCAGGGTGGCAGGGGAAGGGGAGACTTGGACTTGTAAAGGACAAACAACCCCCACATCAGGCAGAGTGGATAGACACAAGGCCCTTTTCTGACAGCATTTTTCTACGACGCTGAACTCTAAATCTCCTTTGATTCTTTTATTGAGCAGTCTGTCAGCTCTCTCTAATACTGTGTCTCCCTCATCAACACTTGGATAAGTTCCAGTTTCCTGCAGCTCAACATGTCTGAGTAGGGGTGTAGGTAGGGTAAAGCCTGAGGGGTGAAGCATTATTCAGTCACTGGGCTTTTAGGGTGGGCTAAGACCTTCATTTTGTCTGGACCCACACCAAACAGTGGAGTGCCTGCTTAATGCATAGTTCATAACCTTGCCTTTTCTCTTTTTTCTTTCTTCTATGTATGCACTTTTATTTGCAGTTCAGTGAATATATTATAGTATTAAAATATGCAAAATATAGTTTTTAACATGTCATATGCTTATAACTGCCCTCCCTTGGGTATACAATAACACTTCGAATCTTGTGCTCAGCCTACTACTTCGAGCACTTCAAATGTGTTATCCATCCTCTAACCTTTATCCTACTGAATTACCTGCTCTTGGGTTGTTGCAATGTATGCTATATCTGAATATGGTTTTGTTTACCCTGGCATGTTGGTCTGGGTTATTTCTGCTCTGTAATTGTACCACACTGTTTTGTTTTGCTTGTTCTCTCAACTCTGGTCCCCCGACACTTCTGGAAACGAGCTGTTTACAGCTCATGTTGTCTTTCCTAGTGAAACATTTTCCAAATAAAATAAATAAATAAAATATGGATAAAAAAAATTACCCAACAGGTAACGCAAGTAATAACATTGCTGCACAGCCATGCAATACTAGTACACAAATCCCATATTGCATTGCATCAGATATAATATACCAGTGGCCTAACCAGAAGCAGAGCTCTGGTTACACTCTTTTGTCTAAAACTGAGGTTCAACTCATCTGTCAACATAACTCTATTGCCTTTCCACCAGCGCGACAGGGGAGCTACCGCTTGCTGGGCTGAAAACGGATGTTCAGAGGATCGGAGGATCGGAGGGATTGGCCAGGGGAGGAGAACTGAGCATCCGGTGGCTGCTCTCCTTCAGGGGAGGAGGGGATGGGTCACAGGGCCTGGCAATAGTCCAACCCCTTGCGTCGGCTGGGGGTTGGTGTGCCAGGAAGTATCGCAGCTGCAACAATTGGTGGAGACATCAGGTGTGGGAATGTGCTTGATGTTGCCCAGATGCCATTAGACATCCTCTCTGTCTGAGGAAGCATTATGGAAAAAAGACATTTTGCAGCACTACATGAAGCCTGGGATCCTCTGCAGCCCAACACCCACCAAGCCAGGATGGCACCTCTGGCCCCCAAATTAGCACCTCAGCCCTCCCCCTTCCCCCTGGAGGAAGCCCCATCATGGAGGGTAAGCCAAGGTCTTTTTGGACGGCTAAGGTAAAGCATAGGGGTAGCAGGACAGTGGGGCAGGGTGAAGGCTCACTGGACAAGGGCTGATAAGTGGTAAATAGGGAGAACGAGTCGAATTAAAACATAACCTTATTATTGTCATTTATCTCATGAGCACCGGGTTCTGAGTTGAAAACTACATCAGTGGCAGTGAAGCTCTCCTTGATCTCTAGCTCCACAATTGACAATAAAATAAACCAAATCGGGACATACATCTATTTTCCCTTATGTAATATTGCCGCCATAAGACAGCCTAGGCATTGCCTTTGTTAAAACCTGCAAGCTCACTATAATTACTTCCTGCCATGACTATGCCATGCACACAGAACTAGAAGGGGGAACTGAGGAAGGATATGAGGACATGCTACTTCACTGAAAGAGTGGTGGACACCTGCAGCAGCCTGCCACCAGAGATAGTAGGGGCAAAAACAATGTTGGGGGGGAGTCAAACATGCATGGATAGGCAAAGGGCAATACCGGTAAATAAAAAAAAAGTGGGGAGGATTGCTAGGGACCAATTAGGGTCTATTGGGAAAGAAGATGCAAGGAACAACTGGGCAGACTGAGTGAGCCAAGGGATAATTTTCTGCTGACAGGCTGTTTTTCTGTGTTTCTATGCCAGTTTTCTTCTTGCCAGCCTTCCCAAATTCAGCAGGTCTAAAACTCTGCAGCCTACCTGTAACCAACAAGTAGAACATGGACTGCATCCTCCAATCTTAAAAGATTTTTGCTAACTCCAAGTCTAGGTAAGGCAAGACAAGTTTATTTTTAGGCACCCTTTTCCAGAGGCTCAGGGTGCTGCACAGAGATGTACAAATCAATCAGTCAGTCAATCACTCAAATAAACACACAGATGATGAATACATCGGTTTAGAAACTGCATCAACCCTAACTTGCTAGTTGAAATAGGTAAAACTTCAGGGCCTCTTTGAAGGCCTTCAGTAAGCTATCAGATCAGATGTGAAGTGGCAAAGAGTTTCACAGACAGGTGCAGCCACCACAAATGGTTTGTCCCTGAACAGCTTCAGCCTTGACTGGGACTCTAGCAATAAGCCAGCATCAGTGGAGTGGAGAGGGCAGACAGAGGTATGGGGTGGGGGTGGGGGATCAGGAGATCTTTCAGGTAACCAGCTCCCATATCATGTGGGGCCTTGTATACCACCAAGTCCATCTTGATGCTCATGCTAACTTTATAAGGATCTAATAGTGTATCCAATTTAAAGTCTGTCTCTTACCCTCCGAATCTACCCACGGGCATGCTCTGTCCTGCATTGCCACTCTTATCCCTCGCTATCCCTCTCTCTCCACTGGTTCTACTCCTATAGGTCTGGCTTAATAACTCTTCCCTCCCCTTGATTTAGTGCAGCTGGGCATTCGGCCTTCAGCTCCAGGGTTTCTGCCCTCTAGAGAAGCTGTACATTTAAACTAAGAAATGCTAGTTCCATTTACCACATTTGATTCCGTCATAAAGCAGCAATATTTGTTAATAGAAAAATGCCATCACATACAGTAGTTCTTTTTTTTTTTTTTTGCATTATTTGTTTATCCCCCTCTGTGCTCCTGGCGACCCCCCACTCCTTCAGGCTCCTTACAAGTCCTCACTGATCCCCACTGGCCTTACCCAAGCTCCTTCACCTCATAATGCAGCCTGTCCCTGGGATATCCCGGATGTAACCCTTCGCCGGGCAGGTCTCCCTCCTCCGAGGGGAAAGGGACCAGTGGGGAGTCCTAGCACACTCTCAATAGGGCATAGGGATGCTGCTGAGGGAAGGAGGCTCATCGAAGGCACCAGAGGAATTGGGGGAGGAGAGCCATCATCCAGCGGCCACCACTGAGCGGTATTTCTGGTTTTCTGTGTTCCCTCATCACGCCGCTCATGCAGTGCCTCCAGTCTCCACTGGGAGCCACTGCTTAGCGAGGCAGTCCCCAACCCCACCCCAGGATAGGAGAGCAGTCCTTCGGACGCTCAATCCTATCCTCTCCTACCGACCCGCGTCCAGATCCGTTCCTGAACTTGGGTGGCGGCGTGGTTCAAGGTAAGGCACCAGCACCTCAGCCTTCTGCGCCACTGGGCCGGCATAGTTCTTTTTTAAGTAATAATGTATTGCTGGAAAGAACAACAATATAGCTATATTCTTGTCATTGTATTTCCTGCCTACATTAACAAAAGTGGCACCTCTCTGGCCACACCCACTATGACTAAATTATACATTTTGGTGTGGTACTGTGCTGCCTGGTGTTGAGGAGGGCTGGGGCACTGGGTGTGCCTTGCCTGTTCCCACACTGGTGACCTGGGTTCGGGAACGGACTCGGGTCATCGGGGTCAGCCGGGGCGGGAAATAATTGGGCATTCGAGGCACTGCTCTCATCTCCCAGGGAGGAATCCCTCACGTGACTGTAACAAAACAAACATCACCACTTCTGACACATTGGAGCTGACGGCTTAAATATAAAGCAAACCAAATAAACGATGAAAAAATCAGACCAGTGGACCTCATCCTATAGGCTGTAGTCCACTGTGTCAAAAGCCTTTCATAAGTCTAAGAAAGCTGCTGGAGCTGTCATTAACAGCGGAGTAAAAGTTACTCACCAATCTGGGTACAACATGTGTAGTACTGTGAGCTTTTTGAAAACCAGATTGATTATCAGAAATTACATTGTATTTTGACAAGTATGAAAAAAGTTGTTTATGTATAAGTTTTTCAAAAATCTTTACTACTGATGACAAAAGGCATTCGTCAGTAACAATTTGGGTAAGAAACATTACCCCCTTTTAAAATAGGGGTTACAAAGGCACTTTTCAAGTCCTGAGAAATGTCAGCAGTGGCCAAAGAGAAATTAAATAAAAAAGTTAAGTATTTGACAAAAAATGGCTTCAGTTTTCAGAAAAATGTCTCAATCATGTCACACCCAGAACCTTTCTTCATATCTGTCTTAATCAGTTTGTGAAAGACTTCAGATTTGCTAAAGTGTTGAAAAGAAAAAGACGGTTTGTGGCTGTGAGAGGAGAAAAAAAAGTCAATAGATAAGGGAGGTAAGTTAGGAAATGCTTCATCGAAATCCATGTTAACCTGTGCAAAGGGTTTGTTAAAAGTTGTTACCTGGGTAAATTATCAGAAATAACCAAGCCATCTGTTTTCCATCACTGCAGGTAGAGTATAACAGCTAGTGGTCCCCAGAAGATTCCAACTGTCAGTCAGCATTTTTCTAGGATTTTTAAAAGTATATAACAGAGTGACATAACAGTTCTACCCTTCCTGACCGTCCATCTCCTGTCATGGCACTGGCCAACCTCAGGCTACCCTTGACAATATTAGTCCCCAATAAGTTATTGTCAGAATGTTCCCTCCTGCATCGGGACCCCAACTGACTGGGGACCAGGCAGGCCAAGGACTGTGAAACAAAGGATGGCGGTGGACTGGGGGAAGCCAAGGAGCTCAGTCCAAGTGACATGTGTTGATAGGGCCACACGCGTCAGCCTGTTTAGGTGGGATTTTCCCCTCTGAAGACTACCATCTGCACACACATTAAGAACATTTATTAAATTGATTGAAACTAATTTAATCCTGGCGGGCACACAAAGTAAAATTCCATAATCCAGATTCCAATTGCAATTTGGGGAGGTATGGGGAAGTTGCAGAAAGAGAGCAGCTGGCAGAACAGCCACAGTACAGTGAAAATGTTACAGGTGAATAATTTGACTAATATTAAATAATGTGAATAAAATCTCACATTTGCACACTAAGAATATGGCAACTGCACAGGGAGCACATCAGACAAATAAATTTGAGTTAGTTAAAAATTGGTAACTAGGAGAGGCACAGGGAGCCACATCTTGTTTCCAGGTGTGTAATGGTGGGGGAGTGGATATAATACATGTGTTACAGGCAGCAGTAGTGGCAATACTGAAAAATGAAAATGTGAACAGGCATGCGTGTGTCATCAACAGCAAGGGCAGGGTATGACTCAGTTACTGCACCTTCCTAGAGGACAGGTCACCAACAACGCCAGTGTTGGTCCCAATCCTGTTTTCAGAGGTGCTGCTAGCACGACCTTCATACCCATAGATTCCAGGAGAGTATGTACCCCACCTGATCCCATCCCAGTAATGTGTTTGCAACATCTTAGCAGTGCTCCCAGGACCCTGCCAGCTCATAACAGGGAATTGGGTGCCCAGTGCAAAGTTGGGTCTCCCACATAGAAACCCAGTACACCACCCATGACACACCTGGGTCGGGTAAGGATATTTTTAATTTATGTACCTTTTCTAGATGAAATCTCTCTAACCCGCCACCTCCCTCTCCCCCCTCCCCCGACTCACAGTCCGGTGAGTTTCCCTAACAGTCCCTACTAGTGCAGGCTGCCTGACCATGTCCCCTCACAACCCCCCACCATTTACTTTAGCATGTCTTCTCCACTCAGCCTCCTCACCCCCCATTTATCCTATACCTTATCGCCTTCTTCCCCACCCTTCACCTCCATCGCATTACATACCTCTCTCTCGTACCTCCTTTCTTCACCCCTCTGCCAGCAATCCCTGTTCCTCTGAACTACTGACAAGGCACTCTGTGGCTGCTTATCCCCCCAACTCTCATAAAGTGTTTTCTTGTTATTTAACTTGTCCCTATGTTTTGAGTTATTCTGTAAGTTCTGAATCCAAGCTGTATCGTTCATTGTAATGTACCTTTGTTTTCTCCTATTGTTCTTTGTTTTCCAATCTGTGATGTGGAACCTTTGTAAAAGAGCTTGCAATCAAACGTCTTTTCCGAATCACTAAATAAATTTAAAAATAAAATGAGCTTAGTTTTCGTTGGGCTTACCTGGTTGGAAAAACTAAATATCATTTTTATCATTAGTTTTCTAACTAGTGGTACCCTAAAATAATGGTAGCAATGCACAAACATTTCTTTCTTTATATAGGTATTTATCTCCTTCCAAGCCCCGCAGCCCATCTTACCTCTGGATGGCCCTTCCCAGCCCCATCACTTACCTTCTCCTATTCTTGTTTATTTGTTCTGGCCCCACCCCCAATTCCTTCCGAGGAGGGAGCTCAGCCCCTCTCCAGAATGCCATCCCATCATGCCCAGGCTTAACTCCTTGGGCGGTGCCTCCCGGTGGGCACCCCACCCCTGAAGGACACTAATGGTATACCCTGGCTTGCCCACCAGGGTGGGGCCCCAGGAGCAGGACCCCCCCCAATGGGCATTGGTGTCAGTGAGAACAGCACTGGGGCAGAGCGTCAAACCTGGGGGATCTGAGGTTTTTGCAATGATCCCCAGGGAGGTAGGGCATGCAATGATGCTAGCGTCTTTCCTGCCTCCCACTCAGTCAGGTTCCAGCTCTCTCGGGAATTCCCCTGGCCTCCGAAAGAGGTCACCGATTGGCCGGACACTCATCCCCCCCCCCCAGAGAAGGAGAACTATTCCTTAGATGCACCATCCTTCTCCGCCTGGCCGTCCCTCTGACTCCCGGGTCCATTCCTGAAACCGGGACGTCGGTGTTGCAGGCAGTCGCCTTGCCACTGCGCCAGTGGGCCTGCACCTTCTCCTTTTCTTACTGAGCCACTGTTTAACCAGGATCACTAAAGCAGTTGGTGAAGTGCCATATTGGTACTGCGAGACATGGGGGTGGGGTGCCGGCATCTCTTCCTCGTGGACTGGGGCAATTTTCCACCATTTTCACCCCAAAGGGAGCTGGCGTGCAGTGACAAGGACGCAGAGTCTTGTGAAGTGCCAGCTATCATCGAGCAGCATCCCGGGCCTTGTGATGCTGGTTCTGGCTGGGATGCCATGTAGCCTCTGCCAGGTGGTAATTGTGATGCTGGACACAGGTACCCACCCACCCGAAAGGAAGAGAGCTGTGCTGGGAATGCTTAATCCTCTGTCCCCCTGCCTGCCCCCAGCGACCCGGAATCACTCATGAACCTGAGTTGCCAGTGTCGTGAGCGGTGGTGCAACCACTGTGTTGACCAGCCAGCCCATCCTTAGCAGTTTCTGGCAGATCCTTCCCCTGAGGTCACTCCTCATCTGTACACGCAGTATCCACAAAGGAGAGTGGTTGGGGTTGCACTAGCTCATGTTTCAGATGATCAGCTGCACAACACTTCCTCCACTTACTTAGACCAGCCATGACATGTCAGGTTTGGAGAAGGAGGAAGAACTTGGAAAAAAAAATCCCAAAACACTTATTTAGCTCCAGAACAGCAATAAAACAGAAAGAAAAACAGGCATAGTTCAGCTTGTTGTCTAACTGGTGATGGGATTATTTTAATTGTGTTTTCCTCTGCCCTCCAACTGCGTAATTTGCACAATAATATGTAGTCTAGTGGTTAGAGCACTGGATTGGGAACCAGGAGACCACTGGTGCAGACCCCACTGGACCCAGATACTCACTGTGTGACCTTGAGCAAGTCACTTAACCTCCCAGTGCTGTAGGTCACCCAGCTCTGAAAATGGAGAGGAGCAGAACCCCCTGGAAATAAGATGCTACATCTTAGCTGGGCTCACCTGGGTGAAATAAGTTGTGAAAATAAAACTGAAATATTCAGTACCAATTTAACCTCACAGGTTGGTTTCTAGAAATGGATCATAAACTTCAGTAATAGTTCTTTTTAACAAGAGCAAGTTGTTAATTACTTGTAACAAGTACGTGATGTGATGTGTAAGGTTAAGGTCGCAACAACATACAGCAGCACCAGCAGTTTGCATAAAGATTTTCAGTGGGAGAGCTTTATCGTTCAGATAGCATCTATTCTGGGGATTCAATTATCTACTAATGTAGCTTCCCTGGCATACTGCCAATCATTATGTCACCCCATTCCATGAAGCTGATTAAATAATACTAGTTTCCTTGACAACAAAAGTCATAACTGGCATACCAGTGACTCCTGAAAGGAGGCAATATACTATACACAGTTGATTAGATTATAAGTACTTCACATCCTTCAACATCCCTTAACAAATGTAGAATGCTATTTACAGTTATGGCTGGCATAAGTACGATTTGCATGTTGCCAGGCATGGAGTTTTGCACTCTGAACTCTGCATGCATTGCACACCAGTGATGTTCAGGGACCCCCTTGTAAGCATGTGCAGAACACTGCGAGGTGTGTGGGTGGCCAATGAGGCAGAGCTTTGCTGGGCACCTGGGTTTCCAGTTGGTAGCAGATGGTCATGGGATACAGCAGTCCATGGTCAGCACTACCATAGCCCCTTCAGAACTGAGTTCTTTTCTTAAGAAACACAGTGTCCTAATCACTGTGCCTGTGCTTCACTGCCCGCCGTGGCAATGAGGAGGAGGATCGGAATCAGATGGAATGGGGTGCTGCAGGTCCCGGCTTGTGCTTTGCCAAGTGAGGTGTGGACATTTTACAGGTCTGAGCCACAGTTGGGCAGGTCCATGGTGCTCTGTGAGACCAGCTCTAAGGTGGCATCCAGAGCTGCACACTGCCTCTGTTTGCAAGTGTGGCTGTCCATGTGGACACAGAAGGAAGAGCTGGGCCATTCACCAATCTTCCAGTCAGAAGCCTGTTTTAGCCAACACCAGGATCTCCTGCTCTGTGGGACTAGAGGATTGTGGAATATGGCAGTATCACCTTTACAATGGAAAACACAATGTTCTGTTAAAAAGAAAGAAAGAAAGTCTTGCAGAATCTCCCCAGGCTTCTGTGCCATTCCAAAGAGTTAGGGGACAAGGATCAAGGGGCCATTGAAGGTCCGGAGACACACTGGCACCTGCAACAAAGTAGGATGGATAGGTTGTGGTAAGTGTTTTACTGATGTCTGCACCCTACCCCGTCCGCACCCAGTGCCAGGCATAGCTAGCGTTGGAGATGCCGCAGAGCTTGGCTCTTCACCCTGCACTGTACACCAGCTAGTGCTGCCCATTTGGGCATTGAGTGTCACCCTGTACATGCCAGGCTGGGGCTTTCTGGATCCTGAGGAGTGCACAGCATGTGCAGAGCTGGCACTCATTTTAACAGCTCCATCCCCACCAACTGATGACTTTGAGGATTGAGCCCATCCCACTGCCATACACAGTAAGCTATTCTCCCCCCACCCAGCAGTAACTTGCCTTCACCAGTGGCTTCCTGAATGCCATAAATCATGGCCACACCCAAGCATACCCCTAGTCCAACTGCCCATGTAGCTCCAGGGAAGGATCGTGATCAGTTCAGTGAGGCCACGCAAGACCAATCTGGAGGGGGGCTCTTGGAGAATACAGGGGTGGGGGGGCCTTCTTGGCACCCATTTATGCAGCGGTCAGTCACAAGGAAGCCTACACGCCACTCGTAAAATGTAGGCTTTGTGAATACAGCTACAAACCTTCCCTCAGGAGCTGCATAGATGCACCCTTCTGCTTCATTGCCCTGGATGCGGGCAGGCATAGCCCAGGGAAACTCCCATGTCTAGGGGAATCTTTGCTTCCCAGGAGTTCTCTTGCACTCAGTTTGGTGATTTAGTTCTCTTGAGCTCTGAAATGGGATATTAGCGGTACTCATGAGATTCTGCCTTAGAGTAACAAATAAGCACTCTTACTCGTAAATATCCAAACCCTTGACCTTCACTGAAAACCTGTCAAAGTTCATTTGTGTACAGTGGTCATGGATCCTAATTCATCTTCACCCAGTCAATGCACTGAATAATCTCATATCCATCTCTCGGTGTTCTGGGTAGCCTTCTGACCCCATCGCAGGATGTCATGACCAGGCTGCTTCCCCTTATAGCTTCTCACTGGGACATATGGTAACCCTGTCTCATCTCCAGCAGCTCCCAGTGTCTCTGTCCCTTTAGATAGTTGATACTCTGTTATTTCTTTATGTGCACCTTGTGTGAACAATCTCTCCATGTCTGCTGGAACACGGCTCTGCAAGGAGATCCCTATTCCCTGCCCTGTCTGTCCTTGCAGCTAAATACCACTTTTTGACTTAGGGCATTCTGAGGCATTCCTTGCCTCAGCTTCACTCACTGTTTTCTTTGCAATTGCCTGTTCTCTCATTCTCAAAGCGGGGATTCTGCTGTGCAATAAAGTTCACTTTAGTATCCTGTATTATGCTGAGTGGGCATGCATTCCACTGAACTGAGCTCCTAATACACAGGGAAGACCATTGGGGATAGGTGCCCTCCTCTTCAAGCAATCCATAGACTCCCCTCCTGCACCTGATGCATGCAAGGACACACTGGATCACCTCCCCACATAGCCATGTGTGCCACCCGGGCAACCAGCAATCCACCTGCTGGGGTCCCTTACCCAGTGGACCAGACCGTGGGCACCGCTACCCAGGGATTTAGCTTCTTATCCCTTTTTTACCCTGAAGATAGAACTCCTACCTTATCTTGTTACTTTTGATCTGCCACAGATCTCGTCTGCTGTCTTAAAGTGTGATGACTGTACATGGGCTAGACTATGGGTCACTCCCCACCAGGATCTCCTTCAATTTCTTTGGGTGACCCCTCCATACACCAGGTCATCTCCTCTGAGGGAAACTCCCCTGGGGTCCTGCTCCTTCTGGGTGGTCCCCTATCATTCTCACTCTATGGGCAGACTCTGCTTGGCTACCAAATCCCCACTCTCTCAGGATCTGTCCACCAGTGCCTGATGTCCCTCCCTGAAATTACATTGACTGCAAGTACAGTATTGTGTCCTTTGCCCCATTAAGGGAGCAAAGTTCTGAGAAGAAACTGTCTTATTACAGAATGTGAAAGGATGATATACTTGAAGTGGGGGCACCTATTAGCTGCTGCTTTTTGATCTAAATGATGTTGGAGGGGCACCAGTTCAAAGATTTTTAGTTAATAGTGAAGTGCCTAGTTTGCAATTCTACTTTAAATTAAAAAAGACACATTTTCTGCTTATTTCAAAATAATAGTTCTATCTAGCATTGGAGACAGACAAAGTAAAAAAAAAAACTGAGAGTGCTCTTACTCTGCTAATATACTGCAGGCATCTGGTAATAAAAAGTTCAAAGTATATTTATTCAGAATGCAGGCACCATAAAACAGAATTACAATAAATTACAGACGGCGCTGGAATATTTCTCTGTTTTTCAATCACAGTTGGCTCCTTCTCTCAAATGCAACTGTCACCGAGGTTTTCTTCTTTCATTTTACAATAAACTTATGGATAGTTTTGGGAAAACTTAATAAGAGCCATCACATACTAATAAAATAAAATATGATTCCCTTATGTGTTAGTTGGAATTTAAAGTATTTTTTTTTTACATTTCATTACACGATGGCACTAGAAATGGAATACACCCCCTTTCCCATGCCTGAGTCATCTATACCTGCTACTGTATTTCCTGACCTTTGGAGGACATTGTGTTGCATCTTGTAAAGGTGGGTATGTATCTGATTTTGGTGCTACTCACAGCGCTTTACATTAAAAAGAGCATTAAAGACAAATGAATAAATACATAAATATAATTATAGGAAATTAATAGGGCCAATGAAGGGGGTCTGTTATGGTATGAGGGACCCTGATCATGAGGTTTGGGTGAGAAGACCACGAAGCGAAGCTGAGTGGTTCTGATTGCCCAAACTTCACTAGAGGAGTCTATTATACCATAAGAGACACCCCTTGGAGGTCCTACTAACTTATTAGAAATCACTTGAGTTTGGCTTGAGTGATTTAAAATAGGTTTAGAAACTTTTAGATTAACTTATGCTGTCCTCCCCCAATTGCTGAGGTGGTGTGCTCGCCCCTAACGCTCCCCCACGAGTGCACGCCATACACAGGATAACGTGTGCAGTGGTTCTGTGCTCTGATTGGCTGAAATCACATTAATTACTACATAATGACCTTGGGCTACCCCGATTGCCCAGTGGCCTGAGTTTGGAAGTGAACTCAGGGACACAGTGCTGGGAGGCAGGCCAGGCTGCAGCAGCTGCCACTCGGCAGTGGGTTGCAGTTGGGGGGGACGGCATTGGGCAGCCGGTGCTGCAGCAAGCTCTGCAATGTGCCAGAAGAGCTTGCACCCACTGCAGGATGTCACTGGATGCAGCCAAGCCTGTTGGCAGGTTCTGCCCATGCTAGGGGAGCAGAAAGGGCAGGGCAGGGCAGAAAAACCAGGGGGCAGAAAAACCCATGTACCACCTCCATGACAGCTGGGTTTCCTGGACTTCCCTGGGCTCTAGGTGCTGCCGATAGTGGATCTTAGTCAGCCAGCGGACAGCCTTGGGAGGAGGGAAGGATCCACAAATCACTAATGTTAGTGATTGCACATAACTCAGCCTCAGCTTTATAGCAAGGTCAAGAAAATTCCTGGGAGCATTCCTTTAAACTGCAAATACTAAAAAATAATGTTGCAGAATTTTACAAACACAGAATTTGACAGTAGAAGGAGGCCAAAGGCTCGTAGAGTCTGTCCTTACTATATTACCTCACCCCGGCCTCCTGTACTAGTGGGTTGTCACCCTCCCCTCCCTCCCCATCACATGGTGCTCCTCTTGGGGACTATGAGTCCCCTTGCCCACTCCCAACTGTGTTTAAACCCATTAAGGGTAGCCACCCCCACTACTTCCATCAGCAGTCTGTTCCATGGTTCTGCCACCCTCCCACACTTCACTTCAACTTGCCCCCCCCCGCCAACCTCCAGTCATGCCACCAAGTGATGGTGTAACTCTATTTATTTCAAAAGTTCTACAAAGAAAGACATGCTGACTTGGTAACAGCTTGTTTACAGGTGTGTTGGGGAGGAGGGCTAGGGAGTAAACAATACAAACTGTGCAAGAGAAAAAAATACAGTAAGGTGCACGAGTGATAACTACGTTACAGTTAAGCAGTCATGATGTACAGGCAGGAAGAGTAGCACAACCCCAAAATATAAGGTGCAAGGACAATGCAATAATGTACAGTGCAGTACAATATTGGGTCTGCAAGCGCCAGACTAGTAGCACATTAATACCACTCTGACTGAGCGAAGGTGCAAGAGTAAAGAATGCAAGTACAATATAATAAGGCACAGTAAGTCACAAGTACAGTACAGTACAATAAGGCACAGGTGCAATACAATAAGTCACAAGTACAATACAGTAAGTCACAGGTGCAATACAGTAAGGCACAAGTACAATACAGTAAGGCACAGGTGCAATACAGTAAATCACAAGTACAATAAGTAAGGCACAGTAAGACACAGGCAAAATACAGTGAGGCACAAGTACAATACAGTAAGGCACAGTAAGACACAGGTACAATACAGTAAGGTACAAGTGCAATACAGTAAGGCACAGGTACAATACAGTAAGGCACAAGTGCAATACAGTAAGGCACAGGTACAATACAGTAAGGCACAAGTACAATACAGTAAGGCACAGTTGCAATACAGTAAGTCAAGTACAATACAGTAAGGCACAGGTACAATACAGTAAGGCACAAGTACAATACGTAAGGCACAGGTACAATACAGGAAGACACAAGTACAATACAATAAGACACTGGTACAATACAGTAAGGCACCGGTACAATACAATAAGGCACAAGTACAATATGTAAGGCATAGGTACAATACAGTAAGGCACAAGTACAATACAGTAAGGCACATGTACAATACGTAAGGCACAGGTACAATACTACAATACAGTAAGACGCAAGTACAATACAGTAAGGCACAGGTACAATACAGTAAGACACAAGTACAATACGTAAGGCACAGGTACAATACTACAATACAGTAAGGCACAAGTACAGTATGTAAGGCACAAATACAATACAGTAAGGCACAAGTACAATACAGAAAGGCACAGGTGCAATACCTTCCAGATGCAAACACATATTAGGAGCAGATTGACACACAGACACACTCCTTATAAGGATACCTGTCAAATCTTCTTTTCTAGGTACTTCCTATGCTGTGCACCATCGATTATTTTTTTATTTTCTCAGTTCTAACCCTTGCCAGGTCTACAGTGCTGTTTCTAAGCCAAATGTAGCAGCCATCTTTTTTTCTTGAGAAAAAAAAAACAACTAAATTAAATATATATAAAAAAACCCTACATTTTTATGGAAGCAGAAGATTTCACCACCCAATAAAAAACTGGAAGATGCATGGAATTCTTTACAGTGAAAAAATTTAGGGTCAAATGTTTTGCCTAACTGTGTTTAACTGCTGCTTTAAGTTATTCTTCTGCTTAGTTGACTTACAGGGGAGCACACTAGGATGCAATGCAGTACTGCAGCATTCTGCAGCAGAGTTACTGCAGGAAACAAGGCAAAGGCAGTTAAATGCATGATACTGTTTGTTTATTGAATATAGATGGTGGGATGGGCCCGTGAGATACATTTTTCTGAAGAGTTTACAGTTGCATGGTCAAATTAGAGTTGACTCTATTAGAGCCACAGAAATGTTGATAGCTAGCGTTAATCAGTCGCCCCATGGGAGATCTGAAGGGCAACCACAAAGAGCTATTCTCAAGCCTCCACAAAACACTACAGCCTTAACATCGGGTTGTACAAGCAATGCCATTTTGGACTAGCAGTGCTGCAAGGGTTGCTGCTGGCATAATCCCATCATTCCTGCCCACCTCCCATGCTTATGCTGTCTGGGAATCAACTAAAGAGTGATGCTCTGTAGAGTAGATATCCTCACAGAAGACAGTTTAAATTCTAACAAAGTGCGTTTATCCATAGTCACACGTTCCAGTTCCCAGCTCAAGGAGTTCTGCCTTGGAACTGTCCAATAGATTTAAGCTAAATGGTTGGATTGTCCCTTGCTGGCTCTAATTAAACAAAGGGATGCCAGCTGATCGATCTTTAAAGCCACTAGGACTGCCACTAATTGGGTTGACTTCAGAGCACTCAGAAAATGAGGTACGGAGAGGATGCATGGCTTTCTGGTGGTGTAGCTGCTGGATTGGTCTAATTACAGAGCTCAAGCTAGCGCTCAGAAAAGAAGGCAAAAGGGCCATCTGGCATAGTACAAGTCTACATTTCAAATCTTTGACTCTTCAGCTGGTAATCCAAGTTATTTATGGAAAAAATATCAAGCAAATCTTAAGCCAGTCCTGTAACTTCATGCTCAAGGACTTAGTTATTGAAGGAGTGAACAGTAATAATCCTGTCAACTGTAATAACCTTGTCTCCATAGCTAATGTATTCTACTAGAGTTTCACTGACCTCTTAACCTGTACTGGTGCCTTCCCCTCCCCCCCACCTCAGCCCCTGGTCCTTCCATGGATAATGCCTGCCCCTGTCGCCCCCCCTTCTGTCTCAAAGCAGTCACATGTGGTGATGTGTGTAAACATCTTATGCAGAGCCCATTAACTATGTCTACAGGCTTCAATGAAATTGAGCCAAAAAATACTGAGGATTGCTGCTACAGAACTAGCCCCACTTGTCTTCAGAATCTTTAACTTGTCCCTAACATCTCATACAGTTCCTGACCACTGGAAGATCTCACATGTTGTTCCCAGTGTACAAGAAAGGTGGCAGTAAGAACATTAACAACTGCAGGCCAGTTGCGATACTACCTATACTCAACAAAATAACTTGAAAAAGTGGTAACCTGCCAATTGACTGAATACCTCACCAACTACTGTATAACCTCCTGTCTCCTGCACAGCATGGTTTCAGGAAAGACCACAGCACTACTACTGCCCTCCTATCGCTCACCACCAACATTGCCTTTGCCATGGATAAGGGTGAGCTCACTGGTGCAGTTTTCATTGATCTCACCATGGCATTTGATTTCGTGGACTACATCCTACTCTGTGGAAAGCTTTGCGCCTTAGGCATTACATCCACTGCTCTGTCATGGTTTAAAAGCTACCTGGGAAACAGGTATTGGTGTGTTAAATTTGGCCACTCCATGTCTGACCCCGCTGCTACCTTGTTCGGGGTCCCCCAAGGACCCATATTGGGCCCCCTCCTTTTTTCCTTACACAGAAACTCCAATCCAGGCTGGTTTCCTGCACAGCATGCTGATCCTATATGCCAATGACCTCATCCTTTTCATGTGCTCTCACAGCATCTTAGACCTAAATTGTCAACTCTCATCAGCTCTACAGTCAGTGCAGGAATGGTTCTGCTCAAATAGGCTCTGAATGAACACTACTAAGAGCCACACCATGCTTTTTGGCTCAGCCCCGAGAGTAAACATGTGCCACATCCCCTTGAGAATTGATCCTGTGTTATCACAGTTTCCTCCTTTACCTACCTATGAGTCAATGCTCACCAAGAGAAAGAACCGGCACCAGGTTACAGCTGAAAGCCATTTGAAGCGAAACCTGGTCGGGAGCTCTGTTTCTCTGCATGGTTTTTATGCACTCAGTGCAAAATAAAATATTTTTTACAGCTGTAACCTGGTGCTGATTCTTTCTCTTGGTGAGCATTGAATTGCATTGTTGAACCAGGCACAGGTCTTGAGAGGTGGAGCGGCTAATGTTGTTTTCACTACCAAGGAGTCACACTCGTCACATCGCTGGACTCTCAGCACATGTCACTGCTGCTTTTAAGGCAGTGAACACCAGACTCAGACTCTTCTTTATGATCAGAGAGAACCTGTCTAGTACTCAGCTTCCAAAACTCTCCTGAAAAAGTAGGACGTGGCCTGTAGTAATATCTTGGCCACAAACAGATACACTCACCATTGTACTCTTTTTTCAAACTTGGTTGGCTTCCTCCACCTGCCTAGCGCAAACTTACTATAGATGGAGTGGTATATAATGTTGTGACTCAACAGACCCCTTTGTCCCTTTCCTCAATTCTTACACCTGACAGCCTATCCTATCCTCAAGACCAGAACTAAATTAGGGGAAACGTTCTTCTCCTACTAAGCCCCAAACCTTGGAAATCCATCTTGGCTAGAGTCTGATTGTGTACATCTAGTCAAGCCTTCAAGTATGAGTATCACTCCCTTCTTTTCATGGCCTCTGCATGTACTTGTCCACAGGCTGCTAAGGAACACCAGTAAGTGTTCAAAGCTCTTGCACTTGCTTGTAATGCTGATTACCAACTGTAATTTATGTAACCTATTCCTGTACTTATTTGTGATTTACTGATGTACCTTGCACCACTGTCTACTAGTTACTGTATTTTGCATTTTGTAGCATTTGGTTTATTTCGCTGTATTACTGCTAGGCAATTTAGAGACCCTCCTGTATCTTGTATATTGTTTTGACAGCCTCCAATGTTGTGATCTCCCAGATCATGCCTGAAAATAGGCAGCTGTATTGTCTAGTGCACCTACCTGGTAAATAAAAACTAAATAAAAAAAAAACAATAAATGGCACTGCTTGCACTACCCTATGCCTCGCTCCTGTCTCCCTTCAACCATTAGATCAGTTCTTCCCAGATCCGCTCTCTGTTTCTCATATTTTTATGTTGATTGCGCGCATGCACAAGAAACATATTGCAGCAGCTTGCTTCAGAAGCAGGTTGTGGAGGCACGGCACTGTTGTGTCCAATGCCCCTACAGCCTTTAAAGGCATGGCTCACTTCCCCCAATGCCGTGGCACACTGCTGTTGACACTAGTTCAGCCAGCATGCTACCAACTTGTGAAAATTTAGCCGCTGCAATTGGGCCGCCTCGTCATTGCTGCATCAGCCATTCGCTGCAACGAGGGAGTGACCCATCATTGCAGGGCGGAACCGAACACTGATATTGTTTAGAACACATGGCGGCTGTCATTGCAGTTCGCCAAACAGTATTCCTGAACCCTAGGGGCCAAGGAGGTGCCCAACCCCTAGGCAGCATGTACCATCCCACAGTGTTTGTGTGCGACGGGGGCCCCAAACCTCGTCGACTTTAGTGCCGCCAATAAAAACATTTATTTTGCCAACGGGGGAGCCCACTCCCTGTTGGCATAATACCTCCCCAAACACCCAGTGCAGTTGTGCCGAGGGGGGGTGCCCAATCCTCCGTTGGCTAGAGCTGCCCCCCTCAAACAAACACTGGTGGCACGCTTTATCCCACCCCAGCATGCCAAATAGCCCTGTAAAAAAGGAAAACCTCCCTGCAATGTTTTTTTTTATTTAACCTGTAAAGAAATGAAATGGTCTCTTGCAGTCTTCCTGCTCCCTCCCGCGCCCACCCTGCGCACCTGCCCTCCCCACACCCCTCCCACCCATACTTACCTCCGAGTCCGCGCGATGATCTTCGGTGAACCGGGAACACGTCTGCACTCTTCAAAGCCGACCGCGAACTGAGGAAATGCCAGTAAGCTGTATAGTGGAATAAATAGGTTTTTTTTTTAACTTTGATGCATATCTCAGGCATATTTTGGAATTTTGGCACCAAATTTTCAACATGGGGTTTTTGGGACCCCTCCTCATGAGTTCTGGCACTGTCATGGTGTTATCCGGCCCGGAAAGGTGATTTTGCGGTCACTGTGCTCACCTTTTGGAACCGATTAATGAAACGACAGTGCCAGTGTTCATGAGGTGGGCTCTCAAAAAGCCTGTTTTCAAATTTGATGGAAAAAATCCTAAAATGATTGTTTTATGAGCGGCGTATACAGTTTGTTACAAGACGCCATAACTTCCAAATTTGGTAAATATTTTCACACTGATTTTCAACATTGCCATTTTTCCACACCTCCTTGTGAAGAGTACAGCTGTCATTTTTTACATCATGGCCGAAATGTGTTTTCGTACTTCCGGCGCAGAATAGCACGGTCACTGTGGGAAATCAGTGTTTGGGACAGACTACAAAAATGACAGTGACACTGTTCATCAGCAGAGGTCCTAAACTATGTATGTTGAAAATTTGGTGATGATACTCTATAAAATGACTGTGTTACAAGCTTGCATTGCACAGTTTGCACGCACGCTCGTAAGTTCGCAAATTTATATTTTCACTCCAGATTTTCAGCATTGCCATTGTTCTGCACCTCCTTATGAACAGTACAGCTGTCACTTTTCACATCCTGACCGACATGTGTTTTTGCAGTTCTGGCGCAGAATAGCGTGGTCGCTGTGGGAAATCCATGTTCGGGACATATTATGAAAATGAGAGTGACACTGTTCAGTAGCAGAAGTCCTAAAATGCCTATATTGAAACTTTGGTGATGAAACTCCATAAAATGAGTGTGTTACGAGTGTGCATTGCCCAGTTTCCATGCACACTCGTACCTTCGCAACTTTGTAATATTTTCACTCCATATTTTCAACATTGCCATTTTTCCACACCTCCTTATGAAGAGTACAGCTGTAATTTTTCACATCCTGGCCAAAATGTGTTTTCACTCTTCCAGCGCACAATTGCGTGGTCGCTGTGGGACATCAGTGTTTGGGACACATTAAGAAAATCACACTGACACTGTTCATGAGCAGAGGTCCTAAAATGGCAATGTTGAAAATTTTGTGATGAAACTCCATAAAATGATTATGTTACGAGCGTGCGTTGTGCAGTTTCCACACACTCTTGTAACCTCACAAATTAGTAATATTTTCATGCCACATTTTCAATACTGACATTTTTCCACTCCTCCTTATGAACAGTACAGGTGTCATTTTTCACATCCTGGCTGAAATCTGTTTTCACGCTTCTGGCGCAGAATACCGCAATTGCTGTCGGAAATCAGCGTTTGGGACAGATTAGGATCGAGCGAGTAAGGGGGGGGTGATCGAGCTCAACTGAGCTCTGTCGGGACTGCTTCAGATTTCCTTGTGGGCAGGAAAAGGCGCCAATGCAAGCAGGAGCCCAGTAAAAAAGGGCAGCCTGCAGCGCTGGGAGACACAGAATGAGCGAGTGAGGGAGGGCAAGTGAGTGAGCTCAAGGGAGCTCTGTTGGGACTGCTGAGGATTTCTTTGTGGGCAGAAAAAGGCAGCAATGCACGTAGGGGCCCAGTATGAAAGGGCAGCCTGCAGCAACGGGAGAAACAGAATGAGCGACTGAGAGAGTGGGGGAGTGAGCGAGCTCAATGGAGCGCTATCATGACTGCTGCAGATTTCTTTGTGGGCAGAAAAGGGCGGCAAAGCAGGCAGGAGCCCCATACAGAAGGGCAGCCTGCAGCGCTGGCAGAAACGGAATGAGCGAGTGAGTGGGGGGAGTGATTGAGGTCAACGGAACTCTGTCGGGACTGCTGCAGATTTCTTTGTGGGCAGAAAATGGTGCCAACAGAGGCAGGAGCCCAGTACAAAAGGGCAGCCTGCAGTGCCAGGAGAAACAGAATGAGCAAGTGAGACAGGGGGAGTGAACAACCTCAATGGAGCTCTGTCGGGACAGCTGCAGATTTCTTTGTGGGCAGAAAAAGGTGCCAATGCAGGCAGGAGCCCAGTACAAAAGGCCAGCCTGCAGTACTGGCAGAAACAGAATGAGTGAGTGAGAGAGGGGGAGTGAGCGAGCTCAGTGGAGCTGTGTCGGGACTGCTACAGATTTCTATATGGGCAGAAAAAGGCAGCAATGCACGCAGGAGCCCAGTACAAAAGGGCAGCCTTCAGCAGCGGGAGACACAGAATGAGCAAGTGAGGGAGGGGGAGTGAGTGAGCTCAGTGGAGCTCTGTTGGGAGTGCTGCAGATTTCTTTGTAGGCATAAAAAGGCAGCAATGCATGCAGGGGCCCAGTACAAACGTGCAGCCTGCAACAGCGGGAGAAACTGAATGAGCGAATGAGAGAGGGGGAGTGAGCGAGCCCAACGAAGCTCTATCATGACTGCTGCAGATTTCTTTGTGGGCAGAAAAAGCCAACAACGCAGGCAGGGGCACAGTACAAAAGGGCAGCCTGCAGCAGTGGGAGACACAGCCTGAGTGAGTGAGGGAGGTGGAGTGAGTGAGCTCAACGGAGCTCTTTCGGGACTGCTGCAGATTTCTTTGTGGGCAGAAAAAGGCAGCAATGCACGTGGGGGCCCAGTACAAAAGTGCAGCCTGCCAGCTGGAGAATCAGAATGAGGGGTTGAGAGAGGGGGAGTGAGCGAGCTCAACAGAGCTCTATTGTGACTGCTGCAGGTTTCTTTGTGGGCAGAAGAAGGCAGCAACGCAGGCAGGAGCCCAGTGCAAAAGGGCAGCCTGCAGCAGTGGGAGACACAGCATGAGTGAGTGAGGGAGGTGGAGTGAGTGAGCTCAACGGAGCTCTTTCGGGACTGCTGCAGATTTCTTTGTGGGCAGAAAAAGGCAGCAATGCACGTGGGGGCCCAGTACAAAAGTGCAGCCTGCCACGCTGGGAGAATCAGAATGAGAGGGTGAGAGAGGGGGAGTGAGCGAGCTCAACAGAGCTCTATTGTGACTGCTGCAGATTTCTTTGTGGGCAGAAGAAGGCAGCAATGCAGGCAGGAGCCCAGTACAAAAGGGCAGCCTGCAGCGCCAGGAGAAACAGAATGAGCAAGTGAGACAGGGGGAGTGAACAACCTCAACGGAGCTCTGTTGTGACTGCTGCAGATTTCTTTGTGGGCAGAAGAGGCAGCAATGCAGGCAGGAGTCCAGTACAAAAGGCCAGCCAGCGCTGGCCAGAAATGAGCACAGTGAGAGAGGGAAGGAGCGAGCTCAACAGAGCTGTGCCAGGACTGCTGCAGATGTCTTTTGTGGGTAGAAAAAAACACCAACGCAGGCAGGAGCCCAGTACAAAAGGGCAGCCTGCAGTGCTGGCAGAACAGAATGAGCGAGTGAGAGAAGGGGAGTGAGCGAGCTCAACGGAGCTGTGTCAGGAGTGCTGCAGATTTCTTTATGGGTAGAAAAAAACACCAACGCAGGCAGGAGCCCAGTACAAAAGGACAGCTTGCAGCAGCGGGAGACACAGAATGAGCAAGCGAGGGATGGGGAGTGAATGAGCTCAATGGAGCTCTTTTGGGACTGCTGCAGATTTCTTTGTGGGAAGAAAAAAACACCAATGCAGGCAGGAGCCCAGTACAAAAGTGCAGCATGCAGCGCCGGGAGAAACAGAATGAGTGAGTGAGAGAGGGGGAGTGAGCGAGCTCAACAGAGCTCTATCGTGACTGCTGCAGATTTCTTTATGGGCAGAAGAATGTGGCAACGCAGGCAGGAGCCCAGTACAAAAGGGCAGCCTGCAGCGCTGGCAGAAATGGAACGAGTGAGTGACAGAGGGGGAGTGAGTGACCTCAATGAAGCTCTGTTGGCACTGCTGCAGATTTCTTTGTGGGCAGAAAAAGACGCCAACTGAGGCAGGAGCCCAGTACAAAAGGGCAGTCTGCAGTGCCAGGAGAAACAGAATGAGCGAGTGAGAGAGGGCGAGTGAGCCACCTCAACAGAACTCTGTTGGGACAGCTGCGGATTTCTTTGTGGACAGAAAAGGGTGCCAGTGCAAGCAGGAGCGCAGTTCAAAACAGCAGCCTGCAGCACTGGGAGAAACAGAATGAGCGAGTGACAGAGGGGCAGTGAGCGAGTTCAACGGACCAACGCAATCAACATTCGGCATTGACAAATGCTTGTTGACATTGTTTTCAGTACTGGATTGTAATTCCTGAACAGTTTTTCACTTTTACAAAGATTTTTTGGTCTTTTCTTTTTAAACTGAATGACGTACATGAGTCTAAGCTTCCCTAAAGGCGAAACCTTTAGGTGAGTTTAACTCCTGCCACAAGTACAAGATGGCCTTGCCTTGGCTATATTCTAACCTTATGCTGTCCTGACCTTATGCATAACTGTTCTCAGCATGTAAATAACTGTTCTAAGTTGCTAATCATTCTCCTTCACATTTCCTCTTGATCCTTTCCCTCTTTCCTCTCACCCTCTATAGCTTTCCTCCACCCCTTCTCCCCTTATATCTCCTGAGCTCCCTTGCTCACTTTAAAATCTTTGTCCCATACCTTCTCACCTCCGACGAGGCCCCTGGGCTGATGCCATCCCTTACCTTGTTGAGTATTAGATATTAGGCTGAGTCTGTTCTCATTTTCCTGTAAAGGGTCATTTCATAAGACCCCACCCTCTCTAATATGACCCTTTGAATTCCAGGTTTTAATCAAATATGCACCATGGCATACATTGTACAATGCCACATGTACTGGAATTTCTCTAGTTATACACTCTTGTAATGTCTTGTATAATTCCTTGTTTTGTTTGTTCTCCATCTCATACTTTCCCAATATGTTTTGTTCTTCTGACGTGGAACCTATGAAATGAGATTGTTCTCAAAGGTGTTATCCAAAATTTCAATAAATAAAATAATAGCTGCCTGGACTGTTTGACTTACCGATGGTGGGTTGCCCTGGAAAGCAGAAAGTTCCTATTAAAGTTGAAAAGGTCATCTCTTTTAGGCAATTCTTTTTTCCCTGGTTTCCAGATCCAGTCTCCTGGTTCTGAGTCCAAAGTGGAGAGCTCTGGTTCCCTGGATCTGCTGACTTAACACTGACATAGTTCCCTTGAAGGACCACTCTCCCTCAAATTCTGAATTGAATGGGTCATTCTGTGACTCCTTGTATGAGGAGAAGTCTCCATACCAGGACTATTCTGGTTCTGGTGTCTGGTACTCACTGGTAGCCTAAACCAAGCAAACTACTGGGTTGGATTCTGACTCA
Source organism: Neoceratodus forsteri (assembly GCA_016271365.2). Taxonomy (NCBI): domain Eukaryota; kingdom Metazoa; phylum Chordata; order Ceratodontiformes; family Ceratodontidae; genus Neoceratodus; species Neoceratodus forsteri. The sequence continues at coordinate 23,631,336 of JADMNL010000032.1, read as the reverse complement.
GGTCCCTCATGCAGGGAGTGATTATCTGGTTCCCTGAAGGCTCACCGTGCTTCTGGTAACCACAAATAATTGTGTTATTCCACTGCAACCCATTACAGATTCTCTAATTAAATGAGGTTTGATGCTTACTGAGACATAAATACTTCAGTGTTACTTTGTACAATTCACAGTTTCTGTGTTGGAAGGGATTAGCTGGAGTACACAAAGCTGTGTACAATCTAATAAAACACTAGTAAATCACATTTACTAATAATTAACCTGGTTCTGAGAGCTGTAATTGACATGAAACTGATTGCACTTTGAGAATGACACCTTCTATTTCTTCACAGGCATTGCACTGTGGGTAACATGCATACACATTTATTGATTGTTACAGTTTTTCCCACAATATACTGTACTACATGATTTATAAACTTTGTTTTTTCCTTATGAACTCCGCAGTTGTATAGCCCACGTGCCAATATTAAAGTAATAGCAATGAAGGTAGCCATGGACATTGCAAGTGACTAATGACTGGCTGGAGGAACTTTGATTGCGGGGTGAAGCTGTTATAAACCAAAGAGCTGGGCTTAGTTTTAAAAATAAATTATATTTTTTAGTTCATGTTTTGTTCACCTCACTGGTTGCTTTTACATGTTGACCCCTTTCACTGCTGAATCAGAATAGGTATTCAGATTATTGCAGTGTGATTGACTAGTGTGTACTGGAAGCCAGCACTAAAGGGGGATTAGCAACCAATAACCTGTGACAGCAAATCAGATTGCAGGATTCATGGCATCAAATTCTATTTTAGTTCACAACTGGCGTGAAATGTAATAAAAAGTGTTTCTGTAGTCTGGTCAAGTGCTGCCAGTTGTAGCATGTTGCCCTACTATGGATGACCATGTTTGAGCGAAGCTCAATACTGCCCTCACTCACCCCCCTGCCAATGAAAGTTAAAGGACACTGTCAACCCTTTTTGCCTCATACTATTTCAAATTGAAAACCCACATTTTATGATCACATACCATCTCAAAAATTCATTGGTGTTGCTGGTGGCTTAATCTGCCTCCTTTCTTAGCAGATCTGAAATGCATGGTAATTACGTAATTATACCCAACCTTGTTTTTTTTTAAATCCTTAATCTACTCTTACTGCTCACTTCCAGAACATTGGGAACACCCCTAAGCAGTGCAGCTACTCATGATGCAATAGTCTCCTCTGCTCCCATTGCATTTTGAGTGGCTAGACTGTGTTGGGGGTGTTTCCAAGTCCAGGAAAAGTACAGTTGGGGTTGATTAAAGAATGTAAACAAACACGTATTGGTGTGGGGAACATCAGTACGGTGGCCAGTCTGTTTTTCACTTTAAAAAGGAAAAAGGCATCAAAATCAAACTACCAGCCACTTCAGCACATTCTACAGAATGCAAGCAATCATAAAGTATATTTTTTAAACTAGGTACAGTTTGACGGCTAAAGTGATTGACAGAGTCCCTTTCAGGAACTGTGCTGACTCTGCACTATTAGAGTCTGTTGGGTTGGAGACAGCATCCTCACTGCAGTAACACCTCTCATGGAGGACTTGGTGGGGCATTGGACAATCCAGTTGGCTATGCAGTGTCCTGCCGTCCCCTTCCAGACTGATTTCAGTGTCGACAGGTGGAGGGACCACAATGAGCAAAAAAATACCCTGGCTGGGGAAAGATGCCACCAATGGTTCCACATCACCCAACCCTGGTCTGCCCTCCCCCAGACATTAATGAACTTCAGTGAGCCCCAGGCCAGACCTGGCAGAGTTCTTTCATTCCATGGGCCCAAATGTGAGAATTTCCCCATGGGGTGTCAATGTTTGGGGCAGTCTGACTGGGGTGGGGCAGCCTGTGAGGCAGGTGCACGTGCCTTAGGATGGCTGCAGCAGAAAGGTGAAGTAAGGACAAACAGTGAGGAGATAATCTGAATGAAAAAAAAGTGTGTTATAACTGAACCATTAACGTTATGCTACAATATGTGCACAGCGCAGTTGTTGCAGAGATCACAGGGCTGGAGAGCCAGTAACATGTTCAAAGGTTGCTTCATCAGCTAAATATCTCATATAATGTATTTGAAGGCTACTTTTTATCATCCAAGGCTATACTACTGCCATTTATTTGCCAGATACAGTTAAGCAGTAAATACAGTTTAATTATCAATTTTCTAGTCTTCGGCTAGGACTGAACCCAAGATCTCAAGGCTGACCATCTGAAAAATGCACTACTCTATCAATAAGCAAAATATGCCGTTCCTTACTTTAGTAAGTAGGAGATCTGGAATATGCTCTTCTGCTTCCTGTTGCACACCGACTATCTTTGCATTAGTGGGAGACTATAAGATGTGGATCTTGAATTGTAAGGGAACTCCTAAGGCATGAATTAAAAACAACACCTTCCCCCTCCTTTTATACTATTGACAACTCCCCCTTTACAGACTCTGAAAACCCCTTCCTTATAGACTCTGACAACCCTCTACCCCCTTTATAGACTCTGACAACCCCTTCCTTACAGACTCTGGCAACCCCTTCCTTATGGACCCTGACAACCCCCTCATTATAGACTCTGGCAACCCCTTCCTTATAGACTCTGACAATCCCTCACCCCTTAATAGAATCTGGCAACCCCCTCCATATGGACTCTGACAACCCCCTCCTTATGGGCCCCGACAACCCCTTCCTTATAGACCCTGACAACTAACCCCTTTATAGAGTCTGACAATCCCTTCCTTATGGACTCTGACAACCCTCCTTATAGACTCTGACAACCCTCCTTATAGACTCTGACAACCCCACCTTATGGACTCTGACAACCTCTTTATAGACTCTGACAACCCTCTCCTTACAGACACTGACAACCCCCTCCTTATAGACTCTGGCAACCCCCTCCTTATAGACTGACAACCCTCTCCTTGTAGACTCTGACAACCCCCTTCTTATAGACTGACAACCCCCTCCTTGTAGACTCTGACAACCCCCTCCTTATGGACTCTGGCAGCCCTCTCTTTATAGACTCTGGCAAACCTCCCTTTATAGACTCTGACAACCCTCTCCTTATGGACTCTGACAACCCCCTCCTTATTGACTCTGGTAACCCCCACTTTATAAACTTTGGCAACCCCCTCTTTATAGACTCTGGCAACCCCCTCCATATAGACTCTGGGAACCCCCTCCTTATGGACTCTGACAACCCCCTCCTTGTAGACCCTGACAACCTCCTCCTTATAGACTCTGGTAACCCCTTCCTTATGGACTCTGACAACCCCCACGTTATAAACTCTGACAACTGCCCCCCTTTATAGACTCTGACAACCCCTTCCTTATAGACTCTAACAGTCTCCTCCTCGCAGAATCTGACAACCTCCTCCTTATGGACTTGGACAAACCCTGCTTTATACACTCTGATGACCCCCTCTATATGACCTCTGACGTCTTGCTCCTTATGGTCTCTGACAGCCCCCCCCCCGTCCAAGTTGATATCCCCTGCTCTTCTAGAAGGCTTCATAGAAACATGACTTGAGACCTATGATGAGCCTCCATATGACAACACTCATATGTTCAGCAGACTGGACCTAATAGCAGATCTAGAGGTAAAAAGCAAAACATTAGCTACCCCTTCTGAATATGTACACTTATACTCACAGTTTACTGCTGACATCAGTCAACCAGAGCCTTACAGCAAACAAGGGAAAAAAAGTATGGTTGAAATGGATGCAATAAAAACCAGAAATTGTAAGCTACAATATAAAACCACATTACAATAATAAAAGCTTTTAATAAAACTATAGACAATACAATAATAAATGAGTGGTCAATAATCAATCAATTGACAGCCTGTCCTCCTGAAGATCATCACAGTATGAATGGTTTGCAAACACTGACTGGAAATGTGTGTGCTACCTAGTGAGTACTAGCTATTTGTGCCAGTTAGTGCTATTGTCAGTGACATTAGCTAACACTCTGCACTGGCTTGACTCGCATTCACAATAATGTTTGAGGACTGGCCATTATTTGCATGTGATATATGCTGATACTGGGATGTTGGAATGACCCACCACCCTGTGACAGGAGTCCTCAAAATAAAAAGCTCAGAGGGCATACCTTAATGCCTTTGCACTCCCCACTAGGTACCTGTGATGGGCTCTGGGGTAACGGACTGGGGAGGCAGTGTCAAGATCCAGGCCATTGAGAGCGGAATATCATTGAATAGTGGTTCGCCTCATTGGCCAGTGGGCCAGTAGCTTTAGTATTCACTTTGTAGATTCAGGGGCTGGAGGATCCCTTGTATAGGTCTGTACTTGTGGCCACCAACTCTCGAATATATGAAATAAATGATTGCTCTAATGTCTCACAGGCTATCACGGGGTCACAGTTTGTGACCTCATATCTAGTTCTGTGTGTAGGCTCAGACATCCTGAGTTAGTGCTCGCAGAGATGGAGCTGCTTATTTGCATGTGCTGCTAGTACAACACACGGGTCCTCCCCATGTTGAAATGGCCTACTTCCAAGATGGCCATCTGGTGCCAGAGCACAAACTAGCAGGACCAAAATGGTTGCTTTGCACTCAGACATTTTTTCAGCCAAAAAGGTTGTTAATGACTGATCGCACAAAGCTGGGTTTAAATCTTTTGATTCAATTTGTTTTGAGGTTTCGTCAACAACTTTAAGAAATTGTCTCATCTTTTAGACAATTTCTTCTGACTCCCACAACTGATACTGCAAAGCTAGTTTCGTTGTTATATTTGCAATCTATGATTTTGCAACTATGCTTCTAAACTTCTTCCTATTGGGCAACCTTAGATACACGCAGGTAAATATAAATCTATATTTAAGCAAGAAGGCATGCCAGGGTGTGTGTCATGCTGGGATAACATCATGCCTCGGGTATGTTGTGAGGCACAAGGCCACAGGCCGAGGGTCTTCAACCACCCAAAAAAGTGATATCCCAGTGACATATACCCTGAAGTGCCTTACTGTAGTTATAAAACTGATCCATAATGTGTTTACAGTTGTATGTAGGGTGTTTTGTGGGCACTAGTTTCATCTGTGAGAATATGCTTGGATAACATCATGGGTTAAATTGACTCCATCAATCAGCTTTCAGTATTTTTGTATTCATTTTATAATTTAGCAACAATAGTCTGGACTTGGCTTCATTACAATTTTGTAAGAACATAAAAACAAGGTGCTGCATCAGTGTCTGGTCTGAAAATAAAACAAAATGTTAATATTAAGTGCATGCTGAAAATAGGAATTAGAGTAAGAATTGACATTTCAACCACAGGTCTTTTTCAGGAATTATCAAAAGAGAAAAAAGCAAAGTTAGTCACAACAGTTTTGATAACTAGCAAAATGCTAGCCTCACTTTTTTAAGATCATTTAGAAAATATATTTTTTGGTCATCCTTGCAGCCATAAGTGCTACTATTTTTAGGTCTTACAGAAATAAATTTGGTAGCTGTATTAATCCAGTCCAGAAAAGCAGGAAACAAGAAAAACAGCAAACAAATTGTGGGTGTTGGGATATCTTTTATTGGACGAACTTTATAAATGTTTTTCAAGACTAACTTTCAAAGGTTTTTTCTTTTTATTACATGTATTCACAGTTGCTAGAGCTGCTTTGACGTAGTATCCTGAGCTTAATCATATAAATATGACTCCGTGGGACTAAAGACCCCTCAAATGACTTTGAGATCTCTTCATCAGAAAAAAGAAAGAGACAGCAGGGATTTTGTGGCTGCATCTTCCTTCCTGAAGGATCAAGCCAGTATACCGCATACTCACATATCTGTTACTGCTAATGACATTTTTCCATTATATATATATATATATATTGAACTGTACAGCACCCCCCCACACACACACACACCCACACAACCATGAAAAAATAAAAAGAATATTAATCAGAACTCCAGGGTTATTGGTGCCCCCTGGGTCTTTAACTTTCACATTGTCAATGGTAACAACTTGAACTGGACAAAATGCAGAAGGTATCTCAGTTTAACATTTATCAACAATTTGCAAACCTACCCAGTTACAGAACATCAGCCTGGTACTACACTGCTGTGCCAGCACTGGTTATGAGCTCAGATTGTGGTATGGTACTAGAAACCACAATCCCCTGGTCTAGACACAAGAGTAGCATCAATTAAATAAACCACAGTGCAACACCAGTTATTCTGTTCTGATGCGCTGCGTTGCGTTGCAATCCATTCCATTCTATTCTGTTCTAGTTTCCATTCCATTCTGTTTTATTCTATTTTCCATTCCATTCTATTCCATTTCATTCACATGAGTTAGTTCTTGTATAAATTAAATGATAATTTATGACATTACTGTTAGCCAGTTAGTGTGATTCATTTCTAATTATTCCAAATACTCTAATAACCATAAGAGGGTGCCTCATGTAAACAGTTCTAACATTTTCAAGTTCTAAATTCAGTTGGTACAGTCCATTTCTTATGCTGTATATGGGTTTATCTAATGTTTTGCAAAGTAAAACATATGAATTTGTTTGTTTGTTTCAAAAGTTTCACCAGGAAAGACACACTGAACTGCTAACAGCTCATTCCCAGCTGCGTCCTGGGGGTGAGGGGGGAAATGGAGACAGATCCTGAGGTGGAAAACTGAATAGTACTAACATCACTAAAACAGAAATCGTATAGGGCAATACTGTAAATCAGAGGAGCATGGTCATAAACACTGAAGACGTTGCAGTACAATGAATACAACTACTCAAACAAGTATTGCCTGGGGACGAGGGGAGCAAAATGGTCAGGGCAATACTAGTAGAAGGGAAGGAAGTCAAGAGGTAGAGAGTCATGGACTGTTGCAGGTGGGAGTAGAAAGGTCACAAAGAAGAGACTTAAGGAGCAGATGACGCATTTGGGAAAATGTTTGGAAAACATAATATTTAGACATAGTTCTGCCTGTCTTTCATTTATCTTCTATAAACTTCGGCTCTTCGTTAGTTATTACTGAAGAAATTCCCACAAAAACAAGATCTTTATCCCTTAGAGTTCACGTGCCTCTATAGCTTATCCCTATTTGAAATTCTAATGTTCTGTTGTGACATCACAGTCTGTTGCCATGGTAATAACTGTGATGTCACAAGCAAAGTATTATGGTATCAGGTTGGGAAGAAGCAAAATGGAGCTGAGGAACTCTCAAGCAACAGCTCTCCTGTTTTTCATGCATATGACCTCAGTAATAAGTAACGAGGATAAGAAATACAGAGACAATAAGAAATATAGACTAATTTGTGTCTAAATATGTTTTGCAAAGTTCTTTTAGAGGCGTCAGTGGCTCTTTAAAGTGTTTCATTTCTAAGAACTTTTCAGCATGATTTATTATATGTCTGTACGTACAGTTCCAGCATTTCTGAAGGTTATTAGAGTTTCTTTTCAAGTCCTTTGTGTGCCAGAACGGCTCAGCTTTGCTTTACAGTTTTTTCATACAAAGAATGCGAGAAGGCACTCTTACAACCATAAGAGATACAGTAAGCGGACATATAAACCTATACAATACAGTGTGTTGAGTAGATATTAACAAAGAGCAGCAGTTTATAAGCCTCTGCAAATTAACCATCTGATTACTGCCTATTGTGCTTTGATAATCTAGTCCAAAGCAGGCAGGAAAGCAGTTGAGCCTCAGTAGCTCTGACGTAGCTCATGTCAGGACCCAGGGCAGATTTAGAAATTCACAAGGACGATAGCTTGCTGACAGCTGGCATTCAACGTATCAGAAGAATTGCCTGATGCCAGTTTTACATTGCATTTTGTGGCCATCAATATGTATTCAGTGTATGTTAAATTTGCAGCAAAAAGCTGATACTGAAATAGACCAAGGCAGCACTGCAACAGGCAAATGTTTGCAGCAGCTGTCCCAGAAGCCATACTGCTGGCAAAATGGTGGACAATTTAAAGGGGAACAGGAACACCACAGTGCTCCCAATTCATCTTTACATACCCAATGTTATTTTCTGTACATGTATCTCTTTATTTTCTATATCCCTTATCTTTAAAACCTGCTCTGCATGTAGCTCCCCCATTGCACCAATAGAAATGCATCGACCAGTGACGTCATCGATTAGAATCCATCCATGGCTCCTATGCTGTTACGGCTACTAGCAAGGGCTGCTGTTTCAATGTAAATGGAGTGTATTGAGGAGCTGCTCTATTTTCGTTAATATAGCAGCCCATGCTAGTAGCAGGGTCTGCATTAGAAGCCATTGACTGATTCTAGCCAATGATGTCAGTAGGCGGAGCATTCATGATGGCTCAATAGGGAGGTAAGGGCTACATACGGAGCTAGTTTTAATGACTGAGCTGGCATCACATCCACTTCTGGGCCAGAAGGTTATGGGTTTTAGTCAAATTCAAAAGGACAGCGCACTCTTAGGTATATAACAACCCCAGACTACCAGAACTAGGAGGTAAATCATGTAGTTTTAGTACCACTCCAGTAAGGTACTGTTCCTCAAAGCTTCATTCGAGTGGAACTAGAGAACAGGCATAGTCTATTGGTCCTGCACCCCAAACCTTTCCTCAAAGAAAAGAAAGGGGGAAAGGTTATGGGTGCAGCCGCAGGACCAACAGACTACAGCACACACTTTGTATTTTGCATTTGAATTGAAGCTTTGGAGGAACAGTACCTTACTGGAGTGGTAATAAAATGACATAATTTGCCTGTTGGTTCTGGCAGTTTGTGTTTTTTTTCTATGCCTAAGAGTGCGCTGTCCTTTTGACTTTGTTTAAGCCTGGGTTAGCCACCCCGATAGCAGCACCTCTCTTCCCCCTTCCCTCAACTACTGATACTTGCAGCACCTGGTTGGAAAAGGCATGGGTTTTAGTCCCACACCGGGATTGGGCTGATACCATTAATGCTGGCACCCGCTTGTAGTACTACGGGGATGCTGTACTGTCGGGATGCACCATCATTCATACATATAGGATGTTAAACCAAGGTCTGGCCTGCCGTTCCTGGTGGTTGTTCAGGAGAGATGTTAAAGAAACATGCCACTTCTCAAAAAGAGTAGGGGAATTTTCACACTGCCCTGCCAAATTTCACCCATTCACAAAAAATACTACCACCAGCATAACCTAATTTAATTTCAGTGGGTTATCATCTGCACCCCGCTTCCCAATAGTATGAGTATGAAAATTGGTAGCACTGTCTAGCTCTCCTTTCCCAGTGAAAAAAGTGATCAAATAAATGAATAAATAAATACAGAAAATAAAAGAGAGAGAGAGAGAGAGAGCAATACCGAAAGGTCACAGAGGGTAAACAAATGCAAGATGACCTTGATCAACAGAGAGAAATGGGAGATACACTGGTCAAACAAAATGGGGAGTTCTGTTTTATAATACAATTGAGCTGATTATGATAGTCATGGCAGGCCTCGTAGACCAGTGATCGGAATTTAAAACTTTTTAAACCTTTTACTGGATTGCATATGGAACATTACTTGGCTGTATCTTTTCAGGTCTGCTATTCCTTTCCTAGCATGTTCTACATAAGCCATGGTCTGCTGTCAATTTATGACCTCAGAGGTGAATGCCTGCCTTACTTAGATCCAGAAACAAATGATTTGATACCTTTTATTGGACCAACATGGATGTTACAGAAAAGAACAAAGTGCTCTAGCTTTCGAACCTACCCGGTCCTTCTTCAGAAGCTTTATGGCAGTTATTTTGAAAATCCCATTCTATTAACACCAGATTATGTTGAAAAAACAGAAATAATTCTCATTGGTTTAACACATACATTTAAAACATAACAGAAGATTACATCAGAGAAGCTAATTAACACCAGTCTGCTTTTAACTGAGGAGCCTCAGAAGGGCAAAGGTTATCAAGAATTCTCAACAACCAGAGAGTTCTTCTCACATAAATTTTAAAATGTCTCAGTATATTAAGAAAGCATTCTAGTGATAAAAAAACCTTGGGCTAGCATTCTCTTTAATATATGCAAGGTGAGGTTACAACATTCCAAGTGTCCTGGTGTATTAAAAAACAGATAATGAGAGACAACATCCCGAAATTAGGTATAACTGCAAGTTGAAAAAGAGCCCCAAAGTAAACATACATATATATATATATATATATATATATATACATGATGCATGATAGTATCACTTGTAAGTGTAAGGGCCAATTAAAAATATTTGTCAAGGACCCCCAAGAAAATGAGACCATGAGCCTGATAAGTGTAGATTTCAACACAAAGTCAGTGTATAACAAAAATGCACAGAATCAGTGTAAGGAATCTAAATTAAAACTTCCAAGGATGAAATCCTCCAGGTCCCCTCCTTTTTTTCTCCCTTTTTCTCTCCCCCTCTCTCTCCTTGGGAAAGATACTGTAACTAGTAGGACTGAGATATATTGTATGTGCAAGAGTCATAATACAGCATCATTCACACCAATATTAATCGTTACACAAAGGAATTACACCTTTTATGAACCCCCAAGTAAATGAGATATGCACTTTAATATGAGCAGATTAAAAAATGTGACAGTGTGTAATCCAACCACTGACAACTAGTAGAAGGGAGTAAATGTACGCAATATGTGAAAACTCAGTGTCCTAGCCACATAACAGTTGTCCCATGCCACGCTCCCCACACACAGATGTGTGTACATACACCACACCACACACACACACACACACACACACACACACCTGCACACCCCACATAACCACAACACACAACAAATATAACAAACACAACCCACACATACCACACCGCACCGTGCACACACAAACAAAACACACACACCCCATACCCACAACACACAAAAACACAACACATGCAAAACACACACAAACACACACATACATACATACGTCAGTACACACACATACTCACCACAGTGTTAAAGTGAGAAGTCAACACGTAGATAATCATAAACTTACAAAATCAAAGGCCTGCTGAAGAACTAAAGTATTCATGTCCATCTTTTAAAGTAAAGGTCTATGTAAGTTTAGAGGCACGTGGAGAGAGTTTAACATTTAGCTTGGCCTCAGTTTGGTAATGTGTCTCATAGACCTCGACTGAGGTTAACATTCCATCTCTGATATCTGCAGGTGATGAATTCTATTAAAGTCAAACACAATCAGTGTGGAGATTCAGCACCCTTGTGGAAACTGCAGTTTTTATATGGAAGGATCACCCTTAGTAATGTGCCGAGAGTAGCTGTCTGCAAGTTATTCCATTTTTTTTTTTGTTAGAAAAGCTGCCTTTAGAGCAAACTCATTTGGTATGAAGGTGCACTCCACAAGCCCCCACTAAAGATGAAAGATTCGAGTATTTTACTGGAAAAGGCTCCAGGTCTTCTGTGAACTGTGCAATCTAATTCTCTTGATCTTGTGTTGAAGCTATTGCTGGCCTTGCCAGCCAGTAGTCTGTATGATGAGGCCTAAGCTTTTTTTTCTTATTTTGCAAAAATAAAATACAGTCAGTAGTAACCCAACAATTGATTTTTGTTCCTGAATTATTCATGGACTGTGGCTTTTTTTTTTTTTTTTTTAGAAGCACAGAAACATAGAAAAATGATGGCAAACAGAAGACCAGGGTCCATCTTATCTGCCCATTTGCTACCTATCTACACACCACTTGCTAAAGCACCTGTATTATATGGTTTTACTTGTCATCTATGTACTTCCCATGCTCTCTTGAAGCCCGTCACTGTTTCAGTGGTTACTACCTCTCCTGGGAGGCTGTTCCAGCTGTCCACCACTCTTTTGGTAAAGACATACTTCCTCATGCCCCTCCTGATACCGCCCCCCGCCAGTTTATATTTGTGCTCAGTAGTAGTGATATGACTGCAGTTCTTCAATAGGCTCCCATGATCTACCTTGTCCACCCCTTTTATGTATTTAAAGGGAACATCCACTCAACCTACTGTCTGTATACCTGTGTAGTTTGTAGGCAAGAACAATGATTCCCTCTCTTGCATCCCACAATTTCATCCTTATTTAAATGTAAATGAGGTTGCTTGCTTCACTCTGTTTTTCCCTGCTGTGAAAGCATGTTTGTCTCCATTGCAAAAGTCATGACCCCACTCATGCAAGGCATCATGGGAGTTGATGATATGTGCCTGCACAAGTCAGCAGAAATTATACTCTCATTAAGTTCTGTTACATGTCTTGCGAAGTCTGTGATTTCTCTAAAAGCATTTGTTTCTAACTCTGATACATTTTAAATTACAGAAAACAGCAGGGCACTTACTTTGCCTTGAAAAGTTTCATGGCTAGCATAAGACAAGAACATAGGGACTGCAGAGGACAGCAACAACGCTGACTAATACAGTATAACTACTGCAGGCTTTAGCACTAAAACATCATAAAGGCTAGCTCCATGTTGCTGAGCAATAGGGGATCAGTCGGCATGCTAGTGAACTGGATTTGCGCCTGCACAGGGGACGACAGGTGCAGAGACTGACGGGGAGGGTTAGGAGCATCCACCCTGGGGAGGGGAGAAAGCCTGTACCACTTTACGAGAAGCTCCTGGTGGCCCGTAGTGGCAGTACACTTTGCGGAGTGGGTGACCATATGCCACAAGTGCATCTCCCTAGGCTGTCACCTGTGTGCAGCCACAATATTGGAGGTGGGTGGGTTGAGGGAGAAAACGGAAAATCGCCTGCTCCACTGACAGGACAATGGTTGCCGGGTCTCCTTGTGCCATGCAGCCTGGGTGAGTGCTTCTACAGCTAATCCCGTGCCATGTGCCTGGTGTAGCAGACTCTCAAATCTCCCCTCCCATGGGCCCTGGAAGGGGGGCCCACCCGGCGAAGGTATATGTTGGGCTGCCGGGGCATGGCACATGGGGGATTGTGAAGATGGCCAAGAGGAACAGCTTTGTGGGTGAAAGGAGTCCTAGACAGGCCTGAAGGTGTAGTTGGTGAGGGGCAGGGGGGAGCATAAAGAAATAACACAAAAAAAGTCATAAAATTCCAGAATGTCTTACATGAGTCGGGTAATGACCTTTGCAATGGAGTCAGGCAGGTGTTCACACTAGGGCAGAAGAGAGTAAAGCAACCTCATTTATATTTAAATTAGGATGCAATTAGGGGGATGAAAGAGAGGGAATCATTGTTCATGCCTACAGACTACACAGGTATATAGAAAATAGGTTGAGGGGTCTTTCCATTTAAAGGTTTTTATCATATCTTCTCTTTTCCTCTTCATCTCCAGCAAGTACATATTCAGGGTGGCTAATCTCTCCTTGTATGGCATTTCCTTTTGACCAGTGATCATTTCTGTGGCTCTTCTCTGGACAGATTCAAGGTGACATGTCCTTTTTGAAGTACGGACCCCATAACAGGACTCAGTACTCCAGGTGAGACCTTTGCTAATGACCTGTAGAGTCACAGTACCACTTCCTTCTGCTGGCAAATCCAATCCCTATGTGACTTAACATCCTACTGGCTTTTACAACTACCTTGGTACACTGTGCAGATGATTTGACATTATCACTAATGATGCCCCTCAAATCTCTGTCTTCATTTATCAGAAAGATTTGCACACCTCGTTGCTGATAGTTTGGCTTCAGGTTCCTTTAGCCTTCATGCATAAGCATAGCCGTATATTGTTTGGCATTAAACTTTAATTGCCTCATGGTAACACCTCACATGCCTCTAACTACTCACAGCTGAGTATTTCACTCTCTTGTGAACATTATACCATTTAAGTATTGTTGATGTTTGTAGAAAAATGTTAATATTACTAAGGAATGAGGACTGCCCAAGGGCAGGGCCACAGCATTGTACTACTGCACGGCATATCTGGGTTCTTATGTGAGTCCTGAGCTGAGCTGAGCTGGCAACGAGCTGATCAAGCAAGCTGCGCGCACACCATGGAGGTGATGCTGGGATTCTGGGGGAGGGAGGGTATGGGTTCCTTGGCATCAGTGAAATCCTCCCCACCACAGGAGGACCAAGAAATGACGTTGGTTTCTACCGTGAAGTCTGATGCTTATCTGCACTGCACGCCAGTGGAAGGGAGCAGCTGTGGTAACCCTGAGTGTGGGAATGAATGGGGAAAATTGAGGAAATTGTAGCAATAAAAATGATTACAAAACTCCAGCCCTTCGGCACAGCAGTAGTGCTGTCTCTCACGAAGGTGGTGATGTGAGTTCAGGAACGAGAGTGAGTCATCAGCGGCCAGCCATGGAAAGAAGAATCATGCATCGCAGAGGATGCGCCCCTCCTTCAGGGAAGGGGGGATGTGATCCTCGCTGCTAGACTGCCACCTGGATAACCCCAGGTGGTAGTGCAGCAAGAATATAAAAGAGAGTGTATGTTGAGACGGAGAATTGCTGTATCTACAGCAAGAGTGTGGGAGAAACTGTTCATGCCACGCTATTATATACTTAATGATTGACTACATTCATGAGTAATGAAGACCCACCTCCACATTTGGATGACATGCAATTTCTTTATTCCGTGATGTACTGGATTGTGCAGATGTGTTTAATAAAAATTATATTTACAAAAACAAACAAACAAGTGAGGTTGGACACTGCTGGCTGGGCTCTGCGCAACAAACTTGTGTGCGCTCAGTCTTGGAGCTCCTAGCCTGCCAGTGTGCTGTAGAAATGGGAAGCTGAACAACAGACAAGCCCCAGAGGGACTCAAATTATCTCAGGTGTATGTGGGCCCTGCATCCTGCAACTAGCTGCTCTCTCCACCCAGGGTTCTCTTGCCTCTACCCCTCCTCCCCCCCCGGATGTGAGTTAGGCCCTCCCATAAGTGGTATACTCATGAGGCTGGACGGTGACTGAATAAGTGCTAGAGATGTGGGGGGGGGGAGTAATCGGGCTATGCCCTACCCAGGGAAAAGGGGCAGCACCAGTGTTGGAGTGTAAACAAAAAAAAAAAAAAAAGACTGGGGAACATTGAATACAGGCCCTTTGCCCCTTACCATGCTTTTTTCAAAAGGAGCAGTTCTGTGAGGCCACATCTTGTGAAATGACCAGAGTTTTTACTCAGCCTCTCCACACCATCTTACCTTTACAGTTTGCCTATTACCATGTTTATTTTAGCAGGTGTCTAATTATTCCTGCTGGACGATATTAAACTGTTGACTGCTGCTGTCTTCCCTGGGGGCACCCCATGGAAACGAGATGCTGCAGCTCATGGCGTTACCCAGTTGGAGAAGTTTAAAATGAGTAAATAAATAAATCGCCACTGCAGGATTTACTAACCACTTGTGCGCCCTGGCCACAGAAAGCCTGAATATCCCTAAATTTATCAACTTTGTAATGGAGCTCACAAGTGAATTTCAAACATTTCTTAAAACTGTGCCTTAATTCATCCCACTGGTATCACTGCTTTAACATCCACTGGTACGATGCTTGCAATCTGTTGATTTGCATCCATTTTTATATATTTCGATAATTTGATGCTCACTGTGCTTGTATTGTTTACCGTATCACTTTTGCAAACAGGTTTAGACTCAAGAGTCATCCCTGTTAAAAAATGCAACATCAATAAATCTACAAATACACAAACAAATAAATATCTTGAGGTGCAACACAGGGGGCACAGCAAGGCTAGACAGTGGGCTTTCAGTCGGAATCCTTTTCTACCCAAACACATTTCCTGTGTTTGAGGGTCAGTGCACCCAAAGCTTGCTGCAGAGAATTGTGAGAAATGTATTTATTTCTTTCATTTTTGCTAACTTTGTATTGCAGGCCTACTGAGACAAAAAGTCCCTTTTTCTTTGGTCTAGTGGTGTGGGGGGTGAGGCATCCGTGCCTTATCTCCTGCCACGCTGGTGACCCATGTTCGCGATGCGAGCAGGCTGTCAGGTGTCAGCCGGGGAGGGAGAGGATTGAGTATCTGGAGGACAGCTCTCCTCTCCTGGGAAGAGTTGGGGATGCTTAACTGGCTCCTAGTGGCGGCTGGTGCAGTGGACCCACAGACAAAGGGGGCAGATGCAGGGCAGATTCCTGGCATGCCAAGTACAGAAGCATACACGGCTCCACCATTGGTGTCATTGCACACCACCACACCACACTCAGGGGACAGGAAGAAAAACAGGGTGGAAAAATCCGGACTGGCGAGATGATACCGGCCCCTTGCATGCACCGCACCTGGCCAGCTGGCACCTCGTGAAGCCAGAACTGAGTTCAGTGGATGCTGGGGTTAATGGGCTTTGGGGGCCAGTGGAAGGGGGCTGGTTGGGAGGGAGAGAAAGAAAGAAGCAAAAAAAAAAAGTCAATTTTTCTGGAGTGTTGCAGAATTAATTACAAAAATTGGCAGCCCACGGTGGTGGGGTCATTGAGTGTGAACTCAGTGGGCATTATTGATCCCAAATATGCACATGTTTGCTCATTCATAGTATAAGCAGAATATTGCAGAAGAACAGGATACCCTCCCTTTCCTCCTCTCCACTTGCCCACTTAGGCTTCCATTAATGACTCATTTTTCTTTAAGGTCCTGCCAGTGCCTCAAAGAAAATTTTGAAAAATATAATTGTTAGTTTAGTGGTACTTACTTAGTATCTGTTGAAGTTGTATGCCAACGGATATCAGCTCTTTTTTTTTTTATTTCGGATACAATCGGATATTGATGGTATCCGACCATGGACCTAATCACTTTGGATCCCATGTATGGATCTGATTGGGTGTGAGGGATCTGATGGTCAGATTCCATCGGATCCTAACTATCTGAAGGTCAGATCCAAAATCTAACCTCTGATCTCCAAAATCCGACTGGGGATCCAGAATCCTTGCTTGTTTAGATGGCGCTTGAGTTCGGAGACCGATAGCATAACTAACGGTTAGAGGAAACTAGGATCCCAAAAGGCATTAGCTGAGCACTACTGTTTTAGACACAGTCTAGGTTGTATTTTATATTTCTTTTATAGATTTTTCTCCCCATTATTTATTAGTGAGGACACAGGGAGCCCAATTACCCATTGTAAAGGACTGGCATGAAATTGCTGTGGCATGATTTTGCACCAGTCCCAGTTTGTAACCTCACGAGCTATATTCAAAGAGGGTTGCACCCCTCTATGTCAGCATATGTCAACTGTGCACAGGAGGGGTTGGGGTCACCATGTTTAGAACAGTGGCAATGTTGTTGTGCCAAGTGCAGAATTGTGTGATGCTCCTTGCCCTAAGAACTTTTTGGAGCAGGTGGTTGGGGCTTTGGACAACTGTGTCCAGTGCACGCAGACATGGGGGGTGGATTATGATTAGCATGGGATCATATATGTGATTAGATGGATGTGGGGAAATGGGATTAAGGAGAAAGATGCCAAGGACTGTTTTGGGAATAGGGTGAGGAAGGAAAATCCACTGGACTGCAGGGGGTGAAGGAGGATGGGCAACTGGACTACCAGGGGAGCAGAAGAGGGACTGAATGAATGTTAACTCATGCTTGCCCACAGGCAGGCAAAATTATAGGTCATGCAAGTGTGTGTGTGGGGGGTAT
Organism: Neoceratodus forsteri; assembly: GCA_016271365.2. Classification (NCBI taxonomy): domain Eukaryota; kingdom Metazoa; phylum Chordata; order Ceratodontiformes; family Ceratodontidae; genus Neoceratodus; species Neoceratodus forsteri. The sequence continues at coordinate 23,613,892 of JADMNL010000032.1, read as the reverse complement.
GTGCCTGTTGCATTCTACCATGCAGATCTGTGCAAGACACTGCATTATAGGCAGATGTATATGAACAATTATAAAATGGGTAAAAGAAACCAAGACCTGTGATTGGTCAGATGTGATAACATGATGATGCATTAGTTCAGCACAACAACACAGGCAGAAATACTTTCCAAACCCCATTACTTAGTTTTTAAAATAAACACCAGTACAGCCATTCTATAATTGCAATAACACATGACAGGATGTGCATAACTGTGGGGTAATGGCACTTCTCAGGTGCGTAAGGCACTCGGCATTGCCTCGTGCCTCACTTCGCAAGGCGTACCATTATCCCACAATAAATATGCACTGTCATGCCTTCCTGCTTAGTTTGCACTGTGGCTGTATGCAAACCCAGTTTATGCAGGTTTGCATCCAGCAACAATCTGAATGCCTAATCTACATTCTGACATAGGCAGTGTGGGACTCCCCCTTCCCACCTTGCATAAATAAAGTGTTCAGTCTAGCAATTTTGTGGGTTGGTGCAATAAGTATACTTCTTTATGCAGCCTGCTGTGCAGCCCAGAAAACTGAGACTGAGAATCAGGTCCAGGACCTTTAACCCTTGGAGTGCATCCATCCCAACATCTTATCCCCCACATGAAGTCATAATCTCTGTTATGACATCAAAATCTGTTGCCATGCGAATGACTGATGTCACAAGCTGAGCAATATGACCTCAGGTGGAGAATACGCAGCTGGAATAAATAAACTCTTAAGGAACAAAGATCCTGTTTTCATGCAAATGACCTCAGTAATAAATAACTGGCAGGGGGACTACAGAACTAAAGTGAAATAGTAGCCAAGCAGTGCCAGCATCAGCAGACACCTCAAATGGTAAAGGGGGGTGCATATACATAACTGGTTTTCAAGATCAGAAAGACAGAAGAAAAGTATGACAGAGAGATATATACAGTATACAGAAGGAGGACGGGGATAAAAAAATATGAATTGTGAATGTTGCTCTTCTCTTTCAGTTTGAAAAGTGCTTTTTGTAAAAACTGCAGTCATCAGAAGAAGTGCATTTAGGCCTGAAAGGAAGAAGGAGAAAGAGAAGGAGGAGAAGAAGAAGAACAACTTATATAGCGTTTTTCATACACATTGTATCCTAAAGCGCTTTACAAGCAATGACAGACTGGTAGCAAAGTGACCATGAATGTGTAGAGGCAGCCATTTTGCACATCAACACCCATACACAGCCTTGAACAATTGCATGAACCTGTTTTATGAAAATGGGAGTATTGGCCAGGACACTGGGTAAAATCCCCATCTCTTGTGGGTTGTACATAGTCTTTGCTTGTTTTAACTGGTGTATTTGGACTAACCAATGCCATTTTTATTTGCAACATGGATGTAAGCCCCCCTTACGGGCTTACCTGGATAGGCTTTGGCCCCGCTCCTCTGTTGCCCCCCCCAGTGACTCCGGGGGGCTATGGACCTTGTGCTCCTGGTGTCTTCACAGCTGCAGCCACCTTCAGATTTGGATCCTCGGTCCATGTTCTGATGGGGCTGAGGTCTGATTGCTGCCTAAGTGTCTTCAGGCACATAAAAGATATTTAAATGGTCCTGGGGAACAGAGCAAGCCCAGAACCAAAAATGCAAATAATGAAGATGGCCTGTGCAGTACTGGGCATGCGTAGCCGCCCCAGAGTAAAACTTAAAGAGCCGTGGCTTCATAGCAAAGGGTTCGGCTGTGGCCAATAATAAATGCTATCCCCGGCTCCAGGTCAGTCAGCGCAGCTGGGGAATCGGGGAGAAAATCAATCAGTCAAACTTTATTTAACCAGGCTTTACACCTTTGAGCGAGCTCATTTGCAAGGTGGTCCTGGATGGCACAGATACATAAAATATATATTAACAATGCAAAGCAAAGAGAGTATTTACAATAATACATGAGGAAAAGTACAGGTCATGGTTCCACCTTATTGTACAATAAAGGAATCCCAAAGCGCTTTACAAGCAATGACAGACTGGTAGCAAAGTGACCATGAATGTGTAGAGGCAGCCATTTTGCACATCAACACCCATACACAGCCTTGAACAATTGCATTAACCTGTTTTATGGAAATGGGAGTAGTGGCCAGGACACTGGGTAACATTCGACACTGTGGACCATGAACTGCTACTCTCATCCCTACACTCCATTGGTCTAGATCCATCCTCCCTTAAGTGGTTCAGATGCTACCTCTCCGGTAGATCACAGCAGGTAAAAGCTGAAGGTGACCTCTCCCCATTAAGACCACTGTCAAGAGGAGTCCCCCAAGGCTCTATTCTGGGTCCTATCCTTTTTGCCATTTATATAAATAAAATTGATTCAACCCTTACCAAGTCCTCAGTACATCTCTTTGCTGGTAACACACTGTACTGTATGTCAGCAACCCTTCACCCAAAGTTGCTCATGAAATCCTTCAAGCAGAATTCTCCGTTACAACATCAGCTTCTCGAGAAAAAGCTTCTGCTAAATGCAAAGAAAACAAAAGCAATGATGTTCACAACCCAAACCTCCACCAACACATCCTCTTCAATCAGTCTCCCCCAGCTATGCACTATACTTGGAGAAAATCTGGAGTATGTTGAAAATTTCAAATACCTAGGTGTGTGGATTGACAACAGACTTGACTTTACTCAGCATCTAGAACAACTGCTGAAAAAGCTTCGCCTAAGGCTTGGCCTCCTCTATAGATTAAAACCCTTCCTTAATAAAGATTCAAAGATGAGATTAGTCCAGGCCATCTTTCTATCAGTCATTGACTTACAGACTTCCTCTATAGTCACTGCCCCACTCCCTACCTTTAAAAGTTGGATACCTTATACCATAGAGCAACAAGGTTCATTACAGACCTATCATATAATACTCACCATTGTCTCTCTATGATGCAATTGGATGGGTTTCCTTCATGTCAGGAGGAGCAGAAATGCAGCTCTATGGATCTACAGAGCTTTATCAAAAAACTTCCAAGCTATATCCTGGACTGCTTCAACCTGACCACTCCAGCTCCTATGCCCTAAGAAGCACAATATCATCCTGCTCAAATTGCCCAAAGTCAACACCAAAATAGGGAGGGCAGCAATCAGCTATTCTCTAGCCATAGCATGGAACACCCTACAAAATCCCTAAAACTGTCCATTATCATTCCATTTACATCCTTCAAGCAGCACTGTACAGCCTTCTTCACAGAGAAATGCAGTTGTTACCGCTAGAGATAGACTAGTCATCCCACAAAACCATATTCCAATCACATATGGCATATTCCTTCCAGCCAGACACCGCCAGTATATGGCACCCAATATTCCCTTCACCATCCTTGTACTCATTATGTGAGTGACTGTCATGGCCCTCATTGTGATACATATGTACTGTACATATTGTAGATGTTAGTTTAACTTTCTCTTGCCAGTCTTTAACATGTGAATTCTCTGTATATTATTGTGTTATAAATAACATTTTCTTTTTTCTGTATGTATAACTGTCTCATAAGTATGTGATGTAATTGCTGTGCATCAACTTGAACCTTGACCTTATCAGGTCCATCTTGTAAATGAGCCTTGCTCAATGATGATTGCCTGAATAAATAAAGATTTGATTGATTGATTGATTGAGACACAAAAACTAATAATGTAGCAGAAAAGCAAAAAGTGCTTATCCACCTATGGTGTAGCACAGCTTGTCCCACATCAAGGTACATACTGTACTAGGAGGTAATGAGGAAATGGAGAGAGAGGATAGGCTAGTACAAGTTAGGAATATAAGGAGGGACGTAGTGGAAGTGCTGGGAAGGGGGATGGTCATGAGGGGGTACCAACTAAGATTGGAGGGGGGAAGATTCAAGAGGGAAGTCAGGAGGCATTTTTCACAGAGAGGGTGGTGGATAAGTGGAATACTCTGCCTGAGGAGGAAGTAGCCTGTAGCATGGTAAATGGTTTTAAGAGGGATGGGACAGAGTGAGGGGTAATTATGAAAAGGGGAGGGGCGGGGTGGGGTGGGGCAGCTGCAAACTGAGGGACTAGCTGCACAATCGAGAGCAGACTCGATAGACCATGAGGCCTGTTTCTGCTGGTGTTTTTGTATGTTCATATCGTATATTCGTATGCTGGAGGAGTAATAACAGGCCAAAATTGGGAAGGCTGTCAACTGTAGTTGCTACAACCAACAGAGTCATGTACAAGTTTATTTCAGAACAGGCATGATCGGAGTTGCATGCTAGCGCTTGAGTGGTATGGCAGCATAGTCAGGAGCTCTCCCACTAAATTGAATATATTCGGGATAAAAAGTGGTATTTTTATTAATTCTACACTACCTAAGTAGATCGGCTGATTTAACATGGCGTAAGGTATCCTGGGTTCAAAAGACTAGATAAACAACAGCGTATTTGTTATTTTATTAAAAGATTAATATTCAGCGCTTACTGGTTTCAGATATGCCATCTGGGAACGGTAATTCAGCGGCAAGCTCAGCTAGACAGTTCGGGAGCTCTCCATCTAGACCAGCAGAGTCAAAGGTAGATCGTACTGCCAGCAAAGGACCTATGAAAATCAATAAACAGTTTGCTCCAGATATAAACACGGATATGGATTTCATTAAAGATAAGTTAAAGGACATGCATTTAGACATCGTATCCATCAAACAATAGGCAGGCTCTCACGGGAAAAAACAGAAATTGTTGAGGAGAGACATAATATTATCGAGGACAGATTGGCTTTACTTGAGGAAGCACTGTGTAAAACTGAGGATAAATCGGATAAAAAACAGAGTCTAATTGATCAAATGAGGGCCAAGTTAGATGATCTAGAAAACAGAAACAGATGAAATAATTTGAGGCTAGTGGGGGTGCCTGAATTTTCAGAAGGTAAGGACATAATACCGTTTCTTCAAGAATTCCAGGAAAAAGAAAGCTCTGTATTGGGGGAATGATCGTGTCTATGTGTTTCAGGATTACACAGCAGATCTGGTTGAAAAAAGGAAAAGCTATAATGACATTAGATATGTTCTGCAAAAACTGGAGGTGGCATACTATGTTAAATATCCTGCTGTTTTAGTGTTGTCTAAAGGTGCGCAGGTCATACAGCTTTAACACCCCAGAGGAGGCTTGGGGTTTTATCACTCGTAACTGACCAGAGGCTATAAAGATTATGAACAGAAGACCTAAAGTAAATACATCCCAGGGCCGCTCACTAACAGCTCCACCAAGTTTCAAAAGATTCAAAGGCCCTATTTCAGAACCCCTCACATGCACCGCAGTTCCACAGGTATCACGCACCAGTCCTCGTGCCTCACCTTCTAATATGCTACTCTCGGCTGTGGAACCCGAAGAAAACAAACAGACACATATTTCCGTTTAAAATCCACTTTAAGACAGTCTAATTCCAAATTGACAGTGCTGAAACCTACAACTTGGCCCTCTAAGATATCTAGAAAGTCACAGCCCATGTTCAAAAATAAAGCAGCCTTACTAGCTTCCATTACACCTAAACCTACTGCTTTTGCTGATGGGTCGTCATCTCCTGCACACACACCCCTACTGCCGTCAAAGGAGGACTCTTTTAAAAGAGCAAATGATGCCCTGAGAAGCTCGCCTAGTCCAGTGAGGGACGTGTTCGATGAGCCATCTTCCCCGAGTTACTCCATGTCTGAGCTACAAGCACTGGTGCCCTGAATTGTAGACTTTATTTTGTATCGGAATGCTTAGATATGGCCATGCTGTTTCACCTCATGGTAAATGTTTATTAATAATTACCTCTTGCAGGAAGTGAAATTCGGTCAGACTTCCTGTTAAGGTGGGACTCGAAACTGCATCGTTAGTCTGTTCTTCTGGTCTGTAAATACAGAAAATGTAAGTAAGGGTTTTTTGTTTTCTTCTAGGTTACAAGTTTCTGAAAGAAAGGTATTCAGTTAATGCTCCTGAAACTGCCACGATTGTGCATTGAACCATACTAGAAATTTTACCCCACTGCTTTTATTCACGCTGTGACCAGAATTCAACACCTATGGTGCCTATCCTGCTCATTCTCCTTTGAATGAGGTCTCTGTCTAGTAAAAGTGAATCTCATTAGAGTACAACAATGTTCGTCATGTTTTTCACATGCCATGTAGGAGTATTTTTTGTTTTACTTGAAGAGAAGGACCATTAAGGAGAATATATTTCATTAAATTATCCCGGACCTGCTTTTGATTGTCTGGGTATGCAAATCAAAACATTCGGGCTGAAGGTTATGGTTAGGCAGTTTCAGCTTTGGACCTGTTAATGTTCTGTGATGTTTATTATGAGATTCAGTGTTGTATGATTCTCTGTTTTCTGAGTACAGGGTACTTTACAGTATATGACTCCAATTAATAGGCTTAGTGGGCATACACCTGCAATTTAAGCCTTTAATATAATAGGCTTCAGATTTGACCTTCCTAGAACAAGTCATGGAGTTTGTATGGGAGTTATAAATGCCTATCACAGTCAGTATTATATGCTGCCCTCCCCCCTTTAGAGGTCAGAGTTTAGGCTGGCAGGTTTGATACTAACAGTGAATTATTAGTGATGGCCAAGTTTCCTTTTTATTGACAGCGTACTGGAGAAAGGAAGAGTGGTAAAGTATGTATTATCTAAATCAATCTCTTGCACTGCCTAACTACAACATTCATAAGAGCCCCCCCCTTGGGGTATGATATGCTATGGGTTAGCCAGACTCTTTAAATAGGCATTGTTCTGGGATCAGTTATTCTATTTAACAATTCTTACCTTTGATACTTCTCCTAAGTTGACTACGTTGATCTACTTAATTTCTAAAATTCTAAATTAAGCTTCACTGAATTAATGTGGGTCCTTGTTTGTGTGTTGATTGGTTGCCATAGCTCTTTACCCGGCTAGTTTCACCTTGGACATCGGTTCGGTGATTATTCTGGCCACACAGTGAATTACAACCTACTGGTGTTGGAATACTTTTTTGTTTTCTAGTTATTTCGTTTTATTAATTAGTCTATTTGTATGTTATTCACAGAACTCTTATCCAGTTGACTCTCATAGTTTGCCTTTGATTGATTGTGCTAGTTAATACTAATATTCTTAATATTTAAATTTTGCTATGTCTTACACCACCCTATGTGTTGTCTCCTGGAATGTCAGAGGCCTAGGTTCACCGATTAAGAGGAAAAAAGTACTTAGTTATTTACAAAAAGAACATGTGGATATAGCACTGCTTCAGGAGACACACTTAATTCCAGAAGAAGCAGCGAAGTTGACTAGGGGATGGGTGGGACAAACTGAATATTCATGCTTCTCTTCAAAAAAAAAGAGGGACATCTATATTGATACTTAAGGGTGTATCCTTTTTTAAAAGCAGCCATGTGTCCGATCCTGAGGGTCGTTTCCAATTATTAGAAGGTACAGTACATTGAACAGGAAAAAAGTGATCATCTGTAACGTTTACGCCCCTAATAAAGATCAGAGTCATTTCTTTGATGAAATTGCCGTTAAGCTTAGGGCATACAACAATTCTGAGATCATATGTGGGGGTGACTTTAATGAAGTTTTGGGCCCGTTTTTAGATAGATCCAAAGTTCATATTAAGGGACCAATGTTGAATCCCAGGAAAACTTTTGTTAAATTGAGACTTGATCTTGGCCTTGTTGATTCTTGGAGAGCGCTCCATCCTGAAGGGAGGGATTATTCCTTCTATTCACCCAGACACCTTTCGTATAGTAGGCTAGATTACATATTGATATCTAAGGGTTTGTGCCCTGCCCTATCTGCATCAGACATTAAAAGTAGTGTTATCTCAGACCGTGGTATGGTGACTGCCCGTCTGACTATTGATAGAGATTATAGTAAGGATAAATGCTGGAAGTTTAATACTTCACTTCTTCAGGATGAATCCTTCAAGAAGTATTTAACAGAAGTTGTCTCAGAGTATTTTGAAGAGAATGATAATGGGCAAATATCATATGCAACTCTGTGGGATGCCTTCAAAGCTTATCTTAGAGGAAGAATAATCTCATTTACATCTTCCAAAAAGAAAGTTACACTTAAAGAGCTTGCTGCAAAGGAGAAAAAACTTGCAGAAATAGAATATGATTTTAAGCAAGGAATTAGTAGATCTCAGGGTAGGCTACACGAGATTACAACTCTCAAATTTGAAATTAATAGGTTACTGTCCACTAAGTCGGAATTTGCCTTGGCAGTTACCAAACAAAGATTTTGGGAATCAGGAGAGAAGGCTGGGAAGTTACTGGCTTTTAAGCTTAAGAAGAGACTTACTTAGAACCTGATTGCAGGAGTAAGAGATAAATGGGATTATTAGGGTGGCAAATAAAGATATTAATGAGGTGTTTACAGATTTTTATGAAAAGCTTTATTCCAGATCCACCCTTAAAGATTACAACACTTTTACTAAATTTTTAGCCTCATCTGATCTCCCTCACCTTAGTGATGAAGATAATGTCTCTCTAGATAAAGCCTTAATGGTGGATGAATTGGCTCAAGTAATTAAAGACTCACCTAGCAATAAAGCTCTGGGTCCGGATGGTATACCTGGTGAATTATATAAGGCAATGGGTCCATTGATACCTAAATAGCTAAATAAGGTGTATATTGAGGCCTTCCAAGGAAAGAAATTACCTAATTCATTTAACATGGCCTACATTTCATTAATTCTTAAAAAAGGAAAATACCCTCTTTCCTGTGAGAGTTATAGGCCAATGTCTTTACTTAATGGTGATTATAAGTTCTTGGCGAAGGCCTTAACCCTCAGAATTCGAAATGTGATAGCCAAACTGGTTGGTCAAGAACAGGTGGGGTTTGTTCCAGGTAGATTGGGCATGGGGAATGTTAGGCGTCTGATTGATGTTATACATTCAGCCCAATCCAGGAAAAAAACTTTAACTGTGTTATCTATTGATTTTTTTTCAATGCCTTTGATTCTCTTGAGTGGGGTTACTGCTTCAGAATTCTGAAGGGCTATAACGTAGGTGAGGGATTTATTTTTTGGATTAAAACTCTACATGGTGAGCCTTCTGCTGCGATTTTGACTAATGGGAAGATTTCTTCTGCATTTACGTTATTTAGAGGGACTAGACAAGGTTGCCCACTTTCCCCATACCTGTTCATTCTGGCTTTGGAACCACTCATCAGGAAAATTCAGTCACTTCCCGAGATCAGGGGGTATGCAACAGGATCTACAGTTAATAAAACATCCACCTATGCGGATGATTTACTTTTTCCATTGACTCACTTTAATAGTTCCCTTAAAATGCTTACAGATGTATTGAGTACATTTTCTGTTTCGTTGGGTCTCTCAGTTAACTGGAAGAAAACTCGTGTTTCAGACATTTGATGGAGGAGGGGGAGATGTCGACATCGGTTTACTAGAAAAGGATTGCAGGGAAAAGGATCACATTATATACTTGGGGCTGAGAATACCGAAACTTCTTCATGCTATTGTAAATATTAACATGGACCCCCTTTTGTTAGAGGTGGGGGCAGATTTGGCAAAATGGGATAAGCTATCAGTGTCTTTATGGGGAAGAAGTAATTCAATCAAAATGATGGTAGCACCCAAAATATTTTACTTATTTCAGAATATTCCATTGTATATGGGCACAAAAAATTAAAAAAAATGAATAATATAGTTAGAACCTTTTTGTGGGGTTCTAGACCCCTAGGATGTCTTTATCCAAGCTTAGGGCTCATTGGTCTCAGGGCGGGGGCTTTGCCTTACCATGGTGGGAAATGTATCAACTGGCTTTCCTTTTTAGACAATCCATATATTTTCTTCTTCCTTCATCAAGCGATTTTCCACCGTGGTTCGAAGTAGAGAGACAGTTATGTAAACCAGCCAAACCACCTGATTTTTTTATATAGGGCTAGTTTGGGACAGGGGGATATGAGTCCATGTATCCTTAGTTCTATTAGATCGATAAAGTTGTTAAAATCAAAACTAAGCTTGGGTAACACACCTCCCTTTTTGGAAAGCCTGTGGTTCAATCCTAATTTACAGTTAGGGAGCAAATTTATTTATTATTTAGTTTTTGTTGACCAGGTAAGTGCACTAGACAAATCCTGCCTATTTTCAAGCACGACCTAGGGAAGGGGGATACAGATGAATGCCAACTGACCCTGAACCAGATTAAGCTGTTGGTGGTATTTTTAGTGAATGAGGGAAATTTGGCCAGGACACCGGGAAATTCCCCTACTCTTTTCAATAAGTGCCATGGGATCTTTAACATCCACCTGAACTACCACCAATCCAGGCAGATGGGACCTCGGTTTAACGTCTCATCTGAAAGACGGCACCTCAGAAGTGCCACACCCCTCTCATGCTGCACTACAGTGTCAGTACTGGGATATTAACCCAAGTGCCAGATGTGGGAACTGAACCCACAGCCCTCTGATCTCCCAGCTTCAGAGGCGAGTGTGCTACCTACTGAGCCACTGACACTAACTAATACAGATTGGTGTGCTTCTGGTATTACTAATATGGGTGATCTGATTGACTCCAGGACCAAAATTTTAAAGTCCTTTAGAGAACTTAGTTCAGAATTTAATCTCCCAAAATTTCACTTTGTTTTCTACCTTCAAGTCAGAGAAGCCCTGGGGAAGTCAATCTTAGGCCCGAATCTACAACTTCCAGATGGGGGTCGGGACTGGAGTTTTATTTGTGACATGGTTGGTTCTAAAGGGGGAGTGTCTAAACTTTACAAATTTATATGTAATAACTCTGACCTTCATTTAGGTGATGAAATCTCAAAAACTAAATGGGAGTCGGATATAGGAATGAGTATATCCACAGTAGATTGGAAATCCACCTGGAATAATGCTTATCATGCCTGTAAAGAGGTGCAAGGTAGGACTATACAATTTAACATCCTTCACAGATATTACTATTCCCCCTGTAGACTGGAAAAGATGGGTTTTTGTACCGATGTTATATGCTGGAGGTGTAATGAACCTCATGCTGATCTATTACATATGTTATGGGACTGTCCTCAAGTGCTCAAACTGTGGAAGTCTGTACATGAAGTGTGTGAAATTGTTATTGGGAGTAAGATTTTGTTTTCCCCTCAGACTTTTATATTAGGTTTTTCATCTCAGTTTAAATCACTTGTTAAATGTCAGATCAATGGGATTCTGTTAGCTGCTCTGGCTCTCAAGAGACTAATCTTGACAAATTGGAAGAGTGCCAAAGCCCTGTCTCTATCTGAATGGTATACTAATATGTCTGTTATAGTGCAGAATGAAAGAATATGTGCATTGTTACATAAACAAATGCCTAATTTTTTTGCAATATGGTCTCCCTTTTAAGAATTGGAACTAGATGTCAATGTTTGATCTTGTTTTTCTTTGGCTGTCAGATGCTCCACATTGTCCTTAAATTTGTTACGTATAGCTAAGTTATTTATCACATCAGTACGCAGTCTATTGAGTAGTCCTAAAGTTATTTTCATCTCTGCTCTAGCTTTTAATTGTTTTCTCTTGTTAACTTCAACTTTATACTGTAGCTATATTCACATTATATGCTTTTTAAAGTTGTTTCAAAAATGTATTTATTCTACTTTTCTTTTTAAAATAAATAACATTTTGAATTAAAAAAAGAACAGGCATGATCATGGACTTAAAGAATCCTGGGATGGTAACGAGTTTAAAGGCCTTTTGGAAGGAGTTCCATAGTGATGGAAGAGCAAACCTAATGGCTGCAGCACTGCGAAGTGTTCTAATCTTAGGGACATTAAACGTGACAAATGAGTAACGTCTCATTGTAGGATCCCAGGTTGTGCGTAAAGAGATTGGTAATATAGGAAGATAGTTCATTAGTTGTAGCTCTGTGAAACCAAAGAGATGCATTTAGCTGCCTCCTAGTTGTAAGGGAGGGCCAACTTACCATCTCATATAACACGCAGTGGTGGATGTTAATTTGGGGCATTGGAGATGAATCTCAACACTCAGTGGTAAAGGGTGTTGATTTTACTTAGAGCAGATTTAGGGCAATGGCTATATAGAATGTCCACATAATCTAGTAGAGGTAAAAACGTCATTAGGACTAGCTTCCTTTTTGCCTCATAGGTGAGAAGATGTCTAATACGGTAGAAGACGCCTAGACGTTGTTGCAACTTTTTTGCCAACTCATTCAGGTGAACCATAAAGTTAAGTTTGCTGTGTAAGCAAAAACCCAAGTTTTTAAACTTGTCCACTATTTCAATTGGTTCACCAAGTAGAGTATGGAGCCTATGGGTTTGTAGTAGCACAGTTGCTGAGTGTGTTTGTAGGGAGATAACCATAGCCTTCATTTTTTTAGCATTGAGAAGCAGTTTAAGCTGTAACAGGTTATGTTGCAGTATGTCAAAACTCGTGTTTCAGCTCCTCTTGTGCAAGCTCAGGGGTGGAACAAGTGGTGTATAGCAGAGCGTCATCTGCAAAGAGATGCATGTTAGCCTTGTGTATATGAGAATCTATGATATTGATATAAATTGTGAAGCGTATGGGGCCCAAAATAGACCCTAGTGGCACTCCTAGGGGTAGATCTTTAAGTGAAGAAAGATTCCCTTGGGCTTTGATTTGTTGCATTCTGTTGCTAAGGTAACAGCTGAACCATTTCAGGGTGGTGTCATCAAGGCCAAGACAACTTAAGGTGGACAACAGCAGGCGGTGATCAATGGTATCAAAGGCCTTGCTTAAATCTAGGAATAATACATATATATGTTTTTGTGCATCCAGTGCGCTTTGCCAGTCACTCAAAACTTTGTCTAAGGCAGATACCATGCTATGTTTCAGTCTGAAGCCCGACTGAATGGGGTTTAGAAGATCCTCGGTCTCCAGCAATTCTCTTAATTGGTTGTTAACGAGTTTTTCTAGCAGTTTGGATAGGGTGGGAAAGTAGGGAGATAGGACGGTAATTGCTTAGGTCACACGTATGCCCTGACTTAAAGAGGGGGATAATGTGTGCTGTTTTCCAGATTGCTGGTAAGTCACCAAGTTCTAAAGAAAGATTAAAGAGATGCGTAATGGGGACGGTCAAGTAATAACCTATTTTCAAAAATAGAGGCTCTAGGAGGTCTGCGACGGCACTTTTCCTAATGTCTAGTGACAGTAACAGGTCCTCAACTAGCTTAAAAGTTGTGTCTGAAGCTAAAGGTGGGGGATTTTTGGTTCTTTGTATTGATAGGACAAGGGGCATCCTTGGGGTGGGCCTGAGCAGGGAGCCTACTAGCTGGTGAGACATTGAATGATAGGCTTGCCATAGTGAAGTGATTATTAAGTTGGTCCAGGATGTCAGCCTTGTCACTGTATGTTGCATCTCCAACAACTAATTTGGAAGGCAGTGGAGAGGATGACGAATGGCCCTTGATCTCTCGTAGGATCTTTTAAAATTTGGCGGAATTATTTTTGTTCTCCTCTAGAGACATTTGAAAATAATTAGCTTTTTCTGCTCTAATAAGTTTGGTGCATGATTCATGAATTCCTTGCCACGCGGAAGGCAAGCCAGTCAGACTCTGCTTTCATTTTACGGACTCTTTTCCACAACCTGTCTCTGTTCTTTAAAGCTGTTTTAGGGTAGGCATAAACCAGAGGGATGATCCTTTCCTGGTCTTGATTTTGACAAGGGGGGCATGCTTATCAACCCAGTCCATGGCACATTTAAGGAAGATGTTGTATGCCCCGGCAATAGATGAAACTAAATAAAGGTCCTGCCATCTAATTTTGCTTAGGTCTGCTAGGAAGACATGGTGACAAAAGTTTTTTAGGCATCTTTTTAGTTTGAGGGTAGAGGTCAAGATGAGTTTAGGAGTACACCTTATACATGCTATAGCGCAATGATCACTTAGATCATTATGAAATACCCCTGAGTGGGAGATGCTGTGTGGCTTACTGACAAGCATTAATTCCAGTAGTGATCTATGATTCAGGTTTTTACTGTTAGGGCGGGTGATGTTGGGAGTGATTTGTGAGAGGCCCTGCTTATCACAAAAATCCCGGAGAATGTTAGAGCTGTCATCCCTCCAATTGAGATTAAAGTCTCCCATAATAATGCATTTGGAGTTGGTCTTCTCCAATATTTTGTGGAGGTGAGATGGACTTCTGAGGCCACTTGATGGTGGTCTGTAGCAGGCAGTTATAGATATGGCTTCCTCGGGGGAGAGGGTCACTCTCAATGTAAGTCTGTCGAATTCCTTTGGGAAGGAGGAATACATCTGCAACTGTGATTGAGAACTTCTCCTTCATGAAAATAGTAACTCCCCCACCCCTGGAGGGTCTATCTGACCTGAAAACATTGTAACCAAGGATGTTGATACTATGGTTGGGAGTGGAGCTCCTAAACCAGGTCTCCGAGATCATTAGTATATCAGGTGACGTGTGAGAAACCCAAGCTTGTAACATGTCCTGTTTTTTTCAGCAGTCTGCATATATTTATATGGAGAAATCTGATGCCTCTAAGTTGAGGTAGCTCAGATGGAACATCTAGTAGTATGGGGGACCAGGATTTAGTTCAACAATCCCAGAGCATAATAACAGAAGGACAATTAATTTCCTGAGTCCAACAATAAGCTCCTTAATAATGTGTGCTTTATGCTGTTGAATATAAGAGGTTCTTGGGGAAGGTCTGCAGGGGGCAGTGATGTGGCTAAACAGAGACAGTGCATGTAATGCCATTTTTGCTGGCACAGATAATGGTAATTGGTGGTAATGAGAAGGCAGAGTATTGGGAACGGGCACAGCAAAAGTCATGGAATTAGTTCCAGTCAGTTCTGGTTTAGGCAAATATAAGATGACTTCAGAGTTAGGCGCACCATGGTTAGAGGGAGTTTCCAAGGTTTTGTGACTGAGAGTAGGTAGAAGGAGAAGAAGGCATCCCCAGCAAAAGAGGGGCAGTGCATAAGCCATACTTGTCAGTAAGGATAGTGGTGTCAACTGAGGAATAGGAGCACAATTAAAAAAATCAGGACCGTAGTTTAGGAACACAGCTAGGCTGTCAGACTGGCATGGGGAGGCACTATTTTAGATAAGGAGATGTTGCTTTTAATTCGGCTATTTGAGAAGAGTGCAACCCCATTGAGGCCGTAATAGAAGACCTACTATTGTATAGGTAGGCACATTTGTTATGCATATCTAAGGCATACCTAAGCTTTATAGGTTCCAACAGTGGCTCTGTCCTATAAGGGCAGGAGCTGCTTCAGCTTTGATGGGGGAAGAATGTGGGAATAGTAAAGGGGAAGTACCCCTTTAAATATGGAACAGTCAGAAATGGGCACCAGTGAGGAGAGGCAGAGTCTTCAGCGGGGGAAGAGCATTTAATAGAGGTCAGGGACGGGTGGGCAGAGAGGTTGGGGCTGTGGTGGGTGGCCGGGACAAAATTCAGTTCATAAACAACAGGAGCACAGTATTACAGGAAAGCCAGGGCTAGAAAACTGAAGCTGAATCTAGCCAGAGAAGTGTCCAATCTCAAGACAGCTGCTGCTATAAACAGCCAATAAGGGGCTGGGGCAGTGGAGCTACATCCAATAATGGCAAGGTTTCAGTCCCCGGACTTTTGAAAGTGCTTATCTGGAAGGAGTGGTCTTTTCGGCAGGTAGCAGAGAGAGATGCAGCTGGCTGGTTTCTCCAACCATGGCTGCAGAAGCCAGAGTGATGGCCGCCTAAAGGAAAGGAACCGGGCAGTCTCTGGTTCAGGAGAGAAGAACTTCCAGCCCTCTTAAGGGCAAATATTAAATTAAAGAAAGGGGCACACTGTATGGGGCTGTACTGTAAATAAACATGAAAGCCCCATGGACTCTGAAAACTGGGGGCTACTGGGATAAAAGGTGAAAGGGCATAGAAAAGCCCAGGGAAGCAGCAGTCAATCACAAGAGGCCTGTGGAAAAGGGATAAATACTTCTGCATTGCCTGCCAAAGGGGGAGATTCAAACTGGATCCCAGCATGAATGGAGTGCAGGGAAGACTGTTGAAAGGCTACCCAGCCCTATGCCTGCACTCTGGACCCCCAACAGCCAGCTTGGCCCAGAATCCAGTGGATCAGCAGAAAGCTTGATCAGCCAGCATTGCCTGAATTGGGAAATTTGCAACTTGAGGGAAAGAGGAGTGAATTCTGAAATTCTTGACCAGAGCGAGAGAGAAATCTGGGGGCGTGCAGCATACCTAAGATAAGAACCAGTGCTACAGTTTGAGATCAGAGACTGCAAGTGAGTTGACAAATGATCAGCCCTGCAGCTGTGGAATAAGGACTGAACTATCGTGTTTTCCCCTTGATGGGGTAAGTTGAGGAACTGACTGCTGCGAGCCTGAAAGACTGTGTAAGTGTGTGTTGTGGCTAGACATTGCACCACAGCCCAGCCACTGTGAACAAATACAGAAGTGAAGTGAGAGTGCTGGGTCTAGAGACTGCATAGCCCAGCCACTGTA
Source organism: Neoceratodus forsteri (assembly GCA_016271365.2). Lineage (NCBI taxonomy): Eukaryota > Metazoa > Chordata > Ceratodontiformes > Ceratodontidae > Neoceratodus > Neoceratodus forsteri. The sequence goes on along the minus strand of JADMNL010000032.1, from coordinate 23,597,480 downwards.
AAAAAAATAGAGAAGCGAAGTGGGAGTGTTGGGGCTAGAGACTGAGCAAAGCCCAGCCATTACCTGTGTCCTGCAGAGTGTGCAACAGAAGGGTCTGGGGAACCATGCATGCCCTGTCCAAAGAAGAAGAAGGAGCCAGCAGAGAAAATGACGAGAGGCCTGCCTGGTGAACCCTGTCTACAAAGGCCTCTGAGGTGAAGTTGGCAAGGCCAGGCAGGTGAAGACCAATGACCATCTTCTTCTTCAAGCCCTGCTGCTGCTGCTGTGGTGCACCAGAGAGATACTTCCATGGTACTGTGACTGAATAGTCTCCAGACTGCAAACCCACCCCCTGAAGCATCAAAACCGTGAGTACCTCTGGGCTATGGCTCAGAGGAGAACTTTATTAGATAGCTAGATAGCTCTGGTAATAAGTCAGGTTTTAGGTACTGAGCAGGACTCTGCCAGAAAACTAAGCCCAGCCTAAATTCAATCAAGGTTCAGAGTGTTTAAAGTTTTGGGCCCCAACGAAAGACCCCTGCATTGACATCTGCACCATGGTGTGGTACACACCTAAAGGGACATAAAAGACTGGTTGGCAGTAGCCAGGGGAAAATCAGGTGCACCCATAGGTGGGAGGTGGGGTCCACTGGGCATTGTGGTTTTCAGCTAGTTAATATCGTTGCTGTTACAGTGTTTTGCTTCCTCTTTTCCCCCTCCCCCATAATAAAATACTGTTATCATTTATGTTAATTGCTGTCATACTGGATTATTGTGGAAAGAAGGGGAATTACCGTTGTGTGGGGAACCATTGTGAGGTGCAGCTTATATATTTTCTTGGGGGGGGGGAATAACCTGCTATTTGCCCACAGGTACTCCCTATCACTTCCCTAGGTGGAGGCAATGTGCTACTCATCAACTACCCTTTCTAACCCAGGCTAGCCCCCTCGGAGTTGTGTGCTGTGAAGACCTTGAGGGCCCCTGAACAGCCAAGGTGAATCAAAGGATTGTTACGTAGATAATACTGTGGATGACTCTCTTTATTTTAAAGTAATGCAGGAAATAAAAAGGATATTCTTGTCTGAATTCGGGGTTTTGGATAAAGATAGTTCAATCTTTACTGAAAAGGGATAGTCTCTATAACTGAAGAAACTGACAGAACTGGGATAGGTTGACTGGTATCTGGCCCTGTACATACAGTATGGTATACCGTTATGTGGGTGACGCAAATAAAGTGCCACAATTAAGGTGCTGCAACCAGTTCACCTGTCATGCTGGCGAACTGGATTTTGTCGCACTTGGCAGGGAGGGCACTGTCCGGGTGTTGCACCCCTTGCCCCATACACCTCTGACCTGGAGGTGATTATATTGAAGTACATAGGGTGTGGGGGGTGCTGCCTCCCACATATAGCCAGAACATGTCTTGGGGCATTGGCCGGGATGGGGGTCAGGCGGCACAATTACCAGGCATGATGATGAACCCAAGAGCAAGATATACCCTTGGTGGGGAGGACATCGAAGAAATGGAGCAGGAGAGGAATCTGGGGATTTTAGTATCATGTAATCTTAAGGTGGGAAACCAATGTAGCAGAGCGGTGGGGAAGGCAAGTGGAATGTTGGCATGCATTGGCAGGGGCATCACTAGCAGAAGGGGGGAGGTACTAATGCCCCTCTACAAAGTCATGGTAAGGCAATACCTGGAATATGGAGTCCAGTTCTGGAGGCTACAGCTATGAAAAGACATAGATGGGATTGAGAGAGTTAAGAGAAGGGCAACCAGGATGGTGCAGGATATACAAGGGAAAACATATGAGCAGAGATGTAAGGAATTGGATCTGTACACATTGGAGACTAGAAGGGAGAGGGAGGACATGATTTAAACTTTTAAGTATGTCAAGGGGATCAACAAAGTAAAGGAAGGGTGTCTGCTTAAAAGGAAGAAGGGGGCTGTAACTAGAGGGCATAGCCTAAGACTTCAGGGAGGAAGATACAGAGGCAATGTGAGGGGGACAGTTCTTCACAGAGAGGGTGGTGGAGGCATGGAACAGGTTCCAGAGGAGGTGGTGGGGGCCGCAGTGGTGGAGGGATTCAAGAGGGAATGGGACAGTCATATGGGGCAGTATAGCAGTGGGAGGGGGGTTCCAGAGGGAGGAGGGACGAGTAATGTGCAGTAAGGGCAGACTAGATGGGCCAGTGGGTCCTTTTCTGCCGCCAAGTTTCTATGATTCTATGATGTTCGCCGTTGGCATTGTGATGGCACCCCAATGATGGTCATGGTTTTTCTTGTCACCATGACATGGGTAAACCCATGCAGTGTAGGGACTGTCGGATTTCTTTTGTTATGTGCTTGTAATTTATTTGCTACCTGGAATTGTTGCTGTTCATTTTCATTTTGATTTCCTTATATATTTTTTTCTGTTCTGTTTTAGTGTTAATTGACTGTATTTGATTTATTTTACCTAATAAAATTCTCCATCTCTTGCAAAAAGTGCCCGATTCTTTGATTTCCATCTAGACAGCACTAGTGATGGCTTGAAAGGATTTTGGTTTAGCAACACATCTGAAGGATGGCACACGTCAACAGTACAGCATCCCCCCACCCCCAAAGTGATGCACTTGGGTGCCAGTGTTTATGGTATGAACCCAATCCCAGTGTGGAACTAGAACCCAGGACCTTCTGTCTTAGAGCCAGATGTGCTACCAACTGAGCCATGGTAACACCTTAGTTGGTTCTGTAATAAGTATCATATCACCTGCTTCTACTTTGCCCATTTGTACAAGGCCCAATAGGGCTATAACATTTAAGGGTTACAGCAAGAGAGAGAGACAGACAGACAGACAGAGTCAGAGATAGATAGGCAGCAGACAGAGGCATTAATTAACTATTCAGGGTAATGCAGTAAGTAAGCGGCAGTGGGACTCAAACTTGGGTTGCTGTTGTCCAATCATTAGGCTACACTGGAGCCAAGTGGTTGCTGGGATAGCCGAGTGTCAAGGGTCAGCACAGGTTAAAGCAGCACATCTGTTGCTGTGTATCAAAGTGGCTTTTAACATGACACTGCTATACAGAATCTGCAGTTCTCCGACCTTGGTAGGGTTAAAACATAAATCCTATTTATGCTGTACATAGAGCACACCTGGAGTGAGACTGTTTTTTATCTGTTGCTAGGGCGAGGCTTGTGTTGCTAGGCGTTAGCAGCATTAGGGAGGAGTCCCGACTGTAAAAAAATCAAAACAAACTGTTGCCTGGGGGCCAATGGTTACTTATTTGAAATAGCTGCCTTCTATGGTTATTCCTCAGTTCACACATTCCAAAGAGGCTTTATATTTTGTGCTCAGCGGTGCACTCAACAAAGAAAAGGGAAGGGTTTGGCTTTGCATAGTGCTTGTCAGTGAAAATCAGCCATGGTTTAAACCCCTCAAATGCCAGCGCCATCACCCTAGACACAGATCGAGTAGAACAGAATAGCATACAACTTAATTCGTAAGCAGGGGTTAAATTTGAAAGGGCCTACAGAAACTCGGTTCCCCTGCCTCTTAAAAAAATGATTAGCAGTTCTCCACCTTTGTCATCTTTCTCAAGTGATCATAATAGGAGAGTTCTACAACCTAGAAATAACAGTTCTACCACCTAAACACTTCCTATTTAATCACTGCTTATAAGTAATGGTTGACTTGACTTGATAAAATTCACTCTCGGCTACAATAGCTTGATCAAGTGTTTGTGGACAAAGCTGTGACACTATCTGAGTTTTTTTCAGACAGGACTGAAATAGATGTACTGTATTGCCACCTCATGATTGCACCCAAACTTGGGAGCCCTTTTTCCAAGGCACTTGAGCTCATGCAACATTCCCCCCCCCCCAAAAAAAAATATGATGTATGTGTCATTCTATGGATGTAGTTTAGTTGAAAATCGTGTCCAAACTTCAGATGCTGTTAGACCACCCATTAAGTGGTTTGGGCAGCATCTAAACTTTAGACACAGTTTCAGGATAGCCATCTTCATCTGGTTGGAGAATCCTGACCCATGTATGACATGTGTCTAAAGCAGAACAGTTCTGCTACCTTGCAGACACTGGAGCCAACAAATTGCAATGTATGATTTTATCTTAAAGGGGAAGTAAACAATGCAGGGGTCACTCAAATTGTGAAAGCCTATAAAAAGATCTTACAAATGAGGTACTGGACTTACCTGTAGGTGTTAGGAGTTCAGAGATAGAAATACCTAAATCTTCTGTAAATGAAATTAAGGCTGCAGCCATTTCATAGAATCTTGAGACAGACAGTGATGTCACTGAGGGGCATGTCCTGCGGTCCTAAGAACACATGAGGTGGCACTCTTATTATCCATAAGTGGCCCTCCAAATGGACCCATAAACTTATCAAACAGCACAAAATTCCTATTATAACACCAGTAGGGGTGGGTATCACACAGTAGGAGTAACCAAAATAAGTGGTCAGGACCCAGAATGCCACCACCTCCACATACACAGTTATACATAGATACATAGAAGTTGATGGCAAAAAAGGACTGTCCGGCCCATCTTGTTAACTTGTTAACTTGTAAGTCATGGCATACTTGCCGTATGTTTTCGTACACCTGTGGAGAGATGACACCACTGACTCAAGTGGTGGATTTACCTCAGGCCTTGTACTGTCAAACAGGCAACCCTTATGTAAGCCCCCTCTCTTTGGAGGGGCTTATGCTCCCACTAGGGACCCCTTTCCCCCTTCTACCCCCCTCCCCAGAGGTAGGGAATTTATTAGTGCTCTGGGGGATAATCCCTGCCGGATGCCTCACGGTGGCAGCAGAGGGCAAGTTAGGGATATATATATATATATATATATATATATATGGAGTGGACACAGGATGTTGGGGGCCTTTTCCAAGCCAGGCACTAGGCCTGAGGCTGGAAGGGGCAGCTGGAAGAGCAGGAGAGGCAGGCAAGGAGGGAGCTTGACGGTCCAGGTTGGGCCTGTGCGGGAAATCCCCCCCCCTCAACTGTGCAGTCAGGGATGGCCTCTGCAGCAACGTGGCATTGAGGAGCTGGGAAGGGAGCTCTGAAGGGAAGATGGCCAGCCAGCTATTTTTGTCATCGGAATGAGGGAGGCCTAGGTGGTAGGATACTGCCAGGATATGCTGGTGCCCATTTGATACTGTGTAGGAGTGCTTGGGCTGCCAGGGCTGTGGGGACAGTGGCAGGGTTACCACAGGGGAGAGGCCAGTGGCAGGGGTCCTCTCCCATACCTGAGCTGGCAGGGCAGCTTAGGCATAGAAGGAAATAGGAGTGTTCTTCACCCATACAGAGGGACCTGCGTGGAGGGGCAGATCCTGGGGCACCAGCATCTAAGGGCCGGGTGGGTTGGAGGACTTAGGACAAGCCTTGGGGGGGGCAGTTCCTGGTTGGAGTTTAGTTCAAGCCCAGGATGTGGTGGCAGGTATGTGGGCTGGAGGCTGGGGCCATCCCATAATAGTCATCAGGGAGCTCAGTGAAAAGGAAGGGCACCATAGTAGAGGAGTGGGCTGCTCGGAGGGCCTGAGCAGTGGCAGTGCTCAGGTCTCTCTCTCTGCAGGGCAGCCTGGGAGGTGCAGCTCAGGTACTGGAGCAGGGACGGGTTTGAGGGCCTTTGCATCAGTGGGGTAGTGACTGAATGCACATGGACATGGTCAGGGAACCAGTGGGAGAAGTGCTTGGTGCACTGGCAGGTTCTGGTTCCATGAGGGAGGAGAGTATTTGGGTTACAGGGCCTGGGTCAGAAGGAAAAAATCCTGGTACTCCTCGAGATTTGGGCCAAGGTCCAGGGGCCAGGTGGGGGAAGCAGCACGTTTCTCCACACTGGAGACAGGGCAGCCAACCTGAGCCAGACTAGATAGAGAGATGAGGAAAGGGTAACCCAGAACAGGAAAAGAAATAGTTTGGGTTACCAGTGCCAGTGAGTCAGGAGGCTGTTGATTCTTCCAGGAAAGGTTCGGCTTAAGTAAACCATCCAAGTTCCAGAGCTGAAGATAACCTGCTTGCGTTGCCTGTATAACAGTTAATCTGCTCAGTAGGTCCAGCATTGGGTGAACTGTAAAAAGTTTAAATAGCCCCATGGAGCTGCTTTGTTTATTTGGTTAAGGATGGGACCTCTGTACCCCTGAAATCAATTGGAATGCAGCTGCTAAAATAAAGAAGCTGGTTGGGAAGAAACTTGGTAGTGATTGTTCCTTTATTTAAGTTGAAAGGGAGGAAAATGAAATGGAAACTACTTGTATTTAATTTTGTGTCATAAGCTGTAATTCCAGAAGGTGACCATCAGGCTGCGCTAGGGTCGAGGGACTTGGAGCTCAGAGGAGACAGGAGGCTGCAGGATTGAGGTACTGCATCTGGCGGCCAGAGGTTTGGGGCAAATCCAGTTCACAGAAGTAGAGATCGAGAGTGCTCGGTGAGATGAAGCCATTGAAAGGTAGGACAGCTGCTTTCCTATCTTTATTTCAGATACACTAGCTCGGAGTTGTTTCACATTATGGTAATCATTCTTTTCCCCCTGGAACATCTGCAATGAAATAATTATGCCCCTAAACGGGGGGAGGGGGGGTTACACTTATCACCAGCAAAAAAAACATAAAAAACACACACATGCACACACTTTAAAAATTAAAAAATTATAGCTGTCTTGTTTAGAAAAAAAATTACTTTTTTTCTGTTACTTCAGGGTGGATGCCTTCTTTCATAAGCCCATACAAGATAAACAAAACCTACTGTAATGTAAAAACACAGCATTATTTAAAGCTTATGCTGTTATTTTAACACCAACCGAATGTTCTTTGGGTTGGCAGCCTCAGTGCTGTGAGTTGTGAGGGGCATATCTGGCCTTAGACCTTGTACAGTAATTTTGGAATGTAGGCATGGTTGAAGGAAGACACCATAGATTTGATGCTTCTGACCTAAAAAGCTGGGCTGTTGTATTATACAAATCAAGGAAGACTGGCAGGAGGATGAATGTCACAATAGTTCTATTCTGGCTAGAATGCAGACTCTTCTTAGGAATAGGCAGTTTAAAAAGAGGCCGGTCATTATGCTGCGAGGTACAAAGGGGATCATTAGCATGAATCATTCGGGGGGAGAGGATTAGCTTAATGCTGATATGGGCCAAGATATGGCCAACCCTGATTCAGTTTCTCATTTCTGATCTCCTCCAATTCACCTGCGGGTGCGGAAGGGGTGACTCATGTTAAACCCTTTAAAGCAATCAGAATGAAATATTACCTCATCATGACAGTACAGGAGGGAGACAGCTTGGCAGAGTGGTTAGGGTGCAGAGCTGTAAAACTAAACAGCCAGGTTTGAATCCCGCAACCACCATGCCATCTCACAATTTGATCATCACAAACAAATAATGTAACCTTCCTGAACCTAATCTCGCACATATTTCTTCCTAATCTCTGTCTGTGAACTGAAACTAATTGCAGCATTCTCTTCACATCCCCTCCAGGATTGTGGAATGCAGTTTGTTTGAAAGGCACTATAATAAAACCAAATTCCTTCCTTTCCTTCTTTTTAAAAGATAAATAAATGAACCTCAGCCATTTATTCTTATTTTTGCCTCTCTCCAGATTCAGAACTGTGCCGAACCAGCAAGTAATTGATTTGCCCCAATATAAGCTGTTTTTTAAATACTGGTACCTGTTCTGGTATTGATCCATCTTTACTGGTCTTTTAGCAACCCCAGTGGGTGTTTCTGACTTCTACATTAACGTTGAGTACCATTTTAGAACTGTATGATGTAGTTTACGTCCCTCCCAACCACAGAGTTTTGTAGTAGAATGTGTATGTATTGTAATTTGTGACAACAGTGAAAGAGTTTAACAAGCCTTCATTTGCATACTGTGTGACTCTGAGCAAGTCACTTAACCTCCACAGTGCTCTCGGGTCGCCCCTGAAGACAGGCACCTGTGCTTAGTGGGCCTTACCCAGTTATCAGAAGAATAAAAAAAAAAGAATATAATTAAAACATGACATAAACTGCATCATTCAGTTCTGTGCAGCACCAGGTTGTGCATTAGAGAAAGAGTAAGAGGTACTTCTGGGAGTCCCAGGTTTCAATTGTTAGTGCAACTGGAATGGTATTCTGGGTAATCTAGGTTCAAATCCCATCTAAGGCACTTCTTCATTTCATTTCCCCTTCCTTCCTTATATGTACACACTGCACACTTGTGTATGAAAAATGTAATTATCTGTGCAAAACCGGGTTATGCATTATAGAAAGATTAAGGTGCTTCTGGGAGTCCTAGATTTTCAGCTGCCTTGGTGGCACAGTTGATAGCACAACCGGAACAATATTCCGGGTGGCCTGGGTTCAAATCCCAGTTAAAGCATTTGTTTCTTTCTCTCTCTTGCATTTGTTTGGGTTCCCTACATGTGCATACCGCACCCTTGTGTATGGAAAATGGAATTATCTGTGCAGCACCAGGTTGTGCATTAGAGAAAGATTAAGGTGCTTCAGGAAGTCTCAGGTTTCAGGTTGCCTTGGTGGCCCTGCTAGTAGCACAACCAGAATGGTATTCCAGGTGGCCTGTGCTCAAATCCCAGCTAAGGCACTTATTTCTGTCTCCCTTCTGATTGTTTGGGTTCCATATATGTGCACATCACACCCTTGTGTACGAAAAAAATCATAACATTTCTAAAACGGTCCTTACGAGCAGTGTGTGAATCAGAAACACTTACTGGATTCACTAAAAGGCCAGTAAACTCTGAGCCTGGGATGCCTGGCAGGGAGATGGACAGTGTCCTCCAGAGAATGGATGGCTGTGACACACATTGCACAGGAACGACACCTGGTGGGTGTGTGGTGAAGTGCCTATGGTGATGTGCTTAACCACACGTCATCAGTCCCTCCCCTCCAGCTTCATTGTGTGCACACATAAAGTAAGGGTGGTAGGTGGGTGGGACGCTTAACTGGAGAGTAGATCCTCCCTGGCTAGTAGCAGCATTACTGGGCAGGTCCAATCACAGCCCATGCCTTCTGAGCTTGCAGACTAGCTGCCCCCCCAAGCCAGTAGTCGATCCAAGGTGATCTGATCTATCCCACTGTATGCCAAGCCCCAGTGCAGAAATGAGGAACTCTTCTGCAGAGGGTAAACTGGAGACTGATGGGTTGACTGGTGATGGTAGGGGTGTCTGAGTCAGAAGGTGGCTCTATTCAAGAACTGAAGACTCTGAATGGAAGTCAGTGTGAAGGACCTAAGTTCCTGAGGTGAGCACAGCTGGAGAGACAATAAAAAAGATCAAGTAAAAAAAGGGCAGTAAAGATCAAACAATAACAGTGCTGAGCCCACTAATTAAAAAACAGTTCCCACAGGAACAATTACTTGCAGGTTCCATGCGATTCTCCAAGGATATAGTGACAAAAACCTCCATGGATACCTTCAAAAAGGCACTGGATATGTATAAAACTTACTTACAAATCCATTGAAAAATGGTGAAACATTATGGCTAATGCTTTAGACCCACACCTTTCCTATGATTCCTTGAAAGTGGCATATCCACCCATGTCCTTTCCTTATAGAATTCTTGGAACTGGGCAGCTGCAAATTCCCCACATAACCAGTGCCTGTCAATGCCCATCCCTGAAGTAGCAGTGAGCCAGCCAGCTGAGAATGAACACAGTAGGCGGGTTGTGTTCTTCCCTCTTCCCAGAGGGCAATCCTCATCTCATCTCTGAGAAGAGCCCAGCCTCCCTCTCTGTAGTTCTAATCCAGAGACGGACAGCGTCAACATGCCAGCGTTAGATTCACCTCCCAGAACTGAATCATGCGACTCGTTGGCTGCTCTGCCTAAAAACTCACTGATGCCTGTAGCACAAAACTCTGACCCATTCAGCCCTAGGTAACAGGAGGTGACGAGTTTTATTTGAACTCTCTCTCTCTCTCTCTCTCTCTCTTTCTCTTTCTCTTTCTCTCTCTCATGATCTCATGATTCAAGATGCAAATCAGGCAAGTTCTGCTCCCCTTCTCATATTCACTTCAGGGATGTCATGTTGGGGTAGCAAGGGGTTGCAGTTGAGATCCCTGTGATTTCTTTGCAACCTCTATGATGTCCACTGCAATCCCTAAAATCGGGTTTTCCTGACATTTGCTAACACTCTATAGAATTTAGCAGGTGTAGAAGCTTCGTAGTCTCTAGGATTCTACTGAAACTGGCTTTTGCAACTAGAAACTGGATATGGTGGCAAACCGTTGGTAGACACTGAATGGCTAAAGGCCGGAATAACAAATATAGGAGATATAATATATGATAAAAGCAAAATACTGCTCTCATTTAAAGATATGAAAAAATATGGGTTATACAGATTCCAATTTGCTAAATTCTTGCAAATTAGAAGGGCTCTCCAAGATTCCATGTATCTCCAGGGTTTATGCTACCAGAGCACCTAGAGATGGTTCAAATATGCAGAATAGCAACTTCAGAAAAAGGGTCGGGTGTGTGCTATAAGTTATTAACTGATGCTGATAATGCTCTTTCACCTTCACAAGCATCCAAATTGAAATGGGAGGCCGAATCAGGGCATCATGTCAGAGGAGAAATGGACTGGAGTGTGGAAGAATACTTACGTGAGCTGCAGGGTGGTCCAAGATAGGACAATCCAATTTAAGAGTCTTCATTATTACTACTATTCTCCAAAACATTTGGAAGAAATGGGCTACTTACAAGAAGGGCCCTGTTGGAGGTATTTAACTAAATATCTCAATCTTTTACATATGCCACGGGAGTGTCCAAACATTAGGAAAATATGGTTTGAGGTTCATAAGGTATGTGAAGAAGTAATGAGTTCCAGGCTACCTTAAGAACATTTTTAGATATTTTGGGTGTTGTCGGCAGCTCTTGCCCTGAAAAGATTGTTGCTATCCTACTGGAAATTGCCCATCTCCCCTTCAGTATAAGAAGGGCTAAATAATCAAGGTCTCTTAGCTAGTAATGAAAGGGTTGCTGTGACTGCAGCCAGCAAACTGGCTGTTTTTGAACAAACCTGGTCTCCTTTCTTCTCCTTGATGGAAGGTATCACCTGAATATACATGATGCTTTGCATTGTGGGGGCATGTGTGATTTTGTATTTTCTTGAAACTTGGCTTCCCAGCCAAATGCCCTTTGGGGTAACCCTTGCCTCAGTGTTTATGCACAGAGGTTCTTTGTCTTTATATATATATATATATATATATATATATATATGCGCTGTATATAAAAAATGTACCTGACCTTTTTACCTGATACCATCTAGTGCGTTATCAGTAAGTATACTACTGTTTTCCAAGCTGGATGTTAAGGTTCTCTATAGTTTCTAATGTGTTATACTATTTTTTTTAAATTGAAGACACTTTATTGAACTTGATTAGAAAGAGGCAAACACTTGTGGTGATCTTATCAACTGGGTGCTGACCACGAAGATCGCCTGTCCCAGCTGCACACCCAGCATCGCCTCAAGCGGGTGGAATGGCAAGACAACGCTGTGGTCCGAATACGGTTGGGTGAAAGGAAACACCCTTTAAGGAGAGGCAGGAGACAATCTGGAATTTGATGCCCGGCAGGCTTTTATTTATACACAGCAGAGGTAGACACGGTCACAAGGGAAGGAAGGGAATCAACTATTAGAAGCAGTGAATAACACTCTAATACTTCCACAGCTCCTACGATTCTATAGGTGCACCTTTAGCTTAAGGCCACGCTGTAATACTCTGTGACTCTATGATGTGTTGCTATAAGGCCCACGCACCAAGGGATATAACCTTACACCACTTTATCATACTATATAACAAGCATACAGTGTACAATCATCAAGAAGTATAACAATCTCAAAGTCTATTTATTTATTTAATTAAAAGTTTTACCAGGGAGGCAAACTGAGCAGACTACCGCTCGATTCCAGATGCATCCTGGGGGGTGTTGGAGGTGGGAGGATACATAAACACATACATAATACAGAAATTAACACAGAATATATACAGGATATATACATTATATACACAGCAAGTGTAGCAGCAGAACATCAGCGTTAATAAGGCATACATATGGGAAAAGGTATAAAAGATGAACTATATTGGGTTTAGAGTTAGAACATTGGAGTCACCATGTCTGATACCGGTTGGTGAGCTGGGCCCTTGTCTTAGTGTGAGCTTAGGCTGCATGAGCAGTCAGCGGAGAAATGCTCTTTGAGGAGGGAGTTGAGTATCCGAGAGGAGGGAGCATCCCGAATGACTGCAGGCAGGGAGCTCAATAACTTTGGCATGCGAGCTCTAAAGGCCAGTTGGCCGGCAGAGGTTGCCATATAAGGGACTTGCAGGAGCCGGGAGTCGCAGTTCCTGAGTGAGTAACCAGAGGGTGTTTGAGCATTTAAAGTAGAAGAGAGGTATGAGGGCAGTAAATGGGCCCATAATTTGGCTGTGAGTCTATTACAGTGGGACTGGCGCCTATTGTCGAGTGAAAGGAGGTTGAGGGACTGGTAGAGACCGCAGTGGTGGGTGGAGGGTGCACAGTCCAGAGCAAAGCGACAGAAGGAGTGAAAAAGAGGGTCTAGTCATGCTAGGGTGAACTTAGGGGCATCACTGTATACTACATCCCCGTAGTCAAAAATAGGGAGGATCATTTTCTTCACAATTGCCTTGCGGGCTGGCAGAGGGATACAGCCACGGTTATGGTATAAGGCGCCCAGTCTGGGGTGCAGTTTGTTGTGGGTAGCATTGATATGTGCAGCAAAGTCAAGGTGCTGGTTCAGCCAGACTCCAATATATCTAAAAGTGGTGCAAGCTTCTAGGGGGGACCCATCTAGGGTCTTGAAGGTTAGAGAATCGGGGAGAAGGGAGATTCTCTGCCTCATACCGAAGGTTAAAGAGACAGTTTTCTTGGCATTAAGAGTAAGCTGACTTGAGTGGAACCAGAGCTGAATACCATTGAAGTCTTGCTGGAGTTTGAGTGCCACTTCCGGGGGGAGGGGCCTGAAGTATACAGTACTGTGTCGTCAGCATACATGTGAATGGATGTGTGGGGGCAGGCTGATGGCAGGTCGTTCAGGAAAATTGAGAACAGAATTGGGCCAAGGACAGAGCCTTGGGGTACGCCAATGGTGACAGGGAGGGGGATGGAAGTGGATACATCAGTTCTGACTGATTTGGTACCTGTCTGCCAGGTATGATTTGAACCAGCTGATGGCCGCACTGGAGATCCCAGCTTTGGAGAGCTTCGATAGGAGAAGGGCATGAGAGACACTGTCGAAAGCCTTGGTCCATGGCTGTAAGGGTGGAGTCAGTGAGACTGAGGAGGGAAGTGACAGTGGAGTGGGATTTCCTAAACCCCGACTGGTAGGGAGTAAAGAAGAAGGAGGAGTCAAGGAAGGAGGACAGTTGCGAGAGGACTAGATGTTCCTGGATTTTGGCTAAAATGGGGAGGAGAGAGATGGGGCGGAAGTTACCAGGAGAAGATAGGTCAGCACCTTCAGGAAGGGGGATGACTGTGGCATGCTTCCAATCAGAGGTGATTGCGGCGCTAGAGAAGGAGAGGTTGTAGAGGGATGCTAGGGGGCTAGCGATGGCTGGGGCCGAAAGGTAGAGCATTTTGGCATCCAACCCCAAGGGACATTTACCCTTAGAGGGGTTGAGGGTGACCAGGGCATTGAGAACTTCATGCGGAGTAACCAGGGAGAAGGAGAAGGCCAGGTAAGGGGTCTGGGTGGGCAGGGATGCAGACGAAGTAGGGGGTGTGGCAGGCGATGTGTTTGAGTGGAGAGAGATGGCACTACGAGTGAAGAAGGAGTTGAAAGCAGAGGCTACTGCATGAGATTCTGATATTTTGGACCCTCCTACTGCTAGGACAGGAGTAGGGGGCTGGGTGTGAGGGGAGAAGAGTGATTTAATCAACTTCCAAAACTTGGCTGGGTGATTTAGATTGTTTTTGAAAGATGATGTGAAATAGTTTGCTTTAGCCTATCGGATCAGCCTGGTGCAGGCATTCCTAAGTGTTCAGTAATGTAGGTGGTCAGGGTGGGTGCCTGATGTTTTGTAGGCTTTCCACGCCTGGTCCCTGGTTCAAAGGTGGTCCACTAGGTCTGCAGGGATCCATGGCAGATGAGCTCCCCTTACATGGACGTTTTTGAGTGGGGCATGGTGGTTCCAGATGGCAAGGAATCTAGACTTAAAAAAGTCCAGGGCGGAGTCAACAGAGGTGGCCTTTGGGATACTGGACCAGTCTGAGAATTCTAAGTCATTTAAGAGTCCTTCCAGGTCAAGGGATTTATATGACTTGATGAGGAGAGTTCTTGGTGGAGGTGGCTTGGCTTTAAATATTTTTCTTACTATGTAGATCATGTGGTGGTCACTCAGAGAATCTGGTAAAAGGCCAGAGGCAATTTTCCTGTGAGAGTGCGAAGTGAGGGCCCAATCCAGTAGGGAGTGGTTATGAGATTTGTGGTTTAGATGCATGGCCTCAGTGATCTGTTGAGTCAGATTTAGTGCTGCCACCTGGTTGTGGAGCTTGGTACATGCACTAGAGAGCCAGTTCTGATTGAAGTCGCCAAGGATATGGAGCTGGCCCCCGTTGCAAGGGTTTTTAGGGTGTTCAGGTGATCTATGACTGAGGTAATTTGGGAGTCTGGGCAGCAATAGGAGCCAGCAACAATTATGGGGCTTGAGTGGAGTAAGGAGATTTTATTAGCAAGGCGTCAATGGATGGTGGGAGTGCTGATAGCGAGACAGGGGAGAACTTTATCCGGGAGGATATGTAGATGGCTATTCCGCCACCTCCCTTGGTGCCTGAGCAGTCATGGTGAGTGATGGAGTACCCAGGAACAGTTACTTCTGAGTCATGGTTGTGTGGTTTCAGCCAGGTCTTGGTGATAATCAGAACGTCAGGACTTAGTGATAGCACTAATGGTTGGAGCAAAGGCAATTTTTGTAAGAGGCTGCATATATTTAGGTGGGCCAGTCTGAGGCCTCTGGGTAGTTGGACAGTGGGAGGGGGTTGTGACTGGTGTGGGTGGATGGTCCAGGGTTTACCTTGATGTCCCCTGCGAGGAGCAGTAGTAAAGTTATCACCAGTTTTGTATTAAGTAGAATACATTTTGGCCTGCGGTGGGCAGAGGGAGTGAGGGAGGTCTGCAAGAAATGTCCCTCCGTCGGAAGTTTCAACACTGATAGCCCAGCATGGAAAGAAGGGGGAAGAATGGAAGGTCCTGGAATCCAGCAATGCTGAGGTGCAAGGGGGTGCTGTACAATTATGGTGGAGGAACAGGGACTTGGTGTGTTTAGGAAAGAGTTCTGGAGGAGTCGGTTGCGGATTAGGGAGATATGAGGGTGGAAGGGATGTTATTGTGGTAAGCAGGGCTAAACCTAAGATAGATTTGTAGGCTATGTGTAGCATGGCGATGCTGAATAGGGAGGCAGAGAACAATTTGGCTGTAGTGGCCACTAGTGGAGAGATCAGATAAACTGCAGATGGGAAAGTAGGCTGATTGTTTATTTCGGACCATGTGACTCTGCCTATATATTGAGATGCTCAATAGGGTGCTGGTGGAGGCGGTGGGGCAGCTGACGGGAAGCGTCAGTGGGGTGACCTCAGAGCTGCAAGGGATTCAGCTGCTGCATCTCAGAAAAGGCTCTGGTCATACCTGTTGAATTCATTCGGGGGAGGGCATCTCCGTGTGCCCTCAACGACCACCAGTGGGCTACCAGCAGGGCAGATGTTGATTCTGTTCATTTGGCTCAGGGGGAGGGTGGCTCCATCTGCCCTCATGACCACCAGCAGGGGAGCTGAGGAATGAAACACAAAGAGAAGGTATTTATTAGGGAACTAAGGGGGGGTATAGCCACAAAGCAAGTCCCAGGAGCTGAAACAGGACACAGGATTGCTCTGATTTACATTTACAGCTCCGAATTACATTTACTCCCAGGCCCTGCAGTACAATTAAACACTCTCCAAAATATATGCAGCTGTTCCATCGTCTTCATGCACAACTGAAGAGCAGGAGTGAAGAGAAAGGAGACTCCTGTTTGGCACCAAGCTTCCCAGTAAAACCTATGAGAGACTGCAAGGGAAATTGAGAGATTGGTAAACAGACCTTAGCCATTGGCCAACCCACTCTCCAGAGTTGCCGGAATATCAGCGCACAAACTGATTGAACTGGGCTAACCTCTTCCATGGTGCAAACCCATGACCAGGGCTGCCAAGGATGAAGAAACAGAATGTGGCGAGGAATCCACCTGCAGGATTGCCACAAGATAAGGATCTGCTACTGTCTTCTCGGCACCAGTCCTTGACCAGGGCCGCCAAGGATGAATAAGAACTGCTGCGGGTTTTCCTGGCACCAACCCTCGACCAGGGCTGCCAAAGATGAAACAACCAGACTTGGTGAAGAAGACACTGCTGAGCTGCTTTGGCGACGGATCCACTTGGAGGACCACCAAACTTGAGCTGTTTCCCAGAAGATTGCACAGGTGATGCAGGACAAAACAAGCAGGAAGAAAAGCTGGAAGATGAAGATCAGGATTCCACAAGGTTAAAGAACAAAATAAGAAACCAGCGGCCATGAACACACCTTGGCTATGACAGACTCGTCTCTTGGTGGGCGTCTGGGAGTGATGGACGAGGCTCTTTCCAGTCACCTCTCTTCCAAGCTGATCAGGAAGCAGCAGCCGCGACTCTCCAAGGGACGTCGATTTCGCCTTACGGCAGACGATAGGACAAGAAGATGCTGAAGTTCTCTGCTGGCTGAAGATTGCTGAGGTGAAGAGTTGACGGATGCTGAAGATTGAGTCACAGACTTTGCACTGCACTCTATTTCTGTTAGCACTGTAAACTGGAATTTCACTTGCAGGGGCAATCTGTCTGGAACAGGGACAAATTGCAACAATCCAGGGCAATTGTTCACTTTAGGGGCGATCTGCCTGGAGCAGGGGCAAATTGCAAGAATCCGGGGCAGTTGTTCACTTCAGGGGTAAATAACCACAATCCTAATGTATCATAATATACCATCTCAGTGCTTTTTGCAATCAACATAACACTTTAGATGCTTGAAGAATAAACATTTCGTAAAAACAGTACATTAGCTGACAGTCACTTTTAGTATGTTGTGTGCTAAGCACCCCTTGGTCGGATCGTTTTTCCTCTTGGGGTCTGTCTTTATAGGATCTGTCTACCCTTGAGCACTTTACTGCCAATACCCCAGTTACTGAGCCTGGATGTACTAATTGCCACTAGGCCTGCTGCTCCAACTGCACTGGGCCTGGTTGCCCTATTTACTACTGGGCCTGGATGCCCTAACTATACTGTGCCTGGTTGCCCTATTTACTACTGGGCCTGGATGCCCTAACTATACTGGGCCTGGTTGCCCTATTTACTACTGGGCCTGGATGCCCTAACTGCACTGGGCCTGGTTGCCCTATTTACTACTGGGCCTGGTTGCCCTGTTTACTGCTGGGCCTGGTTGCCCTATTTGCTACTGGGCCTGGTTGCCCTATTTACTACTGGGCCTGGCTGCCTTAACTACTACTGGGCCTGGATGCCCTAACTGTACTCAGCTTGGTTGCCCTAACTGTACTGGGCCTGGCTGCCCTAACTGTACTAGACCTGGATGCCCTAATTACTTCTGGGCCTGGCTGCCCTAAATGAACTGGGCCTCGTTACCCTCTCTAATCTGGGCCTGGCTGCTCTATTTACTTTGGGCCTGGTTGCCCTAACTGAACTGGGCCTGGTTGCCCTCTCTATTCTGAGCCTGGCTGCCCTCTTTACTTTCTTTTGCTGCCTGACTTGGCTGGGCCCCTATTCAATTCTCGGGCCTGGTGTGCCCCTTTAATTTCCTGGGAGGTTCTGCAGCTAAGCCCCTTATAATATCGACTGTCCCGCCCTGTCCCACCTCCCTAATGAATATTTAAAGATCTCTTCTATGGCCTTGCTCTCTGGCCCCTCCCCATGGGTGTCGCTAGCCCAACCCACTCTTAAATATATAATCATGGGTCTTTCTGCCCCACTCTCCCCATGGCATTCACAGTGGCGGAGCCAGGTTTGGGAGTGTTTGGAAGCCGGGGGGGGGGGCATTCAGTTGATCATGGGCTCCACAATGGGCACTAAACATTGAACAAAGATGGTGATGGGGCACCACTACTCACACTGGGGCAGCCAGGAGGGGCGACCGCCCCCCCCAGCCCCCCCTCTAGCTCTGCCACTGGACATTCAGCCACTTTCTTTGCACCTAGTGCAACTGTTTAAATAAAATAACATACAGTATTTTCTTCTTTTCTGGGCAGACAGCACGTAACAGTGTGCTGCCATGACCTCTACCACTCCACCAGGAATCTGAAATGCAGGCGGGAGGTGGGAAGTGCTGCTGCTGAGGGAGAGACAGTGCAGGCAGTGCAGCCTTGGCGTCAGGGCCTCCGAGCCGACAGGCAAACCGGCGATCACGACCCCTTGCTAGCCTCAACGTGGGATCGAGAAACTTTTTAAAATAAATAAACAAGCAGGGCTGTCAGCCAAAATGGCGAATCTGGGGATTTCTATCTTTGTGGTGCCCCAATGGCACCACCAACTGTGCCAGACGACTACAGGGCGACTCTTCAGGCACTGAAGGCAGAGCAGGCATGCAGGCAAGTCCTCTGGGATGGCTTCAACCCAAGATAAGCCCTTTTCCTTGTCCCCTTGACTGGCTGCATCCTCTCTCCTCAACAGCTGCCCAGGAACTACCAACTGAACTGTAATTTTAAAAACATAACCTTCTGGTTCTGGAATGGCTGGAGTGGAATGCTGTGCATGAGCAGTTCAGCACAACATTCCATCCAGATCATTGTTGCTTGTGCTGCATATAAATCTATTTTTTGACAGTCTTTTAATGCACAGGGCACTTTTCTATGTGTTTTTCCTGGTGCTTCCCCACTATAGGGAGGGGAATTAACTTATGAGGGCCCCCTATTTGAATGTACCCTTCAGCCCCATACAAACAGCAAGCACCCTGGGCACCTGTAAACCTTTATTCTTTCTGGTTGCCTTTCATTTTCTATAGTGCCCCAACTCTGGGGCATTACAGATTCAGGGCTGCCTAAAAATACAGTACATGTCCCCATGTATTCCTTTTAAACAATTTTATAAAACATTTTTTTAAACATTACTTCTAAAGGCATTTATAATATCTCTTACCACTTTAACAGTTTATCTCTATGTAATCTTACTTTAGATAAACACTCTTAAACGTCTACAACTTTAGAAAACTTTCTTATTTACTTTAGCTAAGTGCCCATGTCTGGAGATTACTCTGAACAGGTCTATCCATAAAAGGACAGTGCTACTTGAACAGCTTATTGTATGTATCTCTTAGGAGGGATATCAAAATTGCATCTCTGAGATCTATGAGGCTGAAAAATTACTCGTTCTACAGGAATATGTCCTGGCTCTAAAGGACTAACTGCTGGTTCTGGCAAATCAGGAGGTTCTGGAGTTGCTATTGGTTCTGCTAAAGGGCGATTATCTGAACGTATATGTGAATACCTAACCCAAGGATCTATACACCATTTTGTCGGTAAATCCATTTCCATTACTTGGCGGGTAGGGTTCTCCTGCCTCTCATCTGACATAGCTTTTCTTTGTAACATCGGTTAGAGCACTGTCTCTGAAGGTACAAGGTTTAAGAAGATTTCTATTTACTATTTTTGTGCCACTACCAGTCTCTTTTTGAACATTGTACACGGGTAGGTCAGGGTAGGGGATCTCAACAATGAGGAAAGGTTCTGTTTCCCATCTGGTAGCTAACTTGTGACACTTCTGAGTCTTTCTTAGCAATACCCATTCTCCAATCTGCAATGGGGTCACATTGGCCATAGCATCATAGGTCACTTTTTGCTTAAGTCATACCTGTTCCATGCATTGACTTACAACTTGACCAGCTTCTTGTAAACTTTTGCTGTGTTGTTGTACCCAGTCTGTCACAGGTGATTCATTTGGTTGGACTTCAGGTACTAGATCCATGGGAGTCTACCATGGCAACCAAACATTAGATAGTGCGGTGTGTATCCAGTAGAACAGTGGACCGTATTATTGTAGAAATAAGCGAGTTCAGGAAGTAAGGCTGGTCAATACGGATGTTTATATTCAGGAAGAGCTCTTAACATTCCCAGGAGTGTTTGATTTGTGTGCTCACACAGTCCATTGCACTGAGTGTGATATGCGATAGTTTTTACTGTTTTACTGCCCTACAAGGTACAGAGTTCTTTGAAAAGCTGCAATTCAAATGCAGTTCCCTGATTAGTCAAGATTTTGGTCGGATACCCATAAGGACGGACAGAGAGTTTTACAAATGTCTCAGCTGTGGTTCTGGCAGACAGATCTTTAACAGCACTGACAACCATGAACTTTGAGTAATGATCTACCATTGTTAAAATGTATGTTTGACCATTAGCACTGGGGTCTAGCTTGAGGTGATCCAAAGCAACTAATTCAAGAGGTGCCTTACTGACTATAGCTGCAGAGCAGCTCGCTGGTTGCTTTTAATGGGACATTTCAGACTGCAGGTTGGACATTCTTCACACCATTTAATAACGTTGCTTCTCATCCCAATCCAATAGAATCTCTTTCTAATTATGGCTTCTGCCTTCTTATTACCGAAGTGTCCACAGTGATCATGATATGCCTCAGGTACTACTGATGCACTCTTTTTAGGAGCAATGGTTTGGGAGATCTCACAGTGGGTGATTGGGTCTCGGGTTTGATGAATGAGCTTAGAGTCTTTTATGGTCAAACAAGTTCTGTGTCTCCATAACTTTATTGCTTCAGGATCCATCTTCCTTTGTTCTTGAAGTGGTATATTCTGTTTTGCTGAATCATAGATTTTGATTTGCTTAACTACTGGGTCTTGATTTTGCAACTGTACCCACAGGTTATTCCCTGTTTTGCAAACTGGTCCGGACATTCTGGTTTCTGTTCTGGTGTTACATCTTTAATTACATTGACTTGACAACAGACCTGAATGATTTCTGATGGTACCTGAAGAAATGGTGGCATTTCTGTATTCTCTAGATGTGTCTCCTCCATCTCACTCTTTGTCTGATTAGGCATTCTGGATAGTGCATCCGCATTAACATTTGTTCTGCCTGAGCGATACTTTATAGAAAACTGGTAGTTGGCTAGCCTTGAAGCCCATCACTGCTCTAAAGCTTCCAGTCTTGCTGTGTTCAAATGTGCCAGAGGATTATTATCTGTAAACACAGTAAAAGGAGTGACTGCTAGGTAGTGCTTAAACGTTTTGGTAATCGCCCAGACCAAGACTAGAAATTCCAATTTAAACGAACTGTAACGAGCATCATTTTGCTCTGACCCTCTTAATCCACAGCTTGCATATGTATGACACTCTCAATGCCTTCTTGTTCCTGCACCAACACTATACCTAGACCTTTATTACTTGCATCTGTGTACAGCCGGAAGGGTTTGGAATAGTCAGGGTACGCTACCACAGGTACTTGGATTAGAATTTGCCTCAGTTGGTTGAAAGCCTCTTGTTGGTGTTTGGCCCACTTGACTGGTCACTTCTTGGGTATTTGCCCTGCCTTGGTTCCTCTGAGAAGTTTGTTTAGCGGTAAGGCTATTTTGGAGAAGTTCTTTATAAATCACCGATAATATCCAACAAAACCCAAGAATCTCCTGACATCTTGTACTGTTATGGGAACTGGACATTCTTTTACTGCTTTTAGCTTTTCCAGATTGGGTGACACCCCGTTGGCAGACACTATGTGACCTAAATAGTTTACCTGAGACTGTAGAAGATGACACTTGGAAGGTTTGACTTTTAAACCATATCAGATTAGTCGGGTAAAGACCTTATCTAAATGCTGCAGGTGTTCTCGGTGGGTTTTGGAATAGATGATAATGTCATCAAGGTGCAGTAGCAAAATGTCGAAGTTACAACTTCCTAAGCAGCATTCCACCAGCCTCCGAAAAGTTCCTGGGGCATTACATAACCCAAAGGGCATGCAGGGAAATTCAGATAGATCCACTGGTGTTATAAAGGTGGTTGTCTTTTGGTCTTCTGGAGCCATGGGTACCTGCCAATACCCACTCATTAGATCAAGGGTGGAGAAAATCGCAGCAGACTGTAAGGCAGTGAGAGAGTCTTCTATCCTCGGTAATGGGTCGGTGTCTTTATGCATTATTCTATTTAACTTCCGATAATCGACACAAAACTGTATCTTCCCATCCTTCTTTTTAACTAGGATGATGGGAGCAGCCCAAGGACTATGGCTTTCTTTCATCACCTTGTCTTCCTTCATCTCCTGAATCATTTCTTTTACAGACTAGTACATGGCCGGGGGAATCGTTCGAAATCTCTCTGATGGGTGAATGTCGATGATTATGGATATGATGCTGTACCTCTTGTGCCAACCCAAAGTCCAAGGGGATGCTGGCTGAAAGCTTCCTGGTTCTTCAATAAAACTCGGATAACATCCTCCTTTTGTTGCAATGTAGTTTTGGGATTACCCAGGTTAATCTCTCATATCCATGCTGGTATATTGGAGTCACAAGGGGTCACTTCCTCCTCTCTGATGTCTGGTGTTTTGATTTTCTCATGAGCTTCATCTTCTGGTTCTACAATATCTTGCAAAGCCACAGTGTACAGCTGAGCCACTGGTTGATTTCTATGGAGTCACACATCATGATTTCCATAGTTAATGACTCACACAAGGATCCTTCCTTTGGTGACTGTAGCCACACTCCTAGCCTCCAATATGGGCTCTTCTTGTTCTGCCAGACGTGGTTCAACCAAGGCATCATAGTCCTGACCATGAGGTCCTACCTTAGCCTTACACCACAGGTAAGTTTCAGTCCCTGACTTCAGGATGATAGGCTGGGCATCGGAAACTCAAACTTTTCCAGTTTCACCAGTGTTGCTCGCAAATCCTTGGTGACACTGGAGGAGATGTATTGTCTGCTGCAGAGCTCTTTTTTCAATACACAGAGACCTTTTTGCTTGGTTAAGAAAGACCTGTACCAATTCTTCTAGACAGTGCTGAAGGAAATTCATCCCAATGATAAGTGGTGGCAAACTATCACTTTCTGTCTAGCTGATGATGATCCCTTGACCTTCTTGCACATTTTTCCCCAGCTGGATGCTTGCTTCTAAGTATCCTAAATATGGAACCTCAGCTCCATTACTGGCAATTAACATTATCCATGACTTGGGCAGTGGCTGAAGATCTTCTGTCCTCCAATGTTGTCGAAAATATCACCCCTGCATAGTCGTGACCTGAGATCCGGTGTTTAACAAAGCCATCAACTCAATTCCATCCACCAAAACTGGAACTGTTGGGATTCTTCCAATAAAATTGGATCGGTTCATTACTGGGCTTGGACCTGATTAATAATTCTCTGAGGATCGGTCCCCATCCCCGAAGATTCCTCATTTAAAGCCACCACAGGCTTTGGAGGCTGCTGGCATCACCTTGCAATATGGCTACTGACTCCACATTTATGGCATATCGATCTGCCTTGGCCATCAAATTGGTCAGTAGGATACCTTCCTTCTCCTCTTCTCCTGGACTGGAGTTCATCGAAGCATCTTCCCCATTCATCTTGCATCTGGGCAGCTTCTCTTCTCCAGCCCTCTTTGAGCCCCTTTACTTCCTGACAAACTTCTGTCATAGCTCGCATCAAGGTAGCAGCCTGTTCCAGCAAGTGTGAGTTTTGGCTGGAGTTGTTTGCCATTGGGCGAACTGGCACTTGTGCCATTTGACCACACAAGGGTCGGGCATCTGAGAGATAACCTGGGTGCCCACTCATGGATTCTTGACCATAAATCCACTCTTTGACTGACAGTTCCTCACTTATTGGCTGCCTGTGCCATGGGTCTTCTCGTGCCGATCCCTCTATCAGATACCCTGGCCATGCTGCACTCAGAGGTGCACCATCTGTGGGTAGGTTACCACATCCTCTCCCACTCGACCTGATCCAAGCACCTTTATGGCTTTCTCCATAAAATCCAGAAAGTCTGTGTCTGGGTCTTGGAGCTGTAACATCTGCAGTTCCCTTCTCAGAGCTTCACTGTGTGCCCCCTCCACAAACTTTTCTGTCAGAACATGATCCAGATCAGTGATCTCTCGGGTGTCCATTCTTTCAGTTACTCTCAGTAACTCTTGGAGGCTCAAAGTGTACTCCCCGAGAGTCTTCTGAGGCCTTTGTGTTAGAGAGAAAAATTTCATTTTTAGACTGGATACAGTGCGTGTCAAAAATTTCCTGCAGTCTCTGCAGGATTTGATCAGCTGTGGTCTTGGCACCTGAAGGTCATGATTGCACCTCTCTGTGAGCAGCCCCTTTTAACTGTCTGATAAGTATCTCCACCTTCTGTCTTTCTGGAACTTGATACAATCAAAACATGGCCTGCATTTTGGAACA
The DNA here is from genome assembly GCA_016271365.2 of Neoceratodus forsteri. Classification (NCBI taxonomy): domain Eukaryota; kingdom Metazoa; phylum Chordata; order Ceratodontiformes; family Ceratodontidae; genus Neoceratodus; species Neoceratodus forsteri. The sequence continues at coordinate 23,573,106 of JADMNL010000032.1, read as the reverse complement.
GAACTCCCCTAAACCACTGGTTCCATTTCCGTCCTTCTCTCCCGTGAACTGGGGAAGTCAAGGTGCCCCAAAGTAATATGGCATTGTGAAGGGTGAGGGAGGTATATTTTCTCGGTCCTTCATCCCAATTTCTATGTCTCCGTTGCAGATAGATGCATTGTCCCCTCCGGACAATCCACTACCACAACCTGGTACTGCTTGTATCGTTATTCCAAAAGCTCAGGCTTTAGACTCCTTAAATTTAAATCCTGCTGACTACAGCAAAAAGAGTTTTTTCATGGATCTTATCAACTGGGTGCTGACCACGAAGATCGCCTGGCCCAGCTGCACACCCAGCATCGCCTCAAGCGGGTGGAATGGCAAGACAACGCTGTGGTCCGAATACGGTTGGGTGAAAGGAAACACCCTTTAAGGAGAGGCAGGAGACAATCTGGAATTTGATGCCCAGCAGGCTTTTATTTATACACAGGAGAGGTAGCCATGGTCACAAGGGAAGAAAGGGGATCAACTTTTAGAAGCAGTGAATAACACTCTAATACTCTACTGTTCCTATGACTCTATAGGTGCACTTTTGGCTTAAGGCCACTCTATAATACTCTATGACTCTATGATATGTTGTTATAAGGCCTACGCACCAAGGGATATAACCTTATACCACTTTATCATACTTTATAACAAGCATACAGTGTACAATCACCAAGAAGTATAACACTCTCAAAGTCTATGCAATACAGATGTTCCATCATCTTTGTGCACAGCTGAAGAGTAGGAGTAAAAAGAAAGAGGACTCCTGCTTGGCTCCAAGTTTACCAGTAAAACCTATGAGAGGTTGCAAGGGAAATGGAGAGATTGATGAACAGACCTTAGTCATCGGCCAACCCACTCTCCAGAGTTGCCGGAATATCTGAGCACAAATTAACTGAACTGGGCTAAGTTCTTCCCTGGCGCAAACCCGTGACCAGGCTGCCAAGGATGAAGAAATGGAATGTGGCGAGGAATCCACCCGCAGGATTGCCACAAGAGAAGGATCTTGTGCTGTCTCCTTGGCACCAACCCTCAACCAGGGCTGCTAAGGATGAAGAAGAACTGCTGTGGCTTTTTCTGGCACTGACCCTCAACCAGGGCTGCTAAAGACGAAACAACCAGACTTGGCAAAGAATCCACTCGGAGGAAAGTCAAGGATGAAGAAGACATTGCTGAGCTGCTTTGGCAGTGGATCCACTTGGAGGACCACCAAACTTGAGCTTTTTCCCAGAAGATTGCACAGGTGATGCAGGACAAAACAAGCAGAAAGAAAAGCTGGAAGTTGAAGATCGGGATTCCACAAGGTTAAGAAACAAAATAAGAAACTGGCGGCCACAAACACACCTTGGCTATGGCGGATTCATCTCTCGGCGGGAGTCTGGGAGTGACGGATGAAGCTCTTTCCAGTCATCTCTCTTCCAAGCTGATCAGGAACCAGCAGCCGCGACTTTCCAAAAGACGTCGATTTCGGCTTATGGCGGACGACAGAGCAAGAAGATGCTGGCATTCTCTGCTGGCTGAAGATTGCTGAGATGAAGAGTTGATGGAGGCTGAAGATTGAGTCACAGACTTTGCACTGCAACTGATACTTCTATTAGCATTGTACACTTGAATTTCACTTGCAGGGGAAATTGCCTGGAGCAGGGGCAAATTGCAAAAAATCTGGGGCAGTTGTTCATTTGCAGGGGCAATCTGCCTGGAGCAGGGGCAAATTGCAACAATCCAGAGCAATTGTTCGCTTAAGGGGCAAATAACCACAATTCTAATGTATCACAATACCATCTCAGTGCTTTTTGCAATCAACACTCACTTTAGATGCTTGAAGAATAAACATTTTGTAGAAACAGTACATTAGCTTATAGTCACTTTTAGAACGTTGTGTGCTAAGCACCCCTTGGTTGGACCCTTTTTCCTCTTCAGGTCTGTCTTTATAGGATCTGGCTACTCCTGAGCACTTTAATGCCAACACCCCAGTTACTGAGCCTGGATGTATTAATTGCCACTAGGCGTGCTGCCCCAACTGCACTGGGCCGGGTTGTCCTATTTATTACTGGGCCTGGATGCCTTAACTGTACTCTGCTTGGCTGCCCTAACTGTACTGAGCCTGGATGCCCTAATTACTTCTGGGCCTGGCTACCCTAAATGAACTGGACCTGGTTGTCCTCTCTATTCTGGGCCTGGCTGCCCTCTTTACTTTCTCTTGCTACCTGACTTGGCTGTCCCCTTATTCAATTCTTGGGCCTGGCGTGCTACTTTAATTTCCTGAGAGGTTCTGCAGCTAAGCCCCTTTTAATTTCGGCTGTTCCGCCCTGTCCTGCCACTCTAATGAATATTTAAAGACTCTTCTATGGCTTTACTCACTGGCCCCTCCCCATGGGCATCACTAGCCCAACCCACTCTTAAATATATAATAAGGGGTCCTTCTGGCCCACCCTCCCGGCAGAGCTCAGCCACTTTTCTTTGTGCCTAGCGCAACTGTTTAAATAAAATAAGATACACTCTTTTCTTCTTTTCTGGGTGGATAGCACGTAACGGTGTGCTGCTGCCGACTCCCCACTTCACCAGGATTCTGAAATGCAGGCGGGAGGTGCTGCTGCCGAGGGAGGGAACAGTGCAGGCAGTGTGGCGGGCATCAGGGGGCCTCGGGAAGGCCGACAGGCAAACCAGCAATGTGGCCCTTACTAGCTACCGAAGTGGGATCGAGAAACTTTTTAAAATAAATAAACGAATGGGGCTCTGAGCCCAAAATGGGCAAATCTGGGGATTTCTTTCTTCATGGTGCCCCGATGACACCACCGACCATGCCACATGACTATAGGGTGATGTTTCAGGCACTGGAGGCAGAGCAGGCATGTAGGCAAGTCTTCTGTGATGGCGTCAACCCAAGGTAAGCCCTTCTTCTTGTCCCCTTGACTTGCTGTGTCCTCTCTCCTCAACAACTGCCCAGGAACTACCAACTGAACTATAATTTTAAAAACATAACCTTCTGGTTCTGGAATGGCTGGAGTGGAATGCTGTGCATGAGCAGCTCAGCACAACATTCCATCCAGACCATTGTTGCTTGTGCTGCATATAAATCTATTTTTGGACGGTCTTTTAGTGAACAGGGCACTTTTCTATGTATTTTTTCTGGTGCTTCCCCACTATAGGGAGGGGAATTAACTTATGAGGGCCCCCTATTTGAATGTACCCTGCAGTCCCATAGAAACAGCAGGCACCCTGGACACCTGCAAACCTTTATTCTTTATGGTTGCCTTTCATTTTCTATAGTGCCCCAACTTTGGGGCATTACACACTGAACACAAGACAAAGATAAATGGTGTACAATGTATAGACCTAGTATTCAATAAAACAGTCAATTCCTAATTCTCTTTGGGTTAATAACAATTGTGATGAAGTAAATCAGATCCATGAGTCCTTCCAATCAAGTTATGAAAACAGTGTACCTTCCCAACCTCCCAAAGACCCAAGAAAGAGTGACAAAAAAAGAAAAGGATCCCCAAAAACCCCTCCCCCCAATCCTTTTTCTCCAAAGGCTAAACTATTTGCAAGGGTAACAAGGACAGTAACATAACACAGGTGTGGCGCAACAAAGATGGAGCCTCATATTCAGGGGAAACAAAGAAAAGGGCTATGGGGCATTGTAGTCCTAGGTAACTGACCATCACCCAACACCAAGAGTCAGCAGGGCATAAAGGGTTTGCCACTCTTGAGTGTATTTCTTTTTGGAGTTTAACATATTTGCATGAGTGCATTTGGCCTGCAAGGCAAAAAGCATTTCCTGATACCATTCCAGATAGGCAGGGATGGTCTGATCACACCAGTGCCGAAGAATGACTTTCTTGGCACAGGCTGATATTAAAGCGAAATGAGGTTTTTGATTACCCACTAAGGACGTAGGCCAGCACCTGGTGGTGGTCTGGGGCTTAGTGAACAATGGGTCCTCTTGACCACATAGACTGGGTTATGGGGGAGGCCCCGGCTATCTTGGAAAGAAATTTCTCAGCAAATGACACAGGCATAGTTCTCTCAGCATCTTAGGGAAGGCTGAAAACTATTGTATTATTCCTCCTGCTGTAGTCTTCCAGGTCCTCCAATTTGGCATCCATCCTCACTAACTTCTGCCATAAGAAGTCCAACTCTGGGTCCACTTTTTCATGCCAGGTCTCAATGGAGCTAGTGCGGGCAGCCACACCTGTGATTTGTTTTACTGCATTTCCCAAGTCAGCTCTCATCGATTTTAACTCTGAGGTGAGGTCCTGAAAAGCCATTTTAAGTGGTTCCAGCTCTGTTAGGAATTTTTCCTCCAACAGCAGAGTAGTCAATGGTGTAGTAGTGGAACCTTTACCGGAGGATGTGCTATGCCCCTTAGCACGTTTAGAACTTTTGTCCGGCATTTGAGGTGGCATGTGTTGTGGGGGTACCTGGCGCATTTCCGAGTCCATTGTTGCCATAAATTCAAACAACTTGGGCTCCAAACAGAATGACAGTCTGCAGGATATCAGCTGTAAGTCTTCCCTATAGTAGTCACATGGAAAAAACTCTTCAGATGGCCACTATTAGGATAAATAAAATGTTTAGAGCAGGAGCGTGGGTATAGAGCCGCTACTCACAGAAGAGCATCACGTGACCTCCGTGTTATACTAGTTGACTTTATATGTTCATATACATGAACTGAAGGGATGTTTTTACAGAATGTTTTAATATGGTTAATAGTATCAGTCTGTTGTTGCTTCATGTATATTGATTTACCGTTATCTTCTTTCTCTTGCTTGCTTCTTCTGAAAATAAAAAATTCTGATAAAAAAAAAGCAATCCCTATAATTCTGGTTAGATGACGCTACTGTTCCACTTCAATTTACTTATCAACAACGCAAATTTTCTCTGGCAAAAACACATTTCAGTTTTAGAGATGTTTATAATTCTATTCATGCTATTGTTTTTTCCTTATTATTGAATAGTCATTCCCTGCCACCAGACACTCATTACAGGAAGACTTCACTGATATAAAACATTAAAGAGAAAATCTCTACTAAAAATTAAATGTTTAAAACTATTATATTTATGACAATTATCTTTAACTTTAGTGGTTTCTAGTTTTTGTTTCCTTTTTCCTGTTATTGATCTATTATATATTTCAGGTAATACAGTGCACATTTCAGTGTGCCTTTCAACAAAGTCCTACCTGTTCCCTACCGGTCTCATAATTATGGTTTGTGAATCACAGTTTGCTGTCATTGTGAACATGCTGATGTTATAAACATCTGCACTATGAGATCAGCAGAGATCTCAGTAGAGATTAGGGAGGCAGTATAGTGCAGTGGTTTAAGGCTCTGAGCTGCAAATCTGGAGACCTGGGTTTGAATCCCATAGCCTTCACTTGCATACTGTATGGCCCTAAGCAAGTCACTTAACTTCTCTGTGATCCCAGGTTGCACCTGTAAACAAGCTTTCATCTTAGTGTGTCACTCCTAATTAAACAATTGGGGAGAAAAAAAAGAGATCAGTCAAATATGTTTTGAACAGGCATATCATACAGGCTACCAAGATATGGTATGAACCACAAAAAGGAAAAGTTAGAACAAAAAAATGTATTCTTTAGTTAACTGTAGCATTATGTTTATGAAACTGCATGCTGATGTACAGAGTTGCTGTTTATGTTTAAAGAGACATAATAGCGAGCCCACTGGCACAGTGGTAGGGATACTGTCAGCAACGCTGGCAAAGGATTTGTGAATGAGCCTAGGGGGAGAGGAAGAACCAGCATCCCAGAAGACACTCGCCTCTCCGGGGAGGGCAGTTGGCTTCTATGCAATACTATGATCAGGGTGACCTCAGCTGACAGGGCATTTGGAGCAGCTTAAAGGGTGGGAAGGATGCTGTCTTGATGACATGGTTTGCACACATGTGCACCCTACAATGCTGGCATCTCAAGGTAAATCCCCAGCCAGATGCAGGATGAGGGTCCAGCCTCCAGCAGGACCCCACACTGGTGATGTGGCCCTCTTCTGAACTAGATCCTGAAAGAGCAGTGGGAGTTGGGAGAGCCCTGCTGCCTCCACTTTGGAGGAAGCCATGGGAGATGGAGCTGAGGCAAGACCATGTGAAGTTGGATGACAGGGCTGGCCAGATTGAAAAGAGAACATAAATACAGTAGCCAAAAAAAAGATACATCATACAGATGTTTCAGTACACTGGCATCTCATAACTTTGCTTTTCTTAGTCTTTGAATTTTCCAAGTGCAGCAATGATTTCTGTGGTATAGTGGCCGGTAATACTCCTTGAGTCTTGATGAGAGGGATTACAGTCAGTGATGGGAGAGGCATATGTTACCAGGTTCAGTTTTTGGCCTGGATGTCTGGCAATTTGACCCAGATGGGCTGCTACAAGGTGGTGCAGATCTGAATCCAAGCCACATGTTCGGATATAAGCTCTTCCATTATGGCCCACCTCCACTTCAGCTCTGGAACAACTCGGATCTCAGAGAACTTGGCTCGGCTTATTCAAGCTGATCCAGGGGGTGGAGTTAGGGGTTGTGTGTGTGTATGTGTGTGTGTTCGTGTGTGTGTGTGTGTGTGTGTGTGTGTGTGTATACTACTTGCAGTGCAATCTTTAAAAAAAGAGTTGATTATTTGTTGTAAATATAGCTACTAGAGCAGTCCTGATCCAGGGATGTGTCAGTAACTGCTTGGTGTTTCAGATTAACATTATGATTGCTGGTCCTGAAACATTTCAGCAGACAGACCCAAAGACTGGGCCACATCTGGTGCAGGAACTGGTGCAGACTCCTGGGTTCCAACCAAAAAGGGAGAGTTCAGCAAAAGGACAAGGCAGTCTGAACTTGAACTCCAAGACACATTAAAGTACAAGTCAGGCACTATGAACCTGAAGTCAGCGGCACAGTAAATAAAATACAAATCCTACAGGCAAAAAAGTTTAGAATGATGAGAATTATGTTATTAATGCAACCCACATACAAATTCACTCTAGTGAAAAAGTGTTCATTTGCAAAAGACAAAACAAACAGTTGGTTTAGTATTTCAAATTTGGTGAATCCATGAGTGCAATGGCCATTTTCATGGGCGACCAGATATAACAAAATAACATGCAATGCACAACACATGGAACAACAAATGAGATGCAGAATATAGAGTACATAATAAATAATAACTAAATAAAAATCCCTATACACCAAAACTAAATGAAAAAAAGCATATAACTTAAAATCAGGCTCGGTTGCAGCACTCTGAGGATGGTAAATGACTTTGGAGTCTGATTCTGAAGCTGGACATGCTGCAAGTTTCAGCTGGTAGTTTCGGTGACGAAGAATTACAGAAGTAACATAGCATAGACAGCATAACATAGGTACTATATGAGCAAACTAACGCACGAGCCCATGACTGCTCACTAATATCCGAAAAGTGGTAGCCCTGAATGTTATACTTTTTACAATACTCGTCCAGCTATGTTTTAAACTCATTCATGCTGTCATTCCATACTACATCACGTGGGAGTGAATTACAAACTGTTACAACTCTTTGACTGAACCATGAATCCAATCCAATCCAATCCAATCAGCTTTATTTATAAAAAGGCACTATTCCAAAGATCATAGCACCCTAATAATAAATACATAAATACACAGATAAAAACATCCATCATAACAGTACAGTATGATTCAGTACAGGATGAACACCTTTTGTTTGTATAATTCTTTGCTCCGTTTAGTTGTAATACATAGCCCCTAGTATTATAATGTTCGCTCCTTAGTTCCAGTCCTAGGCAATACGGTAAGTGATGTAACAAGTATATTTGACTTAAGCTAGCTTTAACAACGGGGATATGGAAACAGTTATTTGGCGCTGCAGCCATACAAGCCAGAGAAATTCAGGCTTGAATAAAAAAATTATGAAAAACATCAGCTACTTTCCTCAGAACAATTTTTCTGGCCATAGTGCCTAAGTGAATCTTAACAAAGTCACCCCTTGGCTTTACTCCAACTGGCTCTTACCATGTCTCTCTCATACACACAGTGTTTGTTCAGGACTCTTTCGCTTGAGTGATTTGTGCTTTACTGTGTCCCGAACTTTAGAGTACCTTCTCTTTTTTGCTGAGCCCTTGGAAACATTTTGCCCTGCCATGGATAGATCTTCTTTTCCTCATTTCCATGTGGGTGTGGTGCTCTCTGATCATGTAGGGTCACTGCCAGCTGAGGTCGTCAAACAGGTTGGGTGAATGAGGCATTCAGGGCTTCCAGGTAGATCCTGCTTTATGAACACAAATCAATGATTCACACACGTGGACAAGAACCGTCTTGTCAAGTTTAGTTGCCGTGGGGTTCATGAAGATTTTTTCTCTAAGTTTCATACTTTAAATAAGTCTGTAGTTTCATATGTATAGACTCATTTTTTTATTTGACTAACTCAAGCTAGCCAATAGGAATGCAGATTGAATGATTTATTTATTTAAAGAGCTGGTCGCTACAAAAAATGTGTAAAGCAGTTATGGTCTCAGCTGTTGAATTTAATGTTTCTTTTCAAATGTGTGTAACTTTATGCCATGGTCAGTCTTTTAAAAGTTTCACATTACCAAATGCCCGTTCTGCTCTCTGTTTCATAAATATCTGAACTGTCCTCAACTGACCTCACAAATGCTGTTTGTGACATTGCAGTCTGTTGCCATGGTAAACACTATGGCACCATAACAAGTGCACTATGAAGTCCCTTTTAACAATTACGTAAAACAATGTGCTCTAGTTCCGTATATTTAAATGAAAGTTGCCAACACATTGAACAAACAAGATGCGGTATAGCTCTCTTTGGCCACTTTCAGTAAGAAACCATAATTGAGACACCTAGATTTCTAAGAAAAAGTAAAGAAACGTCAAAAAAAGTTAGCAATTTATAACTCAATAAAAGTTTACCCTAGTTAAAAACTTTTAAGTAAATAATTACACAAGTGTAACCCTTTCCCTCTTTGTCTCTTATTGTAAGTGCAGCTCTTTTTGCTGGTCTATAAAGCATGCACATTACACTGTCTTTCTTTCTTTTCACACAGGAATACACCTTGGGTCAGACTGCTACCCCCAGTTTTCTTTTCACTGGTACCCCTGGGCGTCTCTCCTCCCCTCCCATGTCTAGGGGTATAAATGATGGTAACAGTTGTGGGGAAGGGGAAGGGCCCCTGACCAGTACTCACCCACCACAACAATCTATTTAGAAAAGTGTTCAAAACAGTACCTTAGAACGGGGATTCATTTTGGTAATGGCAGACTCCACCTTAGGAGCGATGCTATCTGCAGCTGCTGGAGGGGCAGCAGCTTTCTTGATCTGGGGGGAAAACTCCGTAGGAAACACACACAGTTTCAACAATTCACTGACAGCAGGTATAATGCTCACTGTCCAACCAGAAATCCACTGCGATCAGGCAGAATTTATTTTAAAAACACTTCCAAAGTCTCAAGCCATAAAAACTAATTTCGGCTCCATGGAGCTTTTGGGGGGCTTGAGTTACAAGCTACATGAATTACGGCCATAGCGGTGACACATTTTCTTTAGGGGATCTATGTCCCGAACCTGGATACTTGACACATTTGTGGAGCTAAGCAGGCTCCCAACGATTCAGTGATGGCAGGCAGCAGATCTAGATCTCTCTCTCTCTCTCTCCAGCTTGGCTTGAAACTTCACTCCCCTGCCTTGGTGCATTTGGGACACCACAGCATCTACCCGGGCATTCTTTGGGGCTCAGTCTCTCCTTCCAACAAATGGCATTCTCACACCTTGCAACTCTGCAGAGGGCTGAAACCTGGATGCCTTTCCTTCCCAGGATGGCCACACCAGATGTCACTACAGCCTCCCCATTGGTGGGCATAGCCTTATGACACACGGCCCAAGCTGCCACCCCAGGCCCTCCAGAACCCGGACTGCCACTTACCAGATCTGGGCTTGCTATCGCAACTACCAATGATCACTCAGCATTCCTTCTCGGAGCTGGATGGGCTCCTCAATCCTCCTCACACTGATGTTAACTGCACATTGCAGCACTTCTCTCTTACCCTCCCCGATGGATAAAGGAGAACTTGCTTCCACAGTGGGACCAGAGTGGCAACTGGCCTATCCCAGCCCTGACTGACTGCCCACTCCCTGGCTCAGCACTACAGACCCCGAATGTCTCCTCAACTCCTTTTACTCCTCAAACGACATAATGACAATCCTTTTTTCTGCTGCACTGCCCCTTACATCACCTAATACCAAGCCCCACCCATCCGACAGGTGCTGGCATCACATTGGGCACCGATGCCAGATGGGCATCCTAGTAACCCCCAAAATAGGGGGTTGGGGGGGTACACAAGATATATTTTTTCTTAGAAATGAGGATGAAGGATGCCTCCCAAATGAATTTCTAGTTGGTTCCAGGTTTTTAATTATAGGCATACAGTGTCATTTTTAGGTTTGAATTTGCTTAATTTTACAAATATTTTTGGAGGACCAAAAGAATCAGCTTTTAAATAACCAGGTAAGTAAGTTGCAGAATATGCACAGTTTATAACTGATTTTTATACACGTATCGTCGCAATATACTCAAACAAATATGGAACTACATATGCCGAGCCAGCGGCAAAGAGGGTCGAGGCACTGGGCACCACACCTGCCACCACCCCGACTATCTGGGTATGGAAGTGGACCTGGGTCACTGGGAGTTGGCCAGGAGGGGTAGGATGAACTGTCTGGAGGACGATTCTTCTCTCCCGAGGATGGGGGGGATATGATGCCTGGTGTAGAGGCAGAGGACTGGTTCATCAAGCACAGACTAGTCCTAAATCAGAAAAAGTCCAAGGTCATGCTTTTCTCCCACCACCGAAACGAATTCAGGCAATCCCCTCTGCACATAAATACCTCACTCTCACAACCCCTTGAACAAGTCAGCCCCTTCAAATATTTGGGAAGTGCACTTGACCCTGCACTCACATATCACGACCATTTTCATCACCTCTGCTCTGCGGTAAACTGTCGTATTGGTCTGTTGTACAGACACCAAATCTGCCTTCCTCCAAAGCTTTCCAACTCACCATATCCTCCTCTGTGTTGTCTTTTAGTTGACTATGGGATCACCATTTACGGAGTGACTGGCAATATAGCCTTAAACAGCCTAAAATTGTCACTAAACAAAGCCTGTTGGCTCATACTGGGATGCCCTGCTACCACCCACACCTGCTCCCTGTACAGTCAAATAAACTGGCTTGACTTCAATGACAGGCTATTTTTCCATACCTGCATCCTAGCTAAAAAGGTTGCCATTGGCCTTGCCGCACTCAGTCTCTCCCCCCTCATACAGCCTGCCACACTCATCAGGACAACTAGGAGCTCCCTCAAAACCCCATAGATGGTACCCAGACAAAATACATCACTTGGCCAATGCTCCTTCTCATACAGAGCCCCCACCTGGTTAAACTCCTTCCCCGCCCATGTTGCTACTGCTGTCAAAATTGGCCATTTCAAATCTCAACTCCTTCGCCATCTGCTCACCTCTCACACCTGCTGATGTTTCTAATCACCCTGGCAGCCTGACAATGGACTACGTCCTGCCTACAATTGTGGTAGTTTTTTTGTAGTATCTGCACTGCCTACCTGTAAACCATGTCAATGAATGTTGTTAACCTTGTATTATCAACCTTGCCTATACTGTATCTGCACCGTGTGCAATGATTTTTATTTTTTCCTCAGGGCATGCTAGCCCTTAGTACTGTCTGTCTACTCATTGTTACTACTCTGTCTGCATAACTGTTTAATTGATGTGAAAAGGAGTCTATGACTCAAAGGATTGTAATTCCAAATATCTTAAATAAATAAATAAAATAAGCCTGTCCTTTATTGATGGCAGGAAGCAGAGCAGCCAGTGACTGTTATGTCAGGGGAAGGGAGGAGTGGTGGCCACTGATGCCCTGCACATTGGGGCATGTGCGAGTCTGTCTTGGGCAGCATTGCATGCCCAGTCCTTTCTGGGGCGGAAAATCATAAAATGGAGCTCAGGTGGTTAGATGACTGCCAGTCACTCACAGGCCCTGCAGCTAATGAGCACCCAGGCAACACTGTGTGCACGAAGTTCAGTCCTGGCAGAAATGTGGGGTTAGGGGCTGCAATGGATGGCGTGACGGGGGGGGGGTATTTGAACCTGGGGTGTGTACAATAAGATTAACTACAAAAACAAATACACAGCTACAAAATCTATGTTTTACCCCCTAGCAGTGTCGAAATTACATTTCATGAGTTTTAGGAGTGGGGGGCCCATAAGGGCCCTATCTGTAAACTGAGGCCCCCTTCCCATTAAAAGTCAGTGGTAGTGATGCATAAGCTATAGGGCTCACTTCAGCGCTAGGAGGGCTGAGCCCTGGCAAGCCCCCCTGTAATTTTAACCCTGCCCCTAGGGCCACCTCTTATGATTATGCGGTCCACTGCAAAATGTTAGGTTTGATAGTGTCAGTGAAATTAAATAAACTACAGTATTACTACACTAATGGAGGCTGAGTTTTGTCTTTACTCCATTTCTGTGTGTTAATATGTCCCTCTGAGTCGGTTGTTGCGGTTTAAGACTGGTTTCACACACATTTATCAGGTGAGAGAATATTTTTAATCAGGTTTTGGTAAGCAGAAGAAGACCAAGGGGTCCATTTAGTCTGCCCCCCCCCACCCCCGCTATCTCCATGATAACTCCTCATTTGGTTGTCTGATCTGATCAATTCCTTAAGCTTATTTTTGGAAGACGTCTTTGAGTCACTGTCAATAACTGTGTCAGGTAGTGCACTCCAGACATCCAGTGTTCTTTGTGTAAAGAAATGTTTTCTTTTAATTGTTTTAAAGATTTTTGGTTTTACTTGCTAAGAATACCCCCTTGTGTTTATTAAGCCGTTTACTTGATGCCAGCTATGTTAGAAACCATTAATGGTTCTTGCACCCATCACCTCTGCTAGTAGGCTGTTCCACAGCTCAACCACTGTCTGTGTGAAATAAAACATTCTCATGCCCCTCCTGAATCTCCCCCGCCAGCTGCACTTATGCCCCCATGATCTTGATTCATAGAAACATAGAATCTGATGGCTGATAAGGACCGCTTGGCCCACCTAGTCTGCCCATTTCCCTACCTAATGGATAAGCTGCAGATCCTAGTTAACCAACAGCCTACTTCCTCCTACCCCCACTAGAATTGCCTTATATCTGTCCCATGCATTCTTGAATTCCCCCACTGTTTTTGACTCTACAGCCTCCTCAGGAAGGCTGTTCCATGCATCTACAACCTTCTCTGTGAAGAAATACTTCTTGATTCGCCAGTCCTGCTAAATATTTCTTCACGATGTACCTTATTCATTTCTTTCAGGAATTTGAAGGTCTCTATCATATCTCCCCTCTCCCTTCTAGTCTCCAATGAGTACATGTTCAGGGTCTTAAGCAGATCTTCATAGGAAACCCTATGATGAGCCATCTCTAGCATGTCTTTTCTTAGATGGGGATTCCAGAACTGGGTACAGTACTTCAGATGTGGCATTATTATCATTGAAAACAATGGCAATCCCTCTCTCTCTTCTTATTGTGTCCTAATTGGAACTGAAAATGTAACTGTATACTATGGTTCCCATTTGATAAAGATTTACCAAACACAATCACATATAATTCCTTCTGTAGTACAGAGTACAAGGTCTGGGGTATTCTTGTTTCTAGTGTAGCGGTGGATATACTTATTAGATTATTTTCATGCACCATGTTGAAAAATTGTTCTTAGTCATTTTCACCGGTCTCCGTAATCCAGTTTATCCATGGGTGGTTGAAGTCCCCCATTACAATAATGTTTGAATAACCAGCTTTAGGGAATTCTTCTGTCAGTTTTTCATTTATAGACAGGTCACTGTCTGGTGGCCTGTAGCAGATCCCTATTACTAAGTGTACTTTGTCTTTCTGATCAAGTGGGATCCACAAGGTTTCAGTTTCTGCTGCAACATTTGTGATTTTTGTAGACATATCGAGGCTTGGTGTGTTCCTTTATATACAGGGCCACACCTCCATCCCTTCTGTTCAACCTGTCCTTCCTACAGTGAAGCTGAACTGAACCACTGCACACCCTTGGAGCGCCAACTGTTGTGCGCCCTGTCATTAGGGTGCCAAACCCGAAAGTCATCACCCCAGGCTCCCCATGGTCTGCACCTGAGTTAGAATCTTAAGGAGGGTGTGGGGGTGCAGGGGGCACAGTCCCCTGCATGAAACCCAACTGGCGACTTTGGGTTTGGTGCCCTAATGAACAGCGCACACTGGCCGGCAGGTTCCAAGGGTGGAACCAAGATGAACTGTGCTGTCACTCAATGAATACATGTGAAACTTCTTTTATTTTGCAGCAAGGGTCTCCATGGGATGTATTAATAAACTGAAGATTGAGGGAGTGCTGCTGTTTTTAAATAAAAAAAAATAAAAAAAATAGAGTCACTAAACTAGACTGCTTCTAGGACATCAGCACGTGAGACACTCTTTGCTGACTAAGAGTGTATCATGTGTAGGGGGATGGAGATGCCACCTGAGCCTCAAATGTCAATCTGTTGTCAAGGATGACACCCAGATTTTTCACCTTAGCAGATGACACAAGTGGGGTGGGGTCCAGCAGCATCCCCCCTCCCCCAGTCACTGCATCTCACTCATGACCGGGCTCTTTCACCAGCACATCCATCTTGTCCAGGTTAAACCTCAGCCAGTTAGAGGTCATCCAGTACTGGATTTCTGCCAGACACACATTTAGTACTTCCAATGTGTTATGTGTCCCGGGAGCAAATGACACATACAGCTAGGTATTATCTGCATAGCAGTGACACCCCTCACTATACCTTCTAATGATCTCTCCTGGGGGCAGCATATACACTGCAAACAGCCCTGAGGAACTCCACATGATAGGGCTTTAGGTGAGAGGAGAAACTCCCCATCACCACCTCTGCATCCTGCTTGTGAGAAAGGACTCAGACCTACTGATGACAGAGCCAGTGAGTCCACAGAGCTCCCTTAGATGATCCAACAACACTGCATGATCCACAGCGTCAAAAGCTGAGGGGAAATCAAGGAGAATGAGAATAGACCATTCTCCCCTATCTCTGACCTTGAGGAGAACATTATGGGCTCTGACCAGTACAGTTTCAGTACTGTGTCTAGACCTAAATCTGGACTGGAGAAGCTCAAAAATGTCAAAAGTGGTGAAGTGGGCCTTGAGCTGTACAGCCACTAGTTTCTCAATAACCTTACCCAAAAGGGAAGGTTAGAGGTAGGTCTATAATTCACCAAGATATCAGAGTTGAGGGATGGTTTCTTTAGGAGAACTTTCACCACTGTCTCTTGTAAAGCACTAGGGAATAACCCCTCTGAAAGCAAACACTGGACAATCTTAGCAAATACCGACAATCTCGGCCAACACTGGACAATCTTGGCAGACACTGGGCCAACAGATCCTACACATCCCACTAAGAGATGCAGTTTCAGAATCCCCTCACATACCTCTTCCACCTCCACTGGCCTAAACTCACCCCAAGCAGGTGGAGAGCTTCTGGAAATGACCATCTGACCACCCCATTGGGGAAATTGTGATCTAATAGAGGACACTGTGTCAGAGAAGAAGAGAGTGAGGTCTTCGCACTTGGTGGCTGAAACTGCTCCCGTCAGCTGCAGACAGACAGGATGAAGTAGCCTGCCTACAGCTAGAGAGCTGAGCTGGCCTGATCCTCCCTTAAGTAAGCTCCCTGGACAGGAGTGCTGCCTTCTTATGGAAGATTGCTCTTCAATAGTCACCATAGTGAGTTCTGAAAGCCAGTCTGTCCACCTCGGATCCAGACTTCCACCAGCAATGTTTTAACCTCTGACCCATGGTCTTTGTCTCCTTAAGCACCCTGTCAAACCATGGGGATCTCAAATGGGAAGACCTGAGTCACATACAGACTGGTGTAACAGAGTCAAGTGCCAAGAAGACAGCCCTATTACAGACTGGCACTACCTCTGTCATCCCTGCCTCGTAAGCAGCACTCACTTCTGAGAGGTTCTATTACAGCAACAACCCCTCTAGGGACAACCCCTTTAGAGGGCAATAATGGACCATCTCCATAGGGGAAGGACTACTGGGGGGCCCCGAACGAGAACCATACTGTGCAATGATCCATTCAAACAACCGGATCAATCTTGAGATCAGTAGTCTCAAGCCCCAGTGAGAATACTAGGCCCAAGGCATGTCCGCGACTGTGAGTTGCAGTAGCAAACACTTGTGCAAAGCCCAGCAGATTCATTGTCTGGAGGAACTCTTGTCCAAATTGCAATAGTTTGTCATCGATCCAGGCACTGAACTCACCTGGGACCAACAACCTAGGCAACTCCAGCACCCTCTCAGAGACGAAGTCCGTGACTTCCTGCAGAAATTCCCCCTCGTGTCCTGGAGGCTGGTACCCTAGGAGGATTCTGCAGCCTGCAACTGGACCCCCACATATGACCACACATTTAAAAGATGGAGTAGAATCCACTGGGTGCACAAAGAAGTTGAGGTCAGCTGAAAAACAGATGGGCACACTCTAATTAGATCATATATTAAAACCCTTAGGCTGCCACCGACAAGATATATTGTCCTAAAAACCTATGCGTTCTAAATCTTCCAGCAGCCTAAGGATTAAAACAGAAGAACTTTCTATTAAATGCTAGGTCCCCCCCCCCTCCCCCGCTGACAAAATCAATGCTGTTGATACTTGTAATTTGCCGTTAGGAATTGGTACATTTTCCAGTGCATCTAGACAGCACAGGCATCAGTGTTGGGTAAAACTTCTGTGTGGGATTTATATCCCTTGCATGGGGCTACAGAAAGTTTGTGTCATTTAAAACCTTCCAGACCCAAACATCCAGAGTGCAAAGACAGAACTGCTATTATTTATCTCAAACTGAATGGCCGTTCTTGCTTACCTTGCACCTCCAATCAGATACTATACCAGTTACTTTAATGACAAGGCTCAAATTGAAAGGCTGATTCTGTGATCAACAGGTAATTGTTTAGGTAACAATGTATCTTAATACGACTGCCCTGTAGGTAACATTTTTAAAGCTTCAATTCAGTTAAAAGTACACTCTTTTACTCAGAACCAAGATAAAATAAGGGAAGCATCAGTTGTCCTCTTACAGTTTCTACTGTGTGATGTACGCATAAACTCACGTTCCAGCACTGATAGTAGAAATAAACAGTTGAATTACTATCTATGCAGAACGAGACATTTTAACCGAATAGAGCTATTTGGTTTCCAGTTTATCTCATGTCATTAACAACATATTAAAAACTCTAAAACCTAAATTACAGTGTCTAATGAAGATTTAACTAATTCTATTTGATTTCATTGCTCTGTTTTGGGGGTGGTGTCTGGACAGGGGTACCACTTTGTTGGGGATTGGGGGATTTCTGGGACAGGAGGCTCTTTAAGGGTGATGGTTTTCACCTGACAAGAGAAAGGGCTAGTGTACTAGGGCAGCAGTTTGATGTCAACATCAGACATTTAAACTGACTGGCGGGGGAGTCTGGGTTTAGAGGATTCATGATGGATGGTGAGCAGAAGGGGATCCTAGACAGAACTCACCCACATCCAGGAGACAGTAACTGCAAGGAGGGTGCAGGGAATGTAGTAGGGTTTAGAGGATCCACGGGAGGCATACCAATGAGGAGTACAGTAAAAAGTATAAACATGAACAAGGAGAGAAGAAAATGTGAAAAGCAAAAGGACAGTAGCAGAGTTAGAGCAAGAGTCAAATGGAGGGGGGGTATGCTTTAACACCAGGAGCCTAGGCAACAAACTCGGCGAGCTCAAGGCGCTGATGGCAGACACTGAAGTTGACCTGGTGGCCATCACAATAACTGGGAGATGATGATCCCTGAGTATTAACAGTTTGGGAGGGACAGAAAAACTGGTGGGGGGGGTGTTGCTCTTTTTGTCAAGGAGGGCACTGAAGTGGCAGAAGATGGAAGTACTAGGGGTAGCAGTGGGGAGGCTGAGTCAGTATGACTGCAACTCTTGGAAGCCTCAGGCAGGAAAATGCACTTAGGGGCAATCTACAGGCCTCCAGGGCAAGGGGAGGAAAGGGATAGAGAACTTGAGGAGGAACTTAAAAGATGGGCAGCAAAGGGGGGAGTAGTGGTAGTGGGTTACCTGAACTTGCCTGATGTCAGTTGGGAGGTCCTGGTGGCCAAGAGTGACAGGAGTCAGACATTACTGGGCACCTTCCAAGACTGTCTACTGGCGCAGCTTGTTAAGGAACCTACCAGGCAGAATGCAATTCTTGATGTGGTGCTCTCCAACTCAGAGATGGTGGGTGTTGTGGGAGTAGGGTAGCTGCTAGGGAACAGCGATCACAACTCTGTGTGGTTTGACTTGGCCCTCAGGGCTAGCAACCCACAATCAAGAACCAAAGTCCTTGACTTTAGAATGGCAGACTTCAAAAGGTTGAGGGAACTGCTCAGGGATAAGTTAATAGGGATGAGGACATAAGGAGGGGTAGAGGAAGAATGGGAGGCAATAAAGGGAATCATCCTTGAAGCATCAAAGGCAGTATAAGAACAGTATCTAAAAAAAAACATATTTAAGAGACCACTAAAGTTTTTAGCTAGGGCCAGGGAAGCAGTTAGGGCCAAAAAGAAGACCTTCTATAAATTCAAGGAAAAGCAGGATAAGGCAGAAAGGAAGGATTAGCTACAGAAAAATAGTGAGCCAAAGAGGGCCATCAGGGAGCCGAAAGCAGACACGGAGCTGCATATCACAAAGGGGGTCAAGAATAGAGAAACATTTTTTTAGCTATATCAATGAAAAAAGGAAAAGGGGGAGGCATTGCACAGCTAGTTGGAGGGGTAGGGTGATTGAGAAGGATGAGCAAAAGGCCACCATACTGAATGACTACTTTTGCTCATTATTCACTAAGGAGGACTGCAGTTCCATACCAGACAGTAGCATCAAAGTGGCCACCAAGGGAGTCCCAGAAGTGAGGCAGCCAATACTTACTAGTGAGAGGGTCCTGAAAGGGCTGTCAGACCTAAAGATAGATAAGGTCCCAGGACCAGATGGGTTGCATCTGAGGATACTTAAGGAATTAGCAGCAGAGCTGGCTGAATCATTGGCTGAGTTGTTCAACAGCTCATTTAGGTCTGGGGAAGTTCCAATGGATTAGAGAATGGTAGACATTGTACTGTTTCACAAAGTGGGATAGGGAGCAACCAGAGAACTACAGGCTTGTCAGTCTGACCTCCATGATGGAGAAGTTGATGGAATCACTAATCAGATGGGACCTCCTGGACTACCTAAAGAACAACAGCCTTTAGGATAAAAAACAATACAGTTTCATGGTGGGAAGGTATTGTCAGACTGCCCTGATTTTCTTTTTTGACTGAATGACCAAGGAAGTAGAACAAGGGCCATGCTATGGATCTGACTTCAACAAGGCTTTTGATTTGGTATCACACAAAAGGTTGCTCATAAAGATGGAAGACCTGGGTGTGGTTAGCACCATTGTGAACTGGGAGGGTAGCTGGTTAGAAGGGAGGCAGCAGAGAGTGGTGGTCAAAGGGGTTAAATCATAGGAAAAGGAGGTCATAAGCAGGGTTCCACAGGGATCTGTCCTGGGCAAGGTCCTCTTCAACATGTTCATTAGTGACATTGGTGATAGAATCTAGGGCAGGCTGTGTCTCTTCACAGAAGACACAAATCTAAGTGGGAGGGTGGATAGTGATGGGGGAATAAGGGATATGCAGAGGGACCTACAAAAACTAGAGGGGTGAGCAAAGGTCTGGCAGTTAAAATGCAATGCCAAAAAGTGCGAGGTAATGCACCTAGGGAAAGGAACCCCAAGACAGAGTACTGGATGGATGGGGTGAGACTTAGGACTACAGAAAAGGAATGGGATCTAGGAGTTACCATCAATAACTCCTTTAAACAAATGAGCCAGTGCAAAAAGGCCTATAGCAAGGCTAACATGATGCTGGGATGTATCAGGAGGGGTACTGATGGCAGAAGAAAATAGGTACAGTAATACTTCCACTATACAGATCCCTGGTGAGGCCTCACCTGGAGTACTGCATCCAGTTCTGGAGCCCTCACCTCAGAAAGGACAGGGATAGGTTGAAAACAGTGCAGCGCAGAGTAACAAAAATGATTCTGGGCCAGCAGAGCAGATCCTATGAGGAGCGTCTCAAAGCACTAAATACTGTATGTATTTACTGGAAACCAGAAGGGAGAGGGGAGATTTGATAGAGACCTTCAAGTTCCTTAAAGGAATTAACAAAGTAAACTGTGGGGAATTGTTTACCCTGAATACCAACTCAAGGTCACATGATCACGAGTGAAAATGAACAGGAGGGAGGTTCAGAAGGGATGTGAGGAAGTACTTCTTTACAGAAAGGGTGACGGAACCTTGGAACAGTCTGTCAGCTGAGGTGGTGAGTGCAAACACAGTCAGGGGATTTACGCAGGTATGGGATAGAATGAAGGAAATAGCGATCGCCTAGGACGACAGGACCAGGGAGGAGAATGGGGATAGGACGGGAAGGGTTTGTATCCTGAAGGAACAATAGATTCCAGGGAAGTTTCTGGGGATTATAGACAATATGGGCAGACTGGATGATCTCTGGTCCTTTTCTGCCATCATGGATTATGGCGTCTCGCCTGTGATAGCTGCATATAACTCTGATCCCCTGCTATTTATTTTATCTGTACGTTACTTATTTATTATCATGGTATTGCTTTATTTGACTGCCTTTATCTTTTTGTAAAGCGCCTTGATGGCCCAAAAAGGCACTTAAGCGAAATAAATGTCATTATTATTGTTATTATTATGGTCTATATTTCAACATGTTGAATAAACAACAGCAAATGTGATGCCATCAATCATAGATACCATGTCATCAGTGACATCGCATGCTGAAGACCAGTGATTTTAGGATAAATAGAAATTGACTAGCACTAAGAATGACTTCCATTTCTTTAAAATTCCTTAATTTTTTTCCATTTTTTTATTAATGAGTAATTAATATACAATACAGCATAAATAAAAAGCAAAGTCAGGGTGATGGGTGGGAGTGAACACAAGGATGATGGTGCCTATTGCCAATGGCTCAATCGAAACTAGATGAAGAGTAGCACTCACCACTCATCTGATAGCAAAAAGATACTTGGAAACAGAACTGGTGCCTCTCAATTCATTTATTTCACCAAATGTCCAAGACAGGTGCAGTGGTATCAATAACACTGCAGGACAGAACTTGCAGACCTAACGTTTTGCCCCAACCAATCAGGGGATTCATCAGAGATAGCTCAGCCATTCACAGTGCTTCTCTATAAACAGTGACTTATCTGCAGATTCAAACCCCTGAATGGACTGTCTAAAATGAAGATAAATAAAGATAAATTATCTGTAAATTGTATCTTACTGTACAAGATGAAAACTCAGATACACCTTCACAGATAATGAAACACTTCAAATAGCGTTATCAGCAGTGAAGCAATATACAGAACTCATCTACAAGATCCACTTGCCCACACATAGGAATAACATTCTCAACTGAACAGGCAGGTCACCTATCATCTATCTCTCTTATTTCTTTCCTGTCATCCACTTTGCTGTCTGTTCTGTCTCTCTCACATCATAGCATCAGGAAGGCTCCTTATAATAAGGAAAAAGAGGTTCAGACTTTGTCACCAAAGAAGATGGGACAGTAAGGTAAAGTTCTTGTATTATTTCTTTAATTAAGTAAAATGTGTTTATAATCAATTAGCTGTATGATGTTTATTATATTGGAAGACTTGGTTTGACTATTGTACTTATTATCTATTGACCCATTGGTAAATAGAGAAACAGTTTATTTTGGATTACGTTACCAGCTCAAAGTTATATAATTAGACAATGTTATTACTTGTTTTATTTGTGTATTTTATGTACTTGTTTGCAAACCAATGAAAACTGATTGAAACATTTAGATGTGTCTTATGCCAATTACACAACAATTACAACTTTATGTAGAAAGATAAATCCAGGGCAGCCATTGTTGGCAATAGCCAACTCTTGTTTCTTCTGGTATGACAGGTGTAACAGTAATTTATGTGAATAGAAACACAGAAACATAGAATTTGACGGCAAATAAGGACCACTTGGCCCACATAGTCTGCCCATTTTCCTACCTAACAGATAAGCAGCAGATCCTAATTAACCAACAGCTTACTTCCTCCTACCTCCGACTAGGACTGCCTTATGTCTGTCCCATGCATTCTTGAATTCCCCTACTGTTCTTGACTTCAAGACCTCCTCAGGGAGGCTGTTCCATGCATCCACAACCCTCTCTGTGAAAAAATACTTCCTCACATTACCTCTGAGCCGTCCCCCCTCTATCTTTAAATTGTGCCCCCACAATTTGTGCATCCACAACCCTCTCTGTGAAAAAATACTTCCTCACATTACCTCTGAGCCATCCCCCCTCTATCTTTAAATTGTGCCCCCTTGTTCTTGCACATCTCTTTTTTCTGAAAGATGCCACCTTCTTGGACTTTGTTGATTCCCTTGAGGTACTTGAAAGTTTCTATCACGTCCCCCCTCTCCCTCCTTTCCTCAAGGGAATACATATTAAGTTCCTTTAGTCTTTCTTCAGTATGTCTTCTGGTGCAGACCTGCACCATTTTGAATACTCTCCTCTGGACAGCCTCCACTCTGTCTATGTCTTCTTGAGATGGGGTCTCCAGAACTGCACACAGTACTCCAGATGGGGTCGCACCAACTGTCTGTACAGAGGGATAACAACTTCCTGTTTTCTACTATTGATGCCTCTCCCTATGCATCCCAGTATCCCCCCAGCCTTCCTTACTGCCTTCTCACATTGCTTGCCCACCTTTAGGTCATCTGATATAATTACCCCCAGGTCCCTTTCCATTTTTACTGTTGTCAGTATCTCACCCCCCATTGTGTACTCTTCCCCTGAATGCCTAGTTTCTGTGTCTCTCTCACTCCCAAGCGGACCGACACACACACACACACACACACACACACACACACACACACACACACACAGTACCTAGAGACTTTGGAGACATTAAGATGTGATAGTCAACTAATAAGAGAAGTGATTCAGGAATTTAAACTTGGGAAGCAGAAGCTGTGTCCCTTAAGGAGAGGCAGGACTGGAGTTGAGTTTTGAAAGGGCGCTTAGTGCAGACAGCGGCACCACCCATTGTAGACACTCAGCTGGTTCGTGTTGTAACCACTGGGTGCAGAGTAAGTCAGGGTGTGACTGCTGATGTTTTGTTTTTTACCTGCAGCACTTTAAAGCCAAGTCTCAGAGTACAGCGAGAAAGGAAAGGAAAGGAAAGGCACAGCAGTGTTCAGCACTTGAGAGAATGCATGGAGGTTACTCAGGTCGAACCACAGATGCATTTGCAGAGGGCATCAGGGCTGTGGAAAGGCTACCTTAGTTGCTTCTTGTCTGAAGGGTGCAGTAAGGCATTTTATTACAGTGTATTTACCCAGGACAGCCCAGCAGATATGAAAAATCTTGTTTTGAATGAGGTTTTGTTTCTAACCATTGTGCAGCTGGGATCACTGAAACACTGGGAGGTTAAGCGACTTGCCCAAGGCAAAGGCATTTACAGTTCAGACCATGTTCGGCTGCATATGGCACAAAGGGCAGGTGAGCAGCTGCTTTCACAGCTAACTCCAATGCTGTTCTGTCATCAACCAGCAGGGGATGCGCAAACATCAGGTAGCCCTTCCTCTCTGGCTTCTCTGGGAGCAGACACCTTCGCCAGTGTAATTGGCCTTTTTTAGTTCAGCTAGTGGCTCCCCAACCTGCTGCCTTACCCCTGCATCTGGCATTCCTGGCCTCATAGTCCCATTTGCCAGTTTCCCTTCTGTCATCCCAGTGGGGAGCCACATGAGGTGGAACCTGAGAGTGCCTGAGCCATCACAAATGGTGGCCGGTGTAGATGGAGTCTTTCTTGGTTGTCTCCCTTAACCCTGCCCACCTCCCCATTTATTTATTTATTCATTTATCTATTTATGTGTTTATTTGTTTATTCCAAAACTTTCACCAGTAAAGACAAACTGAGCTGAAAATTGGCTCGCTTCCAGATGCATTCTGGAGGGAAGAGGGTAGAGGGTTGTAAGAACAAAATTTAAATACAATAATATATCATACAGTGATATCAATGAAACAGTACAAGAC
Organism: Neoceratodus forsteri; assembly: GCA_016271365.2. Taxonomy (NCBI): domain Eukaryota; kingdom Metazoa; phylum Chordata; order Ceratodontiformes; family Ceratodontidae; genus Neoceratodus; species Neoceratodus forsteri. Next base: position 23,548,851 of record JADMNL010000032.1, on the reverse strand, counting down.
AAGGTTCATCAAACAGTTAAAATTATAGGCAAACAAAAAAGGTTTCATTACAATAGCAGGGCGGGGGATCAGTCCCAAGGGTACAAGCAAAATTACATTTCAACGGTGAGAGCACCAGGGGATAAGGTGCTCTAGGAAAGGAAGGAGATGGGGTGGAGGAAAAGAGCAGAGCAAGTGGGCGAGGAGGGAGGGAGGGAGGTGAGGGAAGGGGCAGAGAGGAGGAGAAGGAGGAAGAGAGGGGGAAGAGGATAGAATTGAGGACTGGGTCAGAGCTATAGCTTAGGGGCTGGCACAGGAGGGAGTGGTGTGGATATGGAGCAGAGAGAGAGAGAGAGAGCATTTGGAAGAGGCAGAGCGAATGGTTAGGGGAGAGAGTTCCAGAGTTTAGGAAAGCAGAAGGAGAATGTAGCCTGACCAGTGAGAGATTTTCAAGAGGGGAGCACAAAGGAATGGTAGCCAGAGTTACAAAGGGAGTATGAGGAGGGAAGCAGCGAGGGGGGGGGGAGAGCTAAGGTAAGGGGGGAGGGAGGCCAACCAGAATTTAGAAATAAAGAGGCACAGAGGCTTAGGTGGCTATCTTCCAGGGATGGGAGGAAGACGGCAGAGTATAAGGAGCAGTGTTGAGTTCAAGGCAGGCAGTACAAAGCAAAGCAGCTGAAGGAGTGAAAGAAGGGGTCCAGTCTGGCCAGGGTGGACTTTGGGGCAGCACTTTAGCCAATGTTGTCATAGTCAGTAATGGAAAGGATCATCTTAGTGATGATATCTCAGCAAGAAGGAAGTGGGATGCAGCTTTTATTCATAAATAGTGCGCTGAGCTTGGGGTGGATTTTTTTCTGTATGCCATCCATGTGCTGCACAAAGTCCAGGTGCTGTTCTAGCCAGACCCCAAGGTACTTAAATGAGGGAATGTTGCCAGTAGTGACCCCATCTAGGGTGTGGATAGAGGGGAGGGGAGGGATGGGAACCTGGAAAGCTTCTGCTTAGTGCAAAAGGTCACAGAGACCATGGTGACAGAGAGGGCCCCAAGAGGTCATGCAAGTATTTGGTTAACCCCTGCAAACCCCTGCAAAGTGGAACAAAGCTCCATGGCCCCCCACAGGGGTCCCTAGTGCTGTGGAACCTGGCACATCCCCTTCTGGCTGGTAGCACTGCCATGCAACAGCTCCTCCCCTGCTCCCCACACCACCCCACCAGCTCCCAGGTCCGCTCCCAAATTTGGGTCGCCAGAGTAGGAGCACTGGGCACAACCCACTGGATCACAGGGGAGCTTATTCAAATTGGCCCTTTTAAACAGGTGCAAAAAGTTAGCTTGGTTTAATGTATCTACCTTTTGGAATCTTAAATCTAATGGGCCTGATTTTCAAAAGACTAGCGAATGACTCAAACCACTGGTGCGCCATACATGCAGCGCAGGGGGCTTGAGGCACTCACTTGGCACTGATCATGATTTTCTGTCCTATGTACTAAATGCCACAAGTTAGACCAGCTCCCCCCGGTCTAACTTGCACCATGTGGGGGGCCCTTTTCCGGGGCTTGTGCTGAATATTTGGTGCAAGCTGCCATAAATTGTGGAAACTGTTGCAACTGCACCCAATGTACTAAAACTGGGTGCCATTGAAACAAAGGAGTGTGATGCACTTGCACCAAACAAGGGGGCCAACTCAGTGCGTGACGCAATCCCTGCATCAGCCTTTGAAAATCTGGCCCAGTACATCCAAAAATGTTCAAACACACTGCATGGAATTTATTTGAGATCGATTATTGTTCTTTCTCACATTTTGCTTTTATTTAAGCTGTGTTGTGTAACATCTTTTATTTTGTATGATTTACAGGCTTGTACAATGAAGACCGCAATAAAAATTTACTTGTTAAAAAAAATGTTGAAATACCACTACTCCTTGGGGAGAAAGACGACCCCAACCATTTTATCAGAAGAAAAACTGTTTTTTATTTGTTTTGTTTTACAAAAGTTATTATCTAAAAAAGTTACTGTCCACTATGCTCCTTCGGCACCTGCCACCCCCCTCCCTCCTCAACTCACAGTCCCGTGAGTTTCTGTAACAGTCACTACTAATGCAGGCTGCCTGACCATGCCCCCTCACACCCCACCATTTACTTTAGCATGTATTCTCCGCTCAGCCTCCCCTCGCCCCACCATTTATCCCTATACCTTATCGCCCTTCTTCCCCCACCCTTCACCTCCACCGCAGAACGTACCTCTCTCTTGTACCTCCTTTCTTCACCCCACTGCCAGCTATCCCCGTCCCTCTGAACTACTGACAAGGCACTTTGTGGCTGCTTACCCCCCCCCACTCTCTAAAGTGTTTTTCTTGTTATTTTAACTTGTACCTATGTTTTGAGTTATTCTGTAAGTTATGAATCCAAGCTGTATCTTTCATTGTAATGTACCTTTGCTTTCTCCTATTGTACTTTGTTTTGCAATCTATGACGTGGAACCTTTGTAAAAGAGCTTGCGCTCAAAGGTCTTTTCTGAATCACTAAATAAAAAAATAAAAATAAAACTATCTTTGTGGCTTTATTGAGAGGTGACAATTGAGATTAATTCCACAAATGCAGCTGTAAAGGCTGGAATTTTCTGCACTTCCTTACTGCTGTGTTCACACATTTGTACATTAAAAAGTTAGCAGCATTTTACATTCAGAAGACACTGAAACCTCCTGGTTTGCTATATCTACTCCTGCAGAGGGCCATGGAAGAGAGCAAGAGGAGTCCAAAACTTTCTGAAGTGTGGCCTTACCTTTCTGCCTCAGGAGAAAATATAATGACTATCCATGTCATTAACTAGATTTCCAAAGTCTGCCCTCAGGCCCCTTGAGAGTGATTGCAGGACCCGGGGACAGTTCAGACTCTGGGTCCACTATCAGTCTTCCCTGCATACAGCATGATGGGAGACCTGGCCCCTCTTGGCGCTGGCCCCCGGGAATTATGCCCTGCTCCCCCACCCTCTCAAGGGTCTTGTCTGCCCTGTGTGTGTGTGTGTGTGTGTGTGTGTGTGTGTGTGTGTGTGTGTAATTTAATGCGGTTCCAAGTATAATGTTGATGTCAGCCTACCTGTCCATATGCAAACAGACAAAATAACAGCCCACGGCCTTGATACAGTATGGTATTCAAGGACAAAGACAAGGTCTAGAAAGCTGACATATTGAACTACTACAGCATTAAAAAATATACTGCAATTCATTACCAATTCTGAGCTTGGTTTTATTTGTCCTTTTAATCAGGAAATGCATGCTGAGCTATGGCAGCTTGGTTTTCGGTGTACATGTACTTATTATTATTGATGGGAAGGGGAATGTTGGCCTGGAGACTTGGCAACATCTGGTACTCATAGGACAAGTGCCATAGGATCTTTTCCCCTGGACAGTCACCAGAGATGGGCACGAGGGACCTCAGCTTAAAATACCACCCAAAAGAAAACACCTCAGAGGTGCTAAGCAGGGTGCACTCTCATCTCTGGTGATTGGAAGGTCATGAGTTCTTGTTCCATGCCAGAAACTTGCACTGATGCCTGGTAGTGTCACTGTTGAGTAATATGAAACAGGAAAACACCAGCCACACTAATGCATAGCTTAGTATTCTGAAAATCTTTAGGTTTTATTGTCCACCAAGCAAAAATCCCCTAGTCCTAGCCCGACGTTTCACCCAAACATGGACTCCCTCAGGGAAGATGATCTGCATTCAAATGATGAAACAAGCCATTACTTATATTATCCATATTAATTTAGCACAAAAGAAACATAAGACTGTTCCGTGTAGCTGCTTACAGGTCACCATTATAGCCCATATATGTGATAAATGGAGTTTTATTTAAAAAAAAATGCTCAAAGAATAAATAATTGCAAAAATTAAAAAAATACAGAAAATTCATATACACAAGTTACCCACACCTGTATAGTGTTCAGTCTATTTAAGCACCATGACTATATGCATTCAATATTCATATATTAAAAATTCAGTTACTACAAGCTCCTTATTATCCATGCAACAGTTGTGCCAGTATGTAAGGTTTATCATACATTCAGTGGTCAAATGCATGTTAAGAGATAGCCATGTTTTTCTCAGTTTGATAACATTATGATTTACATTCCCTTAATGACCATTTGATACTGATGCACAGATACAAAGGAAAACAGTGCTTAACGTATAGCTAGTTAAGCATACCTGGAATGATACACTTATTTCAAAAACATAGAACATAGAATCTGACAGCAAATAAGGACCACTTGGCCCACCTAGTCTGCCCATTTTTGTTACCTACTTCAGTACTGCGGATCCTACTTGATCTCCGGCTTTTACCATCTCTTTCCTATTGTAAGGGTTCCCTTGTGCCTATCCCATGCATTCTTGAATTCCCCTACTGTTTTTGTCCCCACCACCTCCACTGAGAGGCTGTTCCATGCATTCACCGCCCTTTCTGTGAAAAAATACTTCCTCACGTTACCCCTGAGTCTACACCCCTCCAGCATCATAACATGGCCCCTTTTTCTTGAACATCTATTTTTCTGAAAGATACTGCCCTCTTGTACCATATCTATGCCCTTTAGTTATTTGAAGGTCTCTATCATATCCCCCCCACTCTACTCTGTTCCAGTGTATACATATTGAGGTCCTCTAGTCTCTCCTTATATGACTTTTGGTGCAGACCATGCACCATTTTGTTGCCCTTCTCTGAAATGCCTCTACTCCGTCTATGTCCTTCTGGAGATGTGGCCTCCAGTACTGGACACAGTGCTCCAGATGGGGTCTCACCAATGATTTGTACAGTGGTATCATCACCTCCTTTTTTCTGCTGGTGATACTTCTCCCTGTACACCCCAACATCCCACTGGCTGTCCCCAGAGCCTTTTTACAATGCTTGGTCACCTTTAGGTCATCAGATATGATTACCCCCAGGTCCCTTTCCTGTTTGGTGGTCATCAGTACCCCCCATCATCATGTACTCCTCCCCTGGGTTTCTGTACCCCAAATGCATGATTTTATACTTCTTTGCATTGAATCTTAGCTGCCACACTCTTGACCACTCTTCAAGCCTGCTTAGGTCCCTCCTCATTTTTTCCACCCCACGGAGTGTCAGCTCTCTTGCAGGATGCTGTGCACAAAGGGTGTGGAGTGGCTATGTGTGTGTATCGGGCATGTAGGCACTCTGCACCCACTGCACCCCCAGCTCGACATTCTGGAAGGGGGGTGCACAGACCCACCACACCCGATCTCCCACATCCACTGACAGCTCCATGCAGGGGGCATTACAGGGGCATGCCAGCACTACGCGGGATTCACTAACCCACTAGTGCTGGCCACATGTGTGTACTGGGTGGTGCAGGGTACACCAGGGCTGACCCTGCTGTAACCCACTGCGCGCCCCCACAGGCACCGCCAGTGAGCCGACAGGGGACCGGGATGGGGTGCACCATGCTGCCTCTGACTGCTGGGCTGAAGAGGTTAAACTGCACTCGGGGGGGGGTAACTATGATATTTGCAGTGAGGCCACATTATAGGAGAGCAGTAGTGCCCCTATAGTTAGGGTTGAGTAGCCTGTTTAATGTTAAACCTCAGATTTTGCACATTAAGGTCTTTGGCTCTCTTTGACAAAATGAGCTGAAATTTTGTATGTGTTGTCTAGGAAGCAAGGTCTTGATGTGTGGAAATTTTTGTGATGGCAGCTTGTGTGGTTTCTGAAATCCACATGTGCCATTTTTGGGAAAAAAAACACAAAACTTTTTCCTATACTTAACATGGGTTTTTTTTGCTCTCCCCTACAGCCCTACCTGGAATAGAATTTTTTCCCCAAACTTGCAGGGGACATGTGTCATGTCCCAAGGTAGTGCCTTTGACAAGTCTGGTGAAAAAATATTAATGAGTTCCCAAGTTATAAGGCTTTGAAGTTTAGTGTTTTCTGACCTGCATATGTCCAGTAGGGTTTTTCAGATAACATTCTGTGGCAAAAGTAAAAATTTGATGCCACAAATGCCCATTCTTGCTTTCATGCCACTTGATTGGCAGGACACCAAACTTTTTTTGTGCCGTGCTAACTACTATCTTGTTTATTTTTTCTAGGAAATAACAAAGGTAGAAAATAAATAATAGTGCTTGGATTTTGAAAAACAAACATCAGAACCTTGCTAAACGGGACCCACTTAGCTAGACTCTGATGTTTGTTTCTTAACATAATGCCCACAAATATGTTTGCTGGGCACCCAAAATCCCAGGTGCTCAGCTTAGCAAAACGAGTGCTTCCCCCACGTTCTCTGTATGAGAACAGTCGGAATTTCTTGACTTCTGAAGCCACAGATGGAGTCATGCTGCAGGCTTCAGTTTAACAAGTGAGCTAGTGATCCCCGTACTGTCAATCTCTGTCTCTATGTGTATCTCTAAAACAGAGACAAAATATACAGTAACAAGCATTTGTCAATGCCAAGTGTTGCTTGCTGTCATTAGCAGTGGAAGTGCAGGAGTTAGACAGATGCAGTATAGGAATGGCAGTCAAGTATTGAACTGATGCCAGCTCCACCCCATCCTGCAGAGATGGTCAGACATTGGGGTGTGCCTTTGGGTCGTCGCCCATAACGGTCACGACATTTCACCTCACTCTACCCTGCAGACACTTACAAGTGTCAAGGTGTGCTTTGAAGTGTTTGGGCTTTGCTCTTTCCACATTTGTCTATTTATTAATGCATTTTATACTAAACTGTATGACAGACATTATATAAAAAATGAATTGAACTAAAAAATAAACACAAGTACAAAGAAAAGCAATGTAGTTAAATGGTGCCCTACTAAACGGAATTCAACTATTTATTACATTGCTTGCATAACGTGATACATTATTAGCTGTGTCCCCATTATTTAATATTTGTTCCCTGGTGTCTAGTTGCACCTCCCCACCCTCTGATCGCCATCCCCGTTATGATGTTTACTTCCTGGTGTCTAGTGGCACCCTCTCCCCACCGATTGCTGTTCCCATTATTTTTTATTTGTTCCCTGGTGTCTAGTGGCACTCTCCACCCTCTGATCGCTGTCCCCAATATGATGTTTGTTCCCTGGTGTCTAGTGGCACCCGCTACCCTCCAATTGCCTTCACCGTATTTTGTTTTGTATTTTCTGATGTTTAGTGGCACCAACCCACCCACCGATCACCGTCCCCATTATTTTGTCATATTTCCTGGCATCTAGTGGAACCCCCCATCCTTAGATCACCATCCCCGTTATTAAAGTTTGTTCCCTGGTGTCTAGTGGCACCCCCCCCCCCGTCTCTTATTGCAGCCAAAAGCTGAAATTAAGAAAAAGCAGTCCTCTATGATTTTAAACCTGTAAAAAGAAAATGGCCCCTCATCGATCAACCCCACCCATCCCCTCCTCCCACTCAGCACCCACCTCCCCACACCCCCAGTACATCCCCACACACCCTCATTCACCTGAGCAGGTCTTAGGTTTGGGATCAACTCTCCGATCGAAGACATGTCTTGCTGCTGGAACCGGTGACTGCAATGTGAGAAACTAAGGTAAATGCAGTTCAATGTATTTCAATGGAGGTTTCAACTTTTATTCATAACTCCACCACTTTTTGACTTTTGGTACCAAATTTTCAACATAGCCATTTGGGGACCCCACCTCACAAGCAATATGACTGTTGTTATGCAACTCCTGCCCAAAAGGTGATTTCACGGTTGCTTGGCGAGTTCACCTGTCGAGTGGGATTTGCATAATGACAGTCATATTGTTCATGAGGTGGGGTCATAAGAAGACTGTGTTGAAAATGTGGGGTCAAAATAAGTGAAAATGACAAAGTTATGACCATTCGTTGCAATTTCGCTATGCACGCTTGTAACTTTGGAAATTTTCAATACTTTGACCCCAGATTTTCAACATAGTCTTCTTATTACCCTACCTGATGTACATCACAGCTGTCATTTTTCAAATCCTTGCTAAAATGTGTTTCCGTGCCTGTGGCACGGAATGGCATTGCAGTTGTGCATAATTATGTTTTGGCGGGGATTTGAAAATGTTCTGTACTGGATACATTAGGTGGGGTAATAAGATGGCTATTCTCACAATTTGGTCACTGTTGTCATATAAATGGAAGCACAGGGCCTGGAGGGTTGGGAGTGCAGGGCCCAGGGGACCATCACAACACACACAGTGTGGTTTACGATACGCGCATCGGCCTCGCACCACCGGACCAAAGTGAGGGTGCTGGATTTTGGATGGGCTGATTTTGGAAGGATGAGGGAGTATACTTGACAAGCTTTGGGGGGCTGGGGGAACACAAGGGGGTGGAGGATATTTGGGCCATGATTAAAGGGGCAATAGTGGGGGCCACGGAACACTGTTCGAAGAAGGTAATCAAGAGCAGGAAGAGAAGAAGGCCTCTACGGTTCAGTAGGGAGGTGGGGGACAGCATCAGAGCTAAGAGATGAGCATTCAGGCAGTACAAAACTGCACAGAGTGAACTGGACCATGTGGCATACCAGGATAAGCAGAGGGGAGCCGGGAGGGTGGTCAGAAGGTCGAAAGCAAGAATGGAGGAGAGTATAGCCAAGGGAGTCAGGAAAGGGGACAAGATTTTTTTTTAGGTATATTAGTGAGCATAGGAAGGGTGGGACTGGGATACCTGGCCTGCTGGCTGAGACAGGGGAAAAGGTAGAGGGGGCCCAGGAGAAGGCAGAATTACTGAACAGTTACTTCAGCGCAGTATTCACAAGGAAAAAGGGAGGGGGAAGGATGCTTTTGGACTGGGGGGTAGGGGTAGAAGTAGGACCATTCCAGGAAAAGGAGATTTCAAAAGAGCTAAAGGGTCTGAGGGTGGACAAGGCCATGGGGCCAGATGGAATTCACCCTAGGGTGTTGAGAAAGCTGGGTGAGGAGCTGATGGCCTCCTTGACCTCTTTGTTCTATGAGTCCTTGCACACAGGGGTAATCCCGAAGGACTGGAAGTCCACAGATGTGCTGCCCCTGCATAAGGGAGGGGGAGGCAGGTCTTGAGCAGTTACAGGCCAGTGAGTCTGACATCAGTGGTCGGTAAGCTCATGGAAAAACTGCTCAAGGATAGGATCACCAACTACCTAGAGGCAAGTGGCCTGCTCAACCCAAGGCAGCACAGCTTTACCAAGGGCAGATCTTGTCAGACAAATCTGGTAGGGTTTTTTGACTGAGTCATGAGGGCGGTGGATCGGGGGGGTCACTGGACATAGCCTACTTGGATTTCGGGAGGGCCTTTAATGCGCTACTGCACGGTGGGCTGGTGCACAAAATGGAATGTCTGGGGCTAGGGAAGGTGGTTATAGAGTGGCTGCATAACTGGTTGGTGGGCAGGATGCAGAGGGTGTTAGTAAACGGGGTCCCCTCGGGTGAGTTGGCGGTCACGAGCAGCGTGCCCCAGGGGTCAGTGCTTGGAACCCTGCTGTCAACATATATATATAAGTGACATAGCGGAGGGGTTGGAGGGTAGAGTGAGCCTGTTTGTGGATGATGTCAAAATCTGTAATAGAGTGGACATACAAGATGGAGTGGGAAGGATGTAGAGGGACCTAGGGAAGTTGGAGGACTGGGCCAGGAAGTGGAAATTATCCCTCAACATGGCAAAATGCAAAGTCATGCACCTGGGCAGAAGAAGTGGGAGAATGGATACAGACTGGGGGGCAAGCTGCTAGTGGTTACCATGGAGGAGAGGGACCTGGGCATCATCATCTTTCAGGACTTAAAGGTGGCCGGGCAGTGTGGCAGGGTGATGGCAAAAGCCAGCAGAGTATTGGGTTATATTGGGAGGGGGATCACCAGCAGGAAGAGAGAGATCCTGATTCCCTTGTACTCACAGCTGGTCAGGCCTCATCTGGAGTATGGGGTCCAGTTCTGGAGGTCTTACCAAAAGAAGGATGCAGAGAGGGTGGAGCGGGTACAGATGAGGGCAACCAAGATAGTGAAGGGGCTCAGTCACCTGCCATATGAGGAGAGGCTGGGAGCCTGGACATGTACCCTCTGGAGTTGAGGAGGGAGAGAGAGAGAGAGGACATGAAAGAGACCTTCAAGTACCTGAAAGGGATAAACACGGTGACTACAGAGAACCCCTTCCAGTTAAAGAGGTGTCCCAGTAAAAGGGGGCATAATCTCCAACTGGAGGGGGGGTAGGTTTAGAGGCAACATCAGATAATAACTTATTTACTGAGAAGGTGGTGAACACCTAGAATGTGCTGCCTAGGGAAGTGGTGGACGAGTATTCAGTGGGGGGTTCAAGAGGGTGTGGGATAGACACAGAGGGCTGTTGAAATGAGTGGGGGGGGAATCAGGGGCAGGCCCAGGGGATGCTAGGCAAATGGGCAGACTAGGTGGGCCTGGAGGTCCTTTTCTGCCATCACATTCCTAATTGTGGCAATAACATAAATGTGGAAATAACATGTCATTTCCACACTTTCTGTTATATATTTATTTATTTGAAAGTTTTACCAGGAAAGGCATATTGAGCAGACTACCGCTCGATTCCAGATGCATCCTGGGGGTTGAAGGGAATGGGATAAGTACATACAAGTAAAGAATTCAGAATTACAGAACACCAAAATTTACATAGGTTTGATACAAAAGGTACATAAGTTCTACAATTACAATGATAGTAAACTAGAAGTAGTATATACAGGAAGATAGAACAGAGAGCACACAGCAAATAGTAGGCAGAATACGTAGAAGAGATATTGGCAAACTAAATTGGACAGTTAAGCATTTGAGTGGACAACATAGTTTTGCACTGGGGAGTTGGCCCATACTTAATGCACATCGAGTTGAGCAGCTTGTGGGGACTTGCCCTTTTAGAAGGCAGATTTGTTGGCGACAGGAGGGGGAGAACCGGATGTCAGCCGGCAGAGAGTTCCACAGTTTTGGTAGTCAGACTCTAAAAGTCGACTGTCCAGTAGAGGTAGCCATGTGGGGGATTTGTAGTAGCCGGGAGTCGAAATTTCTGAGTGAGTAAGTAGACGGTGTTTGAGCAGTTAGGGTAGAGGCGAGGTAGGAGGGCAGTAACTGGGTCCAGAATTTGGCTGTGAGTCTGTTGCAGTGGTACTGGCGCCTATTGGTGAGGGAGGGTAGGTTAAGGTATCTGTAGAGATCACAGTGGTGTGTGGAGGGTGGACAGTCCAGTGCAAAGTGACAGAAGGAGTTAAAAAGAGAATCGGACAGATAAGATGGTGACACTTATTTCTCCAGATTTGCAGCTCTATTCTTTAACCAGTAGGCTATACTGCCACCCTAAAAGGAAAGAAAATGCTTTTGGGTGAGTTATAAATTGAATGCAACATGCCTTCTCGGCATGTACAGAATTCATTTTCACTGTTAAGTAGACCAGTTTACTTGTGATTCAGTCTGGGTGAACTCGTGAAAGTAAATCATATACATGAGAGACAGAGACATAGCTTCTTACGTAGTTTTGATTGACTCATCTTGCTGTGAGGATTTCTCAAACAGAAAAAAACGATCTCTTTTTGTCAAAAGTTCACGCTTTCCTCTTTAGGACATTACATTCTCCTTTAGAAAAATCACTGCGCTACACTTTCTTTGTGACCACAGGAGAGGCATGCTGGCTCATCTTCTCGCTAGATACCAGTATAAAGTAAAAAGTTCCAACATTGTGCTGAATGCTAATTGAGGATGGAAAAAGGATTAACAATGAGAAAATAAGAACATATGATCTGAGAGCTTCAGCTCCTTTTGTTCTGCTGCTCAGCCGTTGTTCCATTTTGCTGTGTAACTGAGATGGAGGAGGCCTTAACATCTTCCCTCTCAACCTAAGTGGCAGTATCTGGGATTCAGCCTTAAGCCTGAAGCACACTGCATGGCATCAGAAGCATATATCCTGCAGAGACATCTCTTTTTGAGTGGTAGGAGGGGAGACTATAAATCCCCCTCTTGCCAGTCACTGCAAATTTGTCTCGTGATGGTATCAGGGATTGAATCAGAAGCCCTCTCTGTATCCAGGGTGCACAGCCTGCAGCTGATCTAAAGGAGCCACTTCCTTGGCTGCTAATTGGGCTTTAGAATTCTTGCAGTAATTACAATTGAATGAAATTCAGCTACTGCTGTTAAGTGATAAAGTTCTGAAGAATTGCACCTAATTTTTGGATAATGTGACTCAGAGGGAGCTGCCGTTACTGCTGCTGGTGGGGTACTAATGGGTTCCAATGTGGTCACTGAACCTCAAATGTCAGAAGTGAGTGGGCGCAGCCAAGGCTGAACAGCCTGCCTGCCTTCCTTCCTGTAATCAGCAGTACAGTGTAGAATTCAACACCCACCAGAGACAGAAAGTTCAATCATTTATTTAATTCACTTTGCCAGGATAATGGAGGATTGATTGCAGAGAGCTGTAATAGGACATTAAACAGGTTGGAACAAGAGCAAAAGAACCCCCTCCCAACTAATTTCTTTCTCTTATGGCTGTATTTTTACATGTGTATTTATTCCAAGGACCAACGGCTTTTAGATTTCCGTTCTCCAAAGCTTGTATCCCACACAGCTTGAGCTAGGTACTTTCTTCCCAAGCACAGAACCCTTCTGATGCTACTCTCCTTGGACCTGTACTTCTGTGGTCCTTGTAAACTCCAGATTGACCCCCCAGGGTGTTACCCTGCCATTTCAGCACCTTGATAGGTGAAGCACCTGAATCTGGCCAGCTGTGGCCAAGCAGCAGGTCTCCAGAGCATTCTGGGAGGTGAGGATGGTAAAACTTTCCTTGGTTGTGGGGGGCAGGCTGAATCTTATCTGACCAATCAGCGCTGATTTGTCCCCTGGTTTCACCCTACCTTTTTTTCCCACTTGGAATTTATCTTTCTTGCACCACGCTGGCCCCTACCCACACACTCCCTCCCATCCTTTTCACTCACTATCCCTGGGGCATATCCCTGTTCCTCCATGACTTACCCCCTAATGGCAGGGCTGGAGGGGCTTTCCCGTTCACTTGCCCCTCCAATGCAGGATCCAAGTGGGTGCTCATTCGGTTGTACTAAGCCTGTGGGGGGGATGGGGGGGTCTTTCATCCCAAAGAGGTATTTCCTTTGAGTTCTTCTGCCTCAGGATGTCACACATGCAGTGATGTGGTGTGTCCTGCAACATCCCCCACCCTTCTAGACCTACCAACTGCCTTGACACCGGCCTCCGCTAGGTGCCAGACACATTGCTGGAGGCATGACCATTCCACCTTGTGAGAGGGCAGTAGTCCTTTGGATGTGCAATCTTCTTACCCCCAGCCGATGACCGGTGACTTGGGTTTGCTCCTGAACCCAGGTCATCAGTATAGCAAGTGCTGCACCACACTACGACTGTGCTACCAGGTCAGTGGCCACAGCTTTTTAACCTTTTATTTTGTAGTTCATTTACCCAGGAAGGCCCAACTGAGATGCAGCATCTTGTTTTCAGTGGAGTACTGTTTCTATCCAATCTTACAGCTGGGAGACTAAAGCTCAGAGGGTCACTTAACATGCCTAGTTTCACACAGTGCTTTAGTGACTGTGGTGGGATTAGAACTTGGGACTGCCAGTTTCAGTTATGTGACATGGAAGCCATGTAGTCCCTTGTTAAACTGGCAGTATAGCCTAGAGGTTAGAGCAACAAGCTTTGAATCAGCTTGGCACATCCAGCGGACCTAGGTTTGATTCCCACAATCTCCACTTGCATACTTTGTGACCCTGAGTTAGTCATTTAACCTTCCTGTGCCCCTGGGGTTGCACCTGGAAATGAGAATCAGCACAGTGTGCCTTTTCCATGTGCAAACTGCAAAATAAAATAATAAATAAAACAAGTGCACCATTTTGGAAACCAGGTGATCACAGGTTCAAACCCCACTACAACCAAAAACGCACTGTGGGCCCAGTACCCAAAGGACTCCTGGCCTTGTGTGCCACAATACATGGTGCATAGGGTGAGGATATGCATATCCTGGGTGTCCAGCAGGCACCCGCAGATGCATGACACTGGATGCCCACTTTGCAACCCTGCCCAGGGCCATATGCGCTACATCTCGCACAACTGTGTGGCCGCCTGGACAGGGCATGGGGAGTGGGCATGCCTACATTGGGCTGGCAGAGCATGGCATGCACCATGTTGGATATGCTCCACTGGGCCAGTGTCAGGGGGTCTAATAGGCCAGCCAGGAGACTGCCATAAAGGGTGCACACACCCCCAGACCAGCAGCTTGACACCCACATGGCACCTGGCAGCCAATGGTTCCCATCCCTCCTCCATGCCACACGGGGGCTGCGGGTGGGTAGTGGCTGCAGGGCACTGTCTGCCCATACTGCTGTGTGAACTATGTAGTGCATACTGACTGCTGTATCCCATAATCTCATGCTCCTGTGGAGCAGGAGATTTAGTGTTGGGCCGGTCGGTGCTTCCGATTGGAAGCCCACAATCAGGCTTAGGTCTGCTGTCCTCCCAGCTGTCCATGCCCCATGTGTGGATGAGCATGGCCATGCATTAGGCCAACTGGGTGTTATGCATCCCAGCCCAGTGCACCAGATGAGGGCAGAAACATAGTGCATAGTTGCATGGACTGGTACGCACCCTTACCAGTGTGTATCAAGTCCACTAGTGCATAGGGCCCTGTGTGACCTTGAGCAACTCATGTAATGCTCCAGCGATGCAGTTCACCCAACTTCAGAAAGGGGTGGAAGCAGGGCCCCACTGAAAACAAGATGTTGCACCTTAGTTGTGCTATCCAGACTTCATAAATTTCAAAAAATATTCTAACTACCGGGCCACACAGCCTCCAATTTATAGCTTGTTATATATTTGCAAAATCATTGAGAGGTAAAATGTAGGTGTTCTTGCTACATAAATGCCTGGCAGATGCTAAAAGCAGCGGTATGGGAAGGGGGGCGGCAATTTCCCAATGTTAATCCATTTCTCTGCGGCATCAGAAGCTCTTTAAAGGGAAAACACACATCTACCTACAACTATTTTCCCCTCTGTTAAAACTGTTGTCCCTTGGAAAGGAGGGGAAAGGCCACTACAGTGCCTTTTAAAAGTTTATGTACAAACAGCAGCTTCTGTAAAACTGGCCATACTGCTGCCCCCTCTCTGCTGTTTTCTGCCGGGTCATATCACGCAATGCCATGTGGTTCATGTTAACAGCCATGGGAGGTTCAGCAGTGCCAGCAGTGGTTCTGTGTGTTTCAGAGCATAGCTATGCTCCAAGACATCTGTTGCAAGTGAGGAGGTTTCTCCAAGGCCTAATACAGATCAGTTGCGCATTCCCCTTTAAACCTCATCGCTACGCTTTATACAATGCTTGTTTCTCACAGAGCTGATTCAGTACTAGCACCTGGCTGGATCTGGTTTAATATCAGTCAGTTTACATCTGGTCATGGAGAGAGCTGTTGTGTAGTGTGCGGGTACAGAAAGGACCCCATGTTTCGGACCAGAAGTGACTGCACGTCAGTGATGGCTCAGCATGAAGCTGTGTTGACTGTAAAGTACTTTAAAGGAGAGGTACTAGATCACCAAAAGCAGCGACTGCTGCATAGATCAAGGCTTCAGTACCTTGATCACCTGTACAGGCTGAATCCTCTCATAACTAACAGTTTTTAAAACAGAGCCCTTGTAAAAAATGGAGCTGCATAATAAGTAGCATGCAAGCATTTCTTGTTGTGCCTATGGCCACCCCCCTCCAGATTGTGCTGGACGAGAGCACTAACACCACACAATGATGACAACTGCCCTTTCCAATACTTTACATCTCTATGTGATTTAATACTTCTCAGTATCTCCTATGGCCAGTTGTATTTGCCAATGCCATGCCTAAATACCAGGTTACAGAGCATGCACTTCCTGCTCAGTAAGGGGTACATGTTTTAAAGAGTGCAGGTCTGGGGCTGTGAGATGCCTCAGTCATCATTTTGTTTGCTTTTATTTGTTTCTTTACTTACCTTTTCATCATTTTATTTTTACTTTGACAACTACTCCAAAAAAAAAAATAGAATCCTTGTATTATGAACTCAGAAAATCTTTACTGGTAAACCTGGCAGTGTATTTCTGGATTTTTTTTTATTTGTTTTTTATAAGTACTTTTGGCTTCCTTTTTTTTTGCCAACCTGCTCAATTTCAAGCCAGTCACCCCAACCCTGTCTCTCAGCTTCCTTGGGACTTACTATTTCATCTGTCCTCACAAGAGGACCTGGAAAGACCAGTTGCTGGTGTGGGACCTGCACGGATCAGGCCTTCGTTCTGCTGTGTTTCATGTCATTATTCTTCCTTTTTTCTCCCTGGGGCCCATGGCACGTGCAGAGAAGCACTGTGAGAGCATCACCTCCGTGGAGATGCCCCCGGCCTCAAGTGGGTGGGACTCCTTCCCTGGCATTCAGCTGCACTACTACTCACGTCCTCCAGGTAGCAGCTGCGTAGCGGGCTGCATGTACTCCACTCCCTGAGGGAGAAGAGCTGTCCTTTGGATACTCAATCCTCCCTCCCCTGGTCATCCTAAGAGTGACCCACATCCCTTCCTGAACCTGGGTCACTGGTGTGGTAGGAGGTGAGGCGACCAGCGCCTCAGCCCTCCATGCCACCGGACCAGCATTAGCTGTATGCTTCAGTGGCAAATTGTAACTCTGTTTTCAGATTTTTATAGCAGAGGAGGTAGAAGACTTGGTTTGCTGGCCAAGGCACCTAGCTTCACCTGAGCTCTTTCCTTCTAAGACTGCTTGAAAGGCAGAGTAGAGAAACTTACCAGAGCAAGGGAAAAGGATTAAGACTTATTTTGGCTAAACAGATTTACTGTGTGGTGGTGTTTTTATTTTTTACTCACAGGGATTGCTACTGTTTGTTGCTAACATTTCATTGCTTTATTTTTCTGTGTAGCAAAGTGTTTCTTACAGCGTATATCTTCTCTGAAATTATTACAGGTGGTGCTTTACAGGTTTTACAGTTTTATTTAACATTAGGATAAGCTTTCAGGGTTACTGCATTTGTTGTTGACTGATTGTTTCTGCTCTTACCTCCTTGTTCTTTCGTCCGTGGTTCTTCTTTTTCGGCAGGGGAAGGCCCAGCCACCCACCCCGATCCCCAACCATCCCACACTAAACTCCTTTTATAGGGTACCACAGTTGTGACATTTCCTGTGGCAGAGCAGGAAGGGGTGGATCAGTGGGGCCTCCACAAGGTGAGCTCATTTACAGGGGCACTAGTAATTTAACTTGTTATAACAAGTTAAACAAAACACAATCAAACCATTACTTACATTTTTTTCCCTTTTTTCCTTCTAATTACTCTGACTAGGTTATAAACCCAGCAACTTATCTGGAATGGATATCATTAACTGCAGGTACTGTGGAACAATTTTCAGAAGGACAGTCTTACAGGATTTAGGACACTGTCCTACATGCTGGCCCTTTGGAGATCTTAGGGCTCAGCTCCGGGCAGCATGGGCAGAGATTGCATGCTCAAATTTCATATTCAAGAGGAAATACATTATAAGAACCACCCGCCATTTCCCCAGCATCCAACAGAAAAACCTCAACCGCAGAGGGTAGTTGGTCCAGGAGGTTGGCAGGTGGTTAGGAGGGGCAAATCGGGTGCCCCATCACTCTCTGCTCTCCAACATAATACCTCCAAAAACCATATAAACACTACAAACAGGTATCTGCCTCTATCTCTGAAATCAAGCAAAGAGGCAGAAGACACTGCAGAGATGGACACTGCAGCACAGGAGCTAGCACAACAAAACTCACCCAAATCAGGAACCAAAACAAAAAAAGCAAAAAGGAAATCCAAAAAACTTCTGATCATAGGAGACTGCATGATTCGGGGAGTTGATACCCATCTCCAGCCAGGGTAATGGTCAGATGTCTCCCAGGTACATCAGCATGGAGAGACACTGACCGCATTACTAAAATTGTTCCAAAGCAGGAGAAAACATTGATGTCCTAGTACACATAGGACTAATGATCTTGCCAGCCGGTCAGTTGTGGAGACCAAGGAACACCTGACCAGGCTGGGTGACAACTATCATCTATTTCGTTTGGCATCTCCTTCTCTGAGATCCTGCCAGTCTGGGAGAGGGAGCAGATGGACGGAAGGTCAGAGAAGGGGAGATAGGGAGCTAAACACGTGGCTCAAGGGCTGGTGCCAGGAAAAGGACACAGATTTGTAGGGAACTGGCAACAGTTCTGGGGCGAAAGTTCTTTAAATTTGATGGACTGCATCTGACTAAGGAGGAGTCAGTGCATTGGAGCAGAAGTTTGGCGTCTTTGCAGAATATTTAAACTAGCAAGTGGGAGAGGGTGCAGCACCCCATACATCGAATGGGAAGAACACCCTCCCCTCAGCTAGTGGTCAAACAGGATTCAGCATGTTTGCAGTTCATTGCATCACCAGGTAAGAAAAAGGTTTGTCTCCATATACGACGCACAGGAGTAATGCCAAACCTCACCCAACAACTAACACACCAAAATCTGGCCAATGGAAAATCATGTACACAAATGCTCACAGCCTGGGAAATAAGATCCTGACCTCCAGGCAATAATGTCAGAGGCTAAACTGGACATAGTAGCAATTAGTGAGGCTGGTTTACCAATAACCACTTAGGAGACTTCAGTACCTGGCTATGTATTGTTCCAGAAGAGACCGGGTGCAAAAGGAGGAGGAGTGGCCCTGTATGTCAATGAAAATATCAAAGCTACAGAAATTCAGAATACACATAGGAGCCAGAAGAACTGTGGGTCACCCTGAAACAGGAAATGGGACAGCCATAAGAACTGGGGTTGTCTACAGGCCCCCAGACCAGGGGGAGGACATAGACACATTACTGTTAGAAGATATACAAAACATGACAGCTAAAGGGGAGGTTCTGATAATGGGAGACTTCAACATGCCGGATACAGATTGGTCAATACTAGCAGGAACATCTGCCAGAACTAGACACACAGTGGATACCCTGCAGGGGGAGGGCCTCAAACAACTGGTACAGCAACCCACAAGAAACAGGGCTATCCTAGATCTAGTACTGACTAACAAGGAAGGGATCACAGATCTCCAGGTAGAAGGTCACCTGGGGGCCAGTGACCATCACATGGTATGGTTCAATTTGGTTACTACATCTAAATCATCCCATTCCAAGGCAAAAATATGGGACTTCAGAGGAGCTGGCTTTGATAAGATGGCCAGCAGAGTTAAGCTAGCCCTGGCAAAAAGAAACACAGGTGAGGGGTACAGGCAAAGTGGGCAAGCATTAGGATGCAATACTTGAAGCAACATCCCATTGTGTTAGACAGAAAAGGAAGTGCAAAGAAGAAGAAACCACTGGTTCTCAAATACAGTAGCAGAAAAGGTCAGAGCCAAAAGGCTGTCCTTCAGGAAATATAAGGGAACACAGCGGGATGAAGATAGAAAGGCATACCAAACTGCCCTAAGGGAAGCAGGGAAGGCAGTAAGGCAGGCAAAGTCCCAAATTGAGGAAACACTAACACGAACAGCAAAAGAAGGTGACAAGATTTTCTATAGATACATTAGTGAAAGGAGAAAGTCCAGAGGGGGCATTGCTAAGCTTAATGGAGAAAAGGGAGCATGTAAGGAGGAGGACCCTGTAAAGGCATCTATCCTAAATAGATACTTTTGCTCAGTATTTACTGAAGAGAAGTAGGGCAGGGCCCACAGCTCAGCATCATGGACACAGGGGAGGGAGGTAGCACTCCCTTCACAAAAGAAAGGGTCCTACAAGAGCTTGCTAAGCTCCAGGGTGGATAAGGCAATGGGACCTGATGGCATACATCCCAGGGTACTTAAGGAGCTAAAGGTGGAACTAGCAGAGCCATTAGCAGATCTGTTTAGTGAGTCTCTGAGCACAGGAGAGGTCCCAGAAGACTGGAGAAGGGCTCATGTGATCCCGCTCCACAAGAGTGGTAGCAGGGAGGAGGCGGGGAACTACAGACCAGTCAGTCTTACCTCTGTAGTGGGCAAGATTATGGAGGCACTCCTTAAGGAAAGGATAGTGCAACACCTGGAATCCATAGGGGCACAGGATCCAAGACAGCATGGGTTTACAAAAGGAAGGTCCTGTCAAACTAATCATAGATTTCTTTGACTGGGTAACCAGAGTGGTGGACCGAGGGAGCAGTTGATGTTGCCTACCTGACTTGTGCAAAGCTTTTGACACTGTTCCACATAGAAGATTGATAAACAAGCTGGGTAGGCTCGGGGTGGGTCAGAAGTTGGTCAACTGGGTGGCAAACTGGTTGACGGGCAGAAAACAGAGAGTGGTGGTAAATGGTATACAGTCAGAAGAGATGCAAGTCACAAGTGGCGTACCTCAGGGATCAGTCCTGGGGCCAGTCCTCTTCAACATCTTCATTAGTGACCTTGCAGATGGACTAGAGGGTAAGGCTTGTCTGTTTGCAGATGACACCAAGATCTGCAACAGAGTAGATGATCCAGATGGGGTGGGCAGAATGAGAAGAGATCTGGATAAACTGGCAAAATGGTCAGAAGAGTGGCAACTGGGATTTAATGCAAAGAAGAGCAAAATCATGCACATAGGGAAGAGAAACCCTGAAGCCACCTATAGGCTGGGAGGGGAGTTGCTAGCAGTCACAAAGGAAGAAAGAGACTTGGGCATCATCATCACTGATGACCTGAAATCATCCAAGCAGACCTCTAAAGCAGTAGGTAAGGCTAGGGGGATGTTAGGGTGTATTAGTAGGTGTATCACAAGTCGTAAGAGGGAGGTAATAATCCCTCTTTACAAGACACTGGTTAGGCCCCACCTGGAGTACTGCATGCAGTATTGGAGGCCACACCTTCACAAGGACATTAACCAAATTGAGGCAGTCCAGAGAAGGGCAACCAAAATGGTGCAGGGACTGCATCAGAAAACATATGAGGACAGATTAACAGAGCTCAATATGTATACCCTTGAGCAAAGGAGAGAGAGGTGATATGATCGAGGCATTCAAACACCTTAAGGGCATTAACAAGGTGAAAGAGTCTAACATGTTTAAATATAATAAAAATAGCAGGACAAGAGGACACAGCATGAGATTAGAGGGGCCGATTAAGGGGAATGTGAGAAAATTCTTTTCACAGAAAAGGTGGTGGATGCATGGAATGGCTTACCACAAGAAGTGGTGGTTATGAATACAGTGCAGGGCTTCAAACAGGCATGGGATAGGCATAAGGGAGCAATACAAATGACTATGAATAGATAGGTCACTGACAGAGCAAAGGCCGATGGCACATTTATAAGGTAGAAAAAGAAATGGGCAGACTGGATGGGCCTTGCGGTCCTTATCTGCCGTCAACTTCTATGTTTCTATGTTTCTAGAGTAAAGTTTTCTACCACTAAAATATTATAGATTTAATAGAAATATGTGATTGTTCATAACCTATGATCTTTACTATAATTTATTATTCTATTACATATGGAGGGGGCCTTTTCCCCATAGGAGCCCATTATCATGTATTTCCCTGTATCCCTCACTATGGAAACCCATAGGGTCAATTCATGGCCAGACCAGGACATGAACCTGGAACTAACTGGCCAACCAAAACAACAGGACAGGACTAACAGGTACAAATAATGGCACCATCCCAATGTATTCTATAAAACAAATGCTAGGCAACTGTGCAATGCAAGGCTACATACCTATCTTGGGGGCTAATTTGGGCAATAAATCCACTTGCCCTTCGGGTTCATGGCTAACAGCTCTAATTAGCCCCCTCAATGGGTATATATCCTTGTATTCTACAGTTGCTTAGCATTTATTCTATATATCTAACCTCCAGATAAAACATTTATCTGCAGGTTTAATATATCACAATGACCATCCGCAATCCAAAAACAAATTAGAGAGCAGCTTTCACAGTGCTGATGACATCTCAATAGCCTTGCCCTGCCTTAAAACCAGCAGGTTGAATGTAATGGAATTAGTTACATCTTTATACAACTAGATGATTTTATAGTATATAAATTATAAACTGATATTGTGAAAATCAAATACACAATAGCTTGACTCAAAATATACAATTTGTCTATATTTCTGAGAGGGCTCCGCCACTTGTAAATTATGCTCTTGTCCCCTAACTAGTGAAGATGAATTGCACATTTTGAGTCCGGCTGTAGTGTATTCCCTAATTATGAAATGGCTAGTGACTTTCCTGCAGTTTGATTTGCTGCTAGCTGTGTGTTAGAAGTGTCTAATGCACAGCAGGAAATTAGTCCGGCAGGGGCCACCTTGCCTGTCCCACAGGTATCACTGCTCCCTCAGAACTTTCTCACCTGAAAGGACACCCATCTTTGTTCTGCTAGCCACAATAGCCAAAACTCTCAAACTCCCAATTACTGGGCAAAAAAAAAACCCCACCATGGCAGCTGTACCTGACCCAATTCTGATGTAGGAGACACAGAAAACACCTTAATTCACTTTGTGCTGAATGCATGACATAAAAAATGCATACCTGCCACAATATCTCCCTTGCCCACCGGCCCACTGTGCTCCTCAATGACCAACTGGCTGGCCACTCACTACTTTCCTCCCGCTACCCACACATCTGTTTTCTTCAGAAAACAAAGAAACTGGATGCACCACATAAACAAATTTAAATGCCAGCCATGATCTCTCACACGCTTGCCCACCAACCTGCTCGCTCCCTACCTCACTCGCTCACTCGCTGTTCTCCTCAGTGATCTATGTTAACCCCCCACCTCAGCCTTAGTTTGAATAAAAAAAAAACACAATGTCCCTCAGTGCCCCACCTCAGTGTTACTTCAAATAAAAAAGAAATAAAAAATACCGCCATCTCCAGAACTTTACATTTCTGTTTGTATCGTTCAGTCTTGCAGCTCACACACACACACACACACACACACACACACACACACACACACACACACACACACTTGTTTTCAATCCAGTCGGTATGTTGATTGTTCACACTCTCCTTTCTTGCACTTCATTCCAATTAAAAACATAAACCTAAAAAAGGAAATGGTGAATATTTAAACACTATCCAGTAATGGAACTGTGTATGTGTGTGTCTGTGTCTCTGTAGGAGGGGACCCCTTGACTACCACTGCAAGAAAGACTACAGCTATGGAGGCCACAGTAGGACAAATGTCCTCAAGTACAAAAGAAAACAACAATAAAAAAACACACCAAAGTCAACTAGGCAGAGGAACTATTTCACTGTATTTCAATTAAACACAGAAATGTAAATTTTTTATTATTTAACTCTAATAATTTCAACTTTGACATCCATGTACTATTTAGATGCCATTTTATAAGCACAATAAGCCACTCCAGGGTGTGCGTTAGACAGTTCTAATGCACAGCTAGGGGGCTGGACGCACTCAGTCTGTAGTCTTGTGCCTCACTACGCCTCCTGGCCATAGATTAGAACTGTCTAACACACACACAGTCATGTCTTTTTGCTTACTTAGCAGGATATAGCTACCTCCTAAACAGATTTTATTTGGGAAGAAGAAAAAAGAGAAGTCAATTACTATTCTAAAAAACTGTAAAATCATACAGATGGACCACAATATTGCAAACAGATAAAAGGCAAAGTTTGTTGCTACAATAAGTATCTATTTCTTTTGGAAAAAGATAGATAAATATCAGTATTTTCTCACTGAAATACACTGGGCTGCTCAGTACCATTTCCGACATCAGAATTCTATTGAATTCTATTTACTAGCAGTGTGAAAAGTAATGGTGAAACCCCACTTGTTTCACTGCACAATTAAATATTTTATTAAAGTAAAAGTAGAAAGTATTTACTAACACATCAAAACACAACACATAAAATAGCCAATTGTCTATTTATTAGAAGTGAACACCTGCTCTTTAACTATAAACTGTACTAGTCACAGTCTATTGTTTTGCATGAGGAACAAGGTTAAAAGCTGCAAGTTTGGTTTTCCAAAAGAATTGAACACAGTGAACTTTGGGTGTTCGATTCTATCAGACAGTGGCGAACATTTAGTGAAAACTGGCAGACTTTTAGTTTTACTGGTTTGACCTGGTCCGAATGGTGCAGACCAGTTGGACCAGTCGAATCTTGAACCACGGTTTGCACCCACTTGTACATCAAAGCAGGATATCAATGACACTGTCACTTCTGTTAGACTTTGGTTTGTAATTTATTGTTTTACGCAACAAAAAATGAGCAACCACGAGCTGCTGCCCCTCTGGGCTCTGAGCCTTCCACCACTTTCGTCCAGCAGCACCATCATCTGGCAGTAATGAGCAGAGGAATGGAAACCAACCAGCAGGGGGAGCTAGCGATACTTCTGTCACACCCTCCCCATCGGTTATCAATAACCATACTGGACACACTGACTGTACAATATTCTTGGACAGTACCACAATGATGGGAAATGGGAGAACTCCTTCTCTATCTCAGCCCATGCAGTATTTTAAAAAAAGGGGAGCTTGGGGGACTGCAGAGGTGTGTAGGCTGGGCTGTCCTGAGGGCTGTCCATGTCCAAGGGACTCCAGGTGTCTGACAAGGGATAGCTAGCAGTCACCAGCAGCACAAATGGGAAAAGGGGATTCAGTACCGGGTTGGCTGAGGCTTAGCTTGGTGGCTGCTGATCCTTTCTATGGCTCAGGGTGGTGCTTTGTAGAGGCAGGAGTCACTTCTGTCTGACGACATCTTCCGCAAACCCAGACTTCTCTGGCTCAGGCTGAACTTCAGTGCCAAAAATGTGAGTTAGAGAATTGCAAACTCATGATAGGAGAGGTCTGTTGGCTACGATGGGGTTTGTTACATAAAAAAATAAAATAAAATGTTTCCAGTTAGTTTTACTTTCTTTTTATGCATTAGGATTGGAAATGGTATAAAACTTTATGCCATTTCCAGTCCTAATGCATTACT
Organism: Neoceratodus forsteri; assembly: GCA_016271365.2. Lineage (NCBI taxonomy): Eukaryota > Metazoa > Chordata > Ceratodontiformes > Ceratodontidae > Neoceratodus > Neoceratodus forsteri. The sequence goes on along the minus strand of JADMNL010000032.1, from coordinate 23,523,996 downwards.
TACTGTAATGCTTTTTAATGGGTGAAACAGGTTGAGCTCCTTCGCAGTTAAGAGAACTTGTGTGAACTTTGCTTGGTTCGATGCCAAAGTTCACATGGTTGAACTTTGGAGGGTTCACACAGCCCTACTGAAAGTTTGTTTGTCATGTTTTGGAAACTTTTGGAAAACATATTTAAACACAAGGCAACTTATATTTTACAGATTTTCTGTATTTCTGTTCCCATTATTCTTATTACAGAGATAATGTGCATGGAAACAGGATCCTTAGAAACACAGAAAATTGTTGGCAGAAAAGGCCAATTGTATTATCCAGTCTGCCCCATAATAATAATAATACTGTAATAATAATATCTTTATTTTTATGGTACCTTTCAAATATCAAGGCACCTAACAAAGTTTAAAATCACAAATGGATATTGTGGCAGTCACAGAAACATGGTACACAGAGAACCATGACTGGGATGTCAACATACCAGGGTACACAATCTACAGGAGGGACAGGGAGGATAGAAGAGGAGGAGGAGTAGCTCTCTATCAGTCAATCAGTCACTATCTTTATTTATCCAGGTGGGTACCATTGAGCAAGCTCATTTACAAGGTGGACCTGCGGTCCTACAGTAATAATACAGAAAGACAAGTTACAATAGTACAAACAGTAAAAATAGCTGCTATTATAGTAAAAATGCACATTTACAGGTAATATACATAGAACATAGAATTACAAGGAGTCATGGATAATGAACTTGTACTGGATCCAAGCCCAAAAACTGTGCATTGTGTAGTGGGAAATGTTAGGAGAGAGTGACATACCAGATAGAAGATATCAAGCGCATAATGTAGGGAGAGGTGGGGAATAGGGGTGCAAGTGAAGAGGACCCGATTGTTGGAGCAGTATGAGGGATTGGGAGGGTGGAGGACCATACAAAAGGCGATGAAGTGATTTTTGCCCCAAAACGTGGCGACATATGGAGGAGAAAAGCTGCTGTTGTGCTAAGTGCAAGAGGAGGAATATAGTAGCAGGGGCAATGTAAGGGAATGGATCAAAGCAACAGAACTAAAGGGTAAACAGGGAGGAGAGGAGGCACTGTGGGTCACCCTGGAGACTGGAAATGGCTCCACAATCCGCACAGGGGTTGTATACAGACCCCCATCTCAGGGGGAGGAAATGGACAAGGAAATGACAGAAGGCATCCTTGGGATAGCAGAGAAAAGTGAGATATTGCTGATGGGGGACCTGAATATGCCAGATGTTAACTGGAGCACCTTTGCTGTAGCCACATCCAAGAGCAGGGCCATTCACAATGCCCTACAGGGGGCATGCCTCAGACAGCTAGTTTTGGAACCCACTTGGGAGGGAGCAATCTTAGACTTGATACTCTCAAATGGGGAAGGAGAGAGGATCTCTGATCTTGAAGTGGGTAGCCATCTGGAAACAAGCGACCACCAAACAGTGTGGTTCACGATAAACTTAGCTGTAGAGTCAAGCCACACAAAAGTGAAGGCACTGGACTTCAGGACGACTGATTCTGTCAAAATGGGAGAGTGCCTCAGAAAAGCACTAGCAAACAGACAAAAAGGTGGGGTGGAGCAACAATGGGGAAACATCAAAACTGCCATCACAGAGGCAACAAGCCTTTGTGTGAAGGAAATAAACAAATCAAAACAAAAGAAAAAAACACCATGGTTCTCAAAAGAAGTGGCGGGTAAGGTAAGGGAGAAAAAGATAGCATTCAGGAAGTATAAGTAAACACAGAAGGAGCAGGACAGAGAACTGTACCAGTTAAAGCAGAAGGAAGAGGGGAAGGCAGTCAGAATAGCAAAGGCCCAAACTGAGGAAAAGATAGCCAACTCAGTTAAGAAGGGGGATAAAACCTTTTATAGGTACATTAGGGAGCAAAGCAAGAAGAAGGCAGGGATACTGAGGCTGAATAAAGAGGAAGGTGGTAGGGCAGACAGCGACAGTGAAAAAGCAGGGATACTGAACAAATATATTTGCTCAGTATTCACAATGGAAAAGCAGGGGGACAGATCTAATACAGTCAATAGAAGCACTCTGGATAGGTGGGTTGATATTAGTCCTTTCACAGAAAAAAGGGTTCTGAAAGAACTCTTAAAACTGAAGGTGGATAAAGCAATGGGGAGTGATGGGATTCACCCCAGAATTCTAAAAGATCTAAGGGAAGAACTAGTAACACCACTGACTACCCTTTTTAGTAAATCATGCGAGGATGGTGTGGTACCTGAAGACTGGAGAAGGATGGCTATGATTCCCCTTCACAAAAGTGGGAGCAAGACAGAGGCAGGAAACTACAGACTTGTCAGTTTTACCTCAGTGGTAGGGAAAATGATGGGATCACTTCTGAAGGAAATAATTGTTGAATACCTGGAGGCCAGTGGGGCATAGGACCCAAGGCAGCATGGGTTCACAGCGGGAAGGCCATGTCAGATGAATCTAATAGATTTCTTTGACTGGGTGACCAAATTAGTAGACCAGGAAGGGGCTGTGGACATGGCCTACCCAGACTTCTGCAAGGCATCTGACACAGTCCCACACAAAAGATTAATATACAAGTAAGCCAGCCTGGGAGTGGGTCCCAGGGTGGCAGCCTTGATAAAACACTGGCTGGACAACAGGACACAGCAGGTAATAGTAAATGGAGTCCCCAGTGAAGAAAGGAGGGTTACTAGTGGGGTACCGCAGGGTTCAGTACTGGGGCCGGTCCTTTTTAATGTCTTTGTAAGTGACATTGCAGAGGGACTGGAGGGGAAGGTATGTCTCTTTGCAGATGACACAAAGATCTGCTACAGGGTTGATATGCAAGGTGGGGTGGAAAGGATGAAAAGGGACTTGGCAAGGTTGGATGAATGGTCAGATGTATAGCAGCTTAGATTCAATGTAAAGAAGTGCAAAGTAATGCACCTGGGAAACAAAATCTCAGGGCAAGAGTACACAATGGGGGAGGTGAGATACTGACAACAACAAAAATGGAAAGGGACCTGGGGGTAGTCATATCAGATGAACTAAAGGTGGGCCAGCAATGTGAGAAGGCAGTAAGGAGGACTGGGGGGATACTGGGATGCATGGGGAAAAGATTCACCAGTAGAAAACAGAAAACTGTTGGCCCTGTGTACAAACAGTTGGTAAGACCACATCTGGAGTACTGTGTACAGCTCTGGAGACCCCATCTCCGCAAAGACATAGACAAGGTGGAGGTTGTCCAGAGGAGGGCAACCAAAATGGTGCAGGGTCTGCACCAGAAGACATATGAAGAAAGACTGAAGGAGCTTAAGATGTATAGCCTTGAGGAAAGGAGGGAGAGGGTACATGATAGAAACTTTCAAATACCTCAGAAAAATGAACAAAGTCCAAGAGGTAGCATCTTTCAAAAAGAGATGTGCACAAGAACAAGAGACACTAATTTGAAGATAGAGAGCGGCTCAGGAGTAATGTGAAAGTATTTCTTCACAGAGAAGGTATAGATGCATGGAACAGCCTTCCTGAGGAGGTCATAGAGTCAAAAACAGTGGGGGAGAATTTAAGAATGCATGGGACAGACATAAGGCAATTCTAGTGGGGGGGTAGGAGGAAGTAGGCTGTTGGTTAACTAGGATCTGCAGCTTATCCTGTAGGTAGGGAAATGGGCAGACTAGGTGGGCCAAGCGGTCCTTATCTGCTATCAAAGTCTATGTTTCTGTGTTCTAAGTTTCTAAATCAAACATCCCAGCAACATTAATTATATAAAATCGTTGCTGCCACTATACAGTCATTCTCCCTACAAAACCACTGCTCCTTGTCCCCTAGAGTTCCTCTGTTTCTGCTGATCAGTTCCTTGCTAAACTGGCTCACAGCATTACCTAGAGGTTAGAGCAGTGAACTGTGAATGAGCTTGGTACATTCAGCATACCTGGGTCTGAATTTTACAACCTTCACCTGTATACAGTGTGACCTTGAGCAAGTCACTTAACCTCCCTGTGCTTCCAGAGCACACCTGGAAATGACTTTCAGCTCAGTTTGCCTTTCCTGGCCAAAAATTGTAAAAATAAATAAATAAATAAAATAATAATAAATAACAATAAATAAAACACTGTTTGTGACATCCCATTTTGTTGCTGTGGAAAATGATGATGCTAGAGGATTGTCACTTCAAGAAAGGATTAATCAGTAAGAGCAGACAAGGATTCTATTTCTACTTAAATAACATAGTGATGAAAAATGAAAGCACTAGAAGTATAGAACACTTCTAAAATATGTGGAATTCTATGTACGTACAGTATTACGTTTTTCAAAGATTTCCAAGAGTGACACATTCACTTTAAATTCCTAAATGAGTATAACATTTAGGCATAACGTGTCCATGAAGACAGAATCTCTTTTATAACATGTTTCATATTTTCTGAGGCTCACGATGACCTGGGTCAGTTTGTTTTCTATTCTGTTTTTAATTTTTTTCAACGCAGCTGTATTTGTGTCATTTTTTTCCTGCTGTTTTTTTTTTTTTTGAATGACTGCATTGTAAAGCATTTTGTGATACATTACATGAAAGAATGTTCTCTTTATTTCTTACAATAAGTCTGAAAGATTGAAATGAGCAGTGCAGCCTTCCTGCAGTCTAAATTTAGGCCCAACAGCAAATTCCATACTGTGTTCAGTTGGCAACTGCAAGGTCACTTCTCCAGAAATGTTACAGGCCAGCAGAGGGGGAGGGGGTGCTCTGACTTCTTACTCCGAGTACAAACAAATAGTGTAGTTGCCGTATTGGTCCTACTAAGAAGAGATCCAGAAGCAAATAGTTTGATACCTTTTATTGGACCAACATAGATGTTACAAAAAAAGAACAATGTGCTGTAGCTTTTGGACCAACCATGTCCTCCGTCAGAAGCTGTATGACAGTTATTTAGAAAATCCCATACTATTAACACCCAGATAATGCATAAAAAAACTGAAATAATTCTCATTGGTTTAACATACTCATTTGAAACATAACAGAAGATTATGTCTGAGAAGCTAATTAACACCAGCATGCTTTTAGCTGAAAATCTCCTGAACGTCAAAGGCTATGCTATTTTCTGACGAGCTAGAGCACTTTGTTCTTTTGTTGTAACATCTATGTTGGTCCAATAAAATGTATCAAACCATTTGCTTCTGGATCCTCCAAGTACTGAACTGACATAGATACATAAATGCATACATAGATGGTTCAGAGCAAAAAAAGAAGTTCTTCAAGGCTGCCCTGCTATCCCTTCATAGCATTACGCTGCCCTTACAGAGCACTCTTCGTCCTCTGGCATTCCTCATGCTCCTAATAACATTTTTGTTTGTTCATTTTTTATAGTTTTTGGCCAGGAAAGACACACTAAGCCGAGACTTCTCTCCAGGAGCATCCTGGAAGCACAGCGATGTTAAGTAGCCTGCTCATGGTCACACAGTACGCAAGAGGTGGCTGTGGGATTCAAATCCACTTTTCCAGGTTTGCAGTTCAGTGCTCTTAACCACTACGCTACACTGCCTCCAAATTTCTTGACTATGTCCCATTGGGTTCTGAAACCAAAGATACTACCCCAAATTGTAGTGAAAACAAATAATGTGACCTACTGGGAATTGAACCCAGGCCCCTGAATACTGTCTCAGTGCTCTAATCACTAAGCTACTGTCTCACGTGGTTGGACCTGGGGTTCCCTGATAGAGTTCCTTTCTTTGGTATTGCTTATCCCTCAACTAGGAATAATCAAGATGACAATTAGATGTTTTTTGGTGCAGTGTTAGCCACTGCTAAGCAATTTAAATCACAAATTGTAGTGAGAAAGAAATAATGTGACCTAGTGGGAATTGAACCCAGGCCCCCAGAATATTGTCCCAAATGCTCTAACCACTAAACTACTGGCTCACATGGTTGGACCTGAGGTTTCTGTACACACTCCGTTTCTCTGGTACTGTATAGCCTGCAACTAGAAATAATCAAGCTGACAATTAGACGATTTTTGGTGCAGTATTAGCCACTGCTAAGAAATTTAAATACAAACTGTAGTGAGAAAGAAATAATTTGACCTACTGGGAACTGAATCCAGGCCCCCAGAATACCAACCCGGTGCTCTAACCACCGATCTACTGGCTTACATGGTTGGACCTAAAACAATACCATTATTGATCAAGACTGTTCCACCTAGCCACCACTGTCTCCATGAAGAAGTGTTTTCTGATGTTTTTCTTGAATTTTCCCCCTTCCATTTTAAGGTTCTGTCCCCTTGTGGTTGTCCTGTTCCTTAAAGGAACAGTGTCAACCCCCACCCTTTAGGCCTCAAATGGTCCCTAGTTAAAACAAATTCTGGTCAGAGTCAGCACGGCTGCAGCTGTGCTTTAAGAGCACTTGCTGAGCTCACAGCAGAACAGTCTGCCATGCCCAGGATGGGTGCCGGCGCATGGGCCATTGCTTGTGCATGCGCAGTGAGCTCCAGTGGCCATCTTGAGCACAGCAGGACGTGACAGCAATACAAAATAGTGTGCCCATGGGGGGTTAACAAATGACAATCTGTGGAGCAGAGTGCTCAAACTTGCGGAGTGATCATGATGCGAGTCCAACTTTGTTGTTGGATCGGATCTGGTCACTCCTTTTTCCAAGCGATCTCAAGATGGCTGCAGGCTCCGCCCACTGCAGCTGTAAAAATGCATTTGATGATTGTTTACATTCTATACAATGTGCTGATATAGCTAGTACTTTTAAACTGATTTCTGTTTTCTTTTTAAAAGTGAAAAACAGCCCACCATGCTGGCGTTACCACACCTAAATGTATGTGTTCACATTTCTTAAAGGGAAGGTCCCCTCAGCCTTTTATTCTGTTTACCTATGTAGTTTGTAGGCATGAACAACAATCACCTCTATTGCAGTCTCCTAAATTAATCAGGATCTAAATGTAAATGAAGGCACTTAAGTCTGGTGTGAAAACGTGCTTGACTCTATTGCAAAGATCATGACCCAACTTATGTAAGGCATCCTGGAATTATATGATGTTTTAGTGCTAAAGCTTGCAGTAGTACTGTAGTAGTCAGTGCTGTTGCTGTCCTCTGCAGTCTCAATGTTCTTGTTTGATGCTGGCCATGAAACTTCTCAAGGTATAGTAAGTGCCCCACTGTCTTCTTAAGTTTAAAGTGTATCTGAGTTGGAAAAAATGCTTTTAGAGAATACTGAGGCTTCACAAGACATGCAACACAACTGGCTGAGAGTATAACTTCCACTGGCTTGTGCAGCTATGCATCAACTCCCATGATGCCTTGCATGAGTGGGGTCATAACCTTTCCAATGGAGGCAAACAGAGAGAGAGAGGGAGCCAGGAAAGAAGGGGGAAGGAGGGAGGAAAGCAGGGCCTGCTGCAAGAGATCCTCTCGAAGAACTACTGCTATGGTAAGTTCTTATGTAACTGTACTATTTTCCTTCGAGGGTGTCTCTTGCAGCAGGCCGTCATTGGTAGGGCTGAGTCCCAAGCAGTTCTGGCACTACAGACAGGCAGTATGGGAGGTAGGCAAAGGAAAAAGCAGCCTAAAAAAGGAGGCCTTGGAGGACATCTGGGCCGAAGTTGGCCCTACGCCTAGAGGCGATGTCCAGACTATAATGCTTTGTAAAAATGTGGACAGTACTCCAGGCAGCAGCAGCCCAGATGTGAGTGGCTGACACATTATGGAAACAAGTGTCATAACCCCACTAAGCAGGTCAGGCCCTCTGCTCCCACAGTGCCAACCTCCGAGCGTAGTATTGTGAACAGTTAACAGAACAGGGTAACCCTCCTGTCTGTTTTGTGGGGTCGAATCAAACTTTGGTCTTAAGTTCTGGAGGGATTCAAACTATGAACCTCTTGCTAGCATACCCAATGTACAGGCTCAGATAATTCTGCTCTTTGGGGGGGGCAGATATCTTTTGCCTACAGGCACCTAACCAGGCGTACAAAATGAACCCTAAAAAACTCTATTAAAGACCTCAGAATACACTCTTACCTTTTCCCAGTTTGGTAAAACCAGTAAGCTTTGTACAGTGTCAGCTCTAACCATAAATGCTTCCCTTGTCAAAGAAAGAATTTCAAAGGCACATCAAGTAGTCTATAAAAATAGAGGCTTACTTAAAATAGATAAAAATGTAAAACACAGAACCATGTATCACAAAACATACAGGGCCAGATATTCAAAACTTTGCCCCGGGGCAAAATTAGCACTGCCCAGCGGGCAAACTTAGCCCGGAGCACAGAGCACGCTATATTCAAAAGGAATAGCCCAGGGCAAACAGCTTCCGAATATGGCATGGTAATGAGGCCATGCAAACTGGGCTGGGAGTGCAGGGCAAAAATAGCCCTGGAATAAGACAGCACTGAATAAAGCAACCAGGAAGTGCAACCCACAACAACAACACAGTACACAGCAACATGAGGGCAGGTACAGACGAACTCGTGGCCAATGTGTGTGCCAGCAAATGCATGGACCCAAGTACAGCTGCAGGAAGCAGCAGATGTGAAAGAACAGTGATCAAACTGTATAATACTCACATCCGTGGCGCCGTGCTAACACATTAAGCAGCGGCATTAGCGCGAGCTAAGCAGTTAGCCGGAGCAAACACGTTTGCCGGGGCTAAATAGTGCCATATTCAAAGTGCCATGCAAATGAGCCTACCTTACGTAGTCTCTGGGCAAACAACGGATTAGTATCTCATTATACCCTGATTTGCATGCAGTTTGCCCAGCGTTACTGCAGAGTCCCACAGAGCCACCTGTAGGTCAGTCTGGAAGTACAGGGGCTGACCAGGTCCAACCGCAGCTCCACCTGTAGGTCAGTCTGGCAGTGCATGATGATAGCTGCGGCCACATGTAAACAGTACAGCATAGCATAGCATATTATACCCCAGGGACAGGACACCATAGGCACAGGTGGTGGTGGTGCTGCATGCAACTGTCACATTGTAGGGCATGCTACAGTGCACAGCAGAAACTACAGTAGCAAGGGGCCAGTAGTGCATGGACACAGCAATGCCTATGGTGTGTAGGGCAGTGATGATGACTGCACTATACACAGTGAGCGCCCAACCTGCGGATGTTTCTGACACTGGACATTACTGTTATGCTGTTGTGTGACCCACAGATGCTGCACCTGTGGCATGGATGCTCACAGTGACATGTACATTTCTGGCTTTGTGCTATGGCAGTTGTACAGCTGGAGGTATGTGTGGCGGGGGGCATATATTATCCGAAGGCACACTGGTGTTAGGGTATTCCCTATACTGACCCATGTACACTGCATGATGTGTCCCAGCCTTGTGGCCACACCTGATCTGTAGCACAGCCTCGCCACCCATATATGCTCCCCTCAACATCCTCCATGCCCACAGTGCTGCATGTGTGTGCTGGCATCTGTTGGTGTCTACGGAAGTGTGGTCCACAGGTGTGTGCTGTATGGCCACACTGCCGTGCTGTCCACTGGTGGCAGGGTCACCTCTTACTGCCTGGCATGGCTGGGACTGGTGACAGATGATGGCATCATTGTGATGCCATCAGTTAGCAACATGCTTCCTCTATGTTTGGCTTTATCTATGTCATATTTATTTGTTAGGGTCGCACAAACCCGCACTAAACCAGCGCAAGCGCTGCGCCAAGCCATAATGTCGGCATAAAGGAAGCTGATGCCCAGGATTAAGACCAGCTTTTCCTGGGCGGTAATGTGCACATCGCTAAGTGTCGCACGGTCGCGCAAGAAACCACTTTAGCGCTTAGTCGCTGAATATAGCATTGCGCCTGTGTATTCATGTCAGTTTGCCCCTTGCATACATTATAATTTTGCCCGTCGCTAATGCAGTTTGCCCGTGCTATTTGGCCTTTTGAATATGGCAGACCCGCACTAATCCAGCGCTAAACCTGCGCAAATGGTTTTTGCCCAGCGCAAAGTTTTGAATATCTGGCCCACAATCTTTTAAAACAATAAGGTTTAAAAAGTGCAGATTCCTACCAATAATACACTTAGACCTGTCTACCTAATGTATTCTTATCTTCTTATAGTGCTGTAGATGTTTCTTTTTTCAGAGTCCAAACGTGTGTCAGTAAAGGTCTGTTACAGCATAATTAAAACACTGTCTTGACCCTGCCTTCTCCATGATGTCACCCAGCTCCTCCTCTCTTTATTAAAAATTATACAATCAGGATGTCCTTTGTCAGGAGGTAAATTAATAGGTGACATCAGCAGAAAAAACTTATTTCCCCATATGACTTCCCAATTAAGTCTGTAATTTTCCAAGTCCCTTCTTTCATCCATGAGCAGCTTCCTCTCTCAAAGACATCAAAGGACCTTTTATGACTTTGCACTCCCCTGACATAACCTGTATCCTTCCTCTAAACGCCATAAAAGTTTATGATTTCTAGCCTAGCAGCTGGCAGCTACAATTAAGCTAGATAAACAGGAGATCCTTACTTTAAGTCTCTTCTAGCCTGTAATTATCTCCTGGCTTTTATCTTTTAGCTGAAACAGCTTGTCTCATGAGAGACACTCATTAACACTTTTTTATGATTAATCAGAACCAGCTGCACAAGTGTCACAACAAGCAACTGATGCAGCCATAACTCTTGTGGAATGGCTCTTAACCACACCAGGACGTTCCTTGACATGGTTCTGGTGACAATAAACAATGCAAATTTGCTAACCATTTAGACAAACACTGTTTGGACATGGGGTGCCCTCTTTCCCAGGGGTGAGTGAAACAAAACAACCTATTGGACTTCCTGAAGTCCTTAGTCTGGTTTGTACAGTACCTCAGGATTCTATGCACATCCAAGGTATGGAGCAATGCTTCCCCTTGATTGGAATGTCTTGGAAAATAAACAGGTAGGTGGATGGATTGATTCAAAGTAAACTCTGACACCACCTTGGGATGAAATTTAGGATTTGTACGCAAAGACACCCTGTCTTTGTGAAAAACCAAATAAGGCTCCTTACACACTTTTATTTATTTTTATTTATTGAATTGTTTCACCAGGAAAGATACACTGAGCAACTTAATGCTCGTCTCATGGTACATCCTGGGGGAAGGGGGAGAGGGATGTACAGTGTGAGTCCTTAGATACATACAGATGGTGAATACATACATACAGTTTCAAAACAGGTTCATGGCAATTGAGTACATAATAGGCTGATGCAACAGTTACTGTACTGGCAGTACATGGGGGCAGCATACATATAGAATCAGTCCAGGGACCAAGCATAGGATGCAAGGTTGACAATGCATACATTACAGGCAGTTCACTAGTGATGCAGATGCAGCAGGGTGAACACATAGAATCCAGTCACCTTTTTAAGAGCTAGTCAATAAGGGGTAGTATAAGTGCAGGTGGGGTGGGGGGATGAGAAAGAGGAGAGCGAGAGGGAGAGAAAATAGTGAGAGGGAGACAGGGAGACGGGGTCTGAAGCTCTGAAATCCTTTGAACAGAGGTAATGGCAACTAAAAATAATGCTTTAAACAACAGAAAGCGTAGCTCACAAGGCACAGCCAGTTCAAAGGGAGGCAGCGTAAGTTTTTCCAGCACAAAATTAAGGTCCCAAGGCAGGACAGGGTCCCTGATTGGGGGCTTCAAGTGCAAAATGCCCCATAAGAATGTATAGGACACATTGAGCTGAGCCACTGAGCGCTCATCTATAGGTACATGATACACAGAGATGGCAGAGACATGTACCTTAATAGAAGAGTACTGCAACCCTGAGTCTGAGAAGGACAGAAAGTACTCCAAAACCTGATCCACTGGACAGGTGAAGGGATCCAGCTGGTGTGAAGCAGCCCAAAGGGCAAAGAGCTTCCACTTCATAGAGTAGGTGGCCCTAATAGAAGGCTTCCTGGCTGCCACCAAAACATCCGCTACTCTTGAAGAGACCCTGAACCTGGCTGTGACTGCATCCTCAGGAGGCAGGCATGGAGATGGAGGGACTTGAGGTCCAGATGGACCAGGGGCCAGGTCCTGGGAGAACAAGCCTGTGCACAGGGGTAGGGCCAGCAGGGGTTCCACCACCAATTACTGTAGTAAGGGGAACTGGATCTGATGAGGCCAGAAGGGGGCAATGAGGATCATCGTTGCCCTTTCCATCTGGAGTTTGATCAGAACTCATTGCAGGAGTGAGAAGGGAGGGAAGGCATACAGGAACCTCGCTGTCCAGGAGAGGGACAATGCATCTCGCAAGAAAAGTCCAGGCCCTGGATTGAGTGACCAGAAAAGCAGCATGCAAAAAGGTCCAACTCGGGCCAACCCAATCTATCGAAGAGGCCTTCGCCACTGAAGTCAGAAGATCCCACTTGTAAGCTGTTGAACATGAGTGAGTGAGGCTGTCTGCCAGGACATTTTGGTTGCTGGGAACATGGATGGCCAAGAGTTCCAGGCCATGCTTAATGGCCCACTACCAGACTTTCTTCACCTCCCTGCACAGGGGATAGGAGTGAGTCCCCCTGCTTGTTTTTGCATTAATCTTTTTCTCCTTCGGTCCCCAGTCAGCTCGCATCTGCAGCTTCCCACCCAGCCCCGTACCCTGACATCAGGCTGAATCTTCATCTTCCCCCCTGGTTTCCCCTCCATGGCAGGGTGGTGAGGAGCCACCAACTAAATTGTCCTCGAACAGGATCCAGCGTCCTGGGAAGCACCATTCATGATCATGGCCTGTGGTGGGCAGCTGTTCACTCTGCATCGACCTGGGGACCATTTTCCAGGCTTTCTGATTGGACCCTCCCTGGAGAAAGCGTGCAATGACGCTGACGGGGGCAGTGCACATGCATCTTCACGCAGTCCCTCCAGGCGTCAGCCCATCTCCACCCCTTGTCTGCAGTGTTGGCACACTGCCCCCTAGCCTCCACTAGGGGCCAGTCTGGGACCAACCACTGGCCTCCCCCCTCCCCAGAGAAGGAGAGCAGTCCCTCAGATGCTCAATCCTTCTCCTCCCCTGCCAACTCCCAGTGACCCATGCTCGTTCCTGAACACGGGTCACTGGCATAGTGCAAATTAAGGTGTCCAGTGCCACCGGGCTGGCATCACCTGCTTGTTTATGTAATAAACTACAGACATATTATATGTCTGAACCGACAGCAGACTCGGAGACAGCTGAATCTGGAAGGCCTGCAGGGTGTACAATACTGCCTGCATCTCCATGACATTGATGTGAAGACCCCTCTCAATTTCTGACCAAGTCCCCTGGGTTTGGTGGGGCCCCATGTGGGCTCCCCAACTGAGGCTGGAGGTGTCCATCGTGAGAATCTGCCGAGGGGAGGTATGGAAAAGGGAACTCCCTGAGAAAGGTTGCTGGGCTCCTGCCACCATAACTGCACCTTCTTGACAGAACCCGACACCTTCACTGGTTGGTCCAAGACATCCACACATTGGTCCCACTGGACCTGCAGTGTCCATTGAAGTACCCTCATGTGCAGCCTGGCTAAAGGAGGCATAGCAATGGCTGTGTCCATGAGGCCCAAAAGCCTCAGAAACTCCCTCACCGGAACATGGTGGTTGGAGGAAAGGAGGTGGGCCTGAGCCACCAGGTTGTTAAGGGCCCTAATGACTAGAGTGGCAGACGTGGAGGCACGCTTGCCTACTTGGTCCAACTGCTGAGAGTCTCTGTCTGGAAGAAGAAGAGCACTGAGGTGCTTGGGCCACTTGGTACAGTCATGGGCTGCATTAATAATGACAGAGTCCACTTTGGGGTTGTCACCAAAGTGGGATTTGCCTGCAGGAGCATGAAAAAGCTGGTCAGCCTTTTTAGAGACCACAAGAACCATATGGGGGTGTTGGCATGTTTAGTTTAGTTTAGTTTATTAGTCTAGGAATTAATACCTTTGAGCCAGGGCTCTTTTACAAAGGTTCCACGTCACAAAGAACATTTAACAAAGCACGATACACATTACAGGTAAAACCAGACAGGAAAGTTACATCATAAATTTGCTATTAACAGTTTAAGGCAGTAACGTTTTTAAGTTTCATAGAAAAACAAGCTACAACAGGTTCAAGCGAGTAGACAATTTCGAGGTTAAGGAAACTTCCAGGGAGAGGGTGATCATTAGACGCCAAAAGGAGGCTAGAGAGGAGGGAAAGGTGGTGAGCCGGAGTAAGTGAGAGGGACAGGAAAAAGAGTGAGTTTGGGTGGGAGACAGGAAGTAGTAGAGGTACCAGAGGTTCATTAGTCAGGGAGGAAGAGGCCTCAGATGTGAGGATGGACATGAGGTAGTAGTCTTTATCTAGCGCAATCACAGTTGCTAGTGGTGGTAGAGGTGGGCATAGAGCATGGATTTGAAAGCTTCAAGCGAGGTTGAGGATAGAGTAGGTGGACTAAGCGCATGAACCATGTCAGGCCCTGTATGCGGGAGATCTTTGTCTCCTGTGCAGTCCGGCATCTCGGAACCAGGAAAGGTTGGCTGCTCAGATCTGGTGGAGGGTCGTGAGCCAGGATTCAGTTGGAGTAGGTTTTGAATACATAATGGAGTCAGTCCCAAGATAGATTTTTTTGCCATTGTGCAGGTGAGATAAATAAGACGATTTGATAGGTTCAACTAGCCTGATTCATAGTACAGATCACACGTGTGAGTCAGCATGTGGCCTTGATAACATCATCGTAAGACTTGATGAAGGGGGAACTACCAAGGGGGGAGCACCGTGCTGATGTAGGTATATCACCAGGTGGAGGTGCTCTGGATCTTGTTCCTCCATCTCCCACCCCATAATGGCTTAAATATTCCTCATGTTATCCATAAATGTGTGGTCATCAGGAGGTGATTTGGGGACATTACTGGGCTCACCTTTGTCCCCCGAGAAATCTGCTAGAATGGAGGAAGATTCATAACTGGCACCATTGTCAGTGGCTGAGTCGTCATCTCCACTGTTACCAGGTTGTTGATCGGCCAGGTGAACAGGAATACCTGCATTGGTAGGGCTCTTGGGAGTACGAAGAGTGCTTGGGCCTGGTCAGGTTGGGAGAGGAGGTGGGGTGTCCCGAGGAAGCCCTTGCAGGCACAGATGGGGTGGCCTGCTTGGTGGGGGGGGGACCTGCAACTGCATAAAGGACCGCAGCGCTGATATTAAGGTGTGGTAGCCAACCGGTGCTGGCCTTGCGAGTGCAGGATAGTTATAGACCGGCTGGGGTCCCACCACTGCAGGATAAAGGTAAGCCAGTGCCGGTCCCCCAGGCATTGGCTAGGGGTAAGCTGGTGTTGGACCTCCAGGGTACTGGGTCAATATGTTGTACGCTTAATAGCGTATGACACAAGTGCTAAACAGAAACAGCGCGGTACATGACAGCAAGAAGGTGCAATACCACAAATGGTTCTGTGTATGGTACTACACCCTCTCACTGTCCCAGGCAGAGGATAAGACCTCTGTTAGGACAGGTTACTGCCAAGCAGCTGCTGTGGCTTGATGAGATGAGCCACTGGTAGCAAAAAACAGCAACAGAATGTTTGGGACTGGGTTTGATGCCTGGTCCCAGACCCATGGTAATTTTATTTTTTTTTCGCACTTTGTGTGGTATTTACTATAAAGCCCTCTGGAGATAATAATTTTAGTTGGGGGGGAGGTTAATGGGCGGTGCAGGGAGCATAGCCCCCAGCAGAAAAAAAGACATGCTGCATGAAAGAAATCGTGCTGTATTGGCAGCACACTTTATGCATGCGGCATAATGTCTTGTGACATTATGACCTCATGCAACCTCCAGGTCTCGGAGCTGGAAATCCAGGTTGTGGCCCCACAGAAGATGGGGGCAGCACAGGTGCTGGTCCACCTGGGAATGGTAGTAGGGGGACAGGTGCAGGTCCCCCCGGCAGTGGTAGGGGGAGGATCAGCAAAGGCCTCACTGGCACCAGAGACAGTAAGGCCAGCAAAGGGTCTGCGGTCTGCGGATAAGCAGGCATAGGCCCAGTGGGCGTCAGCCTGGGGGATACCAGAGAGGGTCCGCAGGTGCCAAAGAAGGTGAAGTTGGCTCTGAGGATGAAGGACCCATCAGCGAAGGCTGTGGGGAAACCAGACTCTGGGAAGAGCCAGTGCCCTGCAGCACCTGCCCCTGAGCAAAGGGGGCAGGGCTGACAGAGGTCCCTGGGATCAAGACCAGCATCTGTGTGGTGAGACTATTGGGGTGACATAGGCAGAACTGGCACCAGCAGCACCCATGCCAGCTGGAGGGGCTCTGGCCGAGCCACCTGCTGAGGAGCCCACAGAAAACAAAAGCTGGAAGAGCAGGGGCTGGGGGTCAGGATACAGAAGACTCTGCCCTGAGGAGCCACTGCTGGGCACAGAGATCTGGGGAGGCACTGGGGCCTCCAGCAGCCCTGAGGGAGTAAGGGCATGCAGAGCCAAGGAGGCTGACCCTCCGAGGGGGGAAGCCCCCGAGGCGGTCATTTTTGGAGCCTTATGCGGAGACCACAAACGGGAGGCAGACCAGGCTCAGTCCCAGTCCTTGTCCTGATGCTTGTGGTTCCCTGAAGAGTTGTCCTTGGACTTAGATAAAGAGGAGTCTGAGGACTGGGCCAGGGAGCTGGAGGTGGAGGAGCTCCAGGCCTGCAGCTCCCATTCCATCTGGGTGACCTTCTGCTGGAGGAGATGACTTTACAGGGTCTCCTGGTGGCGTCTCCTGGTGGCCGGGTTAAACTTTTGGCAGACCTCACTGGCTTGCACATTGTTGTCTGGGCCTATACAGAAGAGGCAAGCAGAGTGGCCTTCCTTATCTGGGATTTGTTTACCACAGGCACACTTTGTGGAGTGGTCAGAAGAAGAAGGTTGAGAAGACATAAAAGTGAAAGACAAACACCGAAAAGATTAGATATTTAACTGTTAAAATGTGAATAAAAGTGCATTAAACATGGTAAAATGGTGGTCGACTGTAGCTGCGGTGGTGTCAGTGGCCTGACATGCACTGATCGATGGCAGAGAAGAACTGAGGAGGGCGTGTAGGTTGCCCACCTTATATAGGATAGGATAACGTTGGCTGCTGATGTCGAAGGTGCACAGCCCCCTCTGGTAGACTGCTAGCTAGAAAGGTTTCCGTGTGGTCCTGGCACCTGACAGCTTAGTCCTACCAATGATGGCCTGCAGCAAGAGATACCCTTGAAGTAAGATTGTGGGTTTTCAACTAGAAATAGTATGATGCAAAAAGAGTGTCTACAATATGCTAGTCCTGCATTTATTTGAATGTTTCTATCCCCCCTTTCCCAGAGTACAGGTTAATACTGTCCAGTCATTCCTCTAATGTCTTATTCTGCTGCCCCTCAATCATTTTTGTAGTTATCCTCTGGATAGTCTAACCTCTTTCTGTACTTCTTTACATGCAGACTCCAAAACTGCATGCAATATACTACAGGTGTTATCTGACTAACGACCTTGTGTAGTGGTAGTAACACCTCGTTGCTGCAACTAGTGAAACCCTGTTGGATGCGTGCCAGCATCATGCTAGCTTTCCCATATGCCATACTGCATTGGGAAGAGACTTTCAGACTATTAATTATCACCCTCAGGTCTCTTTCCTCTACTGAGTGCACTGCCATAACCCAATTGACCCCAAACTCCATATGTGGACATTTGTTTCCCATCTGCATCAATTTACAATTTTTTGGCATTGCATTTCAATGGATACATTATGGACCACCTTCCAGCTTTTCTATATCCCTTTTCATGTTGCTAACCTCCTCCTCATCCACTCTTCCATAGGTTTTGTGCCATCTGCAAACAGATTTGCTTTACCGTACAGTCCCACCTTGCTGTCACTGTATCAGTCCCAGGACAGATTCCTGTGGCACCCTGCTTGTGAGTCCCCCCCCCCAACATCAGAGAATGTGTCCTTCAGGACCACTCGCTGAGTTTTATCTGTTGGTCAATTTCCAATCCACCTGGTTTGCTCTTACCCTGGTCCTAAGTAATTCTCCTTCATTTGTAAGCCTCCTATGGGGCACAGAATTAAAGGCCTCACTAAATATGGGACACTGAATCATAGGTTTTACTGAAGTATGGGGCACCGAATCAAAGGTCTTACTGAAGTATAGGGCACCAAGTCATATGTCTTACTGAAGTGCGGGGCACTGAATCAAAGGCCTGAATCATAGGCCTTACTGAAATGTGGGGCACTGAATCATAGGCCCTACTGAAGTGTGGGACACTGAATCATAGGCCCTATGGAAGTGTGGGACACTGAATCATAGGTACTACTGAAATATGCAGCACTGAGTCAAAGGCTTTACTAAAGTATGGGGCACTGAATGACAGACCTTACTAAAGTATGGGGCTCCGAATCATAGGACTTACTGAAGTATGGGGCACTGAAATCCTGCCTAAAAAGAAAATTAAACTCAACACAAAAGTACTGAAGCAAAGGTTGCCCAAAATGGTCATTGGCAAAAAAGCCAGGTTTCAAAGAAATACAAAATTACACATATCATTATAAAACAAAGCATCATGTATGAAAATCACTTTGAATATTTAGGCTGGTTCTCCTTCAAGCAGGAATGCATTTTGCCGAAGGGCCTCACACAATCTGGAAAAGTTAAGAACAGAAACCACAGCTACACATTTCTTGCAACATAGAACTCATCAGTGTGCCTAGTTGTCTGTATCTCAGCCCAGGGAAAAACTAACCAGCCCTAGTGTGGTCTTATAGGTTTGGGTCATGGCGGGTGGGCCCAAAATAAGAAAGCAAGCTAAAAAGACAAAGAATCTCAGCACACAAGCACTGAGGTAGGATTACCCGGGAAGGGCAGTGGCAACAAAGCCAGGTTTCCAAGAAATACAAAATCACACACAACCCATAATGCAATGGGAGATTATTTTATATATATATATATATATATATACAAATCACCATGAAAATGTGGGCTGGTTCTTACATGATGCCAAAGGGATTGTCAAACAATCTGCAAAGGGTGGGAACGAAAGACACAGGCATGAGTTTCATCCTACACAGGTCTCATCAGTGTGTCTTATCTGTATATTAGTTTAGTTTATTTATTTCACCAGGAAAAGGTTCCATTGAGCAAGCTCATTTTCAAGGAGGTCCTGGGTAGGACAGCATATGGTAAGCATTCAACATTATAATACACAAGATTTAGATAGATATAGTGCAATAAATTTGATAGAGAAAATATGCAGTATAATATGCATACAGCAATTTAGAGAAATACAAGAAATTCTTTAGAAATAGGTATACAATGCAATATACAGAGAGCAAAATATAGACCACAGTACAGTGTTTTATGAGATTTAGGGTAAAAGAGGGTGCTAAGTGCCTGTCTAATACAAGTTATGTGTATACCAAGGGGAAAATGAACCAGCCCTAATGTGGTCTTACAGGTTTGAGTCACGGTGAGCTGAAAATAAAAAAAAGCATGCTAAAATGACAGAACCTCAGCACAAAAGCGCTGAGGCAAGAGTTGCCCAAAAAGGGCATTGGCAACAAAGCCAGATTTCAGAGAAATACAAAATCTCACATACCCCCATAATGCAACCAAGGTGGGGACCATTCCCCTGCTGTCAACTTTTGGCCCATCTCCCTTCTTCCTACTTTTACCAGGCACGGGATCATAATGTCACAGAATGCCGTATGGCAGAATCGCATTGCGCAATTCCTATTTATTTCTTGTTCTGGTTTCGCCATAATGCCGTATGCTATTAAGCGTACAACATTATGACCCGCTGCGATCTTACCAATCTGAAAAAAAAAGCAAAACATTTCTACTGCCAACTAGCAGATTTTCTTTGCTCTTTTTACTTTATTACTCCATTCCAGTCTGACTTCCACAAAAATCACTTTACCATTTCTTCTCTTCTACACGTTACTGACTCCATTCTCAATGGTATGGACCAGGGACACATCACTGCTATCATTTTCATTGACTTTGCTGAGGCTTTTGATTCAGTAGCCCACTCCCTCCTTCTGGGGAAGCTATGTGCCGCTGGTCTTTCTGTTTCAGTTCTCAACTGGTTCAGTTCTTACCTCCCTGTCTGCCTCCAATTGATACAGGTTGGTGATGCCTTGTCTCCTCCCCCTCTCCCAACCCCCAGTACAGTCTAGGGTTCCTCAAGGCTCCATACTGGATCCTATTTTTTTTTTCTCTTTCTCAATGACCTTCCCTCTGTTTGCGGCAGCTCACATATATTCCCATGTATGCAAATAACACCATACTTTCTGACTTGAGAACCTTGGCCTCTGAAAACATTGCTTCAGCATAACTTTGATAATGATTCAGGCTCACTCCAAGCACACAGACTCTGGGTCAGTATCAAGAAGAGGGTGCCCACGACCTTTGTCACAAGCCCCAAGTTTGCTAGGCTCCTGTTCTCTATAGCCTTTTCCACCCTGGATGGCACTTCCCTCGATACTGTTCCCAAGCTCAAATATCTAGGTGTGTGGCTGGCTGGCAGACTTGACTTCTTCACTCATATTGATGCCCTCCTCAGAAAGCTCTGCCCCGAACTCGATGCCCTTCATTATAACAAGGATTGTCTACCCCACCCAGTTTGCCATGAAATACTCACTCAGATGGTACTCTGGTGTTGGATTATGCAGATGTGATTTATGGCATTGCCCCTTCCTCGTCTCTCACCAGGCTGGATATTCTTTGCAATGCCTTTTGCTGCTTTGCTTCTGATGCTCCTTTTGTTACTCCTCATTGTTCCCGATATACTAGCCTCTTAATACCACCTGTTGCCCCCTGTCAGCTTATTCACAGCGCTTCTTCATTCCTTTCTACACACTGGTTTTGTATCTCCCTACTCAACTTTCCTCTCATCTCTCCCAACCGCTCCTCTTCTTATAAGCACTTTGGTCTTGGGACTCCCATATTTGAAATCAGCTGTTGGGTAATCTTTCTCATCTTCCTTCCACTTGGAACTCCCTCCTTGCCACACTTCACTTGTCTCTTTCCTGTCTCTCTCAAACTCCATCTTAAACTTTATTTTCCTCCCACTTTCTCTTGTTCTGGCATGGGCTAGTTTACCTCTTACCTAACTTACTCATTCTGCCTGATTTACTCCTTTTGCCTTTTCTTAGTCCCTGTTTGTCTTTTCCTGTTTCTTCTTCCTTTTATCCTGTTTTTGTCTCTTCCTGCTAGTCATTTTATGGTACACCCAGCCTTATCCTGTTCTCTCTGTATCATTATTTTATTCATCATTATTTTGCTTAATTATGTAATTTCCAGATTCACACTTTGATTCTCTTTGACATGGCTTGTTTGCTGTTGTTAAATAACCTTGGTAGTTCACATATGACTGTATACTGCACTTTACTGCACTGATTGTATTTTACCATTGAATGTACTTTTTCTTCCCAATCCCCTTTCCCTAGAGTGCACCTGAAAACAAGTCTTGGCTCAGTGTGCCTTTCCTAGTTACCAAAGTTCAATAAATAAATGAAAAGATAAATAAATAAAGACTACCTGATGTGGGACTGGATAAGTGACAGAAAAGGGATACAAATGGGTCTGCGGGGTCACCTTGAAGAGTAGGACAGCAGAATGGCCAGTGGGTTAAACAAAATAAACAGATGAGTCCTCTCCTGTACTGTGACACGATGGACACTCTCCAAGGTGGGAGGTGATAAGTTATCTCACTACAAGGCACCCGACTTTCCCCTGATGGCTCAGGGATGCAGTGGCAGCCCCTCTCGGTGGATGGGGAGACATCAGTGGTATCCTGAATCAGCGTGTCATTGTATGCACATGCTTTGGGCTGTTTACCTTTCCACCTGAAGTCCACCACGCTTCTGCTAGTTTTGCAGTTCTTGGTGGTGTGGAGGTAGAATACTAAATCTAGAGTACATGGCAAAAGCAAGAGACACCTGGTGGGGAAGGGGGGTACGACTCAGAGATATTTCATTAAACCTACCATTTGGAGCCTCAGAGCACCTGCATGTGTCTGCATAGGGTTACAGCAAGGATGAAAAGGTACATGCATCAGCTGGTACTATTGGACCAAACACCAGCCCTGTGATAGATATCACCTGATGCATGTCCCAGAGGGGTTTCCTCCACCCTGAAAGCCCACCCCCATGGGGGACAAACCACAATGGTTGCTCTAAAGTCACAGGTAAGTGGTGTGGGTTCGGATATTTATTGTCCGAGCCTGATGTCCTAGGCCTGTGTTTGAGTGGAATCAATGAATGAATGAATCAATCAATCAGTGAAAGTGAGTTTCACTAAAGCAACAGAATGAAACACAATCTGTCTCCCTCCCTGTTTGATAACTAGCAAGTGCTGCTGTATGGATAGTCAAACCAATTCTGATTTCTTGGCTCCACCTAGTGGCAGAGCCTTCACAAACTCTGCCACAAATGCAACTGATCGTCGAGGCACCGTCACATTTTTCCATCCTTTTAGGCCCATTTCAAGTGGCATGTCAGTGATAAAACCTGGGAGGGGAGAGCTGCAAAAACTTAACTCAGGGGAATAAAATGTGAAGGCTGTTTATTTACACAAAAACAGGGAAGGGTGAGAGACAGCTGTTGAATAAAATGTACCCCCTAAATGCATAAAAGTCCAAGAAATAAAGTATAAAAATGCAACATTTAATGAGAAGTACCTCCTCATGCCAACCCGTACCAGAGATCAAAGGTGGTGGGTTGCCTCTGATTTCACCTCCACCCCCCCCCCCGTGACAGCATGAGCCGAATAAATTAAAACAGTATTTTGCTTTCCTGCTTGCAGCTGTCCCATGCAGCTGCTTATTTAAATAAAGGAATATTTAGCCTTTAACATATCATTTCCTGTTTCTTTGTCTAGACAACCAGCAGGCTACTGAAGAGGTGTATCTTGTGTGCACCTTATGAGGTTCTCTTAAAAAGTCAAGCGTTCTCTGTCACATAACTTTTTTCATTACATACAGTTCTTGATCTTTTATAATGAATCAAGCAACTGTACATGGTGCGTGCTGACTTATAGTAGTCCTCTTCATGTCTGACATGTAAGAATTTTATGTTTCTAATGAAAACATGTCTGTTTCTGTATATTTAACAGGTGCCAATGTTTTACAGTCACTAGCCAGCAGGGCCAGTGATGGGGAAAATCCACTGGCCTAACAGACTTTTCCACTGGCCAACTAGTGTGCTTATTGAATGTTAACTTCTCCAATACACGCCACAGGGCTAAATAAAGAAATATCTTTACTAGCCTGATACAAAAATCAGCCAGCATTTGGCTAGTGGGCTGCTGCCAGTTTTGCCCTCTGCTTAGGGAAGAAAAGGTATATACTGCCCTTTAGAGTTAAAAAAGGCTTTCACAACAGGATTACGACTGTGTTTACATAACCACAGTTACTACAGATCTGGCAATTTTTTCTGCACGTTTTATGCCCTGTGGTGCTGCACGGCCAATGTTAGTGTTATTTTGATGAGACATTAGACAAAGATCCCCCCTGGTGGCTGTCTGAGTAGGAGTTAAAGATCCCATGACATTTTTCTCAAAGAGCAGGCTGGACCAACATTCCAGCTCTACAAAAAACAGGTTTTTATAAAGATATCTCACCCATGTGTTGTTGCAAGCTTATAACATGCCTAGGAAGTATCCAGCAGCCTGACCCATTCATATAATCACACAGGGGTGTGACAATTTGTGTAGAACTGTACACTTGTCCCAAACACGACACATGCAGACAGCAGCCATGCAACCAAGAACTGCTTGCTTTCCAAACCACATTTTTTTTCACAGTACATAAAAAAAAACACTGTTTAATCTTTTCTTTTTTATTTTGAAATTATCCATTTTATAAGAGGCATGACACAAGGGTGTGAAGTGGTACACAAAATACACACTTCTCTGGTGGTTAAAAGCACTCAGCTATACCTTCTACCTAGCAAACACCTGAGGAGTGTGTATACTGCTCCAGTGACTGAACATCCTGGCCTTGTGTTATCCCTTACTTAATGACTGACTGCATTTGTCTCCATGTAATGCCTGTACGGGTAGCATCTTGTATTTTGCTTTTTAAAGTGCACCGTAGTTAACAAATGAAAAGCACTACATGAAACCAAATTCCGTTCTGTTCTTTATCCTCCTCTAGATCTCATTGATACATGAGATGGGCATAAGAAGCTACAACGTGTGCGATAGACACAGGCGTTGAAATACCAGGTGGTGCAGCTATAAATGTCACATATTTTGGCCTTGGCTTTTTAAAAGACTTACAGTTCCACCATTCATGTTATAGCCAAACATTAAAAATCTTGTCAGTGCTACAGTAGTTCATTTTCAAAGGATTTGGTATATTGCAGTCTGTGGGCCTATCTGTGCGGGTAGGTGACTTATACCTGCAGGCTGTTACGTCTACACAATTGTCTGTTTGTGTGACCATTATAGATCAAGGGAGTGCACCTAACCAATCGAGAGTGTTCCTTTCATCTGTGCCTTTCTGTAGTACAATGCCGTAGTATCTTCTGTTCTGCCTTGGCAGATTGTGGTTAGTGCTTAAAATAAAGCCACAGTCGCTAACATTTTATGCATATCACTAGTTTGTTCAGCTACTAAAATCTTCTTTAACAAAACAGCAGATACTGGCAGAGAGAAAAACTCAACATTTGAGGGCCCGTGGCAAAGCGGGAGTTTTAAAAATCCACACCTTTGTCTCAGTTGTCTCAATTTACTTTGGAACCATTCTAACATACAAGTGCTTTACACTGGCTTTGTTACTGTTTCTCAACAAAGATTAATAAAGGAGACCAAAAAACGGCCACACCAGGGTTGGAGTGCTCGGTTAAAACAACTGTGGCAATGAACAAAAAACCTGGCACTCACCCCTCTAAGCTGAAGCCAGTCCACAGTATACCTGCTGTGCGAGCAGGTATATTGCGGGTTACTTCAGCTTGGAGTGGTGAGTGCCATTTCTTTGCTCCTTAAAGGGACACTGTCAACCTGTTTTTTATCATATTATTTCTAGTTAAAAACCTACATGTTAGGATTGCTTACTTTTTCTAAAATTCATTGATGCCGCTGTTTGTTTTGTCTGTCTCCTTGCTTAGTAGAACCGAAATGCATGCTAATTAAGCAATAATGCATGACAGGGTGTGTGTCGTGCTGGGATAACCTCATGCCTGGGGTGGTTGAGCATGAGGCCGCAGGCCAAGTGTGTCCAATGACCCCAGAAGTGACGTTATCCCAGCACGACACACACCCTGGAGTGCATTATTGCTATTATACAATGGCTCATTGTTATACAAAATAAAAATAACATTTAAAAGTGTTTTTGGTAGATGTTTAATGTGGCAATATATCTCTGTTTCTTAAGAGGGTGGCATCCAACTCATCCAAATCAATACTGTGAGGTTGTGCTCTGAGACGAGACCCATGATGTACTGGGATAACAGCACGGGGCCAGTCCCAGACTGACCAATCAGAGGCAAGCATTCTTTCTTGCCATTGTGTAATGTATATTTATAAACAACCTTATTTTGTTTACAATTCTGGATCTGTTCTTACTGCATATTTCCTGAACATTAGAAACACACCCAAACAGTGCAGTCACTCATGAGGCTGTAGCCTTCTAAACTCCCACTGCATCATGAGGGGTTAGAATGTGTTAGGGGTGTTCCCAAGTCCAGGAAAGATGCAGCTGGAGCTGATCAAGGAAAGTAAACAAACCTGTGTTTGTGTGGTAACACCAGTATGCTGGGCAGTCTGTTTTTTCACTTTTTTAAAGTAAAAAAGAGTCAGAATCAAACTACCAGCTGCATCATCAATCTTTACAATGTTGATAATCATAAAATGTGTTTTTCAGACTAGGGGCACTTTGAGACCTAAGGGGGTTGACAGTGTCCCTTTAAAAATTTAAATAGTTTATTTATTCTAACAAACAGTACCTTCATGCATAACCAATCAGTCCTCTTATTTTTGGCCATATACATCTTTAGAAAACAGCAGCAGTGCAACAACAGCTGTAGATCGGGACCTACCGGTATTGCACTGCATTCCCGACCCAGATGCTGCTTACCTTTGACCCCAAAATATTTAGGTTGATCATATATGCTCCTAATACCTTTTATGTGGGTTCAAAAGTGGGTGTCATATTTATAACATACAAAGGAAAGTCATCTAAATGTAATATATTTAGTGGAATTGTGGATTTCAGCAGATGGCTAAGCATGTGTCTGGATTGCAAAACAGCACCAGTAGGTCTTGATCGGGCCCTAGCCGCTGCACTGCTGTTTTCATAGTATGCTCCACATTACGACCCTTTGTTCCGTGTTTTACACTGCCCGTTACAAGTTAGTGTTGACTGAATGAGGTTAAGGCACTATATGTGATGGGACCACAGAACCACTGGAAGGAAGGAAGGAAGGAAGGAAGGAATTTGGTTTTATATAGTGCTTTACATACAGACTGTATCTCAAAGTGATTTACAGTCCAAACAGTTGGCAGAAGCCAATAGGTATGCACTGAAAGGCTAAGGAAAGATTTATTTATTTAGTTTTTGGTAACCCAGTAAGTATACTAGGCAATAAATACCTATTTTCAGGAACAACCTGGATGAGACAGAGTACAGTGTACACAATACCGGTACAACACAAAAATAGTTCGGTAGGCCAGCCCATCAGCACAGCAGTAGCGCTACTGCTTGAGATGCCAGTGATCTGGGTTCAGAAGTGAGCCCGAGTCGTCAGGGGTCAGTCGAAGGGAACGAGGATCAAGCCTCCCAAAGGATGCTCCCCTTCTGTGGGGAGGGATGGATGGAGGTTTGTGATCTCCACTACAGCACTGCTACCTGGGCACAAGTGTCAGTGGAAACAGATGTGATTGGTAGGCAGAGCGCCTCCCAACCAGGACATCTGTGTGCCGATGCCTGCTTAGTCCTCACCTGTGATGAACTCAGGAAGAAAACAAGGGGAAGGAAAACTCAACACCTCCCAGGTCTGGGGAACCCAGGGGGCTCCAAAATATGGGGGACCATGGGGCACTGTACAGTGCAGACGTAAGCCTCAGGGACAATGGGTGACAGGGCTGGGAGATAGAGGATTTTTTTTATAGCACATTTTATCTCCCCCTGCTACTGCTAGCACACATCTCAGCCAAGCACCTATCGGCATCCTCCCCTCCCCACACCGTGAGTCCCCGGCCCACTGACTGTGCATCCACAGGAACCTCCTTCCACCAGCTGGCCTCGATGACTCAGGTTTGTTCCTGAACCCGAGTTGCCAGAGAGGATGGTTGAGGTAGGTAGGTCCAGTGAAAGACAACATACTAAGTAAAAAAAATATAATAATAACAATTAGGTACAATCAGTAAAATTCGGAGAACTCTCCAATTAAAAAAAGGATCTGTTAACATAATTGCCACAACCAGGGTCTCAGAGTACACTCAATTGTTAAAATACCAGGAGGAACCCCATGTATATGATGGCCTAAAAGGCAAGCAGATGTAACCGGTACAAGGGAACAAGCACCACGAAGAGCAGGTACAGGCTGATTGGCTTGGACAGTGGTAGTGGGGGTTTAGGTACAGAGAAAGAATATCTCTGCTTAGATGCAGAGGGTGTTATTTTTGAGACCACAGCTGATTTACAGTAATTGGCTGTGGTTTCTAGTAACATGCATCCAACATTAGATGCCCCTTCTGCTTTTTTTTAAGCCTTCTTAAACCACAAAAAAAATTATCTAAGCAGGCTTAGGAAATAGCAGCAGGTGTCCACTGCTGGATGGAACACTGATTGCTACCAGTACCATTTGCCCACCTGCATCTGGGGATATGAAGCTGATTCAGACCCCTTGAAAATGGCCCTGTATGCATGTCAGGCTTAGGGGGGCTTTGAAAATCCAGCCTCAGAGGGTTAGGTGACTTTCTTAGGGTCACACCATAAAAGTATGCCATGGTTGCAATTTCCAACCTGTTTCTTCAGGTTCACAGCTCCGTGCTATAACTTCTAGGCTATTCTGCCTAAAAGTTCCATAAGTCATGGGAAAAGGATGACAGTTTGTGTGACGTTTGGTTTTCCTCTACACGTGGCTGATTGTGATAGAACTGCTGTGTCTATGCCATCTTGGGGGTCACTTATCTCATGTATATGTGTATTGTACAGCACTTGGAATCTGGCAAAACACTTTATAAATAAAATGTCCTACTCATGCTTTTTTCCTACAAAACAGAGTGTGTGTGTGTGCATGTGTGTGCGTACGTGCATGTGTGTGTGCACGTGTGTGTGTGTGCATGTCTGTGTGTGCGTGCATGAGTGTGTATGTGCATGTGTATGTGTGTGTGTGCATGTGCATGTGTGCATGCATATGTGTGTGTGTGTGTGTGTGATGATCAATTCAGCTAAAATGGGCATACCTATATTATAATGAAAGTTAAACTCCTGTTACAATGACTTTTGTACTGGACAGACTGGTTTTCAATGTACCCCAGTTCTGTAATCCAATGAAGCCTGTGTTAAAATACCTGTGCCTAATCAAATATGACTTGATGTGGATTGGCAGTGCACTGCAGTCCTTGATATGGTAATGTTTTTTTTTTAACAGAACGTCATGCTACCGAAGGTCCACTGATACACAAACAGACATACAATACACACAGTGCTATGTGAATACCTGCCAGCAACCATATGGTGTAAAGCTTAAACTAAGCACTGTAGCTTTTATGAGACAGAAGGGGGTATAGCTCAGTGGTAGAGCATTTGACTGCAGATCAAGAGGTCTCTGGTTCAAATCCAGGTGCCCCCTAAGTAAAATTTTTTTGTTCTTGTCTGACATTTTTTTCATTCTGTACTACCAAATGCAGAAGCTCATTTGTGCTTTACAAGTTGAAAATGTATTATGATTTCAGAATTTAAAAATGAAAGTGTTAGCGTTCTACAGGGTATCCTAGCTAGACATGCAGACAGATAGATATACAAGTCATTGAGAAAATTAGTTTTTCAACAAACTTTATAGGTTGGAGCAAGAGATTATAAATACATCATAGGACTAAACAAAGTGTGACTAGAACAAGCGGGCATGCAATGAAGCTAAAGGAGGGAAAGTTTAGGAGCGATGTACGGAAATACTTATTCATGGAAAGGGTGGTGGATGACTGGAACAGCCTGCCAGAAGAGGTAGTGGGGGCAAAGACTATGGGGAGCTTTAAGCATGTGTGGGATAGGCACAGGGGCATATTAGGTAGAGGAACGGGAGGAGGAAGTGACCCCTATGACCAGCTAGGGTGAATGGTGACAGAATAGGCAGGGACAAGGGGAAGACTGGATATGCCTAAAGGTCCTTTTGTGCTGACAAAATCTTTATTTCTGTTTCTATTGTACATCAACCTTGCAGCAGTGGTTAAACCTAATATAATTACTGGTGATTGTTTTTTCCCTAAGGGAAATCAGGTTGCAATTTGCCGTTATAACCAGCTGGTTATGACATGAACATGTGCCCAGTTTCCCTTGTTCTGAGCATGTGTAGCCACTGCTCTTCCACTCCTCGGAGCCAGCCACCAGTCCCCAGCACTACACAGTTCACCACACTCAAAGTATGTGGTAAGTTAATTAAAAAACAACAAATGACTAGGCTAAAAATGCAACTGCAACCTTTAAACTCGGCTGCCTTAAAGAAAAACAAAAAACAAGTAACTTTTTTTTATCACGAGCCGCAGATGGCACTGAAACCCAGCCAGTCACCAGCTCTGTGGGGATATTTTTATTTTATATAATTGTTATGGTGAAAAAATGATCCCCAGCAATTGTATAAAATAATGGCTGCGTAGGTGTGTAAAACTTGGATTTTACACACACCTTTGGTGTGGGATGCGTATATAATTCCCTTGAGCTTTGTGTGGCATCCCACACCTGTGTAAAATTCTCATTATATCCTCCACCCAGCCATTATTCTCTGTATAATAACTGTGGGGTGTTTTCTCTTATAGGGAAACCGGGTTATAAGTTGCTGTTATAACCTGTGATTTATAATGGTGAACATGTGACAGGTTTCCCTCATTCTGCACCTGTGCTTGCTGTGTAACAGACTCCACACACACACACACACACACACACACACACACACTGTCTCGCCCCTGATCTCTGCAGCGCCATCAGGGCTTACCTCGGGATCGGGACAGGTCGGTTACACTTTTGAGGTTTTTAAAAAATGTCACAGCTCCAGAAGCTCCATGCTGAAATTCATTTGCTTGACGTTCAGCGAAAAAAAACCAAATATATATATATATATATATGAATGTCACTTCCCACCCCGCCTCCGCGCCTTAATTAAAAACAAGGAAAACACAACAGGAGACATGACAGCAATGCTCTTAAAAGAGCAAGGAATTATATTTGGTGGGGGGGGGGTGCTTTAAACACCACCACCACCACGAATGCTGCTTAAATTATTTTGACAGCAGCATCATCTCCTGCTGGTACCGATTTCTATAATTGCTCTGTAGTGTTTTCAAGGTGAAAAAATGCGCCCTAGTAATTATATAAACAATATATGGGGGGAGTGCAAACACGAGTTTAATGCACACCCACGGGGTGGGATGCTTTAATAAACCCCTCAGGCTTCGCCCTCTGGGTTTATCTTGTATCTACCCCTCTGGTGTGCATTAAATTCTCGTTATGCACTCCCCCATATATAGTATTATTCTATATGTAATCAACTCTCAGGAATTACATTTTTTCCCTTATTATTTAGGCCCCTTACTGCCATCCAGCCCCCATCATCCCAGGCCCACCCAGCCTCATCACCCACTGTCTTTGGGACTTACCTGCTCCTTGAATCCCTCACAGATTTCCCATGTGGTGGGGCCACCCCCCTCCCCAGATAACTACCTAGATGTGGAACCCTGCCCAGTCAATGCTGTAGGACCTGCAGGTGCCAGAGAATCACTGGCATTTTCCTCATGCACAGTATAGTTTCTATATAATACTTCAGGGTTTGCAATAACAAATGGTTTAATATTTACAAATGTATTGATTATTACTAGTATGTGTTGTATTGAAAGTTTATCTTCTTTGTATTGAAATGCAACTGGGAGGCAGTTTAGCGCAATGATTTAAGGCTCTGAATTACAAATCTGGCGACATCCAGCAGCCCAGGGTTTGAATTCTATAGCTTCCACTTGCATACTGTTTGACCCTAAACAAGTCACTTAACTTCCCTGTGCTCCCAGGTCACTCCTGTGAAAAAAGCTTTCAGCTTAGTGGCTACTCCTGGTTAAACAAACAAAAAAAAAAACCTGTAATGAATATGCTGTCTCAAAGGACACCACTGTAAGTAAGATTCCTCTCAATGGTTCATTCCTTATTATATGGCCAGTATATGTTGTAAGCCAATCAGAACACAGGAAAAATTGTCAGTTATTATCCCACAAACTACTACAATCACATTTTAAACATGCCCACAGTAGGTTATCCACATTCTGACCATGCCCACAGTAAGTTATCCACATTCTGGTGACTCCCACAGTAGGTTAATCACATTCTGGTGATGAGGACAGTAGGTTATCCATTTAGTACACAGGAAAAAAAGGGGGTAACAAAGACATATTCCTATGTAGGTGTTTTCTGGGAACCAGTATAGTGCAGTGGTTAAGAACCTGAAGAACTGGGTTTGACTCCCACAGCCACCTCTTGCATAGTGAGTCACGATGAACAAATCATTTAAACACCACCGCAGCACTTTTAACATCTTGGGTGGATTCAAAATTTCTAGTAGTATAATAATAGTAATAATAACAGTGTTCAGTTAGCCGGAGTATACTTGGAATTATTGGCTTCAACGGTTGAGTAGACGCCTCGGCCTTCAGCCTTGGCATTTAATTATCCACTTCAGCCAGTTATTCCTTTGTATACTCTTGGTAACTGAATGTTATCACTTAACTGTACTGGAAAAGATCCCTCTTAGCCAATCAGAATGCAAAGCTACTGTCTAGTTACTCTGCAATAACCAGACAGTAAACTAAATAATGGGGCAGTGGCTCTGCATTCTTATTGGCTGCAGTGTGTGTACTTAGCCAATCAGGGAGCAAACCCAGTTTGCCCTCCCACTTCAACATGCAACAGTCAATCAGAGACTCTAGTAATGCTAAAGCACTGCTGTGAGAACCAGTTCCTAATTTCTCACAGATGCACAACAGCATAATGCAGATTTTGCAGTTTTAAAACATTTTGATTTTTATTTTTCCAGTATAATAGCGATAATACCAACAGTGCTCTGGGTTTCTTCGATAAGAGTTGGATGAGGGGGTTAATCAACATCTCCACCTTCAGCCTTGGTGTTTATTACCCCTGGTCCAGTTATGACCTTCCCAGACCACTGTGGTATTATTGTCATAATAAACTTAATTGTATTTTCTCCCCAGGTCCACCGATATGCAATTAATGAACTGTGGGTGTGTGTCTCTGCATGCATGTGTGTATCAGCATCTGAGGGCAGCACCCCCACTGCTAGAGTGAACATGCTACACTACCACCTGGCCTCCACCAGGTGGCAGCCTAAGACCGCGACACCAGATACCCCCTCTTCCCCCCAAGAGAGGAGAGCTGTCCCATGAACACCTGGTTTATATAATTTATAAATTTAAAGATATATATATATATATATACACAAAATTGTTGATATCATTACCTTCCCCCAGAAAACTGAAGTAGAATGTATACACAGTAGCATAAAGTATCTTCCCCTCTCCTCTGGTCAACCCCCAAACAACCTAAGTCCACTCCTGAACCCGGGTCACCGGTGTGGTAGGCCCATGAAGCGCAGTACTACTGATGTAATAAACTATTTACATACTTAAACAGTGCATGTTTAACACTGTTTCGTCAGGTTTAAAAATTGAAAACAAATTGGATCTGTGGCAGCGGCTCAGTTTACATGATCCGGAAGAATTCTAAGATGGCTGCAACATTAGGGAGGTACTGAAATCCAAAAGGTAGGTCGCTGAAAACCACGGTGCAGGGTTGGTGCACAGGAAAACAGGGCAGCCAGCCCTAAATGTGAACAACACTCATTCCCAAAAACAGTAACAATCCCAGAGGTGTTGTAGTATAGTAGACTGCACCCACTCATATTATTAATTTAGGAAACACAAGCCCAAGGGCTCCCTTCTCATTTTATTGCCTTGGCTTACAGAGCTATTAGTATCCCATCAAAATTGACTCTTTCCTCCCTAGACACAAAATGGTAACAGGATTTAAATATCTGCCTTCCCCCAGAAAACTGAAGTAGAATGTCTAGACAGTAACATAAAACATCTTCCTCTTCGAGTTGGAAGGAATTTGCAAGGAAAACTATAGTGCATTCTTTTTTTACACCAGGGGCCTGATATTGAAATCTGGGTAAAGCAGAGACCAACACTTTGTGCTCACCATTGCAGTTGCCCAGGTGTGCAAAACTGATATATTCAGTGGAATAGTGCATTGGCACTATTCCACTGAATATAGGCCCAATGAAACCCAGTGCTAGGCCACCTAGTGCCAGCAGACATGGCCCGCACAACAGGGCGGCACAATGGCTTACACCTGGACAAACATCCCCATATTCAAAGGGACCTATGCAAATGAGTTGATTGGGCATGCAAGGCATGAAGGGGCCATTTTGCATGCCCATTATGGGACCATTTACATAGGGAGCAAGGCTGTTCTGCACAGCACTGCCCCCTGGTTGCCCATTTCCCTAGATCTGTCTCTGGTGCTAGTGGTGCCTGCGCCCTCGATCACCATCCTGTTAATAAAAAAAAGTGCATCTCCCTGGTAGTCTAGTGGTCCCTCCCCCCTCCCCAATCGCCATCCCCATAAGGAAAACTGAATTCCCTGGTAGTCCAGTGGTCCCTCCCCCTCCCCTGATGTCCGATCGCCATCCCCATATGAAAAAATAATTTCCCTGGTAGTCCAGTAGTCCCTCCCCTGATGTCTAATTGTTGTCCCCTTACAATAAAAATAAAATTGAACAAAGGAGGTGGCTCAGGATACACTGAATGGAGTCAGAAAAAAAAGGGACCACCACAACAACGGAAAATCGGCTCAGACGTTCAAAGAAATGATACCATCTACTGCTAGGGCACTATGAATACTTGCATTTATTCATTTACAAATGCAGTTAAAACACCCTGATAATCTAGGTACATGTAGGAGTAGGTGGAGGGTGCTACTCCTGCATGTACCTAGACTATCATGGCCTTTTAATTGCATTTTTTAAATGAATAAATGCAAGTATTTATAGTATCCTAGCAGTGGATGGCATTGTTTCCTTGAACATCTGAGCTGGAGT
Organism: Neoceratodus forsteri; assembly: GCA_016271365.2. NCBI lineage: Eukaryota > Metazoa > Chordata > Ceratodontiformes > Ceratodontidae > Neoceratodus > Neoceratodus forsteri. Next base: position 23,489,819 of record JADMNL010000032.1, on the reverse strand, counting down.
TTCCTTTGTTGTAATAAAAGTAATATTCCCTGGAAGTCCAGTGCTCTTTTCCCCCTCCCCTGATGTCCGATGGCTGTCCCCATATAAAAATATTATTTCCCTGGTAGTTCAGTTGTTCCTCCCCATCCTCTGATGTCTGATTGCTGTCCCTGTATGAAAATATAATTTCCCTGGTAGTCCAGTGGTCCCTCCTCCGATGTCCGATCACCATCCCTATATGAAACAATAAATTCCCCTGGTAGTCCAGTGGTCCCTTCCCATCCCCCAATGTCCGATCGCTGTCCCCATATGAAAAAATTATTTCCCTGGTAACCCAGTGTTCAATCCCCCTCCCCTGACGTCCGATCGCCATCCTTGTATGAAAAAAAATGTCCCTGATAGTCCAGTAGCCCTTCCCCCTGCCCGATGTCTGATCGCCATCCCCTTATAATAAAAATAATATTCCCTGGTAGTCCAGAGGTCCTTCCCTCCCCCAATGTCCAATCACCATCCCTGTATGAAAAAATAATTTTCCTGGTAGTCCAGTGGTCCTTCCCCCTCCCCTGATGTCTGATGTCCCTCCCCATATGGAAAAATAATTTCCCTGGTAGTTTAGTGGTTCCTCCCCCTCCCTGATTGCATCCCTATCATCTCACACTGGCTGTCACGAACCCCACTGGCCATAGAACAATGGAAAGATCTAATGATTCAGGTTTACCAGTTAGAAAAGTTATTTTATAAACCATGGAATCAACTTGATCTATTTAACAACAGATGGACGGGATGGGTGACGTATATGATGTCCAAGTGCAATTATTTTGTGCTGTAATCACTGCAGGAAGCTAATTTGTGGTAGCGTTATACATCTTTATTATTGAATCACATAGGACAAAGTATGGAAATAGTCTACCCTGTGGAAAGGTCAACTTTTAAAATAACTTTTATTTATATCACAAGTTATCCACTGCCATAATTACTGAATTTCTGATTCGGTGACTTGATCTACATTATGCTAGAACCAGATTGTCTTTTTGTTGTATTTTTAAACAATTGGAGCAATGTTATATATCCTTATTATATCTAAACTATGAAAAATAAAGGTAAACAAACATACATCATTCACATCCCTCCTCCCACCAGCAAAACCACTGACCAAGGAAACAGTGAGCAGACCTGAAATACATGAAATGCAGTTCCTTTTTTCTGAACCAGAATGTTTCTTCACTTTTAAAAGCATTACGGCAGTTTTTTTCTTCCTTTTACAAGCCGCGTTTTGGCCACCTGTTTGCCTCATGCTGATGCCATTCTACTCGCTCTTATTTGGCCAGTATTTTACAAGTATATGAAAAAGAAACCTGTGAGCTAAATAATTTACCTCCTCACCAACCGTGGTAGTCATGGTGGTGGTGTTGGGGGGAGTCTCAACACCAATCCCGCTACCATAGGTGCTGGAAGATAGTACACGCTGAGGGTGCTGAGGATCGGAAGGGCACTTCTTGGGGTACAAAGGGCACTTTTTGTAAAACAGTTTTTGCCATACCAAAATTCAATAAATGCACATTTATGTTGATGGTGAGGATCACAATGTTAAGAATGCAGTTATACCTTATAGAAATATTTAATACAGTATATTAAGAGCTCATCTGTCAACCCATTTCCAACAACAGCTCCATCAGAAGTCTGAACCATCCATTGCATAACCTGATACAATCACTGCTCAGGTGAAAAAGAAAGATGACATCAGAATATCTGTATTATCTGCCTCGAGCACACAGTCTTCACACAAATGGGTTAGGAGTTTTTTGGTTCTACTAACTTCTAGATAGAAATTAGTAGGTAAGCCCAACCACCAGCAACAAGGTAAACTCCTGAGGCTGGGGAAATAATGACACAGAGCCATTAACTTTACACAGAGCTTATTCGCTAATGAATCACAGTGTACATTGTCAAGTGTATTTATTCATGAATCACAGTGCACAATGAGAACAAACAATATTAATTTACAACAGTATGAGTACAACAGAAAACAATGCACAACTATAACTGCTGGAGCCAGAGAGGTTGGCCTGCCAAAAACTGCACTTGCTGGCATGAGGACTACACAGAGCATCTGGACAGAGGAGTCCTTTGGAAGACTTCGACTCAGTCTGGAAGACCAGTGCTCATCGTAGCTCAGGCCTAACCCAGTGTTGTCCATGGCATGGCCTTTAATCTTCTCCTATACTCCTGCTCACATTGTGTGTTTCATTACAAAAATAAAATGAGTAAATTACAGTGTTGAACAGTAAAGACAGAAAAGCCCTATCTTTGACCCACCTTTGGTACTGCAGCCAGCAGCACAAAGGCTCATTAGAAGAGCAATGCCTTTACGTCATGAAGAAGCACGGTCTGCCAACTCCAATGCTCTTCTGGCCACATCCAGTTGTTACAGCAAAGTCTGGAGGGAACAATAGGATACACCTGGAAATGAGCTAGTATTCCATGAGAATTCAATAGCAGCTAGCCATCTGCTAATTCCTGTACTGTTGCTACTGCATACCACAGAGTCAGCCAATAAACCAATTTACCATGACCACCATAGCTATATGTCTGCCATGAATGAATCCTATTGATGCTCTGGTCACCACTTCAGGCTGCTATGGCTGTACAAGGTATTCCCAGGCCCTAGCACAAGGCATTCCCAGGCCAGGCCCTGGTGCCCACAGACTCACCCAATCAACCAATTTACCAGCATATCTGTACTTCTGTTATGAAAAAATCCTATAGATGCCCTGGTCGCCACTTCAGGCTGGTATGTCCACATAGGCATTCCCAGGCTCTGGTGGTGTTCACAAACTCATTAAGTCAATCAATTTACCACCATACACTTCTTTCCTCAAGTATGTTTTTGCAGCATTAATTTTTCCCAAAAAAGTTACACTGTCTTTCATTTTGTTGCACAAAGTCCCATATGATTTGTGTCAGATCCAACTTGTCTGCTCTTTCCTTGTGAATGTTCAACAGCATTAGGTGATTGTACCTCTTCTCCGTCATGGTGCTTTGTAAGTAAGACTTGATTCTCCGTTGTGTTGAAAAGGATCTCTCCCCAGCAGCTGTACTCATTGGGACAAGAAAGTAAATCTGATTGAGCTTCATTACTTCTGAATACAGTATCTGCTGCTGGCAGTCTTTTCCCACCAAGGCATCAATAATGGCGTTGATTGAAGTTACTGCCTTCACCTCTGGCAAAACCTGCTGCACAAGTCATGGGATCAACTTCAGTTGTGCATTCAGATCGTCAATGTCCAAGTCTTTTTCTCCATACAACTCTGCGACCTGAGGAGGAACTGAAAATGACTTTGCATTAGCTGCTTGAAGCAACAAATTATCCATGGATAACAACAAAGCATATGTTTCTTGATCAAAATGTTGGTCTAGTTCCACAAGACAAGCATCAATGGCTTCATAATACGTCTGTCGATACTACTCCTTAGCAGATTCTGGATGGTGGTGAGGGGCACCATCATGTTGCAGCCTTGCCGGGACAAATGCTGTCTGATGAGTTTGGGCTCTTTCACAGCTTCCAGCAGTTGTACTTTTTCTTTGATGTCGTCATAGACCTGGTCAAAGTCATTGCACTGGCTTTGTAAATTTTGCTTCAGAGAGTTTACATTCCTCATTGTATTTTCTGCTGTCAGTGTTTGTATTTGCAAGATTGAAGCCACTCGTTCTGATACACTAAATATATTGTATGATACAAGTCCAAAATAGGTCAGAAACTTTTTCATCATTGACAATAGGCCCCTGACTTTGCATCATACATCAGTAGATCTGTCTTGCTTCAACTCTTGTAAGATTTCATAAAGTGTTCGATAGTTTGTGAGGACTGACTTGATGCGCTTTATTCTTGCTGTCCATCTTGCTGAACAAAGTAAGTGCACGCCTTCTATTTTCATGTAAGGGTCCTCGTCATTTGCTGCAATATTTTCATTAACAGCTAATCTCTGTGGTGAAGCACAAATCAACACACTTGCCTCCTGTAGAAATGTTAGGGCATCTTTAATGGCAATGCTTGTTTTGCCACAGTTTTGCAACACCAGGTCTAAGGAATGATTTGCACAGTGGACATTCAGTGCTAGTGGATTTTCTCTTCCAATTCTGGCTGCAGTTCCAGAAATACATGCACTCGTATTTGCAGCTCCACCATATGCCTGTCTTCTCATGTCGTTGATTGGTAAATTACATCTTAATAAAATATCCTTAATGGAGCTGGTGATGGAGTCGGCATCTGTGTTTGCCATTTCATACATCCCAATAAAATCTTCATGTATAATAAAATAGGGCAGGGACACCCATCGTATATACATTGTCATCTGTTCTTGTTGGCTGATATCCCAAGATTCATCTGCTATAATTGCATACAGCTTGGATTCCTTGCGTAGCTCTTCCAGTAGGTTCCTTAGCAGCTGATGGGCCATGAGTTCCACAATTTCATTTACAGTATCTGAACTCTGATATTTCCTTCCTTGGATCCATTTCAGTAGTTGTGGTACATTATCTGCCTTACTCAGCATCAGCTGCCTCAGGTTGCTTTCCTCTTCTTCGTGGCCACAGATTGCTAGTCCTTACCGAACTAGAAACTGTATTGCATTTAATTGTTTCAGGAACATTTCTTAGCTTCTCACCTGTTCCTGTGCGAGATGCTGACCGAGCTCAGCACCAACATTCATCCTTGTGTTGTTCAATGCATTATACATCTCGACAACTTCACGGTGGAATAGAGATGCCTGATGTTTCTTAAACTTGACAATTGCTTTCCTCCAATCACTGAATTCTGATGAAGTGAAGGTTGGTTCACCACACTGACTGCCTGTGATAAGTTTTCGTTCCACTGCTGCCTGACAGTAGTAGCAGAATATATATCCTTTTGAAACACAGTATGTTAGCCAGCTGAAAGTTGAAAACCACTGTGTTTGACAAGTTTTAGTTTCAGTTCTCCCCTTGGTTCTTGGAATGACTTGTTTGATGGACGTGTCTGTAACACTGCTTGGCTGAAAAACACTGTTAATACTGTGGCAGCAAACAGAAGAGCAGGAGGCGAGAGACAAAGAAACAGCAGGTTCAGACACTGGGTCAACTGCAGGGACCTGGGCATTTTCAGAACAGGAGGGAAAAGACAAAGAGAGAGCAGGTTCAGACACTGGGTCAACTCCAGAGACCTGGGTATTCGCAGAGGCATGTGCGATGTTGACATCAGTATTGCTGTTTATGGGGAACAGCTCTGCAGCTCCATTTTCTGTATCAGAGCAGGCCTTACCATCCAGGAGCACTGGAACAGCAGCTGCAGGACAATCAACATCAGCCAAGGGACATGTCAGTTCTGGCACTGATGCAACATTTGGAACAAGCGTGGCTGCATCTGACTCTGTAAAAGCCATTGGCAGCGAAACTGCATGAAGTTACATTGTCACTTACTGTACCAGTACAACTGACAGTTGCAATGCTTGTGGCAGTGTCAGTGGTATTGTTCTCAGCACTTATGTCACCTGCAGGCTCTGAAGCTGTTGGTACCTGGGCACTCCCAAACCAGTAGTCTGGTTTTCTTGGCAGCAATATCAGCCAGTTGTTTCTGCATGTTTTTTCAGTCTCTCGGACCTTGGCATATTTGAAGGTAGTGCCACAGAGAGTGCAGGATCTGAGAAAGAATGTTGTGTAAAAAATGTAGTGAAACCATCTGCTTCCCATTTTCCAGCAAGGAAGGCACTGCTGCATGAGCATTATAAGCTAGCAATGAAGTGTTATGGCAAAATTAAAATTATTTTTTTGTATCCTGCTGTGTCTGTTACCCTCATGTCTTTGTCAATAGTTAATATTTATCCTCAGCTACTGCATCTACTTTGATTGGGCATTACATTTTTGGATAGTGACCCATGCCTCAAAATGCATGTGTACTGCACAACTATTGTACAAGACATATGGGACCAATACAATTTATAATACATGATTTGGCTTGGACGGAAAAAACAACTATTTTTGTATGCCATTGTGTTGGCTTATTTTTCCAGCAGTCTGTTACTTTCTCACCTGCCCAACAATTACAATGGGAGGGCTTTTGCCCGTGATGCAATTTTGGGAAATTTGACTCTTCCCGTGCATCACATAAAAGCCTGCCTATTCCAGCAACTGCCAGTCACAGACTTTTCAAATGCCCTCCTGCCTCCTCAGCTCCTCCTTCTTTGGCACTTTTTCTCCCCTTGCTGCTGAGTCTTGTATTCCCTATCACTGCCTGGCTCCTCTGCCAAGGTTGGGAACAGAAAAAGACCAAAGTTAAATAATACAGACAAGCAAGCACTAGACACTATTCAGCCATTAGAAAATGGGTAAAAAAATCCTTGGGCTCTGATTGGTTGATAGGCGTCCCACGGTGGTCGTCTATCAGACAACAGAGCCCTGCTTTTAAAAGTGCCAATGCAGTTACCTCTTCACATGTATTATAGTGCCATGGAATGTTAAACTCTGACACACCACCATTTTTCTTACCCCGTAGTGTCCCATCAGCCTGTTGTAACACATCCTGTAACATCCCCACATACAACATTTCTTAGCCAGAATCAAGAGAAAATCTTATATTTATAAAAAAAAAAATACATTATAGGAAGTATTACCATTGTAAAAAATGTGTAGATTCACATATTTGTGTCTAGATCCACAAAGCCAGCTGATAAATTTGAAATCCCAAGCCAGCAGCAGGGATCACTCAATGGGCGATACCATGAAGAGCTCAGGAGGTTCCTGTACCGCACACTCCAGCGCCCGACAGATTTTATAACGTAGCAGCCTCCACATGAGTTCATTTAACCTATCGATCAGTACCTCTGTAAATGACATTTAAAAATAAAACAAAATGGTGTCAGACATGACAACATGCCTACCCTGCCTCCTTGAAAGTTGTACAGCTCATCTGTTTGCCTTTCATTATCACGTCAATTCTGTAATACCACAGCATCAGTACTGAGACAGCCGACAGCTTTCCCAGCTCATCCTACCTTCAGCACCGCTCGACCCAAGAGTATGAAACCATAATTAAAACAGAGTAACAGGTGTAATTTACTTTTTTACTCTGCACAACTGGTACCTTAAAATTTTCTTTCTTATCCAGTCCTCCTCTTCTGGTAAATTCCAACCTGTTGCGGGGAAGTGGACATTTGGCTCAGACAGTGACAGTCTGCTAGTTGGAAACCTACTTGTGGATAGCACTACAGCTGCTGATGTGGTTTAGGATGCAGTGCCAGTTGGGCAGAGATGGAGATTTTGGCATAGTGCGAGTCTGGGAGAGTGAGAGCCGACCATGCTCTCGCTCTTCCCTGCTGCCTCCTGGTCTATTTCAGAAATAAAGCAGCTCCAAAACACTGGCCAATGAATTAGAACAACACGTCTTCATCTTCATGAAGACAAGCTCAGGATAATACTGTTACGGAAGCGCTATGGCTCCCACTTGGCCATTAGTCTCCTGCATCTCCCATCCTCTTGCTCCTCCCTCTTTCAATAACTTTAATTATAAAAGAGCCATCTCTACCCCATTAATTGTTTGCTTGGCCTTGTAGTCCTTGTGGGTTGGTTCACTCATTCCTTCACTTGCTGTTGATCTTCACTTCTTGGGCTGTGCCACGGCGCTGAATCACTGGCTCCCTCACTTGTCCTCTTTGCTTTCTTTGTGCTGGTAGGTGTACAACTTAAAAAAAAAACAAAAGGCAAAGCTAAAAAAAAGATATTAAAAGGGAACAAAAATGAAGAGCAGACAAGGTGTGACAGTGCTCCTACATAGCGTGGTGGGGGGGGGTGTACACAAGCTTATCTACTTGCTCAGTCCCCTGCTTGCTGTTGCTCCTTTATTGCTAACAGCAACTTAAGAAAAAAGAAACAATCAAAAAGAAAAGCATTGCATGGGGGGGGGGGTTGCTAGGTGAAACTGCATACAGCCTCCAAAATGTCAAAATTCCACAGCTTAAAAAACAAAAGAAACCACAACATTCTAAGGCAGGTGGAGGAACTATTTTATGACAAAACTTATTTTAAACTCTTTTTTTAGGAACAAGTAAAAATGTTTTTTTTTTTAACAGTGCCCATTTTCTAAGCATAATAATACCCTCCAGGGTAGGTGGTATTGTGCTATACTGGACTGTCCAGGGGCTATAAGGCCCTCCGCCTGCGGCGTCGGGCCTCATCACGCCCCTGGGCAGTCTGGTACAGCACAATACTGCCCACCCTGTTGGGTATTATTGCTTACACATTGAATTGTTTTAATATGAGGAGCACATCTATCCTCAGTTTTTCATAAACAGTGCCCACAGGGAGGACTTTGATGTAGTGGCACTGCTATTTATTAATGCTCCCTATGCCACTCACAGTGGTCCATTGCTCCCAAGACATGAAAAGCATCAGCTTCTTTTACCAGCTCCAAACACATCAGTGCCATAGTCCAGTCCAACCTACAATACAGATTCCATGCCCTTACCTGCCACTGCAAACAGACGCCATGCTATGTAAAAACCCATGTGCTGTATAACAGCAATAATACCAGACTTGGCTATGGAAGTTTGAATAATGTCATTAAAGGAAAACCTCAAAATTAAACAGTGTTCTGCTCTCTGGAACGTACAGGAAAAGGAAGCACCTTGACTAAATCGTATTTTGCCCAACAATGAGCAGACTTAAATTTTATGGTGGCACGGATAAGTTATGAGGATTACGGCCTCATGGTCTAGTATAGCCTAGATGAGCCTATCTGAGGCGCTATTGCTTTGAAACAGATCATTTCACTTAATTTAAAAAGTCCATGCAAGTCTGGTGATATCAAGGGTTGATGGGTGCATATCACTCTAGTCATCTTAATTCAGACAGCTGTATCACAGATCTGAAACAAGAGGAGACCTGTTACATTGATGTATAGATAGAGTTAAATAGAAGTGGTGGGACTCAAATCTGAGTCCCTAGGTTCACAGCTCTACTTGAACCACTAAACAGCCTGTACCGAGCAACCACCCTCTCCAATCTACCTTTCCTGGGCAGCCCACTGAACAAAAATGTATAGCTGGCCTCGTGTCTGTCTTCCCTCCCTCCTGGCAGTCTTTCAGATGCCCTCTTTCTCCCACCATTCTGCCAACATGTATGCCGAAATCAGCTTACTCCCCCCCATCCCTGATTCCAGTACTTGACCTGGAGAGGGTCTGGTGGGAAGCAAGCTCAGTAGTCCTGTACTTTTATTCCAGGCTAGCGTAAGCCCAGTCACCACTGCCCCTTCCCCAGCAGCTTTCTACTGTGTCAGTATCTGAGTGGCACACTGACCTTTGAACATGGTACATATACATTCTTTGTTGTACAAGCATGCAAGCAGTAAGCAGTACGGGATCACAGATGGAGAGATCGATGAGCTCCTATTGACAAGACGTGGATGCCAATCTCTCCTCACACAGACACAGTCAGAGCTGCACTAACCAGTACCAGTTCCAACCTCCATACAAACTGCACATTTTAAATAAATTAAACAAATATGGGATAAATCCCACAATGGGAGGGCTTTAAGCCCGAGGTTCAATGGGCGGAGCAACTACGTCACTCCCCCATTAGGCTTTAATGGTCACGCATCCTGGGCCTCTCCAGGATTCGTTTTTCATTGCAGCCGGAGGCCACGTTGGCTGCCAGGTCAGCTGCACTGTCTCATGCTTCATTCTCTACTCGCTTGGCCTCCGGCTGCTCCCGCTCGCGACGTCGGCTCCTTCTTCTCCTCTGTAGCCCTCGCTCCTTCAGCGGTGTTTTCTGCTGCTTCTCGCGCACTTCTCCAATGCCCTATTTTGACGGAGTTGTTGCTCCATTCCTGGCTGATGCTCTCAATTCAACATCTTGCCCTGGGCACCCACCCCCCTTTCACTCCTCTAAGCCGGCGGCCTCTCCTGCCGATTACCCTGTCACCCCCCCCCCCCGTTCTGATCCCTATTACCATTCATCTTTCCACTATGTGGTACTTCAGGAGGGCTTGCACAGCAGTTCTTAAGCTGTTGTTTTTCAAGAACAAAAATTCATTGCTTGCTTTTGTTTTTCTAGACTATACGGTGTAGGAGCCCAACATGCATGGATGTTATTTAGCGTACCTATTTCTACACTTGTGGTTACCCGGATGGTGAGTTACTGTGAGCCTGGCCACAAGACAATCCATTATGACATGCCAAGCGTCTCTTCTGCTGTTGAGTTCACAGCATGGGAGCCTGAAATTGCTTTTTATGTGTTTAGAAATGTTTGCACTTTCAGAAACAGAACTTGCTAAGGTCAATAGGTTTGGTGCTTTAGATTTTACTGTGTCTATAAGCACAAAGGTAACCCACAATTTATTGTCTCATTCTCACTCTATGAGGAACATCTACACAAAGCAAGGCTTTTTAAAATCAGACTGAGTGTCTGTCCCTGTGCCTCATGTTAGCTAGCAGTGCAGATGGGCGCATACTGCCTCTTTAGCGAAAGCAGTCCATTTCTGTTCCAGGTTGCACCGATACTCAGAGTGAGGACTAGATCTAATCTTGTAAAAACTCTTTATCTGGCAAACTAATTGTGCACTTATTTTTAAACTTGTGTTCTATGCATCGATCTCCTTCTCTAAGCTGTGCTGCTGTACCTAAAGTATAAGGTATGGCTTTGCCGAATCCTGTGCTGACATGCTACGCTATTCCAGCCGTCACTCAGGGCTGTACCAGATCTTTTGTGCAGCACTTACCGCATTTTGTTCTGATATATAACATTACCTGTGTTTACCACTTATTCTGCTGCTTGGATCTTATGCTTCATCAACCTGCCGCACTCCTACGGCATTCCTCTCTGTCCTTACATTCTGGACCGCTTGACTCGTAAATTGCTTCACTACATCTGACCTCAAGGTTTAATCATTCACATTGCATAATCAAGCATGCCTTATTGGCCTCACAGTCTACTTCCTCACATCGCTCAATCAAGCATATCTCTCATTGGGTCTCATGCTAGCTCATCGAACCACTGCGCCTCTGCAGCGCTTATCGTCAGTCTTCATCATCATCAAGCATGTCTTATTGGCCTCAGTCTCCTTACTCTCATCAATCAATCAAGTGTACCTCTCATTGGGTCTTATGCCAGTCTTCTCCTGGCAGGCTTCCTCCGTCTGGCCTGCAATCGATAATTCTTTTGGGCATCACTATCGTATGCCATGTCATCGAACCGCGGCTCTCCTGCCGCATGTATTGGGTTCCTGACTCCAGTCATCATTCCTTCATCCTTACCTCATGGTTCATCTCTTTCCATCACTTACTCGAGCATTTCCATCCTCTAATCCTATGCTGCCTCATTGAACCGCTGCTTGACTGGCTGCTCTCCACCATCGTTCAAGTTCATTTACCAGTTAATTTCCTGTCTCTTCTTCCCCAGTCTTCTTGTATTCAACTGCTGCACTCCTGCGGTGATCGTCATCATCAGTCTGCATTATCCTCGGTCTTCTCGTGAGCACATGTGGATACCCCTTGCTCCTCTAACTTCTACAACTACTCCTTCCCATCGACTCTTCGAGCATACCCCTCTCGGGTCCCGGCTGCCTCATGTTCCTTCTTCAATCTGTGCTTTCTTTTGTTTTTTTCCCTATCCCATCATTATCTACTTCCCTAGTCATATCCCTCTCATTAACAAATCCTTCTCTTTAACGTCATACATCCTCAACTCAAACGTCGTCAGCTTGGAGGGAAGGCAACCTAGGCCTTGGATCCCCAGAGATTTCCTCCTCAAAGGGGGGTTTTCGTCTCCTCCATGCCAATGGTCATAATATTAGTTAGAGTTAGTGCTTTCTTAGGTTAATTAGTTAGGTTTCACTGTTGGATGGAGGCGGATGGTGGCCCCCAGCTTTCCCCTCTCGTCTTAGGAAGTCCTCCCTTATCTTCTTCTCAGAATTCTTTCATTCATCATCCTCCTCACCTCTTCGATGCTTGACACCCAATTGGGTATTCTTTTTGGGCTTCTTCCTAACCTACCTTTAGCTGATGCAATAATTCCCGTGGCACCTGTGGGGGGGAGACCCTCCTCTAGGGTTCCTTGCATCGTACCCCTACAGGGTGGTATATCCCACGGATAGAGAGGCGGAAAGCCACAAAGTAAATCAAGTCACACAAGCATCATCTCATCTAGTTGCATAAGCACAATTGAATGGGAGGGTTTTAAGCCTGAGTTTCAATGGGCGGAGCAACTACGTCACTCACCCATCAGGCTTAAAAGGTCACTCGTCTTAGGCCTCTCCATGATTCATTTTTCATTGCCCACCATACATTCCTCCTCCTCCAATGGCTCATCTCTCTTACCTGTGGGCTTCTTTCTAACCTACCTTTAGCCGATGCAATCATTCCCTCGGCACCTGCAAGGGGGAATCCTCCTCTAGGGTTCCTTGTGTCTTACCCCTATAGGGTGGTATATCCCATGGACAGAGAGGTGGAAAGCCACAAAGTAAATCAAGTCACACAAGCATCATTGCATCTAGTTGCACAAGCACAATTGAACCTCCACTCGCATACTGTGTGACTTGGTTTTCTATAACACAGGATGTCAGGACCCAAATGTTACGGTCAGAAGAGAACTGATACATATTGTATCCCAGACAGGCTTTGACATGTTTTTTCTTGGTTAATAATGAAATGTTGAAGAATTTGCTGCCTTCACACTATTTGGGTTTGAGCCAGGCCCCTGCTGCTATGCCATCCCAAGCGAGTAGAGAAGGCTCTGTTGAAGTGATTGTAACAGACGGTTTAAACCATTTTAGTGAAAGCACACTGGCAGTTTAAACCACATCCACTATATGTGTGTATATATATATATATATATATTCTCCACTATCCACTATCCACTATATACCATATACCATATATTATTAGGGCTGTCAGTATAGCCTAGAGGTTAGTGTAACGACCTGTAAATTAGCAGTTTGATACATCCAGCAGACTTGGGTTTGAGTCCCACAACCTCCACTTGTATTCTGTGTAATCCTGAGCAAGTCATTTAACCTCCCCAGTGCTCCCAGGTCATCCATGAAAACAGGCACTTGTGTCTAGTGGGTCTTACCCAGTTACCAAAATAAAATAAATAAAAAAAAAATACTATAGCAGCCTATTTCTAATAGGAGAACTAAAAAAAATAGAAAGTGAATTAAAACGCACCAGACTGTTTTAACCATTATATGCTATAGCAACTGACTTCCAAAAAGGGCCCTCAAAACCAATTAATGAAAGCACACAAAAACAGCTGAATTTAATTGGGAGCAATTGCTTTTCCTCAAAGAGACAATGTTGCATTTATTGTCCTGGCTCGCTGCCGCATATTAAGCATAGCAATGGAGTCTGAAAACTGGTATTCATGTTCTTAACTTTAAACACAATTATAATTCATTGTGAAGAATTTCATTCTATGCAAGGCCCAGGGTCTGGAAACATTGATAAAGTGAATCTGATCTGCTTTAACTGTAAAAGAGAAATAATGAACAGAATAAAAGACATTTAACTATATATCTATATATCTATAGATATATAGGCTTGTAGAAGGGAACCTGAGGGAGTGTGATATAACATAAACTTCATGACAGTTGTGAGTTGCAGGGCCAGATGCCAAGAGGTTGAAGGATGCAACTTTAAGGTAATATTCATTCATTTATTTTTTAGCAGTAATTGCAGTGGGACACAAAGTCATTTTACAGCCACAACTGACCAGGAACAGAGCCGGACATCCTCCAGCTACAGCAGTGCTGTGCTGTGACTGACTGCTTGGTTTATCCTCACAGACACACCATTCGACCTCCTTGTGTTTCAGTTTTCCTCTTGGCATCTGGCCTGCCTGCATCTCACAACTGTCATGAAGTTTACATTAATCGCATATCACACTCCTTCAGGTTCCCTTCTACAAGCCTCTATTTGCTCCATCTTTGAAGGCAGAAGCAGCAAACAAGTATTCATGAATACCTCTCAAATGTCTCCTATTTTACCCCTCAAAAAAAAGTGCCCAGTCCCACAATAGAAAGCTGCTGTAAACTCAGACCTTAAAGCAGAAATATTATACAAAATGCTGAAGCAACATTAACTTTGAGCAGCTCTAAGCATTGAAACAAACAAAACACCATACTCAATCTTTTGTCACTGAAGTGAGGGACAGAGACGCTCAACAATAAATGAAATGATGATGATGATGAACAGAGTGTGGGGCTGAGGCACTGCTCCATGGAATGTGACACTGACACATAAGACATAATCAACCATGAAGATGCAAACTCAAACGTTTGAAGATACTGGTGCTGCACTAGTATCTGCAAGGTTCTGAGTCTGCATCATCACGCTTGAGTATGTCTTATGTGTCACTTGCATAATCCATTCCATGGACCAGTGCCCCAGCCCCACACTCTGTTCATTATCATTTATCAGCTCTTTTTCCATTCCATCCATTCTCCAGTGCGGAAAAAGGAAGTATTCGTAGGTCCTGACCTGCTGTGTCCACCAGATGTTGCAATAAAGCATTGATTGTGCACATGTCTGTTACTCATTGCTGCATGGGCTGTCTTGTTGAAAAAAAGCACTCTTTCCCACAGTGCCTGTCCATCATTTCCATAGCAATCAACTGAAAGGGTAATGTACTGTATGCAAACCCATATAAACAGGTTTGGTTGAAAACCAGACATTGACAACTATTCCCAACATAGCACTCCACCTTTCCCACTTGTGGAACAGTACTCCTTCACACACAGAACCACCACAAGCACACAGCCTGAGCAGCATAGGTCGATCCCCCCACCCATGGATCGGAAAAGTGCACGTAGGAGAGAAAGATAAGTACTGATCAAACACCCCTAGATTAGAAGCAGGCCTCTTAGGAAGGGAAACTGAACGCAGACTAATGGACCTTACTCTAATGTTCAACATCATACTCAGTACCAGATGAACAGTGTGGCATTAATACCACAGTTACACTAAACAACTACACTAGTTTACAGTATGGTTACACTAAACATGAGCAGTATACTGTAGTTGTACCAAACGGTATAACAGTATAGTTAACTTATATACTAAACAAGAACAGTCAACAGAAAGAATCCATTCTTCTTATAATGATCATCCCAGCTACTACCCATGGTGTGTGGTTAGCATGATGGAGTCAGATGATACAGTATATTATGACATAGTTTTGTGAATGAACTAAGTGCTGCATTGTCGTCACAATTTAGTTTTATTGCCAACCTCTGAATATGACTAGCAAGTCACTCACTCCCCATGGCTGATCCCATGCTTCTAGGACACATTTATAATGTCTGAGTGTTAGATAAAATCTCCCTTTATCATTTGGGCAAGAATAATGCTGCCCAGTTAATTCCAGCACTGAGGCACCATTATCCATTCACTCAACATTCCCTCTACTATCTGCAGAACAGATCGTATCAAATCTGTGATTGTTTGTCTTAATTTAGAAAATGGCTAGAAACTTTCCCTGCCTCGAAACCCATTATCAAGGGCCAAGGCTCTTTTCCAGGTGTGAGTGACCCAGGAGTGAGGGAACATAAAACAAACATTTGTCAATGCCAAATGTTTGCTTGTTTATATTAGCATTGGACATGCAGGAGTTAGACAGATGCAGAATAGGAGTGACAGTGAGGTATTGCACTCACGCCAATCCCACCTCCACCCTGCAGAGATGGACAGGCATTGGGGGTGTGCCTGTGGGGCGTTGCCCATAATACTCATGGCATTTCACCTCACCCTATCCTGTAGACACTGACAAGTGGTTAGGCATGCCTTGGGGTGTTTGGCTTCATAGTCACCCCATTTCATAAGGACATACGATGAAATGGGTGCAGTACAGGAGAATGGTGTGAAGCCTGGGGCTGAAGAGTGCAAGGCACACCTTGATGCCTGTCACTGGCTTCAGGGTGGGGGTGGGGTGGCATGAGCCTTACAGCCGGTGATACAAAGTTACACTTCTGATACCTGTCAGTCTGTACAGGGTGTGACATTGTGGTTAGAAACCCTAACGCCCTGGGCATGTGTCAGTATTTGCACTACAAATTTTCAACATGGCCTTTTTGTGACCCCCACCTCATGAAAGCATTTGGGACCTCTTCTCATGAACAGTGGCAATGTGATTTTGTTAATGTGTCCCAAACTTCGAGTTCCCATGGCAACCATGCCATTCTGCACCAGATGTGTGAAAACGCAGATCAGGCAGGATGTGAAGAATGGCAGCTGTACCATCCATAGGGAGGTGTGGAGAGATGGCAATGTGAAAATCTGTAGTGAAAATATTAAAAATGTTCAAAGTTCTCAGCGTACGTGGAAACTGCACAACACATGCTTGTACTACAATCATTTAGTGGAATTATTTAATCAAATTTTCAACATAGGCATTTTGTGACCTCTGCTCATGAACACTGTCACTATGATTTTCTTAATCTGTCCGAAATATTAATTTCCCACAGTGACTGCGCCATTGTGCGCCAGAAGTGCAAATGCATATTTCAGGCAGGATATGAAAAATGACATCTGTACTGTTCATAAGGAGGTGTGGCAAGATGCCAATGTTGAAAATCTGGAGTGAAAATATTACAAATTTGCGCAGTTCTGAGCATACGTAGAAACTGGACAACACACACTTGTAACAGTTATTTTATGGACTTCTGTCACAAAATTTTCAACATAGGCATTTTAGGTCCTCTGCTCATGAACAGTGTCACTATGATTTTCTTAATGTGTTCTGAACACTGATTTCCTACAGCAACTGTGTTATTCTGCACCAGAAGTGCAAAAACACATTTTGGCCAGGATGTGAAAAAATGATGGCTGCACTGTTCATAAGGAGGTGTGGAAAAATGCCAGTGTTGAAAATCTGGAGTGAAAATATTACAAATTCACAAAGTTATGAGCATGCGTGGAAACTGTGCAATGCATACTCATAACACAGTTATTTTATGGACTTTTGTCACCAAATTTTCAAAATAGGAATTGATAGGACCTCTGCTCGTGAACAGTGTCACTGTGATTTTCTTAATGTGTCCCAAACACTGATTTCCCACAGTAACCGCGCTATTTTGCACCAGAAGTGTGAAAACACATTTCAGTCAGGATGTGTAAAATGACAGCAGTACTTTTCATAAGGAGGTGTGGAAAAATGGCAATGTTGAAAATCTGGAGTGAAAATATTACAAATCCGTGAAGATACGCGCATGCGTGGAAATTGTGCAACACACGTTCATGAAACAGTAATTTTTTCAATTTTTTCCACTAAATTTGCAACATAGGCTTTTTGAGAGCCCACCTCATGAACAGTGACACTGTCATTTCGTTACTCAGTCCCGAAAGGTGATTCCACGCAGTGACCGCACAATCACCTTTCAGGACTGAATAACGCCATGACAGTGGCTGAATTCATGAGGAGGGGTCCAAATAACCCTATGTTGAAAATCTGGTGCCAAAATTTCCCAAAATGCCTGAGATATGCACCAAAGTTTAAAAAAAATGATTTATGCCATTATACAGCTTACTGGCATTTCTTCAGTTCGTGGTCGACTTGAAGAGTGCAGACGTGTTCCCGGTCCACCGAAGATCATCACACTGGGCTCTGGAGGTAAGTGTGGGGTGAGGGGTGTGTGTGGAGGAGGCATGATGCACAGAGGGTGGGCATGGGTTGGGGCAGGGGCCACCGAACTCAGTGAGGGACGGTTTTCTGTTTTACAGGTTCAAAAAATAAATAATGAAAAAAAAAATCGTGGGACATTTTTTTTTTTACAGGGACATTTGACATGCTGGGGTAGGCTCCCAATGTGTGACCTGAGTGTTTTTTTTGGGGGGGCTGTAGCTGATGGGGGATTTGGCACACCCATTGGCACATACGGGGAGGAGAGCCGAGGGGGACTGGGCACCCCCCTCAGCACACAACAAATTAGGGGGGATATTATGCTGATGTGGAGTGGGCTCCCCATCAGCAAATTGAACTGGGAAGTGGGGGACTAAAGCAGATGGGGATTGGGCCACCCATCGGCAAAGAAAGACTGTTGGGGGGGCGCATGATGCTGAGGGGGATTGGGCACTCCCTCGGCACACAACAAATGGTGGAAGGGGTTACAGTATGCCAACAGGGAGTGGCTCCCTGTCAGCAAATGAACTGGCTCAGGGACGGCAAGGTAGCCCCCTGCAATGTCGGGTCGCTCCCTCATTGCAGCGACGGATTCATTTCAAGGTGGTGGCACGCTGGCTGAACTAGTGTTAGTAGCAGCGTGCCACCGCTTTGGGGAAAGCAGGCCAAGCCTCTAAAGGCACTGGAGCCATTGGTCTCCACAGTGCCGCACCTCCAAAACCCCGCTTCTCTCCTAAGCTGTGACTAAATGTTTCTTACGAATGCGTGCAAGCAAACAAAAAAATTAAAGCATACACAGTATTAATAATTGGTGCAAAATAAAATAAAGTACAAACTGAGCACAGTTTAACACAGTAGTCAGCAAAACAATCAAATAATGTTAGGCAAACAGTTTATCATACTAACACAGGGAAGGATCAGTGAGGGGAATGACAAGAGCAAGAATGAGCAGGAAGAAGTTTAAGCTGGTATATAAAACAGAAAGGGGAGAGACAGGGTACTTGCCAACAGGGACAGAAAAATATTGAGAGCCACAGCATTCTGCCTTTTTACAAGAGAATTTTCAGCAAAAAAACTGCCACCAGAGACATACTCTTTGTTTCCCCTTAGGAACAGTGCTTCCCATGTACATGGAAGCACAACTAACCATTAGTTTAATTTCAACTGTCCTTTTTCTCCTAGTAATCTTCTGGAATCCTGAACTATACTCCAGCTACCTCCCCCAGCAGGTTCTGGACTGGTCACCCACCTCTGAGAAAAACCAAAAACAAAAAGCACTTCTTACCCCAGGAGTCCTTTAGCATCAGTAACTTTTTGCACTTAGCTGGCTAGGAGCAATTGCCCCAGAGGTGTGCCTTTAAAAGATTTTTTAAAGAGGGTAGGGCTAGCCAATCAGAAGACAGGAGGGGGAGTGAACTGAGTGAAAGCTGTTGACTGCTTCAGAATTTTATCTCCGCTAGACTGAGCATATTGCCTCTGAGGTGTCTCCCAACTTTCCTTGTTGACAGCCTCCTAGTGCTTATCTGGGTAAAGTTTTCCCCATAAATCTTTTCCTTTAGTGTGCTGTGTGACAACTTTTACCTTTTCATTAGTGCTTCGCAAATTTTTTTCTTTTTAGCAAGACAGCACTATTTAGACTTTATTTTTACTGTGACTATTTACTTTAAAGCCTAATTTTATCGCGGGTGTTTATTTTCAACGGTTTCCTTCATTTTTGACTAATTTCTTGTGGGAACCATTGAATTGGGGACAGTTGCTTTGTTTTTTACCTCAGACCTCATGGGGTTTACCTTGAGGCACCTGCAGTAGATTTCAAATTTAAACAGTGCCTGAGGGTTTTCTCTCAAGACTGGCAATTACGAGGAAACCTTTTTTGTTATATTACTGGACCTTGGTATCATCTGTGTCAGGACTGTCCATAAGGGTCCAGCAGCCACCTGTGCGCAATTGAGTATTACTGGTTTTCTATTAAGATTGGTACTGGTATAGATCCCAGTTTTGCAACCAAAAAAAAAGGCACTGGTAATAGACAGAGTTTATTAACTGGGGCAGGACTGGCCGGTGGCATTTTCACAGAAACCTGCACTCAGTTTATAGGTCCAGAACTGGTTTGTTTTGCTTAAATTGGCGAACATAGTAGACAAACCTTTGATAATTATGGCTGAGGATAAATCAAAGGTTTCTGATGAGGGGCCATTCAAAAATACTAATACCAAAAGCAGAGGTGTTGAGGAACCCTCCAGATCCCAGTCAAAAAATAAAGCTTCCAAAGATGAAGTTCCTCACAAATTGAAAAATAAAAAGAGTGATGAAAAAAAGAAGCTTGATCAAGCGCCTGATGAAGTGGCTAAAAAGAAACTCTGTCAAGACAGATATGCTCCTGTTGCTCCTGGGAAAGCCAATAGTGAGACAACAGGCAGCTTAAAGCATTCAGAAAAAATAAAGCACTTACAAACTGCGCAGGTTCTTCCGTCAGTGCAAGATATGGAAAAAGCATGGCAACTGTTTTAGACCCTTCAGAAGATGGGTCCTCTATTTACTGGGGCTGGCAAGCACTCTTCCACAGTTCTCTGTTCTGTAGACTGTGAGGATGACGCAGTTGATGATCAATTCTATGATGCCCCTGACATGGATTTTGAGGGCCTTAAGCCCCAGAAGTCCCCGGACCCTCTCCTTGGGAATCCCCTGGGTGACCACGAGGATCCTTCCTCTATGTTTTCATTTATACAAAATATGCTGGATACCCTGGACCTCCCTACACAGGAGCCCAACCAGGATGTCGATTAAGATGAAGACTATAGGGAGACGAAGGGTCTTTCATCCTCAAAGACCCTGGTTGTTCCTATCTATGATGCAAAAATATCATGAAGGTGCTTCAACACCCCACTTCAGTACTAGGGGTTGATAAGCGGCTCGAGAGAAAATATAAATTGTCTAAAAATGGTACCGAGTTCCTGTCAGCACATCCTAGCCACGAGAGTATAGTGCAGCAGGCAGCTTGTGAGAAAGATGGTGTCTCCTTGTTGCCCTCTCCCCCTGACAAGGATTCCAAGAAAACTGACTTTATAGCAAAGAAAATGTATGCCACAGCTTCCTTGCTTCTCAGGCTTTCTTCTTACATGGCATTCACAGCCAAATATCAGAAAGCCCTTTGGAAATCTGTCCAGGCTATCGCCCGCAACGGATCATATTCTGTGGTACAGGAGCTAATGGGTACGTCAAAAACTGCCTTGGAAGCTACTATGTACCAGTTCCACATGGCAGATGACAATAATGATGCAGCCTCTAGGGTGATGGCCCATGCCATATCTCTGAGATGCTTTGCCTGGCTTAGAACAACCAGTCTGACCACAGACACTCAGAACAAGGCCATGGATTTTCCCTGTGATCAAAATGCGTTGTTTGATTGCAGAACCACTGACTACATGAAAAAGGTTGATGAGTACAAGGCCTCCTGGCAGAGCCATTCATCCAAGCCTAAATCTGCCACCCCTCAGAGATCCCATCCCGGGGCGGTAGGGGCAGAAGTTTTTTTCCCAGGCCTTACAGTCCCTATCCCCAATCTTACTTTAGCCAGTACAGGGGGTCTTTCAGAGGCAGGGGCAGAAGGGTCCAAAGAAGATCCACCTTTAACCAGCCACCTGCCTCTCAGTCTAAGTCCTGATGTGAGTGTCCAGGTTGCCTCCCCATTTCCGGTTGGAGGCAGACTCTTTCACTATCTTCAGCACTGGTCCCTCATCACGTCGGACAAGTGGATGCTGGAGATAGTGAAGAAGGGTCTGTCATTACAGTTCAAGCAGTTGCCAGACCTCAAACATACCCAGGTGCCAAGACCTCTGTTACCATCACAGATACTGCTGTTGGAAATGGAGGTACAAAACCTTCGGGCTTTACGAGCAGTGGAGAGGGTCCCCACCATGAGAAGGGCAAGGGCCTCTACTCCAGGTATTTTCTGACACAAAAGAAAACTGGGGAGTGGTGACCTATCTTAGATCTCAGATATTTAAACAAACATCTGAAGAAACCCAAATTCAAAATGGTCACTCTGTCATTGGTCATACAGTCCTTACAGCAGGGTGACTGGTTAGCTTCCCTCGACTTAAAGGATGCCTACTTCCACATACCCATAAGGAGATCTCACAGAAAGTTTCTCAGGTTCAAACTTCCTTCGGGTCACTATCAGTTCACCGCAATGCCCTTCGGTCTGTCCTCGGCCCTAAGATTCTTTACCAAGTGTCTCGCAGTGGCAGCAGCACATCTCAGGAGACTAGATTTCACTCTCTACCCCTCTCTGGATGACTGGCTCATAGTAGAAAAAAATCTCCTTGCCAAGTCAAGTAATCTCTTTCCCTCAGAGAATGCACTCTGGAGTCTCTAGGTTTCCTGGTAAACCTCAAGAAGTCTCACCCGGACCCACCCAGCTGCTCACCTTCATAGGGTCCCAGCTGGACACTCAGAAGGGATATGCTTTCCTCCCACAGGAAAGAATTCAGAGTTTCCTTTCAGTTGTAGATTCTTTCACCCAGTGACAGCCAAGACCAGCCAGACATTTCCTCAAACTTCTGGGACATATGGCCTCTATGACTGCAGTAGTCCCAGGGGTTCAGGTACAGGATGAGACTCCTGCAAGCCTACCTCAGAGCTCGCTGGTCTCAGAGAAGCAACACATTTTCAAAGTTAATACTGGGGTTGGAGCAATTCCTCCAAAATTTGCTGTGGTGGAAGGACCCTGCAAATTTGCAGGCAGGGGTTCCATTTCAAGCTCCTCTTCCCACAAAGGTGATCACCACAGATGCCTCCCTCTTGGGCTGGGCAGTTCATCTAGACAGTGCCTCAGTAAGTGGCAACTGGACTCCTGAAGAGTCACAGTTGCACATAAATCTTTTAGAACTCAGAGCAATCTTACTAGTTCTCAAAGCTTTCGCTCCCAGCATAGAAGGGCAGGCAGTTCAAATTCGAACGGACAGCACCACTGCAATGTTCTACATGAACAAGCAGGGTGGTACCAGATCAGGAATACTCTGTTTAGAAGCTCTGAAGCTCTGGTCTCTAGCATTATCCTTGGGAGTCAGCCTCTCAGCTATTCACCTCCCAGGTAAACTCAATACTCTGGTGGATGCTCTAAGCCGCATCAGTCAAGGTCAGAGCGAATGGACACTGAGCAAGCAAGTACTAGCCACAGTGTTCAGGCGGTGGGGCACACCAGATATGGATCTGTTTGCTTCTCCTCTCAATTTTCAGCTTCCTCAGTACTATTGCAGGCCCCCAGTTCTGGGAATACTTCCTCTGGATGCCCTGATCCTGCACTGGTCAGGGAGGTTCCCATACGCATTTTCTCCCTTTCCCCTGATATTCTGGGTTTTGCTGAAACTCAGGCAGCAGTCTTCATCCATGATCCTAGTGGCTCCGGACTAGCCCAGGCAAGCCTGGTACCCTCTCCTTCTCTCAATGTCCTGCAACAGGCCTATTCACCTGCCTCCAACTCGCTCCCTGCTGACCCTTCTTCAGACAGGAGTGCAGTACCCAGACATGCACTCTCTTCACCTCAAAGCCTGGTTCTTGAGGAGTTAGAGTTTCCATCCTCACAGTACTCTGAACAGGTCCTTAAGATACTGAGGATGGCTAAAAAACCGAACACTAAGAAGACTTATGCAGTCAAATGGAAAAGGTTTTCCCTCTGGTACAGAAGCGAAAAGGTCAAACTGCTATCAGCTTCAGACCCTCAGCTGCTAGACTACCTGGTACACCTACAGGCGCCAGGCTTGAAACCATCTGAACTCAAGCTATACCTGGTGGCAATTTCAGCCTACCTTTCAGTGGGAAAGAAGAAATCAGTTTTTTCCCATGACATTTTTAAACAGTTTTTTCAAAGTTCTCTTGCACCTCCAGCCTCCAACCAGAGAGCCTGTTCCTCCTTGGAGCCTGAACCTTTGCATAGATGGGCTCATGAATCCACCTTTCAAGCCTATGTCCATGGCCCACATCAAGTTTGTAACTTGGAAGACCATCTTCTTGGTAGCCATTACGTCTGCCAGGAGGATTTCAGAGCTACAGGCCCAGTGCACTGAGCCGAATTACATCATCCCCCACAACAATAAAGTTGAGCTCAGGACAAATAGGAAATTTCTGCCAAAGGTGGTTTCAGAGTTTCACTTGAACCAATCCATTACTCTGCCTCTCTTCTTTACTGAGCCATCTACTCCTGGTGAGCAAAAGCTCCACAGATTGGATGTCAAAAGAGCCATCTTTCACTACCTAGTGTATACTAGACAGTCCAAAGGCCCTTCCACTAAGTTGTTCCTCACCTATGGGGATATAGGCAGAGGAAGACCAGCTACCAAGAGAACTATTTCTCGTTGGTTGGTCTCTTGTATTAGATTCTGCTATGAGAAAGCTGGTCAACAACCTCCAGTGGGGCTCAGGGCCCATTCCACCAGGGGCACTGCAGCCTTGCTTGCAACAGCAAGGGACATTCCCCTACTGGATGACTGCAAAGCAGCTACCTGGAAATCTGTGCACACCTTTGTGAAACACTATAGTTTGGATGTGCAGACCAGATCTGATGCCAAATTTGGCCGGGCAGTTCTGCAGAGACTCTTTCCTAAGTAGGTTCACTGCCCGCCTCCCACTTGGTACTGCTTGGTAGTCTGCAAAAAGTTACTGATGCTAAAGGACTCCTGGGGTAAGAAGAAAAAATTACTCACCGCAATAATCTTCTTTCTTCCATGGGGTCCTTTAGCATCAGTAAGCTCTTCCTCCCCAGTTCACCTGTCGGAGAAGGGCTCTTACGTCACCTTTTACCAAATTTGGTGTTTGTTATTGATGAGTTTTTACCTTGTGTTGCTGTTTCTATTTCCACTTTTGGACATTTGCATGTTTTTTGAATCCTGTTAATTCTTTTTTGGGGCATTTGCCCTCATTTTTCCTTTAAAAAATTCTGAAGCAGTCAACAACTTTCACTCAGTTCACTCCCCCTCCTGTCTTTTGATTGGCTAGCCCTATGCTCTTTAAAAAATCTCTTAAAGGCACTCCTCCAGGGCAATTGCACCTAGCCAGCTAAGTGCAAAAAGTTACTGATGCTAAAGGACCCCATGGAAGAAAGAAGATTACTGCATTGAGTAATTTTTTCTTGTGCCTCCTGAATCAGTCCACCTCCTTACCAGATTACCAAAAAATAACAATAAAAAATCAATGTGTACCTGTTTGGTTGCTGGCAATAGCAGAGTAGTAGTGGGAGCTGCAGGCAAGCAGCTACAGCATCAGGAAAAGGGAGATCAGAGTGAAGTGAAGTCCTCTTAGGTTCAGGGTTCTATTCTGTTCTTCTCTTTGGACTGACTTCTTTGACCGCGTCCCATAACCGCTGTGCAAGTCTGACCGACCAACCCAGTATTTGTAGAATTGGAACCCAACCAGCGGTGGCAAACATAAGTCCCTCTCACACAGACACGGACTGGAGGTGTGACTGCACTGGACTTCCGCGAGGACCGACCGATCATGGATGGAAACTGGGCTAGTGAGCAAGCAAGCCTGTGGCTGGCGGGTGGCCGTGGGAGTGGTGGTGGTGGCTTACAGCTGCACTAGGAGGGCTACAACAAGGAAGACTGAGTAGTCTTTCTCTGGGCCAGGGGCTGTCCTGTTGGAACTCGCACTGCCTCGCGCAGCAGCACTCACTCACACAGGGGTCCGCGGTCATGGCAAGCAGGGTGAGAGGAGAAATAATCACAGCAGCTGTAAGCCAAATTGGTTCAGTTATAGTTGTGAATGACAGCATTTGGTACATGCTGGAAGCCCATTGGTCCACAAGGTCTACCAATGCGCTTACAGTTGTACAGTATGCTGTCATTCACGGACAGCACAGTCGGCGGGCAGCCGTGGTGGTGTGCGGGTGGGTTGTGCCGCTTGCCTGCTATCTACACATGCTGGGATGGGGTGCAAGCTGGGGTGGGGTGCCTGAGTGGGTGGGGGGACCACTGCAACACCAGGATTCTTTAGAACATCACGATCCGCAATGCAGTCGGTGTGGGGATGGGTGGTCCACTATACCACCAGGGTTCATGTCGGTGGATATTTCCTTGGGTTCGGTGCTACGGGCAGGGAGAGGGGAACCACTATACCACCAGTGACCATAACAGTGGATATTCACATGCGTTTGGTGCTATGGGCAGAAAGAGGGAGGCTGTACTGCAAGGGTGGACAGGCTGCCATGCTGCTGTCTGCAGTACGGCAGCCTGCCCGTGGGTGGCCACCCACTTAAATCTACTTGAGGTAGACTTATCTATGGGAGGCACATCTCCAGACTTGCCCTGGGGAAGCGTCTCCAAGTTGGGCTGTGAATGGGGCTGCACTTCATATGCATGGGAACGCCCCCGTCACAACCCTTCCAAATGTACAGCATATCATTATGGGTGATATGCGGTGCATTTGCGATGCATTGGTGCATCGGGGTTGCACCAGCACATCAGCCCCCTTCCAGAATCATGCTCCAGTGCAAGTCGGGGATGCGCCAGTGCAACCCTTTTGAGAATCCTGACCAATGACTCTACTTTACAAGGCCACTGGGACTGGGAGGCAATTAACACAGATACTCTCTCTGTCTGAGAGACACAGGACAGCAGCTTGCAAGTTTCAGATGTTTCCAATCTCTTTCTTCTTTTGTGACTGTTTAGATAGTTTAGTGCAGGCCGGGAGGGGAGGGGAGGGGGGCACGAGGTGCACCGTGGGAAGATTCAAGAGGCAAGAAGAGCACTGCTGTCAGGCCCTGATGTAAGCAGGTAGTAAAAGAAATGAAAATGGCAATCTGTTTCAGCTCAAAAAAGTGGAGATGCGAATGCTTCCCCTTGCCCTCCCAGTTCCGTCACCCTTGCCCGCTACAGATCTATAACAGGGCTCTACACAGCTGCTTACACAAAGCACCAGACTCGGTCTCCATCAGTGTCTTGCTTACAATCTTTAATTACTCTGCCTGTCTCCCCACTCACCCCCAAACACACTACCAATGCAGCAACCCTTCCAACTTTACTTCTTTGTTTCTGCAGCACCTTTAATCTCTTTTCTGAAGATGCTGGTGTTTTGTGGAGGGGTTGGCCCAGCAGCACTTCAGCTACAGTTCCATATGACCACTTCCCACAAACCTCCTGATTCGCTCTCTCTCTCTCTCTCTCTCTCCCAATCTTTACTTACTCTCTGTCCTGTGTGTCCATGTTAAGTAATCTCAGCAACAGGAACAGCAACTACGCAGGAGACCGTAACTGTTAGACATTAGATGGGGGGTGGGTGACAGCACTGTGAAAGAGGGAAAAACTACAACTGCCTATACTGCACTGAGTTAAAATACCCAAATCAAAGCTGTGAATCCCAAGAAATCCCAGTAGATGGAAGGACTATTTAAGGTAAAAATCCCACATTAATCCTAATGTTTAGCAATTTTCAAAATAATTTTTAAATAAATATCCATTTTTTAGAGTAAGTGCAATAACACACTCCAGTGTGTGCATTGTGCTAGGTTGCCGCACTTCCTAAGTGGTTGAAGTGACTCAGCCTGCAGCCTCGTGCCTTAAAATGAAGCTGGGGTGGTGTGTTGATCAAGCACAATGCACACCCTGTTGTGTGTTATTGCTAGCACAACATTGAATGCCAACCGCAATCAAAAGTTCTGTTCTGCGGGGTCAGCAGGGAGGGCGATAGAGCATCCCATGGTGGTTTCCCTCCTGGGGGGGTAGGGGCGTGATGGACTGCTCTCATGGCTACTCCTGGTGGTGGCTCCCGGTGGCATACTTGGCAGTGTGGGTGATCACACGCTGTCATGTGTCCCCACCCCAGGACATCATCACAGCTGCATGCATTGTTGGAGGAAGGTGGGTTCCCCGAAAATGAAAAAATGGCCACCTGTAGTCCACGGGGGGTCCCCAGCATGGATGTGCTGGAACACCAGGGGATTGTCGGCAGAGCACCGAGCGAGCCCGAGACAGGCAAGGCAGTGAGGGATGGGTCTGCAGCACAGTGGGAGGGGGGCACCGGCATGGGAGCCCGAAGGAGTGGGGCTGTGGGGGCCATGGAAGGAGTCTCCCCCCCAAAAAAGAAAGTTCTGTTCTAAACTGCTGCACGCAAAGCTGATCACTCACTTTATTCACTTTCTTTCACACACTGTCTTTTCCCTGTAAGTTTTGAAAGAAGTGAACAATTGGCTATGTCAGCAACTGTGTTTATTTCAAAGCTTGAAGACAATAAAGTAGGATTAACTAAACTCAAGAGCAAAGCAGTTCAGAGGATATACTACTTGTGTTTGAGCTCACCTGTGCCACACACACAGTGGTCCTCTGCATACACAGCAAATTTCAGAGTTTGTTCTGTGACTTGATGTTGTGGCCACCACCCCGTGCAGGGTGGGCACGTAAGGTATAATGTCCTGGGAAAAAAAACTTGCTCCCCTTGCTCTGTCGGCTTTCCCTAATGGTGCTGTGAGGATTGCCACCAGCACGTCCTGCTTGTGACTGTTCATTGCGGTGACAAAGAACAACATCCCAACTGCTTCTCTAATGGGGTTCCTACAGCCATGGGATGGCATTCATAAGTTCTTTTTTATAGGGTCATACTGTTCACGTGTAGCGGGGGCAAGAAGCATGCAGTAAGTTTGTGAAGCAAACTATATGCTCAACATGTCCATTATGTAGGTCAACACATTTATGTGACCCATTCTAAAAAATCTCAGACTCGATATATCATAAGCCCTTCTTCTGCTGGAAATGTTGTATGTCCACATGTTCATTCGGACACACGGACATCTGTGATTAAGGATGTGCTTAATGTCTTGGCAAGGTGTGGATCATAAATGGACAGTTACATGATGCTGAAGTTTTATTTTTTGTTGAAGTCATTTTTGCTATCTTACAGAAGTGCTTTCAATGGATAGAGAGGTTACCTCAAGACAGTTCAGAGCCTCTTGTCTGTTACACTAAATCTAGGCATTCTAAGTACGGAAACCTTCAAATAATTTGAAACTGCTACAAGATAGGTGGTGTTAAAAAATGGCATCGTTCTTTTTTTTGACCATGTTAAAGGATATTTTCTTCATGCGGTGATGCTGCATCAAGCAACTTTTCTATTAATATCTGATGTGCCCCGGAGGTTGTCCTGGATAACTATTTGTCCATCGTCATCATCATTCATCTGGAGAGCAGTCCTGGAGGCTCACAGTTAGCAGATCATTAATGTACACTGTAGGCGGGCACGGCCAAGCCGTAAGCCACTAACCTACTTTTCAACGCTTTAGAGTGACGTAGTTGCATTGCTTCTGAATGTAGTCTCCCCTAATGGCAACATATGAGCAGAAAACAGTTTATCTCATATTGCACAGCACAACCTCCCCACCCCAATTTTTATTAATTGCAACACAAACTGGTGTATGTATAGCAGTCACTAGCTATACATCTGAGTGGACCCAAAAGTTGTTGTACAGTTTCTTCACACAACAAGCAAGATGTTACTGATACCTTCCTACTGCTACAGAAACTAAGTACAACAGCAATCGCTACACAAAAAATTTTTATGCATTAAGGTTTGACCAGGGCTTGGGTTACTGTCATTTAATCCAGTCATAGGGGGGCATGAGGCATGAGGTGTAGCCGAGTGTTTTATGGCCCTAGGTTTGGATTAACAAAGGCAAACCAATCCCTGGAGTTTTTTAATACTATTATCAAAAACATTTATTTTTTTAAATTGATCTTTTTTTAGAAAAAAATCCATTTCATCTTTGGTATGTGAGGGGTTTCCAGTCATTGACCTAAACCTTTTAAAATACTGTCAGCCAATCAGAATGCTTCAGTTCAAACAGTTATTTTGTAATGAGTACATGTTTCCCTGTGTATTATTTTTAAACCAGTCATTCTCACACTTTTAAAATAGTCACCTGCTGCAGGTATTAGGAGGTCTGTGTTGGATGATTTATCAGGGACAAAATGTAAAAATATAAATAGGAGCAAGTTATCAAAATCAGGAATATCATGTCACAAAATCGAACCAGTGGGAATAACTGATTTTGGATCAATCAAATTTTTTAAGTAGAATGAGGGGATAACTGTATTGCTGTGCCATCTGTTTTTCCTTTAAATCCTTTCCTTGACAGAAAAAAGAACTTGAGAAGAAATTGTTGGTGCAAAACTCAGAGAGATACTTGAAAATGAGGGACAAATGGGGTTCAATATACAATTTTCTAAGAGGGGGTAGCATAGCAATTATGTCAAAGGAAGTAATACGTTCCCCGAAAAATTAAACTATTACCTTTTAAGACTCAGATTAGCAGCTGGCCTGCTGGGGCATTGCTCGGGCTACTGCCTGTGATGCCAACAACCTGGGTTTGGGAATCAGCTGGGGTCATTGGGGTTCAGCCGTTGAAGGGGGGAGAAAGATCGAGCATCCCAGAGAATGCTGTCCTCCTCATCCTCCTCCCCTGGGAAAGGGGGCATATGCAACCTCGATGCTGCCACCTGGGTGACCACAGGTGGCAGTGCAGCTGGAAGCACCCATAAGAGGGAGGTCACAGTTGGCATGACATGCCTTGCTTGTGTGTGTGTGTGTGTGTGTGTGTGTGTGTGCCTTTGCGCCCATACCTGGTGCAATGCAGGGGGGGTGGGAGAACAGAAAGAAAACACTACAGCACTGCAGGATCTTGGCCCTGGTGCACTTGAGCCCAAGCAGCCTTTTGTCATGCCCCCGACACCACACCCAGGGGGTAAACAATAGATTTATTTATTTATTTATTCATTCATCTGGTAACCGGGTTGGTGCACTGATCCGAAGACCTGTTCTAGGCACGACCCAGGCCAGAAACTGGCACAAACAGTGTAAAAAACAGTGAGAGGACAGCCTGGATCATACAGGATGTGGAGGGGTTGTGGGATAACAGATGGACCAGACTCAGAACTTCAGATTCAACATACAATCACTGTGTGATAATTATTTAAAACACGGGATAACCTTAAGCACTGGCATATCCCTTCTTTAATACATCACTTTGCAGCAACAGACTATGCATGTCCTTTCTCTGCACTTCGTCAGCACCTACTGACCCATTGATCTATCTCTTTAGTGAAAACCAATTATCCCCTATGTTGGTCTTGTGTGTTTGGGTGATGGGGAGCCCAAAAAAGGAAAAACCCCAAAACAAGCTAAAGACAAAGAAACTGAGTGCAGAAGCACTGAAGCAAGGGTTACGCTAAAAGGCACTGGCAATAAAGCCAAGTTTCAAAGAAACAAACACATCATCCATGCTCCCATAATGCAATGGGATATATATGCAAATCACCATGAACTTTTAGACTGGTTCAGCTTCAAGCAGGAATGCATGGTGCCAATCATT
Organism: Neoceratodus forsteri; assembly: GCA_016271365.2. Lineage (NCBI taxonomy): Eukaryota > Metazoa > Chordata > Ceratodontiformes > Ceratodontidae > Neoceratodus > Neoceratodus forsteri. The sequence continues at coordinate 23,458,849 of JADMNL010000032.1, read as the reverse complement.
TCTTTTAGGCATGCTGCACTTTGTTTCTGACTGCACTTAATAACAACATTTTAAACAACAGCAGTTTCTTTTTATCTAGCACTCTAACTATATCAAACCCCTTCTCTTGCAGGATTTGTAAGGCACTGTTTTCAAACAACATGAAGTTTCATTTTATAAAGCACCTTGCACTTCATTAATGCACTGCCAGCACTTTACGTCTGAAAGTATCTTAAACACTTTATCTCTCTTTATATAAAGCATATGTAGTTCTTTATTAGACAGCCAGCAAGCAGCCCGGTGGTGCTGAGGGTTGAGGCGCTGCAAACCACACCTTGTGCCGTGCTGGTGACCTGGGTTTGGGAATGGACTCAGGTCATCGGGGGTCTGCAGGGGAGGATGGAGCATCGCATGATAGCTCTCCTCTCTCTGGGTTGGGTAAAGGGGATTGCGTCACTCTGCAGCGGCACTTGATGGAATTAAGGGGCACTACAGGTGTAGCGCACATCAAGAGGTTGGAGCCCAGTGGATTTCAGCATGTAGATGTGCTGATGTCATTGCACATTCAGCTCCAGGGGTGAAAAACTAGGTGGAAAATCATGGAGCGGATGTGGCGGCTGATGGTCATGCACTGTGCCCCTGGGACCTAGAGAGGTGCGACCCCCCCATGTATGGATCCAGGTTCCCATAGGGAGGTGGAACACTGTGCATGCCAGCCTGCATGGAGAAGAGCGAGTCACTGACCAGACTTGGGGCCGGGGGTGCGGGTGCCAGTGGCTGGATGACCTGCCATACCCACTCTGCAGAGGAGGAGGTAAAAATAACATAAAAAAAAACAGCCAGCAAGCGAGCCCGGCGTTTTATGAAGGTATACATATTTATTCAGGTTTCAGTCTCCTTCTTATATACAGGCCCCTACTAACTTTTTACCTTTATCAAAAACACCTAGTGCTGTGGTATTTTCAACATTTACAGGTTTCATAAACATAAGGTATATACATCAAGGTATTTTATGACATAGTGCTATTGCATACTAAATCCAACAATGAGGAACACAGTCTGTTGTTTTACATCAGCTTGGAGGTCACCACAGTAACCTCCCTATATGAGGACCTGAGAGGGAAAAGGAAAATTAAAGAGGACACTGTAGCATAGTCAAGAAAGGGGGGAGGGGAACCATAGGTGGCCAACCTTATGGTCTAGAAATTGTAAAGGATAGATTAGGGTAAGAAACAGAAGAACTGTTGAAACAGATTTAAGAAAAGGTTGGTCTTCAAGAGTGGCAGGATCTCCCTGTCACACATCCCCCACCTTAAGAGAGAAGCGGTTATCTCAGACTGCTTACCACCTTCCAGTCCCAGGAAGGGATGAAGCTTCCATCCATCCATCTTCAGAAGCTCTGTCTTGGGGTCCCTATTAATGATAAACATTCCATCATAATATAGTAAATCTCATCATTCTTTACCCTATGGCTTCAACACATTTCTCAACAGAGATAAGCGGTACCAGTCTCTGTACTATCTCATTTTAGGGAAAGTCATTACCATCATCATGATTTACAGTGGTCATCTCAGCAATATGTGAAGTATCAGTACCAAGGACTGTTACCATCTGGTACCATGTGTCCTGGGCGGGAGGTTTCCCTTATTCCAGGGGCACCATTTCTTCTCCATAATGACCCCTTCCATTTGGGACACTTCCCATTCCCCATGAAACAGTACCTCTGCTAAATGAATGTCTTCTGTTCCCAGTAGGAACCTGCACTACACTACACATTGGACAAGTCCTAATATAGGCTACTACCTGTCTGTACATGCCAGACCAGTAATAAGAAGGTATTAACCAAGCCAAGACACTGCTGTGGCTCAGATGCCCACAGGGACTGGAGTGAGCAGCCTCCATCACCTGGTGTCTGTAGGCCTCAGGCATCATTACCTGGGCATCCACACTTTTTGTACCAGGGTTGGGCCTCATGTGGTACAGAACACCCTTCTTTAGTTCATACCACCAACATTGTTTTGCTCCCACATCACCATTAATCAGCATACCCTTCTTGACCTTAACATGCTGTAACAGTTTGGCAACGTTAGCATCTTTAGCCTGCAGTATACCCCAGTCAGTACTGTTAATAGATTTAGCTGCATCAATACAAGAAAAAGTCCCTTTAGCCTCATAGGCTTCTCCTTGCTTGCTTGGAGTCTTCAACCCCAGCACAGTATCACTAGGCACAGTCCTACCTGGGGTCTCACATTCAAGTGCCATACTTGCATCTCTGACCTCCAACAGGTAACATCCTGGGAACACAGGCAACAAAGGAATATCTTGCTCAGTCAGGGGGTCCTCCTCCAGCTGAGCCCATGAAACATTCTCCTCCATTCTTTATCCAAACCCTCTGGCAGGGACATCTCGAGCAACTGGCACCGGTGTTTTGCCTGTCAGTGTTGTCGGTCTGCCTCCAACCTTTGCCCACTCATCCACCATATTAGCCTTATCAGGTTTTCCACCATTGGGGTGTCAACTTGCATCTCTGATCTGCCTTGACCCCATGGTAGTTCCTCATCCCCTTGCATCTCTTCATCATCTTCAGGCTTGGCCTTCCTCTGAGCTCCCAGGTCCACCAGTTCAGGCAGCAGCTTCTCTCCCAGTCTGTCAGCCATAGTTCTGGTCAGAACTCCATGGACTTTCTTCTCCAGGTTCTCCTCAGGCAACTCCTGGTGCATCAGTCCACCTAGGATATCTGGGCACTATCCAAAGTTATCCCACTCTGACACCAAGTCTGTGGAGGGGTTGTGGGATAACAGATGGACCAGACACAAAACTTCAGATTCAACACACAGCCTCTGGGATGGCCTAGTTTAATAAAACAGTAACGTTTTTAAGGGGGTAAGGGGGCTTCAGCCCCCCCATGTCCCCCTTGAAGCTGCTCCTGGTGAGGAGTATAGAAAAGGAATTTAGAACAATTTTTACTTCAGAATTATAAGCTTGAGAAAGTAAGTTTTGATACATTATATGTGAATCATCTCCTCTATCATATTCGCCCCTTCCTCACTTCAGCCTCCTGCCTTAAGATGGCTTCATCATCCCTTCTTCCTCTCCTAACTTATGGTGCTCCTTTATTGCTCTCAACTAATGCCACAACCCTGTCTCTCCTTACCCAGGCTTACCATAGGGTGGGAAGGTTCGCCTTGGGGATAATGCCCGCCACCAGCTCTGTGACATCCTTTCTTTGTTGGCTTGGTTACCTTATGAATCCAAATTGAGGTATATCACTCTGAGCTTCATACGTAAGCTGGTCCACAAATTTATACCTGCATGCCTCAGTGAGACTATCCACCTAAGGCAAGCTCCACGAGCCCTCAGGTCTGCCTCCCCCCTTCTCATAAGGCCTAAACTGTGACTTGCTCCTATCACCCTCGAGTCCTTCTCTTTTGTGGCAGTGTCTGACTGGAACTCCCTTCCTTCCTCCGTCCTATCTTGCTCCACTCTTCTCAAGTTCCAATCCAATCTGCTTTCCTCTCTCTCAGCTTCTGTAACATGCTCCTGCTTCCGATGATGCCTGATCTATTCTTAGATTGCTCTATTCCTTCTCCTCCTCCTGCCTAACCCTTGAACCTGGCCCCTTTCCCTGCCCCCTGCCCTTACCTTCACGTACAACCTGCTATTTGTCTGATACCCCCCGTACCTATAATCTATCTTTCTGTTATTAGTTTCTACAGCCTGTACTGTCAATTTGACTAAGCCATATATCATGTAATTACTGAAGTGTAAATACCCATTTTATGATTTGTTATATTATGTTCAATCGTATTTTATACCTTCTTTAATGATGCGTGTCAGTTTTTTGCTACCATTATCTGTATTTTCTGTTATTGCACTGTTCTGTATTGCTTGCTACAATCCTGGGTCGACCCTGAAAAAGGGACTGTAACTGTCTCAGTGGACTTACCCGGTTATCAAAACTCAAATAAATAAATAATATTTGTTTATTTCCTCTTCAACTTCTTCTGCCATTTTGCTACTAACCCCCCCCCTCCCCGCCAAACACACACACCTCTGCTCACTGTACTCATCCCAAGCTATTCTCCCCCCGCCCTCTTGCCGCCAGGCTCTCTGTGCCTCCTTCACTTCCAAATACTGGTTTGGTTCCCTTACCTCTTACCTCTCCTCTTTCCTAATCCAACTCTCCCAGCTTCATGCTCCTGCCTTTCCAGGAACCACGGCACTTTCACCACTCCTCACCCCCCACTCCTCTGCTGGGCAATCTGTCTTCTCCTATCGACTTCCCTCCTGCTGGAACAAACTCCTTCCCTTCCTCCCTCCATCACTCCTCATTCCCTAACTCCTTCAGACGCCAGCTGAAACTTCACCCCCTCCCCACCTGCTCCTGTTTCTTCTCCTTCTGATACTTTGATGACTGAACCTTTTTCCATCCAGGTTATTGCTTTTTATTCTAGTATTGCTGCCAAGTTTTATGCACTGCTGGGAGTTCTCTGCACTTGATTTCTGAACATACAAAGTTGTTCATTGTTCATTCTCATCTGTGTATAATATTGTTGGTCAGATATTTTGATACTTTGTATTGTCCACTGCTTGTTCCACCATCCCCTCCCCTCCCCCTGGGTCACACCTGGAAATGACCCCTAGCTCAGTGTGCCTCTCCCAGTTACCAATTTTAAATAAATAAATGAATAAATCATAAATGAATGAATGAATAAATTAATAAAAAATATTTTTTTACAGTGTTATAGTTTTGGGATGAATATGGTATAGGTTGCTCAGTCTGAACAGTGATGTGTTACAGAATAACCTTAATTATCCAAGCCCCAGGTATCTGGATGTCCTAATTATACAGGTCTGGACATTGTCCGTTGACTCTGGTTTGCTTAATGCTATGGATCCATGATTATCCAGATCCCTCAGTTATGTGGACAAATCTGATGTCTCCCAGAGTGTTTGGATAACTAAAGGTATACCGAACTCCTATACTACAGGCAAACAGAAGCTGTTGTATCATGTCTTCATGTTGTACTGCTCACCCACATATTTCTCTCTAAAACAGGAATAGTTCAAAATTTCTATGTAAGTCCCTCTGTAACTGCCACCTCCTCCCTACCCATACATTCCCTTTCATTTCAATGTGGGCCAAATTTAACAACCACCTCTGTCGAGCCTGTGAAAGGCACAGCCCCATCCAGTGATGAACAACCACATATGAAAAGCTTAGGGGGACATCAGGGGCAACTGTAAGTTTTTTTATTTACTTTTTATTGGTTTTTGTCCCCATTTATGCCCTGTCCCCATACTTGGGTGTGAGTGTGCATGTGTGGAGGCACATTCACGTCACTTCCCGAGACTTCCCAACTTGCCACCCCCTCCCGCCTACATGACCACTGGACCTCCACATGGTGGAGGTAGAACTATGTGGGGCAATGACCTCCCCAGGAGAAGAGAGCCGCTGTAGGCTGCCCGATCCCACTCCTCCCTTCACCTTGTGCTGGCACCCCGATGACCCGAGGTCATTCCCGAACCCGGGTCACCGGTGCAGCACAAGGTAAGGCACAGTGCCTCAACCCTCTGCACCACCAGGCTAGTGGTGTAAGTTTTTTTTTAAGTGGATGACATCAGTATCCTTCAATGTAGGCAAAATGGTGGGGGGGCCCGCTCATCCACCCAGTGGTTGCCCTGGTATGCCCTCCAGCACATCACATCAGAGTCCTTCCCCTCACCGATCCCAACCTTTTTTGGGGTCCCATATTAGTTTGAACTTTATATAGTATACTCAAGGGACAAAGTCCGAATAGTGTTCCAATTGATAAAGAATCCAACATTTCCAACAGTTGTCAAAGCTGTGGGTTCTATTATTCAGTCTAGCTGCAATCCTCTCCAAGTTATATAATTCATAGGGATCTGTACGAATGCCCAACTATCAATTGACCGACTGTTACTTGCCCGAATCCAACTGCCCATATTTCTCATCTGCCCATGGTCCGTTTTGCCGATCGACATTTTCCCGACAAACATTTAGAAACAAAATCAAAAGCATTTACAAACAGCACAATTTTAAGCCGAACACAAGCATGTACTTGTGCACCTACTTAGCACTTAGAAACAGCACACAAGCACACATTTGCGATTAGGGGCTAGAAGTGATGGAAGCGAATCGGCTCGGCTAGAGAATAATGGTGACTGCGGCGAGTTCCTGATAACTGTAAGCTCCCTGAGTTTCCTCTAAATACAGAGCACCTGTAAGAGTACAGAGTAGATGCAATAGCTTGAGTGCTAATTAAAAATTGCTGCTGGAGCCGAGCGTTTCCATGGTGATTGGGGCAAGCATTTCCACGGTGACTGGGGTGATTTCCATGGTGACTGCGGCGAGTTCCCTGCTAACCAATAACTGTAAGCTCCCCGAGTTCCTCTAGGTATGGAGCACCTGTAAGTACAGAGTAGCTGCAGTATGTTCCTTTTTCTTATTAGATGCTACAAAGAGCTTGTGTGTTGTTTCCCATTGCTGTCCATACCTTCAGGTTGGGAAAATGATTGAGCGGTAAGATGAACGTCGGGTGACAGTACTGGTCGGGAACTTGGATGTGGGCTAATGACTGTCGGTAAACCGGGAGTCAGGAAATAGTACCAGACCCATTTCATAAGTTAATTTTCTCCAAGAATCTTTAGTTGGGATCTGAGTGGAAAGCCAGAGTCTAATAATAATCTTCTTTGCCACTAGAACCAGAAGAGTTAGCATTCAATAGTGCATCCCTTGAATCTTAAGTCCAGTAGGGGGTACTGCTGTCAAGATGAAAGTTGGGGTAAGTACCTCCGGCCTCTCATAAATAGCATTTAGTTATTTTATAATCTCTTGAAAATGTCCCAAGATATGTGGGCAGGACCACAGAATATGTCCCATCCCCGCATCATCTTGTCCACACTCCCTCCAGCAGGTTCCGTGTCTGTGTCTTCTAAATTTTGCAGTTATATTTGGGGTTCTAAAGAACCATATTCTGGTCTTCCACACATATTCCTGCAAATATATATTAGAGAAAATCCTGGAATATAATGAGATTGAGGCTTGCCATTGGTCTACCTCTAATTCCAGTCCCAATTCCTTTGACCACCTAATTCTAAGGTAGTCCAATGAATCAGTACTGTAAGACCTTAGTGCTAGATAAAGGCCCCCAATGATATGTTCCTACACTTGTTCCCGTAAGTGGTGTATCACCATCTGAATCAAAATAGAGGGGGATTCAGCTACTCCTGATAGGGTCTCCTCAAATGGCATCAAGCTATTTCTAAGGGCTAGATATGGTTTGTATTGTGTATTGGGGAGTTTAGATTCTGTTTGTAAGCAGGAAAAGGAGTGAATGCCTAAGGGACCCACTAGATGAAAGGTATAACGAAGATCAAACCTCTCCCATTGTTGGATTGGGATCAAAGAAAGGTATCGTTGCTCTGAGGGGGATATTACATATCTCCACATTTGCAGTCAGCTTCTAAAAAATTCTGAGGTAAATCTCATGAACCTTGTGAGTGGTATACAATCAGGTGGAGCCCCTACAATAAAAGAAGGGAAACTGTTTAGACCATTAAGCGTGACCTCAATATCCTTCCAATATGTGACATATTGAGCAGCTGCATGTAACAGGGATATGCGGATTTGAGCCGCTTGAGCATATCTTTTCATGTTTGGGAGATTAAGTCCCCCCTGTACCCTAGGAAGTTGCAACGTGGAGTATTTCACTCGTGGTGCTTTACCTCCCCAGATAAACCAAGAGATTAATTTGTCCCACGTTTGGAAGTGAGTATGTGACAGGAGCACAGAGAGAGTTTGTAAAAAAAAGAGCAGGCGTGGAAGAATATTCTGCTGTAGAGTTTCAACTTGAGGCAGGATCCCCAGCGAGAGCAATGCCCATCGGGATAAATCAGAAGTAATTTTCTGGGTGAAAGGTTCAAAGTTCATCAATTCCAAATGTATCATCTTATATGGTATTTTAATACCTACATATCTCATCTCCACTCTACTGCAACAGATTGGGAAGTCCATTTTTAAAGTTTTAGAGGGTTGAAAGAAGTATGTTAAGACCTCCGTCTTAGTGCTGTTAACTTTATAGCCAGCTAACTTGCTAAATACATCCAATTGTTCCCAGACCGCTGGGACCGAGGTTTCTGGGGAAGTAAGAGTCAACAAAATATCGTCGAAAAGTGTCAATTTATGGGACCGTCCCCCCCACTGGGACTCCCTCCACTTGGACTTGGGCCCTGATATTAGCTGCTAATGGTTCCGAATAATGGGCAAATAGCAAAGGGGATAACAAGTATCCCTGTCGGGTGCCTCTAGTTAAGGGGAATGGTGGGGACAGCATGCCATCAAGTTCCAATAATGTTTATTTTATGAAAACAATAAAATTTGGCACTCACCATCTCAGAAAATAAAATTAAAAGCAACACTACGTCATTAAGCTTAAAAATAAAACTTTATTTCCATGCCAGGAACTGGCAAACAGATCTATACTTGATATGTTTCGGACAGTGATGTGTTCTTTATCAATGGTATAGACTGACTTATTGTTACATTTATTAAATAGTGGTCAGCATGACATTACTGATCACATCACATTGAAATTGACTAGTGTGCTACATCCAAATACAGTCATTCCATCAATTAATGCACACAATGTAAAAGCTTATAAAATAGATTTATTCTGCTAATATCCTAAAATTTATAAAAGCATAATAATGGTGATGCAACTGTTTATATTTCATTCCTAGATCTTACTTTTTCCACTAACACACTTCAAAACCTAGATCAGTTCAAAAGACCACACTTGCTTGATTGAATCCAGAACCCTAGAGCTGTCTGTTCCCCTCTGTAGTGCCTATTATAAATACAATATTGTATTTATCTATTTTAAAAAGTTTCACCAGGAAAGGCATACTGAGCTATAATATAGCTCGTTTCCGGATGTGTCCTTCGGGAGAGGGGAGAATGGGTTACAAGCTGCACAGCAAGATACAAGGTACAATAAGCCGAAAATACACAAAGCAAAACTGAACAAGATACAAAATTGAAACACAAAGGGCATAACAATTCAGAAAATGATCCTGTGCATAAACCAAGATGCAAGGAAATACATCTATACTTACAAATATTCATCAATATAAATAGGTATATGTATAGTATATATCTATATATGAGAAACAGGAAACTAGAGAACAAGAAATAGATTATTAAAGGGGCTAGGGGTCAGGAGCAGTTGCAGGATGGGGAATTATAGTTACGGAGGAGAAGACGAAACAATGAACTAGTGGATGGAGTGGAGCAGATATCTAGGGGGAAGGAGTTCCAAAGATTAGGAAAATGATAGGAGAAGGCAGCCCAGCCTGAAGTGGAGGTTTGGGTAGGGAGGGCTAGAGTTCTGTAGGGGGAGCTGCGGAGGGAGCACGAGGGAGAAGAAGGGGTGGAGAGGAGGGTGTTTAGAGAGGATGGAAGGAACCCAAGCTAGAACTTCCCAACTAATGTAGCACGATGGGCAGGCGTCTGGCCCCAAGAGGTGGAAAGAAGAGACGAGAGAGCAGTGTGGAGATTGCAGTGGTGTGGACGTGGTGGACAATTTAGGGCAGAGCGGCAGAAGGAGTTGAATAGGGTATCCAGTCTGGCAAGGGTGGTTTTAGGAGCAACACTGTAAATTATGTCTCCAGAGTCAAATATCGATATAATTTATCTTATGTGCTTTTTAATTATTGTTTTTTAATAAACAGCTTAAAATCAAAAGGAGCACTGATACCTGGAGTTGCAGTTGCTTTTAAATTAAAAATACCAAATGCTTCCCTTTTGAGTACCATGGCATTGTAATCCCCCCACCTTAGATTTTCAGTAACTTTATTAATAATTTGGAAACTGAATTGATAGGCTGAAGGGTTCCTTGCCTTCTTTACATGGAGTCCTGTTGCATACTGATGTTACCCACTGATACTGCTCTCAGGTGTTCATTGACTCTGATTTTGAATTTTCTATTTGTTTTGCCAATATAGAAAAGTCCACAACTGCATGTTGCCTTATGTATGACACCCTCCATGTCACATGTAGTGAACTGCCTAATCTGAAATGTTTTTTTATCAAGACTTTCAAAATTCTCCCCTTCAGTCACAAACTGGCAGATATTTACATTTTTTACACCTGTAACAGCCTTTTAAACCTATTTCCAACCATGTGCTCGTCCCTTTGGGCATATGAGTGCCTATTCACTGAGGCAGGTGGGGGTACACGCTAAAGGCACATAACCCCCCCCATGCAGCTCTGTAGCCTCAGGAGATCTGCACATTGGCCATATTCACGAACACCAGCCAACGTGCGGCTCATGTCCACAGCCCCATCCCCCGGCGCGCAGGTTAGCGGGTGGGGTGGGTGGGTACGAGCTGCAGACCAGGTAGGCAGCCAATCAGCTGCCCTACCTGGGACCCTCAGTGGATCCTTTTTGCACCCATGAGCCACCATGTTAGTGGCCAGCACATGGCACTCTGATAGCTCATGGGGGTTGTTCCCAAGATGTCTGCCCTAGTCCACCCAGAGTGCCCTGATGGCTGGGGTGGCCTCAGTGGGGGGTCCGATGACCCCGCCATCCATGCTGTGACATGCAATGGCAACACGGGGGACACGTAACATTTATGGCTGCCTCCAGAAAGTAAAACATCACTCCCCCTGCATTGCACTGCGACCTTGTGAATGGCATGAGTGCTGCCATACCCCCACACTGGCCCCCGGCCCTCCTCTACACAGAGCTGCATGTTCGACTGGGGACTCGAGCACGAAAGGGGGTGTATCTTCATCATGCATGCCGCACAGGGGGTGCAGTGGACACAGGCAGGTGCGGGGTGGGCTATGTGCTGGGGTTATGTGGCACGTAGCCACTCCGCACCTTTTGTGAATAGAGCCCATGGTGACTGTGGACCAGTCTATCTTTAATAGTACTTGCTCTCCTATATGACATGTGGGGGGGTGCACCTCACTTATTTCTTTCAATCCCGGATCCCCTCTCAATAGATTCCAGTTCTGTTTAATAATTCACTCTACATGGCTTGCATGGGCTGAACATGAGGTGGCAAAATTAAATTGAGTGTTTACCCCTTCCCTTTCTTTTTTATTTAAGCAATAGGGCACGACAGGATGTGTGTTATCATGTAATAACGTCACTCCTGGGGTGGGTTAAGCACGGGGCAAAGCCGAGTGCTTCCACCACCCCAGGAGTGACGTTATTACATGATAACACACATCCCTGGAGTGCCTTATTACTATTATATAATGACTCGTTGTTATACAAAATAAAAAAAAATAAAAATAAAAAAATTATGTTAAGGAATCCAAATGGTCATCAATGGCATCCAAAATCAATACAGTGATGTTATTGTGTAATAACATCACTGTCTCAGGCACACATTGACCAATCAGAGTCCAGGAAATATTCTTGCCATTGTATAATAAAAATCAGTGCATGCCTATCCTGATTCTGTGCCTCAGTTTTAGCTTTTAAAATCAAGCCCCAATTATAACCTCTGGCCTTAAACCTCTGATCCATGTTAACTGATTCTGCTTCAAATGTGTCTAATGTGCTACAATTTCTCCAAAGTCTAAGAAATTGTCCCTTCAGTGTATTATTTACCTTGTGACATGGCTGGCAGCTGGATGCTTCTAACAGTGTATTCCTGTCAGTACTTTTTCTATAGATCGTCGTTCCGACATCACCCTCTGTATCTTTGCATATTTCAAAATCCAGAAACAATGTTTTTTCTTTGTCTGCTGTATGTTTAAATCTGAGATTTTCGTTGGTAGAGTAGAAGTATTTAACAAATTCATCCAATTCATCTAAGGTGCCCTTCCAAATCATAAAAATATCAACCAGGTACCTCCACCACAAATTAGTTTTATCCAAGAACTGATTGTTGTTTCCATCATAAATAATAATTTATTTGTTTATTTTAATTTTGGTAACTGGGTAGGCCCACTGAGACCATAACAGTCCCTTTTTCAAGGGCGACCCAGAATTAATTACAGATAAAATGTTCCTTAGGTTTACACACTATACAGACAGACAATCCATACGTTTGCACACTGTGGAGCAATCAGTATTGCAGAGGATGGAAATATTGAATTTCTCACATAATGATGGCCATATTACTATTTACATTTCGACACTAAACAACACTCAACATATGTTAGTTCGATAGGAGACATTAAAGGTTACAGGCAAGTACAGTTCGCAATCAGGACTCACAATATTTCAATAGTAGCAAGTACATCATTTGAGCTCTGTCAGGTGAGCCTTAAGTCCCTTTCTGAACCCTCCAAGAGAATTACAAGCCGGAACATTTGCAGGAAGTGTGTTCCAGAGAGGCGGGATGCTTGCTGAGAATGACCTCATTCCCTGTGATGACCTAACCTTAGGGACATGGAGGAGCTGAAGGCTTGAGGATCTGAGGGGCCTGCTATTATGCTTGGCAGATTTCATTTCAGGGGGCATTGTCCAACCTAAGTTTGTATGCCAGGCATAAGGATGGGTACAAAAGTCGCCCTTCGAATGTTGGCTAGGACAGGGCTAGGAGCACCTGGCAGTGATACTCCTGAGGTTCAGCCCCTACAGCAAACCAGCTCACCCTGTGATATAGGGTACTCCATTTTTGTATTTCTCCACCTTTTACCGTGAGTAGCACTGGTGCCCATACAGCAGGGTTGGTAGTAGGGTGCCAGTTGCAATCCTTAGCCGGGAGTTTTGAGTGAGGAAAGGGCTGAGGCGGTATAATAGGGCAAGTTCTGATTCACAGTCTTTGTCAGTTGTTCAATATGTGTAGAAAGTGCAATTCTGGTCTAGGGTAATGTCTCTTCATCTTAGTGGACTACTCTCCCCCAAAGTACAATGCCAAACCCTGCGATCCTCTGCAAATCACCCCCTGGACATCCCTCAGATACGCTCCAACCAAGGCAAACACTCCTTCAAATTTGCTGCCTCCCACCTATGAAACTCCCTACCAGCTAGCTTGATTGACTCACCCACCCTTAACCAGTTCAAGACTGGACTCAAACTATTTCTTCTCAATCTCAGCCTCTGTGGCTGCAACCGTTAGCTCCCTAATCCAGGTCTTATTTCCGTCACACTGCCTTGAATCTCCCTTCATCCTGGATGTATCTCCAAAACTATGATGTCAATTTTCTGTTGTTGTCTTAATTCCCTACTAATTGGTGTGTAACTTGACGTCATGTATTGCTTATAAGAGCCTGAATGTGAATCTGATTCTACCCCCTGTAAACTGTTGCTAATGTATATTTGTGTAACTATTGTAACTACTGTAAATAATGCAATTATGTGTCTTTTTCTGTAACTAATTCTGGGTCGCCCCTGAAAAAGGGATCTCTGGTCTCAGTGGGCTTACCCGGTTACCAAAATCTAAATAAATTGTTTTAACTACCTCAACCTTTGTGCCATTCAAGAGAGAGGGAGTCAGGACTGAAGCTCTGTCAGGTCCCAATATATTGATTTTTCCCATAAGCCAACTTATAAGTTGGCCAGTGTGGGGGCAACAGTTGCCCCCACGGCTGTTCCCTTTGTTTGTCGATACCATTTATTCAAGAAAGTAAAAACATTGCACTTCAACACAAAGTCAGTTAACTTCATAAGAAACTCCACATGGAGACCCTCACTTTCCTCTCTCTAGTTAAGAAAAAAAGCCACTGTGTCAAGTGCCCCTTCGTGAGGGTTGTTCATGTAGAGGAACTCCATAGCCGTAGTTACTAGATATGAGTCCTCCTCCACTCACACATCCTCCAACAATTGCAATACCTCTTTAGTGTCTTTTAAGTGTGATCTTACTTGGGAAATGTAGGGGGCACAGAAAATAATCAACCTGCCACCCAACCTCTTCCCAGTCAATGGCCTACAATCTTACTCAGGCACTCTGACAAAGTCTCCCAACAGACTGCTCTAGAACTCGCACAACCTGCCTCTCCTCACTTACCTAGTTACTCAGCTCCAGCGAAGCATAGAAGGCATGCGTACTGTCCCCTGTATCACTCACTGCCCATTGTAGGTCTACCTCTTACTGTCAGATATATCCTATGCACTGTCTACAGCCTTAACAATGTGTTATACATCCTTGCAAACAGGTCATGCTATAACCTGCCGTCAAATTATCCTGGCACTGTACCCTGTATCTTACTGTTTACTGTGTCACCTACAGCCTACGGTCTCAACACTGTATTAGACATCCCTGTATACATTTTCAAGCCGTAATCTTGCCATCAAATTGTCCTGGCATTGTACCCTGTATCTTATTGTTTACTGTGTTAACTATGTCTGTATTGTGACTTGACATGGAGCCTTTGGAAATGAGTCTCTGACTCGAAGGTTGTAGTTCCGAGATTTCAAATAAATAAAAAAATAAATAACATAGTCAGATAACAAAGTCCTCAGAGCATAGGTGGCCAATATTTCTCAGAAAATGGGCAAAAAAATTCCCAGCCTCTGACTGGCTGACACCCCTGCCAAGTGATGCATTTATATGCCAGCAGAGACCGGGAAATAATAAGTGCCACTGCAGCCTGCCTCTTCACCACTGATATCCTTACGCAAAATCAGATTCTGAAAAACAAACTGGCACAATTGTTCTGTTGATTTAGTTGCTCGCTCTTTGTTTCCCTCGCCTGGCAATGCTCCCCCTCCCCCACACACACACATGGTAGCCCCAATAATGTTTATTTTATGTAACAAAAAAACAAAAGAAGCAAACCATGTCATTAGCATTCCACAACATTCAAAATGTCTCTTGTCAGTGCTGAAAATCATAAGCGCTCCATGGATACGATGCACCAGAGTGAATAACTTCACATCAAAGAAAAATTAAAAAACAATACAACACACTCATCTCTCAGTAAACACTGAAAAGAACAGAAGATAAAAGTGTTAAAAAATAAGTGCTTTTTGCACCACAACCCCCCACAGGTGGGGCTTACCTTATTTGCCCTCCCGCTGCCTCCCCATCTGCACCAACCGCCACCAGCCTGGATCCTTTGTTTTTTTTTTTTTTTACTTTCTATTTTTTCAACCCCCTGTCGCCACATCCAGCTCCTCTCTCAGAGCTCCCAATGCACCACCCAGGCTGCTTCGAGAGGACCAGGGAATTGCTCTGTTAAGTGCCCCACTCTGTGACATCTAGATGCCCAGATGACCCTTCAGGTGGGGTGGAGGAGGTTCTCCCCTTACCCCCTACGAACTTCAGGGGAGCATGCACCTGGAGTCCCTCCCCCAATCCTCTGTGGTCGCTTTGGTGTGGGAGCCTGTCGCCTTGTTTAGACGTGGGTCTTTTTCCTTTTTCTGGTCCCCGCCCCCTGCAGGCATCAGCTCTCGGGGAGGACCAATGAGTCAGAGGTGCACAGATCCGGTCCTCCACTCTGGTCCTCATCCAATGCCTGCCTCTCCCTAACATTCCACCTCTTCTGCTGCATCAGCACCACCCATGGTCACCCATGTGGTGGTGGTATTGCAGCAAGGAGAGCTGCCCACCCCTCTCAGAGAAAGAGAGTGGCCCATCAGGTGCTCAATCCTTCTCCGCTCGCCAGCCCTTCGATGACCCTGGCTCACTACCGAACCCAGGTCGCTGGCGTCAGTAGTGGTAGCATTACTGCTGTGCTGCCAGGCTGGCACTTTGCTGCATCTCTGAACCTTCTGCTGGCCCCTGCAATGCTTTCCCTGCAAGCAGGGGGCTGGAGGAGCACAGAAGCACAATGCCCCTCAGTCGCACCATGGACATGTGAGCTGGCGGGCTGCGCATGTGCGGAAACGCATGTTAGTTTTAAAACTGCTCCTGTGGCAAAGCAGAGGTTGCTCCCAGACCCCTGAATCACCTAATCAGGGTCCAGAGACATGAGGGAGGGATCTCAGGGGCCCCAAAATAATGTTTTTAGAAACACAAAGAAAGATGCGCAGCTAAAGATGATGCCACCTTGAGAACGACCTTCTGATGCCATTTTATCATTCTGACTAATTTAATCTTTTCAAGTGACAAACTTGACAGTTCTGTTGTGATATTTTTAGTACCATAGCTGCGGTCTCTTAAAAAATCTGAAAACCGGATCAAAATTAGTTTTTTTTAATCTCTAAAAATAACGTTTTTGAATTTACCATGATCCCAGCTCAAGATGGCACCCAGGAATGGTCAAGTAAACTCAGGGCACAGCAACTGTCAGAATGGGACTTCTCTGGCCCTTCCTCCATCACGTTCTCCAGATAAACAGCCGGTCTCAGGTAAAAATGACAAGTCAGACTGTGAGGGCAAAAATTATATGTTATTTATTAAGGACATGCTGCTGTCAATCAAAGATGACATTGCAGGACTAAAGTTAAATGACTGTCTCTCAAATAAAAAAATCACTGAAGCAATTAATAGACTGGATGTCTTTGAGGAGCGTTTAACTTTCATGGAGCAATCCTTAGCAAAAAATTGAGGATTTTGTGGAAGGAGAGGCAAGACAACTGACCCGGGTGACTGAGAAATTGTACGACATAGAAAATAGAGGGAGACGAAATAATTTAAGATTTGTGGGCATTCCTGAGGAGCCGGAAGTGGCAGACATGATCCATTTTCTGCAGGAGTTTATTCCGACCATATTAGATTACCAGTGGGGCTGGCCATTAGAAATTGAGAGAGCCCATAGAGCACTCTCGGCAAAACTTAAAGTGGGTCAGAGACCTAGATCCATTATTGTGAACTTCCTTAGCTTTCCCCATCAAGGAAGAAATTCTTAAGGTTGCTAGAGAAAGAAAGGCACTGACCTGGGACAGAGAAAGGATTTATGTGTTTCAAGACTTCTCATTGGATGTGGTAGAGAAACAAAAGCTTTTCACTCCAGTCAGGGCTGCTCTCCAGGTTCTGAATGTTAAATATTTTATTAAATACCAGCCACACTAATACTGCAGAATGGAGGGACTATGCATAGCTATCAGTCTATAGATGAAGCCTGGCAGTTTATCCATAGACATTGGCCTGAGGCAAATTATAAATCTTCTAAGTCCAGAGTTCGAGCTGAGCAACTGCATTCTACTCCTTTTTAGCTCCAGGCGAACAAAACCCATGGCTGAGGTGACACACTCTGCACATGCTTTGATTCAACAACTGCCCACCAACGCTGCAAGTGATCTCCCAAGCAAAGCCGGACCTCCCTCTCTGCCTAATAACTCAAAGCTTTTGCCTAAAACTCTGGCCTGGACCTCTAAATCTTATAGAAAGACCATTCTGATTTCAAAAAAATAGATACCGCTCCTTGGAGGCTGCAAACAAAACTCCTAACAATTCTGTGCAGTTCTCCGAGGTGGGCGGCATTCCTGCTGAGAGATCCAGCAACTGTTCAGTCCTCCTCAACAATTTCCAAGACTCAACCCCATTTGGAGGATTTTGTTGAATTTCCTGATGACTTCTATCTGAAGGAATGATAACTTTACAGCACCTGAGCATATATACACTGTGTCTGTACAATCTTCTCCCAAACAGAAGCCTGTACTATTTTCTCTGCTACAGTAAATATTGAAACGATGTTCTGGCTCCACACTGTTGTCAAGCATGTTCAACCTGCGTAGACTCATGCAGCCTGTTCTTTGAACCCTCTCCTTGTAATCTCCAGTAAATCCTTTGGCCGCTCTTGAGTCTTTTATTAATTGTCCCATGGTTCCCACAAAAATTACAGGAACTTTCTCTTTTCATGTTTTTTTTCCCACTCCTGTTGCTTATTGCTTTTATAAGTGGTGCCATCTAGTGGCTAAAAGTTATAACTGCTTCACTTATTATTTTGTTTTTTCATTCATGTTGTAGTCACTAATGTTCTAGGGGACCCTGTTTGCATTCTATCATCATCAGAATTTGTCCCCTCAAATGAAGTCATACAAGTATTTAGAGTTCCTCCACCGATATGCATCAACGTCCCCTCCTCGACAGAATCCCAAGGCTGGTTAGGGTGGGTTTGATTTGTTGACTTTTGCAGCTATTTCATGGTCATCATGTCAGCGTTGGTGTGGGTTGCTGGTGCTCTCTTGTCCCTGATCAATCTCTAAGTGGGGAGTAGAGTACTTTGATAGTGTAATACACCCCTCTCTTTACGGTTCATGGACTACATTAACCAAAAATTATAATCAAGCCCTTGCTTGTCCAACTTTGGCCTAGTCCCTACTCTTGGATGACAATTCTGGGAGTATTAAGGAAGCCTAGAACAAAACTCCTGCAATGGTCTGTAGACCCCTGGTAAAATGTGGCCCAAGAACTCATCCCTTACACTCTGCATTTGGGAGGTTGGAAGCAACCTCTGCTAATGTGACCCACTGGGGTGGAGTTTTATGCGATAAGATTACTAGCTTGCTGGGCACACTGGAGCCAGTGGGGGCAGATCAGTCTTTTGCGTTTCATCCCTTTGGGACTCCTATTGACAATATAGTTTGTTTTTTTGGATGTAGTCTGAGAACTGGGAAAGATTTTACTTGTTCTAACACAATATATATCTGAATTAGAGGGTTTTTTAAGGTCTTAAGGAGGCAAATATTGATTTCTTAAAAGATTATTCCATGGGGACATCCTAAATGAGGAAACATATTTTATTTTACTTGGTCCAGGACTTGGGGAGCTCTGGCCATACGCATCCTCTGTTTGGGATGTATCTATGAGTGGATGTGGAGGACAGTAAAACAGCGTTTCCTATGCCCTTTTTAGGAGGTCATTGTTTTATAGAACGACAACACTCTCACTATGATTTGTAACTTTCTCAAATGTTCATCCCTAATTAAAAGAGTTTTTTCTTTAAAGTGTTCTATTGCATTTTAAAGTGTACTCTGATTAAAGAAATAATATTAGTTTGTTACAATGTGTTTTGAACATGTTTAGTTTTCTAAGCTTTTTGAGTGACTTGGCATCGAGTCCCTTTTTTGTGTGTGGTTTGGTTGGCCTTTGGTTTGCCCGATTAACAACCCACCGCAGGCACACTGGGGCTTAGTGTGATTTATTGGTGTTTTGGTTTTTTGTTGTTTTTTATGCCCCTGTGCAGCTGTGTTTTAGCCTCTAGGCTATTTTTAACTCTTTTTTTGTATGTGTGTGTGTTATTGTTTTTGTTTACAACTAGAATTGCTTACTCTAACTTATTTAATTGTAAATCATTTGAGTGCCGTTTGAATACTCTCTTTGGTATACAACTGTTTTCAAAATGTATTACTATATACAAAGTTTGATAATACCTTTACCGCTTTCACTGGAAAGGTTTTAGTATCATTTTCCTGTAAACTTGAAGCACATCTCATCCTTTTTTGTGTTATTGCTTTTGAACATAGTTATTGGATTTGTTAGGGTCTCCACAAATGTCTCATCTAACAATTGGTACCTGGAACGTTAAGGGTTTGGGGTTGCCAGTCAAGAGGAAAAAGATCCTTACCTACTTAAACAGAAACAAAATAGATATCGCTTTACTCCAGGAAACACACTTGGAACAGGGTGAAGCAAAAAACTTAAACAGAAGCTGGGTTGCCCATGTGGAATTTAGCTCTTTTAATTCAAAGCAAAGGGGTACTGCTATTCTATTCAGGAAGGGGGTACATTTTGTGAAGAGTTCTCACTACGTTGACCCTGGGGGTAGATTCCAGATCCTGGAAGTTGCAATAAATGGCAGGAGAGTCACAATCTGCAACATTTATGCCCCTAACTCAGATCAAGCATTTTTTTCAAGGCTCTAAACTTGAATCTTAGTACATGCAACCCAGATACTTTAATATTGGTTGGAGATTTCAGTGAAGTCCCAGATAACCTGATGGACAGGAGCCTTACTTCCTCTCTATTTAGGGTCTCTCCGGCACAGCGTAGCATTCATAAACTCATCTATGATCTGAATTTAGTAGACACTTGGCATCTTTTGAATCCATCAGCCAGAGATTACTCCTTTTACTCACCCAGACACTCTACTTTTAGTAGAATTGACCTTCTCCTATTGTCTAGCACTTAACGACAAATCTTTTCTCTGCTAACTTAAAGGAAATTTCTCTGTCTACTCATGCTCTATTATGGACATCTCTACATCTAGAGGGTTTAAAAAGTAATTGTTCTCCGTGGAGACTGAATGTGTCCCTATTGCGGAACCCTAGCTTTATAAACTGGATTAACCAAGAATCAGAGGATTTTTTTAAGATAAATGACAATGGGGAAGTTTCAATGAATTTCTTACGGGATACTTTCAAAGCCTACTTGAGAGGCAGAATCATTAGCTACTCAACCTTTAAGAAAAAAGAAAGAGACAGGATCTTAACCCAAAAAGAATTAGATCATAATTTAGAGTATGAATTCAAAAAGACCTGTAGTAAGAATGGAATACTGTTACACAACATTATAAAGCTTAAATATGAAATAAATAACATTTATTCGGATAAGGCAGAGTACACTTTTTACAGGACAAAACAAACTTTTTGGGAAGCAGGAGAAAAGAGCAGAAAACTCCTGGCACACAGACTCAAGAAACAATCGGGGCAGAATATAATCTCTGGTATTTCAAATGTCTCAGGTAACACCATATTCTTGAATAAAGAAATTAATGCAATCTTTGAAAGTTTTTTTAAAAATCTGTACATGGGTTCAGCTACTCAATCTTCTGTAGACTCACAGACTTTTTGGGATACAGTTCCCCTTCCAGAGTGTGATGAATTGGATAAGTTGACTTTGAACTGTCCCATTTCTAGAGTTGAGTTTGATAAGATCATTCAAACTCTGCTACCTAATAAAACACAAGGCCCGGATGGTCTCCCAGGGGAACTCTATAAAGTATTAAGTGTTAAAACCAAATATTACTTATTTAAGGCCCTATCTAGTGCACTTCCCTCAGAATCTCACCCTGGCTCTATGTATCAAGCCTACATCACCCTAATTCTGAAGGAAGGCAAGGACCCACTTCTTTGGGAAAGCCATAGGCCTATTCCCTACTTAATGCTGCTTACAAGAGTCTTACTCAGCTACTGGTTTCCAGACTTAAAATCCACTTAATGAAATTATTGGGAGAGGAGCAAGTTGGTTTTGTTCCTGGTAGAAGTGGAGCTGAAAATGTACGTCGGCTACTAAATGTAATTTGGAAGGCAAATAATATTAAGTTCCTAACTGCCATATTGGCATTTGACTTTCGCAAAGCCTTTGATTCCCTGGAATGGGATTATCTCTTCCAAGTTCTCAAAAAATTAAACCTGGGAGATACTTTTATAAATTGGCTACAGATTCTTTATAAAAAACCCTCTGCTAGAGTAATTTCCAATGGTTTCATTTCTAACTCCTTCTCCCTTGGTAAGGGTTTGAGACAAGGTTGCCCTCTTTCACCTTATCTCTTTATTTGGGCTATTGAGCCTCTAATAAGGAAAAATCGTGACTAGTAAGGAGATTAAGGGAATCAGAACTGGGAAAATCAGTAAGAAGTTATTTGCTTATGCAGATGATCTGCGTGTAACCATTTCAAATCCCAGGGAATCAGTTGTCCATTTAGGTAAAATATTTGATATTTTTGCCTCCTTCTCCAGTCTCAGGTTAAACTGGGAGAAGACCCAGGTCCTCTCTTTAAACACCCATACAAGTTCAGGGGATTACCTAAGGTCTATACAGTCAGGTTTGAGATGCTCAGAATTTTTGACTTATTTGGGTATAAAAATTACAAAAGATGCTGGTGCTTTGGGAAAGCTAAACTTTTACACATTAGTTAAAGAAACTGAAGTGGATCTACTAAAGTGGCAAGGACTCAACCTATCTATTTGGGGTAAAGTGAATTCAGTCAAAATGGTTGTGGCTCCTAAAATCTTTTACCTTTTTCAGTCTCTACCCATAAAAATTGATAAGGACACCTCTGAACAACTAAATAAAATAATCAGACTCTTTTTATGGAATTCTGCTTCTCCCAGATTCTCACTCTCCAAACTTAGAGCTCACAGATCGAATGGAGGTTTTGGCCTCGCAAATTGGGAAAAATATTATTTTGCATTTAGATTCAAACGAAGCAATTGATACCTAGAACCCGGCTTGGCTGGCCTCCAACCACTATGGGCCAAAGTTGAACAGCAGTTGTTACTGCCTTACAAAATGTCAGACTACCTCTTCATTAAACTTCCTCCATCTGAAACTCAGGTCACTGGCACAGGAAGGCAATGTGGTCCCCACTGGCTCAACAGCCATCATTGCAAACAACGTTACTTTATAATTTTTTTGTAATGGTTTTCATCACAAAATTTCAACATAGTCTTTTATGACCCCCCGATCCCTGAACATGACAGGTGTAATTTATAAAATACTGGACAAAACATAATTTCACACCACAAGTGTGAAATCACATTTTGGCCAGGATTCAAAAAATGACAGCTGTCAGGTTCATGACATGGTGTGAAAAAATGACAATATTTAAAATTTGGGGTCAAAAGATTGAAAATCACCAAAGTTATGAGCGAGAATTGAAAAATGTCAATGTACATTCATAAATTTGTTGTTTTTAAATATTTTGACCCCAAATTTTCAGTATCGTCTTCTTATGACCCCACCTAATGAACCAGGTAGGTGGAAATGTTCAAATCCTGACCAAAACATCATTTTGTGCCACATATGTGTGCACACATTTTGTCCAGGATTTGAAAAATGACTGATTGCCACACATTCATGGTGGCGTGAAAAAATGGCTGCGTTGAAAATTTGGTATCAAAATATTGAAAATTGCCAAAGTTATGACCGAGCATTGAAAAATGTCAATGTGCGTTCATAAATTTGTTGTTTTTTAATATTTTCACCCCCACATTTTCAACATAGCTTTCTTATGATCCTATCTCTTGAATCCAGTAGGTGAAACTGTTCAAATCTAGCCCTAAAGACGATTTTGTGGAGTGACTGTGAAATCACCTTTTGGGCCAGATTTGAAGACTTTCACCTACCGCGTTCATGAAGTCGGATCCCAAAAAAGCCATGTTGAAAATTTGGGGGGACAAATACTAAAAATGACAAAGTTATGAGTACAAATTAAAAATGGATTGAAATACATTGATTTCCTCAGTTCCCAGTCAGGTAACGAAGAGTGAAAATGTGTCTCCAGTCCAGAGAGGATTACAGCATTGGACATCTGTCAGGTAAATAAGGGGTATGGGGTGTTGAGAGAGGGGCTGGGTGGGATGAGGGTAACAACTGTGGAGGGGTAGCAGCGACATCAAACATTGATGGACTGTTTTCTTTTTTACAGGGATTTAAAACATTTGAAAAAAAGACTACAAGGGATGGTTTTCTTTATTTCAGTTACCAACACTGGGGATTGGGCACTGCAGTGTTGGTGTCAATGTTTGGCAGCACCAGGGGTGGGCTCCCCAGTGTCACACAAAGAAAACAGGCATGGTGGGGGGTAGTAGCTGGCAGGGGAAGCAATGTGACGTGTAAGCAATAATACCCAACAGGGTGGACAGTATTGGGCAATACCGGACCATCCAGGTATGTAATGAGGCCCAACAGCGCTCCTGAAAAAAGGGACAGTTTGTCTCTGTGAGCCTACCCAGTTACCAAAATCCAATAAATAAATAAAAAAATGAGTTAGCATTTTACAGCCTTCCAACGCTCAAAACACAGTCTATGGGCACAGTGACACTGTCTGTCTGCTAATGTCTACATAGCCTATGTGCTAGAACTAAGCAATAAGGCATGGCAGAGTGTGTGTTATTCTGTAATAATATCACACCTCAGGTGATTGAAGCATGAGGCCACAGGCCAAGTACATCCAACACCCAAGAAGTGACATTATTACATATTATACAATGGGGTATGAAAATCCTGTAACCTCATTGATCAAAACAGATCACGTGACTGTGGTAAATCCTCCAGTATACCCGCTGTAAAAATTTTAGATCACTATAAAAACTAAAAAAAGCAAGTTGAACATTGTATAATAGCAATATACCATGACAGGGAGTGGGTATATGGGTGGATTTACCACTTCTGGTGTGGTTAAGTCACTCGGCTGTGCTTTCACTCAGCTGTGCTTTGTGACCAAACTACACCAGGCGTGGTAAATCCACCAATATACCCACTCCCTGTCATGGTATATTGCTTAAATAACACACACCCTGGAGTGTCTCATTGCTATCAGACAATGGCTCATTATATTTAGAATAAAAAAATACAATAAGTGCACTTTAAATCTTTTTTTTTACTGATTTAATAGTGTGCAAGGCTATTTAAGGGAAAGTAAGTTCCTTTCTGTGCTTCTGCAGCAGGTGGCATGTTTTCTCTGTGCTGTCTGTATCAATGTGTTTCTCTGTTCCACCCCCGGTTGGTCTTGGCTTGGTGTTTTTCTTGCCCCTCCTCCCTTCTGTTACCATAACTTCTGTTGTTATGCTTTTTCTTTTTTATGAAAAAACAAACAAACAAATTATCCAGTAGTTTGACTACAATGCAGCCACTGAGACAAGAGCGCAGCACTTTTGAACTGCACACGTGCTAACATCTGAGCTGTCAAACATGTTTACTTTTTCTTTTTAAGATTCTCATTGTAAAGTTTGCAGGACTTCTGATTTTTACCAGGAGAAGAGCACAGGACTGCGGTGAAGATGCTCAGTGGCACTGGTGAGCTGAGACAGGTCAACGAGTGGAGGATTGTAGGGGTGCACCTTACATTGATGAGAAGCCACTCTGTGTGGCAGTTGGTTTAAATGTAAAAAAAGAAAGGTTGGTACGGTTAGTTCAAAGGAGGGTGAACTTCTGATGGCTTTGTTTAAATCGTAATGGCTTTGTTTTTTTTAAGCATTTGTGGCTGCTAGCTGGGGAATAAAAAGCTTGCTTCACAACTGAGTCAGCAGGGAGGGATTTCAATACTGTTCATGTGGTCATTTCTGTGCCTGCCCTAGATCCAGTGATGTTATTGGCAGATAACTTCATGAGTTCTAGGGCATGGCAACCAATCACATTTGTAGTATAATCCTTGCTATTGTATAATATCCCTCATGTTAGTCTCCCAGTATTGGGGGTGGTTGTATATTTCAGCTTTCCCTATAGCTTAGAACAGATTATTGAGGAGTATCAACGGGGTAGACTGCCGATGGTCAAACTTGCTGAACTAAAAGAATAAGTTTATAACATGCCAACAGAATATCAGATAATATGATCCACATTTTAAAGTGTTGATACTTGTTCATAGTGTTTTTAATCTGTATGTATGAGTGTTTATTGCTGTCTTTTTCATATTTATAGCAATGCTTTTTAAACATAATCACTGGAGCACTGTCACTTTAAGTGTAACCTTATTTAAGATAATAGATTGCTGTACACGTCATTCCTATGATTAAGCGCTAGAGGGCATGAAACTCATCAGGAGTGTTCTGATTCAGAGAGGAGGGGGCTAGCTGGAGATAATCTTGTTGTTTTGGTATGTTGCCATGAAGAAATTCAATTAAATGAAGCACCTTTTTGCACCAAATACAAGTCTCCGAGCGAATTAAGTATTTTTTGCACTAAATTTAAGGAGGTTCCATGAGTAGCCTATGCTGGCAACAATCATTTACTCTGTGCTTTAGACTGCTGAGAGCTAGTCATGAGGAATGAAAACCCAGTAACCAGGGGACATGGGTGGATATTGCAGAGATTGTAAAGGGATTTTCTTTTTTTTTTACAAGTCTATTTATCCTCCTTTCAGCAGCCCACCATTTTTGTCTGCCAACCCTACCAGTCTCAAGGTCTTTCAGGATCTTATGGCACCATGTGCACGCTGTCAGATCCCCTGAGCTGGTCCGGAGGCTTCATCCTTGGTGGCCCCCAATTTTTTCTCCGCTTCACCCCAGTGAGTCCTAGTCCTGAGACTCTGGAAGTGGTGGCACATGTGCATGGAGGTGCACGTGCACACTACAGCTTCAGTGCCCGTCCCTTCAACCCTCCCTCGGCCTAGCGCTGGCAGTCCTTGGAGTGACACAGCCATTCTGGCCTACACCAGGGGGGCGGCCAAGCTCCAAGGAAACCTGTTCCTCCCTCCCGAGGCAGAGGGACGCCAGCCAGCAGCCACTGGCATCCTCCCCCCCGCCAACTTCCGATGACCCAAGCTCGTTCCCAAACCCGGGTCACCGGCGTGGCAGGAGGTGTGGAATCCAGCTCCTCAATCCTTTGCACCACTGGGTTGACCTTCTAAAGGGATGTAGGGAGTACTTTTTCACAGAGAGGGTGGTGGATGCCTAGAATAGTCTACCAAAGCTAGTGGCAGAAGTAAGCAATAAAAGATGATGGGGCATTGGTTGTTAATGCATGCCCAGGTGCGGAGTGAGGCACAATGCACTAAAGTGCATTAGCCCCAGGCAAAAACTGACTTGAAGTATCTTATCATGCTTATTAAATTGGTAAACTGCTAAACAATATTAAAAGAAAGGCCAACTTACTTTTTATTAAAACAAGTATTTTCTTTTGTTAAATGTAACTAGTAAAAAGAAGTCCCTTCCCATTTGTCAATGATCTGTCTTTCCACACTTTCAATGGATGGCATGTTTATTATGGAATACAGGAATTCAAACTTCTGCTGAATTCCTCTGGCAGTTTGTTCTCCTCCTCACACACAACAGAGGGCCTTTTATGGAGCCAAAGTTTCAGTTTTATTTGTGGCAGGGTAAACAGCAGAGATTGAACTGGCAAGCTGGCAAGGATAGGAGGGGCAATTTCCATGGTCAACAAAGAACCACCAGGAATTAAAACTGTGAATCGTACTTCGTTTTTGTAGTTTATATATATGGAGAGGATCACGAGAGGAAACAGTGTTTAATTATTCATTTATTCATGTTTAAAATTCCAGAGAGTTTTATTTGTAGGGCCTTATTGAGGGGTTTTCAGTGAGTAAAGGTGGCAGCCATGTTTGTGATGGCAATCAGGGATGAGTGAAGTGGCTTATTAATTCTGAATGTGATTTGCCCAAATCCCAAATTCCACTGCCTGAACTTGTTCCAGCCTGTGCATTTCTGGGGAATTATCATATGGGTCTCAGAACTTAATTAGCCAATCAGGAAGCAAAACATTTCTAACCCATTTTATAAGCCAAATCAGTGACTGGTTTTAAACATGGATAGAATAGGCACATGGTGATTGGAAAACCTAAGGGAAGGGGTAAAGGATGGGCAGCCAGGGGAGGAAAGCACTGGAAGTGCAAGAGGCCCAATAAGTCCAGTTCAGTGTCAGCTCGGACACAGAGTCAGGCAGGAAGTGGGCAGACTGGATAAACAGAGGCCCAGATATTCAAAAGGGTTGCGCCATGCGCAACAGGGTTGCTCATGTGCAAGTCCAAAACTGCGCCATTTCGCGATATTCAGAAGGAGGCAGTTGCGCCCCCATAAACATGCTGAGCAATAGCGCAATGAAAATGAAGGCATGCGCTTAAGGGAAGCGGATCCATGCATAAAGACCGCAATCGATATTCAAAGACTTGCGCAATGCGCATTAGCGGCACAGTCGAAACTGGGCAAGACTAGCGAAAAGAGCCAAAATAAAAGGCTCATGAAGCGGCGCAAGAACGCTACCAGGCTGTCAAGTGGGAGAGAGAGAGAGAGACAGACAGCAGACAGACAGACAGACAGACTGAAAAGGGCAGGCAAGGAAAGTGTTTCCATAGTTTGTAGAGGCCAGCGGGGGTGCCGTGCAGTGGAAGTAGCAGTGAGGACAGCAGGGTAACACAGCAACAGCAGCGAGGGGGGCAAGCCAGGGGAGAAGGATGCCAGCTTCCACATGGAAGCTGTAATGAGGGTGAGAATCCATGCTGCAGGGGCGTGGCGTGGAGGGGCCGTCGACAGTATCCCGACAGGTGGTACCGTGCCCGCATCAGCTTTGGAGCGTACACAGATGTAGAGATCGTGGGCCGGTACCGCCTGAACAGGGCAATACTGAGACGGCTCTGTGAGCTGTGCAGTGATGTGATGCAGGCACCCTCACGACGGAGTCACGCTCTGTCGGTGGAGACCAAGGTGACAGCCTGCATGTGCCTGCTCGCCACGGGCACCTTCCAGAGGCCAACAGGGGACACCACAGGCATCACACAGTCGGCCACGTCACGCATCCTCACCCAATTCCTCAGCGCACTGCTGCCACATGCTGCGGAGTACATCCATTTCCCCAGCACCGCGGCAGAGCGTACAGCAAACATGCAGGAGTTCCACAGGGTAGCACGTATGCCTGGCATGCTAGGGGCCATAGACTGCACCCATGTGGCCATCCGCACGCCACCTGGCCCCAATGGCCACGCATATCGTAACCGAAAGGGATTCTCCAGTGTCAACTGCCAGGTGGTGTGTGATGCCACTGGGTGCATAATCAATGTCTGTGCCACACACCCTGGCGGAGCACATGATGCCTTCATATGGTATCAGTCTGCACTGTGCCATCGATTCGAGAGTGGGGACATCTCCACGGGTCATCTAGTGGGTGAGCACACATGTATGGAATGCAAACTCTGGGCAAGGGTGGGAATGCCACAGGTGCCATGGTAGTGGCACACAGGGAGATGGCCAATATGGACCTGAACATGAGACTGATCTCCACTATCTCCACACAGGTGACAGCGGATACCCACTCCGTCCCTGGCTGCTCACACCGTACCGGCACCCCATGACCCCAGCGCAGCTATGCTATAATGAGGCACATGCCGCAACATGCAACATCATAGAGCGGGTGTTTGGGATGCTCAAGGCACCCTTCTGATGCCTAGATACCTCCGGCGGCGCCCTACAGTACAGCCCCCAAAAGGCCTGTGGGATATTCCTGGCCTGTTGCATCCTGCACAACATGGCCAAAGACCATGGATAGCCATACAGGCTCGAACAGGGGATAGCGATGGGACGCCGGTGGCGCCGGTGATGATGGTGATGAGCAGCCTCCCTAGGGACGGAGGGACCCCCGACTGATCCGGCAGGCCCAGCTGCACCGGGACACCATCACAGAGGAGCACTACACACAACACAGGTAAGTCAAGGGACATGTGCAACCAACACTGTCCAAGCAAAACTACAGGCACACAGGGAACACACCAGGGGTGCATGAAGGTCAGGGAGTGGAAGGGTCCAGGCATACCAACACACCATCAGGAGGTGAGCACTCATATGGACACACACACACACCAGGCACAGAGCGCATAGGGCAGATGCACAGCACTGCAGAAATGACATTGCTAACACACAGCACCACCGACCACCCCCACCACCTGTACTGTCCAAGCGTGTGTCAGAACCTGGGCACCCTTGCACCTTGGTGTACAGTGCAATGCAGGCATCATCATGCACACGCACCTGTGGACAGCAGTTGGGAGGGGTGCAGGTGGTCCATGTCAGCTGCAGGAGCAGAGCACCCAGCAGTGCCTGCCCACCATGACACACATTGCACACACAGGCAGCACCAGACAGGGCCCGCACTGGGAGACAGCTCAATCATGTAGCACTGTCCCATGGCCACCACGGATGTGTGTGCGGCCCCGTGACCCAACAGCACGACAGGCTGAGCAGGGGCCATAGGGGTGGCACTCAAGGCACCACCAGGGGTCCCACTGCGTGAACGCGACCTTGCCCGCACAGGGTCTGCAGCACTCCAAACAAACCTGCACCAGGGGTGCTCGGGATGCCCACAGCAGAACCCGGCGTCGACAGGCCTGGTGTCGCACGACGCCGGGAACAGGGAGTGGAGAGTGCACTGTGTGGGTGTAGTACAGGGGCACCTGACTGTGTGCCCAATGTGTCCACGACAGAGACCACTGCCTGGGTCAGCCTGTCAATGGCGGCGGTCACATCCGTCCGCATACGGACCAGCTCGGCTCGGTCCCGAGCACACTCCCTGCTGTGCCGCTCCACGGACACAGACAGTGCCTCCACGGACCTTGCAACCCGCCCCTGCAGCTGTACTGATTCCTGCAGCAGGCGGGTGTGTGCGTCCAATGGGTACTGTGCCCCAATGGCATCGTGACCCCCAGGGTGTGGACGGTCCTGATGCACATCACCCCTTGAGGGTGGGCGCTGTTCGCCAGGACCAGGTATGGGCGGATCAAAGGGCGGTGGACATGTGCCACTGCTTGACACTGTACCTCCAGACCTGGTGTGCGACTGCTGCTGCTGCCCCTCCAACCGCTGTGCCCCCAGGTCCACCTGTTCCACCGCCGTGCTGGCAACAGTGCCAGACACCTGCACAGCCACTGGTGCTGCCCCACCGGTGCTGACAGGCACAGCCTGGGACTGTGCCAGCATGCTGGTACACAGGTTTGAACCAGAAAGGTCCAGGGGCACGTGCTGGCCTGCCGTGTGTCTGTCATGGACACACACCTATCACTGCCCATTGCAGGCCTTCTATCATCAATGGTGCAGGTACGTGCTACTGCCATGGTCACAGCATGCTGGCATACTTGCATGCCAGACTGCTGAGACACAGGCTGTGCACCCCCCGCACCCATATCACTGACACCAGAGTTGTTGGCCCGGCGTGCATGCTGCTGCAGTGCCTGCTGGCTGGTGGTGGAGGTGGATGGTCCCTCCTCCATGTCCAGCAGGTCCGCATCACTGTCTGGACCCACCACCACTGGCTCCTGCAGACGAACAGGATCTGTAACAGAAAGAGAGTACATGTGAGTGCATGTGAACAACCGCCACCACTCCCCCCAAACACCACCACCATGTCATACCGTGCAGTGATGGGCTTCCACCTGTCTGGAATCCTCCGCCTGGTATGCCCGCAATGGCACTCGGCTGCATGGCTGCGACCAGTGTCTCCTCATGTGGGGTCAGCTGCAACACCACTGGCGGGCCCCCGCCAGTGCCAGCACGTGCCGCCCTGAAGGCTGCCACCTTCTCCTTCAACCTCCTGTGGTCAGTCCCCATCTTTTTCTTTCATTCCTGCACGGAGCACTGGTGGCTTCCGTGCAGGTTAATGGCCCGAGCTACCCCCTCCCATGCAGCTGCACGGGACTGAGGGGTGCCCCTCCATCCACTCAATAGTGGCTCATCTTCCAGGTAGGCCTGGAAGAGGGCCTCCGTCTCTGCCGCTGTGAAGTTGGGCCTCCTCCTACGCCCACTGTCCTCACCCTCACCTTGGCTCTGCTCGGTCATGGTGATCTGTATGGGTGGAAGTGGACACCTGTCACTGTGCAGTCTACAGCATTTCCCCATGAGCATTGTCCTGAACATCACACAGCATGTAACTCACCTCTCACTTGCAGTAACCGAATCTGGCCAGCACAGCCCAATGTCGCACATTTATAGCGCAACACATGCAAATTAGGAGTGGAGCAACTTTAATGACATGCAAATCGTGCCACTGCGCCCTTGAATGGCTGATCAGATGATTTGCATATGTCGGCTGAATATCGCGAATCTGCGCTTTGCACAATACGGAACAGTCGGATGAGCCAATGGCGCAGATCTGTGCCTGTGTGGTACACTGTATCGCGCATGCCCAGATAGCTTACACATGCGTCTGTGGCACTGCTGACGTGCTGAGCACGATAGGCAATTCAGGCCATGGCCACCATTGTGCCAGTGGCGCTACAGCACTGGTCACTATATGGCGCTGTGGCATTACTGCGCAAATAGTCCACTGTGGCACTGGTACGCAGCTGGTCGGTCGCGCAGGATACCTATACGTCAGATGGCGCTAAGCGTAGCCTCGCGCATTGCTCATGACCTTGTGTATGCCTCTTTGCCCCTGCCACTGTTCGCCTGCCATGTGTACGCCTTCATTGCGCCGTCTGGTGACAGCGCATGAGTGACGGGCGCTGTTCGAACAGCGCGATTGAGCCTGTGGTGGTCTATTGCGCAACATCTCCAAGTGGGGTTATGGTGCAGCAGGGCCATATTGCCTGCTGTAAACTGGCTAACATGGCTAGGAGGAGGGCTGTGAGTTGGAGCCCACTGGCGGTGGCCAACCTGGTGGCCCTAGTAGAGCCCCAGTATGAGGCACTCTATGGTGAGGCCCCCCTCACCATAACAAGAACAGAGGTGTGGCAGCAAGTGGCCACTGACCTGGTGGGGGTCACTGGACGGCGCCGGTCTGCTGAGCAGTGCCAGCACTGGTACAGTGACCTCCGCCGGAGGGAGCCAGACATGTTGGCAAGGCTGCGGGTACATGCCAGGCGGGGCGTGGTGCCGAGGCCAGGTGAGTGTACCATCTATGCACCTGTATTCTCTGTAGGGGTGTGTGTGTGCTTTGGTGGCTGTGCATAGGTGACGACTCGGACACGGTTGGCTGTGTCAGTGTGTGCAGCTGTGCGATGGATGGGTATGGCTGTGTGGGCAGGCACTCTCACTGGGGCAGGGGGCACTCTGCTTTTGAGTCACACTGATGTTTGTCTCAACATATGTCTCCCACAGGCTGGGATGTGAGGATGCAGGGCCGGGGTGAGGAGGGCCGTGCCAGGGCCCCGGTGGCAGCAGGAGTTGCCCCCCGGATGCAGCAGCAGCAGCCGCAGCAACAGCAGCAGCAGCAGCAACGGCAGCAAGAGCAACAGCAGCAGACACAGCTGCTTGAGCAATGTGAGTATCATGACTTCATGGATGCTATTGCATGCTGGGAGTCCACTAGCCCTGCACAATACAACCATGCAGGACAGGGGAGGTCATAATTCCACTATACAAGATACTAGTGAGGCCCCACCTGGAGTACAGTGTACATTTCTGGAGACCATACCTACGTAAGGATGTAGAGTGGGCAGGGAAGGTTCAGAGGAGGGCAACAAAGATGGTGCATGGCTTGCATCATGGGTCCTATGACGACAGGTTGAAGGAACTGAACATGTACTCCCTGGAGGAGAGGGGGGAGAGAGGAGATATGATAGAGACATGCAGGTATCTTACAGGGGGGATCAGGGTGCAGGACACACTATTTTGAAGTGAAAAAGATGTTCCAGGACTAGAGGGCATGGGATGAAGTTGGAGGGGTGATGATTCAGAGGACACATGGAAAAGGATTTCTTCACAGAGCGGGTGGTGGACAAGTGGAACATCCTGCCAGAGGAAGTGGTGGGGCTGAAACAATCACGGGATTTCAGAATGCAGGACAGACATGAAGAATTCTGGAGGTCAGGGATAAGGGCAACAGACTTCTAGGAAAACAAAGTGAACTTACAAGCTCAAATGGACGGACTAGGTTGGCCATAGGCCCTTATCTGACGACACTGTCTATGTATCTATGTATGTATGCACGACACAGGTGACATGCATCACTGTCCAGTATCACAGTACGTCTGTGTATGCGTCACTGGTGGTCCAGGCATGCACTGGGCACATAGCTGTGTAACTGGCATCGCACCACGTTGCCACGTCACTGGACAGCCTTGTTTGTGCTGTGATGGACATGGGCAGTGTGTGTGTGTGCAGTGGTGTGCATAGCTGGTGCCGCCTGTTTGTGATGGCCATGTGCATGTTCACTGTGGGTGGGTGCATGCCATCACAGGTGTGGGACATTGGGCTACATGGCTTGCAGGTTGGGTGGTGTTCAGGGTTGTGGTCAGTCACAGCCATTGACTGTGTTCCCATTTTCCTAGGCCTCGAGGTTCTCAGGAGGATGGCACGTGATCTTTGGCGCCTCACCCAAGTTGGACTTGAGAACCAGGAGATCCTGCAAGCCATCCGGTGCCATGGAGCTCGGCGAAGGCGGCACAGGACGGTGCGCCAGCAGGGGGAGGACCAGCAGCCGGCTGGGCCATAGCCCACATTACCTTTCCCACTTCTCCCATCCCTACCACCCTGCCTTCCCTCTCCAAGTTTTTTATCCCTCCCCCTTGAACACCCCTACCTTTTACCCGTCCCCCCCCCTTGTAAATAGTTTCTCTTGGTTTTGTTATTTAATATTTTAAATATACATTTATATTTTGATATGAATACTGTGTTGGTCTCTGATTTGCAGCTGGCTATGGGTGCTCAGTTGCAGGGGTGTACATGCCATCTGGGGTGGTATGGTCCTGGGTGTGTGTGTGCGTGTGTGTGCGTGTGTGTGCATGGGGAGGTATCTCCAGCATGGCAGTGACTTTCTATTGGTCTTGCCGTCTGCTGCCACCCACTGCTGGGTGCACAGGGTGTGTCTGGCTTGTAGGCTTCTGTGCTGCACGGGGTTGCCATGTGCTGGGGGGATGCATGGTTTCCTGCAGTGCCAGTCACTACACATAGGTGGTGTCTTGGGGTCACAGTGCAGGGTGTGCTGTGCGTATGGGGGGCTGCTGTGCACTGTGGTTGTCAACCCCCTGTGTGTGGCACTCTCAGCATGCCAGTGGTTGTGCTGGGGTGTCATAGCTCGCTATGCTGTGTTGGCTTGTCCCCATGGGCCAGTAGATTATCCGTCACACCCCAGTGATGCTGTGCTTGGGGTGCAGGTGTGGTGGGTTCTGCAGTGTGTTCCTGTGCCCATGTGTGGCATGGCTGGCGGTGGGCCCCAGCCTGCCTCCCTGGATGTGCAGTTCCATTGCTCTGGGAGGGGGGCTCTACTTGTGCTATGGCACCTCTGGAATGCTCAGCTGGGCTGCCCTGGTTGCTCCATAGCGCAACATTTCGACTCAGCTTCTCCTTCCTGGTTGCGTTATGGCGCAGTATGTGCGATATTCAGACGTTGGTTGCTTGCGCAATTTGTTCTGCTCCATGTTTGAATATCGCACCTGTTGCGCATTTGCGCAACTGGTTTGTGCTTGCTCCTGCTGTTGCGCTCATTTTGAGCGCAGTTAGAATATCTGGGCCAGAGTCTTTATCTGCCATCAGAATCCATGTAACAGTTTTCCTACCTGACTACATCATGAACAGTCTCCAACTATCTTCAAATCCCAACTGAAAACCAACCTTTTTCCTAGCCTTTGGCATCTGTTCTGACCCTCCATCCTAGCCTAGCTTGAGACAAAACCTGGGGATTTCAAGTCCTGCTCTGCCCCTCCTCATTCATTGTTTTTATGTTAACATTACTGTACTTGTATCTTTTTTCCTTTTTTTTTTTTTGCCTTATAAAATGCTGCACTTAGCCAGCCCGGTGGCACTGAGGGCTGAGGCACTGGACACCACACCTCATGCCATGCCGGTGTCCCAAGTTCGGGAGTGAGTTCAGGCCACCAGGGGTTGGCAGGGGAGGGAGAGGATTAAGCATCCATTGACAGCTCTCCTCTCCCGGGGATGGGTGGGCATGTTATCCCATTCCATGACTGCCTTATGTGGAGGCTAGGAGCAGTACCAGAGCAAGGGAGACTTGAGGCATGGCATCATGACACGTGCACGTTCATGGCTACGAAGGGGAGGGAACAGAAAAGCAGAAACACAGTGGCTGCAGGCTACATGAAGTCCCCACCAACATGCTGGTGCCGCTGCCTCAGGACTGCCTGTATAGCCCAATCTGGATATGTGTCATGGGAGGGGGGAGGACGGCCCTCCCCCTCCCACTCCACCAATGGGGGGTAATCCATGAGGGACTCAGGGCTCGGGGGAACCAGGGGAGTGGCGACCGGGAGTCTGGAGGTGGACTGATTCTCTGCCTGCAGGCTGAGAAGGATAAACAAATAAACAAAAAAGCTGCATTTGAATTAGTGCCTTGTAATGCATTTTATGATACATATCATGAAAGTCACTATACAAAATGGAAATGCTTTTCATGTAAGAATAGCATGCAAAAGGGTATGGCTGGTGCGCTAATAACCAAGATCTAAAGGACAGTCGCGGCAGTGCTGACGTGACTCTTCTCACAAAGTAAAGTCTAAGATCCAAAAAAGATGACCCCAGACACCAGCAAAAATGTTTTGCTACAACAAGTTTTATTTAATGTAACATGTGCAAAGATGCTACTCACATTGCTGGTACCATGGGACGACGCCACTCACCCCTTACGAAAGGCCTTCCTGTGGCACCAGCAGTGTGGGTAATGTGTGTGCACTTTTCACATTAAATAAAAGTTGTAGCAAAACATTTTAGCTGGTGGATGGTTCCATCTTTTGGGGGGTCTTAGATTTGGTGCTGTAATAACCCATGAGATGGGGTGGCTTGGAGCCACTTCATGAAGCTGTATGGTTTCAATCGCCACAAACCCTGGAGTGTGCTATTGTGCTTATAAAACAGGTATGTTAGGGCTTCTTTTGTTTTATGTTGGAGAAAGCTTACCAAAAATTTAAATGAACATTCCATGGGTGCCAGAAAAGTGCTGAACTGTGGGTTCTGCTCTGATTAAAAACAAGCAGTGTCAGTGGCTCAGCAGGTAGTACACTCACCTCTGAGGCCGAGAGATCAGAAAGTTGTGAGTTCCATCCCCACACCAGGCACGTGGGTTAATATTCCAATAATGACACTGCAGTGCAGCATGATGGGGGTGCTGTACTCCTGAGGTGCTGTCTTTCGGATGAGACTTTAAACCGAGGTTCCATCTGCCTGTTCAGTTGGATGTCAAAGATCCCAAGGCACTTCTCGAAAAGAGTAGGGGAATTTTTATTATAACTTTCAACAACAAATGATAACAAACAGTGTTGATTCCACACAAAATAATATACAAATCATAAGACAAGAGAACTCAAATAAGTATTACATTCATACATGGTCAGATTTTCTTTCAACTAAATTTTAGAACCCAAAATTAAATCATGAAACTAAAAAGACCCCCCACACACTAAAAGAGTAAGGGAATTGTTTTTATTGCAACTTCAACAAACAAATGGTTACAACCAGTGTTAATTCACACAGAATAATACGCAAATCATAAAACAACAAGTAAAGATAAATAAAATAAATATTGCAGTCATACAATGTCTAGGTTGCCAACAAATAAAAATACAGAGCCCAAAGAGGGGAAAATCCTAAACAAATATGAACTCCCCCCCCCCATAAAAAGAGCAGGGGAAGTTTTTCATAACTTCAGAGAACAGACAAACCAAATCAGTATTTCTGCAGATGAAATCATAAAAAAGAGAAAACCTAAGCACCAAAAAGTAGTACTCTATACTTTAAAGCCTAAACATAAAAAACATTGTGAACACCCCCCCCCCCCACTGCAAAAGAGTAGGGGAATTTTTTATTGAGAGGACTACAGACAATATTAACATACATCACAAATTAATACAGGTTACATTCCTTTTTTGTCATAACACATGAACTGAGCACATCAATATTTAGTCTTGATTTACAAATTTTATGATGACTTGTGTACTATCAATTATAACCAACTTTTTACCTTAGCTCTACTTCTAATTTCATGGGGTCTTTGCCCATTGTTCACAGTTAATCCATAGCAATCTTAAGCACTCTTGACTACCATAGCTTCTGTAGACTGATCTCAACATTTTTCAAAATTTCAATATTTGACACTTTTCTCTGCTGTGTAACCTAATTACATCGTGCCTGCCATAAATAGTACCTTATAATTGCTAGTATTACGTATAGTGTCTCTACATGGTATTTCCTTCAGTTTCCATCTAATACTGCATAAAACAATGATACAGAAGTCAATTTTTCAAACATAGGCTCATCCCACTTAAGTGCTAAATACGACCCAAAGCTTTTTGTGGATGGACAGTTTAAAAATAAGTGTTCTTGAGTCTCCAATGTCTGTACGCAAGTGTCTTTTAGACAATATCTCTCTTGAACCTGCTTATACTTATTGTTATTTTTAACTGGTATCCTACCATGCAGTCCTAACCATACTGTATCCCACACAAAGTCAGGTAACCTTTTAGAACTTAGCATGTTTAAATTCAATGCAGTTGCTCTTATGGACAGTCTGCTAGAGAAATGTCCTTTCTCCTGTTATGCTGGATAATATATGCATAAACTTCTTTGTGGGATTTGCTGGATAATATTTCAGTAGTGATATCCCATTTAATTACCTGTTTCACCTGTTCTAAAGTATAGTTCGGGAAATTCTGTAGCCTCTGCAGCCTTCCCGATTTCTTTTGTGCCCAAGCAATATAGCACAGAGTGAACCATTGTGACACCATTTCCCTCCATATTTTATTTCCTGGCTTCAGTGTATTCCCTAAATTATACACCAACAAGATGCTACCATAGAAGGCTATTGGGTTTATCATAGACAAACCACCTTCATTTGCTGGCCTGTATGTAACTTCTCGTTTAATAGGGATTCAAACGACTACCCCCACAGTGATTGAAAAAAATGCTATACAAAGAGATGTGAAGTGCTTGAGGGGAGGAAAATATAACAAATGTGAAAAACAATTGGCAGTAATATATAGGGTAAAGCATGGGTCTGGGTGTGTAATGAGAATTTACACACACCCGAGGGGTTTGATGCTACATAAACCCGACCGCGAAGCTCAAGGGGTTTATGAGAAGCATCTAACCCCGAGGGTGTGCGTAACTTCAAGTTTACACACCCAGACCCATATTTTATTTTATATAATTGCTGGGTTTTCCTTTTTTCACCTCAGCAATTGTATAAAATAAAATGTAGCTGTGCAGCCGGGTTCGGTGAAGGTGAAGTACATGGCCGCAGTTGGCAGTTTAATTTCTTAATTTGATTTTTTTTTTATCTTGTGCACAGCACTGAGGCAGATTTTTTTTTTTTGTACTTACTGCTGAGTCCAGGTGGCAGTTTGCTGTCTGTTAGCGGTTCCCCGAGCAGGCACAGTGGTGAGCGAGGAAGTCACGGTCAGGCCTTGTCACGCACAGTGAGGATGTCATGCGTGTTTACACGTATGGACATTCCTTCATTATGGCAAATTATGCCATGGTTTCCCTATGGGAAAAAAGAGAAACTGGTTATTATAAAGTTTTAATTAATACAACCCTCTTTCTCTTTGATATTTGCCTCCCCTTCCATGAATTTACTAATCTAGAGGCTTTATTTATACCACTCTCCCAGTTCTATGTAGCCATGTCCCCTTTGCTAAAGACTAGGCCCAATATATTAATGGTGTCATGTGTAATATCTATTCCTGCAAGCGTGTGTACCTCTAATGTGGATAATTCCCCTAAATAGAGCCCACTGCATTTGGAGTAGTTAATCCTGGACCCAGACCAATCTGAAAAGGTTTGAAAACAGTCTCTTAGTGAATCTTCTGTAGATTTTTTATCTATACATAGTAACAAATCATCTGCATAGACTAATGCTTTAATTGTTGGTACAGCTGGTGTCATTGTGAGGCCAATAAATGTTTTGCCTCTGTTCAAGATTTCTTAAGAAAACATCTATACAAAAAACGTATAAAAGGGGGCTCAGGGGACACCCCTGCCTAACTCCCTTGCAGACGCTAATGTCTTTCCCTTTCCACCCATTTATGTTTGGTGTAAATATGGCATTTTGTATGTATGAACGGAATCCAATCTATGAACCCCTGTGGGATGCCATAAGCAGCTAACACATTATATAAAAACTGGTGTGAAATCATGTCAAATGCCTTCTCCTGGTCATTGCTCAGCAGAAAGCCTTGTGTACCCCTCAGTGTTGTCCAATGGAGTAATTCCCTAATCTTTATCAAGTTATCTGTCTGTTTCCTGGAAGGTATCGCACAAGTCTGAGCAGGGCTAATCACTGAATCTGCTACAGATACTAATCTGTTCAGAAGAATTTTGCTTATATTTTCAACTCAGAATTTAGGAGGCTAAGTGGTCTCCGATTTTTAAGGTCTGTTCTGTCCCCCTTCTTAAATAATAAAATCAATGAGGCATAATTCATTGACAGAGGGAGATCCCCAGCTTGTAACATGCTATTATATACTATAGTCATAACGGGAACCAAATCTGCTTGGAATGTTTTATAAAACTCTGCGCCAATGCCATCTGTGCCAGGGGCTGATGCATTTTTAAGGCTCTGTATGGCGCAGTGTACTCCAGCCTCAGTGACTGCAGCTATTAAAAACTGCTGGTCATCCAACGAAATTTGTGTCAATCTTACTAGTGTCTGAAAACGATTTCTAATACCAGGAGCTATTGAGAACAATAGCGTATAAAAGGGATCTACTTGTCCTAAAATACGTTCAGGTGTGGTAACCACCTACCCATTTTCCTTCCTGACCTTTGTAATAATTCTATGCTCAACCCTGCCCCTGCATTCTTTAAAGGGGTCCATTGAGCCCTTCTGTATCCCAGTCCCAAATCTCATTTCTTGTTCCAGGGTCTTAGCCCTGTCATATTGCATTGCAACCATTTTTCTTTAATTTCTGAACTTTTCTTGCTGTCATCTGTTTTATATACTTCTGTCTGAGAAATCAATGTCTGCAATTGTGTTCTCAGTTTTAAGTAGGAGATATATTTATGTGTGGCTAAGCCATGTGACCCAAGTCTATTTTGTCTCCTCCCACCAGGCGGCAGCATTGTCATAAAATTCCACTACTGATAACCCAGCTTTCCATTCTTCCTTCCAGGCTAGTTGTAAATGTTCTTCTGCTAATAAGGATGTATTCAGTTTCCAAGGGTTCTTTTTACATCGGGGGGGGGGGGGCATGCCCCAGCCAATGGCTAGTGAAATGGATTTATGGTCTGCAAATTCCCTAACTTGTGTACCTACTGTAACTATTTGCAATACTGAAGAAGTAAAAATAAAATCTATCCTTGTGGACAGTGCTCCTCTAAAATATGTGTTTCCTCCTGAAGGAAAAACTTGCCTGCAAGAATCTTGTAACTGTGCATCTACAATTATGTGTTGTAAAGCAACGGTATCACAAAACAATTTGTTAGTTTGAAGCCCCCTATCTGATCTCCCCAATCCACACTTGAAATTGCCAGCCCAAATTAGCAGCCTGGAAGTGTGAATGTATGACTGAACAGACCTGAATAGGGCCACCCTTTTGGTTTTACTCTGTGGGTCATAAATAGAAATTATTCTAAATCTTTTTGAATGGTAGATAATATCCACCACAAGAGCCTGGCCAGGTTCTATATCCATTAATTTAGAGACAGTAAAATTAAAAGTTTCCCAGCAAGATACCCACACCATCACACAAATTCAGTTCTATAGACCAAAACAAGGGCCTTTTGGTCCAAAGTTTTGAAGCTTGCTGCACTTCAAAATTAGATTTAATTCTAGTATCTTGAATTCAAGTTATGTCACAGCTGTCCTGAAGTAAAGTATTTAACACTGTAACCACTTTGAAATTACTTTTAATGCTATTGATGTTGACTGAGACTATAAGCTGGCTAGTCATGGAAGGAAGTGAAAAAGGAGATTTACAAAACTGAGGTACTTTTTACGATGGTCCTCAAATTAAGAGTTCCTACTGCACCTTTAGTGCCTAGTTCTTTGTGATATAGTTGGCGTGTCTCCCTACCCCCTTCAGTATCAGAGGTTACCTCATTTGAGAACAAGGTAGCTGAGTAGGTATCAGATGCTTCCTCCCCTGAGTCATCCTCTTGGCAATTTTTACTTAAGGGGGAAATTTGTTCCTTAACTTTAAACTTGAAGAAGTCTTCGCCTTCTCTATATGTTTTTTCCCTTGAG
Organism: Neoceratodus forsteri; assembly: GCA_016271365.2. Taxonomy (NCBI): domain Eukaryota; kingdom Metazoa; phylum Chordata; order Ceratodontiformes; family Ceratodontidae; genus Neoceratodus; species Neoceratodus forsteri. The sequence goes on along the minus strand of JADMNL010000032.1, from coordinate 23,417,479 downwards.
CAGAAGCGTGAGCTCCTGCAAGTGACCTTCCTGCCCTGCTATGCTACTTCTCTAGCACCTTTTGAAAGGGAACTTCCTGACTGGGTGGGGAAGGGGGGCATTACCTCTATCCTGTCTTCTGTTGCATTAGTAATGAACTGGCTTAAGGGGTCCAACTCACTCCCTATGGAAGTTATTTGGCCTTCTAATTCTGGTGTGCCACCCAGGTTGCCCTCAGAGGGGGCCGGGGCTGGGGGGAGAGAGAACTGCTCCAAGCCTGAAACAGAGTTTGCTGCCCTTTTAGGCTGAAGTTGCTGTGCTTTATTAATGAAGGCTTCTTGGGAAGGGCAATCCTTATGGTTGTGGGAAGCCCAAGGACACTTTCCATAACTGTGACCTGTATGTTCTCAAAGATTACACCTAAACAGGTTTAGGCATGTCAAACAGGCATGCCCAAACTCCAAACAATGACTGAATCTTGGGGAGTCAAAGGCTGAGTTGAGATGTGAGTGGTTTCCACATTCGAAGCAGGATTTAGGCTGCCCAATGTAGAAGAGGGTGCCTCTAACTTTTCCTCCCAAAAAAGTGCTTGGCAAATGCACTGGCCCACTATTTGTTGTATATAATTTGACCTTGATCTTCCACCCCCCATTCCATATCTGCTCGCTATCCAATATTGGAGAAGGTCTATCTAACATCTCACACTTCTGTTCAAGCCAAAACAAAATATCTTCCATGTGAACACCCTTGTTACGGAACATAATTGTAAAGTACTTAAGTGCAGGTTTTGTAAGGGGGATGGCCATGTAACGAGACCAAAGAGGTGAATTCTTAAGGGTCTGGTATTGTTAATCTAAACATCGGATCAAGCCAAGCCCTTTGCATAGGGTCCTGTAATATGCTGTCTGAAGGACCAATTCTAATGTCCAGGTCATCTTGATTCTGAACAATCCATGGGGTAATTGTGGAGTCTCCAGTCTCTACATTAGTTTGAGTACTCACGTTGGGGCCCAGATTTCCATTTTCAGAAACATCTGATTGTAACATGTTTGGTGCCTGTACCGGTACTGTTGATTCCTGTGGCGCCTCACTGGCTTGCACTTGTGGCCGATAGTGGTGGATGTCTGCATCATCAGGATCCAGCAGCCACTTTCCTGCTGAGTCCTGAAGCCATCCTGCACCTGCTAAAACGTTCTCTGGAGACCAGGCAAGTTCTACATTTCTGCTCAGCAGAGCAGTATTACTGCTAAGAGATGTGACTTTTTGCTGCCTCTTGTTGTGTTTTGAAGCTGCTTTTGTAGTATTAGCTGTCGCATCAGGTGAAAGAATGTTATTTGCAGCTGTATTTACAGATGATTTGTCAGCTCTTTCTGTTCTCCGGTCCTGCAAATATTTAGGAGGGACAAATATCTTACACTGCAGGGTCGGCTGTTGGCACATGGCTTCCCTCCATTGTGAACTGCCAGCCAGGCTATCCCCCTTTGAGTTTACTTTATCGGGAGTCTTTGAAGTACTGGCATCAGTGTTCTTCTGCAGTAGACCTGATGAGTCATTTCCCTCTAACGTTTGACATTTATTATGCAGCGCTGACAGCTCCAAATGCAGCACTTGCTGCTGTAGCTTACAGTTTTGTTCTATATCAAGCAGCTTTTTTTAAACGTTCTTCCATCATTTTAATATAATTTATAGCATTCTCTTGAGATGTTTCTTGTACCTGTACCTTGTCAGCTTGTAATTCTTTCTGTTGTTTTAACTCCAGTTTGGGATCAAAGAATATCTTGGGGACATCTTCTTCCATAAGTTCAACTGATTCCTTCACATCAGCCTCTGATGAATAAGAAACAGAAGAGGAGGCATTCTCCCCTGTTTCTGCAGCCTGCTGTTCTCCTCCTCCAGGATCTCCAGAGTCAGCCATCTCGGAAAGAAAGGCCGAGAGGTCCCCCTACAGCAGAGATAGGGAATTTTTATTGAAATAACATCATAAACAACATAAACAAAAAACAGTATTACATCATACTGAAAAACGTGTGAAATCTTAATACAGATTACAAATCATATAATGGGGAAAGGAGCAAAAGAAACAATACAAGATATTCAAGATGTATCATCATACATTTGAAATACAGAAATCCATTTTGAAAAAAAAAAAAACAAGTTACTACCTTCATATTTTATACTGCAAAATCTGGGGAACAAATCATTAATTATATTTAATAAATACAGCAAATCCTTTCCACCATCTTTGAATGTTTAATTAATTATATATTGCCTGATCTTTATGAAATACCTGCCTAATTGCTTGACCCACTAAAACTGTGTACATGCCACATACCATTTTATCTCTGATAAATCACCCATTGGCACCCGACCTGCCACAAATAAAATTTCAAAATGCAAAAGAAAATCACCAGGGTTTCAGTGTGAAATTTGTTTAAAGTGGAAGGATATGAACCTAAAAATCAGAGACTCATATTTCAGTTGATTTAACCACACTATATTCCATCTTATTGCTAATTCCTTCCATAAGGCAGATGAAACAGAGCTATCAAGTAAAAAATGCTGCATAGTTTCTTCCTTTGCTATGCATTTGTTATATAGACGATTCCTTTCTTTGACTGATTTATGTTTTGGGTTCCCTCTTACGTTTAGGTGGCCAAACCTGGATAACCATAGAATTTCCCACATATGGGGGGGGGGTTCTTTTGTTTTTTTTTAAGTTGAGCAATAACCAAACTATTATCCTCTGGAGGACAATTTGTAAAAACAGGATCTGTTGGATGGATGGAAGATACGATGATCACATGCAGTTGTATTGCTGTGTTTTCCTTAATATCATTAATACCCATTTTCTATTTACATAGTTTTTACACTGCAGGCTTAAAAAAGAGTGGCATTTAAGCTTTTTATGTAATGTGGGAGGATCGGAATCCCAGTGAGAAAAGTACTGTCCCATGGTTTGTTTGATCCATCTTCCTTCTAATGACTTTATCAGGGACAGCCCTATTTTAATTGTCTAGGAAAAGGAAGATTGAGTGAAAGAAAACAATTGGGTCAATCATCCCTAACCCCCCTTTCTCTCTAGGGAGGTACTGTATGTAAAGCATATTTTCACTGGATTTAATCTTGAACCCCACAACATTTGAAAAAAAAAACAATTATATAATCTGGTTTCCAGCATGGGGTGGGAAGGGGGGATATCATAGCTATATATAACAACCCCGGTATCAGAAATTGTTTTATTATTTGAATTCTTTTCATTTTAGATAACTTCCATGATTTCCATCTCATGACTTTTGTTTCTACCTGTCTCAATGCTATTTCCCAGTTATGCAAGGCCAAGTTTTGTGGTCCAAAAACCACCCCTAAAATTTTTAATGGTTCAATTGAAATAGAAATACCACTGTATTCACAATCAGAAGTTTCCCCTGGACCAACTATTAGCCCTTTACATTTATAGAGGTTTAACTTTGTATCAGATACCACAGTAAACTCTTCCATTTCTTTTAAAACCATTGTCAAGTGCTGTATGTCTGATAAAAATAAGCAGATGTCATCTGTATAAGCTTAAGTTCTAAGTTCTCCTGCCGGGTCTCCATTTGAAATACCTTGACAAAGGAAAAGGGTGTTTATTTTCCTTATTAGGGGGTCCAGAGAAAATATATAGAGTAAGGGGCTTAGAGGGCAGCCCTGCCTCACTCCTGCTGTCATTTTCATACCTCGTGTTACCTGGTTTAATATTATGAGACAAATTGTCGCTGTAGAATATAATAATTTTATCCACTTAATATATTTATTTGGTACCCCATAGTGTTGCAACACAAGAAAAAAGAAAACGGTGATGAACTCTGTCATGAGCTTTTTTTATCTAAAGATAAGATATAGTGATTTTTACTCTGAATTTCTGACAACTCTGTTATGTATCTTATTATCATAAGGGCCCATTGTATTTTCCACTCTGGTATGCCACAAAGTTGCATTGGGGAAATTACTAATGTTGCTAAATGTTGTAGCCTGTTATTCAGAATTTGTGACAGAATCTTAAAATCTGAGTTTAAAATAGAAATAGAACGCCAGTTTTGTATATTATATTTGTCTCCCTTCTTATAAATAAACATTATCAATCCTTCTGTAAATGAATGAAGCCACATTTAATTAGAGACAGAAAAAAAAATTAAAGACCGCTGTAAGACAAATGATCAGTTCTTTTGCAAAGGTTTTATAGAATTCATGGGGAATTCCATCTGGTCCTGGGGATAATCCTGGCTTTAGGCTTTTAAATACCATTTCAGTTTCTAAGGGTGAGATAGATTTAACCATGTTCTCTGAGAGTTCTGGAAATTTAGGATTTTGGATATCCTTAAAGTATTGATGAAAAGCTTCAACCTTAGGGTGGTGGGAAGGGAACATCTCTTGTGATTTAATATGTGCATGGATTATGTTAGCCATCCCTGCAAGAGAGGCTTCTAAGTTACCTGCCTCATCCATTAGTGCTTCCATAGTGGTTTTATCTTTCCTGTTGTTACATGCTTCGTAGGGATCCCCTACAGGTGTTTTCTGTGTCCCACACCGAAGCATGGCTCTCACTGTCTGAGCTCTATCATACTGCTATGTTTTCATTTCCATCTTTGTCTGTTCTATTTGTGAAGAAAAATCCTTCCATGGTGGGAAGTCACTATATATAAATATTGCAAATTGTTGTCTTAGCTTTAAATACTTGAATTTTTTTTTTGTCCCTCTTTTCTTCACATGGTGTTGAAAAAGTTTAATAATATCCTTTTTAGTATCCTCCCACCAAATCCCCCCAAAATGATATAAAAAGCTCACTCATGTTCTTGCCCATAGTAATTTGTAAACTTCCGCTTGTATTATTTTATCAGTTAAAACTCCCACATTCAGTTTCCATCTGTTTTTTTGGACATATATTTTTTGTTCCTTGGAAACTAATCTGCAAAAAACAGTGGTCAGAAAATTCCACTGGTGTTATGGAATATTTGGAAATGGGTAACATTTTTGATATGAAAATATAATCAATTGTGGTAAAATACTTACCCCTGTTATAGGTATGCTGTGATCCTTGTGTAGGATTAATTTTGCACACCCTCAGATCTGTTGTTGCTCTATATTTCCTGAGTGCTGTAGAATCACAGTATGTTTTCTTTTCTTTACCTCTAGAAAGATCTGGAAGTTCACAGTTTAAATCACCCCCAAAGATTATATATTTCAAAGTGACAAGATATGGCTGTACAGTATGCAACAGAGTCACTCTACCCGCCTTTGATTTGGGCCCATACGCATTTATAAACCTATACTCAATATGTCCCAAGTAATCATCTATAACTAATAACCATCCTGGGATAAGATCGATTAGTTTGGTCACTGAAAATGAAAATGATGAAAACAGTATACCAAGGCTGTCTGACTTAGTTAGCCCAAAGGACTGAAAAGATGGACTGTCGGTCCATTCATTCTAGTAAAGCCTGACTTGCTCTATGATATACATCCAGGTTTCCTGAACAAAACAAACAGCTAACTGATCCTGTTTAATGAATTGAAAGATTGTAAGTCTTTTATTGGGGTTCATCAAACTGTGAATATTCACAGATCCTACCTTAATATCCTGCATTTATTAAGAATTTGTTTGAGTTTAGATTATCTTCCTCCTTTTCTTTTTTTTTTTTTTCTTAGTTTTGTAATTTTCTGATGTGTCTATTTTAACAGGATCCCCTGTATTAGGATGTTGGGTGTCTGGCTCTTCATGTTCATTTTCCATGTCTTCCCCATGGGCAAGAACTGAAAAGGAATTCTTAGTTTCAATTTGCCCTTTGGTTTTAGGAGGTTTGTCACATTTGGGGTTTTTTGTACTCCTAGGGGTTTGTAGAGGAACATCAAATACTTGGTTTCTCTTGTCTATTTTCCCTTTCCCATTCTGTTCAGTGTAATATAATGGCTGTAAGGTACCCAGTATGGGAACATTTTGCTTACAGTTTAAAGGTGAGGCTCCCTCTTGTTTAACCTCATCTGTCTGAGGTGGGGAGAAGGGGTTCAAAGGGTGTTTCCTTGGTTTCTGGTGGGGCCATAGCCGCATCCTGAGCCTGCTGAATTAAAAGTTCTGGGCTTATCACTAGGGCCTTATTTTTTGCTGCCCATGAAAATTATCCATAAACATAACCATACTCTTCACAAAGCTCACATTTTGTATGATTTGCACACTGTCAAGTTATGTGCCTTGTTTCCCCACAATTGTCACATCTCAGTACATCACATATGCTGGACAAGTGCGTTCTTGAGCCACGTTTGTAGCATGCTCTAGGCTGGCCAGCATAGAAACACACCCCCCTATCCTTCCGCAACATAAAAGAGTTAGGGATATGTTCTATACCACCATCTGTTTGTCTTAGTTTCATTTTGTATTTCCATCCCCCTGTTCAAAAACATTCACTGTCTAATATCGCTTCTGGTTCACTTAGGATGTTACATTTCTGACCCAGCCAATAGGTTATATCTTCCACATGGACCCCATCATTTCTGAACATCACTGTAACATATTTAATTAGTGGTTTTGTTAATGGAATCACTAAGAAAAGGGTCCATGTGGGGGAAAACTTAACCTGATTATACCTTTCCCAAAATAGGTCAAGGGCATATGGAGAGTGAAAACTAATGTCATAGTTATCCTCTCCCGAGATATTGATATAGAGGATAATGGCTGGAGATTGGGTGATAACCACACTGTAATCACCTCGAGTGGTTGCTAGGGCAACATGGTAAACCTCGAGAGTGCAGCTTGAGGTTTACAGTAGGCCTAAGCAACCACGCAGAGGTGATTTCCCAGCGCGTTGTCTCAACCCCAGCCATCACCTTTGTTAGTGTATGGTCAAAAAAACACTCTTTGCATTTTATGTGTGAGAATTATGGAACTCTGGTGCATTCTTTTTTCTTATGCCACTGTTTGGAAGTTCTGAAGTGTGGTTAACAACTTTTAAAATTCTAAACAGTGCATAATAAAGCTGCATAACTGCTGATTATAGTGGTTAATAGGCACTTACCATACATTATAAGAGCATACACCTCTCTAGGAGTACATTTTAGAGTCTTTGAAAAGCAATTTGCCTACATAATGTTTGTCCAGGCATTTGTCCAAACCACCTTTATACCTAATTCACACCACATAGTGATGTGGTGCTGCTTCTTTTTCGATTTATGAAAAAGTTCAGATAATAATGGTTTCTGAGGAAGCAAGGTTCCATAGACTGGCTGTTCTGTTAAATCTATGTTCATAGAGCCTTCCATGGGGTTCTTCAAAGAACCAGTCTTAGTTTCCTTGCCAGGTACTTTCTGTGTTTCCTGCATGGGAGAGATCATTTCTGTTTGCACTAATATCCCAGTTTGCTCTCGAGAGGTATCATTAGCACTATTTATTTTGCCATTTATCCCAGATACATTAGGTTTTCCTACAGGTTGCCAGTTTGGTATGTTTTGTGACATGGGAGTTAATTTGTCCCATGCAGGATCGGGTACCCAAACACCTGATGTGTCCTGTTTCCACCCCGCCGATTGTAAGGCCAACCTGGGGTCCAGGCAGTCTCTGTTTGTGTCTGTGGGAATGAAAAGGCTGCTTTTATAGCTGCCACTGTCACTGTAACATTTCCCGAGGTTCAACTTGAGTTCTGATTGGTAACAGTTAATGCAGAGTCAATACTCTCAATGTTCCTTTTTGCTAATGTAACTGCATTCCTTTTTTCTTTAGACATGTCTTTTCTTTGAGATTTTGGGTCATTTTTAGCTACAATAGAAATATTGTTACCCCTTCCTGAAATTGGGAGTTAGTTTGATAAGTGACAGCATCAGCTGTTACATTGGGATGAACTCCTTGCCCATTCATAGTGTTTGCACTTTCAGTTTTTGAGTCTACTTACTCTTCATGCTCCACAGTACAGTCATTTTGATGCACAGCCAGGCTTTCACCACGCTTTTCTCCTTCTAGCTTTCGGCACAGATTACCTTCACAATTGGGAGTGCCAGCCACATTATCAGTTACAACAGGAGAAACAATTACCTTTGTTACAGGTGCTTTCTCTGTCATAGCAGTGGACTAAACAGAGACTGCTGTGTCATGTACATCTGGGTGTTGGCTGTCACACTGTGTTGCTGCCTTGTCAGTGATTTCACTTTCAGCTAACTGCAACATCTGCTCCTTAAAGAGCTCCCTCTTCTGTAAAAAGCGCTTCTCTTCTGCCATCATACGTTCCATTAATTCAGCTTTAGACATGGTTTCTGTACCATTTTGTGGACTCTGTCCCTCGCAGTTCTGGGTAGTCATCTGATTGCCATCTGAGCTGGATAAATCCTCCGTGGAAAGAACAATCTCATCATCCAAGAAGTCCAGATTTACTGCAAAAACATCATTCTCAGCCATGACCTCTTGTTGTAGGAGGATAGGGGACAAGGTCAGCTCCCCAACCTCAGAGACATCCATGTTTTCCTCCTGTAAAGGTAGAGTGGCCATCTTGGAAGACGGCCAGCAATTCCCCCAGAGGCGAGTAGGGGAATTTCACTGGTGTCCTGGGCAAATTTCCTCCCATTCATTAAAAATATCACCAAAAGCTTAATCTGGTTCAAGGTCAGTTGGCATTCATCTGTATCCCCCTCCCCCGGGTCGTGCCTGAAAATAAGCAAGAATTTGTCTAGTGCACTTACCCGGTCAACAAGAACTAAAGAAATAAAAATAAATAAATAAACCACAGTCATGTGATCAAATTCCACCAATCACACTGAAATATTTCCCAAACCATTTTATAAAATTGTTTTAAAATGTGTATAAACAAACAAATTGCATATGAAAGGGTCTAAATATCTGGAACTTAGTATCTGAATACGGGGTATTTTGATACTGAATGGGATGCAAAAAAAGTTTCAGCCACTTGTAAATCCCAGCAATATCAGTTTAAATGCATGAAATGTGCAGTTTCCTTAGTTAAGTTTCCACTGGTATAATAGTTACTTAACAATGTTAAAGTATCCATACAGAGAGAACAGTATGGGTGATTTCACCTAGGGTCTCTTTTAACTTGTTCAGATGGTAGGTCTCAATTTATTTTTTACTTTATAAGTTTGTTTAAATACATTACAGGAATGGCTATATATATTCATTACACCAGCTTTCTAGAATAGCACTCCCTCTCACTAATAGTTTCCTACAATTTAAAACGGTCAGCTACAGTATCCCTTTGTTCTTATCCTTCATGGTGCAGCACGTTAGTTAGGGCAGACATTAACTCACAAAAATATTCAGCAGCTTCACAAATCTCATTCCCTTAACTCAGTTGCTTTAGGCTTGCTAGAAATGATAGATACTTAGCATGAGATCAGCCAATCAAGATTCTCCACACTGACACAGGGGTTGGAGACTGGTGTCCTAGGGGAGGAGGGTACAACTCTAGGGCTGGGGACCTAGTGTCCAAATCATAGGTGAAACTGGGTTTTAAGTCAGTGGAGTTTAGAATCTGGTGGGAGCACAAACAATTGTTTTAAAGAAAGTAAAATGACATGAGGGCTGGCACCCCATGTTGAGGGGCTCCAGCACTGGGACCGAACACCCATTGTCAGAACTGGGGGTCAGGGTTAATAAGCTGGGGAAGGGGGTCACATACTAAGTAACCACAGGAAAATGCATATTTAAAAAAAGCAACAGAAACCTGACACCAGTATTGGTCACCTACTGTTGGAGAAGGTAGAGGGGAGCTGACACCAGGATTGGGAAACCCAGTGTCAAAAAATAAAACAGGGAGGGTTCTGAGTGTGGAAAAACACATGAACCTTTTTTTTCATTGATGACTGACTTCCTGCTAAGTCAATCATGAATGAAAAAGGAGCTCATGTTTTTTATATATTTGTTCTTGTTTTTAGTTTGTGTATGTACCCACTCTCTAATTGAAAAATGCTAAAAACATTTTAATTTTAAACTATTTCATCACAAATCCCATGAAAGGCCCTGTTGTGGCCCAACTTCTAATGAACCTGAAAGTTTCAGATATTAAATTGGTCTACTTTTATTTTTTTTATTCTGTTTTATGCCTGGACCTGGAAGGCGGGCTGCAATGCCCCCCACAGGGGTCTTGTATCCGTTTCTGAGCCGCAATCTCATCACTGTGATCGCTGCTGGGGCTTCATGGTGCCTGCCAGCTCCATTTTTTCTGGGTTTCTCCCCCCCCTCCCATGCCATAACCATATGTATGCGTGTGGAGGAATGTGCATGTCGTGGTTCCACAGTGTCATCTCTATTTGTGCTGCCTGCTTGCCTACACTACCCTCAGGACTCCACCTTGGAGCAGTTGAACTGTGGGGGTGATAAAGTCCCTCCCAGGGAAAGGAGAGCTGCCTTTTGGGTGCTCAGTCCAACTCCTTCCCCCCCCCCCAGCCAACCCCTGATTACCCTGGCTCATTCCCAAACCCAGGTTGCCGGCATGGCATGAGGTGTGGTGTTCAGTGCCTCAACCCTCAGTGCCACAAGGCCAGCCTGGTCTACTATTTCTTTGTGCACAAAAAAAATCTTAGCATTGGATACTGGTATGTAATTTTGGTGTCTTATAGTGTGGAAACTACTGAGCCTATTTGTTTGAAGATAAGCATTCAGTTAGCTCCTAGGATTGCTAGGGTGCCTGCTAATGCTTAAAAGCCTAGATTTTAGTATGGCTGGGATATAAGGGGCAGGATTTTCAGCCTGTCCCAAGACTAAGTCCTGCTCCACAACAGCCACTATGGACCAAAATCTCCACAACTGTAGTTTCCTATTCTCAGTGCTGGCGCAGCTACAGGGGATGTTATGCCAGGTCCCACCAGGCATAACATTTCTCTGTAGCTGTGTCGAAAAAATTGGTTGCAAGCTGCCACACAGTGGGGATCCAGTTGTAAACTGGCTTCCCCTTAAAAAATACCATGGCTGCAGGAAAAACTGCAGCTCCACAAGTGGAGACCTATTTGCACCAGATTTTCCCCACAGCTGCAGGACTGACAGGGGCTTCGAAAATCTAGCCCAAGGTGTCAGAGTCAAGCGTTTTAACACAAACAATCTCATCCTGACTAACAGTGGTGCTGCTGTGCCATTACAGCACTCCCTCTTTTATCCACCAACCTCCATACATCCTGAATTTATCAGATAAAAGAAGGTGGCAAGTAACACAGGGTGGTGGTTAAAGGGGGAGATAACATTTCTGGAAAACAGGACGAGCTCACACTGGCATTAAGTGAGGGTGGCGGATAAAGTGGGCAGATAAAGGAGGGAGCACTGTATAATATATGGTAAGAAAGCAAGTTGCTGTGTATCAAATAAAAACTACTGTAGAATTATTATTGGTTGTTGAAATTTGTTTTTCGCTATATTTGCAGGGTAGTGCTGACCCACAAAAATGAAACTACAGAAAAAATTGTTTATCATTTCCATAATGGCCACATGGTGGAGACAGAGTGCAAGCAAAGGCTACAAATTACAGGCTGGAAACAAGCATTTGTCAATGCCAAATTTTTGCTTGCTTGTATTAGCATTGGAAATGCAGGAGTTAGACAGATGCAGAGTAGGAATGGCAGTGAAGTGTTGAACTTCACACCAACCCCACCTCCAACTTGTAGAGATGGACAGGCACTGGGGTATGCATTTGGGTTGTCGCCCATAACATTCATGCCATTTCACCTCACCCTATCCTGTAGATACCGATAAGTGTTGAGGTGTGCCTTGGGGTGTTCATCTTTACAGTCACCCCACACCATAAGGACATATGCTGAAATGGGTGCAATGTAGGAGAATGGGGTGAACTCTGGGGCTGAAGAGTCCAAGGCACACCTCGATACCTGTCACTGGCTGCAGGGTGGAGGGGTGGGGGTGCAACTGCATAAGCATTACAGTTAGTAATCTAAAGGCAACACCCCTGATGCCTGTCAGTCTGTACAGGGTGGGACATTATGGTTAAAAACCCTGACGCCCCGGGCATTTGTTGGTATTTGCACTACAAATTTTCAACATGGCCATTTTGTGACCCCCACCTCATGAAAGCATTTGATACCTCTTCTCATGAACAGTGGCACTGTGACTTTTGTCAATGTGTCCTGAACTTTGAGTTCCCACAGCGACCGTGCCATTGTGTACCAGATGTACAAAAACACAGTTCGGGCAGGATGTGAAGAATGACAGCTGCACCATTCATAGGGAGGTGTGAAGAGATGGCAATGTTGAAAATCTGTAGTGAAAATATTAAAAATGCTCTAACTTCCAAGCATACGTGGAAACTGCGCAACGTATGCACGTAACGTAGTCATTTAGTGGAATTATTTCACCAAATTTTCAACATAGGCATTTTGTGACCTCTGCTCATGAACACTGTCACTATGATTTTCTTAATCTGTACCAAACATTGATTAGCCACAGCAGCTGCGCTATTGTGTGTCAGATGTGTAAACGCACATTTCAGGCAGGATGTGCAAAATGACAGCTGTACTGTTCAAATAGAGGTCTGAAAAAATGGCAGTGTTGAAAATCTGGAGTGAAAGTACTACAGATTTTTGAAGTTTCAAGGGTGCGTGGAAACTGCACAATGCACTCTTGTAACAGTTATTTTATGGACATTTGTCACCAAATTTTCAACATAGGCATTTTAGGACCTCTGCTCATGAACAGAGTTACATATTTTACATATGAACATAATATCTGGACCATAAGAATATATGAATCTGCCAGAAGAATAGACCAATTGGTCTATCTAAGTCTGCCTGAGTGTGCAGCTAGCACCCTAGATTGCAGCTGCCCCAGCCGCCTCCCCCTCAGTTCCTCCCGCTTGTCCCAGCCCCTGCCCCCTGAATCTTCCTTTTCCTTTATCCCACTCTTTCTTAAAGCTATTGACTGTCCTACATGTTACCACTCCCTCTGGCAGCACATTCCAACTAGACACCAATGAACTAGACCTCTCAATGAAGTAGTGCCTCCTCATTTCCCTCTTGAAACATTCCCCTTCCAACCTTAGTCCGTGCCCCCTCATCTCTCTTCCACTCCTTAGTTTAAACACCCCCTCAGTGCTAGGTTTATTTACCCCCAGAGGTATTTAAATGCTTCAATCATAACCCCCCATCCCTCCTCTCCTCCAGTGTGTACACGTTCAGTACCTTCAACCTAACTTCATATTCCTTTCCTTCCATCACCTTTAACATCTGTGTTGCCCTCCTCTGCACCCCCTACAGTAACTTTATATCTCTCCTCAGGTATGGCCTCCAGTATTGCACACAGTACTCCAGGTGCGGTCTGATCAATGATCTGTAGAGAGATAGGATCACATCCTTGTGTCTGGATGAGAACCCCCTTGCAATGCACCCCAACATCCTGTTTGCCTTCACTGATGCTCTTCTGCACTGGGCAGAGTTGTTCATGCTCCCAGTTATCAACACCCCTAGGTCCTTCTCTTCCTCTGTGATCCCCAACCTCACCCCCCCAACCAATAATCCCTCTTCTGATTCTTAGCCCCGAAGTGCATCACCTTACACTTCTTTATGTTGAATCCTAGCTGCCACTCCACCGACCATGTCTCTAGTTTGGTTAGGTCCCCCTGCAGTTTTTACCATCCATCCTCTTTGTCCACCACTGCCCCCAATTTGGTATCATCTGTAAACAGACTAGTGCTGCTCCTTGCTCCATGTGCTATTTCAGAGATTAAGAGCCCAAATAGCACCGGGCCCAGCACTGACCCCTGTGGTACCCTATTTGTCACTGCTCTAGGTGCCAAGAGCTCCCCCCAACCCTGTAACCAGTTCTCTATCCATTTAGTCAGCTTTTTCCCCACCCCCACTGCCATCAGCTTCTCCCTCAGTCTCCTATGAGGCACTGTATCAAAGGCCTTACTGAAGTCCAACTACAGGACATGTACCTCTTGGCCCCTATCCAACTCCCTTGTCACCCAGTCATAATACTCTATTAGATTGGTTTGACAAGACCTCCCTAAGATGAACCCGTGTTGCCGGCCATCTTGGAGGCCATTACACTCTAGGAATGCCCCCAGCCTCTGCTTCAGTATTACCTTCATAAGCTTACCCACTATGGATGTGAGACTGACCGTCTGATAATTTCCTGGCTCCTGCCTAGGCCCACTCTTGTCTATGAGCACCACATGGGCCACCCTCCAGTCCAGGGTCACACACCCAATTTCCAGGGAGGTGTTGAACAGATCTGCCAGTGGCTCAGCCAACAGCTCTGCCATCTCCCTCAGCACCCTGGGGTGGATGCCATCGGGACTTGGTGCCTTCTCCACCCTTACTGCCCTCAGCCCCTCTAGCACCCTACTCCCTGTGATCACTTTGTCCGTCACCCCCCTTTCCCCACCACCCCAGCCCATGCTGGTAGTGGACCATCCCTCTCCTTATTGAAAACGGAGCAGAAATATTAATTTAAAATTTCCATTTGCTCCTCCCTCTTTTCCACTCAATCCGCTCCCCGCTTTATCCTCACAATATGTTCCTTGCACTTCCTCTTTTCCCTGACATACCTAAAAAAGTCCTTTTCCCCTCCCTTTATGCCCTGTGGTAACCTTAATTCCCTGGAGGCCTTAGCTTTTTCCACTCTCCTGGCCGCCTCCCTTGACCAACTCCTGAAAGCCTCCTTATCATCTCCCTTCCCTGCTCTCCTGTACTTCTGGAATGCAGCCCTCTTTGCCCTCACCCCTTGCAGCACTTCCTTGTTCAGCCAGCATGGTTTCTTGACTCTGCTCTTCTTACTCCTGGCCCTGGTGCAGGCTACTGTGGCCTCTGTTAGCCCAGTCTTTATAACTCCCCACTTTTGTTCTGCATCCATCCCCAGCCTTATATCTTGGAGTCTCCCTCGCAGTATTGCTCCTATCCTCCCAAAGTCCACCCTACTACAGTTCACCACCTTAGTGCCTGTGTCTCCTGTCTCCCTGCCCAGCATGAGAATGAACCACTCTGTTTGGTAGTAGCTACCCACTAGTGGGTCCTCCACCCTTACCTCCCTCACTACCTCCTCATTTGCCAGTAGTAGGTCCAGAGTGCTACCAAGCCTTGTAGGCAGACTTACCAACTGTGTCAGAAGGCCATCCTGGAATGCATCAAGGAGCACCTGCTCCCTGGTACTGCTAGTGGCCGGGGTGCTCCAGTCAACCCCTGGTAGGTTAAAATCCCCCACTACCACCACACTCCCCCTTCTACACACCCTACTTATCTGCTCTGCCAACTTCCCATCCAGTTCCCTGGACTGGGCAGCTGGTCTGTACACCACTCCCAGCCTTAGCTTTCTGCCCTTGGAGTCTAGCAGCTGCACCCAAAGTGCCTCAGTCGTCTACTCTTCTCCCTTGTCCCTTATGCATTTGATCCCTTCCCTCACATAGACTGCAGCCCCCCCCCCCCGTCCAACCCCCGGTCCCTGCTGTATATCCTGTATCCTGGGATTGCCAAGTTAAAATCATGGTACTCTGTGGCCCGTCTCTGTCACTTCAGCAGTGTCCACCTTCTCCTCTGAAAGGAGCACCTGAAGCTTTGCAATTTTGTTCCCCAGGCTTCTTGCGTTGAGAGAGACCACCTTCCACTCATACCCCTCCTTCTTCTCACTCTTCTCCTTGGCCTGTGTCCCTCCTCCCAGTATTCCACACCCTTTCTCCTCGTTATTCTTACTGGGTAGTGGTGCCTTCTGTATTACACTCAGAGCACTCTACCCGCCCCCTCCCAGGGTTACTACACCTCCGCCTTTACCTATATCTAGGTAGGTGAGCTCATTAGACTCCCCAGTCCGGACCTTTTTACCAACCTCAGTCTTTGGCCCCCCTCCACTAGTTTAAATCCACCTTAGTAGAGATATACCCCTCTAATCCCACCTTTAATACTCCCCTCCTGGGTCAAGTGTAGCCTGTCCCCCATGTACAAGTCACTATTCCCCCAGACCCTACCCCAGTTAATCAGTAACCCATCATTTTTGGTGTGGCACCAATCCCTCAGCCACTCGTTGAACTCCTCGATCCAAACCTTTCCTCGTCATGCTTGCACATGGTACCGGGAGTACCTCCAAGAATGCCACCGACTCCCCCACCCCCTCACACTGCCTGCCCAACTCCTTGAACCTCCCTCTCACTACTTCCACAGTCTCCCCCGACAAGTCGTTTGTACCCACATGCAACAGTAAATAAAGTTTCTTCCTCCCCTCGCTTCACATTTGAGTAGTGCCTGCCCTGCCCCTCCTGCAGTCAACCTGGGGATAGCTTCAACCCAAATACGGCTGTGCCTTCCCCTCTTCCACCTCATCTCACCCCTTTCGGTATAGAATCTGCCAGGATGAGTACCCCCCATCCCTCACCCTCTTTCCCTTCTAATGCCCCTTTAACCACCCCAGTATTCATTTTTCCCTGCCGCTTACTCCTGCCAGCTGCACCCTCTGTGACTTCTGAATCTGCACCCCCTACTTCTACCTCACCCCTTTTCTCTGCCTTATTCCCCCCATCCCCCTTGAACCCCTTCCCAGCCTGACTACTTCCTACTGGGCTACCCATGTCGACCTCCCTTCCTCCCCTGCTGATTTCCAACCCCTCTCCTATTCCCACTGTTGTCGATTTAGAGCCCCCATTCCCTTCTACCCCAATAGAGATGCCCCTCCCATCCTTCCCCCTTCCCATAGCCCTCTTTCAGTCACCACCACCTCCTCCTTCCTTACTAGCCCCCTTCTACCCTTTCATCCTCGCTATCTCTTCCCCCACCTGTTGTCATCCCTCTCATGCCCCGCTTGTCCTCCCCCCTTCAGTATGTCCCTGCTCCCCTATCTCTCCCATAGCAGAGGCTCAAATCTATTACTAGTTGATACCCTCCTACATCTCTTCCCCATCGGTTTCCCCCCTCCTACTTTTTCCCCTCCATGACTCCCCTGCTCCCACCACTAGTCCCTCCCTCCCTACAGCCATCTGCTCTCTCCACTGGTACTCCTTGTGGTCTCTTCGTCCTCGATCAGCAGGCTCCCCTCATCACCTTGGGCACCCCTTCCCTTCTCCTCTCTTTCCTGCTAGTGCCTCTGATACTGGGGTCAGTTTCAGTCCCTAGTTGTTCTTCGTCCCCCTTGCCATCCCCTCCCCAGGATGCCTGCCATACCCATCTGCCCTGCCACTTAGACTCCTCCCTAACCTCCCCAGTTCCTCCCTCAAACTAGCCAGTTGTCTACAGATCATACACCCCCCCCCCATCCTCGAAGCCCAGTCCAGGATCATGGCAGACCCACATCCTGCACCCCACCACCCTTCCAAAGATGCCCACCCTATTGACATGTGGCACCTGCCCCATTTTGGCCCCATCTTATGTTACGGGCTCTTAATCCCGGTTTCTGTACCCTACTACAACTGTTAGGCCTCTATTTACTCAAGTTCCTGTTCCCCCCTCACTAGTCCCCCTACTGCCCCCTTGCTGACCGGGATAATTCAGTCTCAAATCTCATCCATTAGATACTGTATTACTGTAGCAATCCTAAAGCCTCCTTGTCTGTTTTTCACCCCTCAGCTACCATACTTTTTGTTCTCAGCCCTCATATAGTTTCACTTAGCCCAGTTATAAATCATATTGCACCCCAAGTATTACTCAGCTCAGTTAGAGAAATAAACAGAACAAATAAATCTGTATTATTACAGCAATCCTAGCAGTATAGCTCAGTACTTAGCTCAGATAGAAAAATAAACAGAACAACTAAATCTGTATTATTACAGCAATCCTAAAAGTATCCAGTCATGGCTTTGTCTCCACCCCAGAGACCCTGCTGTCATATAGGACCACACAGGACCCTGAGCAGGAGGGTGGGCAACTCTAAAGTCCCAACAGAGTGCCATTGAGCTCGCTCACTCTCCCTTTCTCTCGCTCGCTCTTTCTGTTTCTCCCAGCGCTGCAGGCTGCCCTTTTGTACTGGGCTCCTGCCTGTGTTGGTGCCTTTTTCTGCCCACAAAAAAATCCACAGCAGTCCCAACAGAGCTCCGTTGAGCTCGCTCACTCCCCCTCTCTCATTCGCTTGTTCTGTTTCTCCCAGCACTGCAGGCTGCCCTTTTGTACTGGGCTCCTGCCTGTGTTGGCACCTTTTTTTCCTGCCCACAAAGAAATCCTCAGCAGTCCTGACAGAGCTCCGTTGAGCTCACTCATTCCCTCTCTCTCACTCGCTCATTCTGTTTTTCCCAGCACTGCAGGCTGCCCTTTTGTACTACATAGAAACATAGAATTTGACGGCAGATAAGGACCACTTGGCCCACCTAGTCTGCCCATTTCCCTAACTAATGGATTAGCTGCAGATCCTAGTTAACCAACAGCCTACTTCCTCCTACCCCCCACTAGAACTGCCTTATGTCTATCCCATGCATTCTTGAATTCCCTCACTGTTTTTGACTCTATGACCTCCTCAGGAAGGCAATTCCATGCATCTGCAACCCTCTCTATGAAGAAATACTTCCTCATATTACCTCTGAGCAGTCTCCCCTCTATCTTCAAATTGTGCCCCCTTGTTCTTGCACATCTCTTTTTTTGAAATATGCTATCCTCTTGGACTTTGTTGAGTCCCTTGAAGTATTTGAAAGTTTCTATCATGTCCTCCCTCTCCCTCCTTTCCTAGAGGCTCTACGTCTTAAGCTCCTTTAGTCTTTCTTCATATGCCTTCTGGTGCAGACCCTGCACCACTTTGGTAGCCCTCCTCTGGACACCCTCCACCCTGTCTATGTCTTTGTGGAGATGGGGTCTCCAGAACTGTACACAGTACTCCAGATGTGGTCTTACCAACTGTCTGTACAGAGGGCCAACAACTTTCTGTTTTCTACTGGTGATGCCTCTCCCTATGCATCCCAGTATCCCCCCAGCCCTCCTTACTGCCTTCTCACATTGCTGGCCCACCTTTAGGTCATCTAATATGACTACCCCCAGGTCCTTTTCCATTTTTGTTGTTATTAGTATCTCCCCCCCATTGTGTACTCTTGCCCTGGGTTTTTGTTTCCCAGGTGCATTACTTTGCACTTCTTTGCATTGGATCTAAGCTGCCATACATGTGACCATTCATCCAACCTTGCCAAGTCCCTTTTCATCCTTACCACCCCACCTTGTGTATCAACCCTGTTGCAGATATTTGTGTCATCTGCAAAGAAACATACCTTCCCTTCCAGTCCCTCCACAATGTCACTTATAAAGGCATTAAAAAGGACCGGCCCCAGTACTGAACCCTGTGGTACCCCACTAGTAACCCTCCTTTCTTCACTGGGTACTCCATTTACTATTAGCTGCTGTGTCCTGTTATCCAGCCAGTGTTTTACCCAGGCTACCACCCTGGGACCCACTCCCAGGCTGGCTAATTTGTTCATTAATCTTTTGTGCGGGACTGTGTCAAATGCCTTGCTAAAGTCTAGGTAGGCCATGTCCACAGACCCTCCCTAGTCTACTACTTTGGTAACCCAGTCAAAGAAATCAATTAGATTTGTTTGATATGACCTTCCCGCTGTGAATCTATGTTGCCTTGGGTCCTGTGCCCCACTGGCCTCTACGTACTCAACAATTCTTTCCTCCAGAAGTGATTCCATCATTTTCCCTACCACTGAGGTCAAACTGACAGGTCTGTAGTTTCCTGCCTCTATCTTGCTCCCACTTTTGTGAGGGGGAATCACATCCACCCTTCTCCAGTCCTCAGGTACCACACCATCCTCCTACGATTTATTAAAAAGGGTAGTCAGTGGTGTTACTAGTTCTTCCCTTACTTCTTTTAGAATTCTGGGGTGAATCTCATCAGGCCCTATTGCTTTATCCACCTTCAGTTTTAAGAGTTCTTTCAGAACCCTTTCTTCTGTGAAAGGACTAATATCAACCCCCCCTATCCAGAGTGCATTTATTCACTGGATTAGGTCTCTCCCCCTGCTTTTCCATTGTGAATACTGAGCAGAAATATTCATTCAGTATCCCTGCTTTTTCACTGTCGTTCTCTGCCCAACCACCTTCCTCTTTATTCAGCCTCAGTATCCCTGTGTTCATCTTTCTTGGCTCCCTAATGTACCTATAAAAGGTTTTATCCCCCTTCTTAACCGAGTTGGCTATCTTTTCCTCAGTTTGTGCCTTTGCTATTCTGACTGCCTTCCCCACTTCCTTCTGCTTTAACTGGTACAGTTCTCTGTCCTGCTCCTTCTGTGTTTCCTTATACTTCCTGAATGCTATCTTTTTCTCCCTTACTTTCCCGCCACTTCTTTTGAGAACCATAGTGTTTTTTTCTTTCATTTTGATTTGTTTATTTGCTTCACACAAAGGCTTGTTGCCTCTGGGATGGCAGTTTTGATGTTTCCCCATTGTTGCTCCACCCCACCTTCTTGCCTGTTTGCTAGTGCTTTTCTGAGGCACTCTCCCATTTTGACAAAAATCAGCCCTCCTGAAGTCTAGGACCTTCACTTTTATGTGGCTTGACTCTACAGCTAAGTTTATCGTGAACCACACTGTTTGGTGGTCGCTTGTTCCCAGATGGCTACCCACTTCAAGATCAGAGATCCTCTCTCCTTCCCCACTCGAGAGTACCAAGTATAAGATTGTTCCCTCCCGAGTACCAAAACAAGCTGTCTGAGGCCTGCCCCCTGTAGGGCATTCAGAACGGCCCTGCTCTTGGATGTGGCTACAGCAAAGGTGCTCCAGTTAACATCTGGCATATTCAGGTCCCCCATCAGCAATATCTCATCTTTCTCTGTCATCCCAAGGATGCCGTCTATCATTTCTTTGTCCATGTTCTCCCCCTGTGACGGGGGTCTGTATACAACCCCCATGCCAATTGTGATGCTATTTCCAGTCTCATGGGTGACCCACAGTGCCTTCTTTCCTCCCTGTTTACCCTTTAGTTCTGTTGCTTTGATCCCTTCCCTTACATAGAGAGCTACTTCTCCTCCTCTTGTTCCTTCCCTGTCGCTCCTGTAGATTGTGTACCCTGGTATGTTGACATCCCAGTCACGGTTCTCTGTGTACCATGTTTCTGTGACTACCCGATATCCAGGCATCCCTCTTCCATTAAGGCCACCATTTCAGGGAGCTTTTTACCTAGACTATGGGCAATTGGTACTCATTATCCTCCATTTTTTCTGACTTTATTTCTTTTGGCCCCATCCCTGTCCTTACTGCCTTTGTCTTTTTCTCCATTTAACCCTGCCCTTATCCCTATCGACTGCTCTATCTTGGTGTTTACCTCACTAACTACCCTGACTTTTGGGTGGGGGGCTAGGGTTTCCATTCTCCTTTTCAGTGCCCCCCCCCCCCCGGCTAGTTTAAATGCTTGCCAATGAAGCATTTAAACCTATCCCTAGGATCCTGGTTCCCTCCAGGATAGATGCGAGACCATCATGCTTGTATAGGCCTGCATCTCTCCAGGTGGACCCCAGTCCCCAATGAAGCCAAATCCCTGAGCTCTGCACCAGTTTTTCAACCAGTCATTGAATCCCATGGTGCAGAGTACCCTAGCCTCAACCATGCCATAGACAGGTAGCACTTCAAGAAAGTTACCGTGTGTGCTACTTGTCTAAGGCCCTTCCCCAACTCCACAAAGTCCTGTTGCACTGCTCTGATCCCATTCTCAGCCAGGTCATTCATCCCTAGGTGGATAATGACATCCAGCTCACTGTCCCTTGCAGCTGCTCCCATGATCCTGAGGATCTGTTTCCTGTCCCTCCAAGCCATGACGCTGGGCAGGCACCTTGCCTCCCTTTCCCTTCCTTCCCCCAGTTCTACCCCCCCCTAACAATCGAGTCCCCCACCAGGAGTTGTTTCCTTCCTCTGTGGGGTCCTGTGCCACCCTCTTGTGGGTCTCCACTGTGGAGGTTCCCAGCACCCTCCTTGGTCTCCATTGTGGGTGCCTCCATAGAGGAACCATGCACCACCAGTGTAGCGAATGAATTGTGGAGAGGCACAACTGGAGGGATGCACCTCTGTTCCACCACCCTCACCCTCCCTGAGCCCACTGTGGTCCAACCACTCCTCTTTCTTGGCAACCTCTGAGGTAGTGGCGGTGGCCTGGGTGGTCCCTAGGTGGGAGAGCAGGTTTCCTGAATCCCTACCAGGTCAGCATGGAGACGAGCAACCTCCTTCCTCAGACCAGAGAGGTGCCTGCAAATAGGGCAGCAGTGCAGTACTGGGCTGCTGCCCGCATTGGCGCCTTTTTCTGCCCACAAAGAAATCCACAGCAGTCCCGACAGAGCTCCATTGAGCTCACTCACTCCTCCTGTCTCACTCACTCATTCTGTTTCTCCTGGCATTGCAGGCTGCCCTTTTGTACTGGGCTCCTGCCTGCGTTGGTGCCTTTTTCTGCCCACAAAGAAATCCACAGCAGTCCTGACAGAGCTCCGTTGAGCTTGCTTACTCCCCCTCTCTCACTCGCTTATTCTGTTTCTCCTGGTACTGCAGGCTGCCCTTTTGTACTGGGTTCCTGTCTGCGTTGGCACCTTTTTCTGCCCACAAGAAAATCTGCAGCAGTCCCGACAGAGCTCCTTTAAGCTCTCCGACTCCCCCTCTCTCATTCGCTCATTCTGTTTCTTCTGGCGCTGTAGGCTGCCCTTTTGTACTTGGCTCCTGCCTGCATTGGTGCCTTTTTCTGCCCACAAAGAAATTTGCAGCAGTCCCAACAGAGCTCCGTTGAGCTTGCTCACTCCCCAATACAGATTTAGTTGTTCTGTTTATTTCTCTAACTGAGCTAAGTACTGAGCTATACAGTTATGATTGCTGTAATAATACATATTTATTTGTTCTGTTTATTTCTCTAACTAAGTTGAGTAATACTTGGAATGCAATAGGACTTCTAACTGAGCTAAGTGAAACTATATGAGAGCTGAGAACAAAAAGTATGGTAGCTGAGGGGTGAAAAATGTAGAAGATGGCTTTAAGATTGCTACAGTAATATAGTATCTAATGGATGAGATTTGAGACTGAATTACCCAGGTCTGCAAGGGGCCTGTAGGGGGACTAGTCTGTGGGGGGGGGACAGGAATTTGAGTAAATAGGGGCCTAACAGTTGTAGTGGGATACAGAGCCTGGGAGTAAGAGCCCGTATCATAAGATGGGGGCCAAAATGGGGCAGGTGCCACATGTCAATAGGGCGGGCATCTTTGGAAGGGTGGTGGGGTGTACAGGGTGTGGGTCTGCCATGATCCTGGACTGGGCTTGGAGGATGGGGGGAGGTGTATGGTCTGTAGATGACTGGCTGTTTGAGGGAGGAACTATGGAGGTTAGGGAGGAGTCTAAGTGGCAGGGCAGATGAGTATGGTAGGCATAGTGGCTGGGGGGAATAGGAGATGGCAAGGGGGAACAGAGGAAGAACAACTAGGGACTGAAACCAAGCCCAGTATCAGAGGCACTAGCAGAAAAGAGAGGACTAGGGAGAGGGTGCCTGTGGTGAGGGGGGCCTCCTATTGGGGGAGGAAGAGACCACAAGGAGTACCAGTGGAGAGAGCAGATGGCTGCGGGTAGGGAGGTAGCAGGGGAGGGACCAGGGGTGGCATGGAGGGGAACAAGTAGGAGGGAGGAAACAATAGGGGAAGAGATTTAGGAGGGGTATCAACTAGGAATAGATTTGAATCTCTGCTATGGTAGAGACACGGGGAAGCAGTAACATACTGAAGGGGAGAGGACAAGCGGGGCATGAGAGAGATGGCAACAGCTAGGGGAAGAGCTAGTGAGGATGAAAGTGTAGAAGAGGGGCCTTCTGTTGGGGGAGGAAGAGACCATGAGGAGTACCAAGGGAGAGAGAGTAGATGGCTGTGGGTAGGGAGGGACAAGGAATGGCACAGAGGGGACCAAGTAGGAGGAGGGAACCAATAGGGGGAAGAGATGTAGGGGTATCGACTAGGAATCGATTCAAGCCTCTGCTATGGGAGAGAGAGGGGGAGCAGGAATATATTGAAGGGGGAGGACAAGTGTGGCATAAAAGGGATGGTAACAGTTAGGGGAAAAGATAGCGAGGATGAAAGAGTAGAAGGGGGCTAGTAAGGAAGGAGGGGGTGGTGACTGGAGGAGTGAAGGCTACAGGAAGGGAGAAGGATGGGAGGGGCAGAAGAGAATAGGGGCTGTAAATCAGGAGTTCTCACACTGTGTCATAGTGAGCCTCCCCCAAGCCTTGGAAAAGATCTTGAGCCCCCCAATATAGAAATAATTTTGGGCACCCCCATAGTTAGAACAACTATCATACTTTGCACATTACAGGAAGAATACGATGAAGGGCATGTGAGTAATTGAATTTATTCTCACTTTACTGAACTTAATATTCTCCTCTCTATACCCCGGTCAGCCTACTCGCTCACACTTCTGAGTTTTGGCCCTATTTACCCCTTGTTGGAATATCTCCATGAGTCAGACTGTTTCCTTTGTCAGTTTTACCCTGCCCTTAAACACCTTCTCGGGGACCATTTTGCTCCCTCCTGGCCTTGCTCCTAGTATCTCTCTGCTTAGTCTTTGTATTTGTGCTTTTCTGCAGCCAGTATAATGGGTCAATTGCTATCTTGTTCCTATTCATTTATATTTATATTGCATTTTGTTTTGCACATTTTCCAAGAATTGTATTTCCTCCATTCAGCTTTCCCCCATGTCATACCAGGAAACAAGTGCTTGTTGAGTGTGTTTTCCTGGTAACCATTTTGAACATAAATTTGCATGTCATTATTCGCTTTCAGTTTTCTGCATCCTTTCACACAAAGCATCCAAAACTTGACGTTTAAATATAGTACATTTTAAGGCTTGCTTGAGCCTCCCCTGGAACAGGTTGGAGACTCCCCTGGGAGGCTGGCCTCACCATTTGAGAAACGCTGCTCTAAATCAACAACAGCAGGAATAGGAGAGGGGTTGGAAATCAGCGGAGGGGAGGTCGACATGGGAAGCCCAGCTGGAAATAGTTAGGGTGGGAAGGGGTTCAAGGGGGATGGGAGGAATAAGGCAGAGAAAGGGGTGAGACAGAAGTAGGGGGTACAGATACAGAAGTCACAGCAGGGTGCAGTTGTCAGGGGTAAGGGGCAGGGAAGATCAAATACTGGGGTAGTGCAAGGGGCATTAGAAGGGAAAGGGGCCAAGGGACAGGGGGGTACTCATCCTAGGGGATTGTATACTGAAAGGGGTGAGATGGGGCCATACCTCTCAACTGTCCCTGATTTGGCTTAAAAATTTTGCTCTGTCCCTCGTAAAATTTCTGTTTTTGTAACAGAACAGTGTGGATTAAAAGCGCAAAATAATGTCAAACATTAAAGTTACAGACTTGTTCTTCTACAGAAAATGCATCTCAACACAAATCCCTTTGTTCTATCAGCTTTCTGAGTGAATAGTAACAGTTTTTAAAACGTGTCCCTGATTTAGGGTCTTTCTCCCTGATTTTTTTAAGCCGTGTCCCTGATTCATGAGGCAAGAGGTTGAGAGGTATGGATGGGGCAGAAGGGGGAAATGCACAGCCGTATTTGGGTTGAAGCTATCCCCAGGTTGACTGCAGGAGGGGCAGGGCAGGCACTGCTCAAGTGTGCAGCAAGGGGAGGAAGAAACCTCATTTACTGTTACATGTGGTTACAAATGACTTGGCGGAGGAGACTGTGGAAGTAGTGAGGGGTTTGAGTAGTTGGGCAAACCGTGTGAGGGGTAAGAGTCAGTGGCATTCCGGGTTACTCCGTACCACGTGCAAGCATGTGGAGCAAGGGTAGGACTGAGTAGTTCAACAAGGGCCAGAGAGATTGGTGCCACACCAAAAATTACGGGTTAGTGGCTAACTGGGGTAGGGTCTGGGGAACTAGTGACTTGTATGTGGGAGACAGGGTACACTTGAGCAGGAAGGGGAGGGGAGTATTAAAGGCAGGATTAGAGGGGTATATCTCTACTAAGGTGGATTTAAACTAGTGGGGGGAGGTAGCCAAAAGACTGAGGTTGGTAGAAAGGTCTGGACAGGGGAGCCTAATGAGCTCTCCCCCCTAGATACAGGTAAAGGCGGAGGCGTAGTAACTCTGAGAGGGGGTTGGCAGAGTTGTCTGAGTGTTATACAGAAGGCACAGCCACACAGTAAGAATAAGGAGGAGAAAGGGTGTGGACTACCTGGAGGAGGGACACAGGCCAAGGAGAAGAGTGAGGGGAAGGAGGGGTACAGGTGGAAGGTGGTCTCTCTCAGCACAGGAAGCCTGGGGAACAAAACTGCAGAGCTTCAGACACTCCTTTCAGAGGGGAAGGTGGACATTGCAGCAGTGACAGAGACTTGGGCTACAGAGTACCATGACTGGGGCTTGGCAATCCCGGAATACAGGATATACAGGTGGGACTGGAGGGGGTTGGAAGGGGGAGGTGCACTCTATGTGAGGGAAGGGATTAAATGCATAAGGGATGTGGGAGAAGAGGAAAGGACAGAGGTGCTTTTGGTGTAGCTCCTGCACTCCAAGGGCAGAACGCTGAGGTTGGGAGTGGTGTACAGACCACCAGCCCAATCCAGGGAACTGGATGGGGAGTTAGCAGAGCAGATAAGGAGGGAGTGTAGAAGGTGGAGTGTGGTGATAGTGGGGGATTTTAACCTACCATGGGATTGACTGGAGCACCCCATCACTAGCAGTACCAGGTAGAAGGTGCTCCTTAATGCATACCAGGACGGCCTTCTCATGCAATTGGTAAGTGGGCCTACAAGGCTTGGTAGCACTCTAGACCTAGTACTGGTAAATGAGGAGGCGGTGAGGGAGATAAGGGTGGAGGACCCACTAGCAGGTAGCAACAACCAAACTGTGTGTCTCGCTCTCGTGCTGGGCAGGGAGACAGGAGGCACGGGCACTAAGGTGGTGGACTTTATTAGGGTAGACTTTAGGGGGATGGGAGCAATACTGCAAGGGAGACTCTGGGATATAAGGCCGGGGATGGATGCAGAACAAAAGTGGGGAGTCATAGACTGGGCTAACAGAGGCCTCAGTAGCCTGTACCAGAGCCAGGAGTAACAAGAGCAGAGCCAAGAAACCATGCTGGCTGAACAAGGAAGTGCTGCAAGGGGTGAGGGCAAAGACGGCTGCATACCGGAAGTACAGGAGAACAGGGAAGGGAGAGAAGAGGATAAGGAGGCTTTCAGGAGTTGGTCAAGGGAGGTTTCCAGGAGAGTGAAAAAAGCTAAGGCCTCCAGGCAATTAAGTTCTGCATAGGGCATAAAAGGAGGGGAAAAGGACTTTTTTAGGTATGTCAGGGAAAAGAGGACCTACAAGGAACATATTGTGAGAAAAAAGCGGGAAGGGGATTGGCTGGAAAAGGGGGAGGAGCAAGTGGAAATTCTAAATGAGTACTTCTGCTCCGTTTTCACTAAGGAGAGGGATGGCCCACTACCAGAAAGGGCTGGGCCAGTGGGGAAAGTGGGTGAGGAGGTGACAGCCAAAGTGATCACAGGATATAGGGTGCTAGAGGGTCTGAGGGCAGTAACGGAGGACAAGGCACCAAGTCCCGATGGCATCCACCGCAGGGTGCTGAGGGAGATGGCGGAGCTGTTGGCTGAGCCACTGGCAGATCTGTTCAACACCTCCCTGGAAACAGGGTGTATGCCCCAGGACTGGAGGGTGGCCCATGTGGTGCCCATACACAAGAGTGGGCCTAGGGAGAAGCCAGAAAATTATCTGCTGGTAAGTCTCACGTCCATAGTGTGTAAGCTTATGGAGCCGATACTGAAGGAGAGGCTGGTGGCATTCCTAGATAGTAATGGCCTCCAAGATGGGAGGCAACATGGGTTCATCTCGGGGAGATCTTGTCCAACCAACCTAACAGAGTACTGTGACTGGGTGACAAGGGAGTTAGACAGGGGCCATGCAGTACATGTCTTGTAGTTGGACTTCAGTAAGGCCTTTGATACAGTGCCTCATGGGAGATGGGGGGGGGAGTTGATGGCAGTGGGGATGGGGAAAAGCTGACTAAGTGGATAGAGGACTGGTTACAGGGAAGGGTGCAGAGGGTGGTGGGGGGGGGAGCTCTCGGCACCCAGAGCAGTGACAAGTGGGGTGCCGCAGGGATCAGTGCTGGGCCTGGTGTTATTTTGGCCTTTATCTCCAATATAGCACATGCAGTGGGAAGCAGGGTTACTCTGTTTGCACATTATACCAACTTGGGGGCGGTGGTGGATGAAGAGGACGGATGGGAAAACTGCAGGGGGACCTAACCAAACTAGAGACATGGTCGGTGGAGTGGCAGCTAGGATTCCATGCAAAGAAGTGTGAGGTGATGCACTTCAGGGCTAAGAACCAGAAGAGGGACTATTGGTTGGGGATCAGAGAGGAGGAGAAGGACCTAGGGGTCTTGGTAACTGGGAGCATGAACAACACAGCCCACTGCACGAGAGCAGCAGTAAAGGCAAACAGGATGCAGGGGATATCACAAAGGGGTTCTCATCCAGACACAGGGATGTGATCCTACCTCTCTACAGATCATTGGTCAGACAGCACCTAAAGTACTATGTGCAATACTTGAGCCCATACCTGAGGAGAGATATAAAGTTACTGGAGTGGATGCAAAGGAGGGCAACAAAAATGTTAAAGGGAATGGAAGGAAAGAAATATGAAGTTAGGCTGAAGGAGCTGAACATGTACACACTGGTGGAGAGGAGGGATAGGGGGGATATGATTGAAGCATTTAAATATCTGAGGTGGTAATTAAACCTAGCACCGAGGGGGTGTTTAAACTGAGGAGTGGAAGAGAGACGAACAAGCATGGACTAAGTTTGGAAAGGGGGACATTTCAAGAGGGAAATGAGGACGCACTACTTCTCTGAGAGGGTAGTGTCTAGTTGGAATGTGCTGCCGGAGGGTGTGGTAACATGTAGAACAGTCAATAGCTTTATGGAGGAGTGGGATGAAGCAAGAGCAAGAGTTGGGGGCAGGGGATGGGACAATTGGGGGAGGAACTGAGGGGGACGAGGCTGGGGCAGCTGCAATCTAGGGTGCTTACTGCACACTCGGGCAGACTGACATAGACCGATTGATGTGTTGTGCTGGCAGATTCGTATGTCTGTATGTAAAATCACAGTGACTCTGTTCATAAACAGAGGTCCTAAAATGCCTATGTTGAAAATTTGGTGACAAACATCCATAAAATGACTGTGTTACAAGTGTGTGTGATGCAGTTTCCACGCACCCTCGTAACTCCGCAAATTTGTAGTATTTTCATTCCAGAGTTTCAAGATTGCCATTTTTTAAGACCTCCTTATGAACAGTACAGATGTCATTTTTCACATCCTGCCTGAAATATGTGTTTATAGATCTGACGCAGAATACCGCGGTTGCTGTGGGAAATCAATGTTTGGGACTGATTACAAACATCATAGTGACGGTGTTCATGAGCAGAGGTCACAAAATGCCTATGTTGAAAATTTGGTGAAATAATTCCACTAAATGACTGTGTTACACACATGCATTGTGCAGTTTCCACGTACGCTCGGAAGTTTGAGCATTTTTAATACTTTCACTACAGATTTTCAACATTGCCATCTCTTCACACCTCCCTATTAATGCTACAGCTGTCATTCTTCACATCCTGCCTGATCTGTGTTTTTGTACATCTGGCACACGATTGCAAGGTCGCTGTGGAAACTCAAATTTTGGGACACATTGACAAAACCAGAGAGCCACTGTTCATGAGAAGCGGTCCCAAATGCTTTCATTAGGTGAGAGACACAAAATGCCCATGTTGAAAATTTGTACTGCAAATACCAACACATGAACATGGCATTACGGTTTCTAACCATAACATCCCACCCTGTACAAAATGACAGGCATCAGGGGTGTGCCTTTAGATTGCCAACTGTAATGCTCATGCCATTCAACCCCCCCCCCAACCCTGGAGCCACTGACAGGCATTGGAGCTGTGCCTTGGACACTGGCCCCAGTTCTGCATCCCATTCTATATTGCACCTATTTCAGCAGTATGTCCTTATGGGAGTGGGGTGACTGTAAAGCTGAACACCCCAAGGGCACACCCTCAACACTTAGTCAGTGTCTGCAGGATAGGGTGAGGTGAAATGGCATGAACGTTATGGGCAACAACCCAAACGCATACCCCAATGCCTGTCCGTCTCTGCAGGATGGAGGTGGGGTTGGTGTGAAGTTCAATACTTCACTGCCATTCCTACTCTGCATCTGTCTAACTCCTGCATTTCCAATGCTAATACCAGCAAGCAAACATTCGGCATTGACAAATGCTTGTTTAATCTGTCCCAAAAACTGATTCCCCACTGTGACCGCGCTATTCTGCACCAGAAGTGCAAAAACACATTTCAGGCAGGATGTGTAAAATGACAGCTATACTGTTCATAAGGAGGTATGGAAAAATGACAATGTTGAAAATCTGGAGTGAAAATATTACAAATTCACCTTCCAACTTCAAACCATGCCCTCTGGTGATACCTCCCTGCTTTAGTCTAAAGATCCCCTCCATGTTTACCCTATTTATTCCCTTGAGGAGGTACTTGAAGACCTCAGTCATGTCCCCCCTGTCTCTCCTCTCCTCCAGTGAAAACAGGCAGAGCTCCTTAAGTCTGTCCTCATACGTCAAATCCCCTAGCCCTCGTATCATCTTTGTTGCCCTCCTCTGTACCCTCTCTAGGAGCTGTATGTCCCTCTTTAAGTGTGGTCTCAGTACTGTACACAGTACCAAGGTGTGGTCTAACCAGTCCATTGTACAGCGGCAGAATCACGTCCTTGCTCTAGAGGTGATCCCCTCACGATGCATCCCAACATCCTGTTTGCCTTACTAGCCGCTCCTGCACTGCTCAGAGTTATTCATATGCATCCACCATGACCTCTAGGTCTTTTCCCCTATTGAGGCCTCCAGCGCCTCCCCTCCCAGGGTGTACCTGTGTTTAGGGTTTCCCTGACCCAGATGCAACACCTTGCACTTGGTGATATTGAAATTTAATTTCCATGTGTGAGCCCAGCTTTCCGCGGTGCCCAGGTCCCTTGCAGGGCCAACCTCCTCTTCTCCCTCAACTGCTGCTCCCATCTTGGAGTCATCCAGTGAAGAGACTCATTTCACACCCTATACCCTCCCTGATGTCCGATATGTATGCATTAAACAGGATTGGACCCAGGACCGAGCCCTGCGGTACCCCACTACCAACCTCTCTAGGGTTCGAGAGCTCCCCACAGACCACTACTCTCTGAGTGCGTCCAGCTAGCCAGTTTTCAATCCATCTGACCATCAAAGGGCCTACTCCTAACCCCATCCGTTTCTCCACCAGACCATTTTGGGGGACAGAGTCAAACGCCTTGCTGAAGTCCAAGAATAATACATCCACAGGCTTACCCCTGTCCAGTTCTGATGTAACCCATTCATAGAACTCCACAAGGTTGGTTTGACATGATCTACCTGGCACAAACCCATGTTGCCGACTATCCAGACCTCCCACCTCCTCCAAGTACACCCCCAATCGTTCCTTTAGTATACTCTCCATTAATTTTCCCACCACCGAGGTCAAACTGATGGGTCTGTAGTTACCTGGTACTTCCCTCGACCCCCCTTTATGGATTGGTACCACATGTGCCTCTCGCCAATCCCTAGGTACCCTCCCTGTCTCAAGTGACCTGCTGAAAAGCTCCGCCAGGGGTGCAGCCAGTATGTCCGCCAATTCCCATAGTACTCTCGGATGAATGCCATCTGGCCCAGGAGATTTGTCTTTCTTTAGGGCCTTGAGGGCTAACCACACCTTTTGGCAGAGATAGCATCATCCGTCCCCTCCACCTTACTGGCCTTTTTATCTTTACCCAGATGTGACACCCCTGGGGTACCTCTCTCTCCCTCTTGCTCCATTTTGTTGCTCCCCTGATCCCACTTACTGATGTTTCTATCCCCTTCGTGCCTTGCTTTGTAGATATCCCATCCCCCTCCCTAGTGAACACAGAGGCAAAGTACTCGTTAAATACCTCTGCCTGGTCCCTCGCCTCTTCCACCCACCCTCCTTCTGATCTCAATCTGCTGAGATGGCCCTTAGTTTTTCTCCGCTCCCCCAATGTACTGGAAGAACCCTTTTCCCTCCATGTATCCCCTGTGCCAGCCGCTGCTCTTTACTGGACTTTGCTCCCCTCACCATCTGGGTGACTTTTCTAGATGCAAGCTGGTACATTTCCTTATCCCTATCCCCTCTTGTTGTTTTATATTTTTTGTAGGCCGCCTTCTTTTCTCTGACTGCTACCTGTGCCTCACTGGACCACCAGCATGGTTTATGTGACCTTGCTCCCTGACGTTTCAACTTAGCGCAGATCCTGACTGCCTCATGAAGTCCCCGTTTTATGACCTCCCATCTCCCTTCCACACTTGTCATTGAGGTAATCCTTCAAGTGATCCTTGAGAATATTTCCCATGCCCATAAAGTCTGCCCCCTGAAGTCCACTGCCAGTGTCCTAGATCCCCCCCCATGCTTATTTGAAACCAGACAGTATTGTGGTCGCTCCCAGTCAGGGGGTCCTCTATAGCCAGGTCCCTTACCAGATCCCCATCTGCCAGAACCACATCCAGGACATGCCCCTCCCTTGTGGGCTCCATCACATGCTGTGTTAAGAACACATCCTGGAAGCCATCCAGCAGCCTCTGCTCCTTGGCTGCCTTAGAGGACATGGTTCCCCAGTTTGTGCCTGGCATATTAAGGTCCCCCATCAACACCACTCCTTCCCCTTTTGGTCCACACTGGGCAATGATGTTGTCCAGCAAACCATCCTCTAGAACCTCACTCATCCCGGGGGGCCTATATGCTACACCCAGCTTGACCTTATTTCCTGCTGAGGATCGTAAAGTGACCCATAAGGCCTCCACGTTTCCCTCTGCCTCTTCTACCCTAGCAATTTCTATGTCATCTCTAATGAACATAGCCACTCCACCCCCTCTGCCCTCCTTTCTATCCTTCCTGAGCATAGTGTACCCCGTACGTTTAGGTCCCAGTCATGGTTTTTGTTGGCCCACGTTTCCGTGACCGCCGCCACATCCACCCCGAACAGCATGGCCTGGAACTCTGGCAACTTGTTTCCCAAGCTCCTGGCATTTACTAACACCAACCTCCACCCCTTATCCCTGATTCTCTTTGTCGAACCCCACCCAGATTCCTTATACTTCCATCCTCCCTCTGCTCCTCCTGAAACCTCCATCTCCAATCTGTTTCTCCCCTTGGGCGTGAAGGCTACTCCCCTCATCTGGAGGAGAGGGCTTCTGGTCAGCCCCTCCCTTATCCCTTCCCCCCTCACAAGTTTAAACCCCACCTTTCTTGTATGTAGTCAGCCATCCCCTGTTTAAGGACTTCCTTCCCTAATGGGGCAAGATGAAACCTGTCCTTGGCATATAGTCCCTTATCCTCCCAAACTCCATTCCAGTTCCCTAACACCCCCAACCCACTCTCTTCACCCCACTTCCTGAGCCAGTCATTAACCTCTGTGAGCTTCATTTTTTTCTCCACTGAGGCCTTTGGTACTGGCAATATCTCCGAAAAGGAAATGTTGCATCCATTATCCCGACAGACTCTGGCAAGTTCTTGGAACCTTGCTTGGATTTCCAAAATGCTATTTCCCTCTAGATCATTAGTTCCCAAATGCACCAGGAAATCCGGTTTCCCTCCACAATCCCTAACCATTTCATACACCATGAACTTTGCTCTGTGCAGTGTCAGCCCAGAGATATACACTACCTTCACCTGGCTATGGCATCCACCCCCCTGTCCCTCCCACTGGATACCCCTAATCATCGAGTCTCCCAATAACAGAACCTTAACACCGCCATCATCCTTATGGTTACCTCCACTATGCCCTCTCAGCCTCCCTTCCCCCCCTTTATTCATGATCTCAATTTCGTGGGAGTCTTCCTGCCTTACTAGAGACCCCCTTGTCACCCTCCCCTTTCTGCCTCCCTTGCTATTTTGCCCACTTAACTCAAACTCCCTCTGAATAGGTGTCCCCTTTAACCCTCTCTTATCCAAACCATTTATCCTGGCCCTGATGGTTTCTCCTTCCCCCACACCGCCATCCTCCCCCCTTGTAATAGTACCCCTGCCTCCAGAGGCTCTCTGTGGGTCCCCTTTAGCTAGGGCCCCATCCTTGGTACTGACCCCCCTGCTGAAA
The DNA here is from genome assembly GCA_016271365.2 of Neoceratodus forsteri. Classification (NCBI taxonomy): domain Eukaryota; kingdom Metazoa; phylum Chordata; order Ceratodontiformes; family Ceratodontidae; genus Neoceratodus; species Neoceratodus forsteri. Next base: position 23,383,442 of record JADMNL010000032.1, on the reverse strand, counting down.
GGGGGCTCCTCTCCCACCTCCTTGTCTCCCAGTTTCTCTCCAATCATGCTGTCCTCCCTCATGTCTGCACTATGTTGCATCTCCCCATTTGCTTAACATTTATGTTTCCCCTTCTCCCTCTGGGACTATTTCTATCCTTTCCATTGCCGGTCTATGATGCCGTATGGGTATCTGACTCCCTCCCCCCGGCCTCTGTATAAGTTTCCTCATTTCCACCAACCCCTTCCTCCCCCTCTAGGTTGCTTAGTAGCTTAAATTTATTATGACACTCTATGTCAGCCTCCATCAAGTAACCCGAGATTCCCCTGACTGCACCTCTAAACTGCCCCTCTTCTTCCCCTCTTGCTCTGTTCACCTTAGGAGCTCCCTTCCCACAGTCTGCTGTTTTAGGCTTCCGCTGTAGCCCCTCCTGACTCTTCCCCTCCACTATCTTTGTATTCAGAATGTTCACCCCGTCGCTTTCCCTTAGCATCAACTTCCTATCTAAGGGTCCTCTGTCCCTAATATCCCCCCTCCTGCTTGCTGTAACATAATGTCCTGTAATTTCAGAGCGTTGCCCCAGCCTCCCCTCAGCCCCACCCTTCTGCTGCCCATATCCACACCCCTTATCCTTGGACACCCCCCCAGCTCCCCCAGCTAACTCCTTAACCAATATACCTCACTCCTGATACAACATACCTGTCTACAGAATGGGCAGCCTCCCTCTCTCAAGGCCCAATTTAGAATTATTGCCATCCCACAGCCTGTACAGCCTACAACCCTTCCAAAGATGCCTGCCATGGTGGAATATGGCCACCCTGTTTATCCCCCTCTGTTTATAATGGCACACCCCCTTTTCTCAGTCCCTTTCCCCTGGAATACAGTTTCTCTCTATACTGACTGTAGTTATTTACAAACCCAATTTCAACCCCACCAATAAAGTTCCAAAGTCTCACAAACACATACAGTCCAGTGTGTGTTCGGTCCCACTAACAGTGTGTGTAAGCAGACATCAGGTACCGTATGATGTCACAGGCCCACCAGCTGCTGTTGCTTCAAATTTCAGTCCTAAAACAGAAATACTCAGCCTTTCAATCCCAATCCCCAGTGGTTTTTCAGGCAAACAACACATTTAAATTTCCCTCTAATTAACCCTGACAAACAACTGTCCCCAAACCTCAAAAAGTTACAATATCACAGCCCAAGTAACAGTTCTAATTCAGGGTAATAATTTTTACCACATAGAGCTAATTTCACTTACAAACTATTCCAATATTTCAGTTAAAACAGAATATAAACCCAGACCTCTGTCCAACCAACCTGCTGCTCTGAGTTCTCAAGTGAACAATGGAGGCCAGGGTAATTCCTGTTTAAAGACAAGGTAATTGCAGCTAATGTCCCTTCCCCCAAACACCAGGCAAACAACACATTTAAATTTCCCTCTAATTAACCCTGACAAACAACTGTCCCCAAACCTCACAAAGTTACAATATCACAGCCCAAGTAACAGTTCTAATTCAGGGTAATAATTTTTACCACATAGAGCTAATTTCACTTACAAACTATTCCAATATTTCAGTTAAAAACAGAATATAAACCCAGACCTCTGTCCAACCAACCTGCTGCTCTGAGTTCCCAAGTGATTCCATGCAGTGACTGCGAAATCACCTTTTGGGACCGAATAACACCTATGACAGCAACTGAATTCATGAGGAGGGGTCCCAATAACCCCATGTTGAAAATTTGGTGGCAAAATTCCCCAAAATGCCCAAGATATGCACCAAAGCTGAAAAAAAAACATTTATGCCATTTTACAGCTTACCGGCATTTCTTCAGTTCATGGTCAGCTTTGTAGAGTGCAGACGTGTTCCCGGTCCACCGAAGATCGTCGTACTAGGCTCCAGAGGTAAGTATGGGCTGAGGGATGTGTGTGAGAAGGTGGGGTATGCAGAGGGTGGGCTTGGGTTGGGGAAGGGGCACCAGGCACATTGAGGAACTGTTTTCTTGTTTTACAGGTAAAAAAAAAAGACAATGCAGGTCAGTTTTCTATTTTCGCAGGTGTGTTTGGTACACTGGAGTGGGCTCCCAGTGTGCCACCTGCATTTGTGGGAAGGGGAACCAAAGCAGATGAGTATTGGGCCTCTCATTGGCAAAGAAACAGGTGGGGGTGCATGATGCCGAGGGAGATTGGGCACCCCCTTGGCACATAACAGAAATTGAGGGGTGGGGACATTATGCTGATGGGGAGTGGGCTCCCCGTCGGCAAATTGAACTGAGAAGGGGGGACTGAAGCCAACGGGGATTGCACCCCCCTATCAGCAAAGAAAGACTGTTTGGGGAGCATGATGCTGAGAGGGGATTGGTCACCCTCAGCACACAACAGAAGTTGGGAGGTGGGGAATTATGTGACTGGGAGGGTCACCCTCCGACAGCAAATGAGGTGGCTCAGGGGCATGCCGTCAGGGATTGGGCACCCTGTCAGCTTTCATGGGGCTCTGAGGTGGCTGCATAGAGCCGCCATGCTCCTGGTAATGTTACACCAGGCAAGGTAACTCCCTGCAATGACAGGTCACTCCCTCATTGCAGCAGAATAGCTGACACTGCAATGAGGAAGCGGCCCCTCATTGCAGTAGCCAAATCATTTCAAGTTGGTTGCACTTCTGCTGAAGCAGTGTCATCAGGACACTGGGCCTGTATTGGGTGCACACCACCAAACCCATAAATGCAGTGCTGGCATTGGCCGCCACACTGCCGCACCTCCACAACCTGCTTCTCTCCTAAGCTGCCGCATAATGTTTCTTGCACATGCGCGGAAGCAAACAAAATTGCTGCAACACATCTGAATCAATCAGGTGCCTGAAAGTTTATTAACACATTTTTACAATTATAAAACTATCATACTCATGCAAACTCAAAAGACAGTTTTTCATTTCAGTGCTCTAAACTGGGTAGTGATCGTTAGTGGTCAGAGAGTGAAACAGCAATGCTTAGAAGTATCACATCAACCTTATCATCAGAAAGTGTCATTTAACAAAAAAATCTCTTTAAATCCACTGTAAGGAGTCACTGACTTGTTTAAACACTCTGTGTGGGCATTCAGGATCCCTCCTGCATGAAACCATTGACGCAATCCTCTGATCGCATGCCCAGTTGACTAAGCATTCTCGCCACCCACTGTGCATGCTTTCTCTTTAGACTAGATATTTGCTGATTGACAGTAACGCTGGCAGCGCCCATTCCTTGGCTCAGCTACTTCAATTGGATGTTGGCATACCACTCGGTAAAGATGTTCTGCATAAAGTCCTTAAGAATTTTGTTTATTGTCCGGTCCAGTGGCTGAAGGAGGTCAGTACAAGCGGCAGGTGCACAAATGGGGCTAATGTTCAGGCTTCATGTTTTTCTAGGACAGGTTGTGTAGCGTGGGCTCTGAAAAGGTCTGTAATCAGCAGTGTGCACTGCTGCTGTGTTAGATTTTTTTCTTTAACAAACTCATTATAGGCTGACCCAGAGGTATGGCGGGCTGAGGGAACTTGTCATTTTACCACCTGCCACAGGAAAACCATAGGCAGTGGAGCCAGGGGGTTGGGGGGTCAGTAGATCCCTCACTATTGTGGCTGAAGGGTCGACAATTAATTTTGATCCCCCACATCTCAGTCAGTGGACCGTCATTAAGGTGAGGCTGGTGGAATTACTGCAACAACAGCAGGCAGGCTACTTTTATACCTTTTGGTACTCAACATACATTGAAAATCCAGGTAGCCAAAATGATACTTTTTAGAAAATCTCTTTGGAATATTTTGTTTTACTGTTACATGAGTTGCACTGCAAATGTTATTTTGGGCTTCCTTTCTCCTCTCAAACTTCTTCAAAAGCTATAATTCCTGACCCTGTTATGTCTTGGTTATTATGAATAACCCATGTATTTATGTTAATAAATCATGGACTACTCATCAAAATGTGTGGATTATTCAGGATTATAAATATCTAGATATGTTGATTTAAAACATATTGAGGAAAGCGGCTGTTTTTCCAGCTCCCTGAACTAAGGTATTCTATGCAATTCTGACTCCCCACCTTTTGGTACACTACTCCACCACTGCTGGAGACCCAGGTTCGGGATGCACCAGGCTGACTTGGGGATGAGCCATGGAAAGGAGCATTGACTGTCTGCGTATGGCTCTCCCCCTTCGGGGGGGGCTGCATGTACAGTTGTTTGACTGCCACCTAGTGGAAGGTGGGTAGTTCAGCAGTTCTCTCCTTGTTCAAAGTCCAGGCCCGGGCGTTGCATACAGCGTCTTTACCCTGCACATGAGTGCTTTCCCTGATAAAGGGAGAAAAGTGGGAGGAGAAGCTGCTGATGTGGCAGGATGATGCTGGTTGCCCCTCCCCCTGACTCAACACCATCTAACTAACCAGACACCCACATACCCACTGAGGTGTGCAAGTAACTGGACAAGTCCTGGGGATGGCGGGTGATGGGGCTGGGGGTTGCAGATAGAAGAGGCTCACCGAACAGGGACAGGAGGAGAAACATTAAGGTGAACATAAAATATTGAAAGTATTCAAGTAAGTACGGTTCATTTTTACATTTTTTTTAATGACCTCTTGATCTCTCTCTCTCTGTTTTTTATATATTTTTTTTTTGCTGTGCTTGTTTTCCTATTCAGCAGTCTAGGTTTCCAGTGCTTAATGCGAGTGCTTTTTCCAAGGTCAATGTTTCGCCCACACAGCTGCACATATTATTACGATCCCTTAGGGCATCACAGACAGTAATAGCTGAATATTCTTGGTGACATTAACCTCTGAGTAATTTTCCTTGTAATTCATTTTTATGTTGACGTGCTTGCGCAGCAAACATCTTGCGGCAGTGGGGATTTGGAGGCGCGGTTGCTGTTGGGCGAATGCAGGGCATGCATCAGTAGGTACATCCCTCATTCCCCAATCAGCCTGCATGCCAGCACCACACCATGCATACTAATGTGGTGAGCACATCTAAGGAAAAGTCCGTTGCAATCCGAGCAAAGCTCGTCAGATGCAGTGTACCCTTTCTATGTGCTCGCCACATTGTCAACTTTATGACCATATTTCTGCTGACTTGAGGTGCCCAATCCCCTGCCGGCTTACTCTGGCTGCAAAAATTTGCCAATGGGGAGCCCACTGCCCATCGGCATAAAGCAGCCCCCATTTCTTATATGCTGAGGGGTGCCTAATCCCCTCGGCCTTGCCTTGTGCCATGGGTCCCAATCCCATCGGCATAAATTAACCCCCTTGTTGTGTGCCGACGAGGGTGCCCAGTCCCCATCAGCTGCAGCAACCCCAAACATGCCAAGTCCACTGAAAAAAAAAAAACTGTCCCGCGATGTTAGTTCCCCGTAACATAAACGGTTCCTCGTAGTCTCCTACCCACCACCCACCCACTGCGCACCCTGCCTCCCCACACCCTCTCACCCTTACTTACCTCACGGAGTCTGGTGCGATGATCTTCGTGGACTGGGAACACATCTGCACTCTTCAAAGTTGACCGCGAACTGAAGAAATGCCGGTAAGCTGTATAATGCAATAAATAGTTTTTTTTTCAACTTTGATGCATATCTAGGGCATTTTTTTGAATTTTAGCACCAAATTTTCAGCATGGGGTTTTTGGGACCCTCCTCATGAATTCTGTTACAGTTATGACGTTAATCAGTCCCAAAAGGTGATTTCGCAGTCACTGCGCGGAATCACCTTTTAGGACTGATTAACACAAGGACAGTGGCTGTGTACATGAGGTGGGCTGTCAAAAGCCTCTTGCTGTACCCCAGGAAAAAATCCAAAAATAGCTGTTTTATTAGCTTGCGCTGCGCAGTTCACGCATGCTCGTAACTTCGCGAATGTGCAATATTTTCATGCCAGATTTTCAACATTGTCATTTTTCTACATCTTCTTGTGAACAGTACAGCTGTCATTTTTCACATCCTGGCCAAAATGTGTTTCCGCACTTCCGGCGCACAATACTGCAGTCACTGTGGGAAATCAGTGTTCAGGGCAGACTATGAAAATGACAGTTACACTGTTCATCAGCAGAGGTCCTACAATGCCTATGCTGAAAATTTGGTAATGATATTCCATAAAATGACTGTGTTACGAGTGTGCGTTGCACAGTTTGCACGCACTCTCGTAAGTTCGCGAATTTACAATATTTTCTCTCCAGATTTTCAACATTGCCATTGTTCTGCACCTCCTTATGGAGAGTATAGCTGTCATTTTTCACATCCTGACCAAAATGTGTTTCACAGTTCCAGCGCAGAATAAGCGCCGTCGCTGTGGAACGTGCATATGTTCAAGGCGCATTATGGAAATGACAGTGACACTGTTCATTAGCAGAGGTCCAAAATGCCTATGTTGAAAATTTAGAACAAGACGATCCATACAATTAGTGTTTTACAAGCGTGCATTGCTGCGCGGTTACCCTTGTAGCTTGTGATTTAGTGCATTTGTAATATTTTCACTCCACATGTTCAAAATTGGCATTTTCCATACCTCCTTATGAACATTACAGATGTAATTTTACATATCCTGCCTGAAATGTGTTTTTGCACATCCGGCGCAGAATCGCACGGTCGCTGTGCGAAATCAGATTCCGGGGCAGTTTGAGGAAATGACAATGACACCGTTCATGAGCAGAGGTCCTAAAATGCCTATGTTGAAAATTTGGTGCCGAAAGTCCAGAAAATGACTGTGCTGCAAGCATACGTTGCGCAGTTTCCACACAGCCTTGTAACTTAGTACATTTGCAATATTTTCATGCCACATTTTCACCACTGGCATTTGTGCACACCTCATTATCAACAGTATAGCTGCCATTTTTCACAGCCTGCCCAAACCGCGTTCCCACAACTGTGGCACACAGTGGGGTGCTCGCTGTGGGAAATCACCTTTTGGGACACATTAACAAAATCACAGCGCCACTGTTCATGAGAGGCGGTCCCAAAATACCTATGTTGAAAATGTGCCTAAAGAACTCCCACAAATAATTGGGTTGCGGACGTCTGCTGCGCAGTTTGTATGCATGTTCATTGCTTCACCAATATTTCATATTGCCACTCCAGATTTTCAATGTTGCCATTTTTTACGCCTCCTCATGAACAATACAGTTGTCACTCTCCACATCCTGCCCACAACTGTGTTTTCGTCCCTCTGTCACCAAATGCCACAGCCACTGTGCAAAACCACCTTTCAGATAACATATAGAATAGCGTATGGTTGCTCATACACAACAAGGCTATGTTGCCATCAAGGGGATGTGATGACGTCACATAGACCTCGAGAGCGAAGCTCGAGAGGTCCGTGTGACAGAATCACTTCCCCGAGATGGCAACAATGCTTTGTTGTGTTTAAGCAACCATATATTATTTTATATAGTATATGGTTCCCCAAACTGTAGGACATTTGACTTTTGACAAGGTTCATACCTTGTGAATATTGTCCCGCTGGCTTGGTCGCTCCCTCCCGGTCCATGCTACAGTCGCCATGTAGTTCCAACACCGAAGATACTGGTGCTTCACTGTTTCCTGTGGTTCTGCTCTCGACAAAAGAAATAAAAAAAAACTGCCAAACTGATAGTTTGGGAACATGGAGCTGAGTATGGCAGTCCGTGTCCCAACTATCTGACTGAATGGCACTATCGACTGATCGTTAGATACCTCCGCCATTTTAGAGCTCATTTTTTGATCAGCTCTGTTTTCAGCCAATCATGTAGCAGCTCAAGGCTGAAAAGTTGTTGTACTATCGATCTGACATCAGAACGATAATACAACTTTTTTGACCTTTGAACTGTCCTACAACAACATTTGAGAAGCCACTGTTTTCCATCTAGAATAAGCCCTAATCATATACTATAAAGTGATTGTGCTGCTTTTCATGAGATGGCCTGACAAGTAGCCCATGTTGCACATGTAGAGTGAAACTACCACTATACGCCTATGGTGTTAGGGTTTCCAACTGCAGCACCCAACCCGGTACAGACTGACAGGCATCAGGGCTGTGACTTGGGATCATCGGATGTAATGTTCATGCCATTCCTCCCCCCCCCCCACGCTTACCCTGCAGCCACTGACAGGCATCATTGTGTGTCTTGCACTGTTCGGCCACAACTTTCACCCCACACTCCTATACTGTGCCCACATCTGCATATTTCCTTATGGAATGGGGTAAGTATAATGCCCAAAGACCCCAAAGCACACCATGACACTTGTCAGTGTCTATAGGGTAGGGTGAGGTACAATGGCATGAGCATTGTACTTGTCGACCCAAAGGCACACCTCACTGCCTGTCACTCTCTACAGGATGGGGGTGGGGTTGGCGGCACTTCAATACTTCACTGCCATTCCTATTATGCACCTCTAGCTCCGCCACTGCCAATGCCAATACCAATGCCAGCGCGAAAACATTTGGCATTGACAAATGCTTGTTTCTTCAGTAGTGGAACTTGGCTTTCTATGGAAGATTTGCTTAGACACCAAGCTGCCTCTTATGCTCTAGTGGCTCATTTGTTAGATAAAGAGGAAGTGGGACTTGACCTGCTTAATTTTATGAATTTTGTCATTGATTACACAGTGTGATGAGTTTTGGGGAGGAAGGAAGTAGACTATGTAAGAGGTATTCTTATGTAGGTTTCATAAGAAGTATAGTCTTTCTCAAGTGGGTGAAATACAAAATCTCCAGACATCTTCTACTCCGTTTCTAGTATGGAGCATAAATAGAGTTGTACACATAGAAGGTCTAACAGTTCAGATCCTGGGGACTAGTTCAGGAAGTTAGAGAAATAGAGATTAATGTAAGGGCATCAGTGAGAGATGATTTTTTTTCCTTTTATTTTTTTTTTAACACACGCAGGTATGTGACACCATATAAATCACAAGGCTGAAGATCCCACAATGAGGGTGTGTTAAAAACAAGTTTTCCCTGTTGCTGTTCTTTATTTTTGCCACTGGCAACAGAGCTGATCAAAAGCAAAAGTACCTTTGGCTGTTGACTTTGTGTGCTCAGTGCTGTGTGCAGTAGCTCGGCATATCTCTATTAGGCACACGTGTGTGTAACACAGTATGTGTGTAACAGAGAATTTGAAGTAGTTGTTTTAGGTTGTAATTGACCCTAACCAGTAATTATTTATAGGATGTCACATGGGATGGTGTGCACAGTGAGAATTTTATGCACCCCTGAGGTGTGAGATGCTACATAAACCCTGAGAGTGAAGATCGAGGGTAGAGATGCACGATGTCAGGAAACTTCGCTTCACAGAATACATAGTGAAGTATAGCTTCTCACAGTTCTTTGTATGATGAACAGCTTACTTCACTCAACAATATTTACATGTAATGGCCTTTTGTCAGCAAAAGTTGCTAGCAAAGGGCCAATACATGTAGTTTTCCATGAAGAACTATGAGAAGAGATTAAACTGTTTGGGGTAAAAAACAAAGTAAATCCCCCACCCTCTGGGTCATACTCACCCAGCCCCCTCCCACAACGCCACCTGCTTTAAAATGATATTCCCCCACCCATCCGCTAGCTAGGCCCCCATGTCCTTCCTTTCCTGTGTGCCCACCAAAATTGAGAAAAATCTAAGTAATATTAATGAATCCTCCCTTCCTCTGTCCAAAAGAGCAAGCTCCCCCCACCTTCCAGCACCTTGTCCCTCTAAACCACTATTCACTACCCTCTTACAAATAAATCTCCTTTCCCCAAAGCCCCCAAAGCTCAGTTTCAATGGTAAAACAAATTCCTATAAAAAAGAAAACTGTCCTCCCGTGGTGCAAGTGTAAGTCCTCACCTTTTAGTGTTTGCAAGTAGAACAAAGGTGCATAACGTTTATCCTAGTAGTAATACCTGACTGACTGATAACGACGCCATGCCATGTATCCTATATAATGTATATATATATATATATATATATATATATATATATATATATATATATATTATACTGCTATTTTGTGTTTGCCTATGATACATTCCCCCGGGTCGCACCTGGAAACAAGCCTTGACTCAGTGTGTCTTTTCCAGTCACCAATAAATAAAAAAAGAAATACTATATATACATACATAAATAAAGGAGAATAGGTGTTTGCTTTTCAAACAAGCCTGGACTGGAACAACACAGTGCCATCGGGTCCAACTGGCTGAGCCACTCGGCATGTTAGAATGTATTCTAAAAAGTAGGAACTTACTATGAAACACAGTTGCTCCTGCATTCTGTCAAGCACTTTAAAAGCCTAATGTATTGCATATAAATAAATTGCTGTGAATCTATTCTCTTGTTTGTGTGTTGTAACCCTTGTAAGAGTGTCACTAGTCTTATGTTCTTATGCCTCTTTGACCTTATTGTCCTACTGCATCACTGTCTACGTTTGCAACTACTGTTCTTGCCTTCCTCAAAAGGTTCAGAACCCCACTGTAAATGAACTGTTACATCTCAAGGTGTACTATCTTAAGGAGCAAGGTTCCAAATACATAAATATATATAATATATATTTTTAAAATGGGTGAGAAAAATCAGTAAATCAGTAACAATGCTCTCTCCTGATTGGACAAAACATACCACATGACAGTGCATTATCCCACAATGACCACACAGCTGCACTTCTTTCTATTTTTCACAGCTCCCCCCCCCACAAAGCAAATTCTGGCCATTTTATAAGATCGAGCATCCCTTACATGGTGTGCAACCATGCTCTGATATATGCATACCGTGGATGGTTTCACACACTTGGCCTGCGGCCTTGTGCCTCTCAACACACACCAAGGTGTGCATGTATGCGAGCATGATCACGCACCCTTTCATGGATTATGTCACAAAGTGAATATTAGTAATATAAAACTCCACCAGATATAAAAACACTGGGACAATATGAGTGTGACTTCAATGAGAAATAATGACACAGAGAATACGGCATGGCCAGCAGTGCACTTGCTTTCTGCAACTAAGGTGTATGATCTCACATGTTTATACTGGTATGACACACCAAAGGCGTGTAAAAAAAGAAGTTTCAATGCTGTCCACAGTTTTATGTTTTTTATAATTACTGGTTCACAGAACAGTTGGGTAGTTTTGCTGGTGGCAGGCACCAGTGCAATGGCTTGGCAACAAAAATTACTGTTGTGTCTCTCTCGCACCTGGTGTTAAAGCATGCTGTGGTGTATCTGAGGGTGACACAGTTCTCCATCACACACTATGCACACTCCTCTATCAGAGTGTGAGTAATGGAGAATGATAGGTTCTGGTCTGCAGGTGTAATCAACCCTAACAAATAATTACATTACATTTGAATGAAGTAACAATGGTGTCAATGTACTGGCCCCTGTATTTGTTTTCCTTCTAAATCTGTATGTTTGTATGCTATAAGTTAACAGAGCCTTGGAGGGATGTGTCTTAGGGTATAAGAGACTCTGAGTCTGAGGTTTGGTTGGAGGACCTCGAAGCAAAACTGAGCAATTCTGTCTGCTCAAACCTCAGGAGAGGAGTTTTTTATACTGTAAGAGACATCCCTCCAAGGCCCTGTTAACTTACTGTAAATTACTCAGGTTTAGTTCAAAAGATAAATAACTCCAGTCTTGTTATTTTATTTTATTGTGCTGTCCTCCCCCTGGCGTTGAAGTGGGGTGCTCCTTCCTAGTGCTCCCGCACGACAGCACACTGTACACAGGATAAGAGGTACATTGTCTCTACGTGCTGATTGACTGAAATCATGTTAGTGATTTATAACTGAATTGAATAAATTAGGTTCCCATTTATGAGGTCCTTTAATTCTGCTATTCTTGGCCCAGTGGCATGGTGGGGTGAGGCACTGAATGCCTAACCACTTGCCGAACTGAAGATACAGGTCGGACACAGACTTGGGACTCTCGGGGGCTGGCCAGGTGAGGGAGGATTCAGCGTCCCAAGGACAGCTCTTCTGCCTCAGGGAGGGGAGAGCACATATCCTGTGGGTCGGCTGCCACCTGGTGGAATCCAGGTAGTAGTGCTGCGAGACAGAAAGGAGAGGGAGAAACCATGTCTGGATCCCAGGGGGTGTCTCCACAGAGGTGGAGAGAGCACATCGCGCCATTGGACATGTGTGGGCCCCAAGGGTGAAAATGGAGAAAAAACCTCCAACCGCAGCATGGTGAGGGCCTTGTCTCTCATGGGCCTCGCACTGATGACTGAGCTCATTCAGTAAGTCCTGTGGCAGAGGACACTGCAGTGAAGGGTAAGCCCCAAAGAAGCAGAGTCATGGGGGTGGAGGGACTGCTCCAGATAGGGGCTTGTCAGGGTGGCAAAATGAGCTAACAATTGGATAAAAACATTCTTTCAGCTTCCTCTTATGTCCAAGACAAGTCTTGAAACTGGACAGATTGTAAAAAGGTGAGCGACACAGCATTCTATTGAGGAATTGCAGCATAACACGAAAATAGTTACGGTGGAATGCCATTCTAATCATTTTGGTAAGAATAAACATATTTGGAGACTAAACCAAACAAGGGTCATGGTATTGCACTTCTACCTTGGAATGTATGCATTGTTCTGTCTGTCTGTCTGTCTGTCTGTCACTTCTCACAGTCAGAGTAAGGTGTGATGAAACCCAAGCAGAGTAAGCTATGTGGGATCCTGGTAAAGCACCATAGGATCCAATGACAAGACAAGGTTTCATCTGTCAAATTACACATTGGCTTCTTTCTTATTTTTTTTTTCAGTCAGGTCCAAGTGGGAGGGAGAAAGAAAGCAACAAAAGAGAAAGAGGAAGAACTCCGACAGTTACTAAGCCTGTTGTCTGCCTGCCTGCCTCACTGGACTTTCCCCCAGGCTCCAAAGGAACAATCTGCTCTAAAAGTCTTATCGCTCGAAGAGGTTATGAACTGACCTACTTGGAAAACTGCCTCTGAAACAGTATGTATAAACACTTGTTTTCTAAGCTTTTCGTACCTCGTAGTTGCTGTTTGTTTAAGTTCAGCTAAGATAAGTCCAGACAGAACAAGTATACAGTACTTAGGAAGGTGAGACAACAAGAACTGTATCAACATTTACGGTTTTCAAAGAACACCTTACATGCCGAGTTGTAAATTGCACAAGGTCTGGGTCTGCTAATCAGTTTTTATTTCTGTAGGGAAACGTGTTACCGTACATGCTAACTACATTTTTCATAGAATGATTTTCAAACCTGCAGAAATTGTAACCAGACTGTAGTTTACTGATCACTGTCTTTTGATACTGTAACTATTGTTGTTTACTGCTTGCTGTCTGACTCGGGCTGGATCTCTCCACCCTTGAATTTTGTTACTTGTCCTCTTTTCAACATTGTAATACTGCTCTGTTCTTGTCTTTCTTGTACCCTGTTATGTTATTTCATTTTTGACATGGAGCCTTTGCAAAGGAGTCCTTGATTCAAAGGCTGTAATTTTGATTCTTTCAATAAGTAAATAAATAAACCTTTACAAGCCAGTCTTGTACACAGGAATGAACACATCCTAGTTTTCTGTTTAACATGGCTTGTAATGCAGTGTGTGTGTGTGTGTGTGTGTCTGTCTGCCTGTTTGTATTTTCACTTCAGTGAAATTTTGGAATGTACTTTGGCAACTTTCATGAAACTTCGACATACAACTGCAGAATGAATGTATTGTGGATAGATGTGTTAAAATGCGAACTGGAATTCCACAGAGCTGACACTGTTATCTATAGAACTGCTGAATGATTGCACACTAAGTGGATCGATGTATTAAATTGTGGAACAGAATTCCGCTGAACTTTCATTCCACAGTTCAGGGGTGGGATATTCAGACTGCGCCAGGCTGTGGCGCAGGCCTGGGCACAGCGCAACTGGGATGTGCCAGGGCGCTGACAGGGTGATATTCAACGGTGCTGCACCATGGCTCAGCACCGTTGAATATCGTGCTGTGGCCACCCGTAATGTGCATGCGCAGTGGCACTGCACAAGTGCAAGTAGCCAGAGAGGGGCAGGGGGATGTGCTAGCACAAGTGCCGTTGCACTAGGCGCATCACCCACGATATTCAAAAGTGCACATGGAAATGGGGCTATAATGAATGCAAGGCACAAATGGGGCATTTGCATGTCATTATGGCCTCATTTGTATGCAGGTGCGCCGATCCACGGCGACTTGCACCTGGTGCCCTGCTAGGCTGCAGCTGTTGGGGACCAACGCCCCCTGCACAAGCGGCAAAGTGCCCCACTGCCCGATCACGGGCATATGTATTAAATCAAAGGTCCAATATCCCTGGTGGTCCAGTGGACTGCTCCCAACCCGATCACGGGCATATGTATTAAATCAAAGGTCCAATATCCCTGGTGGTCCAGTGGACTGCTCCCAGCCCAATTGCAGGCATATGTATTAAATCAAAGGTCCAATATCCCTGGTGGTCCAGTGGACCGTGTCCAGCCCAATCGTGGGTGTCAGTAATAAAATATTAAAAACCAATCCATCCCTGGTGGTCCAGCGGTACCCTGCCCCCCACCCACCCACTGAGCTCCACCACCTCGCTCCACCACCGGTCAGTGGCGGGTGGCAGCTCCCCACCCACATGCCGCCCAACTGACTGCATACAGTAGGGCTGTACGCCCATTGGTCCACAGTGTGGGCCAATGGGCGTGTAGCCTGTACCATAATACACAGTCCAGAAATGTGAATGGATCCCAGCATGCGGGTGGGGAGCTGCCACCCACCGCTGGACCACCAGGGATATTAGACCATTAATGTAATACATATGCCCATGATTGGGCTGGGAGTGGTCCACTGGACCACCAGGAATATTGGACCTTTTTCATTACTAATGTCCACGATCAGGCATGTGGGGGGCGCTACCACAAAGGTGCCGCCAGAGCTCGGGTGGCCACCCACAGCTGGCAGCTGCCGTGTTGCACCCTGCAATATGGCAGCTCACCTGTGGTTGGCCAGCTGTTGCTCCTTTAATTTTTTGCTCAACTGTGTGTGGCGCAGGTACGGATTGTGCCTGCATCTGCTCGGCACATCCCGGGCTGAATATTGGGATGTGCAGGTAATACATGAGCAACCCCCTACTTAGCTGCATACATTACTGATGTGCTCGAGCGCATTGGGATTTGTGCCACACACATTCCCCTTTTGAATATCACGCCAGGGTGCATCAGTGGGTTGCACATGGCACAACTGTGTTGTGCCATGCGCAACCCTTCTGACTATCCCACCCCAAGTATATTATTCCACAATCCATTCAGAAAATACTGCAGAACCAGGTGAAAATTCACAGAACACATTTGGAGGATTTGAATTTTGCCAAAGCTAGAATTTTGGAAAATGTTGGAGAATTTGTGAAATTGTGCAAAATTCTCCTGACATCAGAATTTGTAGTTTCTGCCCAGCTCTAGATAGAGTGCATTTAAGCAATAAAGCATGACAGGGTGTGCATTATTGTGGGATAACAGCACACTTCGGGAAGTGAACCTGAGAAGTGCCATTATTCCTCAATTACGCACAACAAGGAATGACTTATTGCAATTATAAAATGGCTTCCCTGATTGTTTTATTTTAGGACCAAGTAATGAGGTTCAGAAAGTTAAGCATTTCTGACCTGTGCTGTTGTATTAGGATATCAGCATGGTTATGTGAATTCCACCAATCACAGTACAGTATTTCTCTTACCCATTTTATAATTAGTGGTAAAGGTACTCCTCTCCCACGGAAAGTGGGGAAGAGCATGATTCACCCAGCATTTACTGTGCACTCCCCATACCAGCTTACCAAGGAGCAGTATTGGTGTCAGCTTAATAGCAACCAGTTGCCGACCCACCCTCCAGGTTGGAAATGGGGGTGCAGCCAAGGGATCCTGATTGTAAGGGTGGGGAAATAAAGAAAACTAAACAAATGAGATCAAGAAACCATGAATGAAGATGTTCCCAAAGCATGTGAAGTGTTACCCTTACAAAAAAATGGCTATATATACATACATATATATATATAATTTATTTACCCCATAATAGCCCAGCTAAATTTAATTTCATGTGGGGTCCTGTTTCTATTAGTTTCTGCAGCTGGGTGGGCTGGAGCACTGGGAGGTTAAATGACTTGCTCAGGGTCATATGGTGAGCATTTGGCCTGGGGGGGGGGGTTGAACCTGTGGTCCCCCAGTTCCCAAACCACTGCTATAAACTATAGACCACTTAAAGTAGCAGGTGAAAAGATTTGGAAAACCTTTCAGCTACAAAACATTGCTCGATAATCCTGGTACTTTTTACAGACCATCTTGAGAACTCTGGATCAGCCAGTGCAGACAGAAATCAAGTGGTGTTTAAAAATGTCAATCAAAACTAACGAGCAGTTTTATTCCCTCAACTTTGATTGGAATGCTTTGAAGGTATGTGTGATCTGTGAATGCATTTCTATCATGCGCTTCAATCCGCAGTCCGTTCTCTCATGCAGTACATGTTTATTCATGTTACTTTACATGTAACACACAAGAAATAGAAGATAATGTTAGTATAGACATTTTAATCTTTAGGACTTCTTCTGAAATGGTCTATAAAAGACTAGCTATTGTAATTATTTTCTTGAAGGACCCTAACAGTATGGCAAAGGAGAACTAGAAAAGGAAGTGTTTGTTCCTTAATGGAACAAACACGTCTCTTAAACTACAATGATTATACATCTATAATCTTACATAACATCAGTATAATATGTCTGTACGTTTTCAACTGTCAATATACATATATATATATATATTTTAGTATTTATTTATCCTCCTGGCCACCTCTCTGCATCTCGTTGCTTCTGTGCAGCCTGCTGGGGATCCGGCTGCCATCCGTCTCGTCGGCACCCTTTAACTCCTGTGGCTTGCCCCCCACAGTGGGGCAGCAGGGAACCTTCACCTTTCTCCCCACCAATTCCGGATCAAGTTCAGGTGCCAACGGATACTCGGGGACGGCCATCAAGCTACATGAGAGATGCCACTTTTCCTTGCTCCCTCTTTAAGCCTGGAGGGAATGCAATGATGCCGGTGGCCGGGAGCACACACATGTCCACATGCGCCCCACATCCTGGTGTCTGCCCCGAGACTTCACCCCAATGTAATGCGTGCGTCCCTGACCCCCAGCCTCCACCAGGGGGCAGTCGGGCGCCGACCGTCGTGAGCCCTCCTCCCCAAAGAGGGGGAGCAGTCCATCGGATGCTCGATCCCTCTCCTTCCCTGCCAGCCTCCGGCACCCATGCTCGCTCCTGAACCTGGGTCGCCGGCATGCGCAAGGTGCGTTGACCAGCACCTCTGCCCTCAGCGCCACAGGGCCAGCCAAGTCAATATATATTTTTTATCAGTATATATCAAAAATACTCTTGCCACCTGTGTTTATTTATATTTTATAATTTGTGACAAGGAAAGACACACTAAGCCAAGGTTTGTTATCAGGTGTGTCCTGCGAGCATTGGGAAGTTAACTGACTTGCTCATAGCCACACAGTATGCAAGTGGTGACTGTGGAATTCAAACCCAGTTCTCCAGGTTTACAGCTCAGTGCTCTTACCCTCTATGTTATAGCAATGCCTTCCTGATTGAAGCTTAACCAAATATCAATATACAGTGTTTACTATCAATATATCTTATCATTACATAGTGTATAGTGGACCACTGTTGTGCATGGAAACTGGAGGTTCTCAAAATGTTGTTCTGCTGCAGTTCAAAAGGTCATGGAATGTGATAATACCCTACTGCAGCAGAACAACATTTTGAAAACCTCTAGAGGTTCCACACGCATCACTTACCATAGCGGCTGAAACGGATGGATCCACGCTCCCGCGGTGAGTCACATCAGAGCCTTACAAGATGCAGGATCAACCAGATATGAGAAAATGCAGGATCAACCAGATATTTGGACTTGAAAATAAAATTACAATAAAAAAAATTACCCTCTACTCCACAGCTCTCTCGCTTAGTGAGCGTGATGGTCACCATGTTTTTTTTTTTAACCCTCTCAATGTACCTGCCAGCCAATAGGAAGACGCGCTAGACACGTAGCCATGCCTCCTGCTTAGCAACCAGTTGGCAACCACCCATTACCGCTGAACATTTCGTTGCACACAAAAAGTAAAAGGCTTCTAAAAAAAGAGCTGTAAGTGATTTTCCGGGGCACTATACACTGCATAAAATAGTGGATTGGCATCCTCATGCACAACTAGCCTTTTTGTGCCACCTCGGGGTTCTGATACCATCGGATCTCTCGAGCTTCGCTCTTGAGGTCAGATGTTATCAGAACCCCTCTGTGGCACAACAGACTGGTTGTGCATGGATGCCAATCCGCTATTCTCTATTTCTTTTAAAAATATATCAACATATGGATTTTTTTAATTTTATGAATACATTTGCAAATGTCTTCTGCATTTTGATTCTGCCTCAGCCTATTTCATGATGATCTGCACTATTGTTTGCCTTCAGCATTGTGATAATTTACCTTTAATTGCACTGCAAACATTTCACTCTCTGCTCAGGTAATTTTTCTCACCTTTGTTGGCCTCATCTGCAAAAGCAATGACAGGTAATAAAACTTAGGTGACTAGCCCTAATGGTTCCAAAAGGAGCCTTATTCACAGAACTGTCTTCGGAGATGACTGTGGAACTGTTAGGGTTCAACACTTAATTTTTTTTTTTTTTTTTATGAAAGGCTGGACTTTGGTTTATATGAATAAGTCCCACTGATAACAGTTTTCATACATTAATACA
The DNA here is from genome assembly GCA_016271365.2 of Neoceratodus forsteri. Classification (NCBI taxonomy): domain Eukaryota; kingdom Metazoa; phylum Chordata; order Ceratodontiformes; family Ceratodontidae; genus Neoceratodus; species Neoceratodus forsteri. The sequence goes on along the minus strand of JADMNL010000032.1, from coordinate 23,364,755 downwards.
CTACAAACACCGTATATCGACATGCATTGATTTTTGTTTTTGGTGCAGCTACTCACTGAGTTTGCTCTGGTTCTGTGCTTCTATCAGTGGCTCTCAACCCTGGAACTCATTTGGTGGGGCAACCTGACAGTCATTGCCACCTACACTGCCATGCTCCTTCAGACTACCACCAGGGGCTGTTTTTTCAGATACAGCCATTTTTGGTGCCCATGCAGAAAACCCTTGTGAGTCTTTGAGGTTTTTCTGCATGCACTATATTTTCAGTCGCAGAGCCATTTGTGACCATCTCCGTGACTTGCAGCAGCCTACAGACATTTTCTGGTGCAGCTGTGTCAAAATGTTATGCCTGATTGACCAGGCATAATAGCATCTGCAGCTGCACCTTCTGTCCATGTGGCAATTAAGACTTGGCAACAGTGTGGAGATTTTGTTTTTCTACACCAGCAGCTGCAGAGTGGGACTTAGTCCCACAGTGGGCTTAACACCTGGCCCCAGAGGCGGAGTTCCCCCATCTTGCATGGTCATTGCAGTTAGGAGAAGGTTCTAGGGTTCAGTGGCAGGGTGATGGTAAGAAAAGAGATGGGCATATTCATGAGTCTTCATGGTGTGGATCATGACTGGAGCCTGGGCATTATTCCATCCCAATGAGGGGATATTTTTACCCTTTAAGAACCACCCACCTCCATGTATTGAGTGCATATGGCTGCCCTAGGAAGTGCCCATTTGCACATGTTCACCCATGCCACCAGCATTACTTCTGCCAGACAACCCTTGGGTGTTGCTTAGTTAGTGGAACATTGAACCACCCATCCTGGGTGGAGACAGAGAGTGTCCGCATGGATATTCCTAACCTTCCCTGCCAGTCTCTGACACTGATATCCCTGGCCCTGGGTACAAAGCCTGGGTACAAGAGTACAAGAGCTGTCCCCTTACTGCATGGCACCACAGTGACAGCTCATCCATACCCATTTAATCATGAAATGGTCTGATGTGGAACTGAAATTCAGAACAAGATTGAAAATGAATTTCTAAATGTTTTTCAAAAACTAATTTTTGTAAATGAAAGGTTGGTGTCAGAGTAATATGAATGAGCCATATTAAAGGAAAACTGCAAAACATTGTTGGCAATTACCAGGGCTGCAAAAACACCCGATTAAAACAACCTATATAGTTTACAATGACTGCAGCTAACCTTTGATGAGTTATTTCTTGTTTTAATATTGGCCCTGGATCCACCATTTTGAAAGTGCCGCTGTACCGGAAGACAGAGTGTGACCCTGGTACCTCCCAGATCATCCTGTCCTGTGCTGGAATGCTCGTTCATGACGAGCGAGGCATTACTGGAATAAAATAAGCGGTGTCCCATGTGAGGTCTGTCAACTGTACCTCTAGAAGCAATTCAGGTGAAAGCAGGGCAGTGTAAGGCACATAAATTCATTATTAGAAGTTGCAGCTCTGAGGTTTGGTCATGCGCGGTAGCACTAAGTGCTACTGCATGTTTAAACAGGCTGAGAACAATAACAACTTTAAGTACCTTACACAGCTCCATTTCACCTGGAATTGCTTCTAGGGGTACAGTTAACAGACCTCTACATGGGACACCATTTATTTTTGTTCCGTGTAAATGTGCCCAGAGACATTAGAGCTAGACTAGTGAAGTAATTACTATTACCCATGGTAGAATATGGCCTTCCATTATATATGCATCCCAGTCAGAAATCTTTGGCTAAATTGAACCAATTGCATTATAGAATGGGGGATTTTATATTAAGAAAAGGCTATGGGGTACATCATTGTATAGTTTTTCAGGAACTTGGTTGGCTTCAACCAGCAGCACAGAGGGAATAGTTGTGGTCTTTAGTCTGTCATGGACTAATCCATCAGAAAAATAGACAACACCCACTGGTACATCTAATACAACTGAAAACAAATCAAACACTTATGTTTACATTGAGGAAAGCTTAATTGAAGGTACCTACGAATAGAACTTGAAATAGGCTGGGGGACATTACACGTCAGAATAGCTTGGCTAGAAATTGGGATAAATTGCCTTATGAACTAACTGTGATATCTGATCTGCACAAGTTTAAATCCATGCTGAATAAATATATGTATGTTCAATGCCAATGTTTTAGATAAATGTTGAATGTGTGTTTTATATTGTGACATATCTGTGCTAATGTATCTTCTCCATTATTAACTTACATGAACAAATGTTGTTTTGTATGTCCAGTAATTTGTAACCTTTTATAAACCACAGGAATTTGTTGTAAATGGGGTTTCTTTTCCCCAACAAATGACCCTCTACAAAAATTATTTTTTATCAAATCAAATCAAACATAACTGGGAATTTTTAACGGGTTTGGGAATGACCATAATTGTCACTTGTGACCAGCTTGGTGGAGGCAATTCCCCAGATAATACTTCATTAAAAGACAAAAGTAGTGGTGAAAGGACCTGTTCATTAGTGATTTTATAAAACTCCACTCCATACTCATCTGGCCCTGTAGTCTTCATTGTTTTAGAGCGATTAATGGCTGCTTCCAGTTCTAGTGTTTGGATTGGGACTATAGGGTGCGGTCTTTGTTCATCTGACAGGGTGGGCAGGTTAAGAGAGTTCAAAAAATTGTTAATGTCTGCTGAGGCCAGAGTTTGCTCTGGGGTGTACAGGGTTTGGTAGTAGATACAAAAGGCTCGAGTTATGTCATGTAGTTTGGTAAGACGTACCCCAGTGCTGGGGTGTAAAACTGCAGTGATCGTTGCTGCATGCCTTTGTTTAAGGAGTTGATAGGACAACAATTATGTGGATCTGGCCCCAACCTTGTAGTATCGCTGATGCAGAAATGTGAGTGCAGTTTCAGTTTGTTGAAGCCAGGTAGTGTTTAGGTTCACCATAACTTATTTTAATTGCTGGAGGACTGAATAATCTCCCTGCTAATGTGCCTGCTGCAAAAAACGGAGTGTGTCCTCCAGCCATCTCTGGCGCTCCTGCTGTCTTTTGGTTTAGATAGCCATGTATTTAATTAAATTTCCCCTAAGAACAACTTTCAGAGTGCCCCAGATCATGGAATGTGATATGTCTGAGTTGTTCTTGTCATGGAGAATTTCCTCAGTCTGACTACTGAAGAGTTCCTGAAAGGGTTTCCCACGGAGGTAGTATAGGTTTAACCACAAATGGGTAGAGCATTTTTCCTGGCCTAGGTCTCATCAGGCTGATCACTGGTGCATGATCAGAGTGCGTGATATCTCCTAAGGCGCAGTCTATTAAATATGTGGGGTTTTCTTTTTGAATATCGCAATGATCTATGCGATAGTATGTGACGTGTACTGCTGAATAATAGGTATAATTACACATTTGGGGATGTAAGAAGAGTAATATGTTGGCCCAGCCCACCTTCTGTGTAAACTGTTTAAATGTTTTATGCAGAGCAGGTCGTTGTGGAGGGGCCACATTGGAGGAGTCCCAGTTGGGATTCAGGGGAATGTTAAAGTCTCCAGCTAGCAATAGCAACCCTTTTGACTTGGGTATTATTTTATCCAAGAGCATTTTAATAGCATGATAATTAGTTCCAGGGGTAGGTATAAGTTTGCCGATGTAACCTCAACATTATAAAGAAGCCACGGACAATGATTAGTCAGTCTTCCTGGTCTGACTGGGAGATAGTTATTTGAAATGAGGTATGACGAGGTATAAGTATAGCAACTACGCTCTTACGACCACCCCAAAATGAAGAGAAGTAAACAGTGGAGTACCCAAGTCTGGCCAGCTTTTCTTGTTCTAAGTGAGAGAGATGGGTCTTCCACACATAGACCAAAACAGACCGGGTTTTCTTAAGGTGAGTTAATATCCTTGAGCATTTTATTGGGTTAGTAAGCCCATTTAGATGACACCAAGATCTGCAACAGAGTAGATGATCCAGATGGGATGGGCAGAATGAGAAGAGATCTGGATTAACAAGCAAAATGGTTGGAAGAGTGGCAACTGGGATTTAATGTGAAGAAGTGCAAGATCATGCACATAAGGAAGAGAAACCCTGAAGCCACCTCTTGGCTGGGAGGGGAGTTGCTGGCAGTCACAAAGGAAGAAAGAGACTTGGGCATCATCATCACCGATGACCTGAAATCATCCAAGCAGATCTCTAAAGCAGTAGGTAAGGCTAGGGGGATGTTAGGGTGTATTAGTAGGGGTATCACAAGTCATAAATGGGAGGTAATAATCCCTCTTTACAATACATTGGTTAGGCCCCATCTGGAGTACTGCATGCAGTACAGGAGGCCACACCTTCACAAGGACATTTACCAAATTGAGGCAGTCCAGAGAAGGGCAACCAAAATGGTGCAGGGACTGCATCAGAAGACATATGGGAACAGATTAACGGAGCTCAATATGTATACCCTAGAGCAAAGGAGGGAGAGAGGTGATATGATCGAAACATTCAAACACCTTAAGGGCATTAACAAGGTGAAAGAGTCTAACATGTTTCAGTATAAGAAAAATAGCAGGACAAGAGGACACAGCATGAGATTAGAGGGAGGCAGATTAAGGGGTAATGTGAGGAAGTTCTTTTTCACAGAAAGGATGGTGGATGCATGGAACGGCCTACCTCAGGAAGTGGTGGCTATGAATACAGTGCAAGGCTTCAAACAGGCATGGGATAGGCATAAGGGAGCAATATTGCTGAGTATGAATAGATAGGCCACTGACAGCAAAGGACGATGGCACATTTATAAGGTAGAAAAAGAAATGGGCAGACTGGATGGGCCTTGCGGTCCTTATCTGCTGTCAACTTCTATGTTTCTATGTTTCATTCACATTTAGAGAATATAACTGCATATGTTGGGGAGACATAGTATAGGTTTTAAAAAAATAGGAGTAACCGGCCCCTCTGCCCCACACATCACATACACCATGCCAGACCACACACTGCATTGTGACGGGATACACAAACTTTCTATAGCCTAGGAAAAACAGTTCTGTATTAAAGAGCAGCTGACACCTTCAGGAGAACTTTAACAAAACATAACATTTAGCCACATTTCAGCTTTTATTTCACATTGGCTTTGTATTCTTCCTCCACATTATTTATTACTGAGGTCATTTGCATGATAACAGGATCTTTGCTCTTGAAGAGTTAATCTATTCCTGTTGCTTTCTCTGTACCTGAGGTCATAATGCTCTGCTTGTGACATCACAGTTACTACCATGGCAACAGCTTGTGATGTCAGAACAGAGCATTATGACTTGCAGTAGGGTGTAAGCTACAGAGGCAGATAAACTCTAAGGGATAAAATCATGTACTCATGGAAATTTAATCAGTAATAAATAAATAATAAGGAAGATAAATATAGAATACATATGGAATGCAAGCTGAATTGCACCTAATTATTATGTTTTTCAAAGTTTTCTTTTTGGCATTAGTAGCTCTTCAACATTTATAACTATTGTAAAAACAACAACATTCCTGTTCACAGTAGTAATACATCTAACCACGGGGTGCCCAGGACCCAACAGAAAACCAACTGGGCTATTCCATATAACTTTTATTCTGCAGGTCTCATTGGAGACCTGGATGGCAAGGTACAGACCATGCCATTACTGTGGCCATGGGGAAGGGGCCTTCAGATGTTAAACACATTGGGAAAGGGGTTTAGGGAAGTGAAATGTCATGTCTCTGCTCCATCCAGGCAGAGTGTTACTTAGGGTTGTTTTAAACAGCAAAATGGGGAAAAGGCTGCTTATGTTAATGAAAAGGGGGAGGTGGCTGGGTGTCAGAATGCCCGGGTCCCGAAGCTGACGGATGGAGGCAGAGCAGTTGGCCAGCATGCTGTTAGGGTTGAGTAGGCACTTTAATGTTCAATCTCAAATTTTGCACTTTAATAACTTTTCAACTGTTCAACTGATTTGCCTGACATTTTGCATGTGCAGTGTTGTGTGGTAGATCTATTGCCCTGCCAAGTTTGGTTTCAGTCAGAATGGCAGATTTTGAACTGTGCATAGTGCTAAAATGTTAAAAGTTGCCTTTTTTGTGCTTTTTTTTGTCATCATGCTGCATGCAAACGATTTTGAAGTTTGGTATGAAACTTTCAGGGTATAAAGGGCTTGCCCCCACAGAAGTGGCTTTCGCTGGTTTGGTGAAAAAATATTAATCCGTTTCAAAGTTATGACATTTTTTTACCCTGCTTTTTTGTCCCCTTCCTGGGTGGCCTACATTCTCTCCGACCCCCCAGCCCTGTCCACCCACTCATTGCACCACCTCCTGTCTTCCCCCACAGCTTACCCCTATGATAGGGTGGCTAGGATCCCTCAACCTGCTGAGACAGATCCAGTTTAGAAGGTGCCTGCAATTCAGTAGGGGCAGTGCCTGCAGGAGTCAGTGGTCATCCAGATGCCCAGGACCTTTTCTCCTCCTGCTTTTCTTCCAGAGGTGGAGCAATGGGCATTGGAAAAGGCTGAGCTGTGTGCACTTCTGCCCACAGCACACTGGCCAACTGTTCTGCCTCCACCCGTCAACTTTGGGACCCTGGTGCTCTAACACCCAGCCACTGCTAGGTGTCAGAGGTGCACCAGCCTCCATGTTCCTCCCTCCCCGGGAGAAGAGAGTTGTCCTATGGACGCTCGATCCTCTCCCACCCCAGCTGACCCCTGCTGAACTGCTTGCACCATGAACATTGACTGCCTGGTAGGAGATAAGGCATGATGCCTCAGCCCTCTATGCCACCGGGCTGGCTAAAAGTTATTTAATTTTAAAGTTTTGGGTTCTGAGCATGCTCAATACAGTCTTTTGGATAGCTTCCTGGAAAGACAAAGGAATTTTGTCTCATGAAAAAGGATTCTTTTTTGCATGGGGCCAATCCTTTTTCATGAGAAAAAATTCCTTTTTCATGAGCTGCCATCTTGTTTTGTATTTTCACACACAACAAACTGTCATAACTCTGTCCAGGGATGTCTTCTACAGACATCCAAACATATATCTTGCTCATCGAGAACTGGTGAGCTTCACTGTGTATTTTTTATGTTGGCACGCTTGCACAGCCAACATCTTGCGGCATTGGGGATTTGGAAGTGTGCTTTTGGGCGAATGCAGAGCACGCATCAGTAGGTGTGTCCTTCATTCCCAATCAGCCTGCATGCTGGTGCCACACCATGCATACTAATGTGGCGAGCACATCTAAGGAAAGTCATCTGCAATACGAGCAAAACTCATCATATGCAGTGGACCCTTCTCGTGCTTGCCACATTGTCAGCATGGTGGTGGCCGTAACTACAGACCTAGGGTGCCCAATCCCCTGCTGGCTTACTCTGGCAGCAAAGTATGCATAATCAGAGCCCACTCCATGTCAGCATAAAGCAGCCCCATGTCTTATATGCCAAGGGTGCCCAATCTCGGCCTTGCCTCCCCACTTTCCTTGTGTGCCAACTGGGTGCTCAATCCCCGTCGGCATAAGTAACCCTTTTGTTGTGTGCTGACGAGGGGTGCCCAATCTCCCGTCAGCTGCAGCAACCCCCAAACAATTAGGTGGCATGCTGGGAGCCCACCCCAGCGTGGCAAGTCCTCTGAAAAAAAAACTGTCCCGCAATGGGTTTTTTTCACCCTTTAACACAAAAATGGTCCCTCGTTGTCTCCCTACCCATCACTCACACCCACCCACTGCTCACCCTGCTTCCCCCCACACACACCCTCACCCCATACTTACCTCCAGAGTCCAGCGCGATGATCTTCAGTGGGCTGGGAACATGTCTACACTCTTCAAAGCTGACCTCGAACTGAAGAAATGCCGGTAAGCTGTATAATGGAATAAATAGTTTTTTTTCAACTTTGATACATATCTCGGGCATTTTTTGGAATTTTTGCACCAAATTTTCAACATGGGGTTTTTGGGACCCTTCCTCATGAATTCTGTTACAGTTATGGCGTTAATCAGTCCTGAAAGGTGATTTCGATCACTGCATGGAATCACATTTGGGACCGATTAATGCAAGGACCGTGGCAGTGTTCATGAGGGGCTGTCAAAAAACCTATGTTGCAAATTTAGTGGAAGCATCAAAAAATGTCTGTTTTCTAGCCGCATTGCATGGTGCTACGCATGCTCTTAACTTCGTGATTTCGCAATATTTTCATGCCAGATTTTCAGCATTGTCATTTTTCTACACCTCCTTGTGAACAGTACAGCTGTCATTTTTCACATCCTGGCCGAAATGTGTTTCCGCACTTCTGGCAAACAATACCGTGGTTGCTGTGGGAAATCAGTGTTCGGGGCAGATTACAAAAATAACACTTACACTGCTCATGAGCAGAGGTCCTACAATGCCTATGCTGAAAATTTGGTGACGATACTCCATAACATGACTGTGTTACGAGAGTGCGTTGCGCAGTTTGCACACATGCTCGTAAGTTCGCAAATTTATAATATTTTCATGCCAGATTTTCAACAGTGCCATTGTTCTGCACCTCCTTATGAACACTACAGCTGTCATTTTTCACATCCTGACCAAAATGTGTTTTCGCAGTTCCAGCGAAGAATAGCGCGGTTGCTGTGGAATGTCCATGTTCGACACACATTATGGAAATGACAGTGACACTGTTCATTAGCAGAGGTCCTAAAATGCCTATGTTGAAAATTTGGGGCCGACAGTCCATACAATTAGTGTTTTACAAGTGTGTGTTGCGCACTGTGCATGCACGCTTGTGACTTCGTGCATTTGTAATATTTTCACTCCACATGTTCAAAATTGGCATTTTCCACACCTCCTTATGAACAGTACAGCTGTCATTTTACATAACCTGCCTGAAATGTGTTTTGGCACGTCCGGAGCAGAATCGCACGGTCGCTGTACGAAATCAGATTTTGGTGCAGTTTGAGGAAATGACGATGACACCGTTCATGAGCAGAGGTCCTAAAATGCCTATGTTGAAAATTTGGTGCCGAAAGTCCAGAAAATGACTGTGCTGCAAGCGTGCATTGCGCAGTTTCCACGCAGCCTTGTAACTTCGTACATTTGCAATATTTTCATGCCACATTTGCACCACTGGCATTTGTGCACACCTCCTTAGCAATAGTACAGCTGCCATTTTTTAGCCTGCCCAAAACGCGTTCCCACAAATGTGGCGCATAATGGCGTGCTCGCTGTGGGAAATCACCTTTTGAGACACATTAACAAAATCACAGCGCCACTGTTCATGAGGGGAGGTCCCAAAATACCTATGTTGAAAATGTGCCTAAAAAACTCCCACAAATAATTGGGTTGCAGACATCTCCTGCGCAGTTTGTATGCATGTTCATTGCTTCACCAATATTTCATATTGCCACTCCAGTCTCTAGATTTTCAACGTTGCCATTTTGTATGCCTCCTCATGAATAATACAGTTGTCATTCTCCACATCCTGCCCAAAACTGTGTTTTCACCCCTCTGTCACCAAATGCCACAGCCGCTGTGCAAAACCACCTTTCAGCTAACAAAGTGATTGTGTCGCTTTTCATGAGGTGGCCTGACAAGCAGCCCATGTTGAACATGTAGAGTGAAACTACCACTACACGCCTGCAGTGTTAGGGTTCCCAACTGCAGCACCCCACCCGGTACGGACTGACAGGCATCAGGGCTGTGACTTGGGATCATCGGATGTAATGTTCATGCCATTCCACCCCCCCACGCCCACCCTACAGCCACTGATAGGCATCATGGTGTGTCTTTCACTGTTTGGCCACAAACTTCACCCCACGCTCTTATACTGCACCCACGTCAGTGTATTTCCTTATGGAATGGGGTAAGTATTATGCCCAAAGACCCCAAAGCACACCATGACACTTGCCAGTGTCTACAGGGTAGGGTAAGGTACAATGGCATGAGCATTATATCTGATGACCCAAAGGCACACCCCACTGCCTGTCGCTCTCTACAGAGTGGGGGTGGGGTTGGCGCCTCTTCAATACTTCACTGCCATTCCAATTATGCACCACTAGCTCCGCCATTGCCAATGCCAATGCCAGTGCGACAACATTCGTCATTGAGAAATGCTTGTTTATAGCTCCCATGGCTTCTGAACATTTTTTTCAACTATTTAAATCCTCTTTCACGAGCCTTTTTCATTCTCATGAAAAAGAAAATTATCAAGCGATAAAAGATTTGAAAAAAAATCTAAGTCCAAAATCCTTTTTCATGATCTAATTCCTTTTTCATGAGAATGAAAAAGATTAGTGAAAAAGGAATTGTCTTGCAAAAAAGATATGGAAAAAAAAAATCCAAGTCCGAAATCCTTTTTTACAAGATAGCATTCTTTTCTGTTACCATGGCAAAGGATTCATGGAAAAGGATTCCTTTTGCATGGAAAAGGGTTCCCTTTCTGTGAATATGGCAAAGCATTCCTGGAAAAGGATTTCCACTCATGAAAAAGGATTTATACCTGGTTTCTAGTTGCACCCCCACCCTCCAATCCTCCATATCTTGTTTATAATTTATAATCCCCCAGTTGGTGGTTAGTGGGAGCCCCCTTCCCTACCATGCAATTATTGTTTTATCCCTGTTGTCTAGTGACACCCCTCACCCTGCAGATGGATTGGAGGGTAAGGTTTATCTGTTTGCAGCTGACATCAAGATCTGCAACAGAGTAGATGATCCAGATGGGGTGGGCAGAATGAGAAGAGATCTCAATAAACTGGTAGTTGATACATAAGCTGGCCCAGTGGCACTGAGGGCTGAGGAGCTGGATACCTTACCTCAGGTCACTCTGGTGACCCAGGTTCGGGAATGAGCCAGGGTTGTTGGGAGCCAGCTAGGGGGAGGGAGAGAGCAGGATTGAGCAGCCACAAGGCAGCTCTTCTCTCTCAGGGAGGGATTCCATCATCCCCTGTAGTTCCACTGCACTGCCCCCATGTGGAGGCCTGAGGGAAGTGCAGGCAGGTCAGCGGCACTACGAGGGTGGGTGCCACAGAACCACAGTGCACGCATGCCTCCACACGCACACGCATGGCCGAGGCACGGGGCCAGGTGAAAAACACCGGGATAAACACAATAAAAAAATATGTTGATTCATAGACTATCCGTGGCCATAACCACCGGGGGGGGGGAGTGAGGGTGACCGACCAGTCCCCCTCGACTTTTTTGGTTCTGAAAAATAGCCAGTAACACTGGCATTCTCGTGAAAGGCTCAGTTGATCTATGCCCCCCCCCCCAACTTTTTAGTCTTGGTTGCACCCATGGGACTATCAGTAATTGTTCAGCTGCTAGGCTTTGTGTATAGGCAGCCCCATTGGTTCAGTTGATTCAGTATTTCCAAGGACTCACAACTTGAGTACTCATCTCTTGCGGACATTATCAAGCAGAGGAAGAAAGGTGATTAAAGCAACAGTTATTTATTAATTGGCAAAACATATCACCATACATAGCTGTTCTAGGAATGATATATTTCTGGCAAAATCATAAATTTACCAAAGTTTCTCATTTCATTTTGGTCTTGAACTTAAATATGTGGTTTTGACATTTCTAAATGTTTCTGCTCACTTGTCATGCCTACCATGAAAGCAATCGGTGTGATGCAGTGCTGTTTACCACCAGAGATGTGAACTAGCACCACCCTAATAGATCCAGAGTATGACACTGGTTTGTACAGTCAAAACATAATCTCAAAGGAAAGACTTTTTAGCCAGCCCGGTGGTGCTAAGGGTTGAGGTGCTGGATGCCACACCTCATGCCACGCCGGCGACCAGGTTCAGGAATGACCTCGGGTCATTAGGGTGCCAGCACGGGGGGGGGGGTGGAGCAGCCTAATGGCAGATCACCTCTCCTGGGTTCGTTGTTGACCCCCTACGTAGTTCCACTGCCACCAAGTGGAGGTCCGGTGGCAGCACAGGCAGGAGGGGGCAGCAAGTCGGGAGAGCACCTCGGAATGCGGTGTGCACATGGCTCCACATCTGCAGTTGCGTGCCCGGGGAAGGGGGCAGACAAAAACAATGGGGAAAAACACCGGATTAGAATATAACAGGAAAAAAGAAAAGAAAAAAAAAGGAGAGATTTGTTAAAATTGCTGGTGATGGCCATACATATTGACTTGAGGCATTAATTACAGAACTAGTAATAAAAGGTACTTTAAAAATATCTGCAGGAACAAACAGTACACTGAGGATGAATACAAGGCACTATGAAAAATACAATTGCTAAAAACCTATATGATGAAATGTTCAGTCACTTTAAAGTTCATTAGTGATTGCCCCTTTTCCCTTCTTACCAGGAACAGAGCAAGGCAAATCTTTAATACTGATTCAGTAGTGTTTGCTTACCATGTGGGTGTCTTTTCTTATCATGCTTAAGTGTTTGCTTAACATGTAGCCTACAGATTTTCTTATCATGTCATCATGTTATAGTACAGGTTTTTAGCGTATGATGCAAAGGCGTCACGTTCCAGCGCTGTACTGTTAACTGCCAGTGAGAATGTGGTTGGATAGACATCATCCCAGACACCCTCCTGAAGGCCTGCCAGGTTGGTTTGTGGCCAGCTGGGTGCCAATGGGACACAAGGGATGAAAAAATTGGTGGAAAACAATGGTGGTACTCAGGTGCATGACATCACCATGTTCTCCCAAGTAAGTTGCTGTGTCCGAACCGTTGGGTCCATACACCTCTCCCCACCTGGGAAACTTACTGCCAGCTATGCTGCTGAGTGGTTTGCTGCACGCAGAGTGTGAAGTGAAGGACAGTATATGCAGGAACAGGCTGTGAGTATCGGGGGGGGGCAGTGGCAACTGTACCAGTGGATGTGGGACTGAGGGCTTTGTGGATGACTGGAAATAGAGCTGGGCCTGCTGGGTAGGAGGGAAAAAAATGGAAGTAAAAATGAATTAATAGCTATCCTATTTGGATACAAAATACAATGGTCATCAAGGTAACCACTAGTGGTTATCTGGTAGTGCATTTGAGTGTCAAGATGTCCTCCAGTGGGTAGTGCTATATCCTTCTCTGAATCTGATATTTATCCAATCAAATTTGGATTTCAGATGTGAGGTCGGATTTTTGATTCAAGGTTGGATTTTTTGGATCCAAGGTCAGAGCCTCAAGTTGGAGCCAATGGATTTGAGTATTCTGCTCCGATCCATCGACTCCTTGGATGAGACCAGAGGTTATTGGAGCTGTTCTCAGATGTCGTCGCCATTTGCTGACAATCGAAATCTGACATTTTGCCCACTATACGATGGTATCTGACTTGGTCAGATACTATCCAAGTTTGACTAGGAATTATAGTATCTGGATCTTTTTGCTTATGGGCTTAAAACAGTAAGGTGGAAAAGTAACTAAAATGGAACACAAAAGAAAGTTTAAATTCTCAGAGAGAACAGCTTGGTAAAAGAGCAGGTTGGTTTATGTTATGTTGGAACACTGTAAAAAAAACATTTGTCCATAACTTCAAAGTCCTTCTCTTATCCCTGAGGGAGTTCCATATCTGGAATGTGTTATCTAACCACCTAGAATGACCAGCCCAACGAGTTTTGCTTCCTCTGTGCATGGTGGGAGAAAGTTGTTCATAAACAGAGCTCAGCAGTTTACTCATTCTTATTCAGGGTGAGGCAGAACTCTGCCCATCTTGGCTGTCATTCACACACCTCTTCATAATCCTCCTGTACTGTGGCTTTAGGCATCCCCTACAAGAAGATGCTTCAATGGATAATGTCGCGAGGCTCTGTTGCTACAACATGATTAGACTGGCAGTATAGCCTAGAGGTTAGAGGAACAAGGTGCGAACGAGTTTGTCACATCCAGCAGACCAGACCTGAGTTTGATTCTCACAACCTCCACTTGCATACTGTGTGACTCTGAGCAAGTCACTTAACCGCCCAGTGCTCCCAGGTCGCCCCTGAAAACAGGCACGTGTGCCTAGTGGCCTTTCCTGGTTACCAAAGACTGAACTAAAAAAAAATGATGAGTTTATCTTTAAAGAGCAGCTGACACCTCTAGATTTGAGAAATACAATAATTGGCCACTATTCAGCTTGTATTACACATTAAATCTGTATTGCCCATCCCCATTATTTATTACTGAGGTCATTTGCATGAAAAACAGGGTATCTGCTCCTGAAGAGTTCATCCATTCCTGTTGCCTATTCCTTACCTGAGGTCATAATGCTTTGCCTGTGGCATCACAGTCATTCCTATGGCTACAAACTGTGATGTCATAGCAAAAGATTATGATTTCAAGTAGGGAATAAGCTAAAGGCAAGTGAATTCTAAGGGATAAAAATCCTTCTTTAATGCCAGTCTCCTCAGTAATAAATATTGTGGATGTAACCTCTATAGAAGATTTGTGAAATACAAGCCAAATTGTGTCTAAATATTATGTTTTCCAAAGTTTTGCAGGAGACGTCAGCAGCTATTTAAGTTCAAACTTGCTTCTTGCAACCATACCATATTATTAATTTGGCTATTTACAATTTGCAATTTTTTTCTAAATGAAGACAGAGAGTGGTCTTCATGTAAGACAGAGAAAATAGTGAGATCCCAGCGTACAGTGACATGCTCAAACTGAAAGAGTAGGAAACTGGCCTATGAGGGGGGTCACTGTTTTATTGGTGGTAAGTCTTATTACAACTCAGCCAATTTCTGAGACCATGAACCCCTTGGAATGTAGAATGAAAGTAAGAAAATAAAATAACTTTCACAAGATTTATAAACATGGGTTAGGAAGAAACAGATATCCAATTGGCCACACAGCATCAGGTGACCATGCATTAAATGCCTGTAAAGACACAGTTGCTGTGAGTGACCAGCAAACCACTGCAATTCTGTTTAGGGTGCTTGCATTAGGGCACCGAGTCATTAGGGCACCAGAATCAGAATCGGTCAAACACTCCCCAAGGTCTGCCCCCCCACCCAGAGTTGGAATCTATAGTTGGGGGGGGTGAAGGGTACAGCCCCCTGCAAAAACAGCGATCAGCGACATCGCCGATTGGCACCCTAATGACTCGGCACCCTAACGCTAGCACGTTCCGAGGGTGGAACCCCAGCAAACAGTATCCTGGGGCAGAGAGGCACTCATTATGTGCTGCCACAACGAAAGCAGAAAGGCAGACATTGAATGGGACACAAAGCAGGCAACGCCGCCCGAAAGAGCAGAGACCATCAGCCTTGATTAAGTCTTTCCTAAAGCAACAAAGCCATTCTCGGCTGTTAGGTTGTTTGGAGCAACATTCAGACGGGAGCACCAGATGCAATTTCAGCCACCAGGATAACCATATGAAATATGTGATGTCTCATTTTCATAGGTTTCCCAAGGTAGAAGCAAACAAACAGTGTTATAAATTATTTACCTGGTCTCAGCCAATCAGCACACAGAGCCACTGTGCCTCTTTCTATGTTTTTATGTTTCCTTCCTCGCATGTGCAAGAAACTTTATGCGGCAACTTAGGAGAGAAGTGGATTGTGAAATTGTGGCACTGTGGCAGCCAACAGCGACACTGCATTTGGGGGCTTGGCACTGGCTGGTGGACCAATGCAGGCACACTGTGCTGATGACATTGGTTTCCAAAAGTGCCACCAAGTTGAAATGATTTTGCCTCTGTAATGAGGGGCTGCATCATCATTGCAGCATCAGCCATTCCATGGCAATGAGGGAGCGATCCGTAATTGCAGGGTGGTACCTTGCCTAGTGTAACATTTTTTGTAAACATGGTGGTGCTTGCCGCCACCTCACAGCCCCATGAAAGCCAACAGGAGTGGCTAATCCCCCTATCGGCATGCCCCCAACACAGTTCACTTGCCAATGGGGGAGCCCACTCCCCATCTGCATAATGCCGGCCCAATTGTTGTGTGCCAAGGGGGTGCCCAATCCCCCTTGGCATGATGCGCCACCCCAAAACAGTCTTTCTTTGCTGACAGGGAGCCCAAACCCCATCAGCTTCAGTCCCCCCTTCCCAGTTTAATTTGCCAATGGGGAAGCCCAATTCCTGTCAGCATAATGGCCCCACAGTCATGTTTTGCCTGTACCGAGGGGGTGCCTAATCCCCATCGGCATGATGCACAACCCCCACACGTTTCTGTGCCGATGGGGGGGCCCAGTCCCCGTCGGCTGTGGTCCCCCTCCCCACAAATGCTAGTGGCACTCTGGGAGCCCACCCCAGTGTGCCAAACACACCTGTAAAAAAAGAAAACCAACGTAAAACAAGAAAATGGTCAGTCGAAGTCTCCGGTGCCCTTCCCCCAAAGCGCACCCACCCACTGCGTACTCTACCTCCCCACAGTCCCCTCACCCCATACTTACCTCTGGAACCTGGCGTGATGATCTTCGGTGGACCAGGAACACGTCTGCACTATTCAAAGCCAACCACAAACTGAAGAAATGCCGGTAAGCTCTATAATGGCATAAATAGGGATTTTTCAACTTTGGTGCATATCTCAGGCATTTTTGTGAATTTTGGCACCACATTTTCAACATGGGATTATTGGGACCCCTCTTTATGAATTCAGTCACTGTCGTGGCGTCATTCAGTTATGAAAGGTAATTTTGCGCTCACTGCACAGAATCACCTTTTGGGACTGATTAACGAAAGAACAGTGCCACTGTTCATGAGAAGGGCTCTCAAAAAGCCTATGTTACAAATTTGGTGAAAAAAAATCCAAAAAATTACTGTTTTTTGAGCGTGCGTTGCGCAGTTGCCACGCACGCTCGTAACTTTGTGAATCTGCAATATTTTCACTCCAGATTTTCAACATTGGCATTTTTCCACCCCTCCTTATAAACAGTACAGCTTTTACACATCCTGGCCAAAATGTGTTTTCACACTTCCAGCGCAGAATAGCATGGTCGCTGTGGGAAATCAGTTTTTGGGACACATTAAGAAAATCACAGTGACACTCTTCAAAATTTAGTGACGAACATCCATAAATGACTGTGTTACAAGCGTACATTGCACTGTTTCCACACACCCTTATAACTTCGCAAATTTGTAATATTTTCATGCCACATTTTCAACTCTGGCATTTTTTCACACCTCCTTATGTACAGCACAGCTTTCATTTTTCACATCCTGGCCGAAATGTGTTTTCGCGCTTCCGGCGCAGAATGGCGCAGTCGCTGTGGGAAATCAGTGTTTGGGACAGATTAAGATCAAGCATGTGAGAGAGAGGGAGTGAACGAGCTCAACGTAGCTCTGTCAGGATTGTAGCGGATTTCTTAGTGGGCAGAAAAAGGCGCCAATGCAGGCAGCAGTCCAATACAAAAGGGCAGCCTGCAGCACCGGGAGAAACAGAATGAGTGAATGAATGAGAGAGGGGGAGTGAGCAAGCTCAATGGAGCTCTGTTGCGACTGCTGCGGATTTCTTCATGGGCAGAAAAAGGTGCCAACACATGCAGGGGCCCAGTACAAAAGGGCAGCCTGCAGCACCGGGAGAAACAGAACGAGCGAGTGAGAGAGGGGGAGTGAGTGACCTCAACAGAGCTCTGTCGGGACTGCTGCGGATTTCTTTGTGGGCAGAAAAAGGCGCCAACATAGGCAGGAGCCCAGCACAAAAGTGCAGCCTGCAGCACCAGGAGAAACAGAATGAGCGAATGAGAGAGGAGAAGTGAGCGAGCTCAACGGAGCTCTGTCAGGACAGCTGCAAACTTTTTTGTGGGCAGAAAAAGGTGCCAATGCAGGCAGGAGCCCAGTACAAAAGGGCAGCCTGCAGCGCCGGGAGAAACAGAATGAGCAAGTGAGAGAGGGGGAGTGAGCGAGCTCAACGGAGCTCTGTCGGGACTGCTGCGGATTTCTTTGTGGGCAGAAAAAGGTGCCAATGCAGGCAGGAGCCTAGTACAAAAGGGCAGCCTGCAGCGCTGGGAGAAATAGAATGAGCAAGTGAGAGAGGGGGAGGGAGCGAGCTCAACGGAGCTTTGCTGGGACTTTAGAGTTGCCCACCCTCTCACCCAGGGTCCTCTGTGGACTGTGGTCCTATATTACAGCAGGGTCTCTGGGGTGGAGACAAAGCAACAATTGGATACTTTTAGGATTGCTGTAATAACACAGATTTAGTTGTTTTGTTTATTTCTCTAACTGAGCTAAGTACTGTTTATACTGTTATGATTGCTGTAATAATACATATTTATTTGATCTGTTTCTTTCTCTAACTGAGCTGAGTAATACTTGGAGTGCAATAGGATTTCTAACTGGGTTAAGTGAAACTATATGAGAGCTGAGAACAAAAAGTATGGTAGCTGAGGGGTGAAAAATGGACAGGGAGGCTTTAGGATTGCTACAGTAATACAGCATCTAATGAGATTTGAGACTGAATTAACCCAGTCGGCAAGGGGACAGTAGGGGAACTAGTCTGGGGGAGGCAGGCACTTGAGTAAACAGGGGCCTAACAGTTGTAGTAGGGTACAGAAACTGGGAGTAAGCACCTGTAACATAAGATGGGGGCCAAAATGGGGCAGGTGCCACATGTCAGTAGGACGCACATCTTTGTAAGGGTGTTGGGGTGCACAGGGTGTGGGTCCACCATGATCCTGGACTGGGCTTGGAGGATGGAGGTTGTATGGTCTGTAGATGACTGACTAGTTTAAGGGAGGAACTGTGGAGGTTAGGAAGGCGTCTAAGTGGCAGGGCAGATGAGTATGGTAGGCATCCTGGCTGGGGGGGGGATAGGGAATGGCAAAGGGGGACGGAGGAAGAACAACTAGGGACTGAAACCAACCCCAGTATCAGAGGCACTAGCAGAGAAGACAGAAGAAGGGAGGGGGTGCCTGAGGTGAGGGGAGGCCTCCTAATGGGGAAGGAAGAGACCACGAGGAGTACCAGGGGAGAGAGCAGATGGCTGCAGGTAGGGAGGGACCAGGGGTGGCAAGGAGGGAACAAGTAGGAGGGGAACCGATGGGGGAAGAGACTAGGAATAGATTTCAGCCTCTGCTACGGGAGAGGGGGGGAGGAACATACTGAGGGGAGGGCATGAGAGGGATGGCAACAGGTAGGGGAAGAGATAGCAAGGACAAAAGGGTAGAAGGTAGGCTAGTAAGGAAGGAGGAGGTGGCGACTGGAAGAGAGAAGGCTACGGGAAGGGGGGAGGATGGGAGGGGCATCACTATTGGGACAGAAGGGAATGGGGGTTCTAAATCTACAACAACAGGGATAGGAGAGGGGTTGGAAATCAGCAGGGGAGGAGGGGAAGTCAACATGGGAATCCCAGTAGGAAGTAGTCAGGCTGGGAAGGGGTTTAAGGGGGATGGGAGGAATAAGGCAGAGAAAAGGGGTGAGGTGGAAGTAGGGAGAAGCAGATATAGAAGTCACAGAGGGTGCAGCTGGCAGGGCTAAGGGGCAGGGAAGAATGAATACTGGGGTGGTGGACGAGGCATTAGAAAGGAAAGGGGGTAAGGGATGGGGGTTACTCATCCTGAGGGATTCTATACTGAAAGGGGTGAGATGGGGCAGAAGAGGCAAAAGGCACACCCATATTTGGGTTGAAGCTATCCCCAGGTTGACTGCAGGAGGGGCAGGGCAGGCACTGCTCAAGTGTGCAGTGAGGGGGAGGTAGAAACCTCATTTAGTGTTGCATGTGGGTACAAATGACTTGGCAGGGGAGACTGTGGAAGTAGTGAGGGGGAGGTTCGAGTAGTTGGGTAGGCAGTGTGAGGGGATAAGGGAGTCGGAGGCATTCTCTGAGGTACTCCCGGTACCATGTGCAAGCATGGGGAGGAAGAGGAGGATTAAGGAGTTCGAGTGGCTGAGGGATTGGTGCCACACCAAAAATTATGGGTTAGTGACTAACTGGGGTATGGTCTGGGGGAATAGTGACTTGTGAGTGGGGGACAGGCTACATTTGAGCAGGAAGGTGAGGGGAGTATTAAAGGCAGGATTAGAGGGGTATATCTCTACTAAGGTGGATTTAAACTAGTGGAGGGGTGGCCAAAAGACTGAGATTGGTAGAAAGGTCCAGACAGGGGAGCCTAATGAGCTCACCCCCCCTAGATATAGGTAAAGGCAGAGGTGTAGTAAC
The DNA here is from genome assembly GCA_016271365.2 of Neoceratodus forsteri. Taxonomy (NCBI): domain Eukaryota; kingdom Metazoa; phylum Chordata; order Ceratodontiformes; family Ceratodontidae; genus Neoceratodus; species Neoceratodus forsteri. Next base: position 23,344,811 of record JADMNL010000032.1, on the reverse strand, counting down.
CCTGGGAAGGGGCGGGCAGAGGGGTCTGAGTGTAATACAGAAGGCACCACCACCCGGTAAGAATGAGGAGAAAGTGTGCAGACTACCGGGAGGAGGGACACAGGCCAAGGAAGAGAAGAGTGAGGAGAAGGAGGGGTACAGGTGGAAGGTGGTCTGTCTCAGCGCAAGAAGCCTGGGGAACAAAATTGCAGAGCTTCAGGTGCTCCTTTCAGAGGGGAAGGTGGACATTGCTGCAGTGACAGAGACTTGAACCACAGAGTACCATGATTGGGACTTGGCGATCCCGGGATTCAGGATATACAGGCGAGACCGGGAGGTTGGAAGGGGGGGGGTTGCACTCTATGTGAGGGAAGGGATTAAATGCATAAGGGATGAGGGAGAAGAGGAGAGGACAGAGGCACTTTGGGTGCAGCTCCTGGACTCCAAGGGCAGAAAGATGAGGCTGGGAGTGGGTTGACTGGAGCACCCTGGCCACTAGCAGTACTGGGGAGCAGGTGCTCCTTAATGCATTCCAGGATGGCATTCTGATGCAATTGGTAAGTGTGCCTACAAGGCTTGGTAGCACTCTGGACCTAGTACTGGCAAATGGGGAGGTGGTGAGGGAGGTAAGGGTGGAGGACCCACTAGCGGGTAGCAACCACCAGACAGTGTGGCTTGTTCTCACGCTGGGCAGGGAGACAGGAGGCATGGGCACTGAGGTGGTGGACTTTAATAGGGTGGACTTTGGGAGGATGGGAGCAATACTGCAAGGGAGATGGCCAGGGATGGATGCAGAACAAAAGTGGGGAGTCATAAAGACTGGGCTTGCAGAGGCCACAGTAGCCTGCACCAGGGCCAGGAGTAAGAAGGGCAGAGCCAAGAAACCATGCTGGCTGAACAAGGAACTGCTGCAAGGGGTAAGGGCAAAGAGGGCTGCATACCGGAAGCACAGAAGAACAGGGAAGGGAGAGGATAAGGAGGCTTTCGGGAGTTGGTCAAGAGAGGTGGCCAGGAGGGTGAAAAATGCTAAGGCCTCCAGGGAATTAAGGTCCGCACAGGGCATAAAGGGAGGGGAAAAGGACTTTTGTTAGGTGTGTCAGGGAAAGAGGAACATATTGTGAGGATAAAGCGGAGGGATTGGGTGGAAAAGGGGAGGAGAAAGTGGAAATTCTAAATGAGTACTTCTGTCGTTTCACTAAGGAGAGGGATGGTCCACTACCAGAATGGGCTGGGGGAGTAGAGAAAGGGGGGGAGGAGGTGACTGACAAAGTGATCACAGGGAGTAGGGTGCTACTGGGGCTGAGGGCTGTAAGGGTGAACAAGGCACCAAGTCCCGATGGCATCCACCCCAGGGTGCTGAGGGAGATGGTGGAGCTATTGGCTGAGCCACCAGCAGATCTGTTCAACACCTCCCTGGAAATGTGGTGTGTGCCCCAGGACTGGAGGGTGGCCCATGTGGTGCCCATACACAAGAGTGGGCCTAGGCAGGAGCCAGGAAATTATCATCCTGTAAGTCTCACTTGCATAGTGGGTAAGCTTATGGAGGTGATACAGAAGGAGAGGCTGGTGGCATTCCTAGAGAAGTAATGGCCTCCAAGGTGGGTGGCAACACTGGTTCATCTCAGGGAGGTCTCTTCAAACCAGTCTAACAGAGTATTATGACTGGGGGACACGGGAGTTGGACAGGGGCCATGAAGTACATGTCCTGAACTTGGACTTCAGTAAAGCCCTGATACAGTGCCTCATGGGAGACTGGGGGAAGCTGACGACAGTGGGGGTGGGAAAAAAGCTGACTAAATGGATAGAGACCTGATTACAGGGGAGGGTGCAGAAGGCGGTGGTGGTGGGGGGAGCTCTTGGCACCCAGAGCAGTGACAAGTGAGGTGCCACAGGGCTCAGTGCTGGGCCCGGTACTATTTGGACTCTTTATCTCTGATATAGCACATGGAGTGAGGAGCAGGGTTAGTCTGTTCGCAGATTATACCAAATATGGGGCAGTGGTGGATGAAGAGGATGGATGGGAAAAACTGCAGGGGGACCTAACCAAACTAGAGACATGGTTGGTGGAGTAGCGGCTAGGATTCAACACAATGAAGTCTAAAGTGAGGCACTTCAGGGCTAAGTACCGGAAAAGGGACTATTGGTTGGGGATCACAGAGGAGGAGAAGGACCTAGGGGTGTTGGTAACTGAGAGCATAAACAACTCGGCCCAGTGCAGGAGAGCAGCAGAGAAGGCAAACAGGATGCTGGGGTGCATCGCAAGGGGGTTCTCATCCAGACACAGGGATGTGATCTTACCTCTCTACAGATCATTGGTCAGACTGCACCTGGAGTACTGTGTGCAATACTGGAGGCTATACCTGAGGAGAGATATAAAGTTACTGGAAGGGTTGCAAAGGAGGGCAACAAAAATGTTAAAGGGGATGGAGGGAAAGGAATATGAAGTTAGGCTGAAGGTGCCGAACATGTACACACAGGAGAGGAGGGATGGGGGAATATGATTGAAACTTTTATATACCTGAGGGAGGTAAATAAACCTAACATTGAGGGGGTGTTTAAACTGAGGAGTGGAAGAGAAACAAGGGGGCACGGACTAAGGTTGGAAGGGGGACGTTTCAAGAGGGAAATGAGGAGGCACTACTTCACTGAGAGGGTGGTGTCTAGTTGGAATGTGCTGCCAGAGGGGGTGGTAACATGTAGGACAGTCAATAGCTTTAAGAAGGAGTGGGATAAAGCAAGAGGAAGAGTCAGGGGTTAAGGGGATGGGACAAGTGGAGGAGGAACTGAGGGGGAGGAGGCTGGGGCAGTTGCAATCTAAGGTGCTAGCTGCACACTTGGGCAGACTTAGATAGACCGATTGGTGTGTTCTGCTGGCAGATTCATGTGTTCATATGTTTGTATGTATGTTCGTATGTAAAATCACAGTGACTCTGTTCATGAGCAGAGGTCATAAAATGCCTATGTTGAAAATTTGGTGACAAAATGTCCTTAAAATGACTGTGTTACAAGCGTGCATTGTGAAGTTTCCATGCACCCCTCGTAATTTTGTAAATTTGTAGTATTTTCACTCCAGATTTTCGACATTGGCATTTTTTCAGACCTCCTTACAAACAGTACATCTGCCATTTTTCACATCCTGCCTAAAATATGCATTTACTCATCTTGCGCAGAATAGCGCAGTTGCTGTGGGAAATCAATGTTCGGGTCAGATTAAGAAAACCATAGTGACAGTATTCATGAGCAGAGGTCACAAAATGCCTATGTTAAAAATTTGGTGAAATAATTGCACTAAATGACTGTGTTACACGCACGCGTTGCGCATTTACCATGTAGGCTTGGAAGTTTGAGCATTTTTAATATTTTCACTACAGATTTTCAACATTGCCATGTCTGAACACATCCCTATGAATAGTACAGCTGTCATTCTTCACATCCTGCCTGATCTGTGTTTTTGCACATCTGGCACACAATGGCACAGTCACTGTGGAAATTCAAAGTTTGCGACACATTGGCAAAATCACAGTGCCACTGTTCGTGAGAAGAAGTTCCAAATGCTTTCATGAGGTGGGGGTCACAAAAAGGCCGTGTTGAAAATTTGTGTGCAAATACCAACAAATGCCCAGGGCGTTAGGGTTTCTAACCATAACGTCCCACCCTGTACAGACTGACAGGCATCGGGGTCTGCCTCTGGATTGCCAACTGTAATGTTCATACCATTCCACCCCAACCCCCCCATCCTGCAGCCAGTCACAGGCATCGAGTCCCGTCCGTTGATGACCACTGACCCCACTGCCGTCGCCCCTCCCTACTAGAGCGTGCCAGCCACTCATGCCACCAGAAACCCAACTGTTGTACTTGTGCATGCTGAATCCTTCTCAGCACACTGGCGGGCTGGGATCCTCGACAGTCATCGATGTGTGGAGTGTCAGTTGGTTAGATATGTCATGGGCAAGGCCAGGCCAGCAGCCACATTCAGGAAGGCTCATCCAATCCACCACATCATCAACGCCCGGGACTGGAGGAGGAGAAGAAGACTAGTCCATGACTGGAGCAAGCGGTTAGATTTTAACCTCCCCCCCCCCCCCAAGTGTGTTGGCCTTAAACTAGCCTTTGACTTGTTGTTTGCTGCAGCCTAGTAGTATAATGTAATTTGAAACTCATTGTGGTGGTCTGAGTCTCAGCCAGGCTGTCAGCACTGGTCTAGTGGTCTGGGTCTGTCCCACTCCCACTCCTGGATGTCCCTACTCCCTTCCATCCCATTCCAAATCCCATCCTGCTCCCACACATGCCGTGGCGGCATCCCAGGCCAGCTGCCCTCAGTCGTAGTCTCAGACACAAGGACTCAGGACTGTGAGAGAGCATGGTAAGGTAAGGTAAGGGGGGTCTCTCTGTCTCTGGCTGCAGAGACAGTGCTCCTGTGTTGTTATGGACTGGTCTTGGCTCTCCCCTCTTAGTCACAGGGCAGGGGAGGCGGGGGAGAGAGAGAGAGAGATGGGGCGGGTTCCATCGCCACTGGCTGGCTCCTCTGGTCACTCCTCCAGGAATGCCGCACCCTCACTGTCATGATGTTGTGTTGTCTATACAGTACATCATGCTGCTTTTAAAACTTTGTTTTTCATCAGTTTGCATGTGCTGTTGTTTTTTTTCTCTGGGCCGTGGCAAGGACTTTTACTGTTTGTAGCAGCACCACCCTTTCATCAGTGCATAGTGTGCACTGTGCAGTAGTAATGCCCCCCCCAAACACACATACCACCAAATGTAATGAATAGCACAACAACAGCAGCAGTAATCTTTTATAAGAGGGAGATCCATTTTTGCAGAATTGCAGTACACACAAAGACAAAGTCAGATAACTCTCTGCTCATTTATGCGACATCACATGGAGGACTGGAGGATGATTATGACCTTGAGATCATGCTGCATTACCGACGGATTATATATTTTTATGTTGATTGTGCACAGCGCAAGAAACATATTGCGGCAGCTTTCTCAGAAACAGGCTGTGGAGTGTCCCCCAATCCTCTTGCACGCTGCTGCTGACACAAGTTTGGAACCTTGGCACCAACTTGTGACAATTTTGGTGCTGCAATCAGGGGCCGCATCATCAGCCATCCGCTGCAATGAGGGAGCGACCCCTCATTGCAGGGCGGATCTAGAAAGACTGATATTGTTTGTGAACACGGCGGCTTTGCCACCATGTTCTGAAACAATATAACTCCCCCATGTTTATTTGCCAACAGGGCCACAATCCCCATTGGCATTCTGTAACACCCCCGCTTTTATCCCTGCTCAATCCCCATTGGCATAATAATAACCCCCTCTTTGTGTGCTGACGGGTGCCCAATCCCGTCGGCTACTGCTGACCCCAAAGAAAGCCTCTGGTGGCACACTGGAGCCCACCCCAGCATGCCACATGCCCCTGTAAAGGAAGCAACGGTCCAAGCGTCTTTTGTTTTCCCTGCAAAAAAATGGTCCCTCGTAGTCTCCTGCCCCCACCCACAACCCGCACCCACCCACTGTGCACCCGCCTCCCCACACCCACCCCATACTTACCTCCAGAGCTCGGCGCACTCTTCAAAGCTGACCGTGAACTGAGAAAATGCTAGTAAGCTGTATAATGGAATAAATAGCATTTTTTCAACTTTAGTGCATATCTCGGGCATTTTGGGGAATTTTTGCACCAAATTTTCAACATGGGGTTTTTGGGACCCCTCCTCATAAATTCTTAAACTGTCTTGGCGTTAATTGGCCCCAAAAGGTGATTTCACAGTCACTGCACGGAATCACCTTTCGGGGCTGATTAACGAAACAACAGTGCCAGTGTTCATGAGGTGGGCTCTCAAAAAGCCTATGTTGCAAATTTGGTGGAAACAATCCAAAAACTGTTTTACGAGCATGCGTTGTGCAGTTGCCACACATGCTCATAACTTCATGAATTTGCAATATGTTCATGCCAGATTTTCAACATTGGCATTTTGTCACACCTCCTTGTGAACAGTACAGCTGTCATTGTTCACATCCTGGCAGAAATGTTTTTTCACACTTCCAGTGCAGAATAGCACGGTCAATGTGGGAAATCAGTGTTCGGGACAGATTAAGAAAATTACAATGACACTGTTCATGAGTAGAGGTCCTGAAATGGCTATGTTGGAAATTTGGTAACGATACTCCATAAAATGACTGTGTTACAAGCGTGCGTTGCGCAGTTCGCACGCAGGCTCGTAACTACGCGAATTTATAATATTTTCACTCCAGATTTTCAACAGTGCCATTTTCCCACACCTACTTATGAACAGTGCAGCTGTCATTTTTCCCATCCTGGCCAAAATGTGTTTTCGCACTTCCAGCGCAGAACAGAGCTGTCACTGTGGGAAATCACTGTCCAGGGCAGATTAAGAAAATGACAGTGATACTGTTCATGAGCAGAGGTCCTAAAATGCCTGTGTTGAAAATTTGGTGATGGTAGCCCATCAAATGACTGTGTTACAAGTGTGCATTGCACACTTTCCACACACCCTTGTAACTTGGCAGATTTGTAATATTGTCATGCCAGATTTTCAACAGTGGCATTTTTTCACACCTCCTTATGAGCAGTACAGCTGTCATTTTTCACATCCTGACTGAAATGTGGTTTCACAGTTGCGGCACAGAATAACGTGGTTGCTGTGGGAAATCAGTGTTCGGGACAGGTTAAGAAAATCACAGTGGCACTGTTCATGAGCAGAGGTCCTAAAAGCCCTATGTTGAAAATTTGGTGACGAAGCTCTATAACATGACTGTTACAAGTGTGCATTGAACTGTTTCCATGCACCCTTGTAACTTTGCAAATTTGTAATATTTTCATGCCACATTTTCAACAGTGGCAGTTTTTCACACCTCCTTATGTACAGTACAGTTGTCACTTTTCACATCCTAGCTAAAATATGTTTTTGCACTCCTGCCGGAGAATAGCATGGTCGCTGTAGGAAATCAGTGTTTGGGACAGATTAAAATCGAATGAGTGAGAGGGGGGAGTGACCGAGCTCAGCTGAGCTCTGTTGGGACTGCTGCGGATTTGTTTGTGGGCAGAAAAAGGCCCCAACGCAAGAGCCCGGTACAAAAGGGCAGCCTGCAGCAGTGGAAGAAATAGAACGAGAGAGTGAGTGAGGGAGGGGGAGTGAGCGAACTCACCGGAGCGCTGTCAGGACTGCTGCAGATTTCTTTGTGGGCAGAAAATGACATCAATGCAGGCAGGGGCCCAGTAGAAAAGACCAGCCTGCAGCGGTGGGAGAAACAGTATGAGTGAGTGAGTGAGACAGGGGGACTGAGTGAGCTCAATGGAGCTCTATCAGGACTGCTGCAGATTTCTTTGTGGGCAGAAAAAGGCGCCAATGCAGGCAGGAGCTCTGTACAAATGGGACGCTTGCAGCGCCAGGACAAACAGAATGAGCGCGTGACAGAGGGAGACTGAGCAACCTCAATGGAGCTCTGTTGAGACAGCTGCAGATTTCTTTGTGAACAGACAAAGGTGCCAACACAGCCAGGAGCCCCGTACACAAGCGCAGCCTACAGCGCCAAGAGAAACAGAATGAGTGAGTGACAGCGTGGTAGTGAGCGAGCTCAACAGAGCTGTATTGTGACTGCTGCAGATTTGTTTGTGGGCAGAAATGCGGCAACGCAGGCAGGAGCCCAGTACAAAAGGCCAGCTTGCAGCGCTGGCAGAAACAGAATGAGTGAATGAGAGAGGAGGAGTGAGCAAGCTCAATGGAGCTGTGTCGGGACTGCTTCAAATTTCTTTCTGGCCAGAACAAGCCAATGCAGGCAGGAGCCCAGTACAAAAGGGCAGCCTGCAGCGGCAGGAGACACAGAATGAGCGAGTGGAGGAAGAGGGTGAGTGACCTCAACGGAGCTCTGTTGGGACTGCTGCAGATTTGTTTGTGGGCAGAAAAAGGCAGCAATGCACGCAGGGGCCCAATACAAAAGGGCAGCCTGCAGTGGCGGGAAAGCCAGAATGAGCGAGTGAGAGAGGGGGAGTGAGTAAGCTCAACAGAGCTCTATTGTAACTGCTGCAAATTTCTTTGTGGGCAGACGAAGGCAGCAACACAGGCAGGAGCCCAATAGAAAAGGGCAGCCTGCAGCGCCAGCAGAAACGGAATGAGAGAGGGGGAGTCAGCAGGCTCAACAGACCTGTGTCTTGACTGCTGCAGATTTCTTTGTGGGCAGAAAAAGCCACCAACAGAGGCAGGAGCCCAGTACAAAAGGGCAGCCTGCGCCAGGAGAACCAGAATGAGCGAGTGAGAGAGGGGGAGTAAGCCACGTCAACGGAGCTCTGTCGGACAGCTGCGGATTTCTTAGTGGGCAGAACAAGGTGCCAATGCAGGCAGAAGCCCACTACAAAAGAGCAGCCTGCAGCACCGGGAGACACAGACTGAGCGAGTGACAGAGGGGCAGTGAGTGAGCTCAACACACCAACGCAATCAACATTCGGCATTGACAAATGCTTGTTTCTGTATGGCTGATTACTAAGTTATAGAGGAAGCAAGCATAATATATTCTAACCTAATACATAAGTGTTTGTATTGACAAAGTACCCTGATGTGGCACTCCTTTATTATAATAAAGCATGCACCACTTAGGCAGTAGATAAACTGGTAATTGTCAATACCAGGCACCTGATTAGTTTTGTGTTGTATGTATGCCAGCACTTGACTGCAGAAGTGCAGCATGTTCTCTGTCTTCTCCCTTCTAAAACTGGCAAGAATAAAAAATGGTGGTTGGGGGAAGGCGCCGCTGGCAAGTTCACCTAGGGGCACCATGTACCCTAAGGCTGGCCCTGATGGTAGGAGTAGAACATTCCACTTCAAAACTGGGGGGGGGGTGAGATTGAAACTTAAAATGTACAGCAACTGTGACTTAAAACATATCATAAATCACTCTAACTAACTTAAGTGATTAATAAGAAGTTAACAGAGCCTTTACAGGGTGTCTTTTATTTATTTATTCTGTTTGGATACAATATCTTTGAGCCCAAAGTGCTCATTTACAAAAGTTCCTCTTCATCAGGAGAGTACAGTATAACAAACCGGGACAGATAAAGTGCATTCATGGCATACAGAGGCAAGTCAGAGCAGTACATCATGTTGCATTGTCTGAATACAAGATAAGCATGGTACATAGAATATAAGAGCAGTGCACGTAGCAGCTAGTACTGCATTGTCAAATGCTGGGGAGGTGGCCTAGGAGAGGTGAGATCAAGATCAGTGGCAGACACAAGTGGCTGGGGGGGGGCAGGGCTTTCCTTAAACCGTTTTTTTTTCCCTTTGATATTTTATTGATTTTCTTGACAAACACAAGAACATTTTACACAGGCATCAAGAACATATGTGAGTAACAGACGTAAATAAAAGATATACTTAATGAACTAATCAGTACAGAATCTACAGCTGGAACTTAAGACTGTGATACAATGAAAAACACGTGACGTGGATAAGCAGGAAATACTGTACATATCAACAGAACAGAGCACATTGACTCATACTCCCATCAGGATGCCAAGTTTGAAAAGGAATGTTGCACTACAAATTGCAGCCTGATTAACTAGGATATAACGCATTCTCTCATTCTGAGCCAGCACAGTCATATTATTGTACCAATCCGCTAAAGCAAGTGGAGATTGTTCTTTCCATTTTGATAGCAGTAGTCTTTTAAGGGCTAGTGAAGCAGACAAGATCCAATTAACCTGACATCTAGAGAAAGATCCCAGCAGAGAAGAGGGCTCTATGATGCCGGTTCGACAACTGTTTTGTTGACCAGCATCACAGCGCCAGGCTCCATGTCAACCGCGATGTGCAGTCTGCAGGGATCCGTGCACATCAGACTGTTTTTTTTTTTCAAGGGGCTCTACCCCCTGCTTCCCCAGTACTGATAGATTCCAACTCTGAGACGGAGTTGGTTCAGGGAAGGGGTGCAGGATTGGGGAAAGTGTTGCCAGGTCCTGGGCGGACTTCTACAGTGACATGTCAATGTTGTCGGCATCGACATATGTCGCTGTAGAAGTGTCACTGTATGGGGGGGGGGCATACTGAGAAGAAAGACCTAAAACAAACGTTAGTGGAGAGAACAAAATTTTCAGACCAGTGACTCTCTCACATATCTTATGAATTTTCTCCCACATCTTTATGGTCCAAGGACAACTCCAGAGCATATGCAGTCAGTTAGCATGAGACTCTCTGCGCTTCCAATAATTACCTTCCGGACAAACCCCATCCTTTCTAGTCTTACAGGGGAATAGTAATACTGATGTAAAATTTTAAACTGAACAGTCCTGCCTTGAACCTCCTTATAAGCATTCTTCCTTGCTAATAACCAGTCTTCTAATGAAACCCTATGAACCAAATCTGATTCCCATTTAACCCTTAAACTGGTGGTACTCAGTCTGGTCAGGGTCGGGAGCCGCATTCATTTTTACACTTCAGTCAGGAGCCACAACAGACATACACGGTATACAGGACGTACATATGAGATGAAATGATACATGCACACAGAATGCATAATTTTAAAAACATTTAATTGCAATATATTGCAAATGTCTGTAAATAAATACACATTAAAAACCATAATAAAATTGTTACTCAGCTATAACAGATATAATACTACGGCAGTTAATTTGATAGGTGGCACTCTTTTTTTGCAACAAGTGTTGTGAAGTCAGGCTCTATGGTGGTCATTGCAATTTTAACCCCTTGCTGTTGAAACACACTAACACCCAGTGCAGCGGGAAAGCACACCCTTCATGCTGGTGAAAATCACTAACACAGCCTTCTTTCTTGTGATAAACACACACACACACACACACACCCCAGTGCAGGTGCAGATAGAAACCTCAAATAAGATTTGCTTACTTATCTACTTCTGATGTGCTGTCTCTTAAATGGACTTTGACAGGACGCCTGAAAAGACAGCAAGCCTGATAAGCTGCAGCGAGAAAGCCAGATAGCTCTTATTGCACTTATAAAGCAGCTAGCTCTCACCTGCAGTCAGATATCCTCTCTCAACTAGCTGTTTTAGCAGAGGAAGACAGCAGAGGTAAACGTAGGCTGTCAAGGTGAAATTACGAAATTCCTGGAATCAAAACAGCTGTCAGAGAAATGCTGACCAGGTGCTTTAAAGTAAACATCTGCTGTCTGGGGAAATTCTGCTCCTACAAATATGCTACTTCTCCAATGCATACCTCACTGTGGCTCACACACCTCTTCTAACTCACTGCAATGCCACATGGAGAGAGACAGACACAGAGAGGACAGTGCATGATTTAAAAATCACATTTCATGCGTCTCTCTCTCTCTCTCTCTCTCTCTCTGTCCTTTCCATCTCCGATCGAGATGTTATATCTGCTTTCCAGTGGAGTTCTGCACCACATGAGCGGTTCTGGGGATCCAGCCACAACGGGAAGATAGGAGTGCATTGCACTTACAACTGACGGCTCCAGTACGGCTCAGTCTCCGATGTGACCGCTACTTTGTTCTGTCCAGATACAATGAAATTAACAGCACTGATTTAGCGCTAAGTGGTTTGCTGTTAATTTCATTGAATAGACACAACGAGTGGAACTCCACAGCAAAATGACCACAAAGAAAGCATTCAAGCAGTCTTTTTTTTTAATAGTCAGTGTGCGTGATAAATGGGGAGGCATTTAAAGAGCCACATATATAAGGCAGTATTAGAGAATTAAAGGAGCCGCACGAGACATGTAAAAGAGCCGCATGTCGCTCGCGAGCCACAGTGTAAGTATCACTGCCTTAAACCCTATGAGTGACCATACGCTATAAAAGATTGTGTATGACTGCTCATATACTCCAAAGATATTTTTTGACTCTCGAGGTTTCCATGGTAATGAGACCTCTCGAGCTGCACTCGCGTGGTCTTTGGTTACCATGGAAACCCCTTGAGTGAAAAATATACTTTTTGTGTATGAGCGATCGTACACAATCCTCTATGTAATAACTGGTCAGCAATTTTTCCCATTGCCTGACCGAGTTATAATTTGCCGTTATAACTCACGGTTTATAACGGCAAACACATGTCCAGTCAGTCAAAAACATTCGCTCCCTTACTGGCTGTTGACCTCCTCGTGAGTGGGCTAACTGAATTTCTAAACATGGCAGCTCCCTTTCCCTGAGCAGCAAGGAGAAACCACACCAAGGTTCTTCGTCATATTTTCATTTTTGTTTTATTCAAAATAACCAGTTCCTCCACTTCCAATTTAAAAACAAAGTATCTGGTTCATCCTGGGGGCCGCAATGGACAAAAACTACCACCAGGAAATGGATCCAGTCTTGCTGCATGCAGTGACCGCTAGTGTGATCTAAAGTGTGAACTATTCTCCCAAACAAAGCATTACTTAAAATAAAAATAAAAAAAACTTTACAAAAAACACCTAAACCAGAGAAAAACAGACTGTCTCAGAGATTGTGTGTGTGTGTGTGTGTGTGTGTGTGTGTGTGTGACAGAGAAAGTCAGGGAGTCACAGACACTAGAAGAAGACTAGAAAAATTGCTGCCCAGCAAATTTAAGTAATAAAGCATGGGGAAGTGTGCATAAATTTAAAATAAATGTTTGCCCTTGGTGTGGGATGCTTTATTTATTTATTTATTTATTTATTTATTTATTTATTTTTATTTATTACAGAATCGGAGAGTACCTTTGAGTCATGGACTCATTTACAAAGGTTCCATGTCATATAGGTTATAAACAGACAGACTTTACAGTGATTACAGAGGTATATCACAGGGAAAGATACAGTTTGTTTCCAGGGAATCAGCTAGTCTAACATTCAGAATACTAGGGTAGCTTCATGGAGTAATTTACACAGTACACATTGTATCATAAGAGCGACTCAGGTTGGACACTTTTGGAGAAGAGGCGGGCTAGGGCCCTTGTCATAGAACAAGGAGGAGGAGGTAGAAGGCCAGGGTTCAGTTGCACTCACAGTGATGTGAAGACAGAAGATGGACCCTATGGATGGTTTTAAAATGTCCAACACTCTGCTCATTTGACAGGGTGGAGGGAAGGCTGTTCATCCACACGGGGGCCCTGTAGCCAAAAGATCTTTGGAATTGTGAGGTACAACTAGATGGAATCGAGAAGAGATGGTGAGCTGAGCTATGGGTAAACTTGACCCTTGTGATAGAATGGATTAGAGGGGTGAGTCCAGAGGGGGAGAGGCCTAAGGTGATTTTTTTAGGCAGCAGACAGGTATGGAACTTAATCCTGTTGCCGAGATTAAACCAGTTGGTGGCACTATAAAGTGCACAGGTATGTGTAAGACAGTCACAACCTAATACGAGGCGACAGGCTTTGTTAAGAGAGATACAAAGTCTGTCTAGGGAAGAGGTGCATGCTGCCCCATATATCAATAGGCCATAGTCAAGCAGCGAGAGGACCGAGGAGGAGGAGATAGCAAGCCTGAGGGCATCAGGGGTAAGGCAGTGCTTGAAGTGGTGTAGAAGCCCCAGCCTGAGGTTTATGGCCTTGGATAGGTGGTGGATGTGCTCATGGAAGTTAAGACCTGGGTCCAAGATGAAGCCCAGGTATTTAAAGGAGTCCATCTGCTCCAAAGGGGTCCAATTTGAAGTTATAACTTGTGGGCAGAGCACCTTTCCGGTGTTCTGTGGGTGTGAGAAAGTCATAACTTTGTTTTTTTTATAGTTAAGAATAAGGAGATGCACTGAGAACCAGCTTTCAGCATGGCTGAAGGAGGACTGGAGGGAGTGGTGAAGATACTTTGGGTCAGGGCTGGAGGAGAACATGACTGCATCATCCGCATATAGTAATGGATTGCCATGGCAGGACCCGGGGAGGGTGTTGAGGAAAAGGCTAAAAAGTAGCGGTTCCAGAATAGACCCCTGGGGAACACCAGAGAGGACAGGTAGTCTATCAGAGACTACGCTTCCAATTTTGAACTGTTGATATTGGTTTGAGAGGTAATCAGTGAACCACCCCATGGCTTCCCAAGATAGATTCAAGTTGGCCAAAGTGGTTAGAAGAAGGGAGTGACTGACGGTGTTGAACGCCTTAGTGAGATCAATGAAGACAGCACCAGTTATGTGTCCCTTATCCAGTGCAGAGTGTATATGTGTGGTAAATTCGAGAAGGGCAGTGGTGGTGTTTGCAGAGGAGGTTGTATTTGTTAATGTGCTCTGTGAGCTGATCAGATACAATCCGTTACCATGCCTTGGAGAGGGGAGGGAGTATGGAGATAGGGCGGTAGTTATTTATATTGGAATGATCCCCATCTTTAAATATTGGTGTGATGGAGGCATATTTCCACTTGGAGGGGAATTTACCCAGGCAAAGGGAGCAGTTTAAGATGTGGGTCAGGGGGCAGAGAACCTCAGTGAGGGTGAGACGAAGGATCTTAGAGTCCAGACAGTCAGAGCTGTGTGAGGAGTGGCTAAGGGCTGCTTTGAGATGCAGCTCCACAGTCCGAGTAGTGATACAGTGCAGGTAAAAGGGGGGAGCTACAGGAGTGCAGGTAGTGGCACTGGCTGTTGGAAGATCAAAGGAATTTGGGGGGAACACACTACTAAGGTTAGTGAATGCTTTGTTGAAGGCGGCAGCGATATGGGACGGGTCAGTGGTCAAAGAGCCATCAACCCTGACCTGCGTCGGAACGGGGTTAGGGTCCCTACCACAGATTTCCTTAATGTTGTTCCAGAACATACGTCCAGAGCTGCAAGAGGAGGTTAGAGAGGATTTGTAATACTTGGTTTTGGCTTTGCGAATAGCCCAAGTGCACTTGTTCCGAGCCTCTCACTACTTATGTCTGTCAAGTGGGAGGCCAGAGTCAATGGAGTGTTGCCACAAAGAGTCTCTTGCCCGCAACAAGGCTATGAGTTAGTCAGAGAGCCAGGGCACACTATTGTCTTTAACCATTCTTTTAGTGAATGGTGCAAATTTGTCACATGTGTTATTGAAGGACTGGTTGAAGAGGTCAAGGGCTATATCCGGGTCAAGGGATATTAGTAATGCAAGACCAGTCTGAAGCCCATTAAACCTATCGGGCTTCGCCCTTGGGGTTTATGTAGCATCCCACACCTCGGGCACCAATTAATTTCTCATTAAGCACACTTCCCCATCCTTTATTGTATCTATATATATATATATATATATATATATATATATATATATAATATGGTGGAATCCTGTTATGCATGGAATTCCATGCCTGGAATATGCTTGTTGTGCTGCAAAAGTGATATCATTATGTTGTTGTGTTGCAATAGTGATGTCACTACTGCAGTATAACAACTTAGAATGTTACCACAAAGCTGGTTTCCTCTATCCAGTTGAGCTGGAAGCTTTTTTTAACTTGAACTTACAGAAAAAGCTGCAGCACATTAAGTCAATATTTGAGCCCACCACCAACCCTCAAATGCTTTCCCCCAACCTCCAGTTCAATGAAAGCAAGTACAGTGTCTGATATAGCCATGGATGTCAATACACTATAAAAGATCAAGTATGGGCATCCAAACACAGACAAGCCTGTGTCTTCATCTTGAGTTTTCTTTGGCAACCAGGGAACCTCTCAAGCTTCGCTCTCGAGGTTTCTAGTTGCCATAAAAACCGTGCGATGGAGACACAGCCTTGTTGTGTATGGCTGCCCATACATTATCCTCTAATATCCATGTCATAAAAATAACAGAATGTTGAACTATCACTATTAGTGGCCACTTTCAAATACAGCAGTGGTATAATCTCGGCTGAAAATCTGAATGATAATAATTAGAAACAAACTCTGGTCAATGCCACAATGGCTGCTACTGCATTAATATGATAAGAAATGTAGTTAGTTATCTCAAAGGTGTTACGAGGAAAGACGTACTGAGCTGGTAACAGCCCATTTTCAGATGTGTCCTGGGGGAAGGGAAGAGGGAAAAGATAACAAATACAAAAGTACAGAATATAAAATACATAGAAATAGAATAAGCATAACAAAAACAGGCCAATTATGCCTTAGAATAAATTGGCAGAAATAAGTTACCAAGCATTAAGTTGTGGAACTGACCAAAGAACAATTAATTATCAACTTAACAAAATTAAAAAAAACTGGGAAAATGACTGATACTGGGGAAGATATATAAATGTGTGATTTAAACAATAATGCACGACAGAGTGTGGGTTGTGCTGGGGTAACATCATACCTTGCGTGGTTGGGCATGAGGCCAAAGGCCGAGTGCGACCAATGGCAAGGCATGACGTTAACCCAGCACAACTCACACCCTGGAGTGCATTATTGCTATTATAAAATGGCTCACTGTAAAAAACTAGATGTGTAAGTTTAATTTTTTTGTTTTTTAACGTTTTATTTCTAGAAAGTGGTATGCAACCTTATGCTTCAAGAAGTAGTCCATGCATTTTTGTCCTGAATATTTTTTTTCTGGCTAGTAGGTGGTGCTGTTGTAACTGTGTAGATCACACACTGAATCTTGCTTCCATCCTGTACAAAACACTTGTTGTTTTGTGGTCTCCAAGTCCCATCTTCATGTTCTCCTGTGTATGTTTATTTTTAGCTCCCCACATTGTTTTGTTGTTTCTGTGAAGCTGAAAGCCACCCCCCCCCCGTGCTCATTTTGGACATAGCTTGGTGCAGTTGTCATGTTGATAGCAGGAAAAGTGAAACAAGGGAGATCATCAGAAAACGCCTCATTAAGGGTAAGTGAGAACCGCGATGTGCTTTTTAAGAGGCGTACCGAATCTGTTCTGGGAAGGTGGGGACAGCAGAAGCCGACTAGTCAGTCAGTTAGGGATGGCCGGGGAGAGTAGATTCCCATAGCAATGGGTAGTGTAGCACTGAAGGTGATGGTTCTGAAGTCTTTATAAATTACTTTTTTTTTTTAATTGAAGCAGTATGCCACGAAACACACGTTTAGTTTCTGTTTGGGAGACCGCTTAGTCTGTTTGGGATGGGCGGGGAGAGCAGAAGCCGCTGAACCACGTGACTGGCAGTGGCAGTGACTCAAACAGTTCGCAGAAGAAACGGGCATAGGAAGTCCATTTTTTTGTTACTTTTTGTGCTGGGAGAGTAAAGAGTGACATAGTGGGAGGGCAGTGAACACTACACTGCAGACAGCTTCAGAGCGAGAATGATTGAAGCGGGCTGGCCAGCGGCGATAATGACTGAAGCAGGCAGCAGTGAAGTGATTCCAGTAAAAGTTTATGAGGTCATCTGTGTGCTGGGACTAGACCTGTGATTTTGCACTGGGATAGCATCTCGGGTCCAGTCCCAGAAAGATCAATCACAGCCCATGGATTTTTCTTGCCATTTTATAATTAGTTGTACTTATATTACTATGATGTAAAAAGTCCCACATTTACACCACAATAGTAGAAGAAACCAAAAAAGCAAAATCATAAACATCCTGGGATCTGAGGAGGTCTCTGGAAATACTGGGCAGACTAGATGGATCTTTGATCTCCTTTTGACATCAATTTTTCTGTGTTTCTGTGTTCCTAAGGTAATGCTTTGAACAGTGTGTTTGGTTCTGGACATGCACACACCCTTGAAAATACCCACACCAAACACATACATATACAAGTAGCTGTTACAACAATTGTGCACATGCAGTACAAAGGGTGTGAGTGTGATTAGTAGGATAGAGCAGCTGAGCTGCAATATTCAATTTTCAGTGGGGTCCTGCTTTTACATGTTCTTCCTGTGTATTTAGTAGATTTAGCACAGCTAAAATGCAAAATCACATTTTTACTGGGGCCCTGCCTTTACACCTTTTTTACAATGTAGTTA
Organism: Neoceratodus forsteri; assembly: GCA_016271365.2. Classification (NCBI taxonomy): domain Eukaryota; kingdom Metazoa; phylum Chordata; order Ceratodontiformes; family Ceratodontidae; genus Neoceratodus; species Neoceratodus forsteri. The sequence goes on along the minus strand of JADMNL010000032.1, from coordinate 23,327,050 downwards.
CCCAGGATAGGTCAGTTAACATGCAGTATCTCATTTTCAGTAAGGTCCTGATTGTACATATTGTTACAAGGTATTTTCCCAACAGTCACCAGCTAAGATGTAGTATTTTGCTTTGAGAGGTATATTGCTTATAGCCAATGCTGGTAGGTATTTACACAATGTGTCATTTCAGTAGGGATTTATCATGTCAGCATTAGAATACAGAGCTGGTGAGATGCTGACATCAAAGAGAGCAACCTAATGTTTACAATGTATTTACCAAGGACAGTTCAAATGGGATGCAACATCTCATTTTCAGTGGAGTCCTGCATCTACCTGCAGTGTGAAGTACAATAGCCCCAATACAGAACTCTGGAGCATAGTCAGCAACAGTGTTGATTTAGCACCGACACATTGACCACAAATACTGTACAATCACAATGCAAAAATAAATAAATTATTGCGAAAGTCAAACTTCTGTTTATGATTTTGGTTATATTAACTCAGTACTTTAGTGCTGATAGACATAAACATTTTAGTTTAAAAATGTCTCAAGGAGTTTAAGGTGGAGCCTTTATCTGATCCTAAACCACATTCCCCACATGTCTCAAGGAGTTCAAACTGAGGCCTTCATCTGATGGCCCACCACATTCCTCCTGCACTGTGAACCTTGAAGCTGTATTAACCTTTGCTGTGCCATGGACTAATATAACAGTCCAGAATTCCTATACCATCTCATTCTGTCAGCAATGGCAGCCTATGGGTTAACTTTTATTTTCCTTATGAAGAAAATAGTGCAGTGGGGGAGGGAGGACCGACACTGTACTGAATGGACAGGACGCATACCTCTCAACTGTTCAACTTTTCCGGGATTTCCCAAATTTAGTCTCCCTGTCCCGATATCCCAGCTTGGTTGCTTCTTTTCCCCAAGTTTGAGAGTGCCTGTATAAGCCTAGTGCACATGTTTAACCCTTAACTACTGACAGCATGTACAGGAATTCAGGACTGATGCAGCAGTCTGTGGCACTGTGACACAGTGAGGGCTAAACTGGCCCAAGCAGGAAACAGATGGTGGTTGTCCACACTGACGGTTGAAAAAGCGAGACACCCCATCTCCCCTCAGTCATTCCACAGCCCCTGCCTTGTAGACTCAGCCATGGTCTGTGTGTGTAATCTGACTCCATGCTGACAGAAAGTCAGACACACACACACACACACACACACTCACACACTCACACATATTGCAGTTTGCAGCGGCAGCATTAGGCAGCATCAAGCAGAACCTGGAGGACCCCTTTTATATCTCCCATGTGGCCAAACTGCTATGAGAAAGTGACTGTAAGTGTGTTTAAGCAGATCAGCCAATTATTATTTCATGTAGCCTGCTTTACTTTAATGACTAGTGAGGTACTGTTAGTGTATGTTCTGCTGCATTTTCACTAATAAGGTTGCAGTAGGCTGTTGCATTAAAAAACAATATACACAGTACTGCTCTACATTAAAAGGAACAAGCAAGAACAGTGCGGGCTGTGAATGAATGGATGCTATGTGGTGGCTTGGTGCAGCCTGGAAACCCAAACAAAGTCCACTCTGTACAGATACCAGTGCAGTATATTTTTGTTCAGTTACACCTGGAAATTAATAACACTGGATCATTAAAAGCCTGGAAATTACCTTAACACTGGATCCTAAAAAATAAAAAAAAAGATTTCTCTAGCAATGTCGATGTTCCACTTTAATATCAAGTAAGTAAATGAAGAGTCCCAAACAAGAGAAACATGCAAAACATTTGTCTGTATTTTTTTATTGTTCCATTTGGTAGTATGCAACTGAATTTGATGTTTAAAAAGCATTAACTAAAGTTACTTTACATATGTGGTAGTGTACTACATCATGTGATGTAAATGCCATCTGATGGCATGGTGCCACACTGAATAAAAGATGGTGTCCCTAATTTTGGTCATTTGTCCCTGATTTGTGGAGGCAGTGTCCCTGATTTTGGTCCTAGCAGGTTGAGAGGTATGACAGGATGTGGTGAGATGTTATTCAGCTCCAATCCATGGAAGCAGACAGGCTGTGCTGCATTAGAAAACATTCCAGATATTCCAGAGCCCCCTTTCCCTACTGACATAATCACACTACATCGGCATAGCTCTGATATGCAGCTGCTAAAAAAACATTTGGTTTAAGACAAGTACATATAAATCTATATAATAATGTGTGCATTGAGTATGCCTACCTACATCCTTACAACATATAACCTTCCAGTCCACAGTCATAGGTAAAATTACTGCATGCAATGCTATAGAAAGCTTTCCATTTGTTATTTTTTTCTTTATCATTGTTGCATAGCATTGTTGCATAGCACTGATGCAATGCATTGTTACATGCATTGTTGCAGTGCAGTTCACAAATGAATTTTAAACGTTATTAACACTGTACCTTAGCTCAGCCGACTGGTGTCATTGCTTTGCCATCAATTAGTGTAATGTGTGCAATGCATTGTTTTGTGTTCACACTTACATGTTATATTTTTCTGCCTGTTATACTTGTTCTGTCTTTCCGGTGACTCTATTAAACAGGCAGGATTTTTCTGCTCAAGAGTCAATCTGGTTACCAAATGCAAATAAAATAGACAGGGTAGATAGACAGATAGATAGATAGACAAAGAGAGACAGGCAGACAGATAGCTAGATAGATAGCTAGATAGCTAGATAGCTAGATAGATAGATAGATAGATAAGGAATTATTTCTGATGTGCATTAAATGCGAGGTGGATGACAACTGGTCATCTCTTTAATACTTTCTTTCTGCAATTGCTTCAAAACAACTGTATCAGTACCTTCACTAATTTAATAACTGTATCAGTACCTTCACTAATTTAATAACTGTATCAGTACCTTTACTAATTTAATAACTGTATCTGTACCTTTACTAATTTAATAACTGTATCAGTACCTTCACTAATTTAATAACTGTATCAATACCTTTACTAATTTAATAACTTTATCAATACTTTCACTAATTTAGTAACTGTATCAATATCTTTACTAATTTCTGTGACTGATTAACAAAAAGGTGTGTTAATACTTTTTCACTGCACATAGTCACCAGTGTCACTGGCTCAGTAGGTAGCATGCCTAACTCTGGGGCTGGAAGGTCGTGTGTTCTAACTCCGTACCAAATACTTGGGGTAATACCCATAACTGACTCTGTATTGCAGTACAAGGTAGGTGCTGCGCTGGTGAGGTGCTGTCCACTGGATTACACATTAAAACAAGTCCCTTCTATCCATCTCTGGTCACTGTCCAGGTGGAAGTAAAATATCCTATGGCACATATCGATGAAGAGTAGGAGGGTTCCTTCAACTCAAGGTCAGCAATCCCCCATCAATAAAACAGGTCCATGTAATGCACCCCCCAGAAAAAGCTATTATAGATTAGTGTGCCTTTTGTGGTCAAAAATGGCAAATAAGAAATAAATAAATAAACTGAGAAACAAGAAATACATATTTTCCATCTGTAATAAACTAAACTTACTGGGCTTGTTCCAAAATCAATGTGAATATGGCCACCAAAGCTACTTTTACAGTTGTAAGATTGGTCTTATCACACCTTCTTAGGGTAGGAGGTCTGCGAACCAGATGTGATTAGTTCTGTTATCTTATAAATGTGAGTGCACTCTTAGAAATCTATGAGTGGTCTTGGAGGGCATATTAATATACTATTGACTGAAGTCGATCAATCATTTATGAAACATTTTTAAAAAGTCTCCCTAATGTGGTCATTTCTATGGCACCTGTGCTTGAGACACTCTACAGATGTATACAAAATAAAATCACTTGATCTTTCACCAGATGATTAACTGTCATGTAAATGAGTGCCAATTGCGTCACAGGGAAGAAAACAGAAATACTAAAATATATTGCACGCCCAAATGTTTGAAAAAAGTGTCTAATAATGCCTGCTATGCTGCCAGAACTGTCCTTAAGAAACATACTGTGTGTCAAAATATTTGTGGAGGATGAGCTTGCATTTCAGCTCTTTTTCTAAAATATCTTTATCATTCATGAGATGCGTTAATAATTCAAAATTGCATGTTGTCACCTCTTTGTTCCCTTTCTGCAGTACAGTAAAACTATCAATTAACCAAGTATGAGCTTGGGGTTATTAAGGCAGGATTATTATATTTCTCTGTGTAAAACTGCAGGGGAGAAGTAGGTAAAAGGAGGGTTTCTTTTTGAAGTATAATTTCACTGACATTCCCAGTTTAAAATGAAAGGTGTAATGTATTCTTACATGATGCTAACCTACTATATTTGACTCTGATGTGAATATATAACAAGGGAATAAGTTGACATGTATTGTATAAGATTGATGCACCTCATTCCGAGGCACTTTCAGGATAAGGGTAGCCAAAAGCCCTGCAGCACACTATAGAAATTGGAACCATTAAAGGGCAAAGCAAATGCTGTAGTCTACAATTTATGCAGTAAGGCACGCTAGGGTGTGTTATGCTGGGAGAATGTCAAGCCTTGGGTGTGTTGTGAGGCATGAGGCCACAGGTTGATTGCCTTCAGTGAGCTCAGAAGGGACATTATCCCAGCAACATATGCCCCTGAGAGAATTCTTGATGTCGGCCACGCTTTTGTGGAACTCCTTTCCCTGTCAACTAAGCAGGTCCAACATGGTGGACAGGTTCAAGAAGGGGCTGCAAACTCATCTGTTTGCGCTGGTGTATAATTTAGATTTTTAGTAAGGACACAGCCTCTATCTTTTAAATAAGCTTTTTTACTGTATTATTTTATTTTTGGATTGACATGCATAATTTATTACTGTGTATATAAGTGTTTTGTGAAGCACTCCGAGCCATTTGGATGGGGGCACTATACATAAAGAAATGCCTTGCCTTGCCCTGAAGGGCCTTATTGTGATTATAAAATGGATCCATTTATGTGTTTCCAGTCATAAGTAGGCTCACGTTTCACCTGTGAAGTTGTGCAGGATTACATCACAGATGAAACTGACTCTCCACCAGTCAGCTTTCAGCATTTTTTCTATCCATTTACAACCCCTGTTTTCTTACCTCTCTTCTGTTTCTGTACTCTCTCTCCCTCTTTTTTGTTTTCTGACTCCCTATGGCTGTTTTTTCCAAAAGTGGGACAATTGCACACATGTGGCAAAAACAGTTGAACAATGGAGGGTACCCTTGTATAATTGCATTTTTTCCTTTTTCCACATGCACGGCTATTTTCAAAAAGGCTGCCTTTTTTCAGTCTTTTCCACATGTTATGGCAATTTATGCACCTGTGCAAAGATGTTACACCTGGTATGACCACAACTATATTATTGCACCCATGCACAAACAAATGCTGAAAATAGCGTTTTTGCCAGTGCAAGCATTTTGACCTGCACCAGCGAGTTGCACATGTGTTTTTTGCCTCAGGGCCATGAAGGGACATTTGAAAACTGGGACACAGGTCTTTACACCAGCTCTGTTGGTAGTTGTCCATTGTGCCATTACAGGCCCTCCAACCAGTGACCTCATCAGTTGCCGACAGTGGCTGCTGATGTGGATTCTGCTAGTTGCATGAGCTGCCACATCCCCACAAAGGGAGCAGTTCCTCAACATGCTCAGTTCATCAACTCGAGGTAACAACTGATGCAAGTAGGAGTATCAACATTAGGCGTCTTTATAAAATGGATAGATAAATGCTGGAAGCTGATTGGTGGAGAGTCAATTTCACATGTGATGTTATCCCAACATTACCTCACAGGTGAAACCAGTGCCCAAAAAACATCATATGAATGACTGCAAACACTTGTATGGAACTATTCTGTATTGAATGAGGCAGTGCAGGGCTTGTGTCACTGGGATAACATCACTTCTTGGGTGGTTGAAGGCACTCGGACTGTGGATTTGGGCCTTAAAAGAGAAGGCTGCCCAATGGCCCTGCGGCAGCCCATTGTGCACAAACCTGGGTATGAGAACTAACCTGGAATGTTGGCAACCAGGTGGCTGGCTTGGAGGAAGTGCAACTCAGCCTGAAGTTGGTTTGTGGCATATGCCACTGCCACATTAACCCCTGAAAGTCTATTTGCATAAGTAGATGACATTATTATGCTAAATGACTTCCCTGCCATACCATCCTCTGGCTGACATTCAGTTTCTGTGGTGATCCTGAAATGCTGTTTACAAGAGCTTTATACCATAGAGACAAAATGTCAGGAAACTATCAAATCAGAAAACCTGCTCATTTAAAGCATCAGCGAAATTAACATGATCATAATAACTGATGATCCCTTGTAATAACTTGCTGCTGACTGCTTTTAAAATGATGTAATAACCCAGTAAATGCCAAAATAACTCAATACCAGGTTATTGCAGCATTTTTGTCTTAGTGTTGTCACTGCTATCTGTTCATCGTCACACCATAACTGCTAACAATTGTTAAAAAATATGCTGGCTCCATTCTCTGTCTTGGAAACTTGCACTAGTTGTTATAAAAAAAAATAATGCCTGTGTGAGGTTTGTGTTATGAGGATTTTCCACACACCTGAGGTGTGTGATAATCTCATAAACTCCACGAGCTTCACTCTTGGGGTTTATGGAATATCACACACCTCAGGTGTGTGAAAAATCCTCATAGCACACACCTGCACAGGTGTTATTCTCTGTATAATACTGGTGATCACTTGTATCATCCTGTCATTGGAAGCTTTCAAATGCCTTAATAACTGGTTATGATGTCACACCCAGTTATTACAACATTTGCTGTCTCGTGCTGATGCAATACTGTGCTGAATCTTCAATGGGGAATAGTAGCATGAAAAAGAAATTATATGTAATTTGGAAGGGTGTCAGTGTCACAAATGCGCTCCATAGGTCAGGCCCTCTGCTCCCATAGTGCCAAACTCAAAGTGCAATAATGTGAACAGTGGACAAACAGGGTAACCTTCCTGTCTGTTTTTGGTCCAAATCACCTACCAGCTTTGAGTCCTGGGGGTCAAATGTGAACCTTATGCTAGCATACCCAGTTAACAGGCTCAGATATGTACCCTCTTCAGGAATGCAGTACAATCCTTTGCCCAGTGGCACCCAGCCAGGTTTCCAAAATGTACCCTTACGACTCCATATGAGACCTAAGTATATTCTTACCTCTTTCAAGATTAGTAACACTTTCAAGCCCTTAACAGCTGTCAGACTTAAACATATGTTCAGCATTCACATGCAAAAGAACTGAGAAAAAGCACAGGCAGTTTTTTTAAAGAAAATATTGTTTACTAAAAATTGTAAAATAGGCAAAATCAAACATAGAACAATTATATCAGTAACTTACCGTCTCATAAAAAAATGGGAAGTTACAGAAATACTTAATTTCTTGCCTAGCTAGATGTTACCATTAAATGCCTTCTTAAGTCCAGAGAACTAAGTCTCTCTTTTGAGTCCAGAATAACAAACTCTGTTTCCCTCTGATGCATCTTCATTTCAAACTCTATCTCCCCACCCCTTTTGGTGAGGTCACAGATCCTCCTAGCTGCAACTTCTTAACATAATTATCCACAAGGATGTATGTTAATTATGTTAAAATCAGCAACTAGCCATTTCCCAAATATGACAGTCTTTGATCAAAACATCCCCTTTTGTTTCACAATCCCACAACCAGGTAAAATCAAACATAGAACAATTATATCAGTAACTTACCGTCTCATAAAAAAATGGGAAGTTACAGAAATACTTCTTGGCTAGGTGAGAAAACCATAAAGGATTAGCCAGGTGGCTTCCCTTCCTGCCAGGGTCATAAAATTTATATTTAGTTTCAACTTCAAAAGCAGGAGCAGGTTATAAGGGGTAATAAACTGTCCCTCTGGAAGGAAGGCATTTAAATAGGGGATTCCCTGGTCTGTTTACCACATCCTGCTGTGTCTTCACACTGACACTTTTGAGGTCAAAGGTCAAGTATCTCACTCATTGGCTGACTTGTGTGCCAGCAGACAATCACATACACATGCCATTTATTTATAATACAAATAGTATACAATATAACCATAAGCAGATGGCAGAGCATCACAGTCCTCCACACATAGACTGAATTTGGGGGCTCTATTCCCTGCATGGGATGAGCTCCCCAAATCAGTTTATTGCTCATACTGACGTGACAATCCATCTGCATTTTCATTGGCTGCCCCGGCCCTGTGTGAGACAGTCATGTCATACCCTTGCAAGGTAAGATTCCTTCTTAACAGTCTACCATTTGTTTTACCCATTTGTGCCAGCCAAACGAGGGGGGTTGTGGTCAGTTTGTACCTCAAAATGCTGCCCATATAGGTATGGTTCTAACTTCTTTTTCCACAGTTGAGTAAGCCTGCTCCCTGGGAAGTAACATTTTACTGAGGTACACTATGGGGTGATCTTCCCTTGTTTGGACTTCTGACTCAGCACTGCCCCAATACCCACATCTGAGGCATCAGTCTGGACTACAAAGGGTCTGCTATAGTCTGGACTTGTCAATACAGGAGCACTGCACAATGCCTCCTTTAGTCATGTAAAGCCTTGTTCACAGGCTGGTTCCCAGGTAATTTTCTTAGACATCCTTTTCTTTAACAGGCCAGATAGGGGAGTGGCCAGGGCACTGTAATTTGGTACAAATTTCTTATAGTACCCTGCTGTCCCTAGAAAACTCCTGACCTGCTTCTGTGTTTCTGGTCTGGGCCATGCCTTGATTGCCTCTATTTTCGCTTGGTTAGGATGGAACTGTCCCTGACCTACCATGTACCCAAGGTATGCCACCTCAGCCATGGCTACCTGGCACTTCTCAGCTTTTACAGTGAGTCTGGCCCTCTGTATCCTGCCCAGCACTTCCCTAAGGTGGGACAGGTGTTCCTCCCAGCTGGCACTACAGATGGCAGTGTCATCCAGGTACGCCATGGCGTACTCCTCAGCACCATTTAACAGCTGGTTCACCAACCTTTGGAAAGTGGCCGGGGCGTTCTTCATTCCGAAAGGCATTAATAAATTCAAATAACCCTATCTGAGTGATAAAGGCCAACCTCTCCCTAGCTCTGGCAGTTAACTCAACCTGTCAATAGTTGTAAAATATGTCACCCCTCCTAACTTGTTCAGGAGTTCATTCGTCCATGGCACTGGGCAGGCATCTGACTTTGTGACTGCACTGAGTCCATGATAGTCCTCACAAAAATGAGTAGAGTCATCTGGCTTGGGAACAAGGACTATGGGTGAGGCCCAGGGGCTATGGGATTTCTGGATTACCCCTAAATCCAGCATTTTCTCCACCTCCCTCCTAATGTCCTTTTCGACAGCCTTTGACACCCGATATGCTGTCCGCCATATGGGCACTTGCGTCCCTGTCTCCACATCATGCATCAATAAGGGAGTTAGTCCAGGCTTGGTGCTAAACAGTGGGCAAAGTCTGCTAAAACCTCCCTTACTTCCTGGATCTGGTCTGGGGTCAACTAGGGTGACATTTTAATTGCTTCCACAGAGGACTCACGCTTGCTTTCTTCCAGCAAGTCCAGAAGGGGGTCTCCTTCTTCAACCCCTCCCCAAGACTACACACTGCAAACACCATGTCAGCCCTATTAGCATATGGCTTCATCATGTTGACATGGTACATTCTTTGTGTATGTCGGCTGTCAGGTAACTCTATAATGTAGTTTACATCATTTACCCATCTAACTACTTTTTACGGTCCTGCCCACTCTGCCTGAAGCTTGTCTTTCCAGACTGGGATTAATAATAATTATAATAATAATTTTATTTATATAGCGCCTTTCAATGTATCAAGGCGCTGAACAAATTAAGATCATAGATTCAAATTCCAATACAAAACTTCAAAATATATAAAAATACATCATAAAAGCATAATAAATTATGATAAAATTCCAATCATATTAAAATTAACTTAGCTATCCAAGAAGGCCATTCTCCATAAATATGATTTCAAGTCTTTCTTAAATATCTCCACAGAGGTGCACTCCCATAACCGGCATGGTAGAGAATTCCAAAGAGTGGGTGCAGCATGAGAAAATTAGGACCATGACTTCCTGACCCACAGTGTACGAGTGAGCTCTGACTCTGCGGTTGTGCCACACCTTTTGTTTTTGTTGGGCAGCTGCCAGGTTGCTCTGGACTGTCCCCATAAGCTTCTTCAGCCTTTCCCTAAACCTAAGGACATAATCTACTATGGGAGTTCCCTGGGTGGTGTGCTTGCTTTCCCAGTCCTCCAGGATCAGGTCTAGGGGCCCATGTACCCTACGTCCATATAAGAGCTCCAAGGTGGAAAACCCTGTCAACTCTTGGGGCACCTCCTTATATGCAAACAACAGGTGGAAAAGGTATTTCTCCCAATCCCTCCCATGTTGTTCAGCAAACGCTTGGAGCATTGACTTAAGGGTACTATTAAATCTTTCCACAAGCCTATTGGCTTGCGGTTGATAAGGTGTTGCGTGTCTCTGCACCACCCCATATTTCTCCCACAAACATTTCATCAGGTCCAACATGAAGGAACCCCCTCAATCAGTGATAACCTCCTGAAGAAACCCAACATGGAAGAAAATCCCTAGTAAGGCATCTGCCACTTTGTCTGTCCTCAGTGAGGATAGGGTGACTGCCTCTGGGTACCGGGTGGCATAATCCACCACAGTCAGGATGAACCTCTTCCCGGAGGAGCTGGGGGTATTTAAAGGCCCCTCAATATCCATTCCCACCCTCTGGAATGGCTTCTCCACTATGGGAAGGGAATTAGGGCAGCTTGGGTTTTCTTACCCACCTTCCCTATTTTTTGGCACCAGTGACAAGACCTGCAATACTCCTTCACCTGCTGGGTGAAGTTGGGTCAATACAAATTCTGGACTAATCGCAGCATAGTGTATGCGATTCCCAGATGACCATACATGGGACTATCATGTGCAGTCTTGAGCAACTGCTCATGGTACCCTTGGGGAATGATAAGCTGCCTGCCTATCACCCCTCCCTCTGTCTTTACATGCGTATACATCAGTCCATTGTCCCAATAAACTTTATGTTTCCTGTCACCTCCCTGTGCTCCGGCAGAGTCTGCCCAAGCCTTCAGCTTCTCTAGACTAGGATCACTTTTCTGAGCAGCTGCAAACTCCTTACACATTCCCAAGGTGTGAGACAGGTCCCTTTCAGTGTCTGTATTAGGTTCCCTTGCTCTAGTGTCAGGGCATTCAGGATCACTGCAGTCCCTAACCCTCTGACTATGGGTCACACCTTCCTTCTCAGAGTAATCCTCTGTAGCTGTTCAGTTAACTGCTACCTGGGGAATTTCTATGCCCCTTTCATTATTCTCCATATCAGGAGACACAGGCTGTGGAACCAGCCTCCCAGGAGTTTCCACAGGGGTTTCTATGGGGTCCAGGGAACTACAATTTTCCTTTGCTGCTTGGCTGTGGGTAACTGCACACACCATCTCTTGTTTGATATGTTGCCAATAATTACATCGACAGCCAACGTCTCGGCTATGGCAACCTTTTGTACAGTCCCCCCTGTCTCATCCCAGTCTAGGAGGACACTAGCGAGTGGCAAAGTTTTCTCCTCCCCAGTGAATCCCTGTACAGTTATAAATTGATTGGATATAAGCTGACCAGGCTCTACCAAATCCTCTTTTACCAAAGTTAGGGATGCCCCCATGTTCCTTAACCCATGTGTCTGTACACCATTCACAGTGACTGGGTGCATGTGTTCCCTCATGTTTACTGGCATGCTTTCAGGGACACACAAAAAAGCCCAAACCTGCGGCACCACTAGACCCTCCAGTAATAATCCATATTTACCGGTGTTATTCACTGAGTTGAAATTACATGACTACTCCTATGGAACTGAACTCCCCATCCTGCTGCAGTAATTGAAAAGAAAGGTTTTTTTTTTAAATCAAGGACTGCCTTTCCCCCTAGGTCTGCCAGGAGCTGGTCACCAAAATGGTTCTCCCGGTCTTCAACTATGCAGATGTGGGCCATGCAACTGTCCCATCCTCTTCCCTTGCCAAACTGGATGCCATCTACAGTGCTTTCTGCCACTTTTCTACCAATTCACCTCCTCGTACTCATCACTGTTCCCTCTACTCCTTCCTCTCCATCGTCCTACTCCCCTCACATTCCCAGTCCCCCTGTGCCTTCTTTATCTCTAAATATGGGTTTGGGTCCCTTCCTTCCTACCTCTTCTCCCTCATCTCCCCCAGCCCCTCCTCCTCATCCTACTCTCTGCACTCCAGGAATTCCTGTACTTGCTGCCATCTCCTACCATCTCCCTTCCCCCAAAACTATGCCCCCCTCCTCCATCCACCTCTTCCCCTCCCTCTCAACCCTAAGCTACCAACTAAGGCTCCTTCCCACTACCTCCTGCCACTGTTAACCCCCATCCAGACCCTTGTAACTCTTCCTTCTCCTCCCCTCCTGCAAATACCCTCCCCCTTTATGATTTAGGCTGTGCCAGTGGTCTGGTGCCATACCCCTAAAGCAATGTTCCCTTCACCAGTCAGGTTCCATGCACTTTATCTAATTACATAAAATGCCTGTCTACAGGTCAATGTTCCATTGTGTTGTTTACCTATTGTGTTACTTTGCTACTGCACTTGTAAGTTGTCACTGTAACTGTGTTCTGTTGCCTATTGTAATTTTAATATTTCTGTACTCTCCTTCCCCCTTCCCCCCTGGGTTGTACCTGGAAATGAGCCTCAGCTCAGTGTGCCTTTCCCAGTTACCAGTTTTCGAATAAATAAAAACCCAACACGAGTTATTATAAAAAATAAAATGTATGAAACTGTGTGCTCATAAGATTTTTTTACACACCCTTGGTGTGTGCAATGACTACATAAACCTCTCAAGCTTGGTTCTTGAGGTTTATGAGTCATCACACACCTTGAGTGTGTAAAAAAAATTAATACATGCTTACATATGCCTTATTCTATATTTATACTACCGCGGCAGCACCAGTATAGCGTGGGGTTGAGTTACGTATTTAATGTTAAACCCCAATTTTTGCAACTTAATAACTTTGGTGGTGCTTGACAAAATAGTCCAACATTTGACATGTATGGTCTGACTGGCAGAGTCTCAGCACATGAAAAGTTTCATAATGGTGTCTTGTGCAGTTTCCAAGATATGGAATGACGACTTTTAATGAAGTGCAGTATTTTTCTTATACTTAGTACACATGTTTTGCACTCACCTACAGCCTAGATAACATGGAACCTTTTCCCAAAAACATTCAGGGTAGAAGTAGCCTGTATCAAAGTAGTGCTTTTTGAAGTTTTTTTGAAAAAATATTAATTCGTTCTAGAGTTATAAATATTTGAAGTTTTTTTTCTGAGCATGTTCAGTAGTTTTTTTGGGATAACCCTGATACGAACCATAAATTTACCCTTTGCAGCATTTACCTTTTGCAAAATTAGTGATTTATCATTCATGAGAAAAAATATTGTTTGTGATGGCCGCCATTTTTTTTTTTTTTTACAACTAAAAAACTTTTGAAATACATAAAAATTATGTGTTTTCAAAAAAAAAAACGGAACCTAGGTAAATGAAACCAATTTAACTATTTTCATGTGTTTTTTTTTTTTAAATGACTCTGGTGGGGCCAGGCCTCTGGCGCAGTGATAGCAGTACCACTTGCGGCATTAACGACCTGGGTTCGAAAGCGAACTCAGGGCATTGAAGGGTCAGCCATGGCAGGAAGATTGAGCATCCATGGCACTGGTCTCTTCCTCTGGAAGGTGGGGTATGCAGACCCCAGCATTCGACTGCCCCTTAGCGAAGGCTAGGGAGAAGGCAGTCCAGGCCACCAGAGTACATGGAGGCACAGCAGCCATCAACGCACATTATGTGGAAGCAGGTGACACGCATCATGATGGTATTGCAAGTCTGCACCTCCTGGGGAGAAAATGAGAAATCTCCCAGTCAGCAGAATGACACCAGTCACCCTCAGGCTCCACAACTGGCTATCCAGGCCCTGTCCAGTGCACTGGACCCTGTTCAATGGCAGGGCTTGGGGAACCCTGCCAACCCTGCTGGGGTGGAGTGGTTAAGCACTGGGGGAAGACATGGAAAGGTAAGTCCTGGAGAATGTTGAGATGATGGGTCTGGGGAGACCTGCAGAATGGGGCTAGGCAGGCAGTGGCAGAAAAAACAAGCATTTCTCAATGCCAAATGTTGTCGTGCTGACATTGGCAGTGGCGGAGGTAGAGTCTCATAATAGGAATGGCAGCGAAGTATTAAAGTGGCACCAACCCCATCCCTACCCTGTAGAGAGCGACAGGCAGCGGGGTATGCCTTTGGTTTGTCAGCTATAATGCTCATGCCAGTGTACCTCACCCTACCCTGCAGACACTGACAAGTATCATGCTGTGCTTTGGGGTCTTTGGGCATCATACTTACCCCATTCCATAAGGAAATACACTGACGTGGGTGCAGTATAGGAGCGTGGGGTGAAGTTTGTGGCTGAACAGTACAAGACACACCACGATGCCTGTCAGTGGCTGCAGGGTGGGAGTGGGGGGGTGGAATGGCGTGAACTTTACATCCGATGATCCCAAGTCACAGCCCTGATGCCTGTCAGTCCGTACTGGGTGGGGTGCTGCAGTTGGGAACCCTAACACCGTAGGCATGTGGTGGTAGTTTCACTCTACATGCTCAACATGTGCTGCTTGTCAGGCCACCTCATGAAAAGTGACACAATCACTTTGTTAGCTGAAAGGTGGGTTTGCACAGCGGCTGTGGCATTTGGTGACAGAGGGACAAAAACGCAGTTTTGGGCAGGATGTGGAGAATGACAACTGTATTGTTCATGAGGAGGCGTAAAAAATGGCAACGTTGAAAATCTGGAGTGGCGATATGAAATATTGGTGAAGCAATGAACATGTATACAAACTTACGCAGCAGACATCCGCAACCCAATTATTTGTGGGAGTTTTTTAGGCACATTTTCAACATAGGTATTTTGGGACTTCCCCTCATGAACAGTGGCACTGTGATTTTGTTAATGTGTCCCAAAAGGTGATTTCCCACAGTGAGCACGTCATTGTGTGCCACAGTTGCGGGAAAGTGTTTTAGGCAGACTGTGAAAAATGGCAGCTGTACTGTTGATAAGGAGGTGTGCACAAATGCCAGTGGTGAAAATGTGGCCTGAAAATATTGAAAATGTATGAAGTTACAAGGCTGCGTGGAAATTGCGCAACACACGCTTGCAGCATAGTCATTTTATGGACGTTCGGCACCAAATTTTCAACACAGGCATTTTAAGACCTCTGCTCATGAACAGTGTCATCATCATTTCCTCAAACTGCCCCAAAAACTGATTTTGCATAGCGACCATGCGATTCTGCGCTGAACATGCAAAAACACATTTTAGACAGGATACATAAAATGACTGCTGCACTGTTCATAAGGAGATATAGAAAAAATGCCAATTTTGAACATGTGGAGTGAAAATATTACAAATGTGCGAAGTCACAAGCACGCAGCAAACTGCACAATGCACGCTCATAAAACACTAATTTTAAGGACTTTCAGCCCCAAATTTTCAATATAAGCATTTTAGGACCTCTACTAATGAACAGTGTCACTGCCATTTTCATAATGTGTCTCAAACATGGACTTTCCCAGCAACCACACTATTCTGCGCCAGAACTGCAAAAACACATTTTAGTTAGGATGTGAAAATGACAGCTGTACTGTTCATAAGGAGGTGCAGAACAATGGCAATGTGGAAAATCTGAAGTGAAAATATTATAAATTCACGAACTTACGAGTGTGCGTGCAAACTGCACAACGCACGCTCGTAACAGTCTTGCACCATTGCTTCACAATTGCTGATGTTCCATGTCTGTGTATATTGTATCTTTCTTTCTGTAGGTTACTGTCATTTTCTGTACTAGAGCTGTTGTCTATATTGTATATTCCATGTTATACTGTGTTCTAATCCATTTATGTAAGACGTGGAGCCTTTGCAAATGAGTCTCTGACTCAAAGGGTTGTAATTCCTAGACCTTAAATAAATAAATAAAATGCCATGGAGTATCGTCATCAAATTTTCAGCATAGGCATATTAGGACCTCTGCTCATGAACAGTGTAACTGTCATTTTCATTATCTGCCCCGAACACTGATTTCCCACAGCGACCTCGGTATTGTGCGCCAGAAGTGTGGAAACACATTTCGGCCAGGGTGTGAAAAATGACAGCTGTACTGTTCACAAGGAGTGTGAAAAATGACAATGTTGAAAATCTGGCATCAAGTATTGCGAATTCGCCGTTGCGAATGTGTGTATTTCGTGCGCTCATAAAACAGCCATTTTTGAGATTTTTTTCCACCAAGTTTGCAACATAGGCTTTTTAAGAGCCTACCTCATGAACACTTCCACTGTCCTTGTGTTACTCAGCCCTGAAAGGTGATTCCATGCAGCGACTGCAAAATCAACTTTCGGGACCAATTATCATCATAACTGTGACAGAATTCATGAGGAATGGTCCCAAAGACCCCATGTTGAAAATTTGGTGCAAAAATTCCAAAAAATGCCCGAGATATGCATCAAAGTTGAAAAAAAACCCTATTTATTCCATTGTACAGCTTACCAGCATTTCTTCAGTTTGCGGTCGGCTTTGAAGAGTGCAGACGTGTTCCTGGTCCACCGAAGATCATCGCACCAAGCTCTGGAAGTAAGTATAAGGTGAGAGGGTGTGGGGAGGCAGGGTGTGCAGTGGGTGGGTGCAAGTGGTGGGTAGGGAGACTACGAGGGACTGTTTTTGTGTTACAGGGCGAAAAAAAAACCATCATGGGACAGTTTTTTCTTCTCAGGGGATTTGGCATGCTGTGGTGGGCTCCCAGCGTGCCACCTAACTGTTTGGTGGGGTTATTGCAGCCGATGGGGGATTGGGCACTCTCGTCAGCACAGAACAAAAGG
Source organism: Neoceratodus forsteri (assembly GCA_016271365.2). Lineage (NCBI taxonomy): Eukaryota > Metazoa > Chordata > Ceratodontiformes > Ceratodontidae > Neoceratodus > Neoceratodus forsteri. The sequence continues at coordinate 23,310,134 of JADMNL010000032.1, read as the reverse complement.
GGGGTCATTTATGCCAACAGGGATTGGGCACCCCCATCGGCACACAAGGAAAGCAGAGGGCACGAGCCGAGGGGGATTGGGCACCCCCCTCAGCATATAAGAAATGGGGAGGAATGTTTTATGCCGACGGGAAGTGGGCTTCCATGTTAGCACATACATTGTGGCCACAGCAAGCCAGCAGCCAGCCCTCCATGAAAACTATGTGGCTGAGAATGTAGGAAGGGTCCACTGCGTCTGACAAGCTTTGCTCAGATTGCAGTGGACCTTTACTTAGATGTGCTCGCCACATTAGTATGCATGGTGTGGCACCGGCATGCAGGCTGATTGGGGAATGAGGGACGCACCTACTGATGCATGCCCTGCATTTGCCCAACAGCGGCGGCACCTCCAAATCCCCACTACCACATGATGTTGGCTGTGCAAGTGTGCCAACATAAAAATTACCCTGGAAATAAGGTTTCTGGGCACCCAAAAATCCTGGGAGCCCAGCGTAAAGAGAGGAGCCATTCACCCATGTTCTCATTATGATAACATAGGGACTTTCCTAACATCTGCAGCTGCAGATGGAGACATGCTGTTGGCATGAGTGTCAGAACTGAGTGTCAGAACTGAGGCTGCTGTTTGTGTTTTAGTTCCATCCCCCTCCCAACTCAGCTAACCCTCCCTTATATTTCCCTTATATATAGAATGTACTCTAATACAAAAGCAGAGCAGGGTGCCTACTGTTGGTACCACTTGATCAACCCCCACCTTTCCAGGTCACCCCCCCCCCCAATGCATAGGTGGTGACACCATGGTGTCAATCACCGATGCCACCATACAGTAAAAGACCACACTGGGCTGTCTAATACCCAGTGTCAGATCCAGTACAAAGGAAAGCTGGAAAAAGAAAACAGTCCCTCACTGTCTATTTTTAACATACCCTGCAAATAAAAAATGGTCCCTCACTGATCTGACCCCCAAACACCCCTCCCACCCAGCCCAACCACCCACTCAACACCCACCCCACACACACCACACACCTAGCTGACATAAAAGTGTCCCACATCATAGATCTGCTCTCCAATTGAAAAGACATCTTGCTGCTGGAACCAGGACTGCAATATGAGAAAACAAAGTCTGTATAATGTATTTCAAGACATTTTGAACTTTTACTCATAATTTTGTCATTTTTCAATATTTTTACCCAACATTTTTAGCATGGCCTTTCTGGGACCCCATCTCATTAGCAAGGAAGGTGAAATATTTCAAATCCATCCTGAAAGGTGATTTCAGTCACTCCACAACATCACCCTTCAGGTGAGATTTGAACATTTCTATCAACTGGGTTCATAAGGTGGGGTCATAAGAAGACTGTTGAAAATTTGGTGGAAAAATATGGTAAAATGACCAAGTTATAATATGAGTGAACATTGAAATATTTCAACATTCAGTCATAACTTTGCTGATTTTCAGTATTTTTTCACAAACTTTCAACATGGCCTTTTTGGGACCCCCACCTAATGACCAATGCAGGTAACATTTTTCAAAGCTGCGCTGAAGAGTTATTTTGCAGTTGCTCTGTGAAATCACATTTCAGGCATGAGGCAGGGTTCATAAGAAGACTATATTGAAAATTTGGTGGAAAAATTTGGTTAAAAGACCATGTTAAGTGTAAACATTAAAATATTTCAATGTTTACACAGAACTTCATTGCTTTGCAATATTTTTGCACCAAACTTTCAACATTGCCTTTTTGGGACCCCACTTCATGAACAGCACAAGTGAAAATTTTCAAATCTGTGCTGAAAGGAGATTTCGCAGTTGCTCCCTGAAATCACATTTTGGATGGGATTTGAAAATATGTACCTACCGGTTTCATGAGTTGGTGTCATAAGAAGAGTATGTTGAACATTTGGTGTAAAAATATGGTTGGGTTTCCCTTTTTCGCCACTGCAATTATATAAAATAAAGATGTTCTGGTGCGGCCACGGTCTGGCTTGGTTTCAGCCAGGCCCCACATTACCAATCAGCAACATTTTAAAATGTATGTTTTTTTTTTTTTTGCACAGTTCCCGCATTCTGATGGTCAACATGTCTAAAAAATAACTTACCGCTGAGGTAGTGTGGCAGTGCAGTTTGGGGTGAGGTGGAAGCGGCGAGCAGTCAGGATTGGACGGGCTGCAGCATGCGCATGCACAGGATGATGGAAACTGTGCTTGTGTTTGCCATTATAAACACGCCTATATAACAGCAAATTTCGGCCCGGTTTCCCTATAGAAAAAAGGGAAACCCATTTATTATAGATGTGTATATGTATAGTAACTGTGCCCCTTACAGAGATTCAGTTAATTATTTTTTTAGAGGAATTCAAAACTCCAGTGGGAATGGGACACCCACTGTCCTGGTGACAGCACCTTGTAGTATTATGCTGGTGACCCGGGTTCAGGAGCATACATGGGAGTTAGCCAGAAGGTACATCAAAAAGTCAAAAGACCAGCCACACTCCAAAGTGAGAGTTCCAGTTCTTTTATTTCATGTGCTTATCAAATACGACCCCCCTGACCATGCCCAACATTTCTCCCTCTGTGGGGTCCTTCAGGGGCTAGGATCTGGGTATTATGTGTTGACAATGTAATCAACGCTTTGTCAGTGCAGTTCTATGGGGATCAAAATTCCTTACAGGCTATATAACTACAGTTTGTGGCAGCGCGCCTGAAGAACTGTGCTGCCACATAGCTGTGTAAGTTGGGCATGGTCAGGGAACTGTATTTGATAAACACATGAAATAAAAGAACTGGAACTTTTACTTTGAAGTGTGGCTGGTCTTTTGACTTTCTGATGTACTACGCTGTGCTTTTCCAGCCCCTAACTACACACTGTGGAATATTATTCGTAAGTGGACTCACCTGTTATTGGATTTGTGTGAGCTAGCCTTGTGATCCAGGGAGGATAGGAGAGTTGGGGAGAGCTGGCATCATGTTCTGGCAACACAGTAACACCTGCGGAGGGTTACAGAGTTATTTCCCCCACAGGAAGTCATCTGTGTGCATGTGGGATCTACAGGACATCTACTGGATACAGTTGGAGGAGGGAGGGGAAAATTGGGGGAGAAAGAGCTGGGCTTGTCTAGATGACAGTCACAGCTGGCGTACACAGGCCTGAACCCATGCAGCAGCCTGCCGCCTGCCCTGGATCCTGAGTAGATTGTTGGGGGGGTGGCTCACATACCTGAAAACCCTGCCATGGTGTGAAGAATTATGGGAGTAGGCAGCAGTGGTGAAGTTAGTGGCAGGATGGGGCTGGCTGGTCACCAGCGAACTGCAGAAAGATGACATGGGCCTGATTGGGCACGAAAAATTTGACTGACAAAAAAAAAAAAAACTTCCATGAGTCCAAATTCCAGTTTGGAAGCCAAAATAATTCCCAGGTACCTAATTTAGATGCCAAAATTCAAGCCGAGACCAAATTATAGAAGCTCATATGAAACATTATTAGTAAAATACCTTTTCTTTCAGAAGAAACCAACTGTTTTTGACTTTCATACCAGTAGAATTGAAAGCCACCTAATGCGCCTTGCTTTTCTTTATTTATTTATTAAAAGTTGGTAATAATAGAGTAGGTTCACTGAGACCAAATCCTCATTTACAAGAACTTCATGGATTTTACAGATCCTCAAACCTAGGATGCTGTTTCAGAGTGATATACTTACTTACATTTATTTTGGAACTTTTTACATCATTTTCAGAAGTCACCTGTTTTCAAAATGAGGTTCATCGAACTCCTGATGACCTGTTATAGTTATGATAGTACTTTCCCAAACTTTTTAATTGAGAGAACTATAAAGGGAAACCAAGCAGTTCTGGCAAGCAACGGAACTCAGGAGAAATTCTTAACCGAAAGAGACATAGGAACTGTACATGTTAATATTATCAATTTTGTTGAAGATTTATAAAACTGGAGCTTAAATTTAAAATCAAAAGGCTTTACTTTGTAGAATATTAGAACCACCTCTATATTGGGGGTGACACTATCTCCTCCATCAAATATCAACTATTGAATCTAGTCAATGTTTCTAACTCATGTAACTGTTGATATTATACTACTTGCATGTTAGTGTACACCTTTCAGTGTAAATTCGCACAATGCATATTTATTTGTAACTTATGCAGTATACGTTCCTGAACTCTGTTTTTGAAAGCTTGAACAAAGTACTGTATATCAATATGTAACATTTGCATGACTCTAGATTCTTTGAAAGTATGTAATTGCCTAAAAGATATTTAGTGCAATAAAAACTAAAACACAGTATTTCAGAATTTGGGTACTATTTGCATGAGACACACTCTTGTGGTTAAAGAAGTACCTGGAAGGTTAGGAAATAAGCAATTCTATTGAATATGAATGCCATGATTTATAATAACCACTGGAGACAAAATAACTGTCCAAAGCAACGTACAGGACAGAAGTTTCAAAGTAATCTGCCGCGACTGTGAAGCATTTTTATTAAAAAAATATGAATGTTTGGACACTGGTAGAATATCTAAAAGGTGATCTAACAATGTTCAAACTCACTGCAATTTTCTGCAGCTGCGTCAAACTAACATGGCAGTGCTTGCATAAGTGCTTGTGTAAAACAAATCACACATGCATCATTTGCTTGATGCAAGTGGTTGTAAATAACAGAAACTATTACAAAAAAACTGGAGCACCTTTGAAAGTAAGGCAGTCGGGTTTTGGCGCAAGCAGGAAGATACTGATGGGGCTGAAAATCAGCTCATGCATCCTGGTTCTCCTATTTGAGAATCCTGTCCACTGACTTTTGTTTAAAATAATGGAACTTGACTTTAAAATCTAAATTCTGTACTTTGCAGAAAATCAGAGAAAGCCTCTATGAGAAAATTGGATGCTGCTGATTATACTTAGATCTTGAGAATTAGAAACTATTAGCACGAGTCACACTGTTATATTTATTAGAAATCACAGAACCATAACAGAAACAATTGGACTGGCTCACTGGAGGAAGATATAAGTTTTGTATTTTTTATAAGGGCAAGTCAGCATTATATACTGCTAAGGCTCTTCATGCCAACATTTCATGACACCCCATCACTTTGTTGGGGCAGCCTTCTCAAAAGTGCTGGCTTTTCTAGACAAAAGTCGTAGCATTCTCCGAAAATCTCACCCAAGGGCATTACTTTTTAAGTCCATCTGCTGCGTACTTCATCCTTGAATTGTTGCTCAAACCAATCCCACAGAAAAAGCAATAAACGATCCCCTTCTGGTATTCTGATGATCCATAAGTTGGAAGACCTGGCTTGGTTTTCAAGCATTAACAGCCTGGAAAGTAAGCGGTGATTTTCCATTACTAAATTTGATGCAGTTCCCAGTGCTACATCAAAGCATTTGGTAGCTTCTATAGTCTCCTTTTTTATGGACTCCAGCAAGGTTTTCAACACCACCACTCTGACTCTATTTGTAAGGGTGTCAAACTTGTTGACCAAGTCATTTACAACTGAGATTCACTTGTTAAACGTCTGCTCCAAACTCTGGAGAGTTTTTCCATCGGAGTTGTGCATTTCAAACTGCAGGTTACTTGCGGATGACCACGTGGCCAAAGCCATCTGAGGAGTTTTGCTTCTTGCTCTGTCCTGGTGGGATTTTTCCCTCTGAGATTTTCCCATCTCAGACTAACGAGCTTTCAACACCAGCCAGTGTCAGTAGAGATTGTGAGCGTGGACGAAAAAAACTATTTTAACACAGACAAATTATTACCACTTGCAGAGCTTCAAAGCAATGCAATCATCTTGCTTGGGCTCCACAACATAACCCTCACCCACATCCAGTGAATAAGGTGACCAAAATTGGGTGCCTACAAAAATGGCAACTCAGTTACGGTGCTTGTGTTCATGGCTACCTACTAGGAAGGCAACCGGATACTGGGGTGGGCAAATGGGGCAACAGGAAGTACACGTATATACGCATGAGGGGAGAGGCAGGGGAGGGATGGCATGTGGGAGTGAGTGTGGCAGGCAACTGCTGAGCTGGTCTGCTAGTGTGGTGCAGAGGGTGGTCGGCTGGGAGGTGCAGGGTTCGGGTCCAGAGCGGCATGTTTTTTTTTCCCCCTCAGGCGGCTTTCCATTTTTGTAAGTTTTTCACCCCCCCCCCAACATGTACCCCCCTGGAGTTGAGAATCCATAAGTAGGAGAGTGTGGGCAGTGAAGCCCCCCATGGGGGGTGTGGGGGGGTTCATAAACCCATAGGTCTCAGATGCCCTTTTTGTCCTTGTTGTGAGTGTGCATCACAGAAATTCATTTTCAGTGATGTAGACTCTCCCTAACGGTAATCGCTATTTTGCGATTACCCTTATGACAAGGATCCCCCCCTTAGCAACTCTTTTCATTATACAGTTCAGTCTTTACAGAGATCTTCAAACTTCACCTGCTCCACTTTTTTATACACCATTGGCATTTATTATTTAATAGTTTTCAAAATCAACAGGCCCTGCCTATTTGTCTTGAAAAACAGCACTTTTCGAAGGCTGCTCTGATGAAGTAACAGGGTGTTGTGGAAGGGTGGTATGAAGAACCTCATCAGTAATCAGTGTGGACCTACTATTATTAAAAAAATAAAGAATTGATATATTTCTTCAATTATGTGTCTGTTCCATGTCTGGTTCAGTATCATTGCTGACCTTTGGAATAGATCCCTCCTGGAGTCTGTTTTGTTCTATCCCGGCTTTCCTTTTTGATTTTATTGTATTACTGTATAAATCAATTAGATGATTTCAGCCAATCAGCACTCCGAGCTGTACAATTGCTCATCCTGCATGCAGTTGTCATCTCACGTGGCAACTTTAAAGTAAAACATTCCACTTGAGAGGCAGGGAGGAGCTTTTTGTTTGCTTCAATTTCTGCAGCTAACTGAAGTAATTATCATTATTTTTTTTTGTGTGTTTATATGTGAATTTAATGCTTGTGAAAGGGTCCAGACTTGACAATACTGGAAACTGAAGCTGTTTATTTATCCACATGGCAGATACAGGGGGTGTGATCACATTTCTTCTCACAGAGGATTATCAGCCCCTGGAATTCATTACCTTTGGACACGGTTATTAGCGGGACTAAAACCACCTTTAGGAATAGGCTTGATAAGATGTTGTTTTCCCATTATAAGATATCTTATTACAGTTGAATGACAGGAGCTTATATGGGCCTTTCCTTTCTGCTTCTTATGTCCTACCTTTGTAGTGAACCTTAGTGAGAGTTAGCTTCCCCACACTGCCCTACTAATGTGCCCCAACCCTGGCATGGAAAGAAACACCACGTAGGGAAGATGTTAGTTCAGACTCCATGAGAGTTCAGTCTTTTTGGACTCTCATGTAAGACTGCCAACAAGTTCAGAAGTGGGTAAAGCTTTAGAGAAGCTAAAAAGGCAGTTTTTCCCACTCTTCACACTCAAGTGGCACACACTCTCATGTTACAAAATAGTTGGGTATTATTGTAAGCCATACTGAAAGCCAGCCTTCCCTGCTGCAGTACTGGCGTAGAGGCATTTTTGATGGGCAGAATTATTGGCTAGGCTACTCAGTGTCCCAATAAACCAAAATAATTCAGGGCCAGCAGGACAGATCTTAGAGGATCGGCTTAGGACACTGAACACGTACTCACTTGAGGTCAGACGAGAGGAGTGACCTGAGGGAGACCTTTAAGTTCCTGAAAGGAATGAACAACGTGAGCTGCGAGGAACTATTCAGCAAAAGCAGCAAATCTACAACACAAGGACAAGAGTGGAAGCTGGTGGTGGGGAGGTTCAGAAAAGATGTACGAAAGTTTTATAATGTATGGGTAGCCCTTATTACCCACTGAAATCAAACAGATTACAACCTTGTAATCCCACTGTTGTGATGTCAGAAAGAACCTTATAAACCTATCTCATCTATGTCATAGCAGTGGGTTTACAAAATGGAATGCCACTGTTATCCAGTATTATACCATGGACCTTAGTCAACAACCAATCAAAACGACTGATTGGCACCTTACCACCATTGTAAATCCTCTGATAATCACCACAAAAGGTGCCAGCCAGCCGCATCTTGGAAAAAAAAGCAATCTGACTGTGAAATCGCGGAACTCTGGCTGCCATCTTGTTTCCCCGCTAAGAGGAGACTGTAAAACAGCAGCTCCCTACATCAGGGGAAAGTAAACAAAAACACTGACTGCTCTACTACTGAGTCACTTATTTAAGCGTTATAGCAAGTACTGTGTTTTTTTAAATAATAAAAAAAAGCAGCACTTGGTATAATCGCAATAAGCCATTCAGGGGATCTGGGTTATCGGGGGATTTGCCACCCAGAATGTGATTGTTAGCCTCAGTACAGTATTCAAATAACATTCCAGTTGTCTCAGTTTATTGTTAGTGAGTCTAGCAATCTCTATGTCTGATAGAGATTTTAACTCTGGTGCTTTTTTGGCCCACTGTCATTCAGTCCGTGTATTCTAATAAATTATTTCCCTACACTATCATGTGGCTGTAGTGCAGATTCATTAATAAGGTAAGGCTAAATTACTTCTGTTCGGGGGGTAATTTCTCATGTCGCGTCCCATACACTATAAATGACAATGCCTGATGTACAGGTGATAACCATGGTGTAATCATCTCTCACAGTTGCTAGGGCAATTGTAAACCTCTCAAACTGTGCTCGCAACGTTTACTGATGCCGTAGCAACCAGTCAAGGTGATTATACCATGTTTATCACCTGCACACCAGGCATTATCCTCTATGTGTTACAAAGAGAGTGGTTGAGCCCTGGAACACTCTGCCAGCATTAGTGGGGACAGCAAAATCATTACTGGTTCTGGTGCAGTTGGGACAAAGTTAGGGGCTTAGTAGTTATTCGGGGAAGGGGTAGTAGTAAGACAGGGATCAAGGGGGTGGGTAGTGTAGCCAAAGCCCCATATTGACAAACGGTCTTGGTGTACAGTAGGACGTTACAGGCAGACTGGAATGACCATTGGTTTTTTTCTGCCATTGTTGTCGGCACTGGGTCGATACAGTGCGGTCAGTGATGGTGCAGCTAAAGAGCATTGCACAATTCCTTCAAAACGGTGCAGTCAGAAACCACGCTAGATTAAATAAACAAACTCCAAAATCGTGCACACTGTGATGGCCACTCGGTTTTGGACTGCACATAAGTGCTTTCAGTCTTTTGACCAGATACCGTTGTGGTCCATGTTTCTGATATGTGCCTTATGTTTGCCATTTCAGTTCTTTCCAGGAAGATGATGGTACTTAAAGAGATGGAGGTGCAGCCCATTATGGTGACAGAATGGCAACAGATTTACTCCCACAACAACGAAGCCCATGCCGGCGTTACCACCACTGTGACACCACCAAATGGCACGGGAATCCCACACCATGAAAGGGTTGAGTACAGGAAGACGTCTGCAGTTATAACCACCACACACACCCAAGAAGTACCAGGTATGTGGTGAAATCTTTCTATTCCTCACAGACCTATAACATACATAATTACTAAAAACTGGTAACCAGAAAGGCACAGCGAGATGAGGCTTATTCCCAGGTGGGACCTGGGGGAAGGGTACAGGATAAAAATACTTGCAACAAACATGATACAGGCAAAAAAGAGTGCAAATACAATCTTGAATAAATGAACAATACACACGGTTATTTCCAAAGTATGAATAATGGAGGGGTGCAAGATGAAAACATTGAAAGCACAAATAAATGCTCGATCCAATGATCTCCCGATTGACATGCTGATTCTGAGCACTTTCAGAGTGCATTTTAGCTGGATTTGTGGACCACATGCTGATGCAATGCCATCTGTTTTTTTTTCTCCAGGAAATAAACTCTTACCTTGATTCTGACACACAGAGTATTTACTATGTGAATACAATAATGCCCCTCATACCATTCATACAGCAAGATAAGTAACTCCACTTGCGTCAATAAAGGGTTAACAGCCCTTAGCAGACTCAAGGTTGTGCACAACACAGGCAAGTCTTTGGTAGAGTTGTGTGAATACTTTTTCCTCGACTATTCAGCCAAATATTTGGGTATTCGGGAAAAGGTATTTGGCCACAGACAAAAAGAAAATAAAAAAGGATCAGTCCCCTCTTTCATTCCACCCAAAACTAAGTAAAATATAAACCCCATCCCCCTACCTGCTCTCATGAGGCCAATGTCACCCTCTTCCCACAGCACCCACAATTCATTTTATTTAATAGTGTACATCCCCGATGCATGACCTACTCAACCCGTCTACCTCCACAGCCGGCCGCTGTCTTACTTAATATACAGTGCTCATTTGCACTTAAAAATGTAATTTATGCCACTCCCCACCCAGGTGCAGCACCACCCTATTCTCACTCAGCAGCACCCAATTCCACTGAAGTGAAGTCGGGGAGTCAGGAAGGTGACTGGCTCAGTCTGCCCTCTTCCACAGCCTGACGTCTTCTCATCAATGAAAGAGCTTGTTTGCTTGCTATAGTAAAAACAGCTGATCATGTGATCAGCTGGTTTTACTATAGCAAGTGTGCAAGTGCTTTTATTCATGAGAAGAGGGCCAGCTGTGGAGGAGGGCAGATTGAGCCAGCCAGCTTCTTGACTCCCTGACTTCACTTCAACAGAACTGGGGGTTGCCGGTTGGGAGTAGAGTGCTGCTGCACCAGGGTGGGAGGTGGCATTAAATAAATTCTTAAAGGTCAAATGAATGGTACATATTAAGTAAGATGGCAGCCAGCCATGGAAGATGGTGTGTTCAGCTAGTTGCGCATTGTGGGATTTACATTATTAAATAACAAATTGTCGGTGCTGGGGGAGGACGGTGGCATTGGTCTTTTTATAGAGGGTGAGGGATGGGTTTTATGTTTTACTTGATTTTGGGTGGAGGGGTTCTTTTTTGTTTTGATTTGCTATTTTGTAGCTGGCCAAGTGCTCTTTTCCAAATAGTTCCCTATTCAGGAAGCACTCCCAAATATTTGGGAGCCCTACTATTCATGGTATTTGGGAAATACTATTTGGCCGCTGCATTGCCCTAGTCTTCGGGAGGGGCAGAATGATTGAACCACAAAAAGAAACCAAGGAAGAATGATACTCATAACAGAAATCAGACATTAAATACAGTCACAGGCAGCATTTAAGAGGCTGTTCACAAAATGAATGGCACATGGTCTGCATAGACAGGATAACGAGAGAACAGTTGCCAAAATGGGAAAAACAAAATGAGAGACATGAGACTAAATCCATTCTGAGCTACTGTGTTCAATCATCAAACTCTGTAATGGAACATTAGCACCTACTGAAAATTGTAGACTGCACCCATTTCAGTGTATTTCCTTATGGAAAGAATTGAGTGTAAAGCCTGAACATTTCAAAGCATACCTCAACACTTGTAAGTGTCTGCAGGGTAGGGTGGGGTGAAATGTCATGGGCGATGACCTAAAGGCACACCCCAATGCCTTTCCATCTCTGCAGGGTGGGGGTGGAGTTGGCATCAATTCAATACTCCGCTGCCATTCCTATACTGTATCTGTCTAACTCCCGCACTTCCACTGCTAACGACAGCAAGCAACACTTGGCATTGACATGCTTTTTTTTTTTTTTGCTGCAAACCAAGAGAGCTGTTCAATCTTTTACTGCCAAATGCCATCAAGCTTACAGCAGCTAAATCATTTGAAAACTTCATTTTCTTCACACAGAGTACACCTATCTAGGTTTTTTGCATACCACATTACAGACAGATCTTTCCTTTCCAACTTGGTGGCTCCTTTGCTCTATGAGCCTTTATGCAGCTGCATAGTTCAAACCATGATGAGCCTAACTCTGTGTTTAAGGTAGTGTCAGTGGCTCAGTAGGTAGCACACTCACCTCTGGGGTTGGGTGAATCAGAGGGCTGTGGGTTCAGTTCCCACATCTGACACTTGGGTTAATATCCCACTATTGACTCTGTAGTGCAGCATGAGAGGGGTGCTGCACTTCTGAGGTGCCATCTTTCAGATGAGACATTAAACTGAAGTCCCATCTGCATGGATTGGTGCTAGTTCAGGTGGATGTTAAAGATCCCATGGCACTTATCGAAAAGAATAAGGGAATTTCCCCAGTATCCTTGCCAAATTTCCCTCATTCACTAGAAATACCACCAACAGCTTAATCTGGTTCAAGGCCAGCTGGCATTCATCTGTATCCCCCTCCCCCGGGTCGTGCCTGAAAATAGGCAGGATTTGTCTAGTGCACTTACCCAGTCAACAAAAACTAAATAAAATAAAATAAGCCATGTTTTGTACAGGAGTTCCTAAACTTGTACAGCCTTTATTAATGTGCTTACATTTGTTAAAGTAAACCCTAATTTGGTGAAATATGCTGTGTTATGTTTAATTTTCTTTCTTTTGTCTTATGCCCAAGAAGTACCAGAATCAGGGTCCCAGGTAATGCTGACCCAGAACAAGCATGTTCCAGCAGCCAGGCATCTAGAGACAGTGGAGAATGGGTCTGCCTACCTTTCCACAGAGACTTGGTCAGGCCAGCAGACCAAGGTGCAAAAACAGACAGAATCCTGTGAGATGCTGAAGATGGCCATTATGCACCTCACTGATTGTCCGGATGATGCTGAACTGCTTAGCCGAGCGATTCCAGAGCTCACAAAGCTGCTTAACGACGAGGACCCGGTAGGTGATGGGAATCTGTATTACATGTAGCTGCAAGGGTTCCTTAGTCAATGGATTAATACTATCAGAATGTGACACATTAGACCCCTCACTGAAGGTGTAACACTGCAAGATTAAACAAACTGGGACTCTGCCAGTCAAGGGCGGCCCTATGTTTATCATAATATACAGTTCTGTGCAACCTCAGCACACTAGTTCCCCACTTAAAGGGAAACGTACATGTAGAAACTGACCATGCCTGGGTGTAAGGCATGGCCCGATTAGTTGTTTTGCCAAAGTAATCATTTTTTTTACCTTCTGAGTGAGAAAAGAGCTCCCTCATATCTGATTGACCATGCCTCCCACCTGCTGGCATTTTGTGCTGATGCAGTGCACCCACAGCAACCCACGGGTGTCTCTGTATGAAGTTTCATATGGGGAGCAGCTGGGGGGGGGGGCGTGCCATATACTGTGAATGGAAGTGCTACAATGCAAAGCTCCAGTTTTAAAACTAGATGCCCAGGCGATATGGACTGGCAACCGGATCAGCGTGGATGGGAGGCAGGATCAACCAGATACGAGGGAGCTCTTTACTCTCTCAGCTCTTTACTCACTCAGAAGGTAAAAAAATGAAAGCAGCTAAATCGGGCCATGCTTTACACCCAGGCATGGCCCGATTCTTCACGGATGTTTCCCTTTAACAATCAACAGTTCTACAGCCAATTTACTTTTACTAACTTTACTTAAGCAACAAGTTATGACCAGGGGTTATGTTAATGGTCTGTTAATCACCCTCTAGGGGTGTAATGTTGTACAAGGCATAGCCGAGTGCCACATGCCCCTAGAGGGTGATCAACTGACCATTAACATAACCCCTGGGAGTGAATTATTGTTATTATAATAAAAATGTTTTTTAAATAGTGTTAAACCTTGTTCACCATATGATTAAGCTCTACATGTATGTTAGTAAAAGATTAACATAAGGCTGTTAGAATGTTTACAGCCAATCAGAAAGCTCCATTTCTCAGACCTTTTTTATAATGGCAATTAAGACAATGTGTTGATCTATCAAGAAGATGCAAGCAGTGGCCCACTAGTGTATAGTGGAGCATTACTATGTATAGAATTTCATCCCTTTCAAAATGCTGCTGTACTACAGTTCAGAGGTCATGGAATGTGACTGTACTCTTATGTGGTACAACAGCATTCTGAAAACTCTGGAAACTGCACAAGTCAGTTTCATTCTGAAAGCAAAAGAACTGCTGCACACACATTTCACTTAATACTATACACTATAAAAAAAATACAGTATGAGCAATTTTATGCACACGCAGTGTGTTCTGCCACCTCAAGTATCTGATTCCTATAGAGATCAGAAGGCCGTGGGTTCTATCCTCACACCAGGCACTGGGGTTAAATCCCAATATTGTCACTGTAGTGCAGCATGGGGGGGAGGCTGCACTCCTGAGGTGCCGTCTTTCGGATGAGACATTAAACCGAGGTCCCATCTGCCTGTTCTGGTGGTAGTTCAGGTGGATGTTAAAGATCCCATGGCACTTTTCGAAAAGAGTAGGGGAATTTTCCCGGTGTCCTGGCAAAATTTCCCTCATTCACTAAAAACACCACAAACAGTTTTATCTGGTTTAAGGTCAGTTGGCATTCATCTGTATCCCTTTCCCCCGGGTCGTGCCCGAAAATAGGCAGAATTTGTCTAATGCACTTACCCGATCAACAAAAACTAATAATAAAATAATAATAAAATCTCTTGAGCTTCACTCTCAAGATCAGAGGGAATCAGAACCCCTCTGTGGCAGAACACATTTATAATGTATGGTAGAATGCTGTTAACCTTAGGAAATCATAATTTACTAAGGTTGTTAACCTATCGTCCGTCTGTTCCAATGTTGTTAACCTATCAATGCTTTGTCACAGTGATAGGTTAACAACAGGGATCACTTTGCGCATGTGCACTACACGACCCAGCAGCCTTCCAGAAATGGCCGCAGTGGAGAAAGCATGACCCGGAACTGCTGCGGCGGTGACTAAAATTTCAACAGTAAGGATCCTGCTTAATTTTTGTAACTAGAAAAGCATGACCATACACTATAAAATATAATGTATGCCATACATCAGCAACCAGTTTCAATAACCGGCTAGAGGTTGCCATGGCGACATAAACCTCTTGAGCTTCGCTCTTGAGGTTAACATGGTCTCCATGGCAACCTCTCACTGGTTAACAAACCGGTTACCAATGCATGCCCATACATTATCCTCTATGTTGTGCATAGTTAGCCATCCAGTATTCTCTATGTACTAGATGAGACATTTGCACCTTTTACCCTACACCAGTAGTGTGGCTAGGCTGCCTTTCCAGCACAGGTCTGGGACTTCTTGTAACAGTGATCACCTTGGTTTGCTAGCTAGTGGATGTTCCTCCAGCTTGCTTGAACTAAGCTGGTAGAGCCCACTTCTCTATTAATGCTCTCTTAGCCCATGCTATGGACTTCCTTCACACCCTGCAAGACTCTGACATTTTAGGTAGTTTGAGCTTATATATATATATATATACCTGTATATATATATTTGCTGCTGGAAGAAAGTCTGCTCATAGAGTAGCTATAAAAATAATGGACCCCATTCACAAAGGCAATGCAATGCTTGCATTAAGCCTGGCATCAAACCCGTTTTTTGCTGCAGCTGCGCCAAACACTTCACCACAAACTGCACTCTATTCAAGGAGATTGGGTGCATTATGGCACTTTCTGACAGCTTGCACCAAATAATTGGTGAAACCCTGTAAAAGGGGTACCCGAGATTGCAACAAGTTAGACCAGAAAAAGCTGGTCCAACTTGCGGCAATCGATACACACGGGAGCAAGAATCCCGATCTCTGGCCAAGGAATGCTGCAAGTCCTGTATGGCATATGTTCAGTGCACCCAGGGTGTACAGCTGTCTGGGTACTTTTGTCGGTCAGGTTCAATATCTTTTATTGGAGAAGATATGTAGACAGTTTACAGATCTGCTTTTGTACTTGTCTTTCACCCTTGGTAGTGGAGTGGTGGCTTTGAAATGAAACAAATGGCCCTCTAAAATGTAAGGAAAATATCTCAAGGTACACCCCTTTCACTGCAATGGAGAACGCAACAGTGTTTTTCATACTAAGACATCACAAAATGTCTCAGTGCAGAGTAGGCTGTTGTTCTCGGAAGTGGACGGAATTGGGCTGCCAGATCCTGGAACCCAAATCTGAGATCTTCCTTAGCTTGTTCTAAAAGCAAAACTTTTTTTCTTGGGAAGGATTTGAGCTACACTGAGGCAAAGCTTTTTCATGCTTTGAGGGTTGCTTTTTTGTCTTGTTTTACCCTGTTACCAAAATTAAATAAATAATATTTATATCTATGAGAATGACTGGTGCTCTTTCAATAACAGTTTCAAAACCTGAGATAGGGATTGTTCTAAAGTGCAGCCGCATCACGTGCACATTTTATTTATTTTATTTTAGTCTTTTGGTAACCAGGTAAGGCCCACTAGGCACAAGTGCCTGTTTTCAGGGGTGACCTGGGAGCACTGGGCAGTTAAGTGACTTGCTCAGAGTCACACAATATGCTATTGGAGGTTGTGAGAATCAAACTCAGGTCTGGCCTGCTGGATGTACCAAGCTCATTCACACCTTCTGCCTCTAACCTCTAGGGCCAGTGTTTCTCAAATGGTGAAGCCAGCCTTCCAAGGGAGGCCCCATACTGTCCCAGGGGAGGCCCAATCAAGTCTGAGAATGTACAGTATTTAAATTTTAAATTTTGGATGTTCTGTGTGAAGGGATGAAGCAAACTAAGTATGGATAATGGCAGGTGAATTTCCTTACTTGTGCACAAACTGGTGACCAGGAAAGGCCCTGAGCCAAAGCTTGTTTATACTGTAGGTGTGTATTTACATGTAAACTGGTGACTAAGAAGGCACACTGAGTCAAGGCTTGTTTCAACAGTAGGTGTTTATATGCAAATTAATAACTAGGAAAGGCACACTGAGTCTTGGCTTATTTCTACAGCAGGTATTTATTCACATGTAAATTGGTGTCTGGGAAAGGCACACTGAGTCAATGCATGTTTCAGGTGTGACCTCAGTAAGGGTACAAAAAGTTGCTTAACAAGCAATGTGGGGGAGAGATAATGTGGCTAGGTTAGTTGTTCCAGACAGAGAGGAAGTAGAGTAATAATGGTCCAAGAATCAGAAAAGTGGAGTGACAAGGATAACCCGGGGCGTGGGGTTGGGAGTGAAGAACAATAAGTCGAATAAAAAGAGAATATACTCCATCAACATGATCAGTCCCACTTGATTCCTGGTGTGCTCTGCAAAAGTATGAATTATTTTTCTATGGGGAGGCCCAAGATTTTTTTCCAAATTTGAGGGAGGCTCGAAATCTGTTCCATAGTTTGGGGGAGACTCACTATCACAAAGTGTGAGAACCATCTAGGCTATACTGCCAGCCCATGGCAGCAACATGGAGAATAATGCATGGGCAACCATGCACAACAGAGCTCTGTTTCTATCAAGGGGTTCTGATGACATGATTGGGACCTCAGGAACAAAGACTGAAAGGTCATACATTCCATCAGAACCCCAAGGTGGACACACAGCCTAGCTGAGCATGGTTTCCCATGTGTTATTTTGTATAGGACATGCTTTGAAACATAAAATAAACAGTTCTGCTTTTCTTTAATCCCAAGAAATCATTGGTTTAAAAAAAACACACCTTTACCCAGGTGCCAAGAAACCACACCGGCATGGGGTAGGTTTCTAGAACATAAGAATGGTGTTGGCAGATGGGGACCATTTGATCTACATAGTCTGCCCAAAGTGGCTACCCCCCTCCCCTTTAACTGTTCAAGCCAAGCTGTCCACACTGTCTGTCCCGTGCTAGTTTAAATGCTCTTACTGTCTTAGCTGCCACCACCTGTGCTGGCAGGCTGTTCCATGGGTCTATCACCCTCTCCATGAAAAATAACTTTCTATAGTTGCTCCTGAACTTGTCTCCCACCATGCGAAAGTTATGCCCCCGTGTCTGAGTTCCTTTGTTTACTTGGAAGAGATTCTCCATCTTGTTTATTCCCTTGATGCATTTGAATGTTCTATCATGCCTCCTCTATTTCTTCTCTGTTCTAGTGAATACAATTTTAGTACCTGGAGCCTAGTTTCATATGTCTCATGGTGCAGCCCTTGTACCATTTAAGTAGCCCCTATACTGTTGTTCTTTTTAGTTAAATGATAAAACAAGAGAAGCGTTTGTGTAAGAGGAGTGTCTGAGTGCTGTGTAGCGGGATAATGAAAGTAAAACAGCAGGAGACACACGTTTCCATTCTAATTTAAAAAGCTATTGCACCACAGAAGGGTACAACAGCATTCTACCACCTTTGAATTGTTGTACAACAGCTTTTTCGTTGGTATGGAAATCCATGCACAACAAGGAGTGATTGTTTTACTAGCCCAAGATCTAGTACAAATTAACCAGGGCTAGTGCAGTTAATTCACTACTTGTCCTTCTTGACTAGTGCAGGTTTTTTTTAACTGTTAATGAAGTTAAAACAGTTTCTACTTTAGCAAGCTCTAGTCCTCATGCTAATCTCTCTCAGTGTTCCAGATGGCCTGGTGCGATTAACAGCTGGTACAATTTGGTACATGAACCGATTCGATTGGGGAAGACTCTGGTCCTGGTACTTTCAAATGGGGAAGCTATAAGGGATCTGGGATGGAGGATCCTCTGTCTGGGAGTGACCACCACTCAGTGTGGTTTACGTTCAATATGAGTAGGAAAACATGGGGTATGGGGACCGGGGTGACGGATTTTAAAGGAGCAGACTTTAACAGAATGGGGGAAATTTGGGGCAAGCACCTGGCAGGCATTCGGCAAGACATGGATGCTAGTCAGAAGTGGGACATTATAAAATGAGGGCTGAAGGAGGCCCCTGAGACGTGTACAAAGACACAGAGTAAGAAGGGAAAGGCAAAGAAACCCAGTTGGTTGACTAAAGATGTTAGGGAGGGAGTAAAGGCCAAGAGAAGAGAATTTTGGAGGATGAAAAAATTGGGGGGGGGGGAGTTGACAAGGAGGAGTACACAGAGAAGTCCAGGGAGGTTAGAGTGGCCAAGGCCTCAAGGAAACTGAGACTGGCACAGGATATTAAGGAAGGAGAGACAGACTTCTTCAGATACCTTAGAGAAAGAAGAAAGAACAAGGACCAGATTGTGAGGATTAGGAAGGATGGAGGGGTGGTTGGAGAAGGGGGGGGTGAACAGGCAGAGGCAATAAATACATACTAACATACTATGAAGCCAGCAGAATAAGCCCTATGGTCTATTGAGTCTGCTCGATGGTCAGTGCCTATGCCAGGCACCAATGTTTAGCAATCCCTCCCACCCACACAAGGACCCCTATTTCCCAGCGGGGCTCCTGGATGTACCCTCCCCCTGCACCTATCCCAGCCCTTCTTGAACTCCTCCACCATAGTAGCAGCCGCCAGCTCTCTGGGTAATGCATTCCAGGGCTCCACCACTCTCTCAGTGAAGTAGCACCTCCTTGTTTCCCCCTCAACCTCCCCCCATCCAGCTTCATGGGGTGACCCCTGGTGGCCCCAGGTTCCCTTAGCTGTAGGAGCCCCTCAAGGCTTACCCTATTGACCCCCTTGAGATACTTGAAAACCTCTATCATATCCCGCCTGTCTCTTCTCTCCCCTAATGAGTTTAGGTTGAGCTCCCCCAGTCACTCTTCATAGGGCATTGTCCATAGCCCCAGTACCATCCTAGTCACTCTCCTCTGTACCCTCTCCAGTAATGCAATGTCCTTTAAGTATAGATGCCAAAACTGCACTCAGTATTCAAGGTGTGGTCTAACCAAACTGTTGTACAGTGGAAGGAATACCTCACTACTCCTTGAGGTTATGCCCCTGGCTATGCACCTAAGCATTTTATTTGCTTGTGCTGCCACCCTTCTACACTGCTCTGAGTTGTTTATTTTGTCATCCACCACCACCCCGAGGTCTCTCTCTCTTTCTCCCCCCTTGAAACTTGCAATGTCTCTCCCCCCAAGGTGTATGTATGAGTCAGGTTTTTGGCTCCCAGGTGAAGAACCCTGCATTTTGCAGCATTAAACTTCATTTTACAGATTCTTGACCACTTCCCTAGAGTCTCCAGGTCCTCCTGGAGGTCCAGCTTTCCCTCTTCCTCATCCACTACTGCCCACAGTTTAGAGTCATCCACAAAGAGACTCATCCTGCTCCTGATACCATTTCTGATGTCCATGACATAGGCATTAAATAGCATTGGACTCAGCACCGACCCCTATGGTACCCCACTTGTGACTAACCTTAAGGATGAGACCTTCCCCCCACCCTCACCCTCTGTACCCACCCCACCAGCCAGTTTCCTATCCACCTGACCATCCTCCCCCCCCATACTCTCCAGCTTCTCCAGTAGCCCATGATGTGGCATGGAGTCAAAAGCCCTGCTGAAGTCCAGAAAAAGGACATCCACTGGCCTGCCCTGAACCAGCGCCCTTGTCACCCCTTCATAGAACTCCACCAGATTTGTCTGGCATGATCTGCCATTAACAAAGCCGTGCTGGTGAATGTCTATGTGAACCGAGCCCTCAGCACCCCCTCTATCCTTTCTTTCAAGATGCTCTCTATCACTTTGCCCACTACCGACGTCAGGCTAACCGGCCTATAGTTACCCGGCTCCTCTTGCAGGCCTCCCTTGTGGATAGGTACAGTGTGGGCCATTCTTCAGTCCTGAAGTACCCACCCAGACTGCAGGGAGGAGTTAAAAAGATCTGTTAGGAGACTGGCCAAGGTATCTGCCAGCTCTGTGAGCACCCTGGGGTGGATCCCATCAAGGTCCGGTGCCTTGTCTCCTCTTAGGGCCTTGACTGCATCCAACACCCTACCTCTGGGTATTTCCTCATCCTTTTCCCCCTCTTTGACCACCGTATACCCTGCCCCCTCTCTTACCATTGCTACTCTCCCCCCCTTGGTAAAGACAGAGGCAAAAAAGTCATTTAGTACCTCCGCCTTCTTCCCCACCTCTCCCACCCAACTGCCCCCATCCTGAGCTGACAGATCTGCCCCTTCCCATTTCTTCTTTCCCTCATATACCTAAAAGAACCCTTTCCCCCCTTTTTATGTTGGCTCGTGGTGTGCGCCAGCCAACATATTGCAGTAGTAGCAGATTTGGAGGTGCGGTCACTGTGGGCGAATGCAGGGCACGCATCAAAGCCGACCGCAAACTGAAGAAATGCCGGTAAGCTGTATAATGGCATAAATAGGTTTTTTTCAACTTTGGTGCATATCACGGGCATTTTTGGGAATTTTGGCACCAAAATTTCAACATGGGATTATTGGGACGCCTCCTCATGAATTCAGTCACTGTCATGGCATTATTCAGTCCCGAAAGATGATTTTATGGTCACTGCAAGGAATCACCTTTCAGGACAGATTAACAAAATGACAGTACCACTGTTCATGAGGGGGACTCTCAAAAAGCCTGTTGCAAATTTGGTAAAAAAAAATCCTGTTTTACAAGAGTGCATTGCGCAGTTTCTACGTACGCTCGTAACTTTGTGAATTTGTAATATTTTCACTCCAGATTTCAAAATTGGCATTTTACCACACCTCCTTATGAACAGTACAGCTGTCATTTTTCATATCCTGGCCGAAATGTGTTTTTGCACATCTGGCACAGAATAGTGCAGTCGCTGTGCGAAATCAGTTTTTGGAACAGTTTAAGAAAATGACGGTAACACTGTTCATGAGCAGAGGTCCTAAAATGCCTATGTTGAAAATTTGGTCATGACAGTCCATAAAATGATTGTGTTACAAGCGTGTGTTGTGCAGTTTCCACGCACCCTTGTAATTTCGCAAATTTGTAATATTTTCATGCCTGATTTTCGACACTGCCATTTTTTCACACCTCCTTATGAACAGTACAGCTGTAACTTTTCACCTCTTGGCCGAAATGCATTTTCGCACCTGTGGCGTACAATGGCATGGTCGCTGTGGGAAATCAACTGTTCAAACAGATTAACAAAATCACAGTGCCACTGTTCATGAGGGGAGGTCCCAATATGCCTATGTTGAAAATGTGGTTAAAAAATCCCCAAAATAATTTGGTTATGGACATGTGTTGCGTTTCTATGCATGCTCATGACTTCATCAATTTGTCATATTTCCACTCCAGATTTTCAGCGTTACCATTTTTTTTACACCTCCTCATGAATAATACAGTTGTCATTTTTCACATCCTGCCCAAAATGTATTTCTGTACCTGTGGCGCCAAATGGCACAGTCGCTGTACAAAATCACCTTTTGGCTAACAAACTGATAGTGCCGCTGTTCGTGAGGTGGGGTCACAAAAAGCCCATGTTGAGAATCTGGAGTGAAAATACAAACACATGCCTACAGCATTAGGGTTTCCAGCTGTAACACCCCACCCTGTAGAGACTGACAAGCATCAGGGGTGTGACTTTGGATCATCAGCTGTAATGCTCCCGCCAATCCGCTCCAACCCCACCCTGTAGCCAGTGACAGGTATCGAGGTGTGCCTTGGAGTGTTCAGCCCCAAAGTTCACCCCATTCTTATTTATTTATTTTATTTATTGAAATATTTCACCAGGAGGGCACACTGAACAACAAAATTGCTCGTCTCATGGTGCGACCTGGGGGGAGGGGTTACATAGGGTTGTGAAGGATGATCAGTTACAATAGTATGTGGGTAGTACAAACAATACAACATTGTAAGATTGTGCAACAGTTGGAACACACGGTATTGTACAATAAACAGTAGTGGAACATTGGGTAAATTATAATACATGTCCAAAATCATACAAAAGAGCATATGAACATACAAAACAGTAAATCTTGCAATAGAACCATTTATAGTGCATGAGTGTACCAGGAGCAGGCTCGAGGTAGTATGCAAGTGCTGTTGGAGTAAAAAGGATGGGGTTATGTTGTGCACACTGCTGACCCAGAAGGGCAGGTGGAGGAGAGAGGGGGGAGAGGCAAGAACAGAATATGAGGAGAAGGGGTAGCCATTTCCTGATTTCCCCCTTCAGGATGTTGAGAACCCTGCTGGGGGGGGGCACGGTAGGAAGGCAGAAACTGGGGATAGGTATTAAGGTGGTTTAAAGCAGGAACAGCTGAGGGAAAGGTAATAGTGTAGGGCAGAGGTAAGGGAGTAGTTGGAGGAGGTGTGTTGTATTTCAGGGGGGAGGGAATTCCAAATTTTAGGAAATGATGGGCGAAACCAGTCTGACCGATGAGGGTGGAGCAGCGAGGGACCATCAAGGTCCGGGCGTCATTTGATCTGAGAGAGAGTGGGTGGGGGAGGTGGAGTGGAGAGAGAGGATGAGAGATAGGAGGGGAGCCCCCTGAACCAGAATTTGGAGGTTAGTTTGGCACAGTGAGAGATGCATCTGTGAGATAGTGGAAGGAAGGTTAGAGAGTGATAGAGTTCACAGTGGTGGGAGCAGGAAGGGGAGTCAATAGCAAAGCATCAGAAGGAGTTAAAGAGAGTGTCCAACTTGGTCAAGGAAGATTTGGGAGCAGCACCATAGACTACATTACAGTAGTCAAAGATGGGGAGTATCATCTTCTGGACAATTTTGCACCTCGCAGTCAGCGGGATGCAACTACGATTCCTGTACAGAGCACCAAGCTTGGGGCGCAGTTTCTTCAGGATATCATCAATATGCACAGAGAAGTTGAGGTGGTTGTCCAGCCAAACTCCCAGATATCTAAATAGAAGGTGTCCTCCAAGATGGTCCCATCAAGGGTGTGGAAGGTGGGTAGGGCCGGGAGCTCAGAGAGTCTCTGCCTGGTGCCAAAGGTCATTGAGACTGTCTTCTTGGCATTTAGAAAAAGCTGGTGAGAAGCAAACCAGAGCTGAACTTGGTTGAAGTCATGCTGGTTTGCACAGCAGCAGGGTTTTTGCCGGAACTGTACAAAACAGTATCGTCAGAGTACATGAGGATAGAAGAGGATGAGCAGGCTATGGAAAGATTATTAAGGAAAATAGAGAAGAGTAGGGGAACAAGCACTGAGCCCTGATGGACACCACTGTTGATGGGGAGTGGAGGAGAGATGGAATCAAGGATTCTCACTGACTGGGTCCTGCCCATGAGGTATGATTTAAACCAGTTGGTGGCTGATGGAGCAAGGCCAGCTGAGAAGAGTGAATCAAGAAGCAGGGGCTGGAAAACAGTGTCAAAAGCTTTGGCTAGGTCAACAAAAATGGATGAGGTGATCAGGCTGTCGTACATCCCTGAAAGGATGGAGTCAGTAAGTCTGAGGAGGGAGGTAGTTGTTGAGTGGTTCTTCTGAAAACCAGATTGGAACAGGGTGAAGAAGGAGGAATCAGAAAGGAAGGGTGATAGTTGAGAGAGTACTAAATGTTCTTGAAGTTTGGCAAGAGTAGGAAGGAGGGAAATGGGGTGATAGTTGCCAGGAGTGGATGTGTCACCACCCTTGGGGTGAGAAAGGACTATAGCGTGTTTCCAGGATGAGGGTACTTGAGCAGAAATAAAGGACAAGTTAAGGATTAGGTAGATAAGATAAGCAATTGCAGGAGCAGAAAGGTAAAGAAGTTTAGGATCGAGCTCATCGGGTGAGGAGCCTTTAGAGGGGTTGAGGGATAGGAGAGCATTAAGAGCTTCATCAGGGGAGATAGTAAAAAAGGAAAATGGGGTTGGGGTAGGCACTGGCTGAGGCAAAGGGCTGAAGTTAGTAAGTGGCAATGGGGAGAGGGAATTTAGAAGAGACATGGCGCACGAGGTGTAGTAGGCAGTAAATTCATTGGCCACGGAGCCAGGGTTGGAAACTAGAGAGTTATTTATTTTTAGAACTGGAGGGTGAGGGTGAGAGGGGGGAGAGAAAAGGACATGAACTACCCTCCAGAATTTAGATGGAGACTTAGTGTTAGTCAGGAATGAGGAGTAGAAATAATCAGACTTGGCCAGTCTAGTAGCTTTAGTACATGAATTGCGTAGCATTCTGTACTTGGCGTAGTCGTTTTGATGTTTAGTAGTTTGAAGTTTGAAGTTTATTGTTCTAGGAATTAATACCTTTGAGTCAAGGCTCTTTTACAAAGGTTCCACATCATTAAGTACAAAAACATAGTAGACAGTGTTACGAACAATCAGTAAGCCGTTTAACAAGGCCACAACTTAAACAGTAACATTTATGTACAGAAAAGAAAAAAGGAACTCAGAGGCAGTGTCAAGGGCAAGGAATAAGGACTGGAGAGCTTGAGAGGGAAGAGAGGAAGAAATAAGAAGTTTAGGAGCAGACAGAACCAGGTTAGTGGTACTCAGGTTGTCTTTGTCAAAGAGGAGACCATGGTGGCTGAGTGAAACAAATGTAAGTGCATTCAGTGGGATGAGACTTTAGTCAGAGCAGTCACAGGAGTTGGAGGCTGTGAGGTGAGAGTAAAGTATGGATTTGAAAGCTCCCAATGTCGTGGAGGATAGGGAGGGCAGATTAAGGGCATTGTAGATTTGTATTTTCTCCAGGCCTGATCACACTCCCTGAAGCAGGCCAGCAGTTCCGGGGTGATCCAGGGGACGTGAAGCCCATGGACTCTGGTCCATCTGAAAGGAGCAAAGGCATTCCAGGTGGCAATGAATTTATCCTTAAAATAGTCAAGTGCTTGGTTGACAGAAATGGCAGTGGAGAGGGGGACCCAGTTGGTGGAAGCAAGTGCAAAGCTGATTGGAGTAAGGCCTAAGGATTTCAAGGACCGGAGCTGTATGATTTTAGGGGGAGGTTTGGGCCGATGAACCTTACATACAATGAAAATGGGGTTGTGGTCACTAAGGGCATTCTCCTATACTGCACCCACCTAAGCATTTTTCCTTATGGAATGGGGTAAGTATGAGGCCCAAAGACCCCAAAGCCCACCACGACACTTGTCAGTATCTAGAGGGTAGGGTGAGGTAAAATGGCATGAGTGTTATAGTTGACGACCCAAAGGCACACACCAATGCCTCTCAGTCTCTGCAGGGTGGGGTTGGGGTTGGCATCAGTTCAATGCTTCACTGCCATTCCTATTATGTGTCTCTAACTCCTGCACTACCAATGCCAATGCCAGCGAGACAACATTTGGCATTGACAAATGCTTATTATTCCCTGTGCCAATCTCAGCCCCCCCCCCGCCTTAGCCAATCTCACCACCCTGGTGACCCTTCTGGCTGCCATATCATACTCCTCCTCCTTGGATATAGCCCCCTGAGAGCCTTTATAACGGCTATAAGCAGGCTTTTTCTCCCTCATTGCACCCTTGACCTCCTTCTCATCCACCAACCGCCCAGCGCTTTGCCCCCTCATGCCCTTCCCTTGTGCAGGCCTTGGAAGCCCCCAAGAGCCCTTTCTTTACTAATTCCCATCGTGCCTCCGTGCCCATGCTTGGTCTGATCCCATCTAGATAGCCCCTCAGGATCCACCCCATCACCCCCAATGTCCACCCCTCTGAAATCCACCACGGTCGTTCTTTTGTGCTCTACCTGGCCCCCTAGTTCTAGGGAGAACCAAACTGTGGCATGGTCACTACCTTCCAGTGGGTCCCCAACAGCCAGGTCCCTGATGAGCTCCCCATCTGACAGAACCACATCCAGGATGCACCCTTCCCTTGTCAGCTCCATCACCAGCTGAGTAAGGAATGCATCCTGGAAGATATCCAACAGGCACTGCGCCTTGCTCGATGAGGACGCCATGGTTCCCCAATCTGCTTCTGCTATATTCAGGTCCCCCATCACTGCAGTGAGGTCCTTACCTCCACCACAGTGGACCTTAAGGTTAGCCACCAGGTCATCCTCCTGTCCTTCCTCCTGCCCAGGGGGTCTATATACCACCCCCTATCTTCACCCGTTTTCCACCCTGAGCCTGCAGGATGACCCAAAGAGCCTCTACCTGACCCCCTGCTTCCACCACCTTGCTTATTGCTATGCTATCCCTGATGATAAAAGCCACACACCCTTCCTTCCTCCCACCTTCTGCAAGTGGTGTATAAGTACTTCTGTTCTGTGTTCATGGAGGAAAAAGGGGGCCAGATACCCCATGGGGGGTAGGGGGTAGTGAGGGGGGAGGGTGACTGATGTAGGGATTACAGAGGACAGGGTGAGGGAGGGCTTGAGGGCACTAAGGGCAGACAAGGCACCAGGACCAGATGGCATTCAACCTAGGGTACTCAAAGAGCTAGTGGAGATCCTGGCAAGAACACTGACTGACCTGTTTAATACCTCCCTGGACACAGGATGTGTACCACGGGACTGGAGGATGGCCCATGTAGTGCCCATTCACAAGAGTGTCCCCAGGGACGAAACAAGCAACTACAGGCCAGTGAGCCTCACATTGATTGTGGTGAAACTCATGGAGACAATCCTAAAGGAGAGGCTGGTGACCTTCTTGGAGGACAATGGTCTCCAGGACGGTCATCAACATGGGTTTGTTTCAGGCAGATCCTGCCAGACAAATCTAATTCAGTATTTTGACTGGATGACCAGGGAACTGGACAAGGGCCATGCGGTGAATGTACTGTATTTGGACTTCAGCAAGACCTTTGATTCTGTGCCGCATGGGAGGCTGGGGGGGGAGCTGTAATACATAGGGGTGGGATCAAAGATGGACAGATTCATCATCAACAGACTGAATGGTGGTGGTGGTGGGGGGCTCTCATCACCAAAGGAAGTCTCGAGCGGGGTGCCACAGGAATCGCAACTTGGGCCAGTTCTATTCAGGATATTCATAGCGGATATCTCACACAGGGTGCAGAGTAGGATCAGTCTGTTCGCTGATGATACAAATATGGGAGCAGTGGCAGATGACATCGAGGGGTGGAAGGAGCTGCAGGAGGAGCTGACCAAACTACAGGAGTGGTCAGAAACATGGCAGCTGGGGTTCAACGCCAAGAAGTGCAAGGTACTGCACTTCAGAGTAAGGAACCAGGGGAGGAGCTATCAATTGGGAGGGGTTGCAACTGGAAAGTATAGAGGAGGAAAAGGATCTGGGGGTGGTTATAACAGGCAGCATGAACAACTCTGCTCAGTGCAGGAAAGTGGCAGCAAAGGCCAATACAATGCTGGGGTGTATAGCGAGGGGAATCTCCTCCAGGAGTAGGGAGGTGATTCTTCCCCTATACAGGTCCCTGGTCATGCCACACCTAGAGTACTGTGTGCAGTTCTGGCCCCCATTCCTGAAGAAGAATATCAAATTGTTGGAGGGGTTGCAATGTAGAGTGACAAGGATGATCCAGGGATTGGAGGGAAAGTCCTGCGAGGATTGATTGGGCAAGCTGAACATGTACACCCTGGAGGAGAGGAGGGATAGGGCGATATGATTAAAACCTTTAAATACCTGAAGGGGATAACTAAGGTTAATGCAGAAGGGATCCTCCAGCTTAGAAGAGGGAGAGATATGAGAGGGTAATCAGCTGAGGTTGGAGGGGGAAAGATTCAGGAAGGAAATCAGGAGACATTTTTTGTCAGAAAGGATGGCAGACAGGTGGAATGCTCTACCCGAGGAGGTGGTTTCCTGTAGAATGGTAGCTTTAAGAGAGGTTGGGACAGGGTAAGGGGGATGTTAAGATGAAGGGGGGAGGAGGGTGGGGCACCTGAAAGTTGAGGGGCTAGCTGCACATTCGAGCAGACTCAATAGACCGTATAGGCCTGCTTCTGCAGGCATTTTCATATGTTTGCAACAGCTGCAGTTATTTGGCAGTTGAAGAGAGGATCCTGCAAAAGACTCAATGTGAGTCAGTTTTACTCCACTGTTAGGACTTTCAGATAGTGTCCATGCTGTGATCAAAGGTAGAGTGCTGTTAAGTAACTAGTTTTCAGTTTTTTGAACTTGTCTTTGTCTGATGATTTATTCCACATTATTAAGACCAATGCCCCTCATTTCCCTACATTTTGAGAGTCTGTATCCCTGTATCCAACATTTCAGTGACAAAATGGTAAGGTGTACAGAATCTGCACTGCAGGTGGTAGGTTTTATCCCAGCATCACCGTAGCTGTTCCTTTTTTAAATCTCTCAGCTCTGTACTTTCCCTTGGTCACCACTGCACAACAGGCTCTGAAATGACTATCCATAGATCCACATATGCCATTGTAACCCCCCTGCAAATGGGGGTTCCCAAAAGACTTCCAGGAGCTTGCTTGAATGCTCCAAGCCTGAATGGTGTTTGGCATTTAAGCCATTTATCAGTGAGTGTTTTTAGAGCCTCTGGTACTGTCTCTTTAAGAGCTGTCTGCTTGCAGACATAATTAGTTTATATGGGGGACTGTGTGCTTCTCTGAGTACCACTGAGCTGCTGCCAATCCACTTCATTTTGCAGTCACTAGAGTGCAAAGGGAACCTATCTGAAAGATGTAACTGTTTGCCAGAAATTATTTAGAGTAATAATGAAATTACAGTTTGTCTAACCTGCTTTCTTTGCAGTCAGAACTGTGTCTGCTAGTTCCCCATTCTAGTTTTGAACTGCTGAACTGGACCAATCAGTGTGGGGTAAGCTAGCTCTAAAATGATGCCTTGGACGAATCAGAACTTGGACTCATAATCTGAGCCAGCCACAAGAGGATTGTATGGGCAGTGACTCTGGAGATGTAGTTTAGACTTCAGTGCCTTTTGGACCAACAGCAGCAGTCTATTGTGAGTGACAGCCAATCCAGTCAAGAACTGGGAGGAACTCAAAGGAAGTGCCCGTTTCGGCCAGTTGGAGTTCAGTTGAGCTTTGGCAGTGAAGAAGGAAGGAGCCCTGTGCTTTTTCAGTGTGCAGTTTTAGTCCAAAAGCGTGTGTAAGGCCCAGAGTTCGGTCTGCAGCTTGTGTAACAACTTGTTAGGACTGAATCAGGTCCTATGAAAAGAATCAAAGGATCTCTGAAGAGTAGAAACCAGGCTCACCCTGTAGAAGACTGAAGAATTGCTGAAAATTGCACTCGGTCTGTCAGGAACTGAATCTGCTGTGTGTTCTCCCGGTATTGTGCAGTAATTGCGATCGGGATACAGATGCAGCCTGCCTGGTATAGTACTTTCTTTTATATGGATGTGTGAAGAGGTTTGTGTACCTCAAGTGAGCCCTGCTGACATTGAAGGACCCTATCTTATTTGGAGGTCGTGAGTACTAATTCAGGGTTGCTCCTGTTGAATTGCCACATTAAATCCAAATGGAATTACTGTACTGCTGACTGTTTAATTCTCCTTTCTCTGTGTGAAAGGCCCCTACGCTGCCACGGTTTGGACTAGCCACTAGGGCTTGGGTACCCAGGGACAGTAACTGATAGGGATAGGCCTGTGCACAGAGCCATAGAGTAGATTATTAGAGTGATAAGCTAATTAACCTGATTTCCCTGTCCTTGTTATATCCCCCAAATAAATCAGAGCTGCTTGTTTCAGCAAAGTTATACTGCCTGAGGTATTTGTCTATGTTAAAGTACTGTACTGTGATTGTTGCACTGTATCTCATTTCACAGGAGGTCCCAGTGCGGGAACCAGACCTGGGGGTAAGTGTGTATACTGTGAAGGTAATTCTGATATATTGTGTGGGCCACTAGTAGGAAGAAAGGGGTTGCAGTGTCCCAGAGGGCTGTGACCAAGTTAGTTTAACTTTGCAAACCCTGACCTCTGGGTGAGGCACCGCCATGGATCCAGGCCCTCAACCTGTTAGTGGCAAATCAGGCAGGGTAGTAGCCCCTGGGATAGCGCATCTAGGGTTACATCTTGGGGGCACCCGCTGGGATTGTGTGTCCTCTGGTGGCCATATTTACGAACCACTGTTAAGAGAAAAAAATGGGTACCCGACAGAGTGGCTGTGCACCGGCTGGTGGAGTGGTGTACTGGGAGGAGATCGACCCCCAAATGCTATGCTTATCCTGGACATCCCCTGGGTATCAATACGGACACTGTGCAGGGAGTACTTTCAAGGTGGAAGGTTTACAAAACCCTGTGGTGGTGGGTCGGCATGCTAATCTGCTCACCCACACTTTCCTGGCCCTAGTAGAGTTTAAGGATCCCATAGATAGCTCCAAAGTGCCACAGACCATTACCCCAGAGGGAGCCCTCACTGCTTGGAGTGATAACTAAGGACAGAAGACCGGGGGAATCAGCCCCCACCACTATCTGAAACTTTTGAGGAGAAATTTGCTGAATGGTTGCTGGGAGAGGGAAAACTGTGAGGACTTGAAGAAACTATTCTGCCACCTGGGGTGTTCCTCCAACACCTCTCCTGCTCCAGTGCCCGTAATGGTGGCCTGAACCAATGCAGACTCTATTTCTGCACCTGCCATTAGTCACGACTCTTACGAAGGTTGAGGATCTTCTCTGGCACCCTCCCCACCCCCAAGGGAGGATGACTGGGAGACCTGGATAGACTATGTTGCCCCCAAGTGCTAGAATGCAATGCTCGGAAGGTGAAAGCGAAAGAGGGTTAGTAGAGCCTCCGAGGTCCTGCCCTGGCTACCATCCGTGCTAAGCAGGCCAGTAACCCTGAAGCGACTGCACAGGCCTATCTTGAGGCCTTGGAGAATGTATGGAGCCCAGATTCTTGATGAGGACCTATGGTGGAGAGTAAGAGATGCACAACAGTACCAAGGGGTTGTTGTCTGTGTATGTATCTCGGCTGGAAAAATTGTTGCAAGAATGCCTCAGAAAAGGTAGTTTCCAGCGATTGAACTGGACCGAACCAGGCTGGACAGGATCCTTAAGTCTGCCCCCTTCTCAGAACTGCTGTTGCTTCAGTTACACCTGGCAGATCGACTGGAATCCCCACCTCCTATGATGAGTTAATGAGAGAATTCGAGGAGTTGAGAAAAACGACCTGGGAGGGACCTCACCAATAGCTGCGGCTACGACCGAGTGACTGAGGGTGACCCATCAAGTGAAGTTCAGGGCAGAGGTTGGCAGTCAATGAGTGCTCTGACAAGGAAAAGATATGTCACAATGGGGCGAACTGTTGAGAGAGATCAGGAATTCAAAACAGTCCCTTTATGAAGGCCACGCCTGCAAGTACGGGCCCTGACCTATATCCGACTGTACCTGCTGTGGGGTGGTACCCACCCATGTATCTCCTGCTGATAACAGCTCTGAACTCGATTCCTTGACCATGGAAGTGGAGAAACTGACGAGATGTCTCCAAATGCTTATCACGCCGCAGACAGAGATGGCACCAAGGTTTCCAGTTAGTAATACCCCGCCCTGGCCCCCAGTGTGCGCCGGCCAGCTCAAACTCCAGAAAGTATGTTTTGCTATAATTGTGGGAAAGATGGGCACATGAAAAGGGAATGCCAGTCCCAAAAGACACTGACAAAGTTGCATATAGGCTACAAGGAGAGCTTGGAGAAGAAATCAGTGGTTAAGAGGTGCACGACATGATCCCAGTGAGGGCACCAAAATGCTAATTCACGTCCTTTTGTGGCAAGGTCAGTTGCCCAGGCCCCACTACCGCCTCTCCAGACTGGTCCAGAATAGTGGGTCCCTCCATGGAGACCACTGTAAAGGTGAGCGAGTGTCTACAAAACTATATTAGACAGTGGCTCCCAAGTGACAATTATGTTCCAAGATTGGTATCAGAAGCATTTGTCAGACGTACCCTTACAACCATTAGAAGGACTGCATGTATGGGGTTAAGTGAGAAGGCCTACCCTATTCCGGGTATATCCGAATTTGGCTGTCTTTCCCCACCTCGTGGCTGGAGTGGCCGAACAAGTAGAGACCCTAGCCTTAGTGTGTCCCCCCACTGGACTGTATGATGGTGTCCCTTTGTTGATTGGAACAAATGCTATATGTTCGGAAGGCTGGCACAGTTGTGTTATGAAAAACAGGGTCAAAGACTAGTAGAGCTTTAAGAGTTCGGCTTTAATTAAGAAGGCCTATGAGGCACAGAGAGATGCTGAAAAACAGAACCAGAGGAACCGGTCGGAATTGTATGGAAGAAGGATCCTGAGTCTCTGATCCTGGCGCCAAATGCCCAGTGTACCTTACAGGAGAGGTCCGTATCAGAAAGGATGTTAAGAATAAAATATTAATGTTGGATGCACCAGGCGATGGAAAATTGCCAGAGGGACTGCTGGTCAAGCCTAGTATTTTGCCGCTAGAGCCCATGCTTATGCCAGAAGGGTAATGGTCCAAGTTCATAATGTGTCTGAAAGAGACATTCGAGTAAACAGAGGTTGCATCCTGGCTAATGTGCATTGTGCAGACACTGCAGTGCTACCCAGCAGCAAGAGTTCAAGGAAGAATGACAGAGTAGCGCCTGACTTGTTTGATTTGGCGACTCCCGCTGCCAGCTGAATGGAAAGTGAAGATCAGTGAGAAGCTTGCCCAGAGAGACCAGGTGTTTTCTTTAAAGGAATGGGATGTAGGATGCGTGCAAGGAGCTGAGCACAATATCCGGCTGCATGACGAAAGACCATTTCGTGAGAGGTCTCGGCGCCTGGCACCTGCTGACATAGATGATGTGAGGCGGCATCTGCAAGAGATGTTAGCTGCTGGTGTAATACAAGAATCCAGAAGCCCTTATGCTTCCCCATTGTGGTAGTGAGGAAAAGAATGGAACAGTAAG
This sequence comes from Neoceratodus forsteri, assembly GCA_016271365.2. Lineage (NCBI taxonomy): Eukaryota > Metazoa > Chordata > Ceratodontiformes > Ceratodontidae > Neoceratodus > Neoceratodus forsteri. The sequence continues at coordinate 23,276,890 of JADMNL010000032.1, read as the reverse complement.
GATGTGTGTGATTATCGCACCTAAACCGGTGACTATCCCTGATCAGTACACAATGCCCCGCATTCAGGATGCTTTGGACTGCCTAACGGGAGCAAGTGGTTCTCTGTGCTGGATCTCCGCAGGGGTACTATCAGATCCCGATGGCCCCAGAGGACCGTGAAAAGACAGCCTTTATCTGTCCGCTTGGCTTCTATGATTCATGAGGATGCCTCAAGGGATTTCAGGTGCCCCAGCCACTTTTCAGCGATTGATGGAGCGTGCAGTGGGGACATGAACTTACTAGAGTGCCTGGTATACCTAGATGATGTTATTGTGTTTGGCAGCTCACTGGAGGAACATGAGAGCAGATTATTTAAGGTATTGGACCGACTGGAGGACTTTGGCCTTAAACTGTCCATTGATAAGTGTCAATTTTTTCAAACATCAGTAAAGTATGTGGGACACATAGTATCCACCGAGGAATAGAGACCACCAAGTAAAGTTGAGGCCTTGACCACCTGGCCACAGCCCAAAATCTAAAAGAACTGCAAAGATTCCTGGGATTCTGTGGTTATTATCGACGCTTCATCAAGGACTATTCAAGGTGATCCGCCTTTACTTAACCTTACTCAAGGGTATCCCCAACCCACAAAAATACCAAAAGTCAGCATCCTCAAGACTGAAAGAGTGTATTTTCATCCGAGTGAAGTATTTGGGGCCGCTGGACTCCTGATTGTGAGACTGCTTTTCATGAGATCATATATCAACTTACCCATGCTCCAGTGCTGGCCTATGCCGATCCAAGAAAACCTTACGTCCTGCACACTGATGCTGTAGCTTGCAAGGGTTGGGGGCTGTGTTGTACCAAGAACACGAGAATGGCCTGAGACCAGTGGCCTTTGCCAGTAGAAGCCTGACCCCATCCGAAAAAGAACTATCCTGTACATAAGTTAGAGTTCCTAGCTTTGAAGTGGGCTATTGTTGACCAATTCCATGAGTACTTGTATGGGGCTAAAATACTAGTAAAACTGACAATAATCCTTTGACCTATGTGCAGACCTCAGCTAAGTTGGATGCCACTGGCCATAGGTGGCTTTCTGCATTATCTACATATGACTATGCTCTCGAATACCGAGCAGGTCTGAACCACATAGATGCTGATGCTCTCTCCCGGAGGCCTGTTCCCCAGAATGATTGGGTCCGACTGGCAGAACCCTGACATTCGGGCACTCTGCCGGAAGTTTGACAGGGAGGAACAAATGTCCACGGAGCAGTGGACTGCTATGGTGGATTGCCTGGGAGCCTCTGAGAATTGCATACCTGCTGCTTATTGCCACTTTTCTGCAATAGACATTGGTGCACTGCCTCAGCTGGACAATGACAGTATTCAAGCGGCTCAATCCCACGATCCCATGATCAAAGCAGCTTTAGAAGCCCTCTATGCAGGAAAAGATGTGTCCAAATTACGCTCCACTGATTTGAGAACTGCACTGTTATACAAAGAAGGTCCTAAGTTGAAACTGATCAATAAACTGTTATACAGAGAAACAGTAGACAGAGGGGACAAGTAGACAAACAACAACTAGTGCTGCCCACTGCCTTTGAGACTCAGTATTGAGGTCCTTGCACAACCACATGGGGCACCTTGGTATAGACAGAACACTTGACTTGGTGAGATCCAGATTCTATTGGCCTAAGATGGGGGCTGATGTGGAGCAACACATTCGAACTTGTAATTCGCTGCTTACAGAGGAAGCTTTGCCCCAGAGGGCTGCCCCCTTGTTAACATAACCACCAGTGCACCCATGGAGCTGGTCTGTTTGATTTTCTAAGTTTGGAGTCAGATCAAAGAAATATCAGTAATGTGCTGGTGGTCACTGACCATTTCACGAGATATGCCCAAGCTTTCCCACCAAAGACCAGAAAGCATCCACTGTAGCCAAAGTACTTGTAGAAAACTTTTTGTTCACTATGGGGCTCCACAAAGAATCCATTCTGATCAAGGGAGAGACTTTGAGAGTAGATCTGATCAAAGAGATGCTTTCTCTGTGGAGTCTGAAGTCCAGAACCACTCTTACCACCCCAGGGGACCCACAGCCTGAACGTTTCAACGCACTTTGCTAGATATGCTAGGCACCCTGCACCCAAAGGACAAGCCTAGATGGAGCCAACAAATTAGCACCCTGGTACATGCTTATAACTGCACCAAAAGTGATGCCACTGGATTCTCCCCCTACCGCCTGATGTTTGGAAGAGAAGCTCGACTACCAGTAGATGTGTGTTTTGGGGTCTCTCCTGATGGGGTTCAAGCTGACAACTATTTACAGTATGTGCAAAAGTTAAAGGCCCAGCTAACTCATGCGTACCAACTGGCTCAAACCATGGCTGCCAAAAGAAATCTGGCCAACAAAGAAAGGTATGATAAAAGGTGAAAGCACAGGAACTCCAGGAGGAGATCGGGTATTGCTAAGAAATCTGGGACTGCATGGCAAGCACAAGATTGCTGACAGATGGCACCATCTCCCTCACATTGTAGTGGGCAAACTAGATGATCTGCCAGTGTACAAAGTAAGGCCTGAGAATAATTCAAAAGATGTAAAACAATGCATAGAAATCATTTACTGCCCATTGGACAAATCTTAATTGAGTCTGAGCCCTAGAAGATGCCCCTCTGGACCAGTGACTAGAGCTGCTGCTAAGAAAAGATCAAGAAAGTCTGCACCTACAGAAGTAAAGTTAAAGTGTTCCCTCCACAAGTCCCAGTTGAGCATGACTGTCAGTCCATATCGGAAGAAAGTGAGAGTGACTTTGAATACTATCCTTCTTACGAACTGAGTCAATTGTTTAGGGCAATCCCTAGTCAATACTGGAGACAAAGCTGGGCCTTCTGGACTGTCTAAGCCCCAGCTTCATCCCTGGAGCCAATGCTCCCAGAAAGTGAAGTGCAAAGCATCAGATCAGATGAAATGGAATCATTGTGCATGGTTGAACTGTTTGAGCTTTCAGGGAGGAAAATGATAGATTAGGGCAGACTGGTGATACACCGAACAAGAAGAGTATTTTGAGTGCCCTGACAGTCCACTGCCAGTGTCAAAGCTCTCCATCGAGCCAAATGTTGTGGACTCAGAAACTGTAACTCCTGGAGCTGAAAGTGCCCCAAGTTCTAGCCTCTCTACCCCCATGGAGACTCCCCTGACAAGTGAGGACAATGCTGAAAATGAGGCTCAGAGTGCAGAGACTATAACAGTTCCCCCTAGAAAGACTGGTCGAGCTGTAAAGCCTGTGGTGCACCTCAGTTATGATTCACTTGGGAGGCCTGTGGACTTGCCTCTCAATGTTGTCCATAAAGGAGTGTATGTGTCCCCGAGCTCATTGCCCAAACTGAGCATCAGTGCTAACTCCAAGTTACTTGTGTTGCCCTCTAGTATGGTGCCTTGCCCCATCCAGCCCCAAGGTAACTGATAGGGAAGGGCCCCTCTCTTCAGGTTTCATGTACAAGAGGTAATAACTTGAGTTATGGTACAATGTGTATGTAATACTGTGTAAAGTGGCGTACTGCAATGTTTCAGAAATGTGTTCTTGGTAAAATGATATATTGACTGATGATTACATATGCGAGCCTAATGCAAATGTATATGGTTGCAGTTGGAAACTTATGAGAGTGCCTTGTGTGACAGGACGTCAAGCTTTCCCAAGCCAGGAAGGGTGTAACCCCCTGCAAATGGGGTTCCAAAAGACTTCCAGGAGCTTGCTTGAATGCTCCAAGCCTGAATGGTGTTTGGCATTTAAGCCATTTATCAGTGAGTGTTTTAGAGCCTCTGGTACTGTCTCTTTAAGAGCTGTCTGCTTGCAGACATAATTAGTTGTATGGGGGACTGTGTGCTTCTCTGAGTACCACTCGAGCTGCTGCCAATTCACTTCATTTTGCAGTCACTAGGAGTGCAAAGGGAACCTATCTGAAAGATGTAACTGTTTGCCAGAAATTATTTAGAGTAATAATGAAATTACAGTTTGTCTAACCTGCTTTCTTTGCAGTCAGAACTGTGTCTGCTAGTTCCCATTCTAGTTTTGAACTGCTGAACTGGACCAATCAGTGTGGGGTAAGCTAGCTCTAAAATGATGCCTTGACGAATCAGAACTTGGACTCATAATCTGAGCCAGCCACAAGAGGATTGTATGGGCAGTGACTCTGGGAGATGTAGTTTAGACTTCAGTGCCTTTTGGACCAACAGCAGCAGTCTATTGTGAGTGACAGCCAATCCAGTCAAGAACTGGGAGGAACTCAAAGGAAGTGCCCGGTTTCGTCAGTTGGAGTTCAGTTGAGCTTTGGCAGTGAAGAAGGAAGGAGCCCTGTGCTTTTTCAGTGTGCAGTTTTAGTCAAAAAACGTGTGTAAGGCCCAGAGTTCCGGTCTGCAGCTTGTGTAACAGCTTGTTAGGACTGAATCCGTCCTGTGAAAAGAATCAAAGGATCTCTGAAGAGTAGAAACCAGGCTCACCCTGTAGAAGACTGGAAGAATTGCTGAAAATTGCACTCGGTCTGTCAGGAACTGAATCTGCTGTGTGTTCTCCGGGTATTGTGCAGTAATTGCGATCGGGATACAGATGCAGCCTGCCTGGTATAGTACTTTCTTTTATATGGATGTGGAAGAGGGTTTGTGTACCTCAAGTGAGCCCTGCTGACATTGAAGGACCCTATCTTATTTGGAGGTCGTGAGTACTAATTCAGGGTTGCTCCCTGTTGAATTGCCACATTAAATCCAAATGGAATTACTGTACTGCTGACTGTTTAATTCTCCTTTTCTCTGTGTGAAAGGGCCCCTACCAGCTGCCACGGTTTGGACTAGCCACTAGGGCTTGGGTACCCAGGGACAGTAACTGATAGGGATAGGCCTGTGCACAGAGCCATAGAGATTATTAGAGTGATAAGCTAATTAACCTGATTTCCCCTGTCCTTGTTATATCCCCTAAATAAATCAGAGCTGCTTGTTTCAGCAAAGTTATACTGCCTGAGGTATTTGTCTATGTTAAAGTACTGTACTGTGATTGTTGCACTGTATCTCATTTCACAGGAGGTCCCAGTGCGGAACCAGACCTGGGGTAAGTGTATACTGTGAAGGTAATTCTGATATATTGTGTGGGCCACTAGTGGGAAGAAAGGGGGGTTGCAGTGTCCCAGAGGGCTGTGACCAAGTTAGTTTAACTATTGCAAACCCTGACCTCTGGGTGGAGGCACCCGCCATTGGATCCAGGCCCCTCAACCTGTTAGTGGCAAATCAGGCAGGGGTAGTAGCCCCTGGGATAGCGCCATCTAGGGGTTACACCATTAATGGCAGGTGTAGGGGCCCCCAGCTCTTCTAAATGGATCATGCCAGCCAATGCCATCCATACAATCCCACCCTTATCCCACCCAGCCTGTCCTTTCATCCTAAAACAAAGCTTTGGAACATGCATGGTACAAAAATAAACCTTAATACAGTATATAATTTGAACGGTTAAAATAGGCTTTCCTGGGGTACCTAGATCCTCCGAAATGCAAGCAGAGGTAGTACAGTATAGCATCACTTATTTATTTATTTATTTAAAAGTTTTACCAGGAAAGCATACTGAGCAGACAACTGCTCATTTCCAGATGTGTCCTGTGGAGGCCTAGGGGAATGTACAGTTGTATACAAATTAGTACAAAGCAGAACATGAACCACAATGTACAATAAAGCAACTTAATCTAGAAAAGCAACATTACCTGGGTACTGGTTCCCTTGGGCTGATAAAAAGACAATGTTAAAAAAAAAATCTGTTACTGTGGGGCAGAGCATGTTGAAATCAACACTTTCAAAAATTAAAATAAAAGTTTGCTATTTCCCAATCCCATTAGGTTTGTGCAGCCCTCTCCCAAAGAAATCCTAGGTGTGCCTCTGGCTCATTTAGTACTGTACAAAAACGGACTTTCAGAAGTCCAGGTCTCCAGCTGATCAATGCACAACATTAAGAAGGCAGTATAGCACGGTGGTTTAGGGCACTGAGCCAGGGGTGTAGTCAGGAATTTTAAACTTGTACTCAGAGTTGGCAGAACAGTTGCCCCCGTAAACACAAACCTAAAGATGTGCTGCTCCACCACACAGTCGTGGCCTCACCCACATTTCAGTCAACAATCTGTAGTAAGTCAGTGATCCAGATAGATTCATAAGATTTTATCTAACACATGCACACACACACACACACACTAGCAATTATGCAGAAGTCGGCTGGCTTTTAGTTACAATGTTAAGGATATATTCTGATAAGTCAGCCTTACATAAATCCATTTATACCAGCACTCATGCATGCATACATACTTGATTAGGTCATACATACAGTCATGGCCTCTAAGTTAGGCACCCACGCATCTTCCAAAGATCTTTCACAAACTCACACTAAAGCATCCAAGAAGGGGGAAAAACAGTTCTGCATAGATGCGTTACAACAGGCTCTGTTTGTGTTTGTTGCCCTGGCCTGAGGCTCATGTTGCCCCTAGGTTTTTCAAGTTTTACTGTACTCAACAGAATACACTAAGTATGCCTGCCAACACCCATGCACTGAGCTGCAAACCTGGAGACCTGGGTTTGAATCCCACAGGCCATTTACATATTGTGTGATATCTCCAAGTAGAAAAAAGTAACGCTCACAGTTCTCAGACTGGGTGCTGGCAAATAAGAAGTCACAGTAAGTAACATAAAGCCAGCACTCCATGCATCAGGTTAAAATATTTTTCAACTTTACTGTGAAATTTTTTTTCAAGTGAAATACACTTTTCAACAAGCTGTACAAATTCCAATACAGGTTCAGCTCACAAACGCTCTACCAACCCAGCACTTCGAGGTGCAATACGCCACTGACAAAGAGGTATTGCACCTCGAAGCACTGTGTGTATTTCACTTTTAAAAAAGTTTTTGCACAGTAAAGCTGGAAAATATTTTAACCTGATGCATGGAGTGCTGGCTTTATTTTATTTACATGCTGTGTGACGCTCAGAAAGTCACTTAACTTCCTTGTGCTCCCAGGTCGCACCTGGAAACAAGCTTCAGCTTAGGCCCTGTACACACTGCACCACTCAGACCCCATAACGGATAGAAACCATTACAACTGGGGAGCGGTGCAGTGTGTCCACACTGCCGCGGTGTCCGTTACGGGACCGGCACCACAGGTCCACACTTCGGGAGCCGGGCAATCATTACCGTGGCACCCGATCCCACAATGCAGCTTGCGCTGCGCTAGGGGACCGGTGCCACGCGTCCACACTATGCCCGGTAACGTTATCGAGGCGTATCCGGTTTCATAACCGTTGTTGAAACCCCTTCATATGTGGTTTCAACAACAGTTATGAAAACGCCTTCTGTAACGTTACAGGTGTAGACGCAAACCATTACGGTAACGGTTTGGGCACTCTGTAATGTTACAGAGGAGTAATGTGGACAGGGCTTTAGCGTGCCTTTCCTAATTAAACAATTTCCCCTTTCCCTGATCACAGGGTAAGGGCTGTGTGTTTTTCTTTGCCTGACTTTGTTCTCTGCCCTGTGGGTGGGGTTGGGAGTGCAGTAAGGTGCATGATTATGTCAGCTATTGTGTTTGCAGAGCTATGCCTGCTTGACTGAACATTTACTATTGTGGTATCCTCTGGTTCGGGCCGGGGGGTGGTGACAGAAAGTGGAAGAGGAAGAGAAAGGGCCATGGTACAAAATAATGGTGGGGCACACTGTGTGATGAGATTGCAGTTTTTTTTGGGGGGGGGCAGGAAGCAATGTGGGAGCAGGATAAATGCAATAATTAGAGTATTTCTTAGCTGTGTTTTTTCCTGTATAAGTAATCAAAATTTACCATTACAATTGTGGGCTAGTGCAACCATTTGTGGGCTAGTGCAATTTTGAATCAACTTGTCCTGCTGGCTACTGCAAAAAAGGTTAAGGTTTGCCCCTGCTCCCAACAAAATGTCAATAAAAAATGTTAAAAAATGATTTTAAGGGATTAGACTTTTAATCACAATAACTCCCTCACAACTATGGATTTCCAGAATCTTAACACCCAGTCTATGGCTTATTTATTTATTTATTTGTTTGTTTGTTTACAGTTTTTGACCAGGAAAGACACACTGTTTCCAAGTGTGCCTTGGCTTATTTAGTAATTTGTTTGTTTATTTATTTACATTTTTTGTAACCAGGAAGGGCACACTGAGCTCATTTCCAGGTGCAACCCAGGGAAGGGGGAAGTGGAGGAAATGCATCAAAAATACAGAGGTGACTGCATAACAATAGGTACAATGAAATGCAGGATGTTTTTCAAAATAGATATAATAAAGTACAAGAAATATTGCAAATGTATACCATATATACAATAAATACAAATGAGAATGTACAGTGTGTTACGATTAGGCAATAGTATAATGAGTGAAGTGCACGGAGCCGCAAATGAATGGCTAGAGAGCTAAGGAGAGGGATAAGGAATCAGGGGGGAAGAGGGGGAGCTGCAGAGGGTGTCAGAGGGGATGGGGAAGCAGAAATATTGGGTGGGGAGGGGTTTTAGGTGCTTTTGAGGAATGCAGTAGTGGGCAAGACATGGACCAAGTGGGGGAGACAGTTCCCAAGGGAGGGGAGTCTGAAGGTGAAGGTTAACTTGCCCAATTGCAAATGTGGTAGAGGGAGAGTGAAGAAACGAGGGTCTTGGGTATGAAGTGAGTAACCCAGGTTGGTGGAGAGGGACAGGAGACTGGTGAGGTAGAAGGGGTGAGCACCGAACTAATACTTTGTAGTGAAGGTAGCACAGTGGGCAAGGCGACGACTATCATGAGAGAGCCGAGTACAGGGAGCAGTGATGTGTTTGATAAGGAAGGTTTGTAGCAAAGCAACAGATGGGATTGTACAGTGGTACCAGTTTGGAGAGAGATTATTGGGGCGTGGAGCTGTACACAATGTCAGCATAATCTATGGTGGGCAGAATTAGTTTGGTGACAAGCCCTTTCCGGGTAGGGAGCGATAGACAGTCCTTGTGTCTGTATAAGGCACTAAGTTTGGGATGGAGCTTAGCATGAATAGCATCAATATAGCGGGAGAACTCCAGCTTTGGATTAAGCTAAATTCTCAGGTATTTGAAGGATTCTATGGTTTCTAAAAAGAGGGGGTGGAGGGGAGTTTAGCCAGTTTTTGTGCAGTCCCAAAAGCCACCGCGACAGTTTTCTTTGTATTGCATTTGAGTGAGTTTATTTCAAGCCAGTCTAGTGCATTCTCAAAGTCAGCCTGAAGGGAAGCCTGTGCACATGACAGGGAGGAGCCAGATGCACTGATAGCCATGTCATCGGCATACATGTGTGAGAGTGAGGTGGAGCAGGAGAAGGGGGGGAGTTCGTTTATGAAAATTGAGAATAATATTGGTCCAAGGATTGATCTCTGTGGGACACCAGCATGGATGGGCATGTGTGTGTGTGAGTTGGAGCAGGAGGAGGGGAGTTCGTTTATGAAAATTGAGAATAATATTGGTCCAAGGATTGATCTCTGTGGGACGCCAGCATGGATGGGGAAGGGGGGGATTTGGTGTCACCCATTTTTGCGTATGGAAATCTATCAGATAGGTATGCCCTGAACCATTTGGTGGATGAGGAAGAGAGGCCAATGGAAGCAAATTTGTCCAGAAGGAGTCAATGGAAGACCAAATCAAAGGCCTTGGCTAGGTCTATGAAGATGGCCGGTGTCAGCTGGCCATTGTCCGTATGCTGATCGAACGTCGACACCCCTACCACAAACAACAGTATAGCAACAGAGCGATGGGTCACTGTACTGTCACCGTGGGTCCCCGGTACTGCTTTCTTGGGGTCTTGCTCCCCTTCCCCAAGTCAACTCCAACTCAGATTTGATTATATTAATTATGGGGGGTGCAGGGACAGAGCCCCCTGCATTGGGGGGGTTAAGGGGCCAAAGCCCCCCAAAAGAAACAAAGTGTTTATTCATGGATTTATGCCATTCGCAATTGCTGTCAATATGAATCCATCGCTGTAATGTCAGTTGACAAGAAATTTGTTGAACTGGCATCATTGAGCCACCATTGTCCATAGCAGAGCAAATATGATTTATGAGGCGGAGTAGAGAGGTTGAGGTGGCGTGATTATGCTGAAAGCCAGATGCAGCTTATGGTCATGGTGTGTGCAAGTGGTGGCTGTGGTATTCAGTCCCAGTTCTCTTACTACTCGAGGCTAAACATTTCCCAGCCAGGTGTTAAATAACAGGATGTCTGGGCATTTTTGCTTCAGTATGTTACATGTATATTGGGGAAGGGGCTTATGGAGTCATTTTGTTGTAAGGAATCTGCATTTTAGGATTGTCAAAATGAGATAGCGTACATGTTTGCAGTTTATATGAACCAGGCATTTTCTATCTGGTTTTGCAGGTTGTGGTAAACAAAACTGCTATGATTGTTAACCAGTTATCCAAGTCAGAGGCATCTCGTCGCATCTTGATGCAGTCACCTCAGATGGTAGCAGCTGTGATCCGCACCATGCAGAACACCAGTGACATGGAAACTGCTCGCTATACCACCAGTATCCTGCACAGCTTCTCTCACCACCGCCAAGGGCTGCAGGCTATCTTTCAAGCCGGAGGAATCCCAGCTCTAGTCCGGATGTTGAGGTACTCAGCAATAGCAGGTTAATTTAAAGAGGATTTAGAAGCAGGTGAATGAATGAAGGAACAAAAGTTTTATCAAAATGATAGTCCTGTCTTGTCTCAAGATACTGCCTTGAAGCATGTAACATTTAACACGTTTCAGAAAATTTTGCTTTCAGTTTGATTAAAGAAGAATTTGTGGAAATTCCTTTGGTTGCATTTGCAAATATTCACATCATGATTTAAGCACACTTGCAATACTTGCGACATGACTGTTAGAGTACTGAAAATGTGGTCTATCATTGTGTTGCAAGCGACATGAGATGCACTCAAAAAATGATGCACGCATGATTTTGGTGCTGTAAAATAAGACAAATTTCAGAAATGTATCAAAATGTTTTAAAATAGTACACACGCTTGTTTCTGTTTGCCATAACACTGGTTGCATCTGAAATAGGTACTTGAGCCTGTGTCATGAGTTTTGAAAATCCAACCCTTGTCTTTGGGACGTGTGTATTATTTTGAAAAATATGAAGCTTTTAAGCAAAACAACATTTTCAGTGATGGGTGGGTATTCTTTGTGAGAAAAGTCACTTGGTTTTCCAATTTGAAAAGGAAGAGCCAGAAGAATTGTTAAACTGGTTCATCCGGGTTCAAACTGGGGACAAGATTACACACAAACAATAAGGTTCAATGTACTTAAGAAGAGGGAAGGTACACATGTACAAAAGCACTTCTTTTCCCATATAATGATCTATGTCAGACAGTTTGTAAACATATAAAAACATACAGTGTAACACATACAATAAAATAATAACAAGTCAATAAAACTGTAAACTAAGAAATTGTATCAAAGCAAAAGAAAAACAAAAACTTACTTCCAATTACAATTATACCTGCATGAGTTATGAAATAGGATATGTCACTGCAGTATAATGTTATGTAAATAGTATATGCAATTACAAACAAATATATGTAACCAGTAATGCTGTGTAGATGACATTTTAAGCAAAATTCAAATGTAGACATTTTCTGAAGGTAGAACGTTTTGTGAATGTGCTTAGAATCTGCCTATAGTATTTTGGACAGCAGTCCTTTCCTCTATTACCAGGAGTCTCCTGCTCCCCAAAACACCTATTTTGGACTTATCAGCACTGTACACCTGGTAGTAAATACAGTTTTGCTATTTTGGGGAAGGGGAGAGTCAGGTACGTTAATGTAACAAACAAGAGTGGATTTAGAGACTATTGCAATCTCAGTGAGCCACTAAGGAATTTTACATCCAGTGGAGGAGGTACTGTACTCGTTACCACCATTCCCCGATGAACTGGCACATAGCCAAGAAACACTAAACTACATGTACTGTGGGAGAACTAGACATACAATGTCAGATTGCTTTTTGACAGCTAGGAGTAGAGACTTCTAATTTCCTATTGCAAATGTAAGCGAGGTATGCAATAAGAGACATGGGGTATGTCATTGTGGGTCAGTAATTGCATGCCTTGAGTGTACTGTTAGGCATGAGAGCCTTGTGCTGAGAGCACTTAAGCGCATGACTGGAAAGTGGGATGACTGACCATAACTGCACAACCCTGAAGTGTCTTATTGCCCTTATAACATGAGTTCAACTTAAAAACGTTTTAAGGTTTTTTTTTCATTATTACTCTCTTTCTACTGCCTTCCATCCCAAATCTCGGTGGCATACCCCCAGTCCCATGTCCAACCTGTCCTGAGGATTGACAGGTTAACCACCCCTTACACAGAGATATTTTGGTGGGTGGCCTGCCTTGTAGGGTCCTGTGCTGCCTGCAATTGGTGCTGAGCTAGAAGGGGCTGTTTCTTCCATTTTCTCCACAGAGCACCTGCGTGTGCCATGTGCATGCACGTATATATTGACATATATGCGTGCTGCATCAGCACACACATACCCATGTCTGCTGGTCCCGCTGTTGCTGCCACCTGGCCTTCTGCCACGGGGAAGACCAGTGGTGGCATTCAGAATCCCCCCTCTCCAAGGGAGGAGAGTCATCTTAGGATGCTCAATCCTCCCTAATCTTGCCACCTCCCCAGCGACCCTGGTCCATTTCTGAACCCTGGTCACCGGCGTGGTTGGAGGTAAAGTGTCCAGTGCTTTAGCCTTCCATTGCACCAGGCTGACTCCAATTTTTTAATATCAAAATATTTTCTCTATGAAATTTGAGAAGACTAGGCATAATTCCAGCTGAAGTAGATGGATACTGTGTCCAAACCTGGAGACCAGGCTAAACAAGTACAGGAGGATAACTATGGGCAGATAATAACACTCTTGTCCTTCAGCCAATCAGGTGGCTAGAATGTTCTTACTGACATTTTACCACTGGAGACCCATTAGGATCTGCAGAGACAGATTAGGCAGATAAAATCTGGGCAGACTGTGTGGGCCAATCAAAGCTTTTCTGCTGACAAATTCTATGTTCCTGTGTTATAAAATAATCAACAAGCAAGCAAGTAAACAGAATGAATTGTTTTTCTAGCCTTTGTTAAATGAGTTGCTTTGCTTTGCAAGGGTGGGTGAGTTGACAACACTGTAGAACAGTGTTTTACCTAGCAGCTGACATATGCAGTTCTATTTCTCTTCATACCTCGTCAGTCATGTGACCTCACTTATTGTGGGTTCCACCACTACAGAGTGCCAGCAGTAGTACACTTGGTCATTCTGACGCCAAGTGGTAATGTCATCCATCCTCTCCTTTGCAAGGAGCTGTTCCCCTGCAACCCCAACCTCTTCCAATTATCCTAACTCGGGGGTAGAACCCGGGAAGGGGCAGGGAATTCAAAACTTGGCACTGTAATGACCCAGCACTGTAATGCTGGTGCCCTAGTGCCCTGTAAGGCTTATTGTGACATCACAAGGGACCAGTCTGATAGTCAGTGATTGACACTTCTTGCTCCTCTGTGATGTCATGGTCAGTGAGGTCACATGGCTGATGAGGTATGAAGAGGAACAGAACTGCATATGTCAGCTGCTAGGTAGTCATGTTCCACCCATCACATCAAGTGTTATCATGTAGAAAATCCTTCTAGTTGGCAAAAGGGGAAAATAAAACATGCCTTTCAATAGAAGAAGTAACAGTAAACAATGAAACACTGTACAACCCACTAATATTGTATTAAACAGACTGTCACCTTAATCGATCTTATGTGTAAACTTCAAGTGGGATTTGTTTGTCTAATCACTTGGATTTTTTTTCTGGAATTAGCTTAAAATAAAATATTAAATTTAGAACCTTGAACTAATAAGAAATATGCAGCCAGGCCAAAACATTTGCCAGATGTAAGTAGAATTTAGGCCTTATGTCTCCCAGACAAATTTGTCTCAATGTTTCATTGAATGAATAAAATAGTATAGCATGTTTCACATAATCTGTTTATTCTGTAGCATATTTGTATAACAGAGGTGGATGAACGTCATACTTCTGATATTAATCTGCTGTGCAAATTGCTGCCCGAGACATGTTTCAAACCTACATATTGTTATTAATCTTCTGTCATCTGGGTTGTCAATTAGTTTGAGATGTTTTTCTAGTTTATATTCTTTTTTATTCCCGGCATGTTAAGGGGGAGATTTAACTGCTTTTAAGGCTGAGAGAATGTGTTGTCTTGTAGTGTTACCAAGACCTCCTCATTTACTTTTTGTAGCTCACCAGTGGAGTCAGCACTGTTCTATTCCATCACCACTCTCCACAACCTGCTGCTGCACCAGGATGGAGCCAAAATGGCTCTGCGTTTGACCGATGGTCTTGAAAGAATGGTTCCTCTTCTGGACAAGAACAATCCAAAATTTCTGGCTGTTACCACTGACTGCCTTCATCTTCTGAGCTATGGGAACCAGGAAAGCAAGGTGAGAGTCGGAGACCACTGTCCTATTTTGCAGTTTCTTGGTAGAGGTGGAAACACACACATTGCTCTGCTTTTCCATGACAAGCAAAGGCTGCGTGCTTACTTTTCCTGTGCTGCAGATATAGGATATGCCACGGGCAGGTTAAAAGTATGACATTTATTTGTATCTGCCGATTTTGACCTCTATGACCTCATATGTGGCAGAGCCATAGAAAGGTCTACAGAGGTCAAATTCTGCAGATACAAAATAAATGTGATACTTTTAGCCAGCCCCATGGCATGTGTCATTTATACAATGACAGCACCTATCTAGCAAGGTAGTATTTGATCGGAAAACAAAACTTTTAAAAGTTTGTTTCTGGACTTTGTTGCACTCTCCCAGTGGACCAATGTTCTGTGCTGTGCACATTCAAATGAATGCATTTTAACAAGCCTATTCAAACAAATGAACCATTTCAGATAAGTCAAACTCCTGGCAAGGACTTATATTCTTTATGTATTTATTTATTTATTTGGAATGGTATTCCAGAATATCATGATGCTCCTGGAGTGGAACTATCCATTTTGATGTATCAGGAGTAGAAGCAAATGCTTTATTTCTACTCCGGAAGCATCATCAATAGAAAAAAATAGCCAACTATAGTGAGGAAGAAATAATGTGATTTACTGGGAATTGAACCCTGGCTCTCAGAATACTGTCCCGGTGGTGTTCTAACCACTGCTCTACAGGCTCACATGGTTGGACCTATGGTTCCCAGACACACTTCCTTTCTCTGGTCTTGCATAAATTAAATTGCTTGGTACTCATTAATACCGCAGCAAAAGCATCTAATTGTCATTCAGAAATAAATAGGGGAAACACATTGGTGTGACTCAAAATACGCAGTTTATCTCCAAGTATTAGGGGGCAGGATCGTAACTCAAGAGTGACAAAGCCACAAATGAGTTATGAAATTCTTGTTCCGTTCACAAGGTTCCCTCACAAGTGGCGATACATTGTGTATTTTGAGTCAAGCCCTTGTGAATTCAGTTTACACACATCAATTTAATAGTCGTAACTTAGTAACCAACTTTTTGTGTGAAGAATGTACTGCTTTTCTCTTACTTGAACTGCTGATTCAGAGTTGCACAGACCTGTTATAATGTGATCAGAACTGTGATAGCTGCCCTCTGATTCGTTTTGCACTGTACAAGGGTCAAGGAAAGTTACTGTGGCATATCTAATCTCTAGATTAATGTTTACCTAGAGGTTAGATGACGTGATCTACAAATTGATCATGGAAACTTTGTCATCATTGGTTTTGTATAAATTAACAGACAATTTGTATTCTTTGAGTGGGATATTCAGACTGCCCCAAAAAGATGTGCAATAGCGGGAGCAGGCGCAAGAGCAGTGCGCCATTGCACAACGGGTGCGATATTCAAACCACGCGCAGGCCAAGGTGCACCTGCGCAACACAGCTGAATATCGCACCCGATGCACCATGGCGCAACCAGGGATGCGCAGTGGAGCTGGGCTGATGCACAGTAGCACATCCAGAGATGCGCAGGGACAAGGACAGGAAGCAGGAGTGCACTAGCCATGGATGCGCCATGAGTGGAGGAGCATGCAGCAGGCCAGACAGACCAACCCCCCTCCCCACAAGGCCCCCCATGAGCTGCACAACCAGAGGTGAGCTGAACGGATCACCAGCCCATGTACCCCAGCACCGATCCAACAGCAGACGCAGGCCAGCAGTCCACACCCACAGGGCAAGGCGCCCCAGCACTCTCCCCCGGCGAACAGTGACCACAACACAAGGAGGGACAGGATCCTCCCATGCCACAGCACCACACCAATGCTGACCACCCTCTGTACAGCGATCCTGAGACACCCATCCTAGATGCATGACCAAACAGTGCATGGCATCAAAGGTATGCCACCACCACCACCGTGACAATGCAACCTGGTGCCCCGTGGTGCCATGAACGATAGCCCCACCATGACCCCCCTGCAGCAGGTGACACCAGCCACTGATGCCACCACAGCATACACAAGGCCCCCCTGCAAGGCCCCCACAGTGGTACAGCAAAAAGGTCAACCTTGCGTCAGTACCCGAGGGACCCCCATGTGGGAAGTCCCGCCCTGGATGCCACCCCACACACCCACCCATGCACACATCCTGTCCCAGCATTGGCCCCACCAGACAGCACAGCAGCCCACTGTGGTGCATGGAGGCATGCAGCACACAGGAGGCAACACAGGGCATGAACAAACCCCCCCACCTGGTCCCAAGGGTACCCCATCAAATAGCCACACATAGTGGGGCAACAGATGCTGCTGTTATGAGTCCAGTGGTGCTGTGTACCCATGGGCTGCGCATCACCATGGTGCTGGTGAGCCAGCCATGTGGTGTGTGCACCACGAACCTGGCCACCGTCAGCATGCAGGTGGAGCACATGTGACAGACAGCAGACCACAGGCACCACCCCAGACACCATAGACAGCATGGAGGGGGACAAAAACAGCACCACCCACAGTGTCACCAGAGGCAGATGTGCAATAGACCAGGAGTCAGGATGCCAGCTGCCAGGGCGTCGTGCCCAGAAGGTGGCTGGCATGGACTGCCACCAATGTCATGTCAGCAGCCATGCATGCAGTGGTGGGGTCGGCACGACCGTGTGTACCACAGACATGCAAGGGGCACATCCGCATGGGCCAGGCACACACTGCCAGGGGCGACTGGGACATAGCGCATGCACCAGAGACTGCTGCACACAGGCATACAGTGCACAGGGCACAACACACATACCACAAACAGGGACCATGGCCCCCACCCACACCAGTGGAGGATCCCTGGCAGACACACCCACTGCCAGGCCGGCACCACCCCTCAGTCACCATACACACCACTGCAGCAAGGCACCAGATGCCCGCTGCAAATCAGAGGCCACCACAGTTGTAGTATGAAAAGCATCTATATTGGAACAGGTAATAAAATCAACAAGATCTATATACATTGCTATATACAAAGTGGGGGGGAAGTACAAGGCTACAACTTGGGGGGGACGGGCAGGGGGCATAGGGAATAGCAAGAAGGGGGACAAACAGGTGTGAGGGACAGTCCAGGGAGGGAAAGGAACAGCGCGGGTGCCGCAGGCCCTACTGGCAGCCCCTCTCATCCCTGCGCTCCCTGTGGCACCTTCTGTGCCACTGCCATTTACTCCACTCCATACCCTGCAGCAGCTCCAGTGTGGCCCGGGTGACCTGCAGGATCTCCTGCATGTGATGCTCCAGGGTCATCCAGCATTGGCCACCTAGGACAAGGGAGCAGAATCAGTACGTGTGACTGGCCAGACCACCGCAGCCCACCCAATGTGCATGGCATACTGCTGTGGCCTTCGCCCCTGTGATGGTATGCGACCACCCACAGTGGGTGCAGCCACATGACCTGCCTTCCCAGGCACCCAAAGCCATGCAAACCGCTGCACGCCCCCACCGCCCATGCACTGCACATCACCATCGTGGCCATACAATGACATGGCTATGCAGTGTGATGGCAGTGGCACAGCCAGGTGCTCAGTGCATGCACAGCCCACCTGCGACACCCACCCAACACATGCAGACCCACAGGATGGTGCGGAGGGCACTGTGGGATGTGCACGGCAGTAGGGGCCATGTGCAGGGGGACATGCCCCACCACCACTCCTGCAACCCACCATGCACCGATGTAAGGGGAAACACGGCACTCACCTGCGTCCTGGTTACCAGGGTGCTGCTGATCCCTGGCACCACCACTGTGCCCTGCCTGCATCTCCACTCCTCCATTGCCAGCCTGCCATCCTTGCTCATGGGCCAACCGGGCCCTACGGTGATCCTCCAGGCCTAGAGTGCAAACATGACGTGGTGGCACAGGAAGTACATGAAGCACCCCAAACCTGGCAACACAGGTATGGCCTGACAACCCATGGCATGGCCTGACAACCACCGTGATACCAGGACAGACAGATACTACTAGTGTTGTGAAGGGAGCACCTACCTGGCCATGGCACGGCGCCCTGCCAGGCACGTGCCTGCAGTCACCCTAGGTGGTCGGGGTCCCACCGCTGGAGGTCCCCATAGTGCTGGTAACACTGCTTGGCAGTCCTGCTGCTCCCTGTGGTCTCCTCAAGGCCCTCTGCCACCTCCTGCCACACCGCTGTCTGTGGCCTCAGGAGGGGTACCTGGCCAAAGAGGGCACCTGCATGGGGCTCCACTAATGCCACCAGGTTAGCCAGCTCAATCACCATTCACACTGGTGCTCTGGTGCACGGCATGGTGCTGTAACTGGCGGGCACAAAATGGCACCCTGTAGCACACATGCCCCATGTGCGGAGGCAGCGCAGTACTGCGTTGCCAGTTGATATCGCGCTGGCAGCAGACTGCACAATAGGGGTGCAGCCATGTGTATGCATGGCACCTAGATGGTAAAGGTCAGCTGCAGGGTCAAGGATCTGTCCGCGCACGAAGCGCCACAGTGCTATTGGGAAGCCCTGCATGTAGCACGGTAAGGTGAATGTGTGTGTTGCCATGTAGTGGCCTACTGCGCTATGGCACCATGGCGCCCATGGCACACCATGGCACGAGCGCCCCTCTGGGCATATAGCGCACTTGCGCTACAGGCACAGCAGTGGCCATGCCCTGTACTGCCTCCCTTGCACAGTGCATCAGCAGTGCCACTAGCATCAGCGTCAGCACCACAGACATGCGTGGTGCGGTGCTGATTGCGCACGTCACAGTGGTGAGCCACAGCCTGAGCACGCTCAACACCATTGTGCAAGGCACAACAGCGCAATATTCAGCCAGAATATGCAAATCGGCTCATGAGCCATTCCATGGTGCATCCACTGCATTTGCATCCCATTACAGTTGTGCTTGCCCTCATTTGCATGCGTTGCACTATAAAAATGTGACCTGAGGCTGCATGGGCCATGGATCGGTATTGCAGTCCTTTGAGGTAGGTTGCATGCTGTTGGGACTTGGGGACAGTGGTCTGGGAGGGCTGTATGGGACTGCACAGTCCAAGGTAACACCTGTCCATCCCCCAGGCACGAGCATGACCGAGCGAGAGAATGAAGAGGAGCAGGGAAGGGTGTGAAGGAGGAGGCCCAACTTTACCAGGGTAGAATCTGATGCCCTGTTCGAGGCATACTTTGACAAGGAGCTGCTGCTTAGCGGACAGAGGGGAATATCACAGACATGTGCAGCAGCATGGGGTGAGTTTGCACGTGCCATCAACCAGCAGGGCAGCCACCAGAGGTCCGTGCAGGAGTGCAAGAAGAAGGTTGGCACGGACAGGAGGTGGATAAAAGATAAGGTGGCCACCATCAGGATGGCACGTGCTTCCACCGGTGGGGGCCAGCAGGACGTACATACCACACCTGACACCACGGGAGGAGCAGGTGGCTGGCAGTATGCAGCGTAGTGCCGTTGAGGGTGTTCCTGGTGGTGGCTTCCAGATGGGTGGCAGCCCATCACTACATGGTAGGTCCAGCACTGGCAGTATGTGGGTGGTAGGGGGGCAGGCCCCAGAGCAAGGCAGAGCCACTAACGGTACTGTGTTCCTTTACAGCTCCTGAGCATCTGCATGGGGCAGCAGTGGTGAGTGTGTCCACTGAGGGAGAGGCCCTGGACACGGTGGAGCGCCCATCCACCTCCACAGGTGTCCAAGGGACCGACCATCTGTAGCCCTGCACTTCTGTCCTGACTGATGCCGGTGGTGCGGGTGCGGACATGGCCCTGGCTGTGTCCCAGCATGACACCGCCCTCGGTGTCCAGTGTGCTGGGACATGGATCGGGGCCAGCTCCAGCACTGATGATGACGTGACGCACGTCCCGGACAGTGATGTAGGTGGGACACAGGATGGTCCCACGGATGGCATCTGCCCAGGTGGTTCCGCGGGTAGTGCTGGCATGGCTGCCTGCACAACAGCCCATTCCTAGGCTGCATCTGCATGCTCCAGTGGGGCAGCACTGGTGTGCAGCCAGGGTAGCAGGGCTATTGTTGCCGCTGCGGCCACGCCAGTGTTGCCTGGCAATTGGCAGCCAGAGGGGCAGTGGCAGTAGATGGCCATTGTCAACATGGGAATAGGGGCAGGGGGTGGTGGCAGTGCACCGCATGAGGACATATCCCAGAATAGCAGCACAGTGCGGTGCCCACCGTCAAGGGGCGCTGTGCAGCAGGGCCAGGAACACCATGGGGGACAGCATGCTGGACATGCAGATGACCCCTTGGATGACCACAGCCATCTTCTCCAGGCCTCAGTGGATCAGCAGATGTGGTTTGTGGCGGCAGTGGATGCTCTTTGTGCAGTGCTGTGCCAGGCAGAGGAGCGGCGCAGCAGGGACCATGGCTTGTTCCTGTCAGAATTGGCTCAGCAGCGGATGGATGTGACCGCTGCCATTGACAGGCAGACCACTGCAATGGCAACTGTCATGGCTGCACTGGCCAACCGGTTGGGTGCCCAGCCACCGCACACCCCGCAGAGTGCTATGTACACCCCCCGTTCACGGCGTCGTGCGACCCCTGCTATGTTGATGCCGGGTTCAGCTGTGGACATACCTAGCATGCCTAGTGCGGGCATGTTTGGTGGCCTGCAGACCCCTGCATGGACACGGTCACGTTCACGCAGTGTCACCCTTGGGGGCCCTTCAGTGCCACCCCATGAGGCCACTGGTCAGCCTGGCATGGCTAGCAGGTCTCGGCTGGGCCGCCCATGCATCTGTGGCGGCCGAGGTACTGTGCCGCATAACTGACCTGTCCTCCTCCACGGCCACTGTCTGCCACTGCCCTGTGTGCACTGTGGTGTTCTTTGTGCGTTGCATGGGTGAGGTTCCCAACCCTGCACACACATGGTCCCTGTGCACTCCCTCCCGGCTGCTGGCCACTGTGGCATGTGCATGATGATGCCTGCGTAGCACTGTCTGCCACTGTGCAATGGTGCTCAGTGTCTGAGGCATGCACAGTGCCAGCCACTGGGCATGGTTGTGTGTGGTCCTGTGTGGGTGTGGGGGTGCCTGATGGGGTGGGCATGCCTGTTGCCCCATAGGCATGTGTTGTGGTGTGTGAGTGCATGTGTGTGTGCGTGCCATGTGCAGCCCTGCCAGTCCCTGCCTTTGTGTGCAGTCCCCCACCCATTCCCATGCCCCTGATGCTGTCCTCCCCTGGTGTCAACCCCTGCCTGTCTGTGGGCTGTGCCCTTGCCCTTGGTGGTTGCATGTGGCCCTGCTGCCTACCTGTGTTATCCAAAGTACTCCTCTGCAATGGTGTCCTGGTACTGCTGTGCCATCTGGGCCAGCCGGGGGTACCTTCGCACAGGGGGTGGCTTCCCAACACCAGCTGGACCGGCGTCCTCTTCATCCCCACCGCTGTCCCCCTCCTCGACCTTGATGGCTATCCCAAAGTCAGTGGCCTTGTTGTGCAAGATACATCAGGCCAGGAATAGCCCGCAGGCCTTTGAGGGTCTGTACTGTAGGGCACCACCTGACGTGTGCAGGCAATGGAACCGTGCCTTCAGCAGCCCGAACACCCACTGGATGACATTCTGTGTAGTGGCGTGTGCCTCATTGTACTGTTGTTGTGCTGGGGTCATGGGGCACCGGTATGGTGTGAGCAGCCAGGGCCGTAGCGGGTAACCACTGTCACCTGTGTGTAGAGGGGAGTCGTTAGCATGGTGGTCTGCGACACTGTGCCATGGGCCATCATGGCCATTTACCATGGCACCCCTGCCAATGCCCCACACCCCCCCACATCTGCACCCATCGTCCAGCGTGCTATGCATACTCACCTACCAGATGGCCAGTGGGGATGTCCCCACTCTCAAACCTATGGCACAGTGCAGACTGGTGCCAGATGAAGGTATCATGTGCTCCTCCTGGGTGAGTGGCACAGACATTGATTATGCGCCCCCTGGCATTGCACACTGCCTGGCAGTTGACACTTGGGTAGCCCTTGCGGTTGATGTACGCCGCCTCCTCCAGGCCAGGTGGCATGCAGATGCCTGCATGGGTGCAGTCTATGGCCCCGAGCATGCCAGGCAACTGTGCTACCCTGTGGAACTCCTGTATGTGTGCTGTGCACTCTGCCTGTATGCTGGGGAAATGGATGTACTCCGCAGCATGTGGCAGCAGTGCGCTGAGGAATTATGTGAGTAGGTGTGACACGGCTGACTGGGTTATGCCTGTCGTGTCCCCTGTTGGTCTCTGGAAGGTGCCCATGGTGAGCAGGCACATGACGGCTGTGACCTTCTTCTCCAAGGACAGAGCATGGCTCCGTTGTGTGGGTGTCTGCATCTCATCACTGCACAGCTCACAGAGCTGCCTCAGAATCGCCTAGTTCAGGTGGTACCAGCCCACGATCTCAGTGTCACTGTACTGTTCAAAGGTGGTGCGGGCTCAGTACAGCCTGTTCTGGGCATACCGCCGACCGGTCCTTCCATGGCTGCGCCTCCCTGCTGCCTGCCTTCTCATACCCCTCATTACCTCCTCCATCTGGAAGGTGGCACTGGCCATGTCCCTGGCTGATGTCCTCCCCCCAGACAGCTGTCTACCTGGTCCCCCCCCGCTGTGTGTTGCTGGTGCTGCCCCTGCACCGGGTTCACCTCTGGCTGTTCACCTCTGTGTGCCCTGCCTCTTACCACTGCCCTCCATCCTCTGTGGCACACTCAGGCCCTCTCGCACACACACACTCACACACACACACACACACACACACACACACCTTCTCTCACTCACACACACCTCCGGGGGGCCCTGTCCACCTCCTGGCCACACCTGCCCCCTGCATCCTGTCTTGCCTCCCTGACACTCTTGTCTCCGTGCTCCCATGCTATGGCTCCTCTGTGGTGCATTCATCCTCCCCTCTCTTGCTTCCTTTTATTTTGGCTCATTTCCACTGTTGCGCAACTTCGCTTGCTCCGCTACTGTGCACGTCGCCTACTGATGAATATCACACTGTGCACATTATTCATGGTTCCGCCCCCTGCAGTTGCGCATGCATTCATTTCTGTTGCGTTGCAGCACATTGCATGTTGTGCTGTGCTGCCGTTCCCGCTGAATATCGCACTATGGCACATTTCTGCTCTTGCGCGGGTGCATCCCTATTGCACATGGTGCAACTGCTCTGAATATCCCACCCCTTGTGTTTTGAAACTTCAAGTTTATTCAGACATTCGGTATACTTCTGTAGTATGGTACACTCATATGTTAAATGTCGTAGGGTATAGATCAGAAAACATAGGCAGTCCAGGAGAAGTTATAAAATTTACAAACAGTGTTTTATTATTATCAATAACAACAAAATAAAATGTAAAGAATTAAAGTTTGTACAGGATACCCCTTCATACAGGCAGTTCAACCAAAGTCCAAAACAACTAATACTGTCTTTAAAATATCCAGCTGTCTATCTCTATATATCTGGACAAAACATTGCTCTCTTTTTTTATAAGATGTCTTTTTCTAGCAGTTTTAATTCTGCATCCTGATTGTTGTAAGCTGTATCTCCAATTTCTCACAAAATGTACTGGAACTTTACCAGTTTATTTCCTGAGGTAATCATGAAAAGCACCTCTAGTCTTTAACAGGTACAACAAAGTAGAACATTCTGTCAGAGCTGGCCTGTTCTGTAAACAAGTTTGTGCTGGTCAAAATATACCTCAGGGTCAACCCCCTGTACTGTAGACTATTATCTTTTTAAGAAACCCTAATAACTTTCTGCAATCATTTCAACATAGAGGATAATGTACGGTCTTTGGTTAATCACCATGCTGTAAACACTTTGAGAGGTTGCCATGACATCATTGCTGTTTTCAGTTGGCATGGCAACCTCTAGAAGTGTTTTCAGCACAGTTATTAACCAAAGACCATACATTATATTTTATAGTGTATGGGCTACCAAGATTGTGTAATCGCGGATTGAGTTACTGTTCTAAGTAATTCTTACCTTAAGCAGTTGTAAATTATGCAGAAAGATTCCTCAACAATGTTTATTGTGTGTTCTTCACAACACTATTCATCAATACAGCCTGGCACAAATTAATTAATTTAATACCAACATTTTAAACATTTTTCTCAAAGCGGAACATTGAATGTTGTGAGCATTCCATGTTATTATACTATTGTTATAACATACTCAAGAAAGGTTAACAACAGAGTGATGTCTTGATGGCATAACCAGGTTGTAATCTGCTTGATTTCAGTTAGTAATTAAGGCACAACATGCATTATATAGAGAATATTGGATGGGCAGCTATGCACAACCAGTGTGTTCTGCCACAGAGGGCTTCTGATTTCTTCTGACCTCGAGAGTGAAGCTGAAGAGGTCCATGGGAATCAGAACCCCGAGGTGGCAGAACACACTGGTTGTGCATAAAGTTGCTCAGCCTGTGTTTTCTATAGTGTATAGTATTATGTGAAATGTGTGCATTGTGTTTTTTTCCTCTTTCACAATGAAACTGACTTGTGCAGTCTCTAGGGGTTCTAGAATGCTGTTGTACCACAGAAGGGTACAATTACATTCCATGACCTTTGAACTGTGGTGCAACAGCATTTTGAAAAAGATGGATTTCTATACAGAACAATGCTCTTCTATACACTATAATATAATTACATGCATTTGTGAACCAAGGGATCCCAGTTTCACATAAAGATTCACATATATGTTTTAACCACAGAGAAGCAAGGGGGGAAAGAAAGAACAGAAACAGCAAATAAAGGAAAGGAGATAAGGGGAAATTGTGGGACCATTGAAGTGGCCAGTTCCTAGGTGTCACAAGAAAAATTTGATGGTGCAGTAAGGGCCCCGTATTCAAAGGTTCCAGGCTACATCGCACAAGTGCCTGTGCCGTGGAACTTTCAGCTGCTGGATGCAAGTGGCCCCTCAATTCAAGAAGAGAATGATAAAGTTCAGGATGAGTGACATCGTGAGATGGTCAGACTGCAGTTGACCTACAGTATATCTCTGCTCAGTATCAGTCTGTTCAGCTAAAAGCTAAACAGCAAAGTGCCAAGGCTAGCCTGCAGTGGGTACAGGAAAATCTTTGTTCCTTGCAGAAAAGCAAGGCCTGCAAGTTAATAAATCATGCGATGATGTGTGCATCTGCGAAGACTGCAGGGGATTGATGTAGGTATGGATGATATATTTTTTTCTTTTTCATCCTGTATTTCTTTGTATGATTGCAAACCTCAGATTTTTAAACTGTTTATTTTTCTCAGTTTTAAGAATCCTTGCATTCTGTTTTGTTTTAATCTGGTTAAAATCTGGTTCAATTTCAGTAGGCATCCATCTGTATCCCCTCCCCCAGGACGAGGCTGAAAATAGGCAAGACATTTTCTAGTCCTCCTTCCCAGTCAACAAAAACTAACTAAATAAATAAATAAAACTGAGATGCACCGGCACAAAATAATGGTATATTCAGAAGGTACGCCACAAGATGTGGTTGTGCATGTCCAGCTGAATATCCCAAACATGCGTGATCACACAGTGGGAGATGCATGCATGGCGTGACAGGTGACTGAAGCGGGAAATGCATGATAGGCGGCCATATGTGCGGTGCCCAGAATTGCGATATTCAGCCTGGATATCCAAATGGTCTCATTGCATATTCCAAGCCCATTCCCAACATACACAGCTCATTAATGGAAACTATTCAGGGCATTTGCATACTCTAGGCATGCTCAGTTCCAGCTTTGCAGGGCTGCCCCACCACCCAACCAAGGTGAACGGAAGGTACTGCAGCCTAGCAGGAAGGTGTGATGGATTGCTTGCATGTGTGGGTGTGTGGACTGCATTGGCCTGGGTACAGTGCTATTACCAATAGCCATGTACAGGGTTGACCTGGGTACAGGGGGCCCACCTGACCAGTAGCCACAGGGGCCCACTTAGACAAACAACAGGGGTGGGCAGATGGTGACACAGTCTGATTGGTATACCACATGCATGTGATACACCAGCTCCGTATGCAGTGTACCTGCACTGCCCCACATACCCAGTATTGGGGGAACATGGTGATAACTGCAAGGAATGGCAGTGTGCAGAGGGTGACCAGGTACCAGGGTGGGTGGGTCCCACCTGTGTGTATCTATGATGTACCACCATCGGTGTGTTCCACAAGTCAGTCCCTGGCTCATGTCAGGCTGACACTAATACCACCAGGCAACCTAGGAACCATTGCCCCAGATGTCACATTGGGCGCATGCCACCACTCAGTGGTGCCCAGCAGGCCACATGGGTGCAGGCCAAGGCTCCTGGTACATGTGCTGCAGTGTAGTCATCTACTCCACTGGTGTGCTTGGGTGGCACCCGACAGCACTGGCATGTGGCAGCAGGTTGTCTATTTCCTAGGTGCGGTGTGGATGATGGCTCTCTGGGCAGTGCCCATGGTGTGCTGGCACCTGTGACTTTGGGTACTTCCATCCTGACATGACTGCTGTGCATGGGTGCCTGGAGCACATCCTGGTGCACCTCCAAGGGCTGCCTCAGGATTACATGTCTGCAGTTCCATGGCCTTCCTGTGGGTGGCTGGCTGATTGAGGTCATCGTTTTGTCTGCCTAACTTTGTGGGGCACATTTCTGGGATGTGCGGCAGATGCGCCACACATTTTGGCTGAATATATGGATGCGTGGCATATTCATGTACCCTCTCCCTTTTTTGTGTGCCACATACATTATTTCCTGCATGATCACGCAATTCAGAAATGCACAACGCATCTCACCCTTTCAAATATCGCACTTTCATCCATTTTCTGAGATGCACCGTGCATCTCCATTTTGGGACGCACATCTCCTTTGAATATGGGGGTCCAAGACAGACAAAAGACAGAACAGGAGAGGGCAAAACAGATCCTTGCTTTTAACTCTCTCTACATAAGAAATGGGGGCAGGGTCTTGCCCAACCCTGTCACACACTCCCCTCTTTAAGAGAGAACCTGATTTTTTTTTCTGAAAAAAAAAAACAGGTTTCAAAAAGCTCCTGTTATGTCCCTTTTAACATTACCTTATAATAGTTACAGTTCTTTGCATATGCAGTGTCCCTTTTTCTATAATATCTTTTACAGCAAACATTTCAGTTAAGCACACACTTCTTTTTTAGACTTCTGAATTCTCAATTTCTTAACCATATCTTGACAGAAACTCTGCACTGGCATTCTCTTTTCTGGATTTGTACATCACTTTGAATTTAAATGACTATAGTGCCAGGATCCACCTTGTTATTCTAGGATTTTTATCCTTCATTTGATTAAACCAACAGAGTGGATTGTGATCTGTTATAAATAAAGTCATTTCCTAGCAGGGATTGTGATCTGTTATGAGTATGAATTAATCTCCTAGCAGATAAATTTAAACCCTTGCTGTGCCACAGACTAATTAACAGTCCAGAATTCCTATATATTCTAATTCTGTTGTCAGCCTATGGGTTAAGAGACTCCATTGCCCATTTTGCAGCAAGGCATTCTTTTTCAATAGTGGAGTACTTTTTTCTCTCTGTCGTGCAGTTTCTTACTGATATACAGAATGGGATGTTCTTTCCCATCTATATTCTGACTCAGAACTGCACCTAGGCCTACCTCTGATGCATCTGTCTGTAGAAGAAATTGTTTGATGGCCTAAAGAGCCTCATCACACACTGGGGAGCATTTCACATTATTTGGGTACTATTTTTTCATGAGTTCAGTAATGGGAGTAGCTATCTGGACAAAGCTGGGAACAAATGTCCAGCAGTAACCAACTAGACCTAAAATGACTGGACATGTTTCTTTGTTTTAGTGTCAGAGCTGTTAGCTAACACTCCTGCCCTGGAAATCATGACTTTACTTTTCCATTTCCCAAAATATAACCTAAATATCTAGTTTCCCCCATGCCTAAAGCACACTTGGTATGATTAATGGTCAGACCTGCATTTTTGATGGATTGGATAACTGCTCAATGGCATTCCAGGCGGCCATTCCAGTCTGAACTGTGCACCATGACATAGTCCAGGTAAGCAGCACAATAACCAGTGTGAGAGACTAGAATTGCATACATGTACCGCTGGAACATGGTGGGTGCACCATGTAAACCAAACAGCATGGTGGTGAACTGATCAAATCCAACTGGAGTGGAAAATGCAGTTTTGTCCCTGGATTCTTTATCTAGGGGAATTTTCTGGTAACCCTTTGTGAGATCGAGGATACTAATGTACTTGGCACTTCCTAATCTGTCCACTAAATCATCTATCCTGGCCATAGGATAGTTGTCAAATATGGCACTTAAGTTTCCAAAAATCAAGGCAGATTTTTACACCCCTTTCTTTTTTATTTACAGCCACTATTGGTGATGGCCTAGCACTTCTTGATTCTTCAACGATACCCAGGTCTTTCATTTTTTGTATTTCCTTAACCATGCCTGCTCTTAAACACTCTGGTAATATGTATGTCTTTTGTCTGACAGGGTGAGTGTTCTCTGTCACTAGTGTGTGGTGAAAGTACTTTTAAATGTCTTTATCAGGTTATGAATGTCTGCAGGTTGGTCTGCGGATAAGGAAACATTCATCTTTACAGCATCAGAAGTTATGGTCTGTTTCGGTCTGTCATAAGCTATATCAGTATCTTCTTCAGCTGTTTTTGGTATTACTAACAAAGCAACCGTTGATGTTTTTTTCAACCCATTTCTTCAGGAGGTTAGCATGGTATATCTTGGTAGGATTTTTTCCTATCGGGGTCTCAATCTGATACTTAACTGCACCAGTACATCTAACCACTTTATGAGGCCCATGCCATTTCATTAACAGTTTGTTTTCTGTAGTGGGTAACAGTAATAAAACCTTTTCACCAAGCTCAAAACATTTCCTTTTAGCCAATGGTCATAATACACCTTCTGCTGTTTTTGGGCTTCCTCCTGATTACTGTGGGCAGTTTCAACATATTTTGCCAGTTTCTTTCTCAGTGTACACATATGAGATGTAATATATTCTTTCTGAGAGGGGTTGCCTTCCCGTGTTTCTTTCATTACGTCAAGTGACCCTCTAGGTTGTATCATACAACATTTCAAATTGTGAAAAACCTATTTATGCTTGTGGCACTTCTCTGTAAACAAAAAGCAGGTACGGTAAGTACTGGTTCCAAGTTTTCCCTTCACCTTTCACAAACCTTTTTAACATGCGTTTTAGGGTTTGATTAAAATGTCCAACAAGACCTATCTATCTGAGGGTGATAAGGGGAGATTCTTATGGCAGTGATACCAAGTAGTCGGTACAGCTGCTTCAGCCATGCAACACCAAAATTAATACCCTGATCAGTATTAATCTCTTTAGGTGTGCCCACCCCACTGAAAATATTGGTAAGCTCTGTGGACACTTTTGGGACTGTGGCAGTACACATCGGAATTGCCTCTAAGTATCAAGTACCATAGTCACATACTACCAAAATTAATCAATTACCCTTTTTACTTTTGTCTAAGGGGCAAATCACGTCCACTGCAATTCTGTCAAAAGGCACATCTATCAAGGGTAGGGGCACCTGCCTTTTTTAGTCACTGGAGCTACTTTCTGACATTCAGCACAAGAACTGAAATAGATAGCAACATCCTTGTGAATTCCAGGGTAGTAAAATCTATACAATAATCTGGAAAGGGTGTGATCCCACTACAAGTAACCAGCCATAGGGCTACCATGTGCTGTGTGTAACAACTCAGTTATATACTGCTTTGGTATGACCAATTGTTCTATCTCTTCCAGCATCTGAGGATTAACCCAAACTCTGTACAGTAGCCCATTATATTTTTTCAACATTGGTTCACCCTGTTTTTGTTTCACCCTGGGCTACTTAAACTAATTTTGGAGAAGAACATCATCAGTTTGCTGTGAAACAAAATCACAGTTATCAGTACAGTTTCAGTTTTCTCATATATCAACTCCTTATGGCCATCAGTCTTTTGTTACCACTTTTTTTAGGCATCTTCTTGCTTTCCTGGAATTCCGAATCTTGTAGCTAAGCTAAAACAAGTCTGAATCAAAGTCATCAAAAAGGAAAACAGTCCCCAACATCTGAGATTTTCTTTGCCTGTGCTCTTATTTTCACAACTGCTGAAACAGCATGGTTTACTTCCTCTGTGTTTAACTCAGCAAGTCCAGGAAAGTCATTTCCAATAATCACAGGTATAGGTAACTTTGGTACTACCTCCACTTTCATTTGATGTGATGCCCCATTAATACTGAGTTACTTGGGAGGTGGGATAATATCGAGTGTCTCTATGGATGCAGAGGACCCCAGTACCTGGTACTTTTGCACAGCCATTTCCCAGAACTTCGATGTGCACTAGGGTCTGTCTGCTTCCTGAATCTATAAATCCCTTCACAATCTTACCTCCCACCTAGACATCTGTTAAACACATGCCAAAATCTGCTATGGCCAAATTAGCTCCAGTGTTACCCTCCTTATTTTATGGCACTTCCTTTCAATATAGTTGTAATTATGGTTGTAATTCCGATTTCTCAATAAATAAAAAAAAATATGGCCTAGCTTATTACAGTTACAGTATAGCAAATAACATCTTTGAGTGCAGATTTGATACTCCCATCAGTGTTCATATCTGATCTAGAGTTAAATCAGGAAAAAGAGGGTATTCCCATTCCTTGGCTGTTGCTTTGGAAGCACTTGGCTGTTACTTCACTGCTGTGGCATCTGTCTGGCCATCTGATAGTCCTCAGCCAAATAAACAAGCTTTTCCCCACTTTCTGGTCAGTGTTCCTTTACCCAAAGCTGCACATCTGTAGGAAGGATGTTGATGAATTGTTGCATTGCAGATATGTTGATGATCTGTGACACTGTTTTACTCTCTTGTTACAGCCATTTATTGAGTTCTCTGAATTAGGTGATTGCTTCTCAAGAACTGTCACCTGAGGGATACTTCAGGGACCAGAATCTCTGCCTTGAGGTCTCTTCTGAGATGTCATATCTTCTAAGGATTTCTCTTTTCACAAAGTCATAGTTTTCTGACTGTGCAGTGTCCACATTGTTGTAGGCAAGTAGGGCTTTACCTGTCAGATAAAGTACCAGCCTGATTGCCTATTGCTGTTGTGGCCAATAGCAGGCTCCGGCAATCCTTTCAAAAGTTGTCAGGTATGCTTTGATATCATCTGAAGGACACCGATTTGTAAGTTTAATGTCTTTTAAGTTATTTGTGCTCTGTTGATCTGCTGGACCTGTACCAGATCCTCCAGCTTTGATAGCCTACAAGACATTCAGCAATCACTGCTCCTGTTGCAGCATCTCTTCTTTTCTCTGTGCCTCTAGACATTCAGGGCCAGATATTCAAAGCTTTGCGTGGTCCGCAAAACAGTTTACATGGGTTTAGCGTGGGATTAGCGTGGGACTGCCATATTCAAAAGGCCACAAAGCGCTGGCAAAGTGCATTAGCACTGAGCAAGCCATAATTATATGCAAGCGGCAAAGTGAACATGAATACAGATGCTATGAGATATTCAGTGACTAGCGCTGTGCTAAGGTGTTTAGCGCGACATAGCACGACCCTTAGCGCAGAACAAATTACCGCCCAGGAAAAGCTGGTTTTAACCCTGGGCAAACAGCTTTGTATGTCATTGGTGCATAGCGTGGTGTTTGCATGGGATTAGCGCGACTTGCACGGCCCTAACATAGGAGCATGACACTTAGAAAATGCCTGACATGGAGGACACATGCTGCTCACTGCTGGCACCACCATGATGCCAACAGCTGCCACTGGTCCCAGTCAAGCACAGACAGCAAGGGGGGATCTGACCCACAGGGGACAACTAGGTAGTGTGGCCATACAGCACACAGCTGCAGCACTGTGGGCATGGTGGCAATTGAGGGGAGGATGTACGGGTGGCCAGACTTCACCACAGCCCAGGTGTGGCCACATGGGTGGGACACATCATGCAGTGCACATGGGCAAGTAGTGGGAATACCCCACCACCTGAGTGCCTGTCGGAGCATACATGCCCCCCCAGCCACATACCGCACAACTGTACAGAAGCCACAGCACACACAGCCAGCCATGCAAATGTCACTGTGAGCATCCCATGCCACAGGTGCAGCATCTGTGGAACACACAAAGGTGAAACAGTACTGTCCACCGTCAGTAATCACCTGCATGCTGGGCTTGTCAGTGTGTACAGTGCAGTAGTCATCACTGCCCTATAGACCATAGGCATTGCTGCGTCCCTCACACTACCAGCCCCTTTGCTACTGTAGTGTCTGCTGTGCACTGTAGCATGGCCTACAGTGTGACGGTTGCATACAGCACCACCACCGCCTGTACCTATACTGTGTTCTCCCCTGGGGCACACAATGCTATGCTGTACTGCGTTCATGTAGCCAGCAGCAACCATCATGCACTGTCAGACTGACCTACAGGTGAAGCTGCTACCAGACCTGGCCAGACCCTGTACTTCCAGACTGACCTACAGGTGGAGCTGTGGGACCCTGCAGTAACGCTGGGCAAACTGCATGCAAATCAGGGAATGATGAGATACTAATCTGGCTGTTTGCCCAGAGACTACCTATGTAGGCTCATTTGCATGACACTTTTGAATATGGCAAATCTTAGCACCGGGCTAACAGCTTAGCTTCTCGCTAAAGCCGCGCTAACGTGTTAGCGCAGCACTAATGGTTCAGGGATGTTTATACAGTTTTGATCGCTGTTCTTTCACATCTGCTGCTGCCTGCTGCTGTACTGGGTCAACGCATCTGCTGGCACACACATTGGCCACATAGTTTATCCCTACCTGCCCTCACGTCACTGTGCACTGTGTTGTTGTTGTGGTTTGCACTTCCTGGTTGCTATATTCAGTGCTGCCTTATTCCAGGGCTACATTTGCCCTTGCACTCCCAGCCCTGTTTGCACTGCCTCATTCCCATGCTATATTCAGAAACTGTTTGCCCCAGGCTTTTCCTTTTGAATATAGCTTGCTTTGTGCTCTGGGCTACGTTTACCTGCCGGGTAGTGTTAACTTAACCCAGGGGCAAAGCTTTGAATATCTGGCCCTCAATCTTTTCTCTTCTCTGTACCTCTAGACATTGCATCTCTTCTCTTCTTTGTACCTCTAGATGTTGAATCTCTTTTTCTGTCTGGTTCTCAGTCTCTGTGTTGTATAGCCCATCATTTGAAGAAGGCAAACATACTTCCAGGCTCTGTCACTGCCTGTTCATCTTCTTTCATCGCTGGTGCTGGCTGTACAGTCTCAGTTTGAACTTTTCTTTTTGCTTCTAGTTTGGTTGCCATTTTTCTGGTAATCACTCCTAGGCTTGCTGTGGCAGGATCCCAACCTTCTTTCTATGCTTCTCTGGTATCAGGTCTGGTACCCATGCACAAGTCTCCTGGCATAGAGTATGCACAGTGTAAATTCCATGGTTGACACCAACTGTCATAGGGGCATAGGTCAAGAAACATAGGCAGGCCAGGAGACTTTATAAAATTAGCAAGTAACATTTTACTATTAGCAAAAACAATAACATTAAAAAAATTGCACAGAATAACTAACATTTCATACAAGCAGTTCAACAAAAGAAAGTCCTACATCTGAGACTTTCTATAAAATGTCCAGCTCTCTATCTCTTTCAGCAAAAGACTGCTGTCTTTTATATAAGATGTCTTTTCCTGGCAGTTTTAATTATGCATCCTGACTGTTGTAAGTTGCATCTCCTGTTTCTCATGGAATGTACCAGAACTTTCTTTCTTGAGGTCAGCCTGAAAAGCACATCTGATCTAATCTTTAAGAGGTTCAACAAAATAGAACATTCTGTCAGAGCTGGCCTCCTGTTCATAGTCCTATAAACAGCTTGTGCAGGTAAAAATACATCTCAAGGTTAACCCCCCCGTATTACAGACTGTTATCTTTTTAAGAAACCCAAATAGATTTCTGTAATCATTTCAATAATATAATTATATGTATTTGCAAACCAAGGGATCCCAGTTTCACATGAAGATTCTCATAAATGTTTTTAACTACAGAGAAGTGTAACCCCTAGGTGGCGCTATCCCAAGGGCTACTACCCCTGCCTGCTTGGTTAGTTTCAGATTAAGGGGCCTGGGTACTGAAACAGGTGTCTCCACCCAAAGGTTAGGGTCATTAGTAACAAAGCTAACCAGGGTACAGCCCTCCGGGACACTGTAACCCCCCTCTTTCCCCTCTAGTGGCCTTGATAATATGCAACAAACACTTTCACAGTAGCCCCTATTCAGCATACAAATCCCCACACTGTTTGCACTTACTACCAGGGCTGGTTCCACCAGTTCGACCGTGGAGACCCCCCTGTAAAGCAAGGTTAGGGCACAGCAAATAACAACAGTACAGTGCTTTTGGTACAAACTGGAACCACAGTCAGATTAAATGCAAAAAGAGTTAGATCTGATTTATTCAGGGGAATTGAACAAGGGAGGGGCGTAATCTGGTTGACTGATTCTAAAACTGATCTAGTCAGGCAATTATGCATGCACTTTTAGTCCCTGCACAGTCACACGCTCTTGGTACCCAGTTGGAAGTAAGGTGAGCTAGCCTGGAACATTGCCCGGGGTAGGCTGGTGTCGCAGCTGGTTGGATCCCTGTAATGAATAGAAAAGGCATGCACAATCACACACACATTTGTAATCCGGAGCCAGGAGGCTCAGTTTGTGATGATTAGACAAAACAATGAAATCAGATGACACACTTTGATTGAGCTGTTGTTGCAGGGAGCTACCCTGGTGTTTACTCACGCTACCTAGTGCAGGACGCAGGATGGATGAAATGGAGACTGCAGGATGACTTGCTGGTTTACCAGGAGAAGCAGGGTGCACACGTTTCACTGTGGTGTCATTCCTGTTCGTGATGTTGAGCAGGGAGCTGATCCCCAGGCAGGTCTGTCATCAATGGTGTTCTCTGCACCTGAAGTAGCTGGCTGGACCAGTGTGGCAGGACCCAGGCCAAGTAAGACAGTTCAGATATCAGCCCAGGAAGGCTGGATGCAGCTTCCAGCAAGCATGGCACAATTAAACAGTGGGGAACCAAATCGCAACCCACTATTAGCAAACAGCACATTTATAGTAAAGCAATCACCATAACACAATGCGGCTAGCAGTCCGGCTGCAATATTAGTGTCTCTGAGCAAAACCGGGAATTTTGTGGCAACTGGGTGTCTTGACAGGCCAATCGCGTACAGCAAATCTTCGGTCTTCTTCAGGTTTAAATGTGGTCACTCTTCAGTGGCTTTGTCAAACTCCAGTTTGGATACAGTCCAATTGCTAAGCCTTTCAAAGGAATCCCTCTCGAGGGACAGTTGGCAGACAGGCCAAACTCAGCCTTTCCACCAATCTCCTGTGCGAACTACGCAGAAGCAGCTACTCGAATCTCTAGAGCTGTTCACTCTCCAAACTCTACCTCCAGATGTACTCACTACAGCAGACAGCTTGGGAATTTCCCTTTAGTCCAAAAGGTTCTGGTTGGCTGATTCATCTGTCTGTCAAATCAAGGGCTCCCCCTCCAGGTGCATTTAGGTGCAAAACTCTCAAAACTACAATTCCTACAGAAATTCACTCCCACAAGACCCCTGGGGACAGACTCCATTTTAGGGTCCGCAAAGGTATTGATTGGCCCATTCTGGCAGTCCAGGACCAAGATGGTGGTGATAAACAGAACTGTCCATGTTGCAAAGAAGGCAGGTTAGACAAACGACAATATCATTACTATTCTAATAGGTAATCAGCAAATAAGTACAGCTTCTAATAGTGCTCTCTCTGAGCAAATAACGATGGCAGAACGGAGAGATTATCCGGAAGCCCGGGCGTGACTCAAGCCTGAAACTACTTGGCCCTTACCCAGATTAGTTTTACACCACAAATAGGCAGCTCTTAAAGAGAAAGCACACAGAGGCATTAAGGCACTCTCATACAAGCACTTTTAAAATGCTAAGACACAGGATACCTGCCTGGCAGTGGGCATTTAGGCACACCCAAGGAAGACTTTCAGGAATCCCCATTTGTAGGGGGGTTACAGAAGCAAGGGGAGAAATAAAGAATGGAAGCAGCAAGTGAAAGAATGGAGATAACAGGGGAATTGTGGGACCACTGGAGTATATAGTTAAGGTACCAGTGCCCCCCCCCCACTCTGCTGCTTTAAAGTCTGCAATTTTTTTTCAATTAACTCCAATATTTTTAGTTGTTATAAGTCATTGGAGGAGTTGTTGGTCTCAACATCCAGCTGAATTATGATCAAACCTGACCATGATAACAGCGTGACCACCTCCATCGGTCAGGAAACCGTTGGAGTAGCCAATTCCTAGGTGCCACAAGAAAAATTTGATTGTGCAATCAGACAGGCAGAAGACAGGATATGAAAGGACAAACTAGTTCCTTGCTTTTAACTTTTTCTGCATAATAAATGGGGCAGGGTCTTACCCAACCCTGTCACATTAAACACTGTAAATTAGGAAGTGTAACAAATATGTGTTACAGGATTGATCAGTTAAGGAATTGTGCCAGCTAATAGTGGCTGGCAATCGGCCAACAATGAAACAGTGTGTTAGACCAGTCAGAGTCTCAGTGTCTTTGAAGTTAAGTTGGGTTTGCGTGACAGTATCAGTTATTCAGTGCCCCAATCAAGAACAGGCTCAGTGTGGTTGACCTCTAATAGACAGTGTTCAAAATATAAAAAAACTCTCCTCTACCCATGAGGAGAAGTTTAAATGCAGTACAACCTGGGCCCCTGGCTGAAGTATCATTTGGGATCTCCAGCCCCTATGTCTCAAAACGATACTGTTATAACTGGGATATCTCTGTCTGCTCACTACTCCTTCACTCCATCCATATCTGTCTCAT
The DNA here is from genome assembly GCA_016271365.2 of Neoceratodus forsteri. Lineage (NCBI taxonomy): Eukaryota > Metazoa > Chordata > Ceratodontiformes > Ceratodontidae > Neoceratodus > Neoceratodus forsteri. The sequence continues at coordinate 23,239,584 of JADMNL010000032.1, read as the reverse complement.
CCTCCCCTGATGGGTCTCCTCTTCAATCACCCCTGAACAGAACCTTTGCCAAGGGGGCCCACAAGTTCAGGAGTTTTTGCCTTAACAAGTGTAAATCTCCAGTAATGTGTTCCACAGGTTCTATTTCCCCCACCTTGCTTTGCCACTTGTCGAAGGTGGGTGTTTCCGGAATGAGCCTTTTAAATGCAATGCATTTATCTGCAGCCAGTCTCAAAATTTAGCCTAGCTTATGCAAGTCACTTAACTTACTTGTGCTTGCAGGTCATATTTGGAAACAAGCTTTGGCTTAGTGTGCTACTCCTGGTTAAACAATGTTACCTTTCCCTTCCCTTTTATGCAGCTGAGACACCTTCTTTCACAGGGTTGGGAACTCCAAAACAAGGTCATAAAAGGTAGCAGGGATTTAGATCCCTAGGCTTCCCTGTTGTGACTGGTGTACTGCAGTTCAATATTCCCCCTCACTGGGCAATCCCTATGGATATGGTAGTGTGTCCCTCCCCTCCACACTGTCTCCAGTACCCGTCAGTAAATGTGGTACCATAATATATGGTAATAATGGGGTGGGGGGGTGAAGATATCTGGTAATAACCTTACAATTATAGTCCATCTGACAAGGAGGCAATGTGTATTCTCACAATCATTGTTTAAGTGGTCTACACCAAACAGTGTCACTGTGGTTCAGAGTTTAACACTCTTGTCTATGGACTTGAGGTTCTTGGGTTCAAGTTCTACATTTTAACATGGGCCAAAACTCAGTGCTGGCACCACTGTAAAGTACTGGGTGGGGATGCTGCACTGTCAGAGGTGTTGACCTTCAGATATGATGTGGGTGATCATGATGATGATGATGATGGTGTTGGTGGTGGTGACAATGATGACAATAACCTTTATTTATCTTGTTAAAGGGGACCCATTGAGTTTATCGACCCTTTTCCAATGGTGACAGGGCTAAAAGGTTAGTTTACAGTCTATTAATGACACATGGCATCAACTTAAAGGCAACTATTTTTTTTTGTACACTCCATTTTTGCACTTTGCACTCATAACAGGGGGGTCCTTCCCCCAATTGGCCCTGCTACAAGGGGTCTCAACATCCTGGCTACTTTATTAGCCTCCGCCATGACCCAGCTGAAACAAGGAGAACCATGGCTTACCACCCATGGAGGGAAGGGGAGGGAGACTGCATCACCCTTGAGTCCCTGCCCCTTGAGTCAGGCTTTGTTTGGAAGCAGCCATGGATGGTACCCCTTCGGAGGCATCATGTGTGTGGGCAGAGGGTTTTTACCTGGTATGCCCCTGAGGATGCAAACATGCAATGAAGTCTATGGATATCTGCTGCGTCCCCACCCCCTGCTGAGTGTTCCCAATGAACTGCTCAACCAGTCTCCACAGGGGGTCGCAAAGTGGCAGGAACCATGATCCCCCTCCCCAGAAGAGAAGAACAGTCCTCCAGATGCTCAATCCTACTCCTCCCCTGCCGACCCCCAATGACCTGAGTCTGTTCCCGAACCCAGGTCACCAGCGTGGCATGAGGTGTGGCATTCAGCGCCTCAACCCTCAGCTCCAGCTGGCCAGCTCAACATAACGCCAAGTAGAGGACAGACATGCAGCATACCTAATTAAAAGACAGAGAACTGTACTGCAAATTGTTGCCACCCAACTCAACTCCTATCTGAGCAATCACAAATGACTAAGTCCGGCCCAGCATGGCTTCCGTGAATGTCACAGCATCACCACTACCTTACTCACTTTCATAAATGATATCTACACCTCGGCTGACAGAGGTGAATACACTGGAGCAGTATTTATCAGCTTGACTAAGGCCTTCGATACGGTGGATCACAATATTCTCTTCAACAAATCACACTCCTTAGGGATCTCAGACAACTCCCTTCCATGGTTCACCAGCTACCTAACAAACTGATCTCAGCGGGTCAAAATAAATACTCTTTTTCTCGGATTACCTCCCTACCAGTATTGGAGTCCCTCAGGGCTCAGTCCTTGGACCACTTCTTTTCTCATTGTACATCAATTCTCTTCATCATTGCTTCAAGTATAGCTCCCCTCTCCTCTGTGCTGATGATCTTATGTTTGTCAACACAACCCCTAAAGTAGAACTCATTAATCATACCCTCTCATCTGACCGAGGCAGTCCAGTTATGGCTGTCACAGAACAAGCTCATAATGAACATAGCCTAATCCTAAGCAATGCTCTCTGGGACTCCAGCATGGCTGAAAAACCTTGCTACTCCCCTATCAATCAATGGTAAAAATGGCTCTCAACTTGTAACAGTCACCTCTTTTAAGTACCTGGGTGTCACCCTAGACAACTCTCTAGACTTCTCTGCACACGTATCTACTGTCTGTAAAGCTACCAACACTAGTCTTGGTATCGCTAACCGAGTCAGTTCAAACCTCTTCCCTGCAGCATGACTTAATATTTTTTTTTATTTATTTAGTTTTTGTTGACCGGATAAGTGCACTAGACAAATCCTGCCTATTTTCAGGCACGACCCGGGGGAGGGGGATACAGATGAATGCCAACTGGCCTTGGACCAGATTAAGCTGTTGGTGGTATTTTTAGTGAATGAGGGAAATTTGGCCAGGGCACCAGGGAAATTCCCTACTCTTTTCGATAAGTGCCATGGGATCTTTAATATCCACCTGAACTACCACCAATCCAGGCAGATGGGACCTCGATTTAACATCGCATCCGAAAGACGGCACCTCAGAAGTGCAGCACCCCTCTCATGCTGCACTACAGTGTCAGTACTGGGATATTAACCCAAGTGCCAGATGTGGGAACTGAACTCACAGCCCTCTGATCTCCTGGCCTCAGAGGCGAGTGTGCTACCTACTGAGCCACTGACACTGTATAGCATAATATAGCATGTGTAACACTGCTGCCCAGACTCTCCTACGGCCTACCAGTTTTTGCCAATACCACTGCATCCGTAATGCACAAGTGGATCGTAGGCTACATACAGACATATGAACATACAAAATTGCCAGCAGAAAAAGGCCCTAAGGTCTATCAAGTCTGCTCGATTGTGCAGCTAGCAGCCCTAAACTGCAGCTTCCCTCCCTCCCTCCCTCCCATGATTCTCCCCTCACTCTGTCCCATCCCCTTTTGAAGCAGCCCACTGTTCTACAGGATACCACTTCCTTTGGCAATGTGTTCCACTCAGACATCACCCACTCCCTAAAGAAGTGTCTCCTCATTTCCCTCCTGAACCTACCCTCTTATAATCTCAGATCATGCCCTCGAGTGTTCTTCCCTCTTAATATGAAAAGCCCCTCTGTGCCTGTCTTATTTATTCCTTTCAAGTACTTGAAGGTTTCAATCATGTCCCCTTTATCCCTCCTCTCCTCCAGTGAGTACATGTTCAACTCCCTTAGCCTGCTTTGGTAGAGTATGTCCCCTAGCCCCTGGATCATCTTTGTTGCCCTGTGCTGCACCCCCTCCAGTAACCTAATGTCCTTCTTCAGGTATGGTCACCAGTACTGCATGCAGTACTCCAGGTGTGATCTAACCAGTGATCTATATAGTGGTAGGATCACCTCCCCTGCTCCTGGAGGATATGTCCCTGGCAATACAACCTAGCCTCCTGTTGGCCTTATCAGCTGCCTTTCAACACTGTGCTGAGTTACTTTGCTGAATACCTAACTGTAAATTGATGTTTTGTACTCTTGCTGTTTGTCCTTGATGTAGAACCTATGTAATGATCTTGTTCTCAATGGTTTAATCTTGGATTCTTTGTGCCGAAATGTAGCACCTTGCACTTCTTGGCACTGAATCTCAGCTGCTAAGTGTCTGACCAGGCCTCCAGTTTTGCCAGATCATCCTGCAAACCCCACTACCCTTCCAAGTCATCCAGTACTGCTCCCATCTCGATATCATCTACTAACAGACTGATCTTGCTCTTGATGTCTGTTGAGATGTCCGTATGAAGATCCCAAACAACACCAGCCCCAGTACAGAGCCCTGTGGTACCCCGCTTGACATCCCCTTGGAGATGAGAGCCCTCCCCACCACCACCATCTGCTGTCTCCCCTGCAGTCAGTTTACCACCCATTCCACTATCTTCACCCCTGCCCCTGTGCCTTCCGGTTTACTTCCTAGCCTCTCATGTGGCACCAAATCAAATGCCTTACTGAAGTCCAGGTACAGGACATCCACTGCAAGGCCCCTGTCTTTTTTTTTTTTTACTATCTCTTTTTGCTCCTCCCTTGCACCTCGACTGGTCCCTCTCTCCAGGCATCCCAGTGCACTCAGTCTGCCCCATGAGGACCCGGAGAATGCTCCCATAGGTGCCCCATTCCTGTATACATCTCTAAAGACCCAGTTGACCCTCTGGGTAGGGCAGAAGATGCCATCCTACCTCCTTTGAATCTCCAGTGAAATGTGCAACTGAAGCTCTCTCCAGATTCTTCCATGACTGCAATGGTGCGGGAGCCCTTTGCCTAGATCAGTTGTGGGTGTTTTCCATTGTTCTGGTCCACCCCCTGCCAATATCAGCTCTCAAGTAGGGCCAATGAGATGGAGGCACACTGAAACGTGCCTACACTCCAGTCCTCAGCTGATGTCGACCCCTCCCTGACTCTCTGCTTTCCCCAACTGCACCAGCACCGCCTGTGGTCACCCAGACAGTTATGGTATTGCGGCGGGGCCAGCATCCCACCCCTCCCTGGAGAAGGAGAGCAGCTGTTGGGTGATCAATCCTTCTACCCCGGCCTGCCCCCAGTGACCCGAGTCCATCACCAAACCTGAGTTGCCAGCATGGCATGAGGTGTGTCCAGTGCCTCAACCCTCAGTGCCACTGGGCCGGCCCATGGCCCCTGTCTAATTGCCTGGTTACCCAGTCATAGTAGTTTATAACAATATCTGCCCTTTTGCCCTTGCCTGCAATAAGCAAGGATGGCTCCCTCCACCTGCACTAAATGAACTAACCCTAGGGAGTGTGGTCCACAGCTTAATACAGAACAAAACAACCTCTTCTCTTTCCACCCACCTATTACATACCACCAATCACTACTCACTATGATCTTCCAAATCTGAACAGTTGTACATCCCCAGAGCCAGAACAAAACACAGCGAACTTGCTTTCCCCTCGGTAGCCCCTAAACTATGGAATAGCATACCCTTACCAGTGAGGCAACTAAATAGATACTTCTGCTCAGTATTTACTGAAGAGAAGGTAGGGCAGGACCCACAGCTCAGCACCATGGACACAGGGGGGGAGGGAGGTGTGCACTAGTTCCTTCACAAAAGAAAGGGTCCTACAAGAGCTCAATAAGTTCAGGGTGGACAAGGCAATGGGACCTGATAGCATACATCCCAGGGTATTAAAGGAGCTAAGGGTGGAACTAGCAGAGCCATTATCAGAACTGTTTAGTGGGTCTCTGAGCATAGGAGAGGTCCCAGAAGACTCAAGATGGGCTCATGTGATTGCACTCCAAAGAGTGTTAGCAGGGAGGAGGCAGGGAACTACAGACTAGTCAGTCTTACCTCAGTAGTGGGCAAGATTATGGAGGCATTCCTTAAGGAAAGGATCATGCAACACCTGGAATCCATAGGAGCACATGATCCAAAACAGCATGGGTTTACAAAAGGAAGGTCCTGTCAAACTAATCTCATAGATTTCTTTGACTGGGTAACCAGAGTGGTGGACCATGGTGGAGCAGTTGATGTCGCCTACCTTGACTTCAGCAAAGCTTTCGATACTGTACCACATAGAAGATTGATTAATAAGCTGGGTAGGCTTGGGTGGGTCAGAAGTAGGTCAACTGGGTGACAAACTGGTTGACAAGCAGAAAACGGAGAGTAGTGGTAAACGGTATACAGTCAGAAGAGATGCAAGTCACAAGAGGGGTACCTCAGGGATACGTCCTGGGGACAGTCCTCTTCAATATCTTCATCAGTGACATTACAGGTGGACTGGAGGGTAAGGTTTGTTTGTTTGCAGATGACGCCAAGATCTGCAACAGAGTAGATGATCCAGATGGGGTGGGCAGAATGAGAAGAGATCTGGATAAACTAGCAAAATGGTCAGGGGGTGGCAACTGGGGTTTAATGCAAAGAAGTGCAAGATCATGCACATAGGGAAGAGAAACCCTGAAGCCACCTATAGGCTGGGAGAGGAGTTGCTGGCAGTCACAAGGGAAGAAAGAGACTTGGGCATCATCATCACCGATGACCTGAAACCATCCAAGCAGACCACTAAAGCAGTAGGTAAGGCTAGGGGGATGTTGGGGTGTATTAGTAGGGGTAGGTTTGCTGGCCAAGGCACCTAGCTTCACCTGAGCTCTTTCCTTCTAGCTTGCTTGAAAGGACAGAACTAAAAACCTTACCAGAGTAAGGGAAAGGATTAAGACTTTTGGCTAGGCAGATTTACTGTGTGTTGTTGTTTTTATTTTGTACTCACAGGGATTGTTACTGTTTTTTGCTAACATTTTATTGCTTTATTTTTCTCGGATTCAGATTGTTGTTGCTGGGTATACCTTCTGCTGCATTATTACAAGGTGTGCCTACAGGGGTGTGCTATCAGATTACTGCTATAATCTTCTGATTCAAATTGTCTTTTGCAAGGTATATCTTCTGTTACTGCTTTATTTTTCTCTGTAGCAAAGTGTTTCTTACAGGGTATATCTTCTATGAAATTATTACAGGTGGTGCTTAAATTTTTTTGGCTTTTTATCATCAGGCTAAGCAAAATTACTGTTTACCCCATTTTATTTATTTATTTTTTGCTGAAAAGGTTTTTTTGTCTCAGAAGTGTTGTAGTCTCCTTCTCACATTGAAGATAGTGAGAGTGAGAAAGCAGCCACAGCTTCCTTGAATCAAGGAGGTTATTTTCTAGACTACACTGAACTGAATTATTACTTTTTTGACCTGTGTAAGTAACTAGTATTGACTCTGTTTTTAGGGTGGACTGTTATTAGTTTTAACTTTAATTGGCCTGGGAGGAGCTGTAGCTGGGAGATATTTGCAGTCAGTTGTGACTAGACTTGTTACTTAGCCTTTGTGAAATAGGTGTCTGAAAGGGAGGAAGACACTCCCCGGGGTGGAGGGTAAGAGTTGTAGGTGATTGTTTCTGGACAGCATAGGTTTACTCCACCACCCTTCCCCTCACCCCACCTGCCCCAAGTGCATAACTTCCTTTCCTTTATAGCAGGGGCTCTGATATCACTTCCGCAAAACTGCTAACAACATACACCTGTTCATATCCTTAAAGGCACAGCACACTGAATAGAGGGTAGAGACACTCACAAGCTTGCACACATTAAAACAAGAACAAAAACCAAAAAAGCATCTGTAACTAGAAGGGACACAGACATGTAGGGAGTGGTGCAATGCACTGGCTGTGGAGCAGCAGTCTTCCAGGAGACATTCTGGAAACTGCGTTGCTGCCCTATTTGCAGGCACCTCTCTGGTCTGAGGGAGGAGGTTGTTCATCTCCATGCTGACCTGGCAAGGATTCAGGAAACCTGCTCCCCCACCCAGGGACCACCCAGGCCACTGCCACTACCTCAGAGGTTGCCAAGAAAGAGGAGTGGTTGGACCATGGTGGGCTCAGGGAGGGTGATAGTGGTGGAACAGAGGCACATCCCTCCAGTTGTGCCTCTCCACAATTTGTTCACCACGCTGGTGAAGCATGGTTCCTCTATGGAGGCACCTGCAATGGAGACCAAGGAGGATGCTGGGAACCTGCACAATGGAGACCCACAGGAGGGAGGCTCAGGACCTCACAGGGGAAGGAAACAACTCCTGGTGGGGGACTCAGTTGTTAGGGGGGTAGGACTGGGGAAGGGAGGGGAAATGGAAGTAAGGTGCTTGCCCAGCACCAAGGCTTGGGGGGACAGGAAATTAATCCTCAGGATCATGGGAGCAGTGGCAAGGGGAAGGGGGCTAGATGTCATTATCCACCTAGGGACGAATGACCTGGCTGAGCATGGGATCAGAGCAGTGCAACAGGAGTTTGTGGAGTTGGGGAGGGGCCTTAGACAAGTAGCACACACGGTAACTTTCTTGGAAGTGCTACCTGTCTATGGCATGGATGAGGCTGGGCACTCCGCACCATGGGATTCAATGACTGGGTGAAAAACTGGTGCAGAGATCAGGGATTTGGCTTCATTGGAGACTGGGGCTCCACCTGGAGGGAACCAGGATCCTAGGTGATAGGTTTAAATGCTTCAGTGGCAAGCATTTAAACTAGCCAAGGGGGAGGCACTGAAAAGTGGAAGGGAAATTCTAGCCCCCCAAAAAAATCAGGGTAATTAGTGAGGTAAACACCAAAATAGAGCACTCAATAGGGAGAAGGGCAGGGGTAAATGGAGAAAAAGACAAAGGCAGTAGGGACAGGGATGGGGCAAAAAGAAATAAAGCCATAAAAAAATGGAGGGTAATGAGTACCAGTGTCCACAGTCTAGGTAAAAAGCTCACTGAAATGGTAGCCTTGATGAAAGAGGGATGCCTGGATATTGTGGCAGTCCCAGAAACATGGTACACAGAGAACCATGACTGGGATGTCAACATACCAGGGTACACAATCTACAAGAGGGACAAGGAGGGAAGAAGTGGAAGAGGAGTAGCTCTTTATGTAAGGAAAGAGATAAAGGCAACATAACTAAAGGGTAAACTGGGAGGAGAGGAGGTACTGTGGGTCACCCTGGAGACTGGAAATGACTCCACAATCCGCGCAGAGGTTGTGTACAGACCTCCGTCTCAGAGGGAGGAAATGGACAAGGAAATGATAGAAGGCATCCTTTGGGATGGCAAAGAATCAATCAATCAATTTTTATTTATAAAAGGTGCTTTTCTCCACTCCAAAGCGCCTGCACAATATCATAAAACAATAAATAAACAGAGTTTAAAACTATTATAAATCATTAAAAGCTATACTAAAAAGGTGGGTCTTCAAGGCTCCTTTAAAGCTCAGGACAGTCAGACTATTTCGCACCTGACGAGGTAGAGAATTCCACAGGGTCGGGGCCATAAAGCTAAATGACCTAGCCCCTGAAGATTTCAAACGGACCCTGGGAATCTCCAGCAATCCCTCGTCAGTAGATCGGAGGGGCCGGGAGGGACAGTAGGGGCAAAGGAACTCTTTCAGGTAAGTTGGTCCCTGGTCATGTAGAGCTTTATAGGTCAGCAAACCGACCTTGAAGATGATTCGCCAAAATACTGGCAGCCAGTGCAGTCCACGGAGCACAGGCATTATATGACTGGATCTAGAAGAACCAGTCAACAACCTGGCTGCCGCATTCTGCACTAGCTGCAGACAGCGAAGCTCAACCCCCAATAGCCCTAGGTACAGGGAGTTGCAATAGTCAAGGCGGGAGGTAACAAAGGCGTGGATCAATGTTGGAAGATCTTCTGGAGGAAGCAGGTGCTTCACCCTGGCAATATTCCTCAGATGGAAAAAGGAAGTTTTGACCACCACTGACACCTGAGCTTTAAGCGTCAAGTGGTCATCAATTATTACACCAAGATTCCGCACCTGATCTGAGGTTGTCAGTGGGACGCCTGCAAGCCATAAGCCAGAGTGCGATCCAGCTGGCAAACCCACCTCACAGCGACCTTTATCCACAACCAACACCTCAGTTTTCTCGGGGTTTAACCTCAACCAACTCCCAGTCATCCAGTCTTGGATTTCTGCAAGGCAGTTATTAAATACCGACAATGCAGCATCCTGGCCGGGCACAAAAGACATATACAGCTGGGTATCATCGGCATAGCAATGAAAACCCAGTCCGTGTCATCTTATAATCGCTCCCAAAGGCATCATATACACCGCGAATAACATAGGCGCTAGAATAGAGCCTTGCGGTACCCCACAAGGCAGGGAGACTGATGCTGAGGAAAAAATTCCCGACACCACCCTCTGAGTCCTACCTTCCAGGTAAGATCTAAACCACCTGAGGACCATACCAGGTAATCCACAGATGGACCGCAGATGCTCCAACAGCACCCCATGATCAGCAGAGTCAAATGCTGCAGAGAGATCAAGAAGTACCAAGATAGAATGGGTCCTACGATCTCTCGCTATTAGGAGGTCATTTAGTACACGAACAAGTGCTGTCTTGGTACTATGCCTTTTCCTAAATCCAGATTGGAGAACATCGTAGATATTGTTGTTGGTCAGATGATCCTCCAATTGCAGTGCGACCACCTTCTCAATAACCTTACCAAAGGGTAGGTTAGAGACTGTCTGTAATTTGCTAGACAATCTGGGTCTAAGGAGGCTTCTTAAAAGAGGCCTAACTATAGCTCTTTAAGGGGTTCAGGAAGATCCCTCTCCAAAGACTTCCAGACTATCAAAGCCAGGACTAGGCTGATTTTATCCACACAATCCACTAAGAGACATGGGGCCAGGGTCCAAATCACAGCTGGTTGGTCGTAGCGCTCGGATGACCATCACAATATCCTCGATTTTGGGGAGGCTGAAGTCAGACCATGCAAACTGGGTGTTTGATATCTCCGGCCGACCATCACTACCCCCATTGGAGAGGGAAGAGCGGATGTCCGATCTGATTTTGGCAACCTTATCTGCAAAGAAAAGAGCAAACTCCTCACACCGTTCTGTGGAAAAGGCCCTCCCGGGCTGAAGACAGACTGGATTGCACAGTCTGTCCACAAGACAGACTGGATTGCACAGTCTGTCCACAGTCCAAAAGAGCCGGGCTGGTCTATTCTGTGCAGCCGCTATCTCCTTGGACAGGAACTCTGCCTTCTTCGAGAGATTGCGGATTGATAGGCCATATAATGGTCCATCAAACTAAGTCTGTCATTATCCAGACCGGACTTCTGCCAACGCCTCTCCAGCCTTTGTCTTACCCTCCTCAACTCCTTCATGGTCTCATCAAACCACGGAGACCTGGGGCGAAGAGTGAGCGGATGAACATGAACAGGTGCAATAGAATCCAGGGCCCCTGTAACCGCCCTATTATAGGCCTGTACTAGGTCACCTGGATCCAAGCAATCTATCAGAAGGTCCGATAGGTCCAGCACCGCCATCAGGTCATCTGGGGACACACCCCTCAATGGGCGGTACCGGACCATTTCCAAAGGGGCTGACCTAATAGGGGCAGCCTCAAAATTGAACCTAATGGAATGATGGTCAGACCATCTGAGTGGTTCCACCACCAAATCAGATATCCCCATCCCCAGAAGGAACACCAGATCCAATGAGTGCCCACCAATATGGGTCAAGGAGGAAACTACCTGTGTGAAGCCCAGTGATAACATCAACTGGAGGAAGTCTTGACCAAAACATGAGAGTTCATCATTGACCCAGGCATTGAAGTCCCCCAGAACCAACCATCTGGGGGACCCCAATGTCAGGTCGACAATGAAGTCTGTGACTTCCTGCAGGAAAATGTTCCCGTCACCTGGTGGACGGTATACGAGAAGTATTCTGCACCCCAAACCCTCGCCTAAGACACACTCAAAGGATCTGGTGACTCCCACTGGTACCTCCACCAGGCCCAATTCTGATTTAAAACAAATGGCAACACCCCCGCCTCTACGATCCTGCCTCAAGCAGTGTATCACCGAGTACCCGGCCGGAACTGCTGCAGCTAATACTGGCCAGCATTTTCATCCAGCCAGGTCTCGGTGATGCAAGCCAGGTCAACTGACCCAACAAGACTCGCCTATACTAGCCATCTTGTTTTAATAGACCTAGTATTGCACAACACCGCTCGTGCAGGATGGGCCTCCGATGATGACCGCGTTACCTGCTGGTAACCAGAACCCTTGGGTATGGGCACAAGACAGGGAGAACCCCTCTCCTGAGCCCATTTCACCCCAGGGCATCTCCTTGACCTCACAATCCCTATCCCTATCCAATGAAAGGGGAGATATTGCTGATGGGGGACCTGAATATGCCAGATGTTGACTAGAGCACCTTTGCTGCAGCCACATCCAAGAGCAGGGCCATTCTCAATGCCCTACAGGAGGTATGCCTCAGACAGCTAGTTTTGGAACCCACTCAGGACAGAGCAATCTTAGACCTGGTACTCTCAAATGAGGATGGAGAGAGGATCTCTGATCTTGAAGTGGGTAGCCATCTGGGAACAAGCGACCACCAAACAGTGTGGTTCACGATAAACTTAGCTGTAGAGTCAAGCCACACAAAAGTGAAGGTACTGGACTTCAGGAGGGCTGATTTTGTCAAAACAGGAGAGTGCCTCAGAAAAGCACTAGCAAAGAGGCAAGAAGGTGGGGTGGAGCAACAATGGGGAAACATCAAAACCACCATCACAGAGGCAAAAAGCCTTTGTGTGAAGCAAATAAACAAATTAAAACAAAAGAAAAAAACACTATGGTTCTCAAAAGAAGTGGTAGGGAAGGTAAGGGAAAAAAAGATAGCATTCAGGAAGTATAAGGAAACACAGAAGGAGCAGGACAGAGAACTGTACCAGTTAAAGCAGACGGAAGCAGGTAAGGCAGTCAAAATAGCAAAAGACCAAACCGAGGAAAAGATAGCCAACTTGGTTAAGAAGGGGGATAAAACCTTTTATAGGTACATTAGGGAGCAAAGAAAGACTAAGGCAGGGATACTGAGGCTGAACAAAGAGGAAGGTGGTTGGGCAGACAGCAACAGTGAAAAAGCAGGGGTACTGAACAAATACTTCTGCTCAGTATTCAGAATGGAAAAGCAGGGGAAAATACCTAATCCGATCAATAGAAGCACTCTGGATAGGGGGGTAGATATTAGTCCTTTCACAGAAGAAAGGGTTCTGAAAGAACTCTTAAAACTGAAGGTGGATACCTCTCAAGTGTCCCTGATTATGAGGGGCATCCCTCATTTTGCTCTGTAAAATTGCTCTGTCCTTCATCTGTCCCTCATGGAAAAGGTGCGGCCCACACAGAGAATGTACTGTAAATTCAGACTTTAAAGCAGAAATTCTTAATATTCTAAAATACTAAATCTAAAATAAACTTTGTACAAGTAAACAGTATGGTTTTCACAGTGTTCTGAGCTTGTAGCTCCAAGTTTGAGGATGCATCCGTCATTCTCAGGGTCTGTGTCCCTCATTGTCCCTCATTTTGAGTGTCCAATAATGTCCATGTCCCTCATTTCAGTGACAAAAGGTTGAAAGGTATGGGAGTGAGTGAGAGGGAGACACCAGAGAAAGAGGAACTACATATGGCATAAAGGAATAGGGCACAAACAGCAGCAGATTGGGAAATAACAGACCAACTGAGTGCACTTCGTTCTACGACTTCAAACAGACATTAATAAGTTATTATGTGCCGCAAAAAGGCGGCAAAGGCTGCTAGCCAAACTGGCGCAGGGGTGGAGCAGCCAATGGAAACACAGGCACGGCCAGCAGGAGATGAAAACAACGGTAGAACAAATCCAGAATGGTGCCAAGCGGAGGAGGAATCCAGCAGTAGATATGTAAACACAGCTAGCAAAGCACAGGAGTTGCAACGGACAAACTGAGGCATGATGGAACAAGTCCACCCCAAAGGAGAAAAAAAAGAAAACTGAAAGACACAGAGGGACAGCAGGAGGAGGAAAACACCAGAAGCAAGGCAACGGCCAGGCAAGGCAGAACAAGGACACGGGGAAGGGGAGAGGGGACCAGCTGCACCATGAGAAGCAAGTGTGACTCGCTGTAAGCAGAGCACCTGTAGTCAGATGGTTTAAGTAGGATGTAGGGGAGGAGCTTCCCCCACATAACTACAGGCAAGCCTTTCAGTTATAAAAATGTTCCCCATTATACCCTATGGAGTCCCCTCAAGAACATTCTGGTACTGACATCACAAAATGTGAATGTATTGTGGAGTGCTCTGGGTCAGCAGATGTTGCCATTTTAGATACAAGCCCTGAGGAACAGTTTTACAAGGGATATTTCTTAAAATACAGCGTGCCAAAAATGAAGCTTTTCACAGAAACTGCTAAACCAGAGGGTAAGCTATTTATGTGCTGGGGGTTAATTTTAATCGAAACCTGCTTTTTAAGCCATCCATCCAAGTTCTGGAAAGTTGTCAAATCACTCTTGTCTCCCCCCTCCTATCCCACAGTCCTTTCTCTCATCTATGAAAATGTTACACTATCTGACCATCCATCCATTGCAGCTACTTTCAGCACATTCTTCACTTCCCGTGTTTCCTGTCTCCTAACCACTGTCCCCACTTGCACATCAGCTGCCTTCCTAAACCACCTGTCTACACAAAACCATTCTACCAATCCCTCATTCTCATTCTCACTCATCTTGCCAAATGAGGATTTAAAGGCCCTTCATGCCTTGAACCCCAGCAAGAGTAAAAGCCATTATGGCCTGGGCCTCAAATTGCTCTATCTCTCCACTTCTTCTATAGCTTCCCCCCGGCCTCACTACTATACCTGTCTTTTTCTCGTTCCTCAGCTCTCACAACCTGGAAACACTCTACGGTTATCCGGCTCCCCAAAGGTGGTGACCCCACAGCCCCAGGGAACTATCAACCAGTCTCCTTACTTCCAATCCTAGCTAAGCTCCAAGAACGTATAGTACTGTCTTAGCTCACTCCATACTTTGACTCTTCTTCCTTCTTCACCCCTTTCCAGTCTGGCTTTCACAAGTCACACTCCACCACAACCTCCCCTCTTACATCTCACTGACTACATACTCACCAATATGGATCAGGATCGCGTTACTGCTGCCATATTTTTTGACCTGGCAAAAACCTTCAATACAGTATCACACCCCCTTGTCCTACAAAAACTCACAGCTGCTGGGCTAACTTCCTTGACCACAGCTTGGTTTCAATCCTACCTATCAGGCAGTTCTCAATCAGTTAAGACTGCCTCCTCCCTCTCTCCCCAACTCCCCATCAGCACTGGTGTCCTGCAAGGCTCACTACTCAACCCTATTCTATTTTCAGTCATTCTCAATGATCTGCCTACAGTCTGCTCCTCATCCCAAATCCACATGTAAATGGATGACACTGTTCTTTACACGTCTAGTACTTCTCATGCTGATGCGAAGGCTAGACCGCAACATGATTTCAACAAGGTCCAGCTATGGTTCCAGTCTAACCAGCTGTTCCTGAACACCAAAAAGACAGTCTCCATGCCCTTCAGCACTAGATAGAGGCTGTCTAAACTTCAAGACGCTCCTGCCTTCCACACCTTGGATGGCACACCGATTGAAGATGTCACTATCTTCAGATATCCTGAGGTCTGGTTAGAGCATCATCTGGACTTTCCAGCGCACATGCCTGCAATCCAAATGAACCTTCACCCCAAGCTTGGTGCCTTATACAGGAATAAAGATTGCATTCCACAATCTTCACACCATGCAGCTGTGCAGAAAACTATGCTCCCCACCTTTGACTATGCTGGCATAGTCTACAGTGCTACACCTAAAACTACCCTGGCCAGACTGGACACCCTCTTCATCTCCTTTTGTTGCTTTGTCCTACCCTGCCCCCTCGCACTCATCACTGTGACCTATATAAAACCCTATCACTCCCATCCCTTGAGTCCAGACATCTGTCCCATATTCCACTTTCATGGCCCAGTTTTGGACTTGAAACCTCCCCTCCTATCTTTCTTCCTCCATCCACGCTTCCTCCCAATGCGCTAACTCCCTCTGCAACACTGACCTAAAATCCTTCACAATCCCCCACTGATCTAGCACTACTGGCCAATCTGCCTTCTCTTTCCGATGTCCTAAACTGTGGAACATGCTTCCCCCCCATCCATAATGCCACCTCTCACAAATCCCTCTCCTTCCTCTTATGGGAATACACAAATCCTACTTGCTGTTGCCAAAACCTACCATCCTCTCACCTTACATTACCCCATCTACCCCACTCCTAATCCCCTGACCCCTGGACAAGTTCCCCATGACATGCCACTGGCTGGGCTGCTATCTAATGTTTTGCTTGGACACCCTGCAATCCCTTGGACTTCGTCCCTGACTGTGCCACTCTACTAGCCCAATCAATTGTTGCCCTATGGCGATCTACTTGATTTACCAGCCCTGTTACCTGTGTATCTACTTCTGCTTTGTACTGTATATATTCTACCAGTGTTTCCATGTAAATATTGTATAATATTATACTGCTGCTATATAAAGCATGTATTGTACCTGTTGTCTTCTCAACCTTTCTCAATGTATTCTTGTAACTTTGTACTTGTACTCTCACCTCCACTCCCCGCCAACCGGACGCATCTAGAAATGAGCAGTTCTACTCAGTATGCCTTCCTGGTAAAACACTTGAATGAATAAATAAATAAAACCTACTTTCCAACTAAGAAGGAATTCTGCAGCACTACAAGTACACAATGCTAACTAAAGAAAATGTAGCTGTTTTTCCATTTCTTACTCTGTATGACCCTATAGTGTCCTATTACTCTGTG
The DNA here is from genome assembly GCA_016271365.2 of Neoceratodus forsteri. Taxonomy (NCBI): domain Eukaryota; kingdom Metazoa; phylum Chordata; order Ceratodontiformes; family Ceratodontidae; genus Neoceratodus; species Neoceratodus forsteri. The sequence continues at coordinate 23,223,223 of JADMNL010000032.1, read as the reverse complement.
TTTTTCATAAATTCTGTAGGTACAATCTTTCTGTCAGATTATGTATTGCAAAGTATTGTATTCATTTCTCTGTGTTACATATCATCCATATTGTATTACATACATTGTTCTCTCTGTATGGACAATGTGTACTGTATTTTTATTGTTCATTTTTGCTGTTCTAACTAGGACCTCCTTGTAAATGAGCATCACTTAATGGAGCCATTTCCTGCCAAAACAAATAAATACAAATAGTTGGTGAAGGATTGTATACACCATATATACCATTGCAGGCACATTTATTTTTGAGGGCCACTATTTTTATACCTCCTGATGCTTTAAAATTGTGTTTGTGCTGGGCCAGCCCTCCGGCACAGCAGTAGCTCCACCACTTGGGACGCTAACAACCCAGGTTAGGTAGCAAGCTCGGGTCACTAGAGGGCCGGCTGGGGAGAGAAGGACTGAGTGCCCGATGGGCTGCTCTCCATCTCTGGGAGGGGTGGGCTGCAGTCCTCACTGTGATACCGCCACTTGGGTGACCACAGGTGGAGGTGCAGCAGAAGGTGTAGAGTATAAGGGAGGGGTGGGTTTCAGCTGAGGACCTGAGCGAAGGCACGTCTCAGCATGCCTCCATCTCACTAGCTCTCCCAGGAAATGTCCCACATCCGGGCCAGATGATGGGCTCCTGCACTGACGACCATGGGATCTGGGGGATAGCTTCAGGTGCATGTTTCCCTGAGGACTCGGGGGAGAAGAGGGGTTTCCTCCACCCCACCCAAGAGGTCATCCAGGGGTTAACTGGCAATTAGTGGAACAGGGCAGTAATTGGGAGCGCAACCCCCCCAGTCCCAGCAGTGCAGCCTATAAGGTGCACTGAGAGGCCTGAGGGAGGGCCCAGACGTGGTGAGGACAGGGATGTTAAAAAAAAGGAAAGTAAAAATAAATTGTGTTTGTGCTCTGTTTTAATACAATACAATTCAGGTGCATAAAACTGGGTACTGCTTTGGTTTTAGTAAATAGCACAGTGCTGGGGTACACATGTGGAGGAGTGACTACTAGGGTTATTGTATGCAAACTGAGCAAGCAACAAAGAAACTGGGTCGTGGTATACAAATTGGTGCTCAGAATGTCTCTTTTGGTACACCCCAGCATTGTATGTTGTAAGCTGCCATGTTTTAATTGAAATAAATATAAAGTAATATATCCACTGAGTTCAAAGTTTGACTAGACCTAATGGGGGGATGGAGTCTGATAACACTCTTGTATTATAAGTTTCTGTATGTTTTGACTCATTACAGTTGGTTAGCTAATAATTCTTTTGTGCAATTTTTAGCTGATCATCTTAGCCAATGGAGGACCTGAAGCTCTAGTCCGGATCCTGCGTGACTATAACTATGAAAAGTTACTCTGGACTGCTAGCAATGCACTCAACGTTCTGTCTGTCTGTGCACACAACAAACCTGCTATTGTCAAGGCTGGTGAGTATACAGTGTCCTGGAAATGGAAAATATGGTGAACTGCTTTGGTTTAACCACTAAACAATACTAGTGTTTAAAATCAGGGTCAGATCGGTAAGGACAGTGGAAAGTCAAACAAGACATGACTAGGTGAAAAGCTAGCTAGTCTAAGAGATCTCCACTCAGCCTTGAAGAACCAGCTCCATCGTAATGGAACTTCCGTTTCAGCAGCATAAGTGAGGAAGATCTTGTTTTCAAATCTTGACTTCTGCGGAATGCTGGACTTGGCCCATCTGCAGTCACAAAGTATTTACTTTGCTGTACCACTATTACAAGATGATTCTTGGACCAACAGTTCTACCAACTTCTTTACAAAGGTGCCCTTGAACAGAAGCAGCAAAGTAACAGGAATCAAAGGTCATACAGACATAGCAAAAATATACAAAATGCAATGGGCTGATTTATGTGTGCCCTTTGTCTTCTTGAGTGATGGAGCAGGACCATAACTTATGAGTGGTAAAATCACATGTCAAGAAAGAAGGTCTTGCCCCTCATAAATCATGATGTCATTATCTGAGCCAGGCCATTACATGCCTGGTTTATAGCACACATGTTTGAAAGTAAACCTGCTAGCACTGCTCCAGTAGTATCTGATGGAATCAGATACCATTAGATATCACTGACTTTCTCAGATATCAGACGGCTTCAGATACCATTGGTATCTGACTCCTGAATCATATCACCTAGACTGAGTCAAATCAGATACCAACTAACCAACATGACTATCCAGGATCTGAGGCAGACATCTGATCTTGGACTTCACTGTCCGACCGCAAATCAGGGACAAAGACTTAAAAAATAAGGGACAAACAGTAAAGGACAAGTGATCAAAACGAGGGACACATACTAAATAATGACAATATTAGCCCAGCAAATTTGCCATAATGTGTGGCCTAGGGTTAAAAAACATTTATAGAAGAAAACCTAGACTGGAACACTAAAGCCCTGCATTATTTTGTAGTTTGAATCTTTACCCTTCAGGAAAAGAAATGCCAAAAGGAGGAGTGGCAATGGATGTTTTTGAGGCAAAGTCAAAGACATCCCATATAATCTGGGACAGAAAGGTAAAAATCTGAACAGAGACTGGATAGGATCCTAGATCCCGAGTTGCAGAGATGAACTCTCTGTGGTATTCTGTAAGGATACTCAAAAGCTCTATCCAGGCACTACTGAAACCTTTCTAATGAAGAAGATAGTGGCCACGCTGGGCTGACCACCGTAGGGGAGAAAGACAGGAGAATCCATATTGTTGTAAATCTGGCTTTACTATTCCTCACTATTTTAATATCTCTGTTATTATCCCCCCTTTGCTGTCTTTTTCAGGCTTCCAACTCCCACTGTAGTTGTAACTGCAGTTTTTTGTTTTCGTTAGTGCCTAGGTGTAGGTTTGGGGTAGAGTTAGTCAGGGGCTAGATTGAGTTAGCATTAGGAGGCTCTTTTATTGTTTTCACTCAAGGTTTTTACATTAGTTTTGCCTGCTACATTGTTGCACATTTCAGTTTTTCCCTTAGAGGTTTATGTATTCTTTGCTATCCGTTTTCAACCTCCCTCGGTGTCATCTTGAGTTTTCGGAGACCGGCAACTGCTGAGAGGTTGTCTTGTAGCAGGATTGGGATTCACAGAAAAGGAGAAGGCATTTCTGTGTGATTTTCTCTCCTGGGGGGATAATAGCTCACTCTTGGACTGGGTTCTGACAAATCGGCCTGAGAGAATTGTTGAGTCTGGAATTATTCCTGACTCAATAGCTGACCACTCTCCTACTTACTGTGTACGGAGAGTCTTCTCCCCTAAAGTTTCTCATAAAGTACATAGATACATAGACAGTGTCGGCAGATAAGGGCCTATGGCCCACCCAGTCTGCCCATTTGAGCTTGTAAGTTCAGTTTGTTTTCCTAGAAGTCTGTTGCACCTTACCCCTGACCTCCAGAATTCCTTTATGTCTATCCCATGCATTCTTAAATCCCGTGATTGTTTCAGCCCCCACCACTTCCTCTGGCAGGGTGTTCCACTTGTCCACCACCCGTTCTGTGAAGAAATTCTTTCTCATGTTTCCTCTGAATCGTCCTCCCTCCAACTTCATCCCATGCCCTCTAGTCCTGGAACATCTTTTTCGCTTAAAAATAGTGTTTCCTGCACCCTGTTCCTCCCTGTAAGATACTTGTATGTCTCTATCATATCCCCTCTCTCCCTCCTCTCCTCCAGGGAGTACATGTTCAGTTCCTTCAACCTGTCTTCATAGGACTTGTGATGCAATGCATGCACCATCTTTGTTGCCCTCCTCTGAACCTTCTCTACCCTGTCTATGTCCTTACGTAAGTCATACACAGAAACATAAATAAGGACCACCAGGCCCATGTAGTCTGCCCATTTTCCCTGCCTACCATAAAAGCCGCAGACCCCACTTGATTTCCAGCTTTACTGCTTTGTTCCTATTGCTAGGGTTCCCCTATGCGTGTCCCCTGCATGCTTGAATTCCCCCACTGTGTTTCCCCCACCACCTCTGCTGAGAGTCTGTTCCATGCATCCACCACTCTTTCTGTGAAGCAATACTTCCTCATGCTACCCATTATTCTACCCTCCCTTACAACTTTGTCGTGCCCCCTTATTCCTGGACATCTCCTTTTCTAAAAGATGCTACCCTCCAGTACCTTATTTATGCCTTTTAGATATTTGTAGGTTTCTATCATAACTCGCCTGTCTCTCCTCTCCTCCAGGGTATACATACTGAGGTCTCCCAGGCTCTCCTCATATGACTTTTGGTGCAGGCCATGCACCATCTTCATTGCCCTTCTTTGAACTGCCTCCACTCTATGTCCTTACAGAGATTTTTCTCACTTTAATCCTGAACTCTTTCTTCAGGACCTTGCACTCTTAGATTGGTCCTTGGTGCTAACAGCCACTGATCCCACAGTTGCCCTCACCTACTTCCTTAACATCCTTCCCCTCTGCAGGATAAGCATGCTCCTAGTATTAGGAAGAGAGTCAGAAGGGCTGTTACTAAATGGCTGCATGGTGACCTTCTGTCTCTAATGAAGACTAGGGATAAATGTTGGGATATGTTTAAGGCCACTAATGAACTATCTGCGTACTGAGAATACCGACATCTCCACAATGTCTGCAAAAAGCCATCTGAGCAGCAAAAAATGAATACTGCAAAGCTGCCCTATTGTCCTCTGCCAGGAATCTGCGTAATTTTTGGCACACAATTAAAAGTGTATTTGGTGGCCAAAGTATGTGTGATGCAGTTGACATGCTTGTTGAAGGCAAACACTGCAACAATGCAGCGACCATCACAAATGCCTTTAATGCCCAGTTCTCTGATGTCAGCCCATACCTCCTTGTTTGCCTCTGCTAATACCCAGTCCCCAACCCCCTCTGACATCTCCTTGCCAAAGCCTCTGTTCCAAGACCCCTTTCTACCTTAAAGCTGTCTCGGTGAGGGAGACTTGTAAGCTACTGGTTGGCCTTTCTCCTTTCACTAGCGCTGGTTACAATAACTTGGAACCTAAAATCCTAAAACTGGGGGCCCCTTCACTTGCACTACCAATCTCCCATATTCTCAACCTATCTCTCAACACCGGTGTGGTTCCCCCCCTTATGGAAAGTGTCAAGGGTGGTACCCGTTTTCAAGCAAGGTGATGGACAATACATTGAAAACTACTGACCCATAGCTACCCTATCAGCTATTAGTAAACTTACTAGAGAAGGTAGCAGAGGTACAGTTGTCAGAGTATTTGCACAAATATCAACTACTGTCCCCAGGCAATATGGTTTTCACAAGGGCCACAGTACTGGTACTGCCCTAGCTAAGGTTACATCTGAAATCAGGACAGCAATAAATCATAGCAAATTTACTGACGATATCTTCGTTGACCTCTCCAAGGCCTTTGATTTAGTTGATCATACCCTTCTGTACGCTAAACTTCGCTCCTTTGGCTTGTCCCATCCTGCTTTGCACAGTTCTCTGACTATCTTCATGGTAGGCAACAGCTTGTCAAATATAACAGATCTTTCTCTGAACCTACCCCTGTTAATGCTGGGGTTCCTCAGGGGTTTATCTTAGGCCCTGTTTTATTCTCTATTTTTCAATGACTTTCCGCTTGTCCCCACTCATTGCAATACCACCCTATATGCTAATGACCTGGTTCTCCTGTCCAGCTCAATTGATATTAATGTCATAAATCTCCACTTATAAGCTGACTTCCATAAACTACAATCCTGGCTCCAGGCAAATAAGCTTGTTCTAAACCCAAAGAAAAAGCAGGCCATGCTGTTTGGCTCTATGGCCAAGCCTAAGCTGTGCCCGGCCCCCTGAGGGTTATGAGTGTTGATGGGTCCCTGGCGGACACAACATGCTCCTTCAAATATTTGGGCATCACTCTTGACCCCCAACTAGACCTCTCCCTGCATATTCAAAATGTGTGTAAGGCAACAAATATCAAACTGGTCCTAGCCTATAGGGCCCAGGGGGCCCTTATAGTAGCCACATGTCTTACCCTGGCAAAAGGTATATTACTTTCTACCCTCAGCTATGGGCTCATAACCTTTCCCTTTGCTACAAAATCCAGCCTAACAAAATGGGATTTGGCCTACAATAATGTTTGCCGCTTTGCCCTTGCTATCCCTTGGCTCACGCATCACTGTGAACTATATAATAAGCACCACTGGCTGTCCCCGTGCAACTGCCGCTCCTTTGCCCTGGGCTGTCTTATGGATAAGATAGTCCATACCACCACTCCTCCTGCCCTGTCTAAGCTCTTTGCACCTGTCCAACTTTCTTACCAACTAAGATCTACTGACGCGCTGTCTCTCCTTGTTCCCAAATCTCGCACTTTGACAGATGACTGGGCCTTTGCTGTTTGAGCCCCCAGATTCTGGAACCCCCTTCCAGTACCTACTAGATGTGCTGCTACCCATCACACCTTTAAGAGATACCTATGGGAGCATCTAAAACCTGCCTTGGCCTGCATCTGTTCCTAACATAAAATAAGGGCTCGGTGTACTATATTCTTGCCTTAATTCTTGGCCTCTGGCCAGCACTAAGAGTATTGCCCTAAGATTTGGCAATTACTCTGATACTTAAGCAATTACTGTCTAATGATTTCATTGTATCCTGTTTTTGTACAAATGCCTTTGTATGTTTCATTTGCCCTAATGCCTTTTGCCTATGTATGTTTCATATATTGTCCTAAGCCTTCCTTATTGTACAACAGCCTCAACCTTGTATTTATGTGTACCCTTTCTTTGTAATATTGTTTTGTTTATCTTTTCCTTTGTAACCCTCTGGGTGGTACCTGAAACTAGGCATTGTTTGTCTAGTGTGCTTACCTGGTCAACAAACACTAAATAAAATAAACAAAATAAATCTGGAGCCATTCATGCCTGGATCCGACTCAGATGTGTGTGTTTGCTTATCAGCTTCTGTAGGAGGTTGCCAGAGTTTTCCCATTCCTAGGACTGAACCCAGACATGGTTCCAACCATCAGCCCTACAAGGCTGCTTGGACATTTGGATTAGTAACTGGACTTTTGGATCATAAAATGTCTGAGGTTGCTTTCTTTAAATCTGGGACACTTTGCTTTTTAATCTGCTAAACTTGGTGGTGAGTTCTAGCTTCCTGTGGACTGTGAGAGAGCCTATGGGTGCCAGATAAAACTTTGCGTTTAGTCACTACTCTGACTCCTGACCATCTGGTTGCAGCTTTATGTTTATGTGCAGTAATTATGGCTCTCCGTAGGTTGTGAGAGAGCCTATGGAGGCTAGTTATACGGTACAAATTACGGCTTTGCACATAATTATTTCTGTTAATATTGCTTGGATAACCGAGGGGGCTGCGAGCACCCTTGGTTAAAATTTGATCGCATTCTGCTTTTACTCATTTACTGCTATTTCGGTTGGTAGGGGGTGAAAGCCCTACTGATGGTCCTGGACTAACTATCGCAACTCTACTGCCGTTATACTAAGGATCCTGCTAGCTTTTCACTGCTGATTTTGGCGCAGTTCTACCTCTTGTGAGAGAACAAGTGTTCTGAAACTACCTGAGACTTCACTGCATTTTTGGGACTAACGGAAACTATGCATCGTCTATTTATTTATTTCTGTATTTATTTACCTTTCTGTTATTTGTTTTCCAGTTGGTTAGTTTTGGGGGTGAGGAGAGGGTTTATATGGATGTCTAAATTTATGTATTGGTAATGCTTGATGTATGTGTGGTGGGGTGTGTGATCTATTACACCTTGCCTGGGTGTGTGTGATTGTTGTCTGGTTAGTGTGGCTTTTAGTTGATTGACTGTGTGTGTGGTGTATTATTTTTTGGTTGTGTGTAGTTTTTATTTATTCTGTTTTGTTATCATGGACGTAGTAGTGTTATGTGTAGAGGGTCCCTATTTCAAGGGCTCACCTGCTCCATTGACCACCTGCGGTCCTGCTGTCCTTTTGTTGGGGTTTCTTTAGTTCTCCCAGCAGAGATGCTCAGCCGCTGGCAGGAACTGGAAATCCTACAAAGGAGGAGGAGCACCAGCCACAGTGGAGGTCCTGGGTATGGTGGTTGAGATGGTAGGATTGGGGTGATTTTGTCAGGAGACACCCGGGAAGGAGACAGAATCAGGACTGAGGATTGTCATACCTGGTTCCTCATGGAGGCAGAATAGTGTAGTGGTTAAGGGCTCTGAGGTACAAACCTGGAGACCTGAGTTTGAATCCCAACAGATCCCACTTGCGTACTGTGTGACCATAAGCAAGTCATTTAACTGACTTGTGCTTCCAGGTCACACCTGGAAACAAGCTCCAGCTAAGTGTGCTTCTCCTGGTTAAACAATTTCACCTTCCTTTCCCTTCCCTCCCAAGGAGTCTGTAACAAGGACATTGTTAGTTAAGCAGTGGCCCTCCTTTGTCATAATCGGCATGGAAAAGTAATAAAAGACACTTTTAAAAACTATCCCCATTGACATCTATGGGGCACGTCCCCACACTGTTCATGTACTGAGGTCAGAAAACATGCTTGTGTCGGGGCATGTTTTGAAACCAGGAAGAAGATCCATTTCAATACCGGAGTGCCAGAGTAAAAATGACGAGCATTTTTACAAACAATATGAGCTGAAATAAATAAAACTTTTTTGGCCACTGAATTTAAGGGCAGGTAAGCAGCTGTATATGGTGAGGGGGTGGAGGAGCAGTTCTTAAGTGACAACCTGTTCTTTAAATCCTCCCTGTCTGCAGTCCAGGAGAACCATTTCTGCACAGAGGTATGAGGAGCTTGGGCACTTTTTCACTGATAACATGTCGGACATCAGATTCAGCATTTCTTCTCATGACCCAGCAGGTGCTGGGGGTAAACAGCCCTGTGGAGGCATTAATCTGTCGACCTGGGATGAATTTTGATTGGCTTTGGGAAGCTGAGGTCCTCTGAGTGGTCACCAGTCTGCGTCCCACCAGCTGTGAACTGGACCCAGGTCCAACAAGACTAATTACTGGCTGCTTTGAGTTCCCGGGTCCAGTTTTCACTGAGATTGTCAATGGATCCTTGGGGGGTGTCTCTCCCTTGCCCCATGAAAGAGGCAGTGGTCAGGCCCCTTCTAAAGAAGCCATCCTTGTACCGTGATGCTCTCATAAACAACAGGCCGATCTCTAATCTTCCCTTTTTAATAAAGGTTATTGAGAAGGTGGTGGTTGAAAAACTGTTAGATCGCTTGGAAAGTCTTTCTATCTTGAACCTCTCCAATCAGGTTTTCGGCCTTGGCACAGCACTAAGATAGCTCTGATCAGGGTTACACATGGTCTCCTCATGGCGATGGACCAAGGGCAGCATACTAGCTTGGTGCTGTTAGACCTTTCTTCTACATTCGACACGATGTATCATGGGTGCTGACTGACTGAGGAACTGTGTGGGCACTACCAACACAGTTTTGTGCTGGTTTATCTCATATTTGACCAGGAGGATGCAGCATGTGGTCCTGGGGAATTTTACCACAGGGTCATCTGTGTTGCCTGGCGGTGTTCCTCAGGGATCAATCCTTGCCCCCACTTTATTCTCCATGTATATGCTGCCACTAGGGGGGGGATCATAAGGGGGTACAATGTAGGGTCTCACTACTATGCAGATGATACCCATTTGTACCTGCCCTGTGCCCCTGATGACACCTCTGTGTCTTTTTTACTGAGCCACTGTTTGGCTGAGATTAACAATTGGATGGCTGTCAACTGGCTATGTCTCAACCCAGGCAAGATGAAACTCATTGTTATCAAACCTGGTCATCGGGGTTTGTCTGCTGGAGGAGGTGTCGCCCTCTATGTGTTGGGTGGCCAGCACCTCTCTCCAGTAAGTGCGGTCAGAGATCTGGGGGATCGTGCAGGATAATAGATTGACCTTTGAACAGCAGGTGTTATCTGCTGTCTGGTCTGACTTCTTCCTTCTTCGGAACATCACTAGGATCCAACAGTTCTTCACTCAGGATGACCTAGCGACGATATCCATGCCTTTGTCACCACGAGATTGGATTACTGTAGCACTCTATACCTAGGGCTATCTGGAGGTTTGAAGCATTGTCTGCAGCTAGTGCAGAATTCTGCAGCCTGGATGTTGGTGGGCTTCTCATCAAGGGATCACATCACTCTGGTTCTGCGTGCTTTGCACTGGCTACTTTTGCATTCATGCAACACCTTCAAGATCGGCTTGTAAACATACAAGGCCCTATGTGGTTTGGGACTAGGCTACTTAAAAGGGCTCCTGATTCCTTATCAACCACTTTACCCTATCTGCACCACTGAAGCTGGACTGCTAGTGGTCCCCACCTCAAGGCTCAGGACATCAGGCGATAGAGCCTTTGGGGTGGTGGCACCTGTTATCTTTAACTCTGTTCCTCATCATATTCATGCAGTCAACTTAGTGGAGGCCTTTAAATCCTCTTTTAAAACATTTTTATTTGATCAAGTTTTTAATGAAACCTGATTTATTTCAGTTTTAACCTGTAGGTCTTCTTAATAGTTTTATATACTGGGTTGTGTATGTAAAGCACTCAGATGCGTTGATGGATTGAGTGCTATATAAATAACTGGAACTGCTATAATTGAATTTTGGTTGGTTTTATTACTTGTTTATTTTACTGTTGTTCTTTGTATAGTGCCCGGAGTCTGTGGAAATGAGCACTTAATAAATTATTTATCTATCTAACATTTGCCATGTCTTGCCTTTCAGATTGCTGCTGCCTTTTTAGACTTTACTACACTGGTTAGAATGTTGTGAAGCTGCACTGTGATATCGTCAATCATTGTTACAGCAGAACTACCATTGGTTAACTATAGCATTGTGACATAGTTATCAAATCTTATCTTTGCTTGTGGCATATCTGGCATCTAGTAACTTATTTTGATTGTACGTATGTCATTCACAAAAGTATCACCATCTCATGGAGAAATGGATTCCCGCTAGCATGGTATAAACAAGATGGTTAAATTATTATAACGTAAAGAGTGCATATGGGAGAAGGTTACAAAATGACTCTTCCTGATGTTAAAATTTGAAGCAGATCCTGACTTTTATCCTTTTGCAAACAAATCCAGAAAGGCGGGAATTTTCATAAGAATGGGAAGATCGTTGCCTAACGTAAATCTGTAGCTATAACTTTGTGCGTTAATACTGTCGTAGAGAATACTCTTATGGTTGTACAAGTAGTCGCTGGTCTCATGTGCAATTGGTAATGGTTCTGATATCCTAAGAAAGTAAGTGAGACCACTGTTACACTGGTAAGAGTGGTCCCTACAGCCCGCCCATTGGCGCAGCGGTTGAATTTCCGCTTGCGACACCGGCGACCCGGGTTCAGGAATGGACTTGGGTTGCTGGAGGGCCGGCGGGGAGAGAAGGATGGAGCATCCAATGGACTGCTCTCCTTCTCTGGAGGAGGATGGGGATCCCGTCCAGTGCTTGATGGACCCCTGGCGGAAGCCAGGGGCACCGCAGCTGCCGGCATGCAACAGCACCAAGGGGGTGGGGTGGGGTGGACACAGGACATCATTGCACATCCCCACCCTTGGTAAAATGGGGGAAAAAATTCCTGTAGTCTGCCACCTCTGTATAGCCCGCCTTGGCTTCAATTAGCCCTCCAACTGGCTCCCCCAGATAGTTCTATTGATTGTGGCACTTGGCCAATGCCGCGACCCCACCCTCCAAGGGGTAAGTCGGGGGTTTCAGGGGAGGAGCACGGCAGAAGTCAGAGGCACTGTGACCAGGCAGATAATCGGCGGCAGACAGTGGGGGACAAAAGATAAAATAGCAAAAAAAAAAGAGTGGTCTCTACAACGGTATTAATAATTGAAGTTAAATAATAATATATTACAAATAAAAAAAATTCCCCAAACAAGCCTGATTCCAGGGCACCTGAGCATGCAACACTCTTTACAGAATTATAAATCATTAAAACAGTCTTAGTGAATCAGGTGTCTAAACATTCCAAGTACTCTTTTTTGCCACAAGAGGTTGTCTCATGCAAACAGTTCCAAAATTTTACTATTCTACGTCAGTTTAGCATAATCCATTTCGTCACACAGAGGTTTCTCTGATTTTCTACCACATCTAACAGATTTATTCTAAATTCAAGTTGCAGTTTTTAAAAACAGAAATTTTCAACATAATTTTTAACATATTTATATGTGTAGTTCCTGTGTCTGTTATGGTTAAAAGAGTTTCTTCTCAAGTTTGTCGTGTGCCAGGACTGCTCAGCTTCACGTCACAGTTCTCTCGCCCAAAGAACTCAAGCATACAGTCTTCTAACCAGAAGATACACAGTAACTGCACATATACACATATGTAAGAGTGTCTCACTCGAAGGAGACAGGAGAACTCCAATTGGTCAGAAACACTCCCTTTATCTAAAATGAGGGTGTAACCCCTGTAACCCCCCCCCCCCCGTTACTAGTAGTGTGCTGGTGCCACAGGGCATACATGGGTAAAGTCTGCAAGTTTTCCTTGCTGTTGCGAGCCAAGGTGCAAGTGATGCAGTTTTTTGAATTTTCTGCAGCGCCATAAGCCACCTTGGAATGTTGCAGTGTGAGAATTCTGAGAGGCTACGCTGCAAGCTGGTAGTTAAGTTAGAACTGTCAGATTCAGTCGGACTGCTGAGGGAGAAGGGCCATGTCCCGAAATTCTCCTGAGAGGAAAATATCCCAAAACCTCCAGTGAAGTGGCAGAGGCCATCCTAAACAAAACCCCTCCTGTTGTGGTAGAGCAAGGAACAGCATCTGGCATCTGGTCCGTGAGTAACAGGAATATGTTAACTGTGGGAGAGTTTCAGGGTCTGTGCAAAGCAATGTAAAGCAGTGTCTTCAGTGGGATAAAAGTGACTGAACTATGTGGGAAGTGGTCAAAAGAAATTCAGAGCTATGTTAACTTGTGAGGACTCCCTCTGGATCTTCAACATCCTTTCCCCAGTTCAAACCCTGAAAAATATTGCCTGCAGGTCTGTGGGCGGTATCCACTAACAGACTGTTGAATTCTTTCATCCAGAAGTCACACTTGTGTGGTGAGCTTAGTTGACAGTCCTATTTCTTTTTCCCCGGGACATTCATGAATGTTTGCCTTACTGCCAGCTGGGACTAAAGGTAGGGAGCAAGGGACCTTGTATGCACTATAATAAAGTATTTAACCTGTTAACACCAAAAGGGACATTGGGTGGTCAAAGCCACTTAAAGAGCAACTATCCCCATATTTTTCAACTCCCCCCCCCCCCCAAGAACCATGAAGAACTCTTATCTGGCTGAATTCATGTGCACTTTAATATTTCATTTAATTACTTCAATTTTGGAAGGGAAGGAAGGGATCATATTTTGGCTCTGTGGAGCTAGGCCACATGAATCCCTTCCCACTTCTTGGTACCTCCTAGAGACTGCAATATGCCCCGATCCGTCCTATGCAGCATGTTTCTGATGTCACATATGGTGAGTGCAGGAGTGTGTGAGGCCATTTTTAAACAACAATTTTTTATATTTTAGATGGCCATCATGAACAAATCAAGGGCACTACTCGACTAACAAGTCCTTGTTAGTTGAGCGCTGCCTTTGATTTGTTTGCAATGGCCATCTAAAATACGAAATACGTTGTTTAAAAACTGGCCCCATTAATGTCTATGGGACATGCCCCTGTGTTCTCCATATAGTGACATCAGAAAACATGCTAGTACTGGGGATGGATCGCAGTCTCAGGAGGTACCAAGAAGGGGAAGGGATCAGCACGTCTCAGCTTCATGGAGTCAAAATATGATCCCTTCCCTTCCAAAATAGGGGCAATTCAAAATGAAAACATTGGCAGCACATGAATTAGGACCAGGTACAGGTTCTTTATGATTCTTGGGGGAACACATGTAAAGTTGATCTTTAAATGCAAAGTGCCCTGGTGGGCTGCTATGAGGAAATATGTAGTTCTCGACATTTGTAAGTGAACGTGTTCTCCCTCATGAGAGACCCCCCCCCCCAAAAAAATAGAAAAATGTTTCAGCCGGTAAGCGTGACACAGGGGTCGTCACCAAGGATTTTGCGTGCCCAGCTGAGTTCCCTGCAAATGGATCTCCATCACCATCCTTGCCAAAGGTTGGGTATGGGAGTATGCGACAGCTAAAGATGCAGGAGGCTCCTTTTAAATATGTAAACATGGAGTTAGGACAAAGGCTAAGACTCTAGTATGGTAATACATTAATTTGGATTTGATACTGCAATGAAAGAAAGATGTAGGTTGGATTTCTATTTAAATAAATGAGACTACAGCATGAGGCAACCCCTGGGATGGAAGTTACAATTATTCACTATTTACTGTGTCAAAAGGTGCCCCTCCAATCCTCCAGCTGTGGCCTCAAAACCACAAAAGATATCTTTGAAACCCTAGACTCGGCCCCATCCCAAGGTGAAGGGCTTCCAAATCTGTCCTGCCACTGTGGGGGGGTTGGCTACAGGGATATCAGACAATGTGAGGGTTGGATGTTCATAGACTAACCAGCGGCTGTATACAGTGCTGGTATGTGGCATTTATATTTCCATCATTCTGGGGTGTGGTAATGTAAATCAGCATTGTGGTGTGAACCCTTCATTCAAAACAATATCCAAATAGTAATCTTTTGGTAATGACGCTGTGCTGTGCAGTGATAGGGTTTGCTGGTCACCACTACAATGCACTAAATGTCAGGGGCTCTATTCTGATAGGTCGATGCAGGGTTTGCACAAGTCCTGCATCAGCCCCTGTGCTGCGCCGACCGCTTATGCACCCGATTCTAAAAGGTTGAGCACATTTGCAATACTCAACCCTTTTTAGGATGGCTTGCGTCAAATATTTGGCTCAAACCCCGTACGTAGGTCTGTGAAGTTAGACCACCAAAAGGTGGTCTAACTTGTGGCATGTGGTGCATGGGGGGGGGGATAGGGGACTGAGAATCCTGAATTGCTACAGACTAGCGCAAGCCCCATGGGCCATGTGCCTGGTGCACCCGGGGTTCTTGGCAGTTTAAAGCATTCAAGAATCGAGCCCCAGGTATCCACTTAGCAAATATACAGCAGTATATAATGGAAACTTGAAACTGACGAGCAGTACCAGTATTCAGTAAGTTTAACATTAAACAGCAGAGAAATAAAGGAAAAGTTAGTTTAATCATCTGAGAGAATCATCTGTACTATAAATACTGTGCAGTTACATCTTACAGCATTTAAACTAATTCAAACATTGTTCGGCAGGTGGCATGCAGGCCTTATCAAAACATCTGGTCAGTTCCAGCCCAAGACTTGCCATGAATTCTTTTTGGACCATAAGGAACCTATCCGATGCAGCCTCCAAACAGGTGAGACTTGCAGAACTGCATGCAACATACTGTAAAGAGCACATCAGTGCAGTATCGCAGGCACACTGGTTCCTATATTCGGTGAGGTACTGCCCGCGCTAACCTGGTTTTGTGCCAGTGATCTGGGGGGGGGGGGCTTTATCAGAGGCCCCAGAAGCACCGCACAAACCAGGCAGTGCAATTGCACTAACCATGCCTTTGTGCCGATGCAAATGAGAGAGTCCTTTAAGCATAACGGTGCAGAGGTATATTGAAACTGTTACACTGGTGCTAAACAGCCCACAGCATAGTGCTACTTACTGCGACCAGAAAAGTTGTCTTATCACAGTGCTACAGCCACATCTCCACCCCCAAGGAAGGGTGGCTGTACTGCAGTTGCCCACCCATGTCCAGTGGATACCCCTCCGCTGATCACACCTGTATTGTAAATAATCAAATCAAATCAATTTTATTTGTAAAAAGGCACCTTTCTAAAACCAAGGCACCTGTACAATAAAATATATAAAATAAAAGAAATTATTATAAAACAAAGCAAACATATAAATTACAACAGAATACAACATAATAGCAGTATAATAGCAGTAGCAGCATTAATCCCCAAATGCCAAGTCAAAATGATGAGTCTTTAAAGCATTTTTAAAACTCTGGATGGTTAGGCAATCTCATACTCGATGAGGTAGAGAATTCCACAGGGATGGGGCAGCAAAGCTAAATGCCCTTGCTCCAGATGTTTGCAAACGAGCCCTGGGAATCTCTAGCAATCCCTCATTGGTGGATCGGAGAGGATGGAAGGGACAGTAGGGACAAAGGAGATCTTTCAGGTAACCCGGTTCCTGGTCGTGTAGGGCCTTATAGTTTAGCAAAGCAACCTTGAAGGTAATCCATCACTGTATCGGCAGCCAGTGCAGACCGCGGAGCACAGGCATTATATGACTGGCTCTTGAGGCACCAGTCAATAGCCTGGCTGCAGTGTTTTGCACCAGCTGCAAGTGGCGGATATCAACCCCCGGCAGCCCTAGGTAAAGGGCATTGCAGTAGTCAAGGCGGGAGGTAACGAAGGTGTGAACCAGCGTTGGAAGATCATCAGGAGGAACCAGGTGTTTCACCCAGGTGATATTTCTCAGATGGTAAAAGTTTTAACAACTGCTGACACCTGTAACTTTAGGGTCAAACAGTCATCAAACATAACGCCCAGGTTCCACACCTGGTCTGAGGTAGGTAGCTAGCTGGACACCTCCAAGCCATAATCCTGAAGGAGAACCTGCCAGCATACCCGCCTCGTGATGACCTGGATCCACAACCAACACCTCAGTTTTTTCAGGGTTCAACCTTAGCCAGCTCACATTCATCCAGGCCTGAATTTCAGCCAGACAGCTGTTAAGCACCAAGACAGCATCATCTTGTTCAGGCACAAAAGACATGTATAGCTGAGTATCATTTGCATAGCATGAAAACTCAAGCCATACCGTCTAATAATCGCTCGCAATGGCAGCATATACACTGCAAACAACATGGGCGCTAAAATGGATAGGGGGAATGGAGCTGAGGTACAAACCCCATACACCACTCTCTGAGTCCTACCCATGAGGTAAGATCAAAACCATCTGAGGACAACTCCCGAGAGTCCACAGATAAGCCACAGGCAATCCAACAGCAAACCATGGTCCACAGTATCAAATGCTGCAGAGAGATCAAGAAGGACCAAGATGGAACGAGTCCTTCGATCTCTCACTATCAGGAGATCATTTAGTACCCGAACAAGAGCCGTCTCGGTACTATGTCTCTTCCTGAAACTGGACTGGAGAGAATCATAGGTACATTGTATGTAGGTATAAGATATTGTGGCTGGTCAAATGGTCCTCCAGCTATAATGCCACCACCTTCTCAATAACCTTACCCAAAAAGGGAAGGATAGAGACCGGCCTGTAGTTTGCTAGACAGTCAGGATCCAAGGAGGAGTTCTTAAGAAGGGGCTGAACCACGGCCTCCTTAAGGGAATCTGGAAAGATTCCCCTCTCCAAGGATAACCAGACTATCTCAGCAAGGACCAGGCCGAGGACATCAACACAGCCAACAAGCAAGCACGAGGGGCCCAGATCCAAACTACAGTTGGTAGGACGTAATGATTGGATAACCATCACAATATCACTGATTGTGGGCTGGCCAAAAGTCGCACCACACAAACCAGAAGTCCGACATCTCCTGCCAACTAGTGCTACTCTCTTGAGAAAGGGTCAGGTGGATGTCGGACCTGATCTTGGCAACCTTATCCTCAAAGAATCGAGCAATCTCCTCACACCACTCATGAGAAAAAGCACTTCTGGGCTGAAGACAGAGTGGATTGCACAGTCTGTCCACAGTCCAGAAAAGCTAAGCTGGTCGATTCCATGCAGCGGCAATTTCCCTGGATAGGAATACTGCCTTCTTATGGGAAATTGTTGATTGATAGACCAGGTAATGGTCCATCAAAGTAAGCCTGTCACACCCCAGGCTGGACCTCCGCCATCGCCTCTCTAGCCTTCGTCCAACTCTCCTCAACTCCCTCAGAGTCTCATCAAACCATGGAGACCTGGGGTAAAGGTAGAGTGGACGAACATGAACAGAAGCAATGGAATCCAGGGCCTCTGTCACTGCTTTATTATAAGCGGGTACAAGATCCCCTGGATCTGAGCATTCCCTCGGCATACCCGATAGGTCGAGCACCGCCATCAGACCATCAGGAGATACTCCCCTCAAAGTGTGGTATTAGACCATCTTCATAGGGGCAGGCCTCTTGGGGGGGCCTCAAAACTGAAACTGATAGTATGATGGTCAGACCACCCAACTTGTTCCACTACCAAGTCGGATATCTCCATCCCAGGAGAAACACCAAGTCCAATGAATGACCACCAATGTGGGTCGAGGAGGAAACAACCTGTGTGAGGCCAAGTGAACTCATTCACTGGAGGAAGTCTTGTCCAAACTGCGAGAGTTCATCGTCGACCCAGCCATTGAAATCCCCCAGGATCAGCCATTGGTGGGGTCCCAATGTCAGGTCGACAATGAAATCCACGACTTCCCACAGGAAAACATTCCCATCTCCTGATGGACGGTAAATGAGAAGAATCCTGCACCCCACACCCTCACCCACGATACAGTCAAAGGAGTTGGTGGCTCCCACTGGAACTTCCATCAGGTTCAGTTCTGATTTAAAACAAAGGGCCACACCCCACCCTTACGATCAATCCTTGGGCAGTGTTTCACCGAGTACCTGGGTGAAACCACTGCAGCCAAAACAGGATCATCATTTCCATCTAACCAGGTCTCAGTGATGCAAGCCAGGTCAGTTGAATTAACAAGATCCCCAATTATGGCGGTCTTGTTTTTAATGGACCTGGCATTGCATAACACCGCCTGAGTCTGATAAGCAGCCGAGGAAGACCGAGTTTCCTGTCTGCAATAAGCAGAGCCCTTGGGTATGGGAACCAGATAGGGAGAACCCCTTTTCTGGACCCATTTCACCCCAGGGCATCTCCTTGTCCCTACGATCCCAATCCACCCACTCTTCTCCATTTCCCCAACACGCCGAGTCCTCGCCCTTACCCTCCTTACTATTCCCAATACCCCTACACTGTCTATACACCTCCGGGTAGAGGGGGCAATAAAGGCGTAAGATCCTCAGTCTGAGGGAATAATGCCTAACCACAATACATACTCTGGCCAGCACATTTCTGAAACAAATGCCCAAACCAAATAATATATAAACTTCCAAACACAACACAATCTATAATAAATACAACCTCCAACAATAGAGTCAGCTATCTAAAATAGAGACAAAAGTTTCCAGGTAGCATCAAAGTAAAATGATCCAAAAGCAGCAATTTGTCTCTTTCAAGGGAGCTCTCGCCTCCCCAAAAGATAAAATAAAACAAATAGATTTTCCCAGACACTATCTCTCACAATTGTCAGGGTAAAATCATTAAATGATATAAGACTTTTGACACTCTCACTGTCCAAAGTCCCAGTTTTAGGCTCTCTCACTGCCCATGATAATAATAATAATCTGGCCAAAAACAATGAGTAAATGAAGAGAAAGTCAAACCAGGTTGTAGACCAATTGTCCAGTTAAATTCAGATTAAGCTTCCAGGGTCTCCAGATCGATTCACAGCCTATACCTGCTGCGTTGTTGTCCCTTCCACTCTTGCAAGATTTTTTTTTTCAATTTTATTTTTATCATCTGGTACTCTTGGGGCATCTCTCAGGTGGGTCCACCCGACCACAGCACCTAACTCCCCACCTGAAACCCCCTTCAGCCGAATACCCCACCCCAACTCACTGACCACAGCCAACCCCCCCCGATCTGTACCCCCCAGGTCGGGGCCACCCATCCACTTACTGGGTGTCCTCATCTGTAATCTAGACTGCCAGGCCAGGAGCTGGGCTGGCAGAAATCAGCTGAGGAAGTCCGGTGTTGGGGATGTGGGCTGAAGTCACTCGGGCCACCATTGTCTCTGCCAACAGCCAGGGGTTTTCCTGCTTGGTTCCCTCTCCTTGACTCAGATGTGCAATGCGTCCAGCACGGGTGCTCATGCACCTGTGCATGCCTGCAGTAATGCTGCCGCAGCCAATCCCCTTGCTTGCTGGATCTCAAGCTGCTGTGCCCCCCAGCCACCGCTAGGAGCAACCAGAGCATGGGATCAGAATCCACCCTCCCTCCCAGGACAGGTTAGCTGTCCTCCAGATGCTCAATCCTGTCCTCCCAGGCTAACCCCCGGTGGCCTGAACTCGCTTCCGAACCCGGGTCGCTGGCATAGCGTGAGGTGTGGCATCCAGCGCCTCAACCCTCAGAACCACCAGGCTGGTACTCTTGCAAGATTCTTTATTGCAACCTGATCCATTCCCTGCACAGCACCACCCCCTACACACACACACACACACACACACACATACATATATACACACATGCACACACACACACACAAACACACATATTGTTTCCTTTGCTCTGGCTTACTCCGCAGTATCTTCTTCCTAAGCCTTATACATGCTGTTTGGAGACACTGTTGCCTTAAGGATGACTGACTGGAGCTGCTGACATGGTGATCGTGGAATTAGATAGATCCAGGCTGAGCTCACCCTAAATACTGTAGCTGTGAACAAGCAAGGCCATATCCACAAAGATCCATTAGTTAAAATTATATGCTTTATTATTTGTTAAAGAAAACCATAAATAACATGTCTCTAGTAGTCTAGTGGACCCCTGCAGATTTCATCAGGTCCCATGTATATGTAAACACCCTAGTGGGTTACCCACCATACACAGAGCACCATTGCCTCCCAATGCAAGCTCCACCTACCACCCGACCACATGTAGAGCACCTAGCTGTACTGTACTTACTCACAACTGCACTCTATAACTGTCAAATGGTGGTCAGCCAAGGAAGTGAGTAGAGGGCTTTGCCAGCCACAGATCTGCTAAGCATGTACCTTGAATGTTGAGCAGGGTAAGGGGATTGCAGGGCAGAAGTGCTCAGTGGGTTGCCAGCAGGGTTGGGTACTTGAACGAGAAATGTTGGTGCTCAGGAGTGGGGTTGGGGGCTAGCCCACCTGGGTGTTTACATATACATGGGACCTTGTGGTGTGGCAATCAGCGGAGGGGGTCCACAAAACTACCAGCAATACTTAGTGAATAATAACAATGCTGATAACAGGCAATTGACCTGAGGGGCAGGTTAATTGCCCCACCTTGTAATGGAAGAAGAAAACAGTAGCAGTGTGGAAGTTAACCCAAAGCAGGAGCAGGGACCCAGCTTATTGCTTTCCGGAATGGTTGAGGATTGGCTGTGGAGGTGCCAGTAGGAAGGATTACAGAAACAGGTGGGGGAGGGTTAGAGTTTCAACTGGTGCCTGAAGGAGCCAGGGGATGGGGAGAGGGAGAGAGAGAGAGAAAGAGAAGGGGAGTTGGTTCCAGAGTGAGTGAAGCTGATAGGGAAGACAGACTGCCCAAGAGAGAAACAGGGATAAGGAGTGAGAAAAGTGCAATGGTCCCTGGAACAGAGGAAACAGGAAGCAGGGGTGAGTTGGGAGAGGATATAAGAGAGGCAAGAGGGAACCAAGCCAATACTTAGGTATGATGGAGGTACAGTGAGCCTGGCGACGAGAGGGCAGAGGGAGGATGGATAGGGACGGATACAGAGAATAATGGTGGGTGCATTGGGGGGATTTTGCAGCAAAATGGCAGAAGGAGTTGCAGAGAGCATCCAGTCTGGCAAAGGAAGTGGAAAGAATTGCATAGTCAAAAACGAGGAGCACAATTTTGGTAAAAAGCTACCAGTGGTCTGGGAAAAGGTGGTGTCCAGCGATCAAATGCATTTCCAGAATGTGATATCTAAGAGGCATGTATGACAATGCGGTTGTAGTGGGCAAGCCGGCAAACATATTTCTGTTGTATGTTTACAATGCATATTCAATTATGTTTGGGATTTTGAACTAGCAACATTACGGGTTTGAGTCTGCCAGAACTCACCAGTTCCCAGTTTGGTGTAAAGCTTCTACTACTCTGCTTAGACTCTAGATATCTTTGGCTTAAGTTTTTCCTGTGTGATTTCTATCTTTTACAAATGTGTTTATTTTTATCTCTGTAGAAATGCTATATTCCACATAGTTTTTAGTGTGTATTATCCTGTAATATATGTAAATATTGTGGAGTATTAAATATGTTTTTCTATATACTTCACGCTTTCTGTGACTGAGTCATTACGGGTATAGATACCCAAAGGCACCTTTGTGCAATCTTTATAAAAGAGCTTTTGCTCAGAGATATTGGAATTCAAAACAACAAATACAAATAAAAATAAAATTGGCAAGTTCTGTGATCTGTTTCTGAAGAGACGGGCTACAAAGTTACCATGTCTAAAGCAAAATATTCCCAGCTGTGACAACAGGGATGGGTTGTTTTCCTCTTGGGAAAGAGCACTGTTCTGTGTGAGCAGGGACTCTAGTGGGATTTGCACCTAGAGATAGTTCAAATTAGATTGCAGCTGAGTGGTGGCAGCATACCAAGGTAAACCTTTCAGGCATCTGAAGGGCTGTGAAAACTGGCAGCAGTATAGCCTGAGTTCCGGGAGAGAACCAGTCTGTGACAGACTGGTATAATGCTTAGCTGATGCTGACAAAGCTTTGATTTAAATTTGAAAGGGTAGAATATAATCAAGGCCCTACCAAAAAGAAAAAAAATGTCTCACCAACCTGTACTCATCAACATCTCATATTTTAATTGTTTTTTTCAATTCTCTTTATGTGCCTCTTCTCTGACCCTCAGACTCTCTCCAGTGGGGGACACACGGCGTGACTTTATCCCACCCGCCTGAAGTCCCTGTCTTACCTTTGGACCCAGGAACTCCTCCTTGCTCCTCTAACAACCCAGCCTCCCCCAGATCTAAGCTTCACAGGATGGGACTGCCAACTCCTCCTGGCTACTTTTCTGAAATCTAGACAGGCTGCTGTGGAATGAAGGGGGTACCGAAGGCAGGCTGAGGACCCGGCACTGGGCATGGAGATCACCCCCCAGTCCCCACCATCACCTATTGAGAATCAGGGCTTTTTCTGTGTTTGCTGGTTTCCCCTGCAGCACAGACATGCAATGACATCTGTGCAGGTGCGCTGCTGATGTCCGCCGCTCCACCCTTCTCTGCACCAGCTGCTGCAGGACCCCCGATCTCCATCGGGGGCTGTTCAAGAGCAGAGTGAAACCTGGGTAGCCTGTGATGTAGGTGCTGGGGAAAGGGTACCTACAATAACAGCAATCCCTTCCCCAGCACATTTCAGGGATGGCTAGGTAGGGTAGGGCGGCCGGATAGGGAGGTGGACGAATATATCAACTTCACAACACTATACGTACACACAGGGGAGTGAGCATGCACAGGAGGAGACGTGAGGGGTTCTGCCGTGGTGGTTGCCGAGCCAACCCCATGGTGAGGTGGGTGGGTTGCCAGCCCTGGTCAGCAGGGTACGGGGTTCAGGTACGGGCACTGGTGTGTTTTTGTTGTGCCTGGCCCAAACCTTTTTTTATGTTTTCACCCCGACATGCACCCCCATGGAGTTGAGAATCCTTTAGTGGGGGGGGTACAGAGGTGAAAGCCCCTGCATGGTGGTGGGGGCACAGCCCCCCCCTCCAAAAATGTTAAAAGTAAGTCCCGGGCGCTATTTTCCTGTGCGCTGGGGTGTCACAGTGGACAACAACATTTTGACACTGTAACTTCGCGATAACGGCGATCACCTTTAGGCTTTTGCCATTATCACATAGAGCCTAAACCCGCAATCCACCCCGGGAGAGGAGAGCAGTCCACCAGACCCTCAATCCCTTCCCTCCCCAGCTGACCCCTAGCGGCCCAAGTCCGTTCCCAAATCCGGGTCGCTGGGGTAATGTGGGGTGTGGCATCCAGCACCTCAACCCTCAGCACCATTGGACTAGCTAACATCTCGTATTAAAGGAGGACCTTTCTATGCAGTGTAGAACAGTGCTGCAGAGATACTTGAAAGTGTGGGCCCGATTCAGGATGGGGCTTAGAGCGACGCAACGGATTTGCTCGGAGGGTCGATTGCAAGGGTGGACTTGCGGTGATCAGTGTGGCAACTGCAATTCACAAAGGATGCCAGCTGTAACTTCCAACGCAAGTCCCTTGCATCAGCTGCACCAAGTTAGACCAGTTCCCCGCTGGTCTAACTATGCACCAATAGGGGACCCAGTTTTTGGGGCTTGCACCAAAGCTTTGGTGCAAGCTGCCGTAAAATTAAGAAATTGTCACAACTGCCACATGTTGCTGAAATGGGTGCCGCTGAAGAGGATGTGTTTGATGCAGTTGCACTAAAGATCAGGGTTGAGACATGGGTTGACGCAAGCCCTGCCTTGACTTGATTCATCAGTCTATGAATTAAAATCATAGTTTAGTGGGTTGAGTTTCTCTCTGCAGCACTGCTCTAAATCATATTAGAACAGATTCCTTACAGTTCTCCTTTTTGGCCACAGGGTCCACGGCCATACTTGGTGTCATGGTACCAAAGGGCAACTACAAAACAAAATAAATATTAAATGCTATTCAGTCATTACTAAGCCCCTTGTTAGTTGAGCTGTGAAATTTGATTTTATTCCTGTGGCTCTGTAAAATATCAAAAAAGCTAATTTCAAAACAGGCCCCCATTGCTATCAATAAAGCACGCCCCCACACTAAAACTGATACATCACAAAACATGAGAGCATGGGTGCAACACGGAGGCGGA
Organism: Neoceratodus forsteri; assembly: GCA_016271365.2. NCBI lineage: Eukaryota > Metazoa > Chordata > Ceratodontiformes > Ceratodontidae > Neoceratodus > Neoceratodus forsteri. The sequence continues at coordinate 23,198,657 of JADMNL010000032.1, read as the reverse complement.
TCCTGCTAGAATCAGGACCAGGAACAGGAAAAGAAAAGATGACCAGCTCCTCAGACTGAGGAATTATGATCCCTTTCCCTTCGTAAGCAGACAATAACTAAATTCTGCAAACTGAACTTCTGAAGTCCTGCGAGGTAAGCTGCTGCTTGGGGGATATGATTAAAGCACCAAACCTGGTGCTGTTTAAGGGAAACAGGAAAGACATATGCAGCTGATAACAGCTCATTTCCAGATATGTCTGATGTGTAGTAAAGAAGTACATAAACATCTAAACAAGTAAGTTAACAATAAAATGTGCAGTACACATGATTAAGATACTGCACAGTACTACACATACCTGAATTCTTCACATTAAAGTACAAAACCTTTAAGACTGATTTTAAAAGTGGTTACTGACTGGCCATGTCTAATTTCTTCTTCTTTTTTTTTTTTGCGCCTCCCCCACACCCCCGACAGGCCTCTTCTTCGAGCTGGCTGTGTGCACCTTGCTGCCCTCCTCCCCTACCGCCAATTACTGCCTCATATTGCAGCCCCTCCCCCCAGGTAACCTGACATTTCCCTTCATCAGATGGGTCCTCTCCTTCTGGGGAGAAAGCGCCGGTAGGCGCATCTTACTATTAGTCCGGGTGCTGCTCAGGACGATCTGGGCTGTCCGGGGCTTCATGGTGGTAAGGGACCAGCAGCCATCATCTGGCTGATTGGGGGGGGGCACTTTTCCCAATTTTCTTGGGGAGCATGATGTGCCACATGATGACGAGGCATGAGCTGACGTCCGCCACACTCCCTCCCCACAGAGAGGTCCAGCGTGTTGCCACATCCCCAGCCTCCACTAGGGGCCAGCAAATGCCGGACTTAGCACCCCCCCCTCCCTGGAGAAGGCAAGCAGTCATTGGATGCTCAAGCCATCTCCCCCAGTCAGCCCTCTGACTCCCAAATCTGTTCCTGAACCCGGGTCATTGGCATCACAAGCGGAAATACAACTGCTACGCCAGCAGGCCGGTGTCTAAGTTCATTGGTATCTAATTCCATGTTTTAGTGGCATAAGGAGAAGCCTGTTGGCCCCAAACTATTTTCTTAAAATTAAATTTGAACTTTTTTTCATCAATAGTAGATCGTAAAATATCATGGAATTGAGCAGTAACCCGCTCAATATGTTTTCCTTGTAAAACTCTTAAAAAAATAAATAAATATTAAACATATTTTATATAAACTGCAATGTTTTACCATTTAATACCTTCCAGACCTTCCTACATTTAATTGAGGCTGCAGGATAGGGTATTCTAGTCTCTCTAGAGAGCAAGTCTAATTTATTGTATAAATAGTATGTTGAAACTCAGTGTCTTTTCTGGTTTAAATAAATAAATAAATATTAAATAAATAAATAAATAAATAAATAGAATAAATACACTGTCCCCTTCCAGATCTGACAATCCAGCTCCCAAATCTGTCATTTGTTCTGGGGCTAAGGCTCTCCCCAACTCTACACCACTTACTGGGTTTATCATTGCTGAGGAAATGTCTGTTTCATACTTCTCATAAGTTACTAATACATTTATATATCATTATTCTAGGATGGTCTGGACAGCCTCCTACAAATCCTGGTGCACGAGCTGAACACTGAAGACATGGATATATTAGTCTGCTGCACAGGCACGCTCTCAAACCTCACCTGTAACAACAGCAGGAACAGGACCTTGGTGACACAAAGCAATGGAGTTGAGGCCCTAATCCACACAATTCTGAAATCTGAAAATAGAAAAGGCATCACTGAGCCTGCTATCAGTGCTCTGCGGCACCTGACCAGTCGACACCCTGATGCTGAGTTTGCCCAGAATGCAGTGCGTGAGTACTATGGCATCCCTCCCATCGTTAAACTGCTTAACCAGCCATATGAATGGACTGTGATTAAGGTAAGCTCTATAAAACATATGGTATTCATTTTTAACCATTACTAAATTACCCTTCCTTTCTTGATCTGATACTAAAATAACTAGACAGAAGCACCGTATCATTTACTAGATTTTTTCCGTCAAGGTTTTGCTGCCCAGGGGCACGTCGTCAGTGGCTGCTCCATCCTGTCCCTTTCTCACCCTCACGGCAACCTTCTTCCTGACTAACCAAGCCCCATATCCTCCACGGATTATCCCCAGTTGTGGGGCCAGGAAGAGGAGGGCCAGTCTCCCCCTACTTGGAGACCCAGCACCCAGATTTGCGGGTTGGTGAGCATATGTTTTCTGATGCAGTCCCTGCACCATTTTGGTTGCCCTTCTCTGGACTGCCTCAATTTGGTTAATGTCCTTGTGAAGGTGTGGCATCCAGTACTGCATGCAATACTCCAGATGGGGCCTAATCAGTGTCTTGTGAAGAGGGATTATTACTTCCCTCTTCCGACTTATGATACCCCCTACAGATATACCCCAACATCCCTCTAGTTTTACCTGCTGCTTTAGTGGTCTGCTTGGATGATTTCAGGTCATCGGTGATGATGACACCCAAGTCTCTTTCTTCCCTTGTGACTGCCAGCAACTCCCCTCCCAGCCTATAGGTGACTTCAGGGTTTCTCGTCCCCATGTGCATGATCTTGCGCTCCTTTACATTAAACCCCAGTTGCCACTCTTCTGACCATTTTGCTAGTTTATCCAGATCTCTTCTGATTCTGCCCAACCCACCTGGATCATCTACTCTGGTGCAGATCTTGGTGTCATCTGAAAACAGACAAACCTTACCCTCCAGTCCATCTGCAATGTCACTGATGAAGATATTGACGAGGACTGGTCCCAGAACTGATCCCTGAGGTACCCCACTTGTGACTTGCATCTCTTTTGACTGTATACCATTTACCACCACTCTCTGTTTTCTGCCCATCAACCAGTTTGCCACCCATTTGACCAACTTCTGACCCACCCTGATCCTACCCAGCTTATTAATCAATCTTCTATATGGAACAGTATCGAAAGCTTTGCTGAAGTCAAGGTAGGCGACATCAACTGCTCCCCCCCTTGGTCCACCACTCTGGTTACCCAGTCAAAGAAATCTATGAGATTAGTTTGACAGGACCTTCCTTTTGTAAACCCGTGCTGTCTTGGATCCTGTGCACCTATGGATTCCAGGTGTTGCACTATCCTTTCCTTAAGGGGTGCCTCCATAATCTTGCCCACTACTGAGGTAAGACTGACTGGTCTGTAGTTTTCTGCCTCCTCCCTGCTACCATCTTGTGGAGCAGGATCACATGAGCCCTACTCCAGTCTTCTGGGACTTCTCCTGTGCTCAAAGACTCACTAAACAGTTCTGCTAATGGCTCTGCTACTTTCACCCTTAGCTCCTTTAGTACCCTGGGATGTATGCCATCAGGTCCCATTGCCTTGTCCACCCTGAGCTTAGCGAGCTCTTGTAGGACCCTTTCTTTTGTGAAGGGACTAGTGCACACCGCCCACCCCCATGTCCATGGTGCTGAGCTGTGAGCCCTGCCCTACCTTCTCTTCAGTAAATACTGAGAAGTATCTATTTAGGATAGATGCTTTTACATGGTCCTCCTCCTCACATGCCCCCTTATCCCCTTTGATCTTAGCAATACCCCCTCTGGACTTTCTCCTTTCACTAATGTATCTATAGAAAGTCTTGTCACTTTATTTTACTGTTTGTGCTATGGTTTCCTCAGTTTGGGCCTTTGCCTGCCTTAATGCCTTCCCTTAGGGAAGTTTGGCATGCCTCCCTATTTTCATCCTGCTGTGTTCCCTTATATTTCCTGAAGGCTAGCCTTTTAGCTCTGACCTTTTCTGCTACTGTTTTTGAGAACCAAAGTGGTTTCCTTTTCCTTTTGCACTTCCTTTTCTCTCTCACACAATGGGATGTTTCTTCAAGTATTGCATCTTTAAAGCAAGCACATATGGGCAGCATGTCTCAACAGACATTGGGCACAGCAATAAACAACCAGAACTTGATTGTAGAATAATATCCACAATTTTATTAATGGTAACAGATACTGAGTAGCACTCGCCACCACTGACCCACAAAATGTTTTTGCACACACGCTGTGTGCTTTCCCATGGTCTTACACATGCAAAACCTTTTTGGCAGGTTAGCGGTGGTGAGTGCCACTCTGTATCTGTCATCATTATTAAACTGTGGATATTATCCAATAACCAAGCCCTGGTCTTTTCTGCAGTGCCCAGTGTCTGAGGATCTCTGCTGTTCGCATGTGCGGGAATACTATGCATACAGCTCCAGATGGGGATCCCTTTTAGCCACCTGCTGTATTACTGTCTGGCAAGCATGGCTTTCATTGGGTTTTCCTGATGGCCAACAACTAAGAGCCTAACAGTAGAACCAGGCAACCCTGAGTTAGGTGAAAGAATGAGGCTCAAAGGTTGCTTCTTTTGTTCCCTAAGGAAGCACATAGTTCTGAAACCAGTTGGAGGCTTGGTTTCCCATATGTGTGGTTTTTATTACTATATTTTGGCTGCTAGACTTAGTACTGAACACTTACAAAAGTGATGATTTACAGTATATACTCCAGGTGAACTAATGCCTGTCATTCATGTGTGTTAATACAGCCTCTGACACCAGTCATACAGTTGTAACAGCACCATCATGTACAGTGCCCCCTCTTTTATCTGCCCCCCATTAGCCATCCTCACTTACTGCTAGATGACAGTGTGAGCTCCTACCCCTTTTTACAGAAATGTTGCCTCCCTCTAACCGCCACCCTCCATTATCTGCCAAAAAATTTAGGATGCACTGAGGTTACTAGGTTTATTGGGTAAGTGAGGACAAAAGGAAGCCATGAAGCCTATCTTGATTGTCCCCCACATGTGTGGGAAATTACACTTTGTTGTAGTGTTTGGAGAGCCAATGATCTACACCCTTTTTAAAGGATTCAAAGGTATTACAGTCTACTAGCTCTTGCGGTAGCTGGTTCCAGAGCCTTGGTGTTCTTACCATGAAGAAATGAAGCCTCCTGTTTGTTTTTGCTTTACACACCATTAGTTGTTGATTGTGAAGTCTAGGTACTATTTTTCTTTGTGTTTTAACAATACCACATTTGTCCATCAGAGAGGGTGATTTGAGAATTTTATATAAGAACAGAAGATCACCTCTGGAGTGCCTAAACTCCAGTGAATGTAGGCCTGTTTTTTGAAGCCTCTCTGGATATGGTAGTGATGCTAAATGGGGCACCATTTTTGTTGCCCTTCTCTGAACTCTTTCAATCATTTGAATGTCCCTGACCAGGTATGGACTCCACACTGGTGACCCATAATCTGTATATGGTCTGACGTATGCTTTAAACAATGGGATAATACATTCCTCTGTCTTAGATATAAACGTACGGTTAATGCACCTAAGTAGTGAATTAACGGTTTTAGCTACATGATTACAGTGATTGGAGGAGGATAATTTGTCATCTATCTGGATGCCCAAGTCTCTTTCACATATTGAAGATTTAATGATATTATATAGTGTATAAGTTTGTTTGGGATTATTGTAACCTAAGTGGAGAACAGAACATTTGTCTGTATTGAATGTCATTTTGATTTTCTGTGCCCAATGCTCTATTACTGAGAGGTCATTTACTAATAAGTCCATATTATAGTCGGAATCCACCCTCCCACCTAACTTTGTATCATCTGCAAATTTCGAAAGTATGCTCCTGGAGCTAATCTGCATGTCTGAGTTGAAAATATTGAATAGTACTGGGCCCAGAACTGATTCCTGTGGCAGACCACTGGTCACAGCCATATTACTGGAATAGGCACCATTGATCCTAACATGCTGCGTCCTGTTGGTTAACCAGGAATTGATCCATTTTATTATGTTACAAGAAAAACCTAGCACTATTATCTTAGCTAGGAGAATATTGTGAGTAACCTTATCAAATGCTTTGCTATAATCCAGGAGGATAACATCCATGGGAATCTTATTGTCTAGTTCTTGGCTGACAGTATTGTAAAAGGCTATTAAATTGGTAGTGCAAAAAAAACCTTGCTTGAACCCATGTTGTGAGTGGTCGATAATGCCTAGAGTTTGCATTTCTGCCTCTAATATGCCTTTAATAATTTTTTCCATTACTTTACATGGAATGGAAGTAAGGCTGATTGGGCGGTAATTACTCACTATGGAACGGTTACCCTTTTTAAGTATAGGCACAACTGTAGCAGTTATCCAATCAGATGGAACGGATCTTTCCACTAATGATTTATTAAAAATAATGGAAAGTGGTGTGGCAATATTTTCAGCTGTTTCAACCAAAAATCTAGAATTAATTAAGTCTGTCAGCCAAAAATCTAGGATTAATTAAGTCTGTTGGCAGGTAAAAGGTTGGCAGATAAAAGAGGGAGCACTGTATATTCTTAGCTTATAAGAACTGCGAACCAAATGTTAGCGGTTCTGATACCGTAAGGATGTAAGTGAGATGTAAGACTGGCCTCAGTAGTCTTATTATATTATTATTGATAATGATAGATCAATAATGCATTAGAGTTTAAAAAAAAAACACTTTCCTGAACCTTCCCATTTCCAGGGCAGCTGCATGTGAGACACTCTTCAAAGAACATAAGTTTCACACAGGCAAAGGAAAGGGGCGTTCCAACTAGTTGGGAGTGCTTCCACGAACTATAATTGTTTTCATACTTCATCATGACAACAGCTGAGAATGGCAGCTTAATCAACAGGGAAAAAAATAAGTGAAACAGAAAAATCCTGAAGGATGTATGCATTTATGAAGTAGGCATGGAGGGTGCTCTTGCCTTACGGGAATATCAGAAAAAGAAAAAATACCCTACAGCAGGTAAAAGCAGTCACTTCTTAGAAGGAATCTGAAGTAGGGAAGGGCAAACTGGTTTTGGCTGAAGAGCCAGTCATCCCTGCCCTCCGCCCAATATGCCTAAGTCGGAGTGTCCCAGTTTGCGTTGTCTTGGCTTCTTTGAGACAAATTATCAGAGATCCAAGTTGTTCTGGATCTGAATTGGAGTCAGGCCACTGAGGAATTGCATGTACCCTAGCATATGTTCCCCCACCCAGGTTGACTTGGATGGGCCAGGATCAAAATTCTAGAGATCCAAGCTATAGTCTGAACTGGAACAGCAGAAGTTTCAGTAAACAGGCATCATTCACCAAAATGGTGTTCAATATTATTAGTTTATTTCTTCAGCTCCAAGAAAGTGCAGTATGCAGTATGGCCCTGGACACACTACAGAACTGTTTTTGAAAACCGTTTTTAAAACCAGTTTAACTAAACCATTTCAGTGCAGCCAGACTACTCAGTAACCATTTTTGATAATGGTTTAGTGTGGCCACACTGCTAGTGTTAAACCTGTTCTCCTTGTAACTATTTTGTGTTAAATCCAACACACAGAACTGTGCTTGCCTGGACACACTGCAGCTAGAACTGTTTTAGTTAAACCATTACAGCTTAAAACATTTTTACTCCTGTACAGACCTGTGAGTAAAACCATGCTAGCACCAAAACATTTTTAAAAATGATTTTAAGACTAGGTATCCAGCAGGGTTTAAAAACACTTTTGTTAAAACATTTTAAGGGGCTTGTAGTCTGCCTGCAAACAGTGCTAGGGAGATTTAAATTGTTTTAAGGCACTTAACTCATTTTAAGTTTCCCAGTGTGTCCAGGGCCTATAATGTGCAGTCTTTTACTGCTAAACCTCAGCACAGCTTCATCAAGAAATATGATTACATTAAATTATAAATATTTATAATTGTTATTATTTTGTTAATTAATCCTCTTTTTTGATAAATATTTTATTTATAAAGAGCTGTAATATTCATTTATCAATGTATGTCACACTATATTAATAACTGCTAATAAACATTTATTCTATTTCCAATCAATGTATACTTATTTTTTATAAAAATGTTTTTAGTCCACTCTAACAAACAGACTTGTATTTCTCTTACTTAAAACATATAAAAAAGATAAAACAGAACATTCACCTTTTAGAGCTTTCTCAAAAATATACTCTGTTTATTCCTTTGAGCTCCACTTCTGTGGCTGGCAGACATATACAGTTATAATGCATTCTATCAGCTAGTCGTTTATCATATTGGTTAGTTTTGTATAAGCTAAAGGCAATCATTACCTGTTGCTTTAATAACAGTGCTTACCCTAACCGGCCTGGTGGCACTGAGGGCTGAGACGCTGGATGCCTTACCTCACGCTACGCCAGTGACCTGTGTTCAGAAATTAGCACAGGCCACCGGGGGTCAGCAGGACTGAGAAGGATTGAGCATCTGAAGGACTGCTCTCCTTCTCTGGGGAGGGGGACATCAGTGGTCACACTTGACTGGCCCCTAGCAGTGGCTGGGGGGCAGTGAGGCAATGCTGCACAAAGTGGGCAGAGATGGGGCAGATGTCTGAAGGGCGTGTGTGTGGATGTGTGCACACTCCCTCCTCTGACCTCCTTGCATGCCCTTCTCTCTGCAGGGGAGTAACACAAGAAAATGGAGACCTCATCTGGATGATGACGATCCCCTCTACAGTGCCGTTGGGAAGGTACCTCCTCTGAACTGTATCAGGACTGGTGGATTAAGGGACTTCCCACCCCCACCATGAGGGGTAAGTTGTGAGGGCAGAAAGGGAGGGGTCTCATACCCAGCTGGTGCAGAGGGGGGATGTCGGATAGCTAGGAGAGGCTCCAATAGAAATAACACTAACAAAAAAATACAGTGTCTACGCAAGTCCTGTTCTTCATTATTTCAATTTCAACAGTCTACAGGTGGAAAGAAAAATAAATGTACTCTAAAACTCTCATGGTAGTATTTCTCAATTCGTTAGCTAAAGTTATTATTCACCTTTACCATTTGTAAGTGCCTAAATCTTTATTCTTTAATTCAGGGTTAGTGTGAGTTCATGCACTCCTCTAACTCTTCAATATACAATGGCAAAAGCTGCATGTTAACGTTATGACTTCTATATCAAAGATTTTAAATCCAACTAGCAACTGAGCTACTCACCATGCATTTTTGGTATGCTGTGTTATGGCTGCCAGCATCGTTAGCCCCACATCACGATGTCATGACATCTAAATGTCAAGATGCCAGGTGATTAGTGCTTCATCAAAAAACATAAAACTCTGACACACTCTGCTATTTCTTCTCTTTAAACATGTTGATAACCAATACCCACCTTTCACAGAATGGCATTTCTTTTGCCAAATTCTAACAAACTGCGATGAGGCAAATCTCCGAACTTCCTGGTTTCTCCATGCGGTTAGGAACATGTGCTCACTTGATTTTATTCTGCTTCATGTTGAGGCTATCACAGCAGAGTGGAAAGTGGCTGAGGAGGAAATCAAACAGAAACTGAAGTGAAATCAACACTAAAAGACAAAGAATTTAATGATTATTTGATTAAATGTATAAAGTCATTGGAAGAATTTGAACCACTCAGTAAAGTGCAGAAAATTCCTAAACATAGGCGAGACACACAGAATTATAAAAATAATAAAGTTTACAGTTTTCAAAAAGGTTCGAATAAGAAATATTAACAGAACAGGAAATGTAAGCTGGATTCAGAAGACAGTATTTATTCTGACTCAAGTATGGATAGAAAGGTAGGAGACAACTGTGTCCCTTTTTTAAGGAGAAACAGAGGGGGTTTTTGAAAGGAGGGAGAGGGAGGCAGGGGTGGAGGCAGGGCAGGGGGAGGTAGAGGGAGAGAAGCTTCAGGAGGAGGACTAAGTACTTCAAAAAGAGAAGAACAGGAGTCTAAGGAAGAAGGGCCCTGAGGGCCCTGTGCCCCCATAGGAAGATGAGGGTTAATTACATATAAATGAGGGATGGATAGCATTATTTTTTTAGTTTTTTTTTTTTTAGTTTTTGTTGACTGGGTAAGTGCTCTAGAGAAATCCTGCCTATTTTCAGGTACGACCCGGGGGAGAGGGATACATATGAGCCAACTGACCTTGAACCATATTAAGCTGTTGGTATTTTTTTAGTGAATGAGGGAAATTTGGCCAGGACACCAGGGAAATTCCCCTACTCTTTTCAATAAGTGCCATGGGATCTTTAGCATCTACCTGAACTACCACCAATACAGGCAGATGGGACCTCGGTTTATCATCTCATCTGAAAGACGGCACCTCAGAAGTGCAGCACCCCTCTCATGCTGCACTACAGTGTCAGTACTGGAATATTAACCCAAGTGCCAGATGTAGGAACTGAACCCACATCCCTCTGATCTCCCGGCCTCAGAGGTGAGTGTGCTACCTACTGAGCCACTGACACTGCATTATGGACTGATGGCACCTGTGAGTTATTCAGGGTGACAAGTAAGTGATAGTTAGGGTTCAGCCTTTTTAGCCATTTTCACATAACAGCTTATCTGCTGGGTTGCCATCTTGAATTAGCATGCTCTGCTCCAATTGCACCTCTGCTGCCATTTACTTTTACATGCTGTGGCTGTTTAGTATTCCCCATGGCCTTAACATGTTTTGGGGGCATATCCAGTGGAGGCATTATTAAATGGTGCAAGACACCTATGCAGTCAAAGCAGTGTTTTTACAATCTCTTTACACTTATGGATAGATGGGAGTGCAGGAACCGGAGGTTAATCAGGTGCACAGGTCCCTTTGGGACCTGCGATTCAACACATGAGTAACATTATGATTACACCATCTCACAATGAAAGGAAATTCATTGCAAAAAATTTCATTCATGCATCAGTTAGGGTTCATCTTGAAGCAACAAAAGTATGGAAATGTGATGTTAGGGTTTCTAACCCTAACTCCGTATCCCCCCACTTCCCCCAAGACACACACACATGCGCGCGCGTACAAGTAGGATAAGGGGAAAGAGCCCTGTGCTCCAACCTGTCCATAAGTGTAGAGTCTTTTTTGCTTTAATAAAAAAATTGTAATTAACCCTCATCTCCCTGTGGAAGCGTAGGGCTCTCTGGGCCCTGTGCTGCCATCGCTCCATGATATCCATATGTGGTAGTGCTGTGCTGCCATTTATCCATAACTGTAGAGACACTGTAAGTAATCCTCATCTCCATGGTGGAGTGCAGGGTCCCATCATTCCATAATGGCACAGTATCATGGTCACCTTAGGCTCATTCATAAACATTTCCACTGCAGCTGTAAACAAGGTCTGGAAACATGCATAACTGCTGTGTTTCACAGAAAATCCTTATCACAAAGTGTTTTCAAGATATAACTGCTGAAAGGTACTCTAAGCATTACAATGTTATCCAAATGGGAAATTAGTAAACTTCAGAATCTTATAGCTATGGAACAGATGTAAATTGTATCGCTCACCCCATTCCATAAGTAAATAAGCTATGATGGGTACAGTATAGGAGACTGGGTTGAGTGTTAGGGCTGATGACCCCAAGGCACACCCCTAATGCCTGCCAGTGTCTGCAGGGTGGGAGTAGTGGAGTGTTAGGGTTGGAAACCCTAACACCCATTTCCCTGATTTTGTCACTTTAGTAACAACCCTAACTGATGCATTAACAAAGTTTTTTGTAATGAATTTCCTTACTTTTTTAATAGTTTACTTGTATCTTTATTTGGCTGTGGAGGCCCTGTGCTCTCACCCTCCATAACCGTCCTTATGTCACAGTGGCACCCTCCGCTCTCATGCTCTGTGATTTTTCTTATTTTACTGTGGTAGCGTAGGGTCCTTTCGACCCTGTGCACCCATCCCTCTGTAGGTGCATTACCAAATTATAAGGATAGCTATCTTTTTTACCCCAGCACATGTACCTGGTATAGAACATTTTAAAATCCCAGCCAAAATATATTTGTGCACAAATGCAATGCCATTCCATGCCACAGGTGTGAAAACACATTTTGGCCACAATTTGAAAAATGACAGCTGTAACATACATGAAGTTGGGTATTAAGAAGACTATGCTGAACATCTGTGTCCAGAATATTTAAGATTTCTGAAGTTACGAGCAGGCATACCAAATTTGCAACAGATGGATATAACTTAACATTTTTTTATATTTTGACCCTAAATTTTGAACATAATCTTCTTATGACCCTACCTCATAAACCTCATAGATGAAAATGTTCAAATCCCTGTCAAAATTGCCATTCCGTGCCACAGGAGCGAAAACACATTTTGGGCAGGATGTGAAAAATGACAGCTGTACTGTTCATGAGATGGTGTGAAAAATGGCTATATTGAAAATTCGGAGTCAAAATATTAAAAATTACCAAAGGTACGCAGTTGTATAGAAAAATATCAACTCATGCATGTAACTCGCCCATTTTCATGAATTTTTTCACCAAATTTTCAACATCTGTGTTTTGGGACCTTCCTTATCTCAATAAAGGACCTTTAATAAAGAAACCACCCATAGGTGGATTCTTTATTTAAAACAAAACATGTCCAGTCCTGCTTCAACTATTATGTTCCAGACTATTGAAATACTCTCCCTGTTGCCTTCAGGCAATGCAATAGTAAACCAGTATCAATATCATTGTGAAAAAGCATCTGTTCTCATTGTCGAAACCTTGTGATTGCTTTTACTAAATGTTGTTCTTTTTATTATACATGTTATTTATTGGATGTATATTGTATGGATGTGTAAGGTCACCACTGTGAATGAGTTTTTACTCAATGGTTCTAATCTTTATAAATAAACAAACAAACAAAACCTCATGAACACTGGCACTGTCATTTCATTAATCAGTCCCAAAAGGTAATTTCCTGAAGCAACCACAAAATTACCTATTGGCCTGAGTAATGAAACAACAGTCACAGTGTTCATGAGGTGGGATCTCGAAAGGCCCATGTAGAAAATTTGGTGAAAAATACCTAAAAATGACAAAGATATGAACCTAAGTTCAAAATACCATTGAAATACATTATACCGCACTTACCATGATGCTTCAGTTCGCGGTTCAGCTTTGAAGAGTGCTGACATGTCCTGGTCCACAGAAGATGACAGTAGATGACCTCCAGAAGTAAGAACAGGGTAAGGGGTGGTGGGTGCTCAGTGGGAGGGTGCAGATAGGGAAGGGGGACAGCGGGGACAATGCAGGACTGTTTTCTTTTTTGAGGGTAAACAAAAAACATTGGGGGATGGTTTTCTTCTTTACAGGATGATAAGACATTTTTGGGGACACTAGGAGCGGGCTCCCCAGAGTCCCACACTGCAAAGGTGGGGGCATACATATGGGGACACTGGGAGTTGACTCCCCAGTGACCCATGACAAAGGACCATTTTCTTTTTTTTCCAGGGGTAATAAAAATAAAAAGACATCAGGGGACTGGTTTCTGGACACTGGGAGTGGGCTTCCTAGTGTCCCACACTGCTTGGGGGGTCTCATGAGTCAGGACACTGGGAGTGAGCTCCCAAGTGTCCCACACTGCTTAGGTCGGAGGACACACAAGACGGGATGCTAGGAGTGGGCTCCCCAGTGTTCCACACTGGCAGGGGGGCTTACAGTGCCAACAGGGGGATAGGACACCCTGCTGTCAGCAACTACATAATAAAACACATTTGAGGGCCCCCCCAATAAGGTCATGCAATACTCGGGTTTCTGATGTGCTACTTATGTCTCTCGCTAAAGCGAAAATAAGATGGTGGACACAACAGAGCTCTGTGAAAGTACAGCAGGCTCTGTGTGCACATATTAAGTACTTTCATATGAGACATCTACATTTTCCCATAGGAAATAATGGGAAAATGTAAACTTTAATAACTTTTGAATGGATTAATAGGTTTTCACCAAATCTTCAAAAGGCACATCTGTGACCCAAAGACTTTCTACTCGGAAAATTTCAGACCACAATATAAAGCAGTTTTTGAGATACAGGGGGACAAAGAAATGGCAAAAAGTTTGCAATTTCTGTGATTTGTGAGCTTTAATAACTTTTGAACCATTCAAGGGATTCAAACAAAATTTGGCATATAAAGAGACCTTCCACTAGAGAATGTGCATGTCAAATATCATGCACATCTATTAAATGGTTCCAAAGTTATTAAACTTCAGACATTTGGCTTTAACATAGAACTGTGCACTCACCCAAACTATACTGGTGCTACCATACCCTGATGAAGCTGCATTGGGGAGTCAAGGTGAAGCATTGAAAATATATGACATGCTTTCTCTGAACTGATGAAATAAATTAATATAGAAAGACACTTTGGTGAGCAGTATGTATTTATTGAAGATTCAGCTGTTTTAGATGTTGTCATCTTTTCAGTACAGATGCCTCCTACTTTTTAATTGTGTTACTTTTAGGGTCTGATTCAGCTGCCTAAGGGTCAAATCTGAAGTGGATCATAGCCAACATACCCATCCCTAGGCTGAAAAGGAGGAAAAAAAATAACAGGAGGCAGCCTTTGTGTAAAAGCAAACTCTATTTGCTACATTTCCAAAGTATAGATAAGCAAACTGTGTGTATTCCATGGCCCTTAGGTTGCCATGAAACAATCGTAGCAGAGAAGGCAAAGCTGTTTGTCAGTAATGTCCCACTATGTTTTGCTGCCAGCCCAGAAAGATAGCTGATAAAAAAGGATTACCTTTGAGAATGTATAAAATGTCAGAGTTAGCAAAAATTCCCTACAGAGCAGAAACACTGTTTTGCATGCAAATGGGCCCATAAACATGCCCACCAGATCTGTTGTCTCTTAAGACTTATCAGCATCGCTTCCCCTTGACCATCTTGCTCTGCCTGACTCCATTCATTTTTGCTTTGCTCTGACTTGTACTATGTAAACAGACAAAGGGTATGGTGACCATCTTTATGGGCCTGTTTGCTTGCACAGGTAGTGTCTCCACTCTGCATGTAATGTTTGCTGACGCTCACATTTTAAACTTTCTCAAAGGTAATGCTTTTTATCAGCTATCTTCCTGAGGTGGCAGTAAAACCTTGGGGTTAGAGTACAGGGCTGTGAACCTAGTGGCCCAGGTGTATTTATTTATTTTTGTTGACCAGGTAAGTGCACTAGGCAAACAAATGGCTATTTTCAGGCACAACCCTGGAAATTACATACAGAAACACATTACAGAGAATGATAAAAGGCAGAGACAACTAATGTAACAGCTTAGACAGAAACCACTCAGTATACATTACAACATAGGTAGAAAACAGTAACTCATGCAATTACCATAGACATTGAGAATCGGTGCAAAAGCAGCAACATATCCGCAGAGGACGTGGAGAGTTTGTGTTCCATAGTAGAAAGCCTTGGTCATACAATACAGATACATAAGCTAACATGTTTGAATAAATAAGAATTACAAATATTGCATAAGCAGGTAATGCAAATCAAGGTATAAAAACAAAAATCAGCTGCGCCCAAAGGAATAGCCGGGGTGCTCCTACAACGTTGGCTACCCCAGCTCAAAGTTTGATATCTGCATTTATTTTGCTTAAGGTCTGTTTAGGTGAACTGAGTGCTAATTTTTCCTGAATTTGAATATCAATTAAGGACAGGAACACTTGAACACTTGGAACAGATAATCACAGTACCTACTGCAAAACAAAGGCTGCTGAAGGACGTAGTCGAATCGCCATAGGAATGGAGTTCCATAACATGGGAGCTGCATAGGCAAAAGAGGATTCCTCAACCTTGGTTTAAGACTGGGGATATTCACTGGGGCATTTTCAGGGGACCTTCCGGGGTATATACTGTACACTGGATTAAGAAGGGTGGCAAGGGATAGAGGCATACAGTTGTGGAGGATGTCATAGTTGACACCACCAAGTGAGAGGTTACGAGATGGGGATGGAGGAAGCCAGCCAAGTCTGTCATACAGGAAGCAGTGATGTGTAAGTTTATGAGATGCCAGTGCAAAATGACAGATATTGTAGGCAACCTCCCATCTAGAGAGAGAGAGAGAGAGAGAGAGAGGTTTTAGAGGCTGCAGTGAAAACAGGAGTTCCATAGAGGAGTTTAGGAAGGAGCATGCCTTGGGCAATAGCAAGTCAAGCTAGAGGGGTCAGGATTACGGCCATTTTTATGGGAGACACCCAGCATGAAACTGATAGATTTGTAGACACCCTTCACATTGATTGATTGGTTGATCGATTAATTGGTTGACTTCAAAAGTTTTACAAGGAAGGACATACTGAGCTGGTATTAGCTCATTTCCAGATGTGTCCTGGGGGAGGTGGAAGAGTAGAGAATAGAACAAATACAAAGTACAGATATACAACAATACTACAATAATATAGGAATAAGCACAGCAAAATAAACAAATTTCAAGAAAACTATTCAAGAATGCAATTGCCAGTAAATTGTGGAATAAGCGAAAAAACATTAAACAGTAAGCAAAAACAACAACAAAATGAGGAGCAGGCAGTAGTGATCAATAAATGAGGGAGAGGGGCTGTGCTAGTGTCAGTGTAAGGTTGAAGGAAATTGACAGAAGTCCACCCCAATATCAGAAGCAACTGCAGGAGTGAATAGAGAACTCTTGCAGGAGAGATTTCAGAATGAGAAGGAAAGGAGCAGAGTGAATGGTGGGGGGGCTCATAGTTAGGTAAGCAGAATCAGAAAGCAGCTTGGCTATCAGTAGATTTCACTGTTGGAAAAGCAAGACAGCAAAAGTAAGTGTTAAGAAGGGAGTAAGAGATAGAAAGGGATAAAGAAAGGAGAGAAGTAAGATATGAAGGGAGGAACCAAACTAAAATCTGGGGATAAAGGCGGTGCAGTGGGTAAGTCAACTGGCATTAAGACAGGGAAGGGAGAGGGAGGTATACAAAGAACAGTAAGGAGTATGCAGGGGTTTGTCAAGAGCAGATCGACAGGAGAAGTGAAAGAGAGGGTTCAGTCAAGGTATGGTGGACTTTGGAGTTGCACTGTAAACAATGTCATCATAGTTAACAAGCATTTGTCAATGCCAAATGTTTGCTTGCTGGTATTAGCATTGGAAATGCAGGAGTTAGACAGATGCAGAGTAGGAATGGCAGTGAAGTTTTGAACTTTTGAAGAGAATATATATGGCTTACTATATGTCATGATTTGATATACTTAAAAGTGCATCCTTTACGAAATTTGATATGTCAGAATTCTGATTCTAAATATTCAGATATTTTTAGGAGGACTACTAAAAAGTTGCCTATGATACAAATTATGAATCGTATGGGGGTATGGTGTTACAAAATAGTTTAGCGGGATATGGAATAAGTTACCTCGACATATGACTGAAATTTCTGATCTGCGTATTTTTAAACTGGAATTGTATAATTATTGAAATGTCTGTTGTAATTGTTTTTAGGTAAATGTGATTTTGTATTTTGTTCTATTTTTGTATTGTTTGTCTATTGCAAATGCCACAGGTATCTGTTGTAAATGGGGATTCCCCCCCAATCAGATTAACCTGTATAAAAATAAATTTTAAACAAACAAACAAACAAACCCCACCTCCACCCTGTAGAGATGGACAGGCATTGGGACATGCATTTGGGTTGTCGCCCATAACGTTCATGCCATTTCACCTCACCCTGTCCTGCAGGCTCTAACAAGTGTTGAGGTGTGCCTTGGGGTGTTCAGCTTTACAGTCACCCCACTCCATAAGGACATATGCTGAAATGAGTGCAATATAGGAGAATGGGGTGAACTCGGGGGCCGAAGAGTCCAAGGCACAGCTTAATGCCTGTCAGTGGCTGCAGGGTGGGGGTGGGGTTGGAATGGCATGAGCACTACAGTCAGCAATTCAAAAGCACACCCCTGATGCCTGTCAGTCTGTACAGGGTGGGATGTTATAGTTAGAAATCGTAATCACCCAAGCATGTGTTGGTATTTGCCATACAAAATTTCAACATGGGCATTTTGTGGCCCCCACCTCATGAAAGCATTTGGAACCTCTTCTCATGAACAATGGCACTCTGATTTTCTCAGTGTGTCCCGAAATATGAATTTCCTCAGCGACCGTGCCATAGTGCACTAGATGTAATGAAACACAGATTGGGCAGGATGTGAAGAATGACAGCAGTACCATTCATAGGGAGGTGTGAAGAGACGGCAATGTTGAAAATCTGTAGTGAAAGTATGAAAAATGCTCAAACTTCCGAGCGTACATGGAAACTGTGCAATGCATGCGCGTAACACAGTTAGTTAGTGGAATTATTTCACCAAATTTTCAACATAGGCATTTTGTGACCTCTGTTCATGACCACTTTCACTGTGATTTTCTTAATCTGACCCGAACATTGATTTCCCACAGCAACCGCGGTATTCTACGCCAGATGTATAAATTCATATTTTGGGCAGGATGTGAAAAATGACAGCTACAGTATACCGTTCATAAGGTGGTCTTAAACAATGCCAATGTTGAAAATCTGGAGTGAAAATACTACAGATTTGCAAAGTTATGAGGGTTCATGGAAACTTCATCATGCATGCTTGTAACACAGTCATTTTATGGAGATTTGTCACCAAGTTTTCAAAAATAGGCATTTTAGGACCTCTGCTCATGAACAGAGTCACTGTGATTTTACATACGAACATATGAACACATAAATCTGGCAGCAGAACACACCAACTGGTCTGTGTAAGTCTGTCCGAGTGTGTAGCTAGCACCCTAGATTACAGCTGCCCCAGCCTTCTCCCCCTCAGCTCCTCCCCCACTTGTCCCAGCCGCTGCCCCTGACTCTTCCTCATGCTTTATCCCACTCCTCCTTAAAGCTATTGACTGTCCTACATCTTACCACCCTCTCTGGCAGTGCAGTCCAACTAGACACCATCCTCTCAGAGAAGTAGTGCCTCCTCATTTCCCTCTTGAAACATCCCCCTTTCAACCTTAGTCCATGCCCCCTCGTTTCTCTTCCTCTCCTTCGTTTAAACACCCCCTCGGTACTAGGTTTAGTTACTTGCTCAGGTATTTAAACACTTCAATCATATCCCCCCTATCCCTCCTCTCCTCCAGTGTGTCCATGTTCAGCTCCTTCAGCCTAACTTCATATTCCTTTCCTTCCATCCCCTTTAACATTTTTGTTGCCCTCCTTTGCACCCCCTCCAGTAACTTTATATCTCCTCAGGTACCCAGTATTGCACATAGTACTCTAGGTGCAGTCTGATCAATGATCTGTAGAGAGGTAGGATTACACCCCTGTGTCTGGATGAGAACCCCCTTGCGATGCACCCCAGCATCCTGTTTGCCTTCACTGCTGCTCTCATGCAGTGGGCTGAGTTGTTCGTGCTCCCAGTTACCAACACCCCTAGGTCCTTCTCCTCCTCCTCTCTGATCCCCAACCAATAGTCCCTTTTCTGGTTCTTAGCCCTGAAGTGCATCGCCTTACACTTCTTTGCTATGAATCCTAGCTACCACTCCACCGACCATGTCTCTAGTTTGGTTAGGTCCCCCTGCAGTTTTCCCCATCCATCCTCTTTGTCCACCACTGCCCCCAATTTGGTATAATGTGTGAACAGAGTAACCCTGCTCCCCACTCCATGTGCTATATCGGAGATAAAGGCCCAAATAGTACCAGGCCCAGCAGTGACCCCTGCACCACCCCGCTTGTCACTGCACTGGGTGCTGAGAGCTCCTCCACCGCCACCACCCTCTGCACCTTCCCCTGTAACCAGTGCTGTATCCATTTAGTCAGTTTTTTTTCCTACCTCCACTACCATCAGCTTCCTCCCCAGTCTCCCACGAGGCACTGTATCAAAGGCCTTACTGAAGTCCAAGTGCAGGATATGTACCGCATGGCCCCTGTCCAAATCAATGAGTGTACTTTTCCTTGTGACCAGTTTGTATGTAAAATCAATTCACCTACCATCATCCACTTTCAATTTGCCTCATACCTTCATGAAAACATCCAAAACTAAAAATTTAAATATAGTACATTTTTAGCCTTACTTTAGCCTCTCAAGAACAGGCTAGGGCCTCCACTGGCAGGCTGGCCTCACCACTGGAGAAACCTCAGTGTAGCTGTTAGAACTATCTGTGATTGCTTTTGTTTATTTTCACTGTTCGCACTAGCCCCATAACTATCCTGGGGGTCTCTATTTTCTAGTTGTTGAAATCTCATTGTCCCTGAGAGCTGCATTAGCAGATGAGAACATGATGTGTCAGCACCCTTTAGTCTCCACAATATGCCTATCTGTTTAATTAGAGTTCAATAAAACAAGGTGAAGCAAGGTGTGAAATATCACATTTACCTTCAGTTAGCTTTGGAAGGTGTCCGAGTTGTAATGCAGGGGTTTTCCTTTTTAAATTGCATTCAATGTGTATGTTTCCAGAGAGTCGTTTTCAGGATGTTTGTACTTTCAGCATAGAGATACGTGGTATAAATGGGTGCTGTGACATGATGTTCTCACACACTAATGCAGCACTCATGGACAATGAGATTTCAACAACCATAAAATGGAGACCCCCCTCCCCCAGGATGGATACAGGGGGCTAGCATGAACAGTGAAAACAAACTAAAGCAAACACGTACATCCGCAACAGCTATAGCAAAACAGCTGCCTGTTGACATAGAAACAAATAACATTTACAAGATAGGAGCTTGTAGGTTTCCTTTGTTAAACCCATGAGAGGCTTATACACATGCAGCAATAATCAAGTGAAGGATCAAAGGTGATGTCTAGGTAGGTGAAACTGGGGACTGGTGTGCTGTCGTGGTATGCAGTGGATAATGAGACTGGGCATTGCTTTTGTCTGGAAGGCATCCCTACTAGCACTGACTGCATTTTGGTCACATTAAGGATCAGCTTGATAAGGGATAGCCAATTATGGACGGACCAAAGATCAGAAGTAAAGCGTTGATTAATACGGGTGATATCCTTAGAGATTGTATAGAGGACCAAGTCATCTGCGTATAGTATAGCAGAGCAGTGAGACAGACTGTTTAATCAGATTTATGTGTGGTGTAAATCACAGGAGACCCAATCCTTTGGCACTGCTGCTTTAAGATATGGTATGTATGAAAGGCATTACTATATATATAAAGCCAAATTCCACACCTTTGAGCTCTGACTAGGTTACCAGGGAAAGTGTACTTAAAATGGAAATTACTCATTAGTACTACAAAATCACTTTGGAAGCATTCAATGAAATTACAAAATGCATCTGTCCTACCCAAAACATTTATCACAGTGGGGTCTAATTTATTACAAGGGGGGTCTGCTCATCACAAAACACAGAGGAAAACACAAATAAAAATGGACTGTCAGGGAATCCATGATAACAGAATTCCAATTACGAGGGGATGATCCTGCTGCGTAAACTTATGTTTGGAGCCACAGTCCTGAATTTTATGAGGTCAGTAGTTAGTAGATCAGAGGCCTTAAGTTGATGGTACTTTATGTACAGAGCACAATTCCGTTAAAAGATCTTTCCATTTTCTTAAAGGCTACCCTTGGTCTGGTCCGTAACTTGGCACTGTTCCCAGCTAACCATGGTCCCCTCCGCGAGGTTGGTGTTATTCCCCGTCTCATTCAGTTGCTGATGGATGCTCACCAAGATGTCCAGAACAATTCTCCCACTGGCTCACAGCCACCATTCTCCGTAAGTAAATGGATGCCACTTTTTTCTTTTTTTCCTAATATTCTTTTTATTGAAGCAATAGGCCATATTATGGTTAACATTTCAGACATATATCTTTTTATTCCATTTTAGGTCATCCCTTTTCTCTTGTGTCATAAGCCAAACTATTTTCCTCATTTCACATTTGCTTTAGTATTTTTCAATATTTAGATAGATATTTTCAGTACTTTAGGTAATTACATGGGAGCAGCTGACATTTGCCTGCAACAAGGGTCTTATCATCATTCTCAGCTGTATTTGAACACCTAGTGCAGCGTGTTGGAACAAAGCATTAATCTGAGCACAGAGGGCTGTGTGTGAGCACTACATTGTGCTAGGTATAGAAAGGAGATATTTAGAAACCTTGCACTAGTGTCTTGCAGTGCAAACACAACACCTATGTACCTTTTTTAGGTGCACCCCGAATGGAAGCCCTAACCTGTACCGGAGCTCAGAATGCTGTCTTGTTGTGCTGTGATAACCCACTCCACAGAAAGCAGTTAGTGTGGAAAAAGCACCATAGTGTCTAAGCACAAAGCTGCAGTATTGAAACACAAAATGCAAATGTATCATATTAAAATGATGAGTACTGTATGATCCTGGGCAAGTCACTTTAACCTTTCAGTGCTCCCAGGTCACCTCAATAAATAGGCCTTGTGTCCAGTGGGCCTTATGCAGTTACTTAAGCACAAATAATACTTGATCAGCAGCTCATTAAAGCCTGTTGCATGTTCCCCATTACTCTGATTGGCTGTCACAGCAGCTCCCTTGGAAAGGAACTCCCCTCCCCATTGTCTCCTGACAGCACTGCCTGCAGTGGCTGTGAACCTCCACCTGACCTCATCCATTCCCCATAGCCAATCACCCTATCCTTTAGAGCTGCCCACAGGCATCTAGCCATGGTAATACCAGTAATCGTATCCCTAGTGACTGGTGGTACCTGTTTACCCTCAGATGTACCCAGTAACTTAACAACAGCCCCTCTCCCAATGATGGCCTCATTAATATGGCAGTTCTAGGCAGTAATGTAGAAAACTCCCTCCCACCTGTACATCACAACAGTGGCACATCAGTCCCATAGTCCTCGCCCCTCCTTGTCTCTCTTGCCATGAGTACCATTATGCACCAGAAGTTCCCTCATGTTCCTAGTGGGCAATGAGACCCCTCCATTTGCTGCTGATCTTGTCACATCACTGTAAGAGCAGGTTAGCCCCTGGATCCCCACCCCCATCCCTGGGCAGCAGCCGGCCACAACCACCTCCACAACCACCTTCACACCACCATGGCTGGCTGCCACCTGGCCGTACATGTACTATAGGGATTTGTCTTGCACAATGCTATTACAATACTTGCATGATGACTATGGAGTATCGCAGAGGTATATCCATCTCTGTAAATTATTAAATGAAGGAGAAGAAGAATTGGCATTTATAAATACTATGACACATGACTCTATCAGTTATGGTGCTGAAGCACCATCAAGGGATTCCTGTACATCATAAGCTTTGAGAGAGTGATGCCACTAGAAGTCATAGTGTCATAGCATTGTAACAGATAGTCCAGTGGGTTGTTTTTTGTAATACATGAGATTTCTTCTAACATATCCCAGATTTTAGGTTTTACTTGCTGTCTGATTAAACCCGATCAGACTTGCCACAATTCTTGCTCTTGTCATGCCGCCTGCTACACTCACCATGACAATGTCCTGCTCTCCAGGGCAACAGATGATCTCTGAATGCACTCACCACCCTGACGCTCACTATGGCAACAGGCAATCTCTACACATGCCTACCTGCCACACTCACAATGATAACAGCATCTCAATCTCTGCTGTGGCTGGGAAACTGTGGGTGCTGATTTGAAACCACGTACGCCATTTTACAGAATTCTAAGTCATAATGCAATCAATCTGGCATTATATCGATGGTATTATAACTTAAACTGTTACTAACAATACAATTATGGCTTTTCCTAAGGCAAGCTGTCCTATGAGTAATAGCATGCTATGTGTCATACACGGCTTTTTCATACAAATTGTACCCAAAGTGCTTTACAAGCAGTAAGAGACTGGTGGCGAAGTGAGGAGCACTAGGATGGGTTAAGTTTCTTGCTCAGAGTCACACAGTATGCAAGTGGAGGTTGTGGGAATCAAATACAGGTCTACTAGATGTACTAAGCTCATTCACAGCATGTTACTCTTATTATCTAGGCTATATTGCTAGTGCAGTTTCTCCTCCTAAAATATAAACAAATTATTAAAAATATCTCCCAGTATATTATTATACAGTCAAGGCTGACCTCCTATTATTAATACCAAACAACTTTGTTTTTGTCTTGATAATTATTTTCAAAAAAGTAGTCATTGTTTTCAATTGATAAATATCAGTAGTAGTAACTATAATTTAAAAAAATCCAGCCAAATATTTTCTTCTAAGTTGCTCATACCATGGGAAGAATGGTATAGTATGTTTCAAATCCTCTATACAATTCAATCCATAGTAACAGAAAGTAGAATCCTTCCCAGTGTTCAATTTATTATACCTACTTCACTGCCAATTGCTTTGAAAGGTTTAAAACTTAAACATTGTAAATTCTCTCCTTTCTTCAAGCACATCTGACTTTACAAAACTACTTGATTTTAGCTAAGCTGATGCAGGGCCACTGGAAAATTGCGGGTGCAATTTTTCCGCAATTTCCGCAATTTTCACCCTTCTCCGCACAAAATCTGCAATTTCTTGCAATTTCTTACATTTATGGAATTTTTGACTGAAATTGTATAAAAATATTTAAATTCTCAAGGAAATCTACTCAGATATGGTACACAGACTTGGATTTGACCAAAACAGTACAGTGTAAGGTGAGAAGAGGTCAAATGTGACTCTGCTTTCATGTGATTCACTTCCCTACTTTGGTTTCAGAATCCTCTGGTCATGCACCTGTAGACTTGAACACTTAAAATCTGTGTTAAAGCAGACTATCAGAGTACTTTTTGCTGACACAGAGACTGAAACAATAGTTGTGAGAAGAGGCACAAAGTGCCCCATTCATCTAAATGAAGCCTTGACCACAATGCTTGTTTTTGAATGGTAGGGTAGATTTTCCTTGTATAAATACTTTCAATCTGAAAGGATTTTGATTCAAATGTGTCAAGAGTGTGGATGGCCCTGCAGATTATAAACTTGAATGTGCTTCTGAGGGGGTTGGTGATAATGATTTCTTGCATGTCATTCTGCCACAACTGTATACTCACATACAAAGCCTACAAAAAGCCAACATTTCTGAAAACATGCTGAACAGGTTAAGTATAGTTAAACAGTTACCTTCAAGTAGACAAAATAATTGCAACCCAAGTAAAATCACTGCAAACCGAGTAGAACAAAAGTACAATGTATTAAAAACTATTGTATGATGTAATGAAAAGTTATTGGTGTGATGTGATACTTTTATCATGTGATTTTAAAATGTACTTACAGTGCTGATTAAGAACAGTAATCATTTTAACAAAATACATATTTTTCTTACTAGACCTTTATTAGGCACCCTGGTTATCTGTTTATTTTTTTCTTGCACCAAAGCAAGTAGTTTAAACAGGCTTCATTATTTAACATCTAGAAACTGGCAAAATATGTTGTTTCAGGATGTATTCAGTACAGACTAACTGTAAATTACTGAATAAAATCTAGTTAGTACTGCATGACTTAGAAGTCTTGATTTTTAGAAGATATGCTATATAATGATTAGTTTACAGTGCATTTCAAAAACACACATCTTTCTTCATATTAAAAGCATTTACAAGTGGCAATACATTTATCTAACAATTTATGTGATCAATACATGTTGCAGCAAACAATTAAATATTTATTAGGGGGCAGTGGGGATGTATAGTGAACCCCCTCAATTTTCCTGCAATTTTTGCAAGAAAATCCCTGCATTTTTGGGTAAAATTTTCCGCAATTTTCCAGTGGCCCTGCTGATTAATAACTAGTTTATTGGGACAGCCGGGATGTTGCTTATGGATATGAGTGTACCCATTTGTATTCTTAGGGCACTAGAACTGTTCTCTGTCAGTTCACTGTCCTCTTGTCCTATGAAGGCACAAGGTGACATTCAGATTCATAAGAAACAGCCCAACTGTCCCTATAAATGTAGGATAGTCCAACTGTCCCTATAAATGTATCCCTAACTACATTATTAGGACATGCAATGGAGAGACCCTTGAATTATTTAGTAATTCCAAAAGAACCTTCCTTTTCCTTTGCTGCCTTTACAATTTTGTGATTTTCACCTGTACATGCACATCTTGATAGCTGATATGGTTATTCCCCAAATTCTAGTTGTGGCTTTGTCATACTTTAACACACTCATCAACTACTGGCGTTTTATTATCTATAATGTTTTGAGGCCATTCCCAACTGCCGTCTAATGGAAGTCACTGCAGGCCCAAACTATCTCACACCCCAGGATGATGGCACTGCTGAAAACAACAGTATGTAGTCAAACGCAAACTTGGAGCACCCGTAACCAGAAAAACAGCAGCTGGAATGGTTAGTGCAAATATCCTTCATTTTCTACAGTGTATCAGTATGAACAGAAAATCAAAAAGCAAGCTGCACAGGGCGTGAGCAGCCTAACACATTTCACACTATTCAAAGTGCTGCTCTTTGATTTTCTGTTTCCAATGAGACACCGAAAGATAGAGGATATTTACACTAGCCTAGTGTGTCTGCTATTTTTCTGGTTATAGGAGCTCCAAGTGGATGTTTGGCTACAGTCTCATGGAGGTCACAGGAGCCTCTGAGGGAGGTAATGGCGGGATGCAAGAACTAGTTCCTGCAGCAGAAGATGGGACTCAAAGTGATTGTTCTGCTACGAAAGTCATATGATGAAAACCCACCAGAGATGCTGGAGATAAACACAGTGTCCTTATTTGCAGGGTCAGACTGGGGTACAGGGGGCCCATCTGGAAAGTTGACGCAGGGGATCCACCTGGAAAATCAATAGGGGAGGGCCCAGGGTGACACAATCATATCAACATTCCACTTTGGTTTGATACACTAGCTTTGCATTTGCTTCTTACATTTACTTACAGAACCAACTTAATTTAAAAATAAATGACAAAACCAAAGATTCGCGGAGTTTAGAAGGTGGCCAGGTACCCAACAGAGGGGGCCCAATTGGAAATTTCCAGGTATCCTGATAGACCAGTCCGACTCTGCTGATTTGAGATAAAATATTTATTATATTCAATCTTTTACCAGTTTGTTACACCCTCCCCTTCCACTCTATGGATCTCTGCCTACCACACATATTTCTTGAAATTTGATAATGTAATGTAAGACACACCATGGTCTGGACTGCAGTTCAGAACAATGTAAAAATGTGTACTTTTGCATCAACAAGGTTTGCTGTTCATCGAAATAGATTGCTATGAAGCCTTGCTTTAACATTTTCATGTAGAATGTAGGCCATCACCCGTCTCTTTGTGGGATGGAGGGCTTCTGAGTGGTAAAATGTTCATTATGATGATTAATGTGATGATTGTTATTATTAATGATTACAATGTGGAACAGTGGAGAAGTATGATTTGCACACTTTTCACCCTACTGGTATATTTGTAGTCTGTGCACACTGTGATAGTGGAATATCTATACCCCATTATAAATATATATGTATAAGCATATGTAGAATAAGTTTCCTGTAGCCTCTTTGTTCCTGGGGATACTGGTATAACTAATACATGCATATAGACAGCTGGCCTCTATATCTGATGTTTAGCTCACCTTGTACTCTTTTTTCTCACTGTAGCCATACAGAGATGCAACATCTTGTTTTCTGTTGGGTCCTGCCTTAACCTGGGTTTGCAACACGGGGGAGATCAAGAGATCTGGTTACGGTCATAGAGTGAACCAGTAGCTGTAAAGGGAATCCAACCTGGGTTTTCTGATCCTCAGTTTGGCAATTTCGTCACTAGACCATGTTGCTAGCCCGAAACATATTGCTTCATGGTCATTCTCCCTACAACTCTGCTACTTTCTACTTTTTTCAACAGGAGGGAGGAAAGATGGATGAGATTGTGGAGGGCTGTATGGGTGCACTGCACATTTTGGCTCGGGATCCAGACACCAGATACGAGATCTGCAGCCTCAACACCATTCCGCTTTTTGTTCAGGTAAGGGATTTTTTTTAATTTATTCATTTATTTAACTACTTTTCCATGAGAAATCAGCATGAATCTGTGTAGCCACAGAAGGGTCCTAGGGCAAGATGAGATAGACTCAAACAATGCACTAGTAAGACAGCCTGAATAGCCAGTTACAGAACAGAAGGGCTCTGCAGCAAGTCCAAAGGAAACCTTTGGCTGGCAGCCAATCATGTCACTAGCCCAACAGTTTAGTAGCCCACCAAACAAATATGATGACCCAAATAGATCTCAAAAATACAACAAGCACGCAGAAATCTGAGACCAGTAATACCATTACAACTTTTTCACTCTGGGATTTTTATTATTTTTTATGAAATGGAAGAAACTGGTAATCTCATAGCAGACTGGCTACTTTCTTTGAAATGATTTAATCACGTTTTTCTGGCTAAACATCAATATACCTATTTTTATGCTTGCATGTGCATGTGTGTGTGAAATATTTTGTTGCAAAGAACCACATTTCTGAGGTATGTCACTGTTAGGTCCAGTGCAGCTCAGGCTGCAGGGGGCATGGCAATGACAGCCCAATGATCTGCCAGGCTGATCATGACATGGTTTTCAGTTTTGGGGAGGAAACCTCTTGAAGTTGAAAGGTGCCAACCACACTGTTAGCAGAGTAGCTGACACTTTCTTTTGCATAAACCTTAAACAACAGCTTGCTTGCTCTTCAGTTTTGGGTTACAGCTTCCCCCTCAGAAAGACACTGCCATGCAGCAGCTTCCAAGCCCTGCCTTCTGTTCTGGGTCCCACCCTGCCTGTGAGGGCAGCCCGGGGAAGTGACTTTTGATGAGTTTTGTGTGTTCCCTTCACTCCTCTTCCCTCCTTTCGGCACTGCTTCCGAGTGCCCAGCACTGATCACCAGCCCACAGATCACTTCTTCCACCACTATCAGGAAGTTCAGCTTCACTCGGCTCATACTCACTGCTCCGTGGATATAGCAAGTGGGGAAGTACATTTTTGGCTTCTTCTCTCTAGGTTCGGCCGTAACCTGCTAATCTAATAAACATAAGACAGGGAGAAAAATCTGGAATTATTAGTCAGATCCCAAGGTAAAATATGAATCATGCAATCACCGGAAATATGCCTCTGTCAATGGCTACTACCAGAAACATAAAATGCAATCAACTTGTATGCAGAGTAGAAGTAAATACAGAAAATGCCTTGTGGATAAATTGGCTTAGGATCACTGCATGCTCCTTTAAAAAGAACTGATTTTCTTTCCTCTTCCAACCAGCTAAAGTTCATCTGTAGTCACTCTTTGTTTTTTTTTTTTTTGTCAACTCTATTTTTGTCTCCATTGGGTCGAGGCATCTCTCAGGGGTGCCCTCTCGATCTGGCCTCTACTCCCCACCAAGACCCCCCCTCCTCAATCCCTCCCATTAGTACATCCGAGCCCCCCCCCGGGGAGGGCCCACCCCACCTACCTGGTGGCTCTGTCTGGATATTAGAGGGCCCGTCCTGAACAGGTGGCACCTGAGACCTTTGGAGGAGGAGATGTCTGGTATTGAGGATGTGGGGCTAGATCCCTGGGGCCTGCATTGCCTCCCCTGTCCTCCAGAGTCTTCCCTTGTTGTTACTCCCACTTGGAGCGCAGACATGCAATGTAATCCATGGTGCTGACGTGCCAATGCCCGCTGATGCACCACTCCTTGTATCCTCAAGCACCGCATGTTCCAGCACTGACCCCAGCTACCACCAGGAGCTGCACAGGAGTGGTGCTATCCTCAGATCCCTCCTCAGGAAGGGAGAGCAGTCCTCTGGATGCTCAATCCCTTCCCTCCCCTACTGAGCCTCGACAGCCCAAGTTCGCTCCCGAACATGGGTCACTGGCATGGCTCAAGGCGTAGCATCCAGCGCTTCAACCCTCAGCACCACCGGGCCATCTGTAGTCCCTCTTGCTAATGAAAATACAGCAGAAAGTGCAGGCTTACATTAAGAAACTGTTCTGAAAACCATGCAAGCAGAAAGGAGAGGATGTACTGAGCTATTGCATCACAAAAATGTGTAGTCGCATCAGGGCTGGTTCCAGGATGTACTGGGCCCTGGTGCAAGATTTTGTAGTGGGGCCCCCTTGTCCATGTGGCATGCCCCCCTAAGTGCCCCCCGCTGTGGGTAGGCCCTCCCATGGCCTAGCCAGAAGCCAGTTATTTCTTAGACTTTTCCTTTTAGACGTTGGATGGACAACAGTGTATTTTTAATATATTGAATGTGTGTGTCTAGTTTACAAGAACTTCATCAAGATTTGTGAACAAGTTAGTTCAACAACAAACTCTCCTCTGCCATCCACGCTCGCTCGCTCCTCTGCCACTCACTATCTGCTGCCAACAACTCCAGCTGCCACTACTAGGGTTTCTCATGAGATGTTCAGCCTGGGCAGGGAGGTGCAGTGCTGCATCATTGGGAGGGGCAATGGGAGGGAGCAAACGAACAACAGACCAATGAGCTGGTCAGCCACAGTCACCGGGCAGTGCTGTGCTGAGTCAGCCAAGAGAATTTATTTATTATTGGAGGAGCATGCCACTACTGACTGCCAGCATGGAGAGGAGGAGCAAGGAGGACACCAAGAAAGTGGATGGTGCCGTGGTCAGTCTGTTGGATGGCGATTGGTTAGGTTGGGATCTCTGTGGAGATCATGGAGTAGTCATTGAGGTCAGTCAGCGGTGCAGCGGAGCAGCAGCTCACACACAACAGCACCACCACAACACCACCAGGTATGTTCCAGACTGAGAGGTGGTTAGCGCATGTGCGCAGCAGGAAGGAGGGTAGGGAATTTCATTTTTAAATGCCACCGTGAAGTCTGACTCCCGTCCACATGTACACTGACTCAGGGAGGGATGGGACCAGCGTGGCAGGCCTCAGAGGGCCCACCGGCCTTCCGCTCAGGCTCTGGGCAGGACGGTCTGACTGTGAGCAGTTTAAATTAAATAAAACTGAAAAAAAAAAGTATGCTTATGCTGACTTTAGGGGCCACCAGGCCCTGCTGGCACTCTGGGCCCTGGTGCAATCATATCCCTTGAACCCCACCCTCCCGACGCTGGCCCTGAATCACATAATTAAAATCAGCAAATGCTCAGATTCATATAGACACTTACCATACCTAGCCATGCCACACTACAGCCTGTTTACATCCATTGTTTACAATCTGATCTCAGTTGTGATTGGCAGCATTGGAACAGCGGTTCACTTCTAACAAGCATTTGTCAATGCCGAATGTTGCTTGCTTCTATGTGCTGTTTAGGTATTTGGAAGTCATTGGAGTGCAAATATTGAAAATTAGCGAACTTACGAGCGTGCGTAGGAACTGCGTAGCATGCGCGCAAATAAAACAGTCATTTTAGATTTTGTCGCAAATTTTCAACATAGCCATTTTAAGACCTCTGCTCATGAACAGTGTCACTGTGATTTTCTTAATGTGTCCCATACACTGAGTTCGCACACCGACTGCGCCATTGTGCACTAATTGGACGGAAACATGTTTTGGGCAGGGTGTGAAAAATGACAGCTGTACTGCTCATGAGGAGGTGTGGTAAAATGGCAATGTGGAAAATCTGGAGTGAAAATATTGAAAATTCTCAAACTTACGAGCGTGCGTAGGAACTGTGAAACGCACACTCGTAAAACAGTCATTTTTAGGAATTTTTTCACCAAATTTTCAACGCAGGCATTTTAAGACCTCTGCTCATGATCAGTGTCACTGTGATTTTCTTAATGTGTCCCATACATTGATTTCGCACACCGACTGCACCATTGTGTGCTACATGGGCGGAAACATGTTTTGGGCAGGATGTGAAAAATGACAGCTGTACTGCTCATGAGGAGGTGTGCTAAAATGGCAATGTTGAAAATCTGGAGTGAAATATTGAAAATTCGCAAACCTACGAGCGTGCGTAGGAACTGCGCAACGCATGCTCGTAAAACAGTCATTTTTAGGAATTTTTTCATCAAATTTTCAACATAGCCATTTTAAGACCTCTGCTAATGAACAGTGTCATGATGATTTAGAAACATAGAAACATAGAAGTTGACGGCAGATAAGGACCGCAAGGCCCATCCAGTCTGCCCATTTCTTTTTCTACCTTATAAATGTGCCATCGGCCTTTGCTCTGTCAGTGACCTATCTATTCATAGTCATTTGTATTGCTCCCTTATGCCTATCCCATGCCTGTTTGAAGCCCTGCACTGTATTCATAGCCACCACTTCTTGTGGTAAGCCATTCCATGCATCTACCACCCTTTCTGTGAAAAGAATTTCCTCACATTCCCCTTAATCGCCTCCCTCTAATCTCATGCTGTGTCCTCTTGTCCTGCTATTTTCTTATATTTAAACATGTTAGACTCTTTCACCTTGTTTATGCCCTTAAGGTGTTTAAATGTCTCGATCATATCACCTCTCCCTCCCTTTGCTCAAGGGTATACATATTGAGCTCCATTAATCTGTCCTCATATGTCTTCTGATGCAGTCCCTGCACCACTTTGGTTGCCCTTCTCTGGACTGCCTCAATTTGGTTAATGTCCTTGTGAAGGTGTGGCCTCCAATACTGCACGCAGTACTCCAGATGGGGCCTAACCAATGTCTTGTACAGAGGGATTATTACCTCCCTCTTACGACTTGTGATCCCCCTACTAATACACCCTAACACCCCCCTAGCCTTACCTACTGCTTTAGAGGTCTGCTTGGATGATTTTAGGTCATCAGTGATGATGATGCCCAAGTCTCTTTCTTCCTTTGTGACTGCTAGCAACTTCCCTCCCAGCCTATAAGTGGCTTCAGGGTTTCTCTTCCCTATGTGCATGATTTTGCACTTCTTTGCATTAATCCCAGTTGCCACTCTTCTGACCATTCTGCTAGTTTATCCAGATCTCTTCTCATTCTGCCCACCCCATCTGGATCATCTACTCTGTTGCAGATCTTGGTGTCATCTGCAAACAGACAAGCCTTACCCTCTAGTCCATCTGCGGGGTCACTAATGAAGATGTTGAATAGGACTGGCCCCAGGACTGATCCCTGAGTACCCACTTGTGACTTGCATCTCTTCTGACTGTATACCATTTACCACCACTCTCTGTTTTCTGCCAGTCAACCAGTTTGCCACCCAGTTGACCAACTTCTGACCCACGAGCCTACCTAGCTTGTTTTCAATCTTCTATGTGGAACAGTGTCAAAAGCTTTGCTGAAGTCAAGGTGGCGACATCAACTGCTCCCCTTGGTCCACCACTCTGGTTACCCAGTCAAAGAAATCTATGAGATTAGTTTGACCACGACCTTCCTTTGTAAACCCATGCTGTCTTGGATCCTGTGCCCCTATGGATTCCAGGTGTTGCACTATCCTTTCCTTAAGGTGCCTCCATAATCTTGCCACTACTGAGGTAAGACTGACGGTCTGTAGTTCCCGCCTCCTCCCTGCTACCACTCTTGTGGAGTGGGATCACATGAGCCCTTCTCCAGTCTTCTGGGACCTCTCCTGTGCTCAGAGACTCACTAAACAATTCTGCTAATGGCTCTGCTAGTTCTCCTTAGCTCCTTAAGTACTCCTGGGATGTATGCCATCGGGTCCATTGCCTTATCCACCTTGGAGCTAGTGTAGCTCTTGTAGGACCCTTTCTTTTGTGAGGAATAGTGCTCATCTCCCT
The DNA here is from genome assembly GCA_016271365.2 of Neoceratodus forsteri. Taxonomy (NCBI): domain Eukaryota; kingdom Metazoa; phylum Chordata; order Ceratodontiformes; family Ceratodontidae; genus Neoceratodus; species Neoceratodus forsteri. The sequence goes on along the minus strand of JADMNL010000032.1, from coordinate 23,165,372 downwards.
CCCCCTGTGTCCATGATGCTGAGCTGTGGGCCCTGCCCTACCTTCTCTTCAGTAAATACTGAGCAAAAGTATCTATTTAGGATAGATGCCTTTACAGGGTCCTCCTCCTCACATGCTCCCTTTTCTCCATTAAGCTTAGCAATACCCCCTCTGGACTTTCTCCTTTCACTAATGTATCTATAGAAAGTCTTGTCACCTTCTTTTACTGTTCGTGCTAGTGTTTCCTCAGTTTGGGACTTTGCCTGCCTTACTGCCTTACCTGCTTCCCTTAGGGCAGTTTGGTATGCCCAATGTCCGATGTGCAGATTTTCTCAATGTGTCCCATACATTGATTTCGCACACCGACTGCGCCATTGTGTGCTACGTGGGCGGAAACACGTTTTGGGCTGATGTGAAAATGAGAGCTGTACTATTCATAAGAAGTGTGGTAAAATGGCAATGTTGAAAATCTGGAGTGAAAATATTGAAATTTATGAACTTACGAGGCCTAGTAGGAACTGCTAGCATGCTCGTAAAACAGTCATTTTTGGAATTTTGGCACCAATTTTCAACATGGGGTTTGGGACCCCTTCTCATGAATGATGTCACTGTCATGGCAGTATTCAGGCCTGAAGGGTGATTTTGCAGTCACTACATGAAATCACCCTTCGCCCGAATAACGCCATGACAGTGACATCATTCATGAGAAGGGGTCCCAAAAACCCCATGTTGAAAATTTGGTGCAAAATTCTAAAATGCCTGAGATATGCAACAAAGTTGAAACCCCTTATCTAGCCCATTATACAGCTTACCGGGCATTTCCTCAGTTCGCGTCGGCTTTAAAGAGTGCAGACATGTTCCGGTCCACGAAGATCGTCGCGCCGGAGTCAGAGGTAAGTATGGGGTGAGGGTGTGGGGAGGCTGGGTGCGCGGTGGGTGGAGTGCGGGTTGTGGGAGGGCTGGGAGGCGCGCCGCGTGACCATTTCGTTTACAGGTTTAAAAAAAAAGACATACGTGGGGCGTTTGCCATGCTGGGGTGGGCTCCCAGCATGGCACAAGGACGTTGGGGGAGCATTCAGCCGGCGGGGGATTGGGCACCCCGTCGACCAAAGGACTACTTGCCATGCCTGGGTTGGCTCCCAGTGGCTACCTACTACTGGTGGGGGACGGCTCAGCCAGCGGGGATTGGGCACCCTGTCGGCTATACAGTGCGGTGGGGGCGCACATGTCTGCGTGATGTGTGTGGGGGAAGCTGCGCGTGAGCAGCCGATGTCTTATCGGTGCTCACTGAAGCAGTCTCCCCTTTCAACTGTATGCCACTGCATTTTGGAGCGTGTCATAGACAGCTCCAAAATGCCTTGGCTTACAGGGGCCACCTGCCAGCACACTGACTGAATTGGAGGAGGAGGAGGTGACACACTTCCGAAATCTCCGATGATGGCACTATGTTTCTTGCACATGCGTGCAAGCAACATAAAAGTGATCGACCTTCCTTTATACGTTTTCAGTCATGGTGTGGTGTGCACACAGTAATAACTGTCTTTTGCATAAATATTGTAGCAGTTATTTGTAAAAGTTCCATCACTTAAAGAAGGGATACAGTAGGCTGGAATTCTGATTAGTATCCTCTTTAGCATGAACTGAAAAAATGGAACATTTATCAAGGGCAGGCTGACATAATTATCGTACCAGTGCACTGACTGAAAGACTCGAAAACTAACTCCTGGAGAGTCACACTGTTTAATAGGAACAATATGAGATTGCAGTACCTACATTATAAAAGGTGGAAAATATCTTTAGTTGTCTTTTTTAGCAACATTTGGGGGCAGAAAACTGTATACATGAAAGGAACACACCCAGAAGGATTTTAATTTTTTTTTTTTTTATTAAAAATTCTCATGGCCAATCCTGTGATCAAATAGGTATCAAAACAAAAAAAATCCTGTACTATATGTAATTCTACCTTGTCCAAACTCTTCAAGCAACCAAAGGCTGGACAGTTCCATTTTCCACAGGTTTCTATGCTTACTATGAGGTCCCCCACTCATCAGCTCCATTTCTACATGCAGTTAGTTATGTATTTAAAGTTTTCTACACCAAATATCCGTAGTATGTACAGTACGTAGCTTGCTAAGTGTTTAAGGGGGCAGGAAAAGCTGTAACAGAGGCACATGTTGCGGAGCTGCACAATTAAAGAGCAAGGAAAGTTTACAAGGCCTCTCCAAGTCTGGAAGCATAGAAAGCATTTTTTTCTAACAAGGTATTGTGATTACCTTTAGGTCACTGTAGACAAGACTTGTAAGTGTAGCCAGTCCCCAGAGATCAGTTACACATGGATCCCACCTGCTGCATGGGGTACTGGCCAGGGTCCTTGTCTAGGTACTGGGGGCAAGTGGGGGCCCCCAGCAACAGTAAGGCATTACAGGAAGCCAGTCTCACAGCTCTATTAAGTGACAGTCCAAATAATGAGTTAGAAACTGCTTAACTGATATTTTATTGGCCTCATACACATACCTATCTATCATGGACAGAGATTTACTTCTCAAAACAACTCACACAGGGCATGTATACTATAAGTATTCTTAAATAAACACAGTGTCCAACATACCTTGTCCCAGGGTCGCAGTACTCCATCAGTAGCATAGTCACTCTAGCTGTCCTTATGGCCACTCAGGGTCCACCTTTCCTCTCTTTGACTCTGAAGGGACTAGCCTGGGTTCTTTCATGAGCAGGACATGACAGGGTAATACAGTGACAGGCTGGTGCCTCATTTCATGAGCAGGACAAGACAGGGTAATGCAATAACAGGTTTGTGCCTTGTTTCATGAGCAAAACAAGACAGGGTAATACAATAACAGGTTGCTGCCTCGTTTCATAAGCAGGACAAGACAGGGTAATACAATAACAGGTTGGTGCCTCATTTCATGAGCAGGACAGGACAAGACAGGGTAAAACAATGACAGGTTGATGCCTCATTTCATGAGCAGGACAAGACAGGGTAATGCAATAACAAGTTGGTGCCTCGTTTCATGAGCAGGACAAGACAGGGTAATACAGTTTGTTGCCTCCACGTGGGGCAGCAGAGCAATAGGTACCAGCATGAAGCCTATACCACCCAGCAAAAAAACAGTTTAAGCCTCCCACAAACTGGTAGATAAGTAAGCAATAAGACATAATTGAGTGTGCATTACGGTGATATAATAAAATGCCTTAGGTGCATTTTAGGCATGAGGCACAGCCAAGTGCCATTATAAAAAGGGTCTCAGAAATGCTGCACTCTGATTGGCTGTTAGGATTCCAACAGCCTTACATTAATCCATGTTATACTGTCATGTACATAGTGGATAATGTATGGTCCTCTATCGGCAACCGGTCTGTTAACTTTCGAGAAGTTGCCAGGGCGACCGTGTTACATCGCCATGGCAACCTCGGGGCGGTTAACAGTGACTGGTTGCCGATAGAGGGATATCTGATATTTTATAATGTAATGGTCCCCTTATAAAAGTAAATGGCACTTTTTAAAAAGTCATCACCGCTGACCCTTTCAGTCCTTCCCTAACCCGATTCATCCGCCTGTTCCGCCTAAAAAGGCACGACATACAAGAGATTAATCGCTGTCGTTAACCCGTCGACGTGACGTAGCATCAATAGGTTAACAACATTTCCATGTCACATCGACAGGTTAACAACCTTAGGAAATGATGATTTCCTAAGGTTAACAGCGTTCTACCATACATTATAGCCTGATCACCATGGCACATGGATTCTTTCTGTCAGCATTCCATCCTCTAGCCCTGCTGAATGTGTGGAATGATGCATTCTGATTTTGAACCATTCTTAAACTTTTGGTGGAAGAACTATTTTATTAAAAATCTCCCTCTAAATGAGGAAAACATTGAAAAAGTATACTTCAAACTCTTTTCTTTTGGTGTGTTTTTTATAATAGCAATAAGGCACTCCCAGAAATTAGATCAACAGTCAATCAATCATTCCCTAGGGGCAATATGGCACTTGGCTGTGTCTCGTGCCACATTACACCCCTAGTGGGTGATTAACAGACTGTTACTCTAACCCCTGGTCATGCCTTATTGCTTAATTAAATGTACTAAATAATGTCATTATATCACCATAATGGCACACCTAGTGGTGTTTTAATTCCTTTATAAAATGGCATTTAAATGTTTGATTGATATGAATGAAAATAAGAAGAAATTGCTTTAAAAAGATAAAAAAGGACTTTCCATGAAATATGCCTCCATTTTAACTTTAAAGACAAAACATAGTCGATATTCTGGTAACTGGAGTGAGCTACAAACAAGAAAAGACAATGAAACCCATTTGGGGCATGCATTTTTGTAAGAGAAAAAAACAGTTACCTTATTTGCATTTCAAATCAGTACAGGTACAGTATTTTAATGGAAATGTGTTCAGAATGTTTGAACATGACAGTTTTTTTTTGGGGGGGGGGGTCTCCTGGAAACACCAATATATGATTCCAGTGTATGCATTCTTATGATCTTCAGCAATGTATTTATGCAGTTTGGGTCTGCCTCTACATATGTGACTGTGCTTCTCAACCATTTCTGTCTTTTTTATATACAGTAGTAAATCATGTTTTCTGTTTGTTTGATTGTTCTTTATGTATTTCTCCACAATCAACATATGAGATGTTCACTATGGAATACAGGGATTGAAAATTCTCAGAATTCCCCTGGCAGAATGTTCCTCTCCCAAAATACTATACTACACACACACACACACACACACACACACACTCTACAAAGGCCACATGTGAAGCCAGAGCCTCAGTACATGTTATCTCTGCCAGGGCAAGCAGCAGTGATTTTCCTGATAAGCAGGTAAAGATATGAGGAGGATTTTTCCTTGTCAGTAAAGAAACGTTAGTAACTAAAACTATGAACAGAACTCAGTGTTTCTTGTTTGTTTATCTGAGTAAGGATAGTGTGATGATCAGAGAAACAACATGTAATTAGTTTTTTTTTATTTAAGGTAATTTTATTTTTAGGGCCTAGCTGAAGATTTTAAGTGAGTAAAGGTGGCAGCCACGTTTGTGACGGAAGGTCCGTAATGGGTGTAGGAGGATTGATTTGCCCATTGTGTGATGTGACTACTAACAAATCTGGTCAAGTTAAGGGCCAGGATGGCTGTGAATTTGGGCTGTAATAACGCACGATGACCTGACTGGTTTTACCCAATTATATGTCTTTGATTTTGGACCCATTTTATAACCCCTAACAATGACTGTGGACTCAATAGCAATACTCAGCACACCAAAGGTAAAACTGCATCAAAAAAGCAGTAAGACACCATCTACCCAGCAAATACAAGCAAGCAAACATTCGGCATTGACAAATGCTTACTCTTTTTGTTTTTTGAACCAACGTATGGGATTCTACAGTTATTTTTAAATTTCCCACTCTCATGCCATGCAAGCTACAAAAAAATGATCTTGGTACAGTGTGTTCCTGTTTCCCATCAGAAACAGGTGGTTGCACCATACTAATACATCTATAGTCAGATTCTAGCATGTGCATTCAACAGGTTACCGCAGTGGAAGAGAAATTTTACAGACTATGAGTGTAAGCCATCTTTCATTACTTGAGGTGTTAATTACAAAATTAGCTATGAGCACTGGTTTAAAAATATCTGAGAAAATTAAAACTACACTGAAGATTAATCTAAGGGTATTAGAAACACATTTTTGCTAACAAAAAAAAACTATATGATGAAATGTTATGTTGACTAACAAATATTGCTTCTTTAAGGTATGACCAGGGGTGGGTTATCTTTTCATGAGGTAATCTAGCCTATGGGGGTCATGAGACACATGACAAGTCCTTGAAGTCTCTAGGTAAATATATTAAGGTAACCCAACCACTACCGTGCCCGGATGCTGATATTTAATTCAACTGTTTTTTAATTGTCTTTATAGTTTACATTTCTTTTCACTGTATATGAGAGTCGCCCCTGTTATATTCCTTTACAATGCAAATCCACCAATCGGAACGCTTCATTTCCAGACTAGGCCTTACCATTTCTGAAGACCAGTACTTTCAAATTGCAGTTTTTTTTTTTAAAGAATAAGAATCAAACTAGCTCTTTTGAAAATTCAGTGGCAGATGAAGAGAATCAGCAGAAGTAGCAACAGTCTTTGGGGGAACCTATGGTTTTCCTGCAAATGTAGTCTGTCATTAAAGAAGACTGCATTTAGCCTGAAAGTCTTATTTTCTGTAGAAGCTCATTTTGAAATACTAGTTCCCTTTCAGTGTTATTCCATCATTACTAGGTTTGTAGTAAAGTCCCTGGGCGTTGCACTCTGGTGCTTAAGACTAGTTTAGAACTGTGTGGTGATGTTTGTGTCCTTGCTAGTCCCTTACATTTTCGGCATATTGCATGTGTTCTCCTATATGATTATTTAGCTGAAAGTGACACAAGCTACATCACAGAGTATTAAAATGGTACTTACCAACAGTAAACTAGAAACGCCTGCTGTGTTTAATAAAGGCCAGGAAAGACGGAACTGTAATAGAACTTAACTAGAATAACCAATAAGATGCTACTGGGCCTAACCCCCTCTGCTCTAACAAATTGCTTCTACCCTGTTGTCAACCAATACAACAACAACTGGAGTAGAAATGGGCAAAGTTTGCAAAATTTGCTCCATGAATTAATCTACAAATCAATGTGATTCGCAAAGTGTGGATCAATCTGTGAAGTGCAGAATTTCACTGTGAGTGGTGGAATTCCACCGGCAAAGTACAGAATTTCACCTACAAATGGCAGAATTTCACCCGCAAAGGGCGGAATTTTGCTGTTCATGAGCAAAATTCCGCTGTTTTGCAGGTGAAATTCTGTACTTCGAGGGAATTCCACCATTCGCATGGAAAACTTCATAATTTCAGGTGAAGTCGAAGTTGCTGAGGGTAGGGAAAATTTTGCAAAACTCCATGAATGCAAATTTTCCCTATTTAGCCCTTTCAAGTGCTTGAAGGTCTCAGTCATGTCTCTTCTCTTCCTCCTCTCCACCAAGGAGTACATGTTCAGGGCCCCCAACCTATTCTCACTACCCTCCTCTGGACCGTCTCCAGCAGGTTGATGTCCTTTTTAAGGTGTGGGCACTAGTACAGAACTCCATACTCTAGATGTGGCCTCACCAGTGACCTGTACATGGGCAGTATAACTGCCTCTCGCCTACTGCCGATCCCCCTAGCTATGCATCCCCACATCATGTTTGCCCTTGCTGCTGCTTTCTTGTAGTGTGTGGAGTGATGCAAGCCCCAGGAAGTCTTTACTAGAGGATAGTATTAAAGAACCCATGCAAATAGTAGAACATTGATAGACTCGAGCTCGGTTTTCAAACTGCTGTTCCTGGTGCATTCTATGTAACCATTAGATTCTTTACTCCACCTGCCAAAGTTAGAAGCCTCGGAGAGTGCTCTTTCAGCTTCATTAAGTATTTGTTCAGTTTTCAAGTTTCCGATTTACTTATTTTATTTTTCTTTATTCAAAGTACTATATTTGGTTAATACAGGTAGACTAGTCTAGATTTAGCTGGTAAGTTTGCAGTTCCTCATCTGTTCTCTGAACCAGTAAGGAACCAACATGTTCTTCTTTCTTTGAGGTAATAGTTTTTTCATTTTTGTCACAATTTTTAGTAAATTATAGTTGTCAGTTCATGCCTGGTTGCTCTGTGTGTTGAACCAGGGTTTTTCAGTTTTTTCTTCTGTCACTGAACCAAACTCCAAAAAGAAAACTATTATTTCTATTTGTATTATTATTTTTATTATTTTATTATTATTATTTGTATTGTTATTTTATTTTTATTATTATTGCTATTATTATTTTTATTATTTTATTATTAATTGCTAGTTGGCACAGAACCAGCATTTCTTGATTAAAGGGTTATGTCACAGAAACCCAAAAAGGAAACCAGCCCTATTGGTTTTCAGTACTGCATTGTGAGTGAAGAACCATTCCCTAAGTCTGATTCCCACACAACTTGAGTTGTCTACTTAGGGTCTGACCACCTGAATGCAGACTGTGAAATTTGTAAAGCTTTTCCTCAATCTACACTTGATAGGGGCTTCAACAGACAGAGAAAACATGTCTGAGAAAGCTGCTGACCCAGCTCCTGAACAACCGACTCCTTCCTCTAGAAAGGAAAAATCCAAGGATCTGAAGGGAAAACCCTCTGACAAGGACGAAACCGCCTGAAAATCTAAGAGAAGTGCAGAATCGGCTGCTGAACCAGCCCTTGCCAAAAAAGCAAAACAAAAGGAGAAACAAACAGGGAAGGAATCGCCACTGAAGGTTGCGGCAGTTCCAACCATTGAAGAAATAGCAAACGCTATTAAGGTGATACAGTTCCTGCAGAGTATTCCAGACGGATTGGTTCTGGTTCCTCAGCAAGCACCTCAGCAACCACCAGTTCAAACTCTGGTTCAACCACTGCTTCTACCAGTGGTAGCTTCTTTGGTTCCCAGTTTGGCTGAACCAGATCCCAACTATAAAGGGGATGAAGAGGAGGAGAACGACGACCTTGAGAAGACAATTGAGCCTGAGATCTCTCCAGAACAGCAGGACTTCGAGTCTCCCCCTTGACTTTCTGAAGATTACTCTTCCCACTTTTCTTTTATAAAACAAGTGGCAGAGACTCTGGAGCTTCCCACTCAGGAGACCACTGAGGAGGAGGCGGAGGAGGGAGGCTACATGGAAATTATGGGGTTGGCAGCCACTAACGTTTGCTGTTCCCCATCCACAAGTCATTAAAGAGGCAAGTCCTGAAAATCTTGCTAACCCCTACTTCTGTCCCTCCAGTGGACAAGAAAATAAACAGAAAATACCATTTGGATAGGGGTGGGGCTGAATTCCTCTTTAGTCACTCCAGCCATGAGGGGGTGGCACCGGCAGCTGCCTGTGACAGAGCAAATGTGTCATTGTCCTCTCACCTCCCTGACAAGGACTCTTAAAAAATTGAGTCTATGGCCAACAAGGCTCTTTGGGGGCTTCCTTGGCCATCAGACAGGCCACTTATTTGGCTTATGTGTCCAGGTACCAAAAATGTCTCTGGAACTCACTGTTGGAGTTGGCCTGCAAAGCTCCTCCTGCCCTAGCAGCTGATCTAGCAGAGACTGCCAGATGTGGCATTGAGGCTTCCAATTATCAGTTCCACATGGCAGTCGGTGACAATGACTCTGCTGCCAGACTTAAGGCAACCACAGTGTTTCTGAGAAGGTTTGCTTGGCTCAGGGCCACTAACCTTTCTCAGAATACCCAAACCAAAGCATTGAATTTCCCTAGTGAGCAGACTTCTCTGTTTGGTGAGCAAATAGAAACTTACATGAAAAAGATGGATGAGTACAAGACTGCTTACAAAAGTGCTTCTACCAAAGAGAAGCCATTCACCTCCCAGAAGCACTATAGTAGGGGAGGTAGGGGCATTCTATACCAGGCCATTTTATCAGGCTCAGGCTCTCCCAGACTACCAGCAGCAACGTGGCTACTTTAGAGGCAGGGGTAGAAGGAGCAACAAGCACTCTGACCTAAGCCCAGGACACAGGCAAAGCAGAATCCCTGGCGTGGTTGTCAGGGTTACCTCCCCAGTACCAGTAGGTGGCGGACTGGCTATTTCCAGGCACGGCAAGTCATCACCACAGACAAGTGGGCCCTGGAAGTAGTGAACCAGTGTCTTGTTCTCAGCTTTAAGGGCATCCCAAAATTGAGAGCAAGGCTGTTCAAACCTGCAACCCCAGTAGAATAAGGCTTGCTGGAATCGGAAGTATCCAGCCTTCTACTGGCAAAAGCAGTGGAACCTGTCTCAATCTCCCAGAAGGGAAAAGGATTTTACTCAAGGTACTTCCTAACACTAAAGAAGAATGGGGAGTTGTGACCCATATTGGACCTCAGAACCCTAAACAGATATCTGACAAACCAAAGTTCAAGATGGTCATCTTGGCAATGATTCTCCCCACACTCAGGAAGGGAGACTGGCTGGCATCCTTGGACCTCAAGGATGCCTATTTCCACATTCCCATCAGACAATCTCACAAGAATTACCTCAGGTTCAGATTGCCATCAGGCTATTACAGTTCAGAGCTCTGCCTTTCGGTCTTACCTCAGTCCCAAGGGTGTTCACAAAGTGCCTAGCTGTGGTAGTGGCATACTTGAGAAGGCAGGGGATAGTAGTATTCCCTTACCTAGATGACTGGCTAGTCATGGGACAGTCCCCTCAGCAGATAAGGGAGGCTCTAGTTCTCACACAGGCTACCTTACAGTCTCTAGGGTTTCTGGTGAATCTGAAAAACTCAGTCCTGCTGCCGGTCCAGCTCTTGGATTTCATAGGAGCAGAGATGGACACTGAAAGAGGGAAGGCATTCCTTCCTCAGGAAAGGGTGGACAGACCGGTACAGTTGGCAAGCTCCTTCCAACTTCATACCCCCAGACCAGCAAGACATTTCCTGCAACTGTTGGGCCACATGGAAGCCTCAACAGCAACAGTGCCAGGAGCCAGGTTCCAGATGACAGACATCCAGTTCCACCTCAGGTCCCATTGGTCCCAGAAAAAGGACTCCCTGTCAAAGCTAGTACCAGTCACAGGGACTCTCATCCAAGCACTGCAGTGGTGGCAGGAAAGGAACAACCTCAGGGAAGGAGTACCATTACAGCAGAAGTTTCCAACGGAAGTGTTGACAACAGATGCCTCCCTCCTAGGATGGGGTCCCCATCTGAGGGAGGACACTGTACACAGTGTATGGTCCCAGCAGGAGTCACTACTGCACATAAACCTGTTGGATCTCAGGGCAGTTTTTCTGGCCCTCCAGTCATTTGCCTCATTGGTCCAGGACAAGGTGGTGCAAGTCAGAACAGACAACACCACAACCTTGTATTACATAAACAAGCAAGGGAGCACAAGGTCCACCTTGCTGTGCACAGAAGTTATGAAAATGTGGAGTCTGGACTGGCATATTCCCTCAGGGTCTCTCTCTCTCTCTCTCTGAGCAGTCCATCTTCCAGGGAAGGACAACGTCCTAGCAGATGCACTGAGGAGGATCAATCAAAGCTACCACGAGTGGTCTCTGAACAGACAGATCCTGTAAATCGTCTTCAGAAGATGAGGCACTCCAGAGATAGATCTGTTTGCATCCCTAGACAATCATCAGTTGCCACAGTTTTTCTGCAGACCTCTGGCAGTGGACACAGTGCCACTGGATGCACTAATACTGGATTGGACAGGGAAATTCCTGTATGCCTTCCCTCCATTCCCTCTGTTGCTCAGGGCGCTGAACAAGCTCAGGTCCCAGCCAGCAACAATGATCCTCATAGCTCCAGATTGGGCCAGGCAGCCTTGGTACTCCCTGCTCTTGTCCCTGTCAATCTCCAGACCGATTTGCCTCCCCAGGAGTCACAACCTGCTGACATTCTCCCACAGAAGGATCCTATACCCCAGCCTTAAGTCCCTCGGCCTCATGGTCTGGCTCTTGAGGACCTACAGTATGCTAATCTGCACCTTTCTGAAGGGATCCTTGAGGTGCTAAGGGTCTCTTGGAAGCCCTCTGCCAGGAAAACCTACACCTCTAAATGGAAGAGGTTCTCCATTTGGTGCCAACAGAAGTTCATAGATCCTTGCCAGGCTGGACTCCCAGTCCTGTTGGACTACTTAGCTCATCTTCATTCCCTAGGCCTTAAGCCATCTACTCTCAAGGTACACTTGGCAGCTGTCTCTGCCACATGTCATCATGTAAGAGCACTTCTTTGGCTTAACATAGAAACATAGAATTTGATGGCAGATAAGGACCGCTTGGCCCACCCAGTCTGCTCATTTCCCTGCCTACTGGATAAGCTGCAGATCCTAGTTAACCAGCAGCCTACTTCTTCCTACCCCGCCCCTAGAATTGCCTTATGACTGTCCCATGCATGCTTGAATTCCACCACTGTTTTTGACTCCACGACCTCCTCTGGAAGGCCGCTCCATGCATCCACAACCCTCTCTGTGGAAAAATACTTCCTAAATTACCTCTGAGCCTTCCCCATCTTCAGATTGTGCCCCTTGTTCTTGCACACCTCTTTTTTTGAAAGATGCTACCCTCTTGGACTTTGTTGATTCCATGAGGTACTTGAAGTTTCTTCATGTCCCCTCTCCTCCTTTCCTCAAGGCTATACATAAGCTCCTTAGTCTCTCTTCATATGTCTTCCGGCAGACCCTGCACCATTTTAGTTGCCCTCCTCTGGACAGCTTCCATCCTGTCTATGTCTTTAGAAGACTGGGTCTCCAGAACTGCACGCAGTACTCCAGATGGGGTCTGACCAGCTGTCTGTACAGAGGGATAATAATTCCTGTTTTCTACTGGTGATGCCTCTCCTATGCATCCCAGTATCCCCCAGCCCTCCTTGCTGCCCTCTCACATTGCTTTCCCACCTTTAGGTCATCCGATATGACTACCCCAGGTCCCTTTCCATTTTTGTTGTTAGTATCTCACCCCCACTGTGTACTCTTCCCTGGGTTTTGTTTCCCAGGTGCATTACCTTGCACTTCTTAGCATTGAATCTAAGCTGCCATACATTTGACCATTCCTCTAACCTTGCCACACCTTTCATCCTTTCCACCCCACCTTGTGCATCAACTCTGTTACAGATCTTTGTGTCATCTGCAAAGAGACATACTTTTCCTTCTAGTCCCTCTGCAATGTAGCTATAAAGACATTGAAGAGGACCAGTCCTAATACTGAACCCTGCAGTACCCCACTAGTAACCCCCCTTTCATCAGAGTGGACTCCATTTACTATTACTCTCTGTGTCCTATTCTCCAGCCAATTTTTTACCCAGGCTGTCACCTTGGGACCCACTCCCAGGCTAGCTAACTTGTATATTAATCTTTTGTGTGGGACTGTGTCAAATGCCTTGCTAAAGTCTAGGTAGGCCATGTCCACAGCCCCTCCCTGATCTACTACTTTGGTCACCCAGTCAAAGAAATCTATCAGATTTGTCTGGCATGACCTTCCAATCTAATTTTCAGTAAGTCCTTCAAAGGCTTGCTTCATTTGTATCCCACACACAGGGAACCAGTCTCCCCTTGGGACCTGAACATATGCATTGCACAGCTAATGCAACCCCCATTTGAGTCCATGTCCTCAGAAGATCTCAAGTATGTGGCTTGGAAAACAGTCTCTTTAGTGGCAATTACTTCAGTCAGAAGGATTAGTGAACTCCAGGCTTTGTCCACAGAGCCTAACTACATTTCAGTCCATAGGGACAAGGTAGTCCTTAGAACCAGTAGGAAGTTCCTCCCTAAAGTGATGTCTGACTTTCTCCTCAACCAGTTTATTGCCCTGCCTGTCTTTTTCATCGATCATTCCAGTTCAGGGGGAATGCAGGCTGCATAGCCTAGAGCTGTTAAGAGGGTTATCGGCTATTATTTGGATCATACAAAAGGCCATAAACAGGATAATACCCAGTTCTTCCTGACCTATGGAGAAGTGAGGCAAGGCAAACCAGCTTCAAAAAGGATTATTGCACACTGGATTATTGCATGTATTTGGTTTTGCTACAGCAAACTGGGCAAGGAACCCCCAGTGGGTGGGCCTCAAGGCTCAATCCACCAGGGGTACAGCTGCTTCTATAGTAGCTGCCAGAGACATTTCTTTCTTAGAAATTTGCAAAGCAGTCACCTGGAAAACTGTTCACACCTTTACTAAACATTGTTGCCTGGACACCTAGGCTAGAAGTGCTGCCAGGTTTGGCACAGCAGTACTGCACAGCCTGTTTCCCAAATAGGTTCTATGCTCACCTCCAAAGGTACTGCTTGGTAGTCTGCATATGTCAGAATACAGTAAAGAGTTCCTGGGGCTTGAAGAAAAATTACTTACCATGGTAATCTTGTTTCTTCCAAGGGAATCTTTACTGTATTCTGAGCTCCTGCCCTACCTCTCCTACTAGAACCTGGTGGGCACTGCACTCCAGCTGTTCATGTTTTGTTGTTGAAACTTGTTTAGGTTGGTTGTTCTTGGGCATTTGTGACTTGAGTCTTTTCAGATGTCCTATTCAAAGGAAGGATTGTAGTTCTTATGGAGAATTAGTTCTTTAAGATATCATAGATAGCATCTTTTTGTACATGCTTTGTAAGAATCTGATGGTTACACAGAATGCCCCAGGGATTGTAGTTTGAAAATCAAGTTCAAGTCTATCAACGTTCTACTATTTGCACAGGTCCTTTAATTCTATCCTCTCTGGGGCAGTTAAAAGGTGAAGGCTAACTGCATATGTCAGAATACAGTACAAATTCCCTTGGAAGAAACAAGTTTACTATGGTAAGTAATTTTTTCTTCAGGTCACTAGTGATCATCGCTCCCAGGTCCTTCTCCTCTGATGCAGATACCAGGTCTCCACCCAGGTAGTACTCTGTCTTGGGATTCTTGCCTCCAATGTGCATAACTTTGCATTTTTTGACTTTGAAACGAAGCTGCAAAATCTCTGGCCACCTCTCAAGCTTTTTCACATCATTCTGTAGGTCCTGTATCCCTTCAGCTGTGTCCATCCTCCCACACAGCTTGGTGTCCTCTGCAAATAGGCACACTTTGCCATTAATACCTTCCTCAATATCACTGATGAAGACATTGAATAACACTGATCCCAGCACCGAGCCCAGTGGGTCCCCACTGGTGACATCCCTGGTGCTAGGTAATGCTATCCCACCACCACTCCCTGGGTCTCATTCCTCAGCCAATTTTCTAACCATCTGGTCATCTTCTCCATAATCTCAAGATCTGCCAACTTCAACTTCTTGCTGAAGGGGACTAAAACAGTAACAGGATTTAGGCATGCATGGGACAGACACAAGTGGACCTTAGAAGTAAGTCAAGGGGGGGAGAAGACTGGATATCAAGTAGGGTCTGCAGTGGAACACTAAGGAGGGAATATAGGGCAGACTAGATGGGCCAAGAGGTCCTTATCTGCCAACAACTTCTATGTTTCTATGTCCAGATAATGGATGTCCACCACTTGACCTCAGTCTACTATCTTTGTGACCCAGTCAAAGAAGTCAATCAGATTTGTTAGACACAATTTCACTCCCATAAACCTGTGCTGCCTTGCATTCTGGAGACCATGGTCCTCTAGATATTCTACCAACCTTTTCTTAAGTATGGTCTCCATGAACTTGCACACAATTGAGGTCAGACTGACCAGTCTATAATTCCCTGGGTCATCCCTGTGACTGCTCTTATGGAGGGGCACCACATGTGCCATTCTCCAGTCATGCAATACCACACCCAACTCCAGTGAATTATTGAAGAGGCCTGCCAGTGGCCTTCAAACTCCCCTGTCAGTTCCCTCAGTACCCTTAGGTGTATGCTGTTCAGGCCTGGTGATTTGTCCACCTTCAATGCTAGTAGCCCCTTCCTCACTATATCCTCCTCTACCACCACATCCATGCTCCCAACCCCCCCAAACCTCTTCTACCCCCTGTAGGCACCAGTCTGACTTGCTCCTTGGTGATGATGGAATAGAAGTATTTGTTCAGTATCTCTGCTTTTCACCCATTCTCCTCCACCCACTCATCCCCTTTCTGACGCCTAACAATAAAATCCTTCTTGTCCCTTTTCTTGCTTACATAGCAAAAAAGGTCTTCTCCCCCTTCTTAATTTCCTTAGCTCTCTGCAATTTACTGCTGTAAAGGTGATAACGGTGTAACTGGTCCCGTTCAAGACATTGGAAAATTTTTTTCTAAATTTATTACTTTGTTAAGGTATTTTATTATTTCTTGTTTGCTTAGAAAATAAAAAAATGTTTTTATCCCCCTGTTTGTTCCCCAGCTCCTGTACTCTCCTGTTGAGAATATCCAGCGTGTTGCGACTGGCGTGCTGTGTGAGCTCGCTCAGGATAAAGATGCCGCTGACGCTATTGATGCAGAAGGGGTCACTGATCGTCTCATGGAATTACTAAACTCCCAGAATAAAGGCATTGGTAAGCAGACTGGATATTGGTGTAGAGGTGGGACTGAAGTGCAATGAACAACATTACTGTAATAGACACAGTAAAGATGCAGCATTCTCTGCAGGCACATTCCACTGTGGCTTCATGTTGTACATGAGGGGGCTGGCAAAACATGTGAATTTCCATTGCTTTTTAGGGAAGCCCAAATAAACTGCATAACTGTGTACAGAGTTATTCTTTCTAAGATGGTAAATCTCTTTTGCAGTGCTGTTGAGAAATATAAACCTTAAAAAATACACCTATTGGCCCAGTGGCATGGAGGACTAAGGCAGCAATGCCTTACCTCCTGCCACACAAACGACCTATATTTGTGGTGCGAGTGGATTGCCAGGGATCAGCCAGGGTGGGAGAGGATCATGCTTCTGGAGGATAGCTCTCCTCTCCCCAGGAAGGTGGGGAACAGAGACCAGCACCTGACTGACACCTAGCGGAGGCTAGGTGTTGGTGCACCAGGTCCTGTACATGGGGCATGCAGGCAGAGCAGCTGACCAGCGTGCTGCATGCAGACACACACATGGCTCAGCCATTGTCAACTTGCAGGCTCCCCTCCGCAGAAAAGTGGAAACAACAGTTTCGGTCAAGCGGCATGATGGTCGTCAGCCACAGGCACCACCCCTGAGATGGCACCTCCTGACACTGGATCCATTCCTTGTGGGTCAGGTTGGGGGCTTCCCACCACTCTGTCATGGAGGGTAACCTGTAGGAGCAAAAGGCTGGTGCCTGAATGTTGGGGGATTGGGCTGGGTGGATGGCATGAGGAAGGGCCGATCCAGACCGGGGGAGGGAAAAATACCACAAAAAAATATATACATCTATTAGATATGTTTTTAAACTAAAAGCATTACCTTTGATAACCTGAAGTAGTATATGATTCTTAGAAGGCAGAATGATGTAGCCTTAGGCTAATATGCACTTTTTGTTAAAGGTGCAACAGTCTTAAACTGTTCAGAGGAATGAAAGGGGAGACATTTATCGACTGAATACATTTTGTGTAGATATCAATAATAGGTAAAATACAAGGATTGCGTACATATAGTGTAACTTTAGTGCAAAATGCAAATATCAAGCTATGACAATATTATACACATTGCAAGACCTAGGGAAGAAGGATGGGTCAGCAGGACAAAATAGAGGGGTAGTGGTTTAGCAAAGGATGGCAAAGATCGGGGAGAAGGGTTGTGGTGAGGGAGGGAGGAGGGAGGTGAATGCTGGAGTCGGGGTAAGGGTGAGCAAGATAGACTGCTATCAGGATGAAGGGGTACAGGTGCAAGAGGTAGGAAGGGATTGGGAGAGAGCATGTCTAAGGGTGCAAAGTGAGGGAGATAGTCAGAGGGAGCTTGGAAGAGAGTTTCAGATATTAGAAAGGCACTAGGAGAAGGCAGCCTGCCCTGAACTAGAGTGAGGTCATGGAAGAGAGAAAGTGTGGGGGTCCCTGAAGCTAATTATTAACTAATTATTAAAGAAGCTGCTAAACACTTTGAGTTGCTGATTATGAGCATAAAATGTGAAGACTGACTGTTGCTGGTAATGATTTTAAATTGTCAGATTAAGACGGAATTTTAACAGGAATATATGTAATACTAGACCACAAGAGCTCAAGGAGTTCATCATGTTCACCTTCACAGATACTTTCCTGGTAAAACTTTTGAAATAAAAAATGCATACACGCATATATACATACATACATATGTACAGACAGACACATACCTAAATCCAGGTAGCTGCAGCACCCACATTGGAATCCTCAGAGAAACTTTTCCTCCTCCATAGAATAAATTCTGTAATCACTAATAGTATTCTCCTTGAGGAATTGATCCAGTCTGTTTCAAAGATTCAGCACTCCTCCTGACACTACTTCCTTTGGACATTTTGAACTTTAGGAGCTTGTTCTATAAATTTACCACTCTCTGGGTGGCAGAAGGCCTCCTCCCATTACCGCATGCTCTGCCCTCCCTTAAAGGAGAACCGCACTGAACCTGTAAGCTATTTCCTCCAGTAGCAGCTGTTTTTAAGTACTGGTTCCAGTTCTGTTATTGTTCCCTCTATGCAGGCCTTTTTGTGAATGTAGTGGATATTTCTGATTTGCACTCTGGTGCTAAGTGTCATTTCAGAATTGTATGATGTACTTTATGTCCCTCTCAGCCACAAAGTTCTAGAACAGAACAAGGATGCATTGTGCCAACAATGGAAGAGCTGAGCAAGGGACATAAACTACATCACACAGTTCTAAAATGGTTCTTACTGCTTCAGTGTGAATCAGAAATACCCACCAGGACAACTAAAAAAGCCTGTAGACATGGAACAGTAACATAATTTAAACCAGTATTTAAAAATAGGCTTTTACAGTGGAAAATGACATACAGGTTCAGCACCGTTCTCCTTTAAGCATGGGGGCTGCATCCCTCAGTCAAAGCAGCAGTGAATGTTATGGTGAAAATTTCAACCTACACTTTTTTATTCTATTGTATAATGTCCCTTATCTTGTGTTTTATAAGATAACCTTTTTCCTTATTTTGAGTCACCTTTAGCCCTTTTTGTTCTTTCTTTTTTTTTTTTTACATTTGGAGTAATGAAGCACTCCTATAAATGTAACTATCCCCATGTTTTTATCATTATTTTCACCTGTTTTTGAACAGTCATTGTACCATACAGAGAGCAGTGTCTGTTGCATATTATTTAATTTTAGAGAAGTGATGTTAAACAATGTGTTGTCAAAACTCAGCTAAGAATACTAATGAAAACCTAGGGAAAGCTTCAATAAAAACACTGTTTTTTATGTTAAATGTAAAAAAGGTGGTAAATAGGGAGAAAGGTTATCCTACAAGACAGGAGATATGAGGCAATCTAAAACAGAATAGGCACACATTTTCACCTTTAACGAGCATGGCTACGTGGAACTACCCAAGGAATGCTGTGCTCGCATTTTAGTTGATCCTAGTTACTGCAGTTTTCTACCCAGGTGAAAAACTGTTAACTACATTCTTCACCAAGCATTATGGGCTCCATCTGAGTAAACATAGAGGATAATGTAGGGTCATATATTTGTAACCAGTTGATAATGTATAGTAAGTGCCTATTAACCACCATAATCAGCAGTCACATGGCTTTGTTATGCACTGTTTAGAATTTTAAAAGTTGTTAACCACACTTCGGAACTTCCAAACAGTGGCATAACAAGAAAGAATGCACCAGAGTTCCATAATTCTCACACACAGAATGCAAACAGTGTTTTGTTGACCACACACTGTAAAAGATGATGACTGGGGATCGGGTGCAACCACACTGAAATCACCTCTCGTGGTTGCTAGGGCTACAGTAAGCCTCTCGAGCTGCACTCTCGAGGTTTACCATGTTGCCCTATCAACCACTCGAGGTGATTACAGTGTGGTTATCACCCAATCACCAGCCATTATCCTCTATGTTGACCAGCGTGAGGTTGCCATGGTGACCGTCACCATGGCAACCTCAAGATGGTTAAACAAACTGGTTGCTGATACATGACCATACATTATCTTTTATAGTGTATGGTCCCATAGAAAGTGAAAAAAAAGAAGCAGGTGCCTTATTTTTAAGATTTTTCTGACACCGCCCTCAACTTCTTACCACCCCGGCTGTTTCAGGAAGGCCATCGCATCATGAAGTGCACGTGCGCAGAGTGATCCCTGTTGTTATGCCATCAGTGGATTAACAACAAAGTGATGTCACATTGATGGTATAACAGCTGTGGTAAACGATAGATTTTGGCATATACCAACGTTCCACTATATATTATATATAGAATAATACATGGGATGGGGTGCTTTTATGAAAATTTGTTACACATAAACCCTAAGAGTGTGTATTAAATTCAAGAAATTACACCATTCCATGATTAATTTTTTTATACACCCCCCCCAAAAAAAACATGTTAGTTCGTGACAGAAAATAATGATTCAAATAAATTACCAAAAGCAGTTTATTGCTGGCCCTGAGGAACACTGCTATAGAAAGACTGTTGTGCAAGTTCTGAGGTTATTTTTTTTTATTACCGAATGAAATTAAGGATGTCTTACAGTAAGGACTAACTGTGTCTCTGCTTTACTGTGAACAATAGCCATTCAGGAAGTGAGGCACTTGAGACATCGACAGGCAGTCTCAAGCACAGCTCTGTTCGGGCTATTTTTCCTGTTTTTTAAATGTTGGTATGGGCACATTTGATGAAGGCTAACTTTAACAAAACCATTTTGATGCTCTGCTTTTACAAGTAAAAGTATCACGATCACAGGAATGGTTGCTGCACTCAAGACAGAATGAAACAGTGAGTCTCAAAGACAGCTCTGTTTCGAAACCTACGTCTTTATCACACTAACCGGCAATTATGGCTGGTTATTTGGGAAAGTACAACCGGCCATCATTACTGAAACAATTGATGACCAGTTATTGTAGCTGTATTTTGGATAAGACACTGTCAGTAAAGATGGCAAGTACTATTTGCTTTTGTGCTAGCAGCACTAACACACACTGGAATCTCTTGTTTCTCCCTCAGCCTACTACGCTGCTACAGTGTTGCTCTTTGCCTCAGAGGATAAACCGTCAGACTTCAAGAAGCACGTTTCAATTAAACTGACCGACTGCCTCATCAGACATGACCCTGCAGCCTTGAATGATGCAGTAAGTGCTGACAACTGAAGGAAAGCCATGTCCAGTCCCATAATAGGAAAAGTCTTTTACAAACAGCAGGAGGCCCATACTCTGCCTTTGACCTACATATGTGAACTCTGTACACCTCAGTCAAGGGGTCTGGAGCAGAGTTATGCAGAAATAGTATTATCCTATTTGCCCGGCTATTCAAGGGCACAGGTAGTGAGTGCACTGCTCAAAAGTAGTTAATACAGCAAGCCAGGATAATTGACTCGGGCAGTGCACTATTCGATTTGTATTCATGCATTTTTTTTGTCTTTTGATGCTTTTGCTGGCAAAGCCCGTGAAAACAAAGAAGAGTAAGGGTTACCAGAGGGGAGGGTAAAATATCTGAAAAACAATTAAAGAGCTGCTGATGCCTCAAAGAAAACTTTGAAAAATATAATAACAAGGTACAAGTCAGCTTGCATTCTCTATATATTTTATAGATTTCTGCTCCCAATTATTTATTACTGAGGAAATTTGCATGACTACATTATCTTTATCTGTTAGACTTCATCTGCCTCTTTAGCTTACTTCCTACTTCATCCCAATCCTCAAGTTGTTACCTCACAATCTGTTTCCATGGGAGTAGCTGTGGTGCCGCAAACTGATTGCTAAATTTGCTCTAAATTTTCCTATATTGTCCCATCACTGTGATATCTTGAAAGAGATAGATAGGCTGGCTTTCTGTTCCATTGAACTTCCATTTTTGTATAGTTAAATTTATTCATAGAATTATTAGTTCTGGAGTCCCTCAAAAGCTTTGCAATTTGCTGAGGCCTAATGAGGGTTACTTTTCCAGACACAGGACAGATGGTTTGGTTTTTAAAATACCTTTTATAAGATCTAATTGTGGACAGAAGGCCTTTGCTTATATTGCTCCATTCATCTGGAATGAAATTGCTTGTGAGATGAGACAGCTGTATTCTGTGAAAGTATTTGTAAATGAACTAAGGATGTTTTTTGTATCACAATTTAATTGTAATTGTTTTATATGAGCACCCATCTTCTTTGTAACGGAGACATTTTCAGTCTGATATATTATGTACTGTATATTTCTACTTGTCTTTTTGTATGTATGTTTTTAATGTAAGTCGCACCTATAAAAGGAACTTAGTCTTCCAGTGTTCTTACCCATTAAGTGAATAAACAACAACAAGTAGTGCAAATGCAGTATGACCTCAGGTAGGGAGAAAGCAACTGGAATAGATACCGTTTTTAGAAGCATGGCTCCTGTTTTCATGCAAATAACCTTAGTGAAAAATAATGGGCAGGAGAAATACAGAACTGATGTGAAATATAAGCTGGACAGTGAGTAAATATTATATAGTATATGGTTACCCTTTGTTATGTATAAAAATCAACCTGCTCAAAATCCTTAAGCACATTCTAAACCGTTATGCACATTCTAAAGTGATTTTATGCACAGTTCAAAGGTCATACAATTTTAAATTTCTCATTTATGCTACACTTAGCTACTTACTAACCACCCAGTGTCCAAAGTCATACCATTTGTCTTTCAAAAGTCTGGAAATTTGATTTTTATATGGTAGTAGAACAAAGAAATGGCAAGATGTTTTGTTTTCACTTCAGTGGGAGTCTGTCACTCCAGTGTAAAAAAACATATACTATATAAAGTAAAACATGGGCTACCACACGCAACTCGGCACGTGTTTCCATCTTGGGGTTGAGATAACAGCATGGACCTCTCGAGCTTTGCTGTTGAGGTTCATATGCTGTCGTCTCAACCCCTCGATGGAAACACAGTCGTGTTGTGTATGGTTGCCCATACGTTATTCCCTATGTTTTGTTAAAGTTCTCCTGAAGGTGTCAGCTGCTCTTTAAGAGCATCAGATGAATGGAACATAGGTTGCAAACTATACCGTTTCTAATTAAATAATGTGTCATATTTCTAAACATCAGGAAAATAAAATAAAATGTTTTCTTTAAAACCATCATGTAATTTTATGTGTTGATACAAAAGAAAAGTGCTGCTACTATGTGTTTGTCATTTTTTGGGCTGTGTTGCAACTAAAACGTGCATCATTAATTAATATACTCAGAAAGGGGTTTTAGTTAGTATTGATTCAATACATATAGAATAGCATCTGTATATAAAGGCAGTATCAGATGGACTGATTCTTAACAACCTGACTCCAATCATTTAAAACAAAATATGTTTCTAGCCCTAAGTTGGTTCAGAAGTCAGAACTTTCAAATAATAATTTCTTTAAAACTGGATAACCACTGAACTGCTAGAGCTCTCCTTTGGGCAGGCCCCTTGAGAGGAATTCCGGGTCCCTGGTAAAGGTCATACTCTGGGGACCCTACCAGCTTGCAGCCCCTTTCCTGCATACAGTATGCTGGGCGGCCTGGGCCCCTCTTTGTGCTCTGCCCCAGGAATTATCCCCTGCTTCCCAACCCTCTCAAGGGCCCTGCCTCTGGGGAGTGCATGTTCAGGGCTCCCAACCTCTCCTTGTATGCTTCACCCCGGTGACCCGTGATCATCTTTATTGTCCTCATCTGACCTGTCTCCAGCAGGTAAATGTCCTTTTAAGGTGTGGGCACAGTACTCTACTCCATACTGTAGATGTGGCCTCACCAGTGACCTGCATGTTTAACCTCCGCTCACCTACTGCTGATCCCCTGGCTATGCATCCAATATCTTGTTTGCCATTGCTGCTGCTGGTCCTCATCACTTCCAGATCCTTCTCCTCCTCCTCCTCTGCTGCAGATACCTGGACATCTCACATGTAGCACTCTGTCCTGGGATTCCTGGCTCCAGTGTGCATAACCTTGCATTTCTGTGCATTGGTGACAACCTGCCTAAGAAGCTTGTAGAAAGCAGAACATCATCTACATAAGCCAGGTAGGGGGCAACGCCTGGAGCTAACCCTCAGCATATGGTGCTCTGTGTTATACAATGTCACCAAAATTAGATTTAAGAATAAATTAAAATTAAATCAGGAGGCAGTATAGCGCAGTGGTCTAAGGCTCTGAGCTGCAAATCTGGTGACATCCAGCAGACCAGACCTGGGTTTGAGTCCCACAGCTTCCACTTGCATACTGTGTGACCCTGAGCAAGTCACTTAACCTCCTTGTGCTCCCAGGTCGCTCCTGTAAAAACGTTTTCAGCTTAGTGTGCTATACCTGGTTAAACAACAAAATAAAAAGAGTGGATGATAGTACACATTCCAGTTTAACTTCTCTACTGGTTATGAATTTTGTACTGCTGCCCCTACTTGTTATTATATCTGATACTGTTCTTAGTATATAACATAATCAGATATTTAAGGTGGCTTGGTCCATTTTATATTGTTTAACTATGTCCATAGCTAGCCAGCCTGCCGGCGCAGTGGTTGGATTTCCGCTTGCCGGGTCGTCAGAGGGCCGGCCAGGGGAGAAGGATGGAGCATCCTATGGACGGCTCTCCTTCTCCAGGAGGTGGGTGGGGAATTGCCCGGTGTACTGAGGATTCCTGGTGGAGGCCAGGAGACACTCACGCTACCAGCCCTCGCTCACAGGGAGGCAGGGCAGATGCAGGTGTCATTGCACATCCCTGCCTCCACAGAACAGGGAAAAAAAGCAGGGGGGCAGGGTTCACCATCTAAGTGAAGTCTTCCTCAGGGCTTCGATCAACTGCCACCGCCACAATCCCCCAACCAGTCACTAGTCCCACGCTATAGATAGGGGACCGTTGCTGTGGTCCTGTCTTCTGGGGATAAGCCGGGGGTAACTGAGGGATGAAAGCGGCTATAGGTGGTAGTGGAAGCCTCGGGGGCCGTGACCAGGGCAGATGGATGATATGGGGAGCCACCAAGAAAATAAAGAATAAAAAAAAAATGTCCATAGTTTATTCCGGTTTACACTATCAAATGTGTCTTGTAAATCCACAAAAATGTAGTATAATTTTTATGTTTTAATTTTTATGTATTTATACATCAGGAGTGCCAATGAAAAACATTGATCAATAGTAGAGTGGCCTGGCATAAAGCCAGCTTGTGCTTCATCTATTAAAGTTTTATATTATTATTATATTTTATCCTGTATCCATTTTAATATTCTTTCATTTAAAAATGTTGTGAAGACTTTTTGAGTATTATCTATTAATCTTATAGGCCTATAGCAGGTAAGAATCTTTTTCTCTCCCCTCGTATATAGAAAGATGATAATGTTCTCATGCCAGGAGCCTGATATCAGTCCTGTTTTACTAATGAATGTAAAAACTCTGTATAAGCGTGGTACCTATAATTCTACATTATTCATAATGACATGCAGCTTACTGACTTATGGAGGACACTGAACAACACCGTCCCTAGCACTGAGCCCTGTGGGACCCCACTCATGACCTCCCTGGTGCTAGGTAACTCCTTTACTCCCAACAGTACCCTCTGGGTCCTTTTCCCCAGCCAGTTTTCTTGTCATCTTCTCCCAACCCTATGATCCACCAACTTCCAGCTCAACTTCTTGTGGGATACAGAGTCAAAGGCCTTGCTGAAATCCTGGTACAAGATGTCCACTGCTTTGGCCCCTGTCTACCATTTTGATGACCCAGTCAAAAAAGTCAGTCAGATTCGTTTGACATGACCACCCGCCCATTAGCCTATTCTGCCTTGCAATCTAAAGACCATGCTCCTCTAGATACTCTATCAACCTTTCCCTAAGTGTACAGTATGGTCTCTGTGAGCTTGCACACAATTGAAGTGAGACTGACCTGTCTGTAATTCACGGGGGTCATCTTTAGGATCACTGTAATGGAGGGACACTACATGTGCCCTTCTCCAGTCCTATGGTACAATGCCTGACTCCGATGATCTATTAAACAGGCCCACCAGTAGCTCCAATGCCAGTTCCCTCAGCACACTTGGATGTACTCCATCTGGACCTGGTGATTTATCTACCTTCAATGTTAGCAGTCATTTCTTTATACTAAAGACTCCTACACCACCACATCTGTGGTCCCCTCCTCCCACATTATTCTTCTCCCCCTTGTTGTCACCAGTCCATCATTCTCCCCAGTGAAGATGGAACAGAAGTATTCATTCAGTACCTCTGCTTTTTCCCTATTCTCCTCCACCCACCCAGCCCCTGTCCAAAGCCTAACAATCCCATGCTTCTTGTCCATTTTCGCACTTATATAGTGAAAAAAGGCTTTCTCTCCCATTTCTCCTCTAACTGTGATTCCTTCTGAGCCTTAGTGAGACAGACTACCTTACTTGCCTGACTAGCCATCTTTAGATAATTCTCCCTGTCCTCCTCTCTCTTGGTTTTCCTGAATTTACTATAGGTTAATCTCTTTTCCGTTGCTATCTGGGCAACCTCAGTACTAAACCAGCTAGGTGCTTCTCCCTCAGCCCTACACACTCCTCTGTTGCAGCCATTATTCCTTCCTTAATGATGGATCACCTTTGGTCTGCTCCCTATGTAATGCCCCCCCAAATGGGGACTTACCGTATTGCCCATTCTCCTGTTTTCTCCTGTTCCTGGAGTGCCTCCTGTTCTGCCTCCTGAGAGCCTTCCACTGTCCCCAAGCACCACCGCCTGACCCAAATCCTTTTGTGTGTGTCTCAATCCTCATTGCAGCCCCTATAATTTGTCTTTGCCCTAGTCAGACTTGGGGGACTTTTTTCTCAAGCTGCCATGGTTCAAAAATGCACCTAAGTGCTAGTGGTGCTTGCACATATGCAAGGAGCGCCTTTGATCCCATGACCGACGGTTTTGCGGTCGAGCAGATGGTGTTTCCGTGGTTCCCAACCCCATTGCTAACCAAATTGAGGGCCAGGGACCAAAGCAAGTCCCAAGACAGCCCCATTTGTTTTTGTAAATAGTGAGTGTCAAGTGCACTGTGGTGTTCAGCTCATGAATATTAATAAAGGGAAACATTAATACTCATGAGTGCCCATCCTAGCACAAAGGCACATTAAATATTGGTGCTAGGAATGGGCCAACATTGTAAATGAATGTAAATAAATATAGGGATAAGGAGGACTGGAGGGGTCTGGTTACATAATGTGGAACTAAGCAAATAATTGTTTGTACTGGCTGCACCGATGATAAGGTTGGGACTCCTATGATCTGTCTGTCTGCTACTTAGGGGCACTGTGTTACAGCAGCAGTGACAGGCAAAGGACTGCAGCAACATATCTAAGTGTGTCAGCATTCAAGCAAGCATATTATCAGCTAATGAAAAGTGGGGCACAAAATAAATAAAAATGTTTTATCTAGCTGCACCAGAACTTTAATACTGGCACTGCAGAGGGACTGTGTATACTGGCAGCCATAATATTGCAGTACAGCAGCCAGTCAGAAAGCCAGGATTTCAGAGTAAGGATTTTTGGGACAGTGCTAGAGACTCTTGGGACTTTGCAAATAGCTTGTGGGGAAAAAGCAGGGACCTAATTCAGGCACCAAAACAGGGAGCCTATGAAGTATTGAGGGAGGCTTATGAATATTTATTTTGGGGACTGACAAGTGATTTCAGCCAGTCATATATGGGACACACAAGTGGATGCAGCCAAACGGGAGCCCCAGAAGAACTCCATAAAACCCAGGGATTATCATGCTGAGCTCAGTTCGAGCAGGAGCCCCTCCACAGGAAGGGGGACTCGAGCCCCCAGCTAAACAAAATGGGCCTAGTTCAGTTCAGTGATAGCCCCTCCACAGGGAAGGGGGGGATTCTGCCTCAGCCAGAGAGAAAGAGTGGCTGCCAGGGTGGGGGACCGAGCCTCAAGCTCCATCTGTTGTTTCTGGTCTGTTAAATGGTAGGGAGCCATGCCTTAAGCTCCACCTGGTTCGAATTGTCTTAAGTGGTAGAGAGTCAAGCTTCGAGCTCTGTCTGGTGTTGTGTAACAGATTCAAGCTAAGCTTCTGCGTGGTTCTACATGGACTGTGAGAGCGTGGGCTGCCATAGCCTTAGGGAGAAAGTACCTGCCTGTAAAAGATTGTATCTGCAAGGTAAAGGACTCTGTAGCCCCGCCGGCACATGGTTGACTTGATGGTGACTGCTGCAAGCCACTGGACTGTTTGATGTATAAATTTGCTGAATGCAATGCAATTGCTTAAGACTGGCCTGGGAGACAGCCTGGTACTGCGCCACCACCTACAGCACTGCCATATGTGCTTCCACCAAGAGGGGTATAGCCAGACATGGGGATTGAAGCATGCCAGCCCCACTCCCAGCCTGGTTTTATTCCAGAAGTTTCCACAGAAGTAATTCCACTGCCCAGAGAAAGGAGGCAGCTGTTTCAAGTGCTCAGAGAAAGTGTTTAGTCTGTTCAGTGCTGTAAGAGCCTTCCCAAAACAAGGGGACATCAAAACTCCTGCCTTGCCTCAGCTAAAAGCTACTCCTGTAACTTCTAAGAATGTGCCTTGTACAACTTGACTTTGACTTGCCTGTTATGACTACTGAACTGTGAGTATGCAGGGTCCCTCCCTGTGCAACCTGGCGGGACTTGTAAATAGTTCTAGGGGGTTACAAAGTTCAGCATCAAAAGCTAAGTAGCTAAATCAAGAAAAGGGTTAAAGTTCTGTAACATTACAGTCAGGATACAAACACAGAAGTTGGTGGCAGAAGGAGACCGTTAGGTCCACTTATTTTTAGTCTTTGGTAACCGGGTACGGCCCACTAGGCACAAGTGCCGTTTTTTCAGGGGTGACCTGGGAACACGGGGCAGTTAAGTGACTTGTTCAGAGTCACACAGTATGCAAGTGGAGGTTGTGAGAATCAGACTCAGGACTGGTCTGCTGGATGTATCATGCTCGTTCACACCTCATTCCTCTCACCTCTAGGCTATACTGCCATCTAGTCTGCCTATTTGTTTTAGACCTGTTTTGATGCTCTAGTTACCCTTTGCGGTCAGAGCCCCCCCTGTGTCCATCCCATGCATTTCTGAATCTCCCCACAGTGTTGACCCCCACAACCTCTTGGAGCAGGCTGTTCCAGGTGTCCACCACTCTTTCTGTGAAGAAAAACTTCCTGATGTTGGTAGAGAACCACCCTCCTGAGGTCATGTCCCCTGGTCCTGGAGCCCTTCTTGAAGTGAAGAAGTTCCTGTGCCTTTACCTTGTTAATGCATTTTATGTACTTGAATGTTTCAATCATGTCCCCTCTCTCTTCTCTGCTCCAGGGAGTACATATTAAGTCCCCTAAGTCTTTCTTCATAGGGCATGTACTGCAGACCCTGACTCATTTTTGTCAACTTTCTCTGTACTGTATCCACTCGGTCAATGTCCTTTCTGAGGTGAGGCCTCCAGAACTGGACTCCATATTCCAGGTGAGGCCTGACCAGCGATCTATACAGTGGTAGTACCACCTCTCTCCTCCTGCTCGTGATTCCCCCTCCCTATGTAGCCCAGCATTCTGTTGGCCTTCAATGTTGCCTTCTCATACTGCTTACTAACCTTCACGTCATCTGAGATTATGATTCCCAGATCTTGTTCCTGTTTTGAGGCCGCCAGTCTTTTGCCTCCTAGGTAATACTCCTTTCTTGGGTTTTTCTTTCCTATGTGCATGACCTTGCACTTTTTGGTGTTAAATCTCAGCTGCCACACTCCAGACCATTCTTCTAGTTTCTTGAGGTAAGTTTCCACCTTGCTCACTCCTTCTGAGGTGTCCACCCTGTTACATATCTTGGTGTCATCTGAGAACAGACACACCTTCCCTTCCAGTCCGTCAGCGATGTCTGCTATAAAAACATTGAAGAGCAGAGGCCCCAGCACTGAGCCCTGGGGCACCTCGCTAGTCACCCTGCCTTCTGTCGATTGCATTCCATTAACCTGTACCCTCTGGGTTCTACCTTGTAATCAGTTTTGTACCCATCTGACTACTTCTGGACCAACCCCCGTGTGGTCAAGCTTCTTTACCAGCCTTCTATGTAGAACTGAGTCGAACGCCTTACTAAAGTCTAGGTAGATCACATCTATTGCCCCACTGTTGTCCACTATTTTTAGAGTGTAGTCAAAAAACTCGAGCAGATTTGTCTGGCATGACCTACCTGCTGTGAAACCTTGCTATTTGGGGTCTTGCTGGCTGCTAGTTTCAAGGAATGTTATGCTCCTCTGTTTGAGTAGTGCCTCCATTAGTTTCCCTACTATAGACGTGAGGCTCACCAGTTTGTAATTACTAGCCTCTTCACAACTGCCTAATTTGTGAAGTGGAACCACGGTTGCCTTTTTCCAGTCTTCAGGTACCACATCGCTCTTCAAGGATTTTGTGAATAGAAGTGCCCATGGGGCTGTTAATTCTGCCCCCAGTTCCTTAAGGATTCTGGGGTGCATCTTGTCTGGTCCCATAGCTTTGTCTGCTTTTAGTTTATTTAGCACCTCCCGTACTTCGGCTTCTATTAAGGGACTTGTGTCTACCCCTGGTCCTGGGGTGTTGTGTTTTTTCAGGGCTGGTCCATCCCCTGGGTCCTCTTTGGTAAACACCGAACAGAAGTATTTGTTGAGGATTTCGGCATTCTCTGGGTCATGTTTGGTGCATTTCCCTTCTTCAGTAGCAATCTTTACTATTCCCCCCTTTTGCCTTCCTACATTCCCTAATGTAACTAAAAAGTGATTTGTCTCCTCTCTTGGCCCCTCCTGCTATCTTTTCCTCTAGATGATATGTTTTAAAAATTAAAGATAAGAGTGATCTGTTTTTCTTTCAAGGGCCCCGACCTGCTTCATGCCAGCTATCACAGCTGCAACATTAACAGGCCTGCAACTTAAGACTTTAATAATGGGTACCCAGAAAAGGTTAGAATTGTGGGGTTCTTTTTTTTTTATTATTTCTTTTGGGCCTTATCTCTCAGCTGGGGTGTTCCTATGGATCCCCAAGTCTGGTCACTGCTAGCGGCTCCTGCAACCGATGCCTTGCCTGAGCTATACCTATCTCCTTCACCCTCTTGCAGTCCCTAGTCGTGGAAGGCCAAGGGTTCAGGACTGGAGGGAGCTTCTAGGAGCGACTGATGCAATACCTGGCTCTGCCATCATGCACCAAGGGTTCATCTGGCATTTTTAACCCACAAGCCTCTCTCGGCAGTGCAGGCGGATGACCCCAGTGATGCAGCGTGCGTGCTCCCACACACCGCACTTTGGCGCCTGTCGGCCCTTGCTTTACTCCTGAGTCGCCCAGCCCCCGGCCACCGCTAGGAGCCAGCATATGTGCAGGAATCCTTCCCCACCCTCCCTGGGGGAGGAGGAGAACAGTCCCTGGGACACTCAGTCCTCGAGGTGTGGCGTCCAGCGCCTCAACCCTCAGCGCCACCGGGCTGGCAAGAATTGCAGGGTTCTAATACATTTTGAGATTGATATTGTGTGGGCATCTAATACAGTGTCTCTGCCATCAAATGCAGCTAGCTAGATAGCCAGATCAGACATGCAAACTACCTCAGAGGCTGGTGGGTGCCACAATGACTGATGTTTGAATTTACATGCCCAGTGATGATCTTAATTCCAGTCTAAACCAGATCGAACCAATGCCAACTGTAAATACGTAACCTCTGCATCCATTTACCCTATCCTAACCTTTACCCCATGTGAATAAATTGTTACTGTTTTTGCAGAACCTTGGTGTGTGAACATATTATTAGAGATAGTCAGTAATTACCAGATGTTTGAAATGTGGGGTTTTGAATTGTGGGTCATGCTCGGGTGGCGTTATGGTACTGCTGGTGGGTACAGCATCCCAGAGGGTTGTACCAGGTATTAGTCTAGCCCCTGTAAGTATACTCTGGGTGGAGGCACTGCGCATTTATGTTATCTTGGGAAAGAACCAGTTTTAAACTAAAGTAGGAACCCAGGCCCCTCAACCTTGGTGTGGCCAGCTAAGGCAGGGGTAGTGTAACCCTCAGATACCCGGCACCAGGGTTACACCATATCTGCTGTGATGCCCTCCAGGTGCTTCCTTAACAATTTCATCCATCTTCTTGAAGTCCACTCTCCTAAAGTCTGGGATTTTGGTCTTAGTGGGGACATTTTCCCTGCCCATATCCAACCAGAACCACACTGTACGATAATCACTTCCTCCCAGGGGCTCCTTGATCATTATATCTTCTATGTGCTTCCCATTCGTGAGCACCAGATCAAGGATTACCCCTTCCAGGATGGGTTCTGTGATTTCCTGAGTCAGGAATCCATTCTGCAATGCTTCCATGATCACCCAGCTCCTGACACTTGCCATGGTCAGTATATTCCAGTCTACCTTGGACAAGTTGAAGTCTCCCACTATTACCACCTCTCTCTTCCCTGTAGCATTCAATATTTTCAAGTTCAATTCCCTGTACCATTCCTCTTCCTGGTTGGGTGGTCTGTAAACCATCCACATCCTCATCTTCCTTCCTCTGCTGGACATTGCTTTTGTCCTCCCCCTCTTCCAATTCCTCCCTCATACATGTTATACCCTCCCTGATGTAAACTGCCACCTCCTCTTACCTATCACCCTGTCCCTCCTGTATAATTTAGTGTTGTATAAGCCGGCGCAACAAAAAAGATCTCGACCAGAATTACAGCGACGGGCGCCATGTCAACCGCAAGTTGCAGTCGGAATGGAGCCGCACAGTTCAAGAGTATTTTATACATAGGGGGACTTCGCCTCCAGAACCCCCAAGCGGGAAGGGGGGGCAACCCTCCAAACTACAAGATTCTGACTCCAGGTCAGAGTTAGTTTGGGGAGGGGGTGCAAGTCGAGGGAAGTGGTTGCCCCCTTCCAGCGGCACTTCTACGATGGCATGGCACTGTAGTCGATATCGATGCATGTCACCATAGAAATGTCGCTATTAGGGTGGCATACCTATCATTTCTACCCAGAGATCCAGAGGTCCCAGTCATGGTTTGATGTGGCCCAAGTCTCGGTGACTGTCATGATGTCCACTCCCCTTTCTGTTAGCAGCACCTGCAGGTCATGCATCTTGTTACTTGAGACTTTTCGCATTCAGGGACACCATCCTCTGCTGAGAATCTAAGCCCCCCTTCCCTGACCTCCTCCTCCTCCTAGTTATTGGGCATGTAGGCCCACCTGCCCACCCCCAAAAGTTTACATTTATGGGTTAGGTACCCCTCCGGTTATCTCTGAGTGCCCTTTAGCCCTCCCTACTGAGGTGCAGTCTGTCTTGTACATACAGTGTTTTATCTGACCAGGTCTCCCCCCAGTCCCCAGTACAGGTGAACCCTCCCTCCTTGCACCACCCCCCAGCCAGATATTGAATTACTCCGCTCTTTTCTTCCTGACCATGCTGGCCCTTGGCAAGTGTAATGCCTCTGAGAATGCTAGCAATCTTGCTGCCTCTCTGCAGGTCCTCCCTAATGTCCTGACTCTGCTTTGTACTACCTCCACCTCCTCCCCAGCTAGGTTGTTGCTAACTAAGTGAATAACTATGTGTGGTTCCCCCCAAACCTCCTTACCATTCCCCCGTTTCTTGGGCACACCTTCCCTGCTGTCATCCCTTGCTATGCAAACCAC
Source organism: Neoceratodus forsteri (assembly GCA_016271365.2). Lineage (NCBI taxonomy): Eukaryota > Metazoa > Chordata > Ceratodontiformes > Ceratodontidae > Neoceratodus > Neoceratodus forsteri. The sequence goes on along the minus strand of JADMNL010000032.1, from coordinate 23,132,284 downwards.
CTTCCTTCTTTCATTTCAAATATAATTTGAAGCAAAAAGTTAAAAAATAATTAGCAAAAATAATTTGTGAAAATAGAATATATTAGTGGGTTTTTTTTCCATTTAAGAATAAACACTTTCTTATCTAATTTATTTGTAATTGTTTTCAGTCTAGTGGTTTTGCATTCCAGGCCATCACCCATTCCATCATTAAGGTCTCCTGCTGATCACCTCCAACCCTCTCATTTGCTCCCAAGCCAACAGTCCATGCCAGTGGGGATCCACATGGCACAGCCCCAAGCGTGCCAGCGGTTGTTGTTTAAATGGGTAAGAGCACATTTATTTTTACGGGGTTTTCTCTCTTCCCTTTGTAAGTCCCTCCCACATCTTCTGATGCTGGGCACAACCTGTGGTGGCCTCGATCATTGCAGAGTGCTCTGGGCATGCCCCAACCCCGATGAGAGAGCAAGCTGTCACAGCTCATCACGAGGGGCCACTGCACTGTCTGAACCTGGATGTCTCCCTCCCCAGCAGGCTTGCACTGCACTTAGCAGCACTTCTCAGCCCTTGTCGCTCTGATCCCAGCTTATAGAGTCTGCTCCCAAACCCAGGGATCAGCATGGATGCACAATGTGTTTTTGCTGAGTCATCATTCAGCCCAGTTTAGTTGCAATTTTTGACCTGGAAAGGCACACTGAACTGTGACGGCTCATTTGCAGGTGTGTCCTGTGGGGGGTTATAGTAACCTATTTTAGTAGGTATTTGGCACTATCAAAATTATTCAAAACCATACAGGGGCCAGCCCAGTGATGCAGAGGGTTGAGGCACTGGACGTCACACCTCTACCCACGCTGGCGACCCAGGTTTGGAAACAGACTCAGGAGGCCAGGGGCTGTCAGGGGAAGGGGAGGATTGAGCATCCAGAGAACTGCTTTCCTCTCCTGGGGTGGGCTCGGGGGAAAGCCTCACTCTGTAGTGGCCCTTGGTGGAGAGCAGGAGTGGTGCAGGAGGGACAAAAACCAGGAAACGGAAAAGAACTTCGGTGGCTGCCAGATGACGGCATTCATATGCTACACCATCAGAACCTCCAAGGAGCCTGCTCCACCATAGCAGCACCCCAAGTTAGTAAGGAAAAATAGTGTGCTGGGTTTCCCTTGCCCCTGGTGCCTTCCTCCTCGGAGGAGGGGGACCCGCCAGCAATGGGATATGCCGGGACAATTCGGAGGGTCGACTGCAATATGTGGCATGGGAAACAGAGCTCAGGAAGAGGGAGTAGAGGTACTAGGATGCCTGAAGGAATGGGGACGCCGGAGTGTGGAAGAGGTAAAATAAATAATACAAAAAAAAAAAAACATACAGACAGCACCAGCGCAGTCCCTCCTCTTGGGTTTATGTAATAATTCTATGTTTGAATATGGTATTTAATCTTTTGTAATTTTATAATTTAAAGACATCAACCAAGTTCATTCAGTTGTAATAAAATAAAGAATAAAAATGCAATTTGCAAGAAAGATTTTATAAGTGAGTACTACTTAGGTGGAGTCCAGGTGTCTGCATCAGAGGAGGAGAAGGACGTGGGAGTGATGATAACTAGTGACCTGAAGCACTCCACACGGTGCAAGAAAGCAGCAGCAAGAGCAGACAAGATGCTGGGATGCACAGCTCTGGGGATCAGTAGTAGGTGAGAGAGGAGGTTATACTGCCCTAGTACAGGTCACTGCTGAGGCCACATCTAGAGTGTGGAGTTCATTACTGATGCCCACTGTGATGCTTGGCCAGCTGGTTATGATTGCTCTATGTTATTTGTATATAGAATGTGGTATGTGAGTGTCTCTCATGAGACAGCCTGTGGGATGGTTCCCCCCAGGTTTCAGTTAAAATGACAAGGTATATATTAAACCGCAGATCTCTGTAACGTGATTAACTTCCAAGATATTGCATTTTATGGCCTTGTTTATGACCTGTGCTGCTTTGAAGTCAGGAAGCTAAATATACAATTTATTACCGGACAGGGATCTAGCTTTCTTGCAGTTAGGTGACAAACTGCAGAGCTGTAAAAACCTGTGATGTCCTTGGAAACAGGAAACCACATAAAATGCAGGAGTCATATTGGAAAATGATTTTTTGCTGATGTCACCTTATTTAATATACCTCCTGATAGGACATCCTGTTTGTATATTTTTTATATTTAACAAGGAGGAGCTAGATGACATCATGGAAGGGGTGGTGTGTATGAAAGACAGTTTAAGCTATTCTGTGTCTGATCTTTAGACACATTTTCTTTGTGGGCTCTTAGAAACAAGAACTAACTATAAGCACTGTAAGAAGGTAATACATTAGATAGAAAAGTCTAATTGTATTGTGGTAGGAGTTTATGTTTGTATTTTGACCTTGTTCTTTTAAGTGATTGTATGCTTTGTGATATATGGTTCTGTGTTTACATTTTACATATTTTTATCCATTTTTAAGTAAACCTTTTATTCCAAAAGACTGCCTGGGTGTGTGTTTGAAGTTCTTTCTTTTGTATGTGATGTAAGGAGGGTTAAGAGTGACACAACTGTTCATAAGCTTAATGGTGTTACCAAACTGGGAAAAGGTAAGAATATACCCAAGGGCTTTTATAGAGATTTATGGGTTCATTCTGGATACCTAGTTAGGTACCCTTAGGCGAAGATATCTGGCATCCCCTGAAAAGAAGATTATCTGTACATTTGGGTACGCTAGCATAAGGTTCACAGTTTGAATCCCCCCAGAACTTGAGACTAAAGGTGATTCAGACCCACAAGCAGACAGGAGGGTTACCCTGTTCTGTTACCTGTTCACAATACTGCACTCGGAGGTTGGCACTGTGGGAGCAAAGGGCCTGACCTGCTGAGTGGTTTGTGACAGATTGGTTGGCAGCGGAGCAGATACATTTGGTAACACAAGCCTTAAATTGTTCAGTGTGTCAGCTTGTTACTGCACTGCTCACTTGCAAAATAAGGCAGTGATTAATTTTTTAAAAGAGGAAACAGAACTATATAATTTTGCCTACAGTCGAGTTCCTACCTGTTTTATTTTTTTTTTCTAAAGTGCAAGTTAGAGTAGCCATAGTTAGGGAAGAAGATGGCTTCCAACTACAGCGGGTACACTGCAGACTACTTGAGGCAGTTGTGCCAGGACAGAGGAGTCCTGTATGAGGTGACAGCCCCCAAGTAGAACCTTGTGGATGCCCAGATGGCAGCAGATGCCCAGAGCATTGAGTCACAGACTGTGACTGTAAAAGACCAAACCTCGAGCATGGAGGGGCCAGCGGCCAGTGCAGAGTCTAGATCCAGTGAGAATGACAGCAGGACCAGTGCCAGCACAGGGCCACAGCAGCAGGGGAAGGTCACCAGCATTCTGGAGCCAGAAGTACTCAGGCTGCAGACTGAGTTGCATAGAATGGAGCTGGAGTTCCAGGAGAAGAGGGAGTGAGAGCAGCGAGAGGCTGACCATGAAGAGCGTGAGCACCAGTGAGTCACAGAGAAGAGGGAGCGAGAACAGTGAGAGGTTGACCATGAAGATCGTGAGTGCCAGCAAGCTGCAGAGGAGAAGAGGGAGCATGAACAGTGAGAGATGGACCGTGAGGCGTGTGACTGCCTGAGGCAACATGAACTGGAGAAGTTATGACTCCAACCATCAGCACCAGAGCAGGTAAGTGGCTTGGGTTTAACTGGAACTACAGGACTGGGTTACAAATTGAATTCCAAATTGATAGCTGAATTTAAAGAGGGGGAGGATATGGATGCCTTTTTAAATTCCTTTGAAAAAGTATATTCAGGCTAAAATTCCTAGAGGGTCCTGGAGCTTCCAACTATCCCCACTACTTACAGGGAAAGCTTGGGATGCATTGGGTCAAATGGATAATGAGGACAGTAATGATTACAGCAAACTTAAAGCTGCACTTTTAAAAAAGTTTGATTTAACTGCCGAAACATACAGAGCTAAATTCCGTTAGCTCAGGAGAAGCCCTGATATGAGCTACGAGGAGCTAGCCACGAAACATCAGTTTTTTAAATGTTGGTGATAAGGAATTGAAGCAAACTCTGTAGATAAAATTGAAAATGCTATTTTGCAAGAACAGTTTTTTTGGGCATGCCCAGCAGAGCTGAAAACTTGGCTGGAGGACTGAGATCCTAAAACAGTGCAAGAGGCTGCTGAACTCTTGGACCGCTATGCCAAGAGCAGACCTGCTCTAACAGTGAATGGGGTGGATGTGGCAGCACAGAAAGGAAAACGTGTGACTTCAGGACAGCTAAAACCCTCACTGTCTCCACCAAAACCAGTTAGCCCCAGGTTTCAAAGAAAAGAGTTCCCTGAGAAAAGAAACGAATGTTGGTTTTGTAAGGAAACTGGGCATATTGCCAGACAGTGTCCCAAATCGGCAAGCAATATGCAACAGGGGGATAGGAAAGAAGTGAGTTGTTTGTGTGTCCCTGGAAGCATGCCTGTGAACATGAGGGAACACATGCACCAAGTCACTGTGAATGGTGTACAGACACAAGGGTTAAGTGACACAGGGGCATCCCTAACATTGGTAAAAGGGGATCTGATAGAGCCTGGTCAGCTTATACACAATGAATTTGTAACTGTGCAAGGGTTCTTTGGTGAGGAGACCACATTGTCACTCGCTAGTGTTCTCCTGGACTGGGGTGAAACTGGGGGAACTGTGCAACAGGTGGCTGTAGCCAAAATGTTAGCATGTTGACATCATCTTTGGCAACAATCTCAAACAGGGGATGGTGTGTGCAGTTACCCATAGCCAAGTGAGAAGGAGAAATTGTAGTTCCCTGGACCCCACAGAAGCCAGGGTGGAAATCACTGTAAGGCTGATTCCCCAGCCTGTGTCTCCTGATGTGGAGACTAATGAAAAGGGTGTAGAAATTTCCCCAGTAGCAGTTAACCACACAGCTACAAAGGGTTACTCCAAAGAGGAAGGGGTGACCCATTGTGAGAGGGTTAGGGATGACAGTGATCCTGAGTGCCCTGACGTTAGTGCTAGGGACCCTAGTTTAGATACTGAAGGGGACCTGTCCCATGCCTTGGGAATGTGTGAGGAATTTGCAGCTGCTCAGAAAAGTGACCCTAGTCTGGAGAAGCTGAGGGCTTGGGCAAACTCTGATGGCACACAAGGAGGTGATGGTAAACATAAAATTTATTGGGAAAATGGACTGATGTATACTCAGGATGTGAAGACGGGGAGGGGTGATAGGCAGGCAGCTTGTTGTTCCCCAGGGGTATCGTGACCAGTTGCTCAAGATTGCACATGATATTCCCTTGTCTGGTCATCTGGGAATCGCACACTATGCAGCGGTGGCCCAGAATTTCTATTGGCCCAACTTCACCCAGCAGGTGAAGGAGTATTGCAGGTCTTGTCACCAGTGCCAAGAAATAGGGAAGGCAGGAAAGAAAACCCAAGCCACCCTAATTCCATTGCCCATAGTGGAGGAGCCATTCCAGAGGGTGGGAATGGATATTGTGGGGCCTTTAAATACTCCCAGCTCCTCTGGGAAGAGGTTCATCCTGACTGTGGTGGATTATGCCACCTGCTACCCCGAGGCAGTTGCTCTATCCTCACTGAGGACAGACAAAGTGTCAGATGCCTTACTTGGGATTTTCTCCCATCTTGGGTTTCCGCAGGAGGTTATCACTGATCGAGGGGGGGTTCCCTCATGTTAGATCTGATGAAATGTTTGTGAGAGAAGTGTGGGGTGGTGGAAAGATGCATGACACCTTATCACCCGTAAGCCAATGAGCTTGAGGAAAGATATAACAATACCCTGAAGTCAATGCTCCAAGCATTTGCTGAACAACATGGGAGGGACTGGGAGAAATACCTTCCCCACCTGTTGTTTGCATACAGGGAGGTGCCCCAAGAGTCAACAGGATTTCCCCCCTTTGAGCTGTTATATGGACACTGGGTACATGGGCCCCTAGACTTGATTCGGGAGGATTGGAAAGGCAAGCATGCCACCCAGGGAACTCCCATAGTGGATTATGTCCTTAGGTTTAGGGAAAGGCTGAAGGAGCTTATGGGGACAGCCCAGAGCAACTTGGCAGCTACCCAACAGAAACAAAAAGTGTGGTACGCCCTCAGAGCCAGAGCTCACTCGTACATGGTGGGTCAGGGGAGTCATGGTCCTTATTCCGGTCCAGAAAAACAAGCTGCAGGCTGAGTGGGCAGGACTGTACAAAGTAGCTAGGAAGGTAAATGATGTGAACTTTATCATAGAGTTACCTGACAGAAGACAGTCAGAAAGAATGTACCATGTCAACATGATGAAGCCATATGCTAATAGGGCTGACATGGTGTTCGCAGTATGTAGTCCTGGGAAGGGGACAGATGAAGGAAACCCCCTTCTGAACTTGCTGGAAGAAAGCAAGCAGGAGTCCTCTGTGGAGGCAGTTAAATTGTCTCCCCAGCTGGCCCCAGACAATATCCAGGAAGTAAGGGAGGTTTTAGCAATCTTTGCCCCCCTGTTTAACACCAAGCCTGGACTAACCACCATAGCGATGCACGATGTGGAGACAGGGACACAGACGCCCATATGGCAGACAGCATATTGGGTGTCAGACACTGTCCAAAAGGACCTTAGGAGGGAAGTGCAGGAGATGCTGGATTTTGGGGTAATCCAGAGATCCCACAGCCCCTGGGCCTCACCCGTAGTCCTTGTGCCCAAACGAGATGGCTCTATTAATTTCTGTGTGGACTATCATGGACTGAATGCAGTCACGAAGTCAGACACCCAACTGATGCCCCAGACGGACAAACTCCTAAACAAGTTGGGAGGGGCGACCTATCTTACGACTATTGACCTGACCAAGGGGTATTGGCAAGTACAGTTAACTGACAAAGCTAGGGAGAGGTCAGCCTTCATCACTCCGATAGGCTTATTTGAATTTAAAGTCATGCCTTTCGGAATGAAGAACGCCCTGACCACTTTCCACAGGTTGGTGAACCTGGTGTTAAATGGTGCTGAGGAGTATGCTGTGGTGTACCTGGATGACATTGCCATCTTTAGTGCCAGCTGGGAGGAACACCTCTCCAACCTTAGGGAAGTGCTGGGCAGGATACAGGGGGCTGGGCTCATTGTCAAAGCTGAGAAGTGCCAGGTGGCCATGGCTGAAGTGGCATACCTCGGGCATGTTGTAGGCCAGGGACAGCTCCGTCCCAACCAAGCAAAAATAGAGATGATCAGGGCATGGCCCAGATCAGAAACACAGAAGCAGGTCAGGAGTTTTCTAGGGACAGCAGGGTACTATAGGAAATTTGTACCCAATTACAGTGTCCTGGCTGCTCCCCTATCTGACCTGGTAAATAAAAGGAAGCCTAAGAAAATTACCTGGGAATCAGCCTGTGAAAAAGCCTTTACCAGACTAAAGGAGGCACTGTGCAGTGCTCCTGTATTGACAAGTCCTGACTATAGCAGACCCTTTATAGTTCAGACTGGTGCCTCAGACATGGGTATTAGGACAGTACTGAGTCAGACATCCAACCAAGGGAAAGATCACCCTGTAGTGTACCTGAGTAAAAAGTTTCTTCCCAGGGAGCAGGCATACTCTACTGTGGAATAAGAGTGTCTTGCCATAGTGTGGGCCCTAAAGAAGTTAGAGCCATACTTATATATGGGCAGCATTTTATGGTATTAACTGACCACAACCCCATGGTTTGGCTGATGCAAATGGGAAAAATAAATGGTAGACTGTTAAGATGGAGTCTTGCCTTACAAGGGTATGACATGACAATCTTACATAGGGCTGGAGCGACCAATCAGAACAGCGATGGCCTTTCACATCTTTATGAGGAGTGAACTGATTTAGGAAGCTCATCCCATGCAGGGGACAGAGCCCCCAAATTCAGTCTAAGTGGGGAGGATTTGTAACACTTGGCCAGCAGGTTATGATTGCTCTATGATATTTGTATATAGAATGTGGTATGTGAGTGACTCTCATGAGACCGCCTGTGGGATGCCCCCCCCCCAGGTTTCAGTTAAAATGACAGGATATATATTAAACAGCAGATCTCTGTAACGTGATTAACTTCCAAGACATTGCATTTTATGGCCTTGTTTATGACCTGTGCTGCTTTGAAGTCGGGAAGCTAAATATACAATTTATTACCGGACAGGATCTAGCTATCTCGCAGTTAGGTGACAAACTGCAGAGCTGTAAAAACCTGTGATATCCTTGGAAACAGGAAACCACATAAAATGCAGGAGTCATATTGGGAAATGATTTTTTGCTGATGTCACCTTATTTAATATACCTCCTGATAGGACATCCTGTTTGTATATTTTTTATATTTAACAAGGAGGAGCTAGATGACATCATGGAAGGGGTGTGTATGAAAGACAGTTTAAGCTATTCTGTGTCTGATCTTTAGACACATTTTCTTTGTGGGCTCTTAGAAACAAGAACTAACTATAAGCACTGTAAGAAGGTAATACATTAGATAGAAAAGTCTAATTGTATTGTGGTAGGAGTTTATGTTTGTATTTTGACCTTGTTCTTTTAAGTGATTGTATGCTTTGTGATATATGGTTCTGTGTTTACATTTTACATATTTTTATCCATTTTTAAGTAAACCTTTTATTCCAAAAGACTGCCTGGGTGTGTGTTCGAAGTTCTTTCTTTTGCATGTGATGTATGTAGGGTTTTTAAGACTGACAAAACTGTTCATAAGCTTAATGGTGTTACCAAACTGGGAAAAGGTAAGAATATACCTAAGGTCTTTTATAGAGTTTTAAGGATTCATTTTGGATACCTGGTTAGGTGCTCTTAGACGAGAATATCTGGCATCCCCCAAAGAGCAGATTATCTGAGTCTGTACATTTCGGTACGCTACCATAAGGTTCACAGTTTGAATCCTCCCAAAACTTGAGACTAATGGTGATTTGGACAAACAGGAAGGTTACCCTGTTCTGTTACCTGTTCACAATACTGCGCTTGGAGGTTGGCACTGTGGGAGCAGAGGGCCTTACCTGCTGAGTGGGTTTGTGACACCCACACTTCAAAAAAGACATGAACCTGCTGGAGAAGGTCCAGATGAGGACTACAAAGGTGATAGCAGATCAGCAGGATAAGGCATATGATAACTGGTTGAGGCTACTGAACATGTACTCCCTGGAAGAAAGGAAAGAGAGAGAGAGAGAAGGGACATGATTGTGACCTTCAAGTACTTGAATGGGATAAATTAGGCAGATAAGAAGAGTCTCTTTAAGCTCAGTGGTAACCATAACATGAGGGGGCATTGTCTTAAACTGAAGGGGTGGAGCTCAAGAAGCACCTCTTCACAGGGAGGGTGGTTGACACTTGGAATGCGCTGCCAGAAGAGGTGGTCTCATTGAAGACGGTGGGCAACTTCAAGAGAAGCTGAGATAAGCATGGGGAGAAGGTAAGGATCCTGGGTAGGGAGGATGGGAGGAGTGGGGAGGAAGCACAGGGACAGTAGCTCAAGCTGTGGACTCTGCAGTATGAGCAGACTAGATAGACCAAATGGCCTTCTTCTGCTGGCTCCTTCATATGTTCCTACGTGGTCATTGCTAGTCTTGGGCTGACACTAGTGCCACTGTAATTTCAGGGAAACTCCATGACTTGCTTTGGGTTTGCAGTGCTGCAGGAAAGCACTGTGCCATAATTTTGGGTGAAGTGTCCATGCCTGGAGCTGGTAGAATCAGAAAGGGGACTTTTTTTGGGGGGGGGACACAGATGAATGTAGCATTCCCTAGCCTCTTCTCATCTCATCCATTCATGGTCTAGTATTGTAATCACACTGTGCAAATGTGACTCGGCTGCCTCAAACAGGAAAATAAGGATGGAGAAATGCATTTAAAAGGTGACAAGCCTCAAATATTCCTTTAGTGCTTGCAGTTCCTATTGTTTTTGTCCCCTAGATTCCGAACATGGTGCCAGTAAATGGACTTCTCATAGATGGTAAGTACCACACTAACTAGTGTTGTAGTAAATGTTGGAAAGTGACTTGGACATAGTGAAAGAACTCATTTGTTTTTCCAGGTGCTTTTAAGATAGGGATGAACTACATGGACTCATTTTACTAATGGTTGAATGTTGGTCAGGATGCCAGGGACCTCCCCCTCAACTCTCTGCCTTAGAGGGTAGTGTGGAAGACAGCTTAAACCCAAACATACCTGTTCTTCCAATGCTCGCATATTGTGAAATTTTGGAATTTTGGCAGCTATGGAGCACAAAGAATGATTGCACAAACTACCTAGTATGAAACTTTGATCATAGATCTGGGTCTTCAGAAGTGCCAACAATATCATCCAAGTACATTTATATTGGTATTCGCACTGATAACATTTCACATCTGGCAAGCTAAGTATCTATTGTTGCAGCAAAAACACTCCTCCCAAGCAGAGGTTGTAAGAATTGTCACAGCTCCCCTACATTCAAACATCAGTCTGTAACTGATAAGTAATTCAATATCCAAGACACTATTAATCTGTTCTATCCAGTTCTTAGCTAGGGCAAACCACACTCATTTTTTGTGGTAAGTAAATGCATCAAAATGCTGTTTCTATATATATATATTTTTTTGCCCCTTCCTGGGCTTCCTGGCCCGCCACTTCTTTGAGTCCCCTAGGGTACCCTACTGGCTCTCCCCCCACCACCACCACCACAGCCACCAATCCTCACATTTGCAGTCACCCGGGTAACCCTACATATCCCATCATTGGATGGGTCTCCCCCTATGGGGGAGAAGGCACTGGTGGGGCAGGCCAGCACACTACAACTTGGCCCAGGTGCTGCTGGGGATAGTCCAGGCTGTCCCAGGGCTTTGTGTTGGCAGGGGACCAGAGACCGTCATCCGGTCAGCCAGGGAACCATATTTTCCTGGCTTTTTCCCCTTGGGTGGGTGATGTCCAGGACATCTAGGTGTGAGCCAACATCCATCACGCTCCCTCTAGAGCACCCCGGCATCCTGCCCTACCCCCAGCCTCCACCAGAGGTCAATCAACACCAGGTCGCAGACCCCCTCCCTCCTGGGAGATGGCGAGCAGTTGTGGGATGCTCAAGCCATCTCCCCCAGGCCAGCCTTCCAACACCTGGGTCTGTTCCCGAACCTGGGTCATTGGTGTTGCAAGCAGAAATCCAACCACTGTGCTGGCGGGCCGGCAATTGTTTCTATTTAAGGATAACACATCCCCTGTGTTCAGCATTCTAGGTATGCACGGTGTTGGAGAGGTAAAACTAATAGGAACTTGGGTTCGAATTACAAGCAGCTGTTTCATTTTTACAGCAAAGTACAGCCCTGATGAAGTTGGGTTATGCCCATTAAAATGTTGGCTGCTGACACACTCTAGGAGTGTTCACTACTTGTGCATGACAAACAAAAAATACAAACACTGAATCATTTACCCATGAGTGAGTCTTTTCTCTATATCTTGTTCCTAATATTTTGGGAAGCCAAAGAGAAATCTAGTCCTGAATATGTGTTGTAAATATTACAATAATATGAAGATGTTCCTTTATCTGGATGGGTGGCTCAAAATGGGTCAGTAAGATTTAAATCAGAAATAAAGTATTTAATGGTGTGAGAGCGCTGGTCTTTCTTTCCTGAGAGCCCAAAAATCCATTAAGGGGAGTTACATACAAACATACAAAATTGCCAGCAGAAACAGGCCTCACAGTCTATCAAGTTTGCTCAAGTGTGCAGCTAGTACCTCATCTCGCAGCTGCCCCTCCCACCCCCTCTTCCCAGTATCCCTTCCCGTTATCCTGTCCCAACCCCTCTTGAAACTGCCCACCATCTTACAACACTATCTCATCTGGTAAGATATTCCAATTGTCCACTACTCTTTTAGTGAAAAAATGTCTCCTCATCTCCCTCCTGAATCTCCCCCCCCCCCTCCAATCCTAGTCCATGCCCTCTCGTGTCCCTCCCCGTTCTCATCCGGAAAATCTCTTCTGTGTTGGTCTAGTTTATCCTCCTCAGATACTTAAAGGTCTCGATCATATCACCCCATCCCTCCTCTCCTCCAATGATTATATATTCAACTCTCCCAGTCTGTCCTCATAGGGTTTGCTGTCTAATCCCTGGATTATCTTTGTGGCTCTTCACTGCACCCTCTCCAACAATCTGATGTCCTTCTTCAGGAATGGGTGCCAGTACTGCACACAGTACTCCAGATGGGGCCTAACCAATGATCTATACAGGGGCAGGATTACCTCCCTCTTTCTGGAGGAGATCTCTTTTGCAATACACCCCAGCATTTTGTTGGCTTTTGCTGCTGCCTCCTGTGTCAGCCAACTGGGTCTCTTTGCTCTTCCCTTCTTGTTTTTCTTCTTAGTGCAAGACTCACGTAGCCTCCGCCAGCCCTTCCTTTATGATGTCCCATTTCTTGTCTGCACCCATGTGTAGCTGCTTACCTGCCAGGTGCCTTCCCAAAATTTCCACCATCTTCTTAAAGTCCACCACTCTGAACTCAATTACCCTTGTACCTGTACCCCCTGTTTCCCTTCCCATGTTGAGCATGAACCACACCGAATAGTGATCTCTCCCAGCTAGTGGTCCCTCCACTTCCAGATTCCCTACAGATTCCCCATTATCCAGTACAAGGTCCAGAGCCCTCTCTAACCAAGTTAGCCCCTGGACCAGCTGTGTCAGGAAGCTGTCTTGAAATGCTTCTAACAGGACCCACTCCCTTGCACTCGTGGTGGATGGGGTGCCCCACTCCACCCCCGGTAGGTTGAAGTCCCCCACCACCACTGTGCTCCCCTTCCTGCAAACCTTCCTAATTTGTTCAGCTAATTCCCTATCGAGGTCACTCCCCTTCGCTGGTGGCCTGTACACCATCCCATCCTCAGTGTCCTATTCTTTGCATCTTGGAACTGCATAGATAGTACTTCTGTCTTCCCCTTCCTCCCTTACACAATTTATCCCCTCTCTTACATAGATTGCCACTCCCCCCATTCCCCTCAGCCCTATCCTTTCTCAATAACCTGAACCTCAGGATCATCATATCCCAGTCCTGGTACTGGGTGGTCCATCTTTCCATGATGGCCACAATGTCCACCCCCTCCACCACCAAGAGAGCCTGTAACTCCGCTTGTTCTGTCCCTGAGACTTTTGCATTCGTGAGACCACCCCCAGCCTGTCTCCTCCCTTTCCTACCCCTCTCCTTCCCCCCTCATCCTCCTGTGCCGCTTCCCCACAGCCTTCCCCATAACTAAGGGTGAGCTCACCAGGGCCCCTTTCCGGAACCTTTTCCCATCAATGGTCCCCTCACCGCCTCCCCACCCCTCCTAGTTTAAATCCACCATTTTTATATATACCCCTCTATTTCCCGTTTTAGTACTCCCTTCCCCTCCCTCCTCAAATGTAACCTGTCCCCTGCATATAGGTCACGATTGCCCCAGGTCCTGCCCCAGTCTGACACTAATCCATGCTCCCTGATACGACACCAATCCCTAAGCCACTCATTGAACTCCTATATCCTTTTCTTTCCGCACTGTATTCGCACATGGTACCAGGAGTACCTCAGAGAATGCCACCGACCCCCCCAACTCCTCACACTCCCTACCCAAATCCTCGAACCTCCCCTTTACCACCTCTACCATCTCCCCAGCCAAGTCATTTGTACCCACGTGCATCACTATGTGAGGTTTCTCCTCCCCATCTGTGTGCACTTGAGAAGTGCCTGCCCCGCCCTGCCTGCAATCAACCCCGGAATAGCCTCAACCCAGACATGACTGTGCCTTTCTCCCCTTCCGCTCCATCTGACCCCATTCAGTATAGAATCCCACAGCATGAGTACCCCCATCTTCTTGTTCCGTGCCCCCTTCTCCTGTTTTTACTGTCCACATTTCAAGAGTCCACACTGCCCTGCTCTTTATTACCTCTATCCATAACATTTGCTACTCCTACATCTTACCCCCCCATTTCTGCCTCTCCCTTTGCTTCTACCCTGCTCTTCCTCTCCCCCCTTTCTTTCTTTCCCACCCTGACTCCTGGGCCTTCACTCACCTTCTCCTCCCCCCCCTCCAGTCTCCGACACCTCCCTACCACCTCCAATGCCAACACTGCAAACCTATTACTTACTACCCCTGCAGTGGTGCCCATCTCCTCCTTCCCCCTGCCCTGAGCCTTCCCTCCACTTACTGCCCCTCTGCTCTCCTTACTCCCATCCCCCCTCCCTACATCCTCATGGGATTTAGCCCTGCAGTTCTTCTCTGCTTCTCCCAGCTACTCCTCTCCGGGGTCCCTCCTGTCCCAACCTCACCTTCCCTCACCCTCTCCAGCTCCCTCCAGAGCCCCTGTACCTCCTCTTCCAGTCTGCTCAGCCCGTAAAAAATTGGACAACCCCCCCAGTTTCCATAGTATATTCATCCAAACAGCCACCCCACAACCATTGCACCCCATTATCCTCCCTGTGCCTGCCACCCTCACTCAATGGAGCCCCCATTCCATCCACTATTCCGATGCTTCCAGCCACCCTTATTCATGCCCCTCCACTCCCAGTGTGATTCCCCATAATGCCCCATTTTCCTTCCCTCCATTATTCACTCTTAACTTAAACGTAACCTCAATTTCTTATCACACAATCTGTACAGCAATAGCTGGATACCATATGTGACCCTACTAGTTTGCTTCCGAATCCTTCTTTACCCTGTTGATTCCTAGCTTGCTAGCTCAGTAACTCTAGTTAACACATTTATACATGACCTTGTCAGTTTCAACTTTAAACTTTAAATATGCAGTTACCCTCCCTTAACCCAAACTTGTCTGTTTGACTTTCAGACTTGCAACTTTAAAACCTTAAAATCTTAAAATCCAACTAGCAAAAGCTTGAGAGTCTGAACTTTTCACCACCGGACTATTAGCTTTAAGAGTTTGCTCATACAGGAAGTTTGCAGCTCCCCAAGCTACTCCCTCACAGCCTTCAAGCCCAAGCCACAGTGACTTTTTAGTATTTAAGAAGGGCTTCTAGAGGGGGTACCTGGGGAGCTTTTTTCAGTCCATCCAGCCAAAGTTCCCAGACAAGCCAGCAACTGTTAAAGATTTTATCTAAATTCAAAAAACACCAGCAAAACTTACAAATAAACTCAGAGATAAACTCAGAGACAAACTCATCTCATATTCAAACTCCCCTATTACCTCTCCCCACCACAAGTAGAATGAACAGGCAATGCCTCAGTGAACATTTACAGAGAGATTAAACTAAAATCGAGACAAACTTGATTGGCTGCTCTGTTAGTGGGCAAAGAAACCCCTCTCCCAGCACCAGACAAGCCAGCAACTGTTAAACTGTTTTTTCCAATCCATCCAGGCACAGTCCCCAGATAAGCCAGCATCTGTTAAAGATTTAATCTAAATTCAAAAACCACCAGCAAAACCTACGAAAAAAACCTCAGAGATAAATAAACTCTCAGAGACAAACTCATCTCATATTCATACTCCCGTTACCTCTCCCCACAGCAAGTAGAGTCAAGCTAAAGGGGAACGACAGTCAAAATTTACAAACAAATACATTGTGCAGAATGTTTTGATATGTGTGTGTGTTCCTGCTGTGTGCTTTCCTTTGTTTGCTGTTAGGATTTTTTTGTAAATTTGCCTACTTGTTTTATGGCCCCTGGGGATCTCCACACCATCTGTTTTATTGCAGTTCCTTTTCCTAAAATGCCTTCCATCCCATGTGACAGTGACACATCTGAGACCATTGATTCAGTGAGGGCTTGCTTGTTCTTTACTCTGCAGCAACATTTGGTCTTTAGGAGCCTGTGATTCTGACCTATAAACAAATATCTCTTTCTAATCCAATATTTTTGTTTTTAAGGTGACACCCAGGTCTGGCCAGCTGGAATGAATGTTGTTAAAGCTTTTCTCTTCCTCAAACCACACTACAGCCATAAAAAACACACAAATGACTCCAGGTCATCAATGCTATAATTAGTAAAGGCTAGCTTTTTCCTTAAAGAATATCCCACTCAATTACCCTTTAGGTGTTTGGCAAGATGTGAATGTACCCTTTATTAGTGCTCATTGGATAAAGAGATGCACTTTACAAAAAAACAGCAACCCATCCCTTACTGAAGTGGATGCATCACTGTCACATGGGACGGGAGGCATTTTAGAAAAAGGAAAAGCAGTAAAATAGATGGCATGGAGATCCCCAGGGGCCATAAAACAAGTAGGCAATTTTGGAAAAAACGTCTAACGGCAAACAAAGGAAGGTGTGCACTAGGACTATACATGCAAGTCGAAATAATCTGCTCAGCATATTTTTTGTACGTTTTGACTCTACAACTCCTAAATAGGCTATGAATGGGCATCTGGTCATTTGGGATGTCACTCTGATGTTACAGTAAAGTTCTTGAGCTGACATAGTAACTCTTCATGCAATGGTCAGAAGTTTTTGGAGTTGTAATTTGCTAAATACAAGTTTTCAGTTCAGTAACATTGTTTATGTGCTTTATCTCTGACTCTGACACCTCCCCCACCTAGTAACCACCCACCCCAACACATCTTCCTGAGGCCCCCTTTTAACCCCATGGATTGCCCGCCTTCCCTGTGGCATGGCCAAACGGTCAGCATCTACTTTTGGAATAGCTAAGGTGAGGGCAACTGCAGGCTGCAAAAGTTCCAAGTGTGCATGGGCTCCATTCTGCTGAATCAGGGTTTTCCAATTTGTTTTCATCTCCCCCCGGGGCACCAATGATGTGGCACCAGATGCATGCATACAAGCATGCCACTGAGTACCCATTGTTGTCACCCCTCCATGCTGACAATCTTGCTGTACTGCCACCTGGGGGTCACCCAGTTGGCAGTAGAGTAGTGACACCAGTCAGTCCTCTCTCCCAGAGGAGGCAGAAAGTATTGTCTGGGATGCTCCATTCTCCTCCCCCAGCCAGTTTTCTGATTCTCTAGCTTAAACTCAAACACATCACGGGTCGGAAGCATCATGAGCAGCAGAGCTTTTTAGAGGAAACTCCTATCTAAGGGAGGTGAATCCCTTAGTAATCATTGGGAGAACCTCATTATGAGCAGACAAGATGGACATTGTGGCCTTTTTCTGCTGACATATTTCGTATGTTCGTAACACTGCCACCGCACGACCCTCTAGTCCTGCAAGAGTTAACTTTATTAAGGACTGATGCCAGACTGACAGGGTTGGAAAAGGGAGAGGCAGTTCCTTTGTTGCCTCAACTTGCCACAGGCCAAGAGTGAACATTGGTACTGAATACCAAGGTGAGGTCATTAATTGGCTAAAGCTAACCTTCTTTTGTAGTGATAACTGAAGAAGGATTTTCATGAGCAGAGGGCAAATGAAGCTCTCAGGAGGAAGCCAAAACTGGGGGATTTGAATAACTGGGTAGTCAGTAAGTGCTATTACACAATCATGTGCTAGGTGTTTCACATTTCCTAATGCTGCTTGTTCGGAAATAAACAGAAAGGAAAGACTATGTACAATACAGAGCTTATGAGAGAGGCACCATAGAAGATCACATGAATCTCATGGACGAAACAGATGGCTACGTTGAAGGAATATCTTTGGAACCAGTTATTATACCAATGCGCTATCATAATTTGTATGGAAAGGTAAATATTTAATCCTATTTGTTTATTTATTTATTTTAAACATTTTATCAGGAAAGACATACTGAGCTGGTAACAGCTTTTTTTCCAGATTTGACCTGGGCTATTGTGAGCAAAGGATCACAATGACAAAGGAGCAATACATCCAAATGTATAAAACTGTAAACCTGATCAACGTCTTGTATATGGTATGATACTTCTACTGGGATTGAGACTGATGTGACACAGTGGCCCAGTGTTTAAAAAAAACATCTTGCTGGGTCCTGCATGGTGGTAGTAGCTGACACCTGGGTTCATGGAAACATAGAAACATAGAACTTGACAACAAATAAGGACTGCTAGGCCCATCTAGTCTGCTCATTTTCCCTGCCTACTATGAAAGCCGCAGACTACTTGATCTCCGACTTTACCTCCTCATTCCTATTGCTAGGGTTCCCCTATGCCTGTCCCATAAATGCTTGAATCCCCCCTTTGTGTCTGCCCCCACCACCTCTGCTGGGAGTCTATTCCATGCATCCACCATCCATTCTGTGAAGAAATACTTCCTCACGCTACACTTTAGTCTACCCCCTTCCAACCTCATATCATGCCCCCTCATTTCTGGGCATCTCTTTTTCTGAAAGCTTCTATCCTCTGGTACCCTATACTGATTTCTATCATATCTCCCTGTCTCTCCTCCAGGGTATACATATTGAGGTCTCCCAGTCTCTCAGATGACTTCTGGTGCAGGCCCTGCACCATCTTTGTGGCCCTTCTCTGAACTGCCTCCACCCCGTCTATGTCCTTATGGAGATGCAGCCTACAGAACTGGACACCATATTCCAAATGAGGCCTTACCAATGATCTGTGCAGTGGCATTACCACCTCCTTCCTTCTACTGGTGAAACCTCTCCATATGGACCCCAGCATCCCACTGGCGCTCTCCCCACAGCCTTGGCACATTTGTTTGGCCACCTTTAGGTCATCAGCTATGATTACCCCCAAATCCCTTTCCTGTTTGGTGAACATCAGTTTCTCCGCCATCATGCAATCCTCCCTTGGGTTCTTGTGCCCCAAATGCATGATGTTGCACTTTTATGCATTAAATCTCAGCTACCATACCCTGGACCATTCCTCCAGTTTAGCTAGGTCACTCCTCATTGCTTCCACCCCTCCTGGAGTGTCTACTGTGTTGCAGATCTCAGTGTCATCTGCAAAGGGGGGAGGCACCAAAAAGGAGAAGGGAATTCCTAGCCCCCCCCAAAAAATCAGGGTAGTTAGTGAGGTAAACACCAAGATAGAGCAGTCGATAGGGAGAAGGGCAGGGGTAAATGGAGAAAAAGGCAGAGGCAGTAAGGGCAGAGACGGGGCAAAAAGAAATAAAGCCATAAAACAATGGAGAGTAATGAGTACCAATATCCAGAGTCTAGGTAAAAAGCTCCCCGAAATGGTGGCCTTGATGGAAGAGGGATGCCTGGATATTGTGGCAGTCACAGAAACATGGTACACAGAGAACCATGACTGAGATGTCAACATACCAGGGTACACAATCTACAGGAGGGACAGGGAGGAAAGAAGAGGAGGAGGAGGAGTAGCTCTCTATGTAAGGGAAGAAATCAAAGCAACAGAACTAAAGGGTAAACAGGGAGGAGAGAAGGCACGGTGGGTCACCCTGGAGACTGGAAATGGCACCACAATCCGCACAGGGGTTGTATACAGACCCCCATCTCAGGGAGAGGAAATAGACAAGGAAATGATAGAAGTCATCCTTAAGATGGCAGAGAAAGGGGATATATTGCTGATGAGGTACCTCAATATGCCAGATGTTAACTGGAGCACCTTTGCTGCAGCCACATCCAAGAGCAGGGCAATTCTCGATGCCCTACAGGAGGCATGCCTCAGACAGTTAGTTTTGGAACCCACTAGGGAGGAAGCAATCTTAGACCTCATACTCTCAAATGGGGCAGAAAGAGGATCTCCAATCTTGAAGTGGGTAGCCATCTGGGAACAAGCGACCACCAAACAGTGCGGTTCACAATAAACTTAGCTATAGAGTCAAGCCATACAAAAGTGAAGGCACTGGACGTCAGGAGGGCTGATTTTGTCAAAATGAGAGAGTGCCTCAGAAAAGCACTAGCAAACAGGCAAGAAGGTGGGGTAGAACAACAATGGGGGAAACATCAAAACCGCCATCACAGAGGCAATAAGCTTTTGTGTGAAGCAAATAAACAAATCAAAATGAAAGAAAAAAACACTATGTTTCTCAAAAGAAGTGGCAGGGAAGGATAGGGAGAAAAGATAGCATTCAGGAAGTATAAGGAAATACAGACGGAGCAGGACAGAGAACTGTACCAGTTAAAGCAGAAGGAAGCAGGGAAGGCAGTCAGAATAGCAAAGGCCCAAACCAAGGAAAAGATAGCCAACTCAGTTACGAAGGGGGATAAAACCTTTTATAGGTACATTAGGGAGCAAAGAAAGACTAAGGCAGGGATACTGAGGCTGAATAAAGAGGAAGGTGGTTGGGCAGAGAGCGACAGTGAAAAAAGCAGGGATACTGAACAAATACTTCTGCTCACTATTCACAATTGAAGAGCAGGGGGAGATACCTAATCCAGTCAATAGAAGCACTCTGGATAGGGGGGTCGATCCCAGTCCTTTCACAGAAGAAAGGGTTCTGAAAGAATTCTTAAAACTGAAGGTGGCTAAAGCAATGGGGTCTGATGGGATTCACCCCAGAATTCTAAAAGAACTAAGGGAAGAACTAGTAACACCACTGACTACCCTTTTTAATAAATCATGAGAGGATGGTGTGGTACCTGAGGACTGGAGGAAGATGGATGTGATTCCCCTTCACAAAAGTGGGAGCAAGACAGAGGCAGGAAACTACAGACCTGTCAGTTTGACCTCAGTGGTAGGGAAAATGATGGAATCACTTCTGAAGGAAAGAATTGTTGAGTACCTAGAGACCAGTGGGGCACAGGACCTGAGGCAGCATAGATTCACAGCAGAAAGGTCATGTCAGACAAATCTAATTGATTTCTTTGACTGGGAGTCCAAATTAGTAGACCAGGGAGGGCCTGTGGACATGGCCTACCTAGACTTTAGCAAGGCATTTGACACAGTCCCACACAAAAGATTAATGAACAAATTAGCCAGCCTGGGAGTGGGTCCCAGGTTGGTAGCCTGGGTAAAACACTGGCTGGACAACAAAACACAGAGGGTAATAGTAAATGGAGTCCACAGTGAAGAAAGGGGAGTTACTAGTGGGGTACTGCAGGGTTCAGTACTGGGGACGGTCCTTTTTAATGTCTGTATAATTGACATTGCAGAGGGACTGGAAGGAAAAGTATGTCTCTTTGCAGATGACACAAAGATCTGCAACAGGGTTGATATGCAAGGTGGGGTGGAAAGGATGAAAAGGGACTTGGCAAGGTTGGAGGAATGGTCAAATGTATGGCAGCTTAGATTCAATGCAAAGAAGTGCAAATTAATGCACCTGGGAAACAAAAACCCAGGGGAAGAGTACACAATGTCGGGGGTGAGATACTGACAACAACAAAAATGGAAAGGTACCTGTGGGTAGTCATATCGAATGACCTAAAGGTGGGCCAGCAATGTGAGAAGGCAGTAAGGAGGGCTGGGGGAATTCTGGGATACATAGGGAGAGGCATCACCAGTAGAAAACAGGAAATTGTTGGCCCTCTGTACAGACAGTTGGTAAGACCACATCTGGAGTACTGTGTACAGTTCTGGAGACCCCATCTCCGCAAAGACATAGACAGGGTGGAGGCTGTCCAGAGGAGGGCAACCAAAATGGTGCAGGGTCTGCACCAGAAGACATATGAAGAAAGACTAAAGGAGCTTAAGGTGTATAGCCTTGAGGAAAGGAGGGAGGGAGGGACATGATAGAAACTTTCAAATACCTCAAGGGAATCAACAAAGTCCAAGAGGGTAGCATCTTTCAGAAAAAGAGATGTGCAAGAACAAGGGGACACAATTTGGAGATAGAGGGGGGACATCTCAGAGGTAATGTGAGGAAGTATTTCTTCACAGAGAGGGTTGTAGATGCAAGGAACAGCCTTCCTGGGGAGGTCATAGAGTCAAAAACAGTGGGGGAATTCAAGAATGCATGGGACAGACATAAGCCAATTCTTGTGGGGGGTGGGAGGAAGTAGGCTGTTGGTTAATTAGGATCTGCAGCTTATCCATTAGGTAGGGAAATGGACAGACTAGGTGGGCCAAGCAGTCCTTATCTGCCATCAGATTCTATGTTTCTATGTTTAAAGAGACAAACCTTCCCCTCCAGCCCCTCTGCAATGTCACTTATGAAATCATTAAACAGGACTGGGCCCAGGACTGAACCCTGTGGCACCCTGCTGGCCACCGTCCTTTCCACAGATTGAGTACCATCTACCACTACCCTTTGTCTTCTCTCACTCAACCAGTTCCTAACCCAGTTTACCACCTTGTGACCCACTCTAAGGCTGCCCAGCTTGTTCACAAGTCTTTTGTGTGGAACGGTATCGAAGGCCTTACTGAAATCCAGGTAGGCCACATCCACCACTTCCCCGAGCCATGATCTAGTCACCCAATCAAAGAAATCAATTAGATTTGTTTGACATTACCTTCCCGCTGTTAATCCATGCTGCCTCAGATCCTATGCTCCACTGGATTCAAGGTGTTCCACGATCCTTTGTTTAAGTAGTGATTCCATAGTCTTCCCCACTATCGAGGTGAGGCTCACTGGTCTATAATTTCCAGCCTCCTCCCTACTGCCAATTTTGTGAAAAGGGACTACATCTAGCCTCCTCCAGTCCTCTGGAACCACTCCCATATTGAGTGACTCATTGAACAGGGCTGCCAGTAGCGCCACCACCACCTTCCACAGTTACCTTAATATTCTAGGTTGTATCCCATCTGGTCCCATTGCCATGTCCATTTTCAGTTTTGCAAGTTCTTTTAGGACTCACTCTTCTGTATATGGACTGGTGTCCATCTCCCTCCCATATTTGTTCATGTTGCCTAACTGTGGCCCCTCACCTTCTTCTTCTGTGAATACAGAACAAAGATGTTTGGTCAATATTGATGCTTTTTCCAGGTCCCCTTCCACACACTCTCCTTCTTCCCCTTTAAGCCTTATTATCCCACCCCTGGTTTTTCTCCTTTCACTGATGTACCCATAAAAAGTCTTGTCTCCTTTTTTAACCTCCTGTGCTACTTTTTCCTCAGAAGTGCCTTTACGCTCCTGATTGATGCTGACAGCAGAAAGAAGCTCAATGGCCCACCAAGTCTGCCCAGTATGCACCTGCATCCACATCCAGATTCAAGATTTTAAGATTCATGAGTTTATTAAAACAGGAAAGGAGGGCAGGCCCGGTGGCACTGAGGGTTGAAGCGCTGAATGCCACACCTCGCGCCATGCTGGCGACCCATGTTCGGGAATAAGTATGGGTTGCCGTGGGTCGGCTGGGAGTAGATGGATTGAGCATTCTATGGACTGCTCTCCATCTCCAGGGAAGGGGGAGTACAGCAGCCAGTGTTTGCCTGAGCCCTAGTGGAGACTGGGGCTCAATGGCACAGAGCTGCATCACAGGGGCCGGCAGACGCTTGACTGGTTTGTGCACGGGATCATGCGCTGGCTCAGTTGCTGGCATCATTGCATGCCGCTCTCCCGCAAGAGGGAGAAAAACTGCTCTGGGAGGATGATGAGGGGGAGCTCACAGGCCCCACACCTGGCTAGCCACAGCACAAATGGATCCGATTTTGGTGTGAGTAGGGCCCCATCTGCCGACCCCGCTGGGGGGGTAATCCCTGGGGTACTACGCCGGCTGGTGGATGCCAGGGTGATAGGGCTGGAACTCCCCCCAAGACTGAGAGGGCCGAGGAGCAGCAGCATAAACTAAATAAAAAAAATTAAAAAAAAACAGGAAAGGAGGTACAGACCAACCGAGCTTATCCTCATTCACAATGGCTTCCTGAAGTCAATTGATACAAACAAATGCTGTTCCAGAGTTCGGGTTTTAATGCAGTAATGCATTTTTTTCAATAAGTTTAAAACATTCTTTTTCTGTTTCTGTTGCTTGTTTGTTTGTTTGTTTTATTACTGCTCCACTACTTCCATGGTCAACTGCTGCCCACCGCCATCCCGCGGGCAGCAGCAGCATGTTTCTATTACTGGATCTATGCAAATGTGCTCTGCTTTCTAACGGTAGAAGTCGTCAGAACACAGGCATAGAGCGAGCGACAGACGCACTCTCTGCTGCCCTTGAGATGGTGGTATGAAACACTTTATGAAGGAAGTTACAGAGCAGTAATAAAAAAAATGTATATTTTAAGCTTATGGGGAAAAAAGTGCGTTACTGACTTAAAAACTTAATGGGGGGATAGTACTCAGCTGGAGAGGGCTACACAATCTATGCAGTTTTTCCTTCAATGGTTTTGATGTATTCCATGATATAAGGAATTAATTTCCTTGACAACAGAGCTGGTTAACCATTCTAAACAAGCGTAGATACAGGTAAAAAGCAGAATGTAAATGACATTATCAGTTGAACTCTGCTGACAGTAATCTGTTCACAGTGGGAGGCACTTCCAGTTTCAAAAAATGATTCTGTAATATGCAGACAATCTTACATAGAAACTGATGGCAGATAAGGACCGCTAGGCCCATGTAGTCTGCCCTTATACCCTACCTTGGTTAGCAGCCACTGACCCTATTTGGTCATCAGCTTTAGCCTCTCCTTCCAACCTCTTGGGTTCCCTTATACTTATCCCATGCATGTTTAAATTGCCCCACTGTGCTTGCTCCCACCACCTCCTGGGGCAGGCTTCCTCTCATTTCCCCTTATCCTGCCCCTCTCCAATCTCATATCGTGCCCCCTAGTTCTTGTATGTCTCCTATACTGAAAGATGTCGCCCACTTGCACTTTGTGCATACCCTTTAGATGCTTGAAGGTTTCTATCATATCTCCCCATTCCCTCCTCTCTTCCTGTGTAAACATATTGAGGTCCTTTGATCTCTCTTCATATGTCTTCTGGTGAAAGCCCTGCACCATGTTAGTTGCCCTTCTCTGTACCACCTTCACTCTGTCTACTTCCTTACAAAGATGCGGCCTCCAGAACTGTACACAGTATTGTAGATGAGGCCTCACCAGTGTTTTGAATAGTGGTATCATCTCCTCCCTCTTCCTAGTAGAGATACCCCTTCCTGTGCACCCCAACATGCCACTGGCCCTCCCTACAGCCTTTCTACTCTGCTTGGCCACTTTTAGGTCATCTGAGATGATAATCCCCCGATCCATTTATTCCCTGGTGACCATTAGCAACCCCCCCCCATCCTGTAGTTCTCTCCAGGGTTTCTTCACTCCAGGTGCATCATTTTGCACCTCTTCGCATTGAACCTTAGTTACCACACTTCAGACCATTTTCCCAGCTTTCCTTGGCCCCTCCTCATTTTCTCCACACCGTCTGGAGTGTATACCTTGTTGCAGATCTTGGTGTCATCTGCAAACAGGCAGACCTTCCCTTCCATCCCTTCCACAATGTCACTAATGAAGACATTAAAAAGGACTGGCCCCAGGACTGATCCTTAAGGTTCCCCACTGGTCACCCCCCCTCCTCCTCAGACTGATTCACATTTACCACCACCCATTGCTTCCTGTCCCCTAACCAGTTTCTAACTCAGTTCATCACCTTGTGACCCACGCCCAGGCTACCCAACCTGTTAACCAGTCTTCTATGTGGAATGGTGTCAAAGACCTTGCTGAAATCGAGGTAGGCGACATCTACTGCTCCCCCCATCCCACCTCCTTCATCACCTAGTCAAAAACATCTATCAGATTTGTTTGACCTGACCTTCCTGCTGTGAATCCAGGGTGCCTTGGATCCTAGGCTTCACTGGATTCCAAATGCTCCACAATCCTTTCCTTAAGCAGTGCCTCCATAATCTTCACCACTATTGATGTGAGACTGACCAGCCTATAGTTTCCTGCTTCCTCCTTGCTACCACTTTTGTGAAGAGGGGCTACATGTGCCCTCCTCCAGTCCTCTGGAATCACTCCTGTGCTGAGCGACTCACTGAACATGGCTGCCAGTGATGCTGCTAGCCCCATCTGTAGTTCCTTTAATATCCTGGGATGTATGCCATCTGGCCGTATTGCCTTGTCCACCTTCATTTTTTTGAGCTCCTCTAGAAACATAGAAACTGACAGTAGATAAGGACTGCTAGGACCATCTAGTCTGACCATTGACCCTACCTTTATCTGTGGCTTCTGGCCCTACTTAGTCATCTGCTTTAGCCTTTTCTTCTCATCTCTAGGGTTCCCTTATGCCTGTCCCATGCGTGTTTAAATCCTCCCACTGCTTGCTCCCACCACCTCCCATGGCAGACTATTTCATGTGTCTACCACCCTGTGCGTGAAGAAGAACATCCTCCCATTTCCCCTTATCCTGACCACCTCTAATCTCATATCATGCCCCCTTGTTCTTGTACTTCTCCTATATTGAAACATGTCACCACCTTGCACCTTGTTTATGCCTTTAAGATACTTGAAGGTTTCTATCACGTCTCAGGCTTTCTCAAGCTGCAGGGCAAGATCGGAGCCCTCCCCTCAACCAGGGAGCAGAGTTCTGCTCGTAGAGCCTGCATGCAAGACACAGGTAGTGTACCGCTTCTTACAGCCTCCCACTGTGAACAGATTACTGTCAGCAGAGTTCAACAGATAGTGTCATTTACATTCTGCTTTTACCTGTATCTACGCTTGTTTAGAATGGTTAAGCAGCATGCCTTAACAGCTGTAACTGTGTGCTGCAGAGTGGACTTGCCTTGCATGTCCCTGGCAGTGTACGGGTACCGTCTCTTTGTAAATCAGAGCGTGAGCAGATTGATGTAAGATTAGGGTTTCACTGACCTTGAGCCCTGTGGTGCAGTCCAGACTGCCATTGCTCCCTCCCGCCCCCGCGACTCTCCCCACTCCCTGAGCTAGCCTCCGTTTTCCCGCCCCGACCTTTCAGCCCCTTTGTCTTTGTCTTGGTGACCTGCTAATCCCCCTGTTGTTCCCTCTTTCCCTGCAGGCTTCCTCAAGTTGTAGGGCCAGACTGGAGCCTTCCCTTCAACCAGCAAGCAGCGTTCTGCACAGGAGAGCCTGCACGTAAGATGCAGATGGTGTACTGCTTCTTACAACCTCATATTGTAAACGGTGCCGCGCTGTACTATACGCTGCACCATTAGGCTCTTCCCACCTGACCACCCGGGGTAGTCCTAGTTTTATCCTTGCCAGAACCTATCAGCTCACTTCTTCCCATACCATACCATCCCGCCACTTGGAATTGCCCACACCCTCACTGCAGTAACATAATAGGTGTTCCCTCTGCCTCCTTCCCTGACAGTCAGTCTATAAAGAATTGCATCCACGAGTCCCACCCGTGCCAACATCCCTTGCTTTATTGTTGCTCTGTTGTCAAACCCCCCTGTTACCAGGGCCTTCCTCCTCCCCCTTATTTTTTAATGCAACTTGTCTAGGTCAGTGTCCCTTGCAGGATTGTGAAATTTGTCCCACTCATTAACAGGCTGTGGGTTTTGAACCTGGCCAACACCAACCTCCTCCGCTACAGACTGTAACCCTGACCTTTTGGCCAGCACTGCTAATAAGTGCTCCTAACAGGAATAAATATAGCACCCTTTAAAAATGAAGCCCATACTGCTCCCTCTGCTGGCAGCCTTTCTCACATGCTTGCTGGTAGGAACTGATTTCTGTGCTACAGTTCTTACCTCTGATCAAGCAGAACTGTCAAGCTACACCCACCTCCACAAGCCTGATGCTTCTCTACCCAGAGTAACTCACTGGGAACTTACTGCCTTTGACCCTGTCCTCTTTGCCCTCCTCCCATCCTGTGACCGCTGCCTTCTTGGGCATTTTCTTTACTCACTCTCACTGTCGCCCACCCTGCCCCTATTCCATGCATCTCACTCTCTCACCTCCCTGCTATTACTTGCAGGAGATGTGAAGAGAAACCCAGGCCCTTTGAACATCCCCATTGCCCACTCAAACCATGCCCGGGACAGCTTGGTTGGGTTAAAGGTCACCCACCTAACATATACAGCCTCCCTGCCAAGTTCACAGACCTTGAAGCCTGGGTGTCCCTTCATAAGCCGAACATCCTTGGTCTCACTGAAACTTGGTTCAGCCCCAAATCCCAAATACTACATACCACCTGCAAGGCTTCTCCATGTTACAGCAGGGCAGACCTGGCAAAAAGATGGGCGGCAAGGAGGTACTGTATTTTCAAGAACCCTTCTCAGCCACCTCCATACTCTGCCCTGACCCTTTCTTCCCCAGTAAGTGACTCCTCGCAGAATTGACCCTAGGAGCTAATAAAAAGATTCACATCAGGTGTTGCTACAACCACCTAAAGGGGACATCCCTAGCCTAATACATTTCCTAACTGGGCTGGTGCAACTCTCTCCCCACAGGGAAGCTATCTTACTAGGGGACTTCAACCTCAACTGGCTAAGTCCTAAGGAATCAGACTGCGATAACCTGCTAAAACAATACAACCGCTCATAATCCATCACCATCCCCACCAGACGTAATCCTCGCACACAGAACCACTCCCTACTAGACTGGGTGGTCACTAACAGAGAGGACAGGATAATCCAAGCAGGGATCCTGTTTGATTCAATTAGTGACCACTCCCCCTCATGTATAATCTGGTCCACCAAAACTAAGCGCCCACCTCCCAAATTCCTGACCTTTAGAAACTTTACATGCACCAACACCTCCCACATTTATTTAGTTTTTGTTGACCAGGTAAGTGCACTAGACAAATCCTGCCTATTTTCAGGCACGACCCAGGGAAGGGGGATACAGACAAATGCCAACTGACCTTGAACCAGATTAAGCTGTTGGTGGTATTTTTAGTGAATGAGGGAAATTTGGCCAGGACACCGGGGAAACCCCCTACTCTTTTCAATAAGTGCCATGGGATCTTTAACATCCACCTGAACTACCACCAATCCAGGTAGATGGGGCCTCGGTTTAATGTCTCATCCAAAAGACGGATGTCAGGGCAGTCAACTGGTATATTCTGTTCTCCCTCATGGATGTTGCCTCAGTAGTCGTTTTTTTTTCACTGATGCCCTCCTCCAGATCCAGGACAGGCACTGTACACTGACTACATGTAGTGTCTGAGGCAGATGCACACGCTGGGTCATGAAGGACCTACTCTCACTCATGAAAGAGAGAGAAGAGCAGGGGACCGCTTACAGAGCCTCCCCTCTCCCACCCTGTGGAATGCCAACAGACAGTTGAGTAACAATTGTATGCAACAAAAACCCTGAAAGTGAACTACTTCCACAAGTGACATGGGGAAAACCTGAAAAAAAACAACGCTTCTGGTCCACCATAGGTTCCATGCTAAACCCAAGGACCTTCACAACCAGTCATTCACCTTAGCACCCCTCAGGCTTATTAACAGACCCCTCTGATGTTGCCCATTCCTTCAACATCAAATTCACCAACTTCTCTGCCCACCTAGGGAAACTACCAACTCCAAACCCTCCCTGCTCGAGGAACCTACCAGCCCCCACCCCCCTGATGACACTCCAAAGCCTCCCTTCTATTTTAGAGCTGTCTCACCCAGAGATACTCTCAAACTGCTAATGAGCCTCCCTAACAGAGGCAGTTCAGGCAGCAATGGACTCTCCTCTTACTTTCTCAAGCTCATCACTCCCTGCATTTCCAAACCCTTGACTTTTATCTTCAACCTTGCCTTGACCTCTTCATCCATGCCCACCATATGGAAGAACAACAAAGTTGTCCCCATTTCCAAGGCAGATGACCCCCTCTCCCCTGACAATTACAGACCTATCGCCATCCTTCCCAGTTTGAGCAAATTTCCTGGAAAAGGTAGTCCATCATCAGCTCACTGAGTACATCAATAAATGCAACCTGCTATGCCCTCAATAACACGACTTCGGGAAGCACCACAGCCCCACATCTGCCCTGGCACATTTTACCAACCACATCCTCAGGAACATGGACACTGTGAACACCACAGGTGCTGTGTTCATAGACCTGACAAAGGCCTTTGACTTGGTTGACCACAATCTTCCCCATGCCAAACTGCTAAGCCTAGGTTGCTCAGCTGGCACAGCAACATAGTTCCAGAGCTATCTCTTGGGCAGATGCCAATCAGTGACCATAGAGGCAGCTACCTCTACGGACATGGCAGCATCCACTGGAGTTCCCCAAGGCTCCATTCTGGGTCCCCTGCTTTTTTCCCTCTTAATTCCCTTCCTGCTGATTGCCTCCCATGTCAGGCCCTACTTTACGCTGATGATCTAGTACTATATCGCAGTGAAAGATCCCTGGAAAACCTATCTGCCACCCTCACCCATAACTACAGGGCATCCCACAATTGGTTCCTGTCCAAAGGGCTCCTAGTTAATGAGAAAAAAAATAAAGCCATGCTTCTGGGATCCAAACACAACCTTTTCAAACATGCTAGAACAAATTCCTCCCTCACAGTCCTCACACCCGATCCCCCCCCCACCCCTGCATTATGCACCCTATTTTTAATACCTGGGAGTCATGCTAGACCCCTCCCTAACTTTCTCAGAGCATATCAACATCACTGTAAGACAGATCAACCAAAAACTTGGGGCTGGCTTGAGACTCAAACACTGCATTTCCCCTAAGGCTTGTCTAGCCATAGCCCAAGGGAATCTTCTACCCTATTAGATTACTGTTCTCCCGATCTACTGTCACACTTCCTCTTCCCTGTGCGCAAGCCTACACACGGCCTACAGTAGCATCTGCGGGATTGCACTACTGACACCTTACTCCACACACCACTGCACCTTGTACCAGTCATTAGGCTGACTCCCCTTGCAACTAAGGTACAACTACACTCTTGGATGCATCATGGACAACACCATTAGAAGTGGTAACCTGTCTCCCTACTCATCCCTGATCACACACAAAACTATGTCCAGGAGCCTCTGACAATCCTCGGTCACATCTTTTGAAGTTCCTAGGATTTCCACCTGCCTAGGTAGCAAAGACATGTCTGTTGCAGCTCCCTCACTTTGGAATACCATCCCTGCCTCCCTTCGCTCCCTTGACTCATACCTCACTTGTAAAATGCATTTCAAAATCTGGCTGCTGGCAGAAGCCAAGTGTACATGTTAAGTTAGGCAGTCCCTGACTAACAGCCCTTCACCACTCCCAGGCCTAACCGTTCACCATGCTCTGCACTTATTTTTTCCAGAACTAGCTGTCCTGTACCTTCCTGCATCATGCATTTGTACCTTGCGTGTACTGTATTGTATTCATGTTGTGTATCCTGTCTCCTAATGCATTGCATATTCTGCATTGTCACTGTATCTGATGCATCCCATGTATTTCCTGTTTGCTTTATCATCTGTGAACATTTTTGTTTTTTGTCTAAACTTAGTATAATGTATTTGTACATTCTGTGTATTTTCTAAATTAATGTAACTGTATTGTACATTCAATGTGCCATATTTATGGCCCGGGTCATGCCTGAAAACGGTCCACTGGATCAGTGCACCCACGTGGTAAACAAACAAATAAATAAATAAATGTACCATCATAGTCGCTTTTCTCTGAACCACCTCCACCCTGTCTATAGGCGCTTTTACACATAGGTTTTTAAAATGGAATCAGCGTTACCTGTGTGGCGTCATTGTACACTGTTGCATTCTGGTTCGTTTCTACACCATGCGAGTATTCCGGCAACCCCCGCCTCCATTTGTTTCGGCTCCCCCAGAGTTTGCTGCTCTATAATGGTTGTTTCTGCATTGCTACTGGAATGACTGTTCTGCACAGCCAGACGAAATGGAACACATCGGTGCAAACCGCGATAAGCAGAGATTGCTGTTTGGATGAACGTTCACCTAGGGAACGAAACAGATGCAATTTACACACAAGGGATGTAACGGAATACTGTTTCCGTAACAGTCATTCTGTTACAGAAACCTGTGTGTAAAAGTGCCTTATGTCCTTACGAAGATGTGGCCTCCAAAACTGTACACAGTACTTCAGATGAGGCCTCACCAATGTTTTAAACAGTGGAATCACCACCTCCCTCCTATTAGAGATATTCCCCCCATGTACCCCAACATGCCACTGGCCCGCCCTGCAACCTTTGTACTCTGCTTGGTCACCTTGATCACCTTTAGGTTATCTGAAATGATAACCCCCAGATCCCTTTCTTCCCTGGTAACCTCCTGCAAACCCCCCAACCTGTAGGTTTCTCTAGGTTTTCTGTGTCCCAGGTGCATAATTTTGCACTTCTTTGCATTGAACCCCAGTTGCCACAACTCAGACCATTTTTCCAGCTTCCCTAGGTCCCTCCTCATTTTTTCCACCCCATCTGGAGTATCCACCCTGTTGCAGATCTTGGTGTCTTCTGCAAATAGGAAGACCCTTCTCTCCAGTCCTTCCGCTATGTCATTAATGAAGACATTAAAAAGGACTGACCACAGGACTAATCCCTGAGGTGACCATTGGTCACTCCCCACTCCCTGAATTGAATCCCATTTACCACCACCCTCTGGTTCTTTTTCGTTAACTAGTTACTAACCCAGGTGACCACCTTGTGGCCCAAGCCCAGGCTACCTATCTTGTTAACCAGTCTTTTATGCGGGGCGGTGTCGAAGGCCTTGCTAAAATTGAGGTAGGCGATGTTCACTACTCCCCCATGATTCACCTCCTTCATAACCCAGTCAAAAAAATTTCTGCCAGCGCAGAGGCATGGCATCCATCTGTAATGCCAATGACCTGGGTTCAGGAACAGACTCGGGTCATTGGAGGGCCGGCCGGGGGAGAAGAACTGAGCCTCCCAGGGACAGCTCTCCTTCTCCGGAGGGAGAGCAGGGTAGTGTGACCGGCACTTTGCTAATCTCTGACGGAGGCCAGGAGATCGGTAGCAGCCAGCACCATCACCATTCAGGAGGTTGGGGCAGACTTCGGCATTGCCTGTGACATTATTGAATGTAGTAGTAGTAAGTAGTAGTACAAATTTTATTCATTGTAATAAAAGAATCGGCAGTTGTACTGCGTTAAAACTCATTTCCAGAGAGAGCCATAAGATAACATGATTACATTAATTATACTGCTAAATGCATCTATTACATCACATATAAAGCAAAAACCATACCTACAGACTACTAATCACAAAATCAGACAGTGAATATTACAATATAAATATACAATAAATAACAATATTATGCTACGCCCACTTTATCCATTCCATGTCCTGCCACCTTGAGGAGCAGAACATGTAAAAAATGGGCCACAGACTGGATGATGATGATGTTGCTCCCAGACCTCGCCGCGCACCCCTCTGTCTCCACCGCTGTTACCACTTAAGTACCCCCTGGAAACCAACAGCCCTTCCCCAGGGTGGTAAGTCTGGGTGTCAAGATCCTCCTCCCTCCATCCATTACCATATTAGCAGTTCTGTCGGGAAGCCAGCAGCCCCTCCCGGAGGGGGGTGCTGTGGTGCTTGAATGGAGAGACAGCTGGTGGGGGCACTTGGAGGTGCATCGGGGAAATTAGGAAGTTGACAAAAGCAGGACTGGTTGGACCACAAAAAAAAAAAAATCTGTCAGGTTTATTTTACATGACCTTCCTGCTGTGAATCCCTGCTGCCTTGGATCCTGGGTTCCATTGGCTGCCAGGTGTCCCACTGTCCTTTTCTTAAGCAGTGCCTCCATGATCTTACCCACTGCTGAGGTGAGGCTAACTGGCCTATAGTTTCTGCCTCCTCCCTGCTACCATTTTTGTGAAGAGGGACTACATGTGCCCTCCTCTAGTCCTCTGGAACCACCCCCTGTGTTGAGTGACTCGCTGAACATGGTTGCCAGTGGTGCTGCTAGGTCCATCCATAGTTCCTTTAATATCCTAGGATGTATGCCATCCAGTCACATATCTTTGTCCACCTTCAGTTTTGTGAGTTCCACCAGGACTCTGTCCTCTGTAAATGGACTGGAGTCCACCTCCCTCTCCGTTTGTATCTGATACCCACCTGTGGTCCCTGTCCCTCCCGTTCCTCAGTGAATACTGAACAGAAGTATTTATTCAGTATTTCTGTCTTCTCCAGATCACCCTCCACACCCTACCCTTCATCCCATCTGAGCTTTATAACCCCCCCGCCCCAGACTTCCTTCTTTCACTGATGTACCTATTTCTGTATATTGTTATTGTACATGCTGGACTTATAATGATTTGACACGGGTTGGTCCATTCCACCCTTGAACTGTAACTTGTCTTCACTATATGCCTCTTATTGTATATACTGTCTCTAAACTTGCAGTGTATGTATTCTGGTGTGTTCTCTGTATATTATTGTATATCTTGTCATTTCTTATAATGTATGTATATCTGACGTGGAGCCTTTGCAAAGGAGTACTTGACTCAAAGGTTGTAATTGCGATTCCTTCAATAAATAAAATAAATAAATATAGAATGTCTTGTCCCCTTTTTTCACAGTCTGTACTAGTCTTTCCTCTGTTTGCGCCTTTGTACGCCTAACGATTTTCCCTGCTACCGTCAGACAATTTAGGTACACCACCCTATCCTCTTCCTTCTGAGGCTCCTTATATTTTCTGAATCCCAACCTTTTGGCCCTTACTTTATCTGCTACATCTTTTGAGAACCATAGTGGTTTTCTCCTTCTCTTGCCTTTCTCCCTCTCTTTGTTTCTCAACCTAATGCATTTGTCCGCCACCTCCACTATGGCTCCTTTTAGGTGTGTCCACTGCTGCTCAACCCTCACTCCTTCACCAGAGCTTCTTTGATACTCCTCCCCATCTTAGCAAAGTCCGCCCTACTGAAATCTAAGACCCATGCCTTTGTATGGCTTGACTGCAACTCTGTTCCCATGCTAAACCACACTATGTGGTGGTCGCTGGCACCCAGGTGGCCCTCTACTTGGATTTTTCTAATTCTACCTCCATTGGCCAGTACCAGGTCCAGAACCACCCTGTCTCTGGTGTGATCTAGCACTAGTTGCCTGAGGCCTGCCCCCTGCATGGCATTCAGGATGAAATGGCTCCTGGTTGAAGCAGCTGCCAAGATGGTCCAATCCACATCCACCATATTGAAACCCCCAAGCAGCACTACCTCTCCTATTGTTGTCATCTCCTGTATTTCATCCACTAGCCCACTATTCACCTCCTCCATTTTCCTGGAGGCCTGTAAATCACCGTTGTGTGGATTGCTATGCCATTACTTGGCTCATGGGTGATCCACAGTGACTTGGACTCCTCCTGTCTACCCTGTACCTCTGTTGCTTTTATGCCTTCTCTGATTTACAGGGCCCTCTCTTTTTGTTTACTACCCCTGTCCCTCCTGAATAGAGCATATCCTGGTATATTTACATCCCATGATTTGTGGTGTACCATGTCTCAGTTTTATTTATTTATTTTATTTATTAATTCTCGAATTAACAAATACCCTTGAGCACAGGACAGCTCATTTACAAAGGTTCCAAATCAAAGAGTGGGAGGGTAGAACAAACACACAAAGGATGGCATCATGTACATTTTCAAATAACTACAAAACCAGCACAGTACTAAAATTGTACATACATTCTCAGAGTGGACTGTGATACAGATGTGAAAAAACAAATAATGAGTGGAATGGAAGTAGGGGCAGGAGATTAGGGAGGGTGGAGAAGGGTGCGGAGGGTAGCAGCCCAAAGGCTTTGTCAACAAAAGTGCATGGAAAGGGGGGAGGTGAGAGCAGAGTGAATAGCGGGAAGGATAAGAAGACATGAGACAAAGAAGATAAGACAGAGCTGGTGACCAGGAGGGCAAGAGTGAAGACGGTTAGGCTCTTAAGTGGGCGAAGGTGTTGTTAAGTTAGGCAGTCACAGGTGTTCTGTAGCAGGATGCATTGGTGCAGAAGGTGTTTAAACATGGACATCCCAGTTAGGCTTGTTAGATCGAGGCCAAGGCCATTTAACCAGATGGGGGCTTTGTAAAGGAAAGACCATTGGCACTACATAGTTCGGAACCTAGGTAAAAGTAGAAGCTCAGAGTCCGAGGCCTGGGTATGGCGGACCTTGAGGGATCTGCGTAGAAGGTGAGAAATTCCAGTAGGTAGATCTTCTGAGAGTGCTTTCTTTGCTATTATACATGAGCGATACGGTTATTGCCACTATGTCTAGGTCAACCTCTACCAACAAGGCCTCCATGTCTGGGATTTTGTTTCCCAGGCTTTGGGCATTTGTAAACATGGCCTTCTATGTTTTATAGCCTGTCCTCCCACTATTCCCACTTTTAACTCCTGCTTCCTCTCTCCAACCCAGGTTACCTTCTTTTGCTGCCTCCCTTCCTCTGTCTTTCCCTTTATGACTGGTTCAGGTGTCCCTATTAACAACGTACCATCATGTTCTTTGTTTCTAGCTACTCTGACCTGTGGAGGTAGGCTGTATGTCTCCCTGTTCCTGTTACCCCCCCCCCCCGGCAAGTTTAAATGCTTGCCGAGGAAGCATTTAAACCATTCATTGAGGAGTGCTGCCCTCATCCTGGACGGATGTAGTCCGTCCCCTTTGTACAGGCTCACATCATTCCAGGTGGGTCCTCAGTCCCCAATGAATCCTTACCCCTTCTCCCAGCACCAGTCCTTCAACCAATCTAAGACCCATGCCTTTGTATGGCTTGACTGCAACTCTGTTCCCATGCTAAACCACACTATGTGGTGGTCGCTGGCACCCAGGTGGCCCTCTACTTGGATTTTTCATCAGAGCCAGCCCCAGTTTCTGATACGGAGATTCCTAGCCTCCCCCTGCCTAGAGTGTAGGACTTTCTCTTCTGTAAATGGACTGATGTTCACCTCCTTCCCTCTCCCTATGCATCTGATGCCCAGCTTTGGACCCTGTCCCTCCCTTTCTTCAGTGAATACTGAACAGAAGTATTTATTCAGTATTGCTGCCGTTTCCAGGTCTCCCTCCACACATTCCCCTTCATCCTCTCTGAGCCTTACAATCCCACCCCTGGACTTCCTTCTTTCACTGATGCACCTATATATTGTCTTGTCCTCTTTCTGTACTGTCTGTGCTAATCTTTTCTCTGTCTGTGCCTTTGCACTTGTAACAGCTTTCCCTACTTCCTTCAGACAATTTAGGTACACCGCCCTATCCTCTTCCTTCTGAGTCTCCTTATATTTTCCAAAACTCAACCTTTTGGCCCTTACTTTCTCTGCTACATCTTTTGAGAACCATAGTGGTTTATTCCTTCTCTTGCCTTTGTTCCTCAGCCTAATGCACTGGTTTGTCACCTCCACTATGGCTCTTTTAGGTGTGCCCACTGCTACTCAATCCCCCCCCCTTGCCTCCCTCCTCACCAGGGCTTCTTTGATACATATCTCCATTTTAGCAAAGTCCACCCACCTGACATCCAAGCCCCCCACCTTTGTGTGGCTTGACTGCATCATTGTACTCATGTTAAGCCACACTAAGTGATGGTTGCTGTACCCCAGGTGTCCATCTACCCAGACGTCTGTGATTCTGTCTCCACTGGTCAGCACTAGGTCCAAAATCGCCATGTCCCTGGTGAGTTCTAACACTAGCTGTCTGAAGCCTGCCCCCTGCAGAGTCCAAGATGTCTCGGGGCTCCTGGCTGAGGCAGATGCCGGGATGTTTCAATCCACATCTGGCATATTAAAATACCCCAGCAGCAGTACCTCCCCTTTTGTTGTCGTCTCATGTATTTCTTCCACTAGCCCCTATCCACCTCCTCCCCCTGAGCTGGAGGCCTGTAGATCACCCCTGTGCAAATTGCTGTGCCATTGCCTAGTTCAAGGGTGACCCACATTGACATACAAAAACCATATCTCAGTATTAACAGCATTTCTGTCATACCATGAAAGAGACTGGTATTACATATATGGTTAACCTTTATACTTTTTGTTACTTCTGTGCCCCCCCAGTGGGGGTTGCTTACCTCCACCATGGCTCTGACGTCTCTGTCCTGACACTATCAGGCACCTCCAGTCATCAGAGCCAGCCCCCTTTTGCCCCTGTGACTACCACACCTGCAGTAGGGCACTACTCCCTTCAAGTAGATTAGGTGCAGGAGGAGGAGTCTTGGAGAAACAGGCAAGCCACTTGAACATATGTGGGCCTGACATCATGCAGCTTTATCAATGCCGTAGTTCTTTGCCCTTTAAGACCCTCCCTACTCCCTATGCTCTAGAGAGTTATAACTGTGTTACAGGACACAATGGCGGGCAGACTAGGTGGGCCAAGTGATCCTTATCTTCCGTCAAAGTCTATGTTTCTATATTTCCATGTAGGGTGATGTTGTGTGGTTGCCATAACATCTAGGCTCCTTGCAACCTGCCATGGGAGGCACTCAAGCAGTGGGATGAACTTCACTTACCCTGTGGTACTAGTGCCTTTTGCAGTGGATCAGGAATGGGAATGGGCATCATACGACACTTGGACAGCTGGTTCTGATCACTGTATCATTTTTTGTAATATAAAAAATGGGTTATGGACTGTCTCTCTTGAGAAATGCTGAAACAGCATGTGAGATCACACACACACATAGGTTTTAGATACAAGGTGTTACCTGGAAGGCCAGAAGCTAATTACAGACTTTTCTAAATTAATTATAGCTTTGACTGCCAAGAGGGAAATCAGTATCCCTTTAATGATGTTTTGAGGGGGAAACCAGGTTTAGTACACTGGTGCGAAATCATAAATGCTTTGGTGTCTGTGCGAGATGGGATACTGCTCACAGATTAAAGAAATGCCATTTGAAAAAGAAAATGAGTTGTGCTGAGGATTACAGAATTTAATATTTTGAAAAGACACCATGTTTTTGTATAGATATATTTTTTTATATATTCTGACAGAGGAGGAGCTAGGTGACCTCACACAAAGGGGTTGGCAAATACAGTTTTCTTTAAGGAATATTCTGTTTTACTTCAGAGAGACACTTCTATCTAGACTCTGATAGAGAAACATCTATGAGCACTTTAAGCAGGTAGTTAGAGAGAGACAAATCTAAGTACTGTAGTAGGAACTGCACTGTTTAAACCTTGTTCTTTTAAAAGACTTGCATGATTCTTGTGATATTGGTTTTGTATTTTATGTTGTTTCTATTTTCGTAAAACTCTATTTTTAGAGCCTACTTAATCTGTCTTTGATTTCTTTCCTTTTAACAAGCGGAGTACATGTGGTAGAAGCAGACGCTATACATAAGCTTGAATGGTGATACCAAACTGGAAAAAGGTAAGCGTTTTAAATATGAGGTCTTTTATTACAGTTTTTAAGGGTTCATTTCTGTACACCTGGTTAGGTGCCTGTAGGCAAAGATATCTGGCCCCCCAAAGACAGAATTGTCTGAGCCTGTGCATTGGGTACGCTAGCAAAAGGTTCACAGTTTGAATCCCCTCCAAGACTTGAGACCAAAGGTTGATTGAACCCACAAAACAGATAGGAGAGTTACCCTGTTTCTGTAAACTGTTCACAAGACTGCACTTGGAAGTTGGCACTTTGGGAGTAGAGGGCTGACCAGCTGAGTGGGTTTGTGACAGGCATCATATGTGACCCCACAATGGGCTGCCCATCCCTTTACAGGTACAGCATAATATGTGTGGGTTTACATCAGGAAGATAAGGGAGCTTTACAAGGATAAACTCCCTGTCATTGGGGTTTGCAAATTGATTCTTATGACTCTTCCTTCTTCACTCCCAGTGGCCCACAACAGCATTCCCAGTGGCCCTACCCCTGCACACAGCCCCTAGAGAACTCAGAAGGAGCCCCACTGTGGGGAAGAATCTGCAATGGTGTTGGGTCATAGGCCTGAATGGTCACTGCAGAGAGCAGCAAGCTGTCTGCAATCAGGCAAGAGAGGGAGACATGGGCCAGCAAAAGGTAGGTTGGGCTTACCAAGGGGATGGTGTGAATCACTGTAGGAATGCTGTCTGTCAGGGGTTCAGTCAACTCTATTTAGGAAGTTAGTGACTCCCAAAAATAAAGTAAAAACTTTCAACACAAAAAACAGAGAAATAATCTGACTCCTAGATGTGAAAAAAAGAAAATTGGGGAACGCTCAGTTTTATAAACATGGGAATCAAAAATGATTGATTTCACAGAAAGAAAGGGTGTTTTGCGATGACATTTATATCAACTGCCCCAGTTTTTTTTTCTCTTTTTTGAATGTTGACTCCCAAAACTCGGGACCTTCAAAGTACTGTGACTTCCAAAAATCTGGAATGACTTCCACATTTTGGCCTATGGAAGATTTGGAATCCCTCCCCCTCCTCCTCCCAGATGAACTGAATCCATTCTGCTAATCTTAAACAGTACTTGCATCTGTTTTTAGTTGCAACCTAATTACTGTATGTGTCTCTCCTCTTCTGTTGTAGACACCTGAGGGAACCATGCATAGGCAGGAAGATGAATATATGTGAGACCTGGACTGGGACAAGAGACGTGCCTGAGATATCGAACTGTCCATTCCTTCAGACCCGCTTTTAGAGTTTAACTTATGTTTGAAGAAGGGGGACCTTTGCTGCTGTGACTGTTTTCAATGAACCTTGACAACAGTTTACAGATCTGAAATGTAGAGCACTTCTTGGGGACTTTTGAATGCCACTTATCTTTATTTTCAAGCAATAGAAGCCGTTTCAAGTTTTCTATTGTATGTTGGTACAGGCATACAGAGCTCTCTGCCAAAGTTATTCAATTTCTTACATATTCAGTAGGCAGAAAATGAACTCATGATTTCTATGAACTCCTCTTGTTGAAGACGAGTGGGTAATTTGTTTAATTAATACTCTTCATTACCATGTCTCATCAGCTACAGGCAACATCTTTTTTTTTAAACTCAGCTTTATTACAGGAAAAAGCGACATACAGCCTGTTTTACAATTTCGTGCATGTTGTTGATTCTTAAAACAAAATTAATGTGAACCATAGTGACATTTAGAATAAAGAGTCTCTCTTAGATGTCCACATAAAAGTCTTTTGTGTCTCTGTCCTGTTGGAGTAGATCCCAGTAATTAGTTAGCTGTAGAATAGATATGTATGAATCTTTATCTCCAAGATGAGATTCACCATGTCTGAAAGAAAGCCAGAGTTAATTCCTAAACCCCTGGGATTGAAACTTCACAGATAAACAGGGGAACACAAAATGTCAATGATAATAAAAATATTCTATAAAACGATTTATGTTGTATTTATTCAAAGCCCAGCCATTAGGTGTACCACTCCCCTCCTCCCATCCAACCCCTTATCTCCAAAGTTAGAGTGGGATATAGAGTATCTCACATACCTATAACTTTATTCTTGTTATCCACCCCACTAAACAATTAGAGAGCTCCATTTTAAAATATGAATCTTCTTGAGCCATAGCTATTGTGCTTGGCTGAATTGTAAGGCTGTTGACTGAGTAATTGACTGAAGCCAGGCATGCCATACCAGCCATCTCTTCTCATGTGATTCAAATCTAAGGCGTAGTTTGGCCATAAGGGCCTCCATCGACAGAACTCCTGTCACCCTGGCTATCCATTCATCTAGTTCGAGGGGGAGGGGCGAGCTTCAGCAATTTAGCTGTAAGGCACTTGAGGGCCACTGCTGTAAGTGTTAGTAAAACTGTCTCCATGTCACCCTTGGTACCAATCGCTCCCAGAAATCCTAGCACCCACTCCTCAAACTGCAAAGGTAAAAGCACTCTGGTTATACTTTGCACAGCTTTCTGAATGGATTGACAAAAAGGGGCAATGATGGGGCATCCCCCAAAAATGTGCCAGTGGCTTCCAATGTGGCCACAGCCCCTCCAGCATTTGTTGGAGCGTGAGATACTGTAATGGTGTGTGATTGTTGGTGTTTGGAAGAATTGCACCATGACCTTCCAAAAGAATTCAAGCCACAAGGGGGCTGATGTGACCTTCCATCCCAGCTTTAATCGATTATTCCAGGTGGAGGTATCTATCACCATGCCCACCTCCTGCTCCCAGGTCCTTCGTACTGAATCTAGTGGGGTCCCTGTTGTTGTTCCCAAGAGTTTATATATGCTAGAAATGTGGCGTTGTAGACCTTTGATGGTGATTACTCCATGGAGGAAGTCTTCCCACCCTGTATACAGCCTGTGTAGGTGGTGTAGGTTTTTCCCTGAGTGAAAAAAGTGCCTGACTTGCGTATACTTCAAGAACTGCACATTAGACCAGACAAACTTCTCCTTGGCACGTTGGAAAGATATGCATCCATGACCTCCAATAAACTGGGTAAAACGGAAGGGACCTTGTCTTCCCCACTCAGAATATCCTGCATCTAGTATTGGGAGGAAAAATCCAGTCTCATATCTAATGAGGGAGAGAGGGCCTAGGCCCTCTGGGGTACAAGTACATTTTTTAACCTTCCGTAGAATCTGCAGGCTATGCCTAATCAATCTATTCCTGATAGCTCTGGTCGGATCCAAAGGAGTAATAGCCAAGGCTAAGATACAGGCAACATTTTTAAAAGCAATGAGTAGGGGACACCCAGTGACCCAGCAGAAGTGAGGTGTGCATCAGAGCTGGTGATCCAACAACATATGTCATTTCACTCTCCTGGCACCATATTCCACTCACCACTGCCACCTCTACCAGTCTCTTGGCTGGCTCCCACTACACTGCAGAGTTGATTACAGGCTTGGCTGCCTCTTAGACAGTGCCATCAGGCATGGCGAAGCCTCCCCTTATACATTTCTCCTCAAGACCAGAACTCCCTCAAGGTGTCTGCGTGTATCCTCAGTAACCCCCCCCCCCAGATATCCCAAAAGTCTCATTGGCTATGGGGAGCACAGCAGCAGAGTATTATCTGTAGCTGCCCCTACTCTGTGGAACAGAATCCCCGCACCCATTTGCTCTCTGAACTCCTGTGCCACTGTCAAGACACATCTTAAGTCCTAGCTGCTTGATGAGGCCACATGCCATTGCTAGGTTGGATAACCCCACCCCCACCTTTCTGATTGTTTCCTCTTTGGCTGCTTTGGCCTCCCCTGCCCTCTCTTATTTCTTTGGACATCTTTCTTACATTCCTCACTACCTGCTTTTCAGGCTTTCCCACTTGGCTATTGTCTTGTATGGTTTTTATTTTTCTTTCTTTTTACATCATGCATTAATTTGCACCTATCCTTTGTAAATAATTGTTTATTAATTGTTGCTTATCATGATGTACTGATTGTTTTTTTTTCAGGCTCTTATTAATTTTCTTTCATATGTTACTTTCTTTGTTCACCAGTGATGTCTGTATTTCCACTTTGTGCACCAATGATGTCTGTCTATCCACATGACATGTACTCATTGCATTACTTGTCACTACCTCTGTAACTGCCGCCTGTGTGGCCCGGGTCATGCCTGGAAATGGTCCCCTGGATCAGTGCACTTACCCGGTTACCAAAGACTTAAGTAGAATAAATAAATAAATACAGACTAAGAAGACTGACTTCAGAGCCTGCAGGAGGTCATGGACTGGGGGAAAATTCTGCCGTGCAGCCTTACTCAGCCCAGGGAGGGAGGGAGGGAGCATACCGCTGTTTATCACCATAGTAACCCTTAGTGGTGGGCCGGGAAGCCTGCTCCTTTGTGAGAGTGGATGCATTGTGTCCTGTTGTTATGATGGGCAAGGTTCACCTGAGGGCATCAC
This sequence comes from Neoceratodus forsteri, assembly GCA_016271365.2. Lineage (NCBI taxonomy): Eukaryota > Metazoa > Chordata > Ceratodontiformes > Ceratodontidae > Neoceratodus > Neoceratodus forsteri. Next base: position 23,089,077 of record JADMNL010000032.1, on the reverse strand, counting down.
GCCTGGTAATGGGGGTGAGTGGGTGGGTAGCAGAGGGGGCACTTTGCACACTATAATGGAGCAAGTCAGATGAGGCTACAAGGAGAAATACCCCCTAAAGCTATCTAGATGACAGACAGCCTTACTCAGGTCCATGCCCCAAGCCCTCCACCCAAACAAAAGGTGAGCTCCAGAGGGAAGGGGGCTGCCCTACTTCAGAGTGCCCTTTACAAAGGGGCAAGTAGTAGAGGACTACAGGAGGGGATGTTATAGGTGTTGGGACTAGATGGTCAACAGGCATAAAGGGAAGACTGGTCTATGTGGTCAAAAGGAGAGGATCTTAAAACAAGCAGCGGCTAAAGCTGAATGTTTACAAAACATTGTCAGTTTTCTTTGAAAGGTAAACATATGTCGACTGAAGTGCCATCAGAAAACACTTACAAATAAAAACATAGACAATGACAGCAGGAAAAGACCAGAGGTCCATCCAGTCTGCCCAAGTTCCCTATAATCCCTGGAACCTACTGTTCCTCCAGGGTACTAACCCTCCCCATCCTCTCTCTATTCTCTTTCTTGGTCCTGTCGCCCCCGGCAACCACCATTCACTTCATTATGTCCCAGCACTGCTTAAATCCCCTGACTGTTTTTCACCCACCACCTCAGCTGACAGACTGTTCCATGGTTTCACCACCCTTTTCGTAAAGTAGTACTTCCTCACCTCTCTCCTCATCCTACCTCCTGTTAATTTAAATTCATGTCCATGTGTCCGCAAATTGGTATTTAGGCTAAATATTTCCCCACAGTTAATTTTGTTAGAGCCTTCAAGTTCTTTAAAGAAATGATCATATCTCCCCCTCTCCCTTCTGGTCTCCAGTGAGTACATAATTAGTGCCTTGAGGCGCTCCTCATAGGATTTTCCCTGCTGGCCCTGAATCATTTTTGTTACCCTGTGCTGCACTGTCTCCAACCTATCCTTATCCTTTCTGAGGTGAGGACTCCAGAACTGGGTGCAGTACTCCAGGTGAGGCCTCACCAGGGATCTGTAAAGGGAAAGTACTACCTATTTTCTTCTGCTGTCAGTAACCCTCCCGATACATCCCAGCATCCTGTTAGCCTTGCTATAGGCCTTGTTGCGCTGACTCGATTGCCCAAGTGAGTTGCTAATGATAACTCCCAGATCCTGTTACTCAGCTGTAGTGATAAGTGCCTCTCCTCCCATCCAGTACTCTGTCTTGAATGATGGTGATATCAGATACATGGCAAATGCTATTTCAAGGAGTCAGAGAAACTGTATTCATCTTGCAAGTTTTGTTCATGCTAACAAAAGCAATAATATATTCTTGCCAGCTGTTGGAACTGATTAACTCCAAGACAATGCTCCACTGGAGCTGCCTTGAGTACTCTACCCACAGATATCTTACTGTATGTATCTCCCACTACTGACCCTTGTATCTTGGAGACAACGCCCCCTGGAGCTGCCTCCTGTACTTTACCCACAGATATCTTACTGTATGTATCTCCCACTACTGACCCTTGTTTCTTGGAGACAATGCCCCCTGGAGCTGCCTCCTGTACTCTTCCCACAGATATCTTACTGTATGTATCTCCCACTACTGACCCTTGTATCTTGGTGACAATGCTCCCTGGAGTTGCCTCCTGTACTCTTCCCACAGATATCTTACTGTATGTATCTCCCACTACTGACCCTTGTATCTTGGAGACAATGCTCCTGAGCTGCCTCCTGTACTCTTCCCACAGATATGTTACTGTATGTATCTCCCACTACTGACCCTTGTATCTTGGTGACAATGCTCCCTGGAGTTGCCTCCTGTACTCTTCCCACAGATATCTTACTGTATGTATCTCCCACTACTGACCCTTGTATCTTGGTGACAATGCTCCCTGGAGTTGCCTCCTGTACTCTAACCTTAGATTTTCAATCGCTTGTATTGATCATTATGCACAACCAATACTGATGTGGAACCTTTGTAAATGAGCTCCTGAGCTCAAAGGTGTAATGTCCGAATGATTAAGTAAATAAATAAATAAATGAGCTGCGACGGCTATATTTTAGCATAATTTTTGCATGAAATAAATGCTATCATTTTGCACTAACAAAAAAATGAAATACAGAAAACTCAAAAACCATTCCAAGGAGAAACCAGAAAAAGCAGGGACACTTTAGTGTATTATGTGATTTTGTTCTCAACCCTGGGAATCTTCTCTTCTGAGAGATGGTATTGCTTTTGCAGCACCTGAGGTCAATGTCACGTACAGTGAGTTTCATGTAAGCCAGCCCCTCTCATTCAACAGGAGAGCCAGCCCACTACATGACCTACTTTTCACCCTCCGTACGTTCAGGAACAATTCCACATTAGGGCTGGCAGCAGCTCACCTTGACTTCTGAGGTTGGCTTAAACAGATATGGACCCCAAAAATGAAAAGCCCTCATATTCAGAACCCATGCTACTTAGCCTGCTAATGTGTTTTAGCACGTTGAAACTGCACATGTCTGAAGTAAGAGTTATAGTAATACAGTGTGCAGTGTGATGGTACAAACACTAAAATGTATGAATATACAATAGCTCCACAGCACTATACCATACTCATAGTGCAAAAAGCACAGAAAAGTGCAAACACAAGTGCACGGTGACACCAAAAGGCCTACGTGGAGAACAGTATGTGCACAGGGGGAATGTAGTGTGCCAAACCACCATATGGCACTGATCATCATGAGTGACTGAACAGAACGGAACCTCACAAGTGTGGAACCAACAAGGGAGTCAGTGATGTCCTGATACCACACAAATAAATACAAACACAAAGATAAACGTCAAGCGGGAACCAACCAAAAACCACACAAACACAGTTGTACGAAAATACAAATTTATCAGTACAATGGAAAAATCAAAGCACAACAAAACAGGGATGTGGCCTGTAAATAAAACCCATGAAAATGGATTTGAAAATGGGGCTGGTAGTATAGCCTAGAGGGTAGAATCCAGCAGATATGGGTTTGATGCCCACAACCCCTACTTGCATACTGTGTGAACCTGAGCAAGTCACTTAACCACCCCAGTGCTCCTGGGTAGCTCCTGTAAACTGGCCTTGTGTTCAGTGAGCCTTACCTGGTTATCAAAGAAAACAATAAAACATAAATTAAAAGAATATCATTCCTGTCCACATAACACCCATCCACACAGGCCACACCTTGCCCACAGACAACAGTAAGTGAAAAAACAAAAATAAATAAAACAAAGAAACCCTAGGAACAATAATAGTCAAATGTGGGCATTATTCATGGGTCCGCTTCTCTATCTCAAGTGCATTGGACACTGGTGTTGGCCCCTGAAACACAGAAACACAGAATTTGCTGGCAGAAAAGGACTGCTTGACCCAACCCAGTCTGCCCAGATGGTCCCTGCTTAGTCTGTCTCCGCAGGCCCTAACTGGTCTCTGGCGACCCTCCCTCCTACCTGTCTATTTACTAATATTCCAGAATGTCTATCCCATGGATGCTTGAAGCCCCCTACTGTTTTCGCCTCCACCACTTCCACTGGCAGGCTGTTCCAGGTGTCTACAACTCTTTCAGTAAAGTAATGCTTTCTCACATTCCTTTTAACACACACCCCCAGCTTCACTGCATGTCCTCTAGTCTTTGTGCTCTTTCTCATTTGAAAGAGACTCCCCTCCTTCACCTTGTTTACCCCTGTGAGGTACTGGTAGGTCTCTAACATGTCCCCTCTTGCTCTCCTCTCTTCCAGGGAGTACATGTTGAGATCCTGCAGTCTCTCCTCGTAGGACGTTTGGTGCAACCCCTTTACTACTTTAGTTGTCCTCCTCTGGGCTGCCTCTGCCTTGTCTGTGTCTTTTCTGAGGTACTGCTTCCAGAACTAGACACAATACTCCAGGTGGGGCCTAATCAGTGAGAGATTTAGAGGTAACACACCCTCCCTCCTCCTGCTGGAGATACCTCTGCTTATCTATCCCAGCATCCCACTGGCCCCACCCACTGCCTTTTCACACTGCACTGCGACTTTGAGGTCATCAGATATGATAACCCCAAGGTCCCTTTCCTACACAGTGATTGTCAGTACCTCCCCCATCCTCTGTTCAGCTCCTGGGTTCCTATTCCCTAGCTGTATGACTTTGCACTTTTTGGCACTGAACCCTAACTGCCATGCTCTTGACCACTCCACGAGTTTCCTAAGGTCCCTACATATTATTCCACCCCCTCCTGAGTGTCCAACCCATTACTGATTTTGGTGTCATCTGCAAAACGGCATACCTTCTCTTCTAGTTCTTCTGCAATGTTGCTGAAGAAGACATTGAAGAGGACTGGTTCCAGTACTGAGCCCTTCGGTACTCTGCTGGTTACTCTCCCAACATCACAGTGAGTGCTGGTAACCGCCTTCCACTGCCTTCTAGCTATTAATTGGGTTCTAACCCAGTTGGTCACTTTGGATCCCACCCCAGGCTGCTCCATTTCTTTATCAGTCTCCTCTGTAGCACAGTATCAAAGACCTGGCTAAAGTCCAGACAGGTCACTTCTACTGCCCTTCCCGGATCTAGTTCTCTGGTCACCCATTTGAAGAAATCAGTCGGATTCGTCTGGCATGACCTCCTCCCACCCAGTGAATCCATGCTGCCTGTGGTCTTGTAGCCCAGTGGATTCAAGATACTCTACCAACCTTTCTTTAACAGGGTTTCCATTAATTTGCCCAGCACTGAGGTGAGACTGACAGTGTCACAAAATTTCCAGGTCCAGTTAAAGGCCTGATTTACCTGAAATGCAAAGATGATATTTTTTTCTTCTGGTAGTTTTCTTCTAAAAGTAAAAAAAAATAAAACCTCTTATGTTATGTTGCTGTGCTATTGTTTAATCCCGATTCTTATCTATGCTGAAGGGACAAATGTATTTGTGGCTGGCAGTATAGCCTAGAGGTTAGAGTAATGAACTTGGAACATCCAGCAGGCCTGGGTTTGATTCCCACAGCCTCCACTTGCATACTTGCATGCAGCTGCATGCAGTGTCAGTGGCTCAGTAGGTAGCACACTCGCCTATGAGGCCGGGAGATCAGAGGGCTGTGGGTTCAGTTCCCATATCTGGCACTTGGGTTAATATCCCAGTACTGACACTGTAGTGCAGCATGAGAGGGGTGCTGCACTTCTGAGGTGCCGTCTTTCAGATGAGATGTTAAACCGAGGTCCCATCTGCCTGGATCGGTGGTAGTTCAGGTGGATGTTAAAGATCCCATGGCACTTATCGAAAAGAGTAGGGGAATTTTTTTATTGAAAACTGAAAACAAAACATACAAAATCATATGACTTTATACAAAAGCATAAGAAAAGAATTCAAAAACAGAAATAAGTATTACAGCATACATGGATCACAAAACCAAAACAATCCACATGGGCACATAACCCCCATCTCATTCCCACTAAAAGAGTAGGGGAATTTCCCTGGTGTCCTGGCCAAATTTCCCTCATTCACTAAAAATACCACCAACAGCTTAATCTGGTTCAAGGTCAGTTGGCATTCATCGGTATCCCCCTCCCCCGGGTCGTGCCTGAAAATAGGCAGGATTTGTCTAGTGCACTTACCCGGTCAACAAAAGCTAAATAAATAAATACTGTGTGACCCTGAACAAGTAACTTAATCTTCCCAGGTCACCCCTGAAAACAGACCCTTGAATCTAGGGGGCCTTACCTGGTTACCAAAGAATTAATAAATTTTTGTTTTAATGTGAGTTATGTAAGTGTCTACAAAACTGTACCTAATCTGGAGTCCTTGTTCATTGTTTAATAATGTAAGTAAAAAGTGTGTGCAATGTTTAATTTACCTGTGTGAAAGTTTAAGACACAACTGCCATCTTATGGTTTTGTTGAGACCAATGTGTGTTAAAATATTAAAATATTTTTCTACGGACTTCCGGTGACGTCAGCAATCTAATGGCAGCATAGAGCAGTGGCTCCGTCCCCTCCTCGAACGAAATCAAACTACATCACTCGTGGAAAGCATGTCTTCACCAGCAAAATCCAAAAAAAACAAAGCGGGCAAGCCCCCCTCGACTCCGATGCAGAAATTAAGGGTGATGATACGGGAGGAAATCAGATGTGGCATCCAGGGGGAAGAGGTACGGGAGGGCCTACAACAACCGGAGACTGCTTCGGATAAACCCCCTGCGACTCTGAAAGAAATAATAATTCAAGCGGCACACACAGTTGCTAAGATAGATCAAACTTAAGCAACTCAAGTCGGATTTAAGTAAAATTGATCATAAAACTGAACAACTTGAGCTGTGCATGGCCCGTGCTGCGGAACAAACGAGACCGTCACGACAGACTCTACTGTACCTCATGGCCAGGGATCGCGAACTCACTCATAAGCTCATGACCTGGAGTAGGCTGAAGACACAACGTAAGAATCTATGGCATTCCAGAGGGTCAGAGGACAGTTACCAAATGTCATGGCTTTTCTTCAAGCAACCCTCAAACAAATGCTCCCGCTGCCACAAGATTTGGACCTAACTATGGACCGGGCACATGGATCATTGGTCCCGCGGCCTAACAATCCGGAGACGAGGCCTCGTTCCATTGTGGCAAGGCTGACTAGCTACCAGTCAAAAGAGGAGATCGTTAGAATAGCCTGGAAGCAAGGAGCACTTTTCTTTAAAGGCCACCGAATAAACATCGACAATAACCACACGACACGAGTCCAGGAGGCTAGGAAAACCCTGTGGCCGATAGTGAAGCAATTGAGGGCCCGGAACATCAAAACGCAGATTTTGTACCCAACTCACCTCAAAATCTTTACAGATAAAGGCTCAAAAACCTTTCAAGATCTTTTGGCTGCTTCGGCCTTCCTGGAGCAGTTGGGGATTGCTGTCCCACCCCTGCTGAAGGAGAAGCTGGAAAAGGATTTACTCACGTCGGCTTGGAGCATCGCTCAGAAGGGGGCTCCTCGAGGTGGCTCGGTCCGGGAAACCAGCAGACAACCCTCCGGGCAGACATTGCATCGTTGGTGAAACAATTTGGAGATCCTTCTAAAGTGGATAAGAAGGCCCCGTATCTACACGAGGCAGGCGAGGGATCATCCCAAAATAGCGACTTGGATCAGGGCGCAGAGACCTGAATGTGCATCATTGGACTGAGAGGCACTGATTCTCCGGTATCCCTAACTGGATCCACTGGGACTTTGGACCATCTCTGGTGATTACATCTGCGGAGTTCTCCAAGTAAACGCAGATCCCCCCCCACTCCCACCTTTTTTCTGGTTTTCTCTTCTGGTTACCCATCGAGGTACTTTTCATATTTTTGGTAATTTAGGGACGCTCCCTGGTGGTTCTGGACCTCGGAGCTCTACACTGCATGCCTGCTTGAGGTGAGACGAGCGCTTTGCCCCCCTGGTAGCTGAAATCAGTGATTTCCTTTAGGAGGGCTCAGGAATCCTGCTCGGGTCTCAGTTAAAGCTCTCTTGAGCAGGAGGATGCAATGGAGACGGCCACGTTTTATTGATGAGGTGGGGAGAGGAGGAGACTGAGCAGCTACCCAAGGTATTGTAAATTAATGTGCAGGGCTTGGCTCCAACACGCACTCTGGGACTATCCCCTGATGGACTCGTCTGGATGTGCCCTGCACTAACTGTACTGGTCTGGACATAGCTGAAATGATGGATGTCATCTATTAAGACATATTGGTGGGGTAACTCGGAGTGGAGCTGGTAGTTGCCCTGAACACCCTGAGACTTTGGATAACTAATCCACAATCTCCTCACGGGACATCATGGACTGGGGGAGGTGGGGGAGGGGTTTTTTTTTTTTTTTCTCTTCTTACGGCTGTTCAACCCTGCAGATGTACACTGTGCATCAGTCTGTGCCGGTCATTTTGGAGATACATAGAGTGATGATAAATGTTATAGTGTGGATCTCTTAGGATCCCAGACTGAGGAGGGAGCCTACGGAGCCTGCAGATCGCTGACTGTAGGGTGTCCCATATAGGGGTTTTCCCCCCGGGAAGGAATGGTGAAATCCTCCTAGATTGGAGTCCCCTTCGGAATATTGGCTGCGCAATTGCCCTACGGCTGGAGACATTCTGCCAGCCCTCCCTTGGAAGTACACCAATTATTTCTTCTAGCAGGTGCAGGAGAGGGTTAAAAAACTCACCTGCCTTGCCATCATTTTTGCGCAGACCCTCAGTTGAGGAATGTCCTGTGCAGGTTTTTTGTTCCTACGGTTGGGGGTTATTGATATTCCTGTTCTCTGGTTGTAATGTTTTCTGGTTAGGAAAGTTAAATGGGTACATATGCAGTTGGGATAAGATACGCCTACCAGACATGTCTGGATCAGTTCGCCTTTGCTTAAGTATGTTAGTAATGCCGACTATAAATTAGTAGTGGAAATGTGAAAGTGCTCTCCTACAACATCAACGGCTGCTCCAGCCTGGTTAAAAGAAAACAAATTCAGAAGTACATTGCCAGGCAAAACTATGAGGTGGTATTCTTACAGGAAACCCACCTGTCCCCATCCGAAACACTGAAATTGAAGTCCAGGGCATATCCCCCACATGTTCTCTTCGTCCCTTGATGCGGGCCGCAAGAGGGGGGTAGCCATTATACTGGCGGCTACGTTCCCATTCGAGCATGAAGAGACTATAGTAGACCCTGGTGCCAGGTATATCATGGTGGTGTGCAAAGTACAGGATACTCCCGTAACCTTAGTTAATGTTTACGCCCCACCGGGCTCTCCTGCAGCATTCTATGTATTGATTGCCCGATTGGTTGAGGAAAAGTATAGGGGCACGCTGATTATGGGGGGAGATTGGAACTTGATATGGGACAGAAAACTAGACACCACTTCCACGGCTAAGGTCAATGACCAGCAGAAGGTCAAGAAGATTAAACAAGCCCTGCACCAGGTGGGACTAGTAGATCTCTGGCGAGAGAAATACCCAAGAGGGAGAGATTACACCTGTTACTCCCCTCGCTATAAAGTCTATTCCCGAATTGATACATTTTTTTACCTTTAGAGACGGAGTGGATGGCTTCCCCTCGATGTGGTTGGGCACAGCCACTCTGTCGGATCATAGTCCCATCTTTTTGGAGGTGGCTCTCTCCCTGCCTAAGAAAATAATTCACTGGAGGCTTAATACTTCCTTACTTAGGGATAAAGAAACCCTGGATAAAATTAAGCGGTGTTTGCGGATACACTTCAGGAAAATACTACCCCTGGGCTGTGCTCGCAGATTATCTGGGATACACTGAAAGCCGTAGTTAGGGGGCACTTATACGCATAGTCACTCAGAAAAGAAGGAACACCTTCTCAGGCAACAAAACCTGCTGACGGACATAAGGGAGCTAGAGGCTAGACAAAAATGGGTTGGGACATGCAGAGAGACCGAGAACTTAAAGCTCTGAGGACAGAACATCAGAAGCTGCAAAGGGAGAGATAGAGAAGTCTCTTTTCTCAAACAAAATACTATGAGGGAGGCCCTAGGGGTACTAGATTACTAGCTGCGCTTGAGACAGTATAGAGACAGGGCCACAATAACTAAAGTTGTCTCACCAACCACAGGCCAGATGACCAATAAGACGAAGGAGATCACAGAGGCCTTTGTCACCTACTTTACCAAACTGTACACCCCACAGACGCAGCCACCCACCCAGGCAATCATGGACTACCTGGGGACCATCCCCCTCCCTAAACTCACAAGGGAAGAAGGCCAGGCGCTAACCAGGCCAATCACACAGGCGGAGATCCTAAATACCATTAAGGGCCTGAAGAGTGGAAGTGCCCAGGCCTGATGGCTTTAAATAATTCTATAAGACCTTTGCCACAGAAACGCCCCATACTGGCAGGCGCTTCTCGAGATATGGCGGAGGCGCCAATTAATTTCCATCATGGCAACACGCCACAATCTCACTCATACCAAAGAAAATAAAGATCCTCTCGTTGCGAATCGTATCGTCCAATTTCTTTCTTGAACTCTGATTATAAAATCTTTGCCTCATTCTCGCTTCGAGATTAAACCCAATTCTCCAAGAACTCATTAATCTGGACCAGTCGGGGTTTGTCCAGGGCCGTCAGGCCCCAGACGGGGTTAGGTCAGTGATCAATATAATTGACACCATCCACCGCACATGCCTTCCCGCATGTCTCATGAGTTTAGACGTGGAGAAGGCCTTTGATAAGGTCTCCTGGTCATTTCTATTCGCGGTTTTGGAACGGATGGGATTCCCACAATCCTTTATTAATAGTCTAAAGTCTCTATACTCTGGTCCACAAGCGTGTGTCAGGGTTAACGGAGGTCTCTCAGATAGATTTACACTTAGCAGGGGCACCCGACAGGGCTGTCCTCTGTCCCCATTGTTGTTCGCCCTCTATATAGAGCCACTAGCCGAGGCCATCCGTACCTCCCCTGGAGTACAGGGAACTGAGGTGGGGGGGCAGCAGCGGAGGATATCGTTGTACGCAGACGATGTTTTACTCTGCATGTCCCATCCGGAAATGGTTATCCCTCAGGTGTGGTCAGTTTTGTCAGAGTTTGGCGAATATTCGGGGTATGTCCTCAATAGGACCAAAACGGAGGTGCTTTGTTTCTACTACTCCCCTTCCCATAGACTAAGGGAACTCCTGCCACTTAATTGGCAGGCGGACAAAATGAAATATCTAGGGGCTATCCTGACTAAACATAACTCCCAGCTTTTTAAGGCAAACTATGCCCCACTCGCTAGCCAAGTACAAAGAGACCTGGACAAATGGTCCTTGCTGAATTTTCCCCTCTACTCGAGAATCCACTCCATTTCCATGAATATCCTGCCCAAATTTCTATACCTGTTTCAATGCCTCCCGACCTTTATACCTAAAATCCATTTTTTTGACTGGCACAGAATGATCGCAAAGTTTATTTGGAACAATAAAAAACCTAGAATAAATGCCCAGATCCTCCAACTGGCCAAGATAAAAGGGGGTAGATCCTTACCAGACCTTGAAGATTATTACCTCACCACACAGGTTAAGAGGGCATTACAATGGTCTGTTCCTTCATATACAGCCAATTGGAAGGAGATAGAGACACTGGAGGAGGAGGAACGGGGCCCAATGTTAGGACCTCGTTCCTTACAGTTTAGTACGGACAGAGCTCATCCCCCCCCCTCACTAATGACGGTCAGGGACCTCTGAGGGCCACCTATAGGACTTGGCAGAAGTACAAACTAAGAACCTCCTTATGGCCGTTGCATAGGTTATCATGGGACGTTGAATTTGCACCATCCCTCCTTGACCATACCTTTAGGACCTGGGAGAAGGGGGCTTAATCTATATTAGGCAGTTTATGCTGGAGGAGAGGTGGTGGATTTTGGAACCCTAAGCAGAGAATATGGATTGTGTAGTACGGATCATTTCAGATACTTGCAGGCGAGGGATTATATCCTCTCCTGCCGAAAAAGGGATCTTTCAGGGGGAAAGGCGGCTCCCCTAATAGAGAGTCTCCACATAATACTAACTTTGCAGAAATCAACGGGTCTCATTTCCATGCTTTATAAAGCCCTGATGGGATTAAGAAAGGATCCTCTGATTAAAGTCAAAGGGAGGTGGCTGGAGGAGGGGCAGGTGGGCTCACAGGGAATTAACTGGGAGTCGGTATTTAAGCTGGCCTCCAGAACTACTTGTTCAACCTTCTGGCAGGAATTCAGTTGGAAGGTGAGGATATGTTATTTTTTTTCACCTATGTCTCTGAGCAAAAGATCCTCTGATCGGGATCCGGTTTGCTGGAGGCTGTGTGGGGGACCCGGGCGAACTATCTGCATGTCTTGTGGTCCTGTCCCCGGCTTGGGCCCTTTTGGGGAGTGGTGACTCAAGCACTGGCGGAGCTGTTTGGCCTGGACCTTCCCCTGGACTGGACAAATCTCATTCTAGGAAGCCCCCCTCAGAACCTGGCTGGAGCAGATGCGTTATATCTCTGGTCCCTCCTCTTGGTGGCAGCCCATAAGTCAATCACTAGGCTGTGGTTGAGAAAAGATCCCCCTAACCTGGCTGATTGGATTGGGGTAGTGCAGGAGGTGGCAGATAGGGAGGAAATAACCTATAAGATGAATTGTAGGTTACGGTTTATGTCCGTAGATGAGCAAATGGGAGATATGGCGGGATCAGAAGGTAGAGCTCCCCTGCACGGCCTCTGGTGGCTCTGCCCAAGGATCTCTGCCGGTCTAGGGTGAGGCTAAGTGGAAGCACCCCCTAAAACAACCTCAGATTGGGGTAGCCGCCGGGGGTACGGCCCAATTAGTTGTGGTGAGAGCCTGACGGGGCTTGTTCCCCTAATGACCCTGAAGATGTTCTCTTGCCACCTGAAGTATATTGATGTGGGTCACTTCCTTTCTACTAAATTTCCCACTGGCTGCTTCTCTAAATGGTTTGTATCTTTGTAAATGGAACTGACTCTGTCTGACTGGTTCATTTTAAATGTACCCAATGAATACCAATAAACTTAAATTTAAAAAAATATATATTTTCCTACGATAAATTAATTCTTAACTTATAAAATGCCTGAGCTGTTTTACTGTAACAATTGTGTGACTTTGTAGCTTCTGTTAAATAGTATTGGCCATGCTTCGCTTGCTGTATGTATATCATTCATTCCTAATGGGAAAGATGAGACAGTCTAATAAGCAGTGTGTCTAATAAATAATGTAACCCTTGGGTACCTTGCATATGACTGCAACCTCTTATAAGTAACATTATTATGTAACCTATGTGTACTCTGTGTTTAATGTTCTGCACCTGTACTGTTCTCACTGTTGTAACCACACTATGTAACTCTGTCTACCCCCCCTGTGACGAGGTGCCTTTGTAAATTAGTCCATGACTCAAAGGTTGTAAATCCGACTTTTCTAACAAATAAATAAAATAAATAGTGCAAATTTCAAACTCCATCTTGCGGACTTTGGTAAAAAGAACCTTAACAGATGTTTCTAGGTGAAATGTAAGAAAATGACATGTGGTCACTCCTCTGTCTGGTGACCTGGGGGGGGGGGGGATGCTGCTCCATGGATGTTTTAGTGTATAAAACTATAACCATCTTCTGGAGAAGTGTGTGTGTGTGTGTGTGTGTGTGTGTTATCTTTGGAACATCCTGATGCCATCACCAGGAGATGGTATCTTGCGACATCTGATGTCATTCTCAGTGTGGTTTTTCATGGTACCTCTCAACATATAGGTACTCACCACCACATCACCATAGTATCTTTCAATATCTAAAGCTGCCATCGCTATGGTATCCGAACACCAGATACCAGGTACCAGGTACCAGTCACCAGAAGCAGAGTATTCTCCACCATCTAAAGATGCTATCATGTCATCTGCAAGCAACAAGTCTCTCTGCAGCAACCTCAAAGCTATGGGACTGCTGGGGAGACACAACATGTGCCTCCTGTGTCATCTACAAAGCCTCAAAATCATGATGCAATAAGTTACCCAGGAGCGAATCCCACCAGCTACAAACATCTACCACCTGACTAGATCATCGAGTGAAAGAATCTCACCAGTGTCACCCCTCTCCCCCCACCTCAGACTAAGAAAACATAAACCTTTGTAAATGACTGCATACCCTTGCCAAACAATACTGGCTAATAACATATCATCTTTGGCAAGTGAATGTCAGGATTATGAATGGGATTCTACATGGAGAGAGTGGCTGAGGGATCATCAACTGACTAACGAGCATTCATATTTTGCTCATAACTGTAGCTGGTGGGATACCTCTCTTTCTGAGGACCTTCCCCGGGGTTTTTCTGCCTGTTTCTCAGGCCAAACCATGCTCATCCACTAAGGCTGCAAGTCTTGAAAGCCTGCCCCCACTCCCATTCTGTACTGGTGGAGCAGGGCCAGAAACAGAAACAAAAGCTACAGACCAATCTTGCCACACCGTATTGCAGCCTTGAACCACCTCACTGGCTCAGCTGCAAAGAGTTGCTCCACAGGTACGTTCAGCACCAAAACCACTTCTCAGCCAACAAAAGGATTTTGAACTTATGACACCTGATCACTGATTGGTCTAGGCTTCTAGTGGCGTTTACTGCCGGCTATTGTGACGTTTAGCTCTACCATGGGAAATTACAGTTGGTTCCTCGGTGTGTCACTAGCTTTACTAGCACTCAGCTCAATTCTTCGGAACCCTCATCCCTCCTTAAAGTGGAATGACCCTTATGCTTCTCCCTGTCCTGCATCCAACAGCTCCTTTCAGGTAGCCATTCTGGACTATTGGGCTTCTCAGCTGTCTCTGCCGGGGAGTGGGACATCTTCCGAGCTGCCTCTCCAGATTACTCCCCCATCTAGACTTGAGACTTCCTGCTCACGGCAAATTTCTACCAGGACACTAGTGGCTGCAACACTAGGCCAGTATAACACCAGGAGTGGGTACAGGCCTACCCATTAACACCACCTCCCCTATCGCTCAAAAAATAATGTTTACAAATTACAGTTCGTTGCCTTAAAAAGAATTCTGCTTCTTTTACTATTGTGTTCAGGCAATGTCAAACTCAACCCAGGACCATTAGACATCCTTGCTTCTCCATCAGACCTGACAGGTATCAAAGGAATGTCTTTTATGCATCTTAATGCCTGTAGTTTGCTGAAAAAGTTCACCCTTATCCAGGCTTGGGTGAGCCACTCCCTACCTGACGTCCTAGTGATCACTGAGACCTGGCTTAGGCCAGCCACCCCAGATATTAAATCAATATCCCAAATTATTTACCCTTCCGAGCGGATAGGCAATCAAGAGGAGGTGGGGTGGCAATTTATGTAAGGGACAAATACTCAGCCACATGCATAGACGCATTGTCCTCCTCCAAAGAATTCAAGTGCTTGACCCTGAAGATCGAACTTTCTCCTTCCAGTGCACTCTGTGCAATAGGCTGCTACAGGCCCCCTTCTGCTGTGCCTCATCTCCTGTCTCACCTCAGTTCCGTACTGCGGCTCAGTTCCTTGGAAACCATTATTCTTGGCGACCTGAACTATGATTGACTCTCTAGAGCATCAGCTCCCTTGAAATCCTTTTGTGACACTCGGGCTGGTGCAACTCATTGACGAGCCTACTCACCCAAATAAAAAGAACCTTAACAACAGCTCTCTCTTAGATGTAATTTTGGTTAGCAAGTCACAAATGTTCTCTCATGTTGGAACATTTTTCTCAGACATTAGCGATCATTGTATAATCACCACCATTAGATCCATGCACAACTCACAGTTTGTGGCAAAGTTCTCTATCAAGAGGTGCAAACGCAACTTCGATTTGTTTGCTTACGTCCATGACTTGAAACATTCACCGCAATGGCAGGAATTCTTCCTAGCCAAAACGGTTAACAGGGCATATACTATTTTTTACGATATTTTAAGTGAGGCTTTAAATAAGCAGCATCCTTGGTTAAGGTGCAGGTCAGGAGCAACACATGCCGTTGGTTCTCACCTGAGCTCAAAGCTTCCCTGTTAGAAAGGGATACTTTATGGTAAAAAGCCAGAAGAAGCAAGAACAACTCGGATTGGTGTCTTTTTAAGAGAGCACGTAACAAGTGCACCAAGTTGGTCAGAGCAGCCAAGGCCGCCTACTATCATTCGGAGTTAGCCTCTGCCTCAAGAAATCCTTCAAAGCTCTGGAAGACATTAAAAGACATGTCTGGATATGCACCTGATAATTCCATTCCAACAAAAATTAAGTCCGGTGGCAGCGTTATCGTTAACCAATCTGAGATATTGAAAGCCCTCAATAACCATTTTGCAATGGCAGGGCTACCATTTGATACTTCTCCTGCCAATGACCTCCACACAGCTCAGGGCCCACCAACCCATAAGTCCCCCTCTACCGAGGAGGCCTTCTCCCTCCTGCCTCTCTCTCTAAAAGAGGTGGAAGACCTACTGCTGCAACTGGACACTAGGAAGGGAGCAGGCTCTGACTTCATAGAGCCATACTATCTGAAATGTGCCTACCATGTGCTTGTGGTGCCAATCACCCACCTATTCAACATGTCACTCTCCCAGGGTAGCCTCCCCCCTCAATGGAAAATAGCCCATGTCATCCCTCTATTAAAAGCAGGTAACCCCTGCGATCTAAATAATTACAGACGGATCTCCCTCCTCCCCATCCTGTCTAAATTACTAGAAAAAATAGTGTGTGGCCAGCTAGGGGTATACTTAGAATCCAGAAGCCTATTAAACCCGGTTCAGTCTGGATTCAGAGCAAAGCACAGCACCATAACAGCCCTAGCTAAGGTGAACAATGACTGGCTCCTAGACCTTGGCAACAAGAAGCATGTCTGTGCTGTTTTCTTGGATCTTAGTAAGGCATTCGACACAGTCGATCACAGCCTGCTTCTTTCCTCCCTAAACACTTTAGGCCTGGACCATAAATCAATGTGCTGGTTTGCAGACTACCTCGGAGAACGGAAACAGCAGGTTAAAGCTGAAGGTGATCTTTCTCCATTAAAACCTACACTGAGGGGCGTGCTCCAGGGCTCTATCCTTAGTCCCCCTCCTCTTTGCAGTCTACATTAACAACATCAATGACCCCATCAAAAAAGCCAACATCCACTTATTTGCAGACGGCACTGTACTGTACTTGAGTCGTCCCACGCCGGAAGCAGCCAGTGAAGACCTCCTAGCTGAATTTAACCTTCTACAATACCAGCTCATAAACAAAAAACTTTTGCTCAATGCGAAAAAGACAAAAGCCATGCTCTTCTCCCTCTCCTTGCATGCGGCAATTCCTGCTGGGGGGGGGGGGGGGGAGCTATCCCACAAATTACCACTGTTCTTGGAGAAACACTAGAGTATGTAGCTAAATTCAAATATCTAGGAGTTTGGCTCGATCATAAACTTTCCTTCGCTGACCATCTTGAAGAACTACAGAAGAAACTAAGGCAAAGATTAGGACTATTCTACAGAATTAACCACCAGCTCACAAAGGAGGCCAAGATTCAACTGGTTCAAGCTACCTTCCTGTTTTTAATAGATTACGCGGACCTGCTCTACAGCCACTACACTGCCTCTGCACTGGCTAAGTTGGACACCCTCTACCACAGAGCTATCAGGTTCATTACTGGCCTTCCACTTTCCACACACCACTGCTCCCTGTACTCATCGTTAGGCTGGACTTTTCTTCACATAGAAATGCCGCCCTATGGGCCTTCAGAGCGGTGACCAACAAGTTCCCCTCATATGTCTCAGATTGTATTCCCCGGAGTGTGTTAGGCACCTACGCTCTAAGGAGCTATTCCCTAATTGCCCTCCAAGTTCCAAGGGTCAAAACTCATTTCGGCAAAGCTGCTCTAAGCTTCTCTTTACCCACATTGTGGAACGGTTTACAAAGGAACTTGAAGCTGAGCTGCCCTGTTAGCCTGAATATCTTCAAGGCACTCTACGATCGCTACATGAAAGCACCTTGCAAATGTTTTCCTCACCGCTAGCCCACTAATTCCGCACTCCCTTTCCATCCTGACGCTGCCATGTTTCTACCCCTGGCTCTCACTCTTTCCCTATTAACTCTTCCTGCTGCATCCACTGTTTCCTGTCCACTCCAGCCTGGCTAAAGTCCCACCCCATCCATAGTAGTGTCCTAATTATCTACCCCTCCTCCGTCATCATAATATAAACAAGTACATGACAGCCATCGTCACTTTCTGTGGTTTTAGCTCAATTTTTCCCCCAGTTGTTGGTAATATATCCCTCCTCTTCTTTACTTCTCTAACCTGCCACCTCATACATGGCCTCCTTCCCCTATATGCGTAGTTGCCGGCTGCCTTACTCAAAAGATCTCTGCTGATAACCCCTGTATGTCTATGGTTGATTGTACATCTGCTGACTTCTTCAACCGTAAAATAATGCTGTTTTTTTTATTTATTTCAACCTTGTACTGTACTGTATACACTGTATATACTTTTTTCTTTCTTGTATATTATTGCTTTTTGTATACCTGCTTCTGTACTGTACTTTGATGTATTCATGACCAGGTCCACCTTGCAAATGAGCCTTGCTCAATGGTGTCCGCCAGGATAAATAAAGATTTTGATTGATAACTGTAGACTATTTATTAAAAAAATAGATTTACCAGGAAAGACATACTGAGCCATAAAGCTTGTTTCCAGATGCATCCGGGAGGGAGGGAGGGGGAAGGGGAAAGTACATAATACAAAACAATAAGTGCAAATACAAGTAACAAGCACAGTGGTACAATAAGACATAATATACAACATATACAGAACCGTATAAGCAATTAATAATAGCCAAACAAGTTGATAACATGAAGGGTGTAATGTATCAGCACACCCCAGCTGTAACATCAGGACTAGGACAGGGTTGGGGATAATCAACATACAGGTACAGGCCCTAGGGAAGGGCAGCTGGAGGAAAGAGTAGGAGGGGACAGAGGGGGGAGAGAGAGAGGGATGGGAGGAAAGAAGGAGAACTGGGTCTAGGAAGAAGGGGAAAAGGAAAGCACAGGGAATGGTGATGGGAAGAGGCAGAGACTGGGATAGAAATTAGGGGGGAGGAGAGTATATAAGTTAGCAGGGTAGGTTGGAGTGGATAGAATTGAGAGTGGGAAGAGGGGTGGGGTGAGGAGAAGGAAATGGAGGAAAGAGGTGGGGAGAGGGAGAGTTGGTGGAAGGAAGAGAGGTTGGGGGTTGGAGGCCAGAGGGAGGGGATGGGGCAGAGATGAGAGGAGATGAAGAGTGTAGTGGATGGATGTGCTTGGGGGGTTAAGGCCATGAGCTATGGGCATTTGCAGGAAGGAGCAGTGTGGGCTTGAAGCAGTGAGGAGAGAGCATGTTTTGAGGAGGCAGAGTGAATTGTTAAGGGAAGAGCACTCCAGATATTAGGGAAGCGAAAAGTGAACGCTTTCTGACCAGTGAGAGATTTACATGAGGGGAGCAATAGTGAAAGATAGCCTGAACTATGGAGAGAGTAAGAAGAGGGTGGCATAAGGGAGAGAAGAGAGCTGAGATAAGGGGGAGGAAAGAAGGTCAGAATTTAGCAATGAAGGCGGTGCAGTGGGTTAGGCAGCAATCTTCCAAGGGGGGAGGGAGAGTGGAGAGTACGGAGAACAGCGGTGAGTACGAGGAGGACAGTCCTGTGCAAAGTGGCAATAACAGCAATGCCACAAGTAGACCACCATGATACCATGCAGATACATTTATTGATACAGTTTGAATTCGTAATCTTTATACGTAACACTTAAATGCCTGTTGTTTCAAATGCAGAAACTTTTACGGAAACACTTGAAAAGCTGTCCCAAAACTAGGAATTGTGAAATTAAGAGTTTTAACATTCGTATACAGTAATTTACATATAAGATTGCTTTGAAAGTATGTAAACAGTGTCTCTAATGTAGCTGGAAAGTTGTAACTGCTGTGCGGAGTCAAGCACTGAGGAGCCAGGTGTAAACAATTAAGAAAGGTGTACAGGGAGGCTGCTATAGGCAGGGAGACTGCTGCAGGCAGGAAAACAGCAAGTGAGAGCTGAATAGCACACAGATAACAATTGCAGTTGAACTGAGGCATTGCTAAAGTATGATAAAAGAAATGGGAGCCTGAACAGCATAAGGCAAACAAAAGAACAACAAAACACTAGGAAAACTAGAAACCCCCAGAATGCAAGCAAAGGAGGACAGCAAGATGCTAGGAAAACTAGAAAGCCCCCCACCCTAAAAAGTAAAACCAAAGGAACACAAGCATACAAGAACAGGAACACAGACATAGACAACAGAGAGAGGCACAAGCAGCAGCCAGAGGTAAAGGCTAAATACAGATCTAGAAAGGTGGGAGAAACGCAAACCAGCAAAAGGCAGAACAACCCAAACAGAAAATCTAAAAATGCTAGAAGAGAGTGGAGTCCAACAGAGCCTTCGGCTGCAAAAAAAATGCTTCTGTCGTCAAGCACGAAACTGAGGTTTAAATAGCTTGAGGCAGGGGTGGCTGGCTGTTTCAGCCCACTGGAACCACAGGTGAAGTTTTCCTTTTCACCAAAATACCACTAGCTTAAAACGTTAACACATAGTGTAAAAATTGCACATGTGATGTGCACTCATGAGATATATTTATCTCCATTCATGTTTAGTGACCACTTCACCTTCACAAGAGGTTTGGCTTTGGCACTTGTGAAGGTCAAGAGGTCACTGGTCACTTATGAAGATAAATATCATATCTCATGAGCACACATCACATATACCCTATGTATTATGCACCAGCATATGGGCCACATTGGACTGTACCATCACTGAAACTGCAGATGGCCTATGTGTACAAACAGTCAGGTGCGAGTATAAGTGAACTAGTCTGGGGCCCAACATGCAGCCTGTATCCCCAGTGCAGTAACTGTACTGTGTCAAACGCCTGAAACGGTGCAGAGAAACATCAGTGGACCACAACCAACACCTGTATGGTATGATGTGACAGCTGTCAATGATAAAGAGTAGGGTTGTATGTGCATCACACACCAGTGACATAGTTGTTGGGACGTTATGTGGCCTTGTAGTAGAAAACTCATTCAGCCAGACCCCCCCATTATAATCACTATTTTTACCAGGACATATCCCCCACCTTGTTCTCACTACTTACCCCTCGTGGTGGGGTCCCTGGGGTAGGACCATACTCCAGGGAAGCAGAATCCTGTTGCCGAGGTTGCCTGGTCTGTGATGTTGAGCCTGCCAGGGTCCAGCATCATCTGGTATGAGTGGGTGGTTTCTGTCTTCATTTTCTCCCTTGGAACTCTGAGGTTCCATGGCACACTGGTACATGTGCAAGGCAGATCCTCGCATCCACTGGGAGCTCCCCCTCTGTTGTAACTCCAAACTGCACCGACACCCAGCCTCCACTAGGTGTCAGTTAAGCAGTGGAGCTGTGCCCCCCCCCCCCAATGGAGGATAGCTGTTCTAGGGATGCTTAATTCCCCTCCCCAGCTGTGACCCTGGCAACTTAGGTCCGTTCCCAAATCCTGATCGCTGTTACTGAGTTGTAGTGTTACCACTGTGGTGCAGGACCAGCCACATTGATATATTTCTGACATCATTAGATTCTTCATCAGCATATTTTTATTTCTCACAATTTTATTTTTTTTGGCATAACATTTTTTTATTAAAAGACAACTGTAAAACAATTCACATCCATATGTCAAAACTCATTCACATAATACCGTACTGTACACAGCATAGATCAGGCAAATTACACTTGCAGTTTTTTAAGCAGCTTTCATTACCAATGACAAGTCATTCAAGAAGTCAGCCATCAGCAGTTTTTAAAAAATCCACTCCCTTGAGGTTGCTTTCTGACTTCACATGCAGGATTCAGACTCTGGATGTATTAGGAGGGTGGTAGCACACATTTCTGATGGTAAACAGCACACCTCCACACCAAGATGTTTAATTTATTCATATTAGGCATGACCAGAGAGCAGGGACTTTAAACAAAAATTTAAAACTCCATGGCACACTTCAGTAGTGAAATACAACAAAAATAAATGGATATATTAATGTTTTTGTAGAAAATTAATTCTTACGAAATGGAAACTGGTTAGTAAAAAAAAACTATATGATGAAATGTTTTTCCTCTGACTAATGCTACTGCTTTAAAATACAATTGTCGGGCACAACTTATCAATGGCACTAGATAGCATGCTCCTCTCTGGGGAGAGAAGATTAGAAGGTCATGGGTTCTACCCCCACACCAGGCACTTTGGGTAATACCCATAACTGACACTGTAGGGCAGTACGATGGGGGCTACTGCACTGCTGAGGGGCCATCCTCTGGATGAGACATTAAAGTGAGGCCCCTTATGTCCATCTCTGGTTACTGTCCAGGTGGAAGTAAAGGATCCTGTGGCACTTATCGAAAAAGGGTAGGGGAGGTTCCTAGGTGTCATTGCAAACCTCTCCCATCAATAAAACAGAACCATGTAACCCACTCGCCAGGACTCTCCTGGAAACAAATCATCATAGCTTAGTACGCCTTTTCTGGTCAAATTACAAAAAATAAATCAATAAATACAATCCAGCTTCTAATTCATTGCTAATTTCTGTATTTCTCTCCCCTCGATCTACGTTACTGAAGACATTTCACTGAAAACAGGAGACATTATCTGTTCCTCCTGCTTTCCCCCACTGAAGTAATAATTGCCTGTTGGTGACATAATGGCCTGTTGCTGTGGAAATGATTATGATCTCACAAACAGAGGCCTATGACTTGAACTTCAGCAGATGTAAAAGGAGAAGGATGAAATAACTTCTGAGGGGTGGTACGTGAAGTGAGCCAAAACAAAAACACTGAGGCCAAAGTCGGCGAAGAAATTAGGGCAAAACCATAACAGCGACAAAAGTTTTACCCTTCCCCCAAGCTGCTATGGCCTCAGACTTAATTATCTAAGTAAGGGAAGGTGGGGGCAAAGCCCCCCCAATGGGGGGTATGGGGGGCAAATTACACCTGCAAAAAAAAACATGTCACCGTTCGTGTCTTTGCCCTAATTCACTCACGGTTCTGGGTTCGCAGTTTCAGGTTCACCCTTTTTACATAGATCCTTCTGAGGTTCAAGGATCCTGATGTCAAGCCAAGGTGTTAACCTCTGACACTGGCTAGCTGCTATACTGCCTAAGCTGTTTAATGCTGTTGTGCCCTGCAACTTACCTTTATCATCTGTAACCCTGTCATCTGTATTGTACTGTCTATGTATCTGATGTGGAACCTATAAATGAGCATCTGCTCACTGGAGTAATCCAAGACCTCCATTAATGAAAAATAAATAAATAAATTAATTTGTTTATTTCTGATCTCGGATTAACCATTTGAGCACAGAGCTCTTTACATAGGTTCCACGTTAGTACATTTAGAACAAGTAGGTGATTATACAGAGGACTGAGACAAACAAGGCAATAGGATTAGAATGAGAACATTTAGGTACATTTGGTCTTTAAACAAAGGAATCCAAAAAAATACGGCGAAAACTAAAACTGGTATAAGTAAACACTAAAAATAATGTACATGGTATCATGTTTTTAGAAGTTATCCAAGGGATGGGAGAGCTTCTTGAAATTCCTACTAATAAGTAATAGTGATGCTGGGAAGAATGCCATTTTTAAATCTCTGTTCTTATTTTAAACTGACAAACAAAGCTTTTACACTTGGTCACCATATATTACATGCCAACGTTTCATAGTTACACTACTTCCTCAGGGTGGTGGCTCACTGTTTGTCTTGCCTCTCCTCTAAAGAAATGCATGGGTTACATTTTAAGAGTCTGTTTCAATGTAACTAATCATTATGCTTGCTTGCACGCATGTGCAAGAAACATAGTGCCATCATCTGAGTTTTCAGAGGTGTGGCACCCGTCTTCCAATTCAGTCAGTGTGTTTGCAGGCATGACCGCAGTTCTCCAATGAATGCTGCAGCTGTCTATGACAGCAGTTGAAAATGCAGTGACGTACAGTTGAAAGAGCGAGCTACGCTTCAGTGAGCAGCGCTCCCCCCCCCCACGCATGCACACACAAATGCATATTGTGTGCTCATGTGCTTCCCCCACCCCACCACACACACACTGTATGGCCAATGGGGGTGCCCAATTCCCCGTCGGCTCCACACACCCCCCAAAAAAAGCTTTCCAGGTGCCACGCTGCTAGCCCACCCCAGTGTGGCAAAAATTGTTATGGCTGATGGGGGTGCCCAATCCCCCATCGGTTCCAGGCCCCCCCAAACAGCCTTCCAGCTGCCACGCTGGAAGCCCACCCCAGAATGGCAAACGTCCCGCATCGTCTTCAAAAAAAAACAAAACAAACCTGTAAACAAAAAATGTTCCCTCGGCAGTCTCCCTGCTCACCCGCTATGCACCCTGCCTCCCCACAACCCCCCTCACCCCATACTTACCTCTGGAGTCCGGCGCAATGATCTCCGGTGGACCGGGAACACTTCTGCACTCTTCAAAGCTGACCGCAAACTGAGGAAATGCTAGTAAGCTGTATAATGGAATAAATAGGGTTTTTTTCAACTTTAATGCATATCTCAGGCATTTTCCTCATGAAATCTTGAACTGTCATGGCATTAATCAGGCCTGAAGGGTGATTTCGCAGTCATTGTGCGAAATCACCTTTCGGGACCAATTAACAAAATGACAGTGTTAGTGTTCATAAGGTGGGCTCTCAAAAAGCCTATGTTGCAAATTTGGTGAAAAAATTCCCCAAAATGACTGTTTTACGAGCGTGCATTACGCAGTTCCTAAGCAGGCTCGTAAGTTCACGAATTTTTAATATTTGCACTCTGGATTTTCAACATTGCCATTTTACCACACTGCCTTATGAGCAGTACAGCTGTTATTTTTCGCATGTTGTCCAAAATGTGTTTCCCTTGCATGTAGCGCACAATGGCACAGTCGGTGTGCGCAATCAATGTTTGGGACAGACTAAGAAAATCACAGTGACACTGTTCATGAGCAGAGGTCTTAAAATTGCTATGTTGAAAAGTTGGTGAAAAAATTCCCCAAAATGACTGTTTTAGGAGCGCACGTTGCGCAGTTCCTACGCATGCTCGCAAGTTTGCGAATTTTTAATATTTGCCACCAGATTTTCAACATTGCCATTTTATTACACTTCCTTATAAGCAGTATAGCTGCCATTTCTCACATCTCGCCCAAAATGTGTTTCCACACATGTAGCGCACAATGGTGCAGTCGGGTGCGAAAGCAATGTTTGGGACAGATTAAGAAAATCACAGTGACACTGGTCATGAGCAGAGGTCTTAAAATAGCTATGTTGAAAATTTGGTGACAAAAGTCCATAAAATGACTGTGTTATGAGTGAGCATTGCGCAGTTTCCACACACCCTTGTAAGTTCATGAATTTGTAATATTTTCAGTCCAGATTTTCACCAGTGGCATTTTTCCACACTTCCTTATGAACAGTACAGCTGTCATTTTTCACAACATGGCCGAATTGTGTTTTCACACTTGCAGCACAGAAATGCGTGGTCGCTGGGGAAGTTATTGTTCGGGACAGATAAAGAAAATCACAGTCACATTGTTCACGATTGGAGGTCCCAAAATGCCTGTGTTGACAATCTGCTGTAAAAAATCCCCAAACTAATTACATTGCGGGTATGCATTGCACAGTTTCTATGCACGCTCATGACTTCACCAGTGTTTTTAATATTTTCACACCAGATTTTCAACATTGCCATTTTTTACACCTCCCATGAACAGTACAGCTGTCATTTTTCACATCTTGTTTGGAATGTGTTTTTGCACCTGTGGTGCTAAATGCCGTAGTCGCTGTGCAAAAGCAGCTTTCAGCTAACAAACTGATATTGCCACTGTTCATGAGATGGGGGTCACAAAAAAAACATGTTGAAAATCTGGAGTGAAAATACCAACGAATGCCTGAGGCGTTAAGGTTTCTGACCATAACGCCCCACCCTGTAGTGAATGACAGGCATCAGGGGTGTGACTTGGGATTCTCACCTGTAATGCTCATAACATTCCACACCCTGCAGCCAGTGAGAGGCATCAAGGTGTGCCTTGGACTCTTCAGACCCAAAGTTCACCCCATTCACCTGTACCGCACCCATCTCACCATATTTCCTTATGGAATGGTGTGCGCATATGGGCCAAAGACCCCAAGGCACACAGTGACACTTGCCAGTGTCTGCAGGGTGGGGTGTGGTGAAATGGTGTGTGGCCGTTATGCCTGACGACCCAAAGGCACACCCCAATGCCTGTCACTGTCTGCAAGGTGGTGGTGTGGTTGGCTTCAGTTCAATACTTCACTGCCATTCTTATTATGCAGCTCTGTAACTCCTACACTACCAATGCCAATGCCAGCAAGCAAACATTCGGCATTGACAAATGCTTATTTATTACATGCAACAGGGTAATTTAACTGAATTATAATTACTGACATATGTCAATTACATACTGAAAATGGAGGGCTACAAAACACCGTGATACAGAAGTGTGTATTACAACCTGTGTATTATGGAGGTTTGTCTAACACACTGCTCTTCTGGATTCACTTAGCAGGTAGGAGAGCAGCATGCTGCGTATCAATGTTTTGGTGTAGTATCATTTATTTATTTATTTATTAAATTTTGGTGACCGGGTAAGCCCACTGGGTCCCAGAGGTCCCTTTTTCAGGGGTGAACTGGGATTTACATGAAACAGCATAGTGAAATAGTGAATAGTGAAAATCATAAACAAAACATGGTAGAATCAAGTAGATGAATTACTTAATTGAGCAAATCAGTGTTTTGTGTCTGTTGTGTGTCAGTGGGTTGGTTATTTTGTTAGGACACAAAACCAGAAATGGTTTCAAGATGGAGGGGGTACAAATCAAAACAGAAAGCCAGTAATGATTAAAAATAATATGTAGAGGTGGGTTTCACTTGTTTGGTTGCTACGCACTCTCAATCTACGGGGTCGTAATAAAACCCTCAAGCTTCATTCTTATGGTGGAAGAAAAGGGAAACAGGGAAGAGGCAGGAAATTACAGACCTGTCAGCCTGACTTCAGTAGTGGGTAATGTAATGGAATCACTACTAAAGGAAAGGATCGTGGAATACCTTGTAACCAGTGGATTACAGGATCCAAGGCAACATGGTTTCACAGGGGGAGGTCTTGCCAGACAAACCTGATCAAGTTCGTCGACTGAGTGACCAGGGAAGAGAATCAGGAAGGAGTGATAGATGTGGCCTACTTGGATTTCAGTAAGGCCTTCGACACCGTTCCATATAGAAGACTGGTGAACAAGCTAGCCTGTCTGGGAGTGGGTCAAAAAGTAGTAAACTGGGTAAGAAGCTGGTTAAGCAACAGGAGTCAGACGGTAGTGGTACATGGAGTCCACTCTGGAGATGGCAGGTTGCCTCAGGGGTCAGTAC
The DNA here is from genome assembly GCA_016271365.2 of Neoceratodus forsteri. Classification (NCBI taxonomy): domain Eukaryota; kingdom Metazoa; phylum Chordata; order Ceratodontiformes; family Ceratodontidae; genus Neoceratodus; species Neoceratodus forsteri. The sequence continues at coordinate 23,062,211 of JADMNL010000032.1, read as the reverse complement.
TAGGACCAGTCCTCTTCAGTGTCTTTATTAGTGATGTTGCAGAAGGGCTAGAAGGGAAAGTATGCCTGTTTGCAGATGACACAAAAATCTACAACAGGGTGAACACACTGGGGGGGGGATGAGAGATCATATGAAAAAGTTGGAAGTATGGTCAAGGGTCTGGCAGCTGGGTTTCAATGCAAAAAAAAGTGCAAAATCATGCACTTGGAGCACAGAAACCTGGGGGCTGCATACCAATTGGGAGGGGAGGTACTGGCAACCACCAAACAGGAAAGGGACCTGGGGGTAATCATTTCTGATAACCTGAAGGTAGCCAAACAAAGTGATAAGGCAGTGGAAAAGGCTAGCAGAATGCTTGGGTGCACAGGGAGGGGTAGCACCAATAGGAGGAAAGCAGTAATGTGGGTCACCCTGGAGACAGGAAATGGCACCACAATCCACACACGGGTTGTTTACAGATCCCCGTTTCAGGGGGGAGGTAATGGACAAGGAAATGATAGCAGGAATCCTTAGAATGGCAGAAAAAGGAGAGATACAACTGATGGGGACCTGAATATGCCAGATGTTAACTGGAACACCTTTACTGCAGCCACATCCAAGAGCAGGGTAATTCTCAATGCCCTACAGGGGCATGCCTCAGACAGCTAGTGTTGGAACCCACTAGACCTGGTACTCTCAAACGGGGATGGAGAGAGGATCTCAGATTTAGAAATGAGTAGCCATTTGGGAACAAGCGACCACCAAGCAGTGTGGTTCACAATTAACACAGCTGTAGAGCCAAGCCATACAAAAGCAAGAGTGCTGGAATTTAGGCGGGCTGACTTTGGCAAAATGGGAGAGTGCCTCAGAAAAGCACTAGCAAACAGGCAAGAAGGAGGGGTGGAGGAACAATGGGGAAAAAGTCAAATCTGCCATCACGGAGGCAACAAGCCTTTGTGTAAAGCAAATCAGCAAAACAAAATGAAGGAAAAAGCCACTACGGTTCTCAAAAGAGGTGGCAGGGCAGGTTAAGGAGAAAAAGACAGCATTCAGGAAATAGAAGGAAACACAGAAAGAGCAGGACAGAGAACTATATCAGTTAAAACAGAAGTAGGCAGGGAAAGCAGTCAGAATTGCAAAAGCCCAAACTGAGGAAAAGATAGCCAACTCTGTTAAGAAGGGGGATAAAATCTTTTATAGCTACATTAGGGAGCGAAGAAAGACCAAGGGAGGGAGACTGAAGCTTAATAAAGGGGAGGAAATGTGGGCAGAGGGTGACAGTGAAAAAGCAGGGATACTGAACGACGACGTCTGTTCACTATTCATAAAAGAAGAGGAGGGGGGTACCTAAACCAAACAATAAAAACACTCTGAGTAGGAGGTTCGATATCAGTCCATTCACAGAAGAAAGGGTTCTGAAAGAACTCTTAAAACTGAAGGTGGACAAAGCAATGGGGCCTGACAGGATTCACCCCAGAATTCTAAAAGAACTAAGGGTAAAACTGGTGACACCACTGACTACCCTCTTTAACAGACTATGGGAGGATGGGGTGGTACCTGAGGACTGGAGGAGGGTGGATGTGATTCCACTTCACAAAAGTGTGAGCAGGGCAGAGGCAAGAAACTACAGACCTGTTAGTTTGACCTCAGTGGTAGAGAAAATGATGGAATCACTTCTGAAGGAAAGAACTGTTGAGTACCTAGAGACCATGGGGCGCAGGACCCAAGGCAGCATGGATTCATGATGGGAAGGTCATGTCAGATGAATCTGATAGATTTCTTTGACTGGGTCACCAAAGTAGTAAACCAGGAAGGGGCTGTGGACATGGCCTACCTAGACTTTAGCAAGGCATTTGGCACAGTCCCACACAAAAGATTAATATACAAGTTAGCTAGCCTTGGAGTGGGTCCCAAGGTGGTAGCCTGAGTAAAAAATTGAATTGGCTGGACAACAGGACTCAGAGTGTAATAGTAAACAGAATCCACTCATCAAATTCTATGTTTCTGTGTTACCCCTGTACAGATCACTGGTAAGATCCCACCTCTCGAGTACTGTGTCCAGTATTGAAGGTCCCACCTGCAGAAGGACATAGAGTAGATGCAGTACAAATGAGGGATACAAAAATGGTGCAGGGACTGCATCAAAAGCTGGAGAGACTCAATGAACTAAATATCTACTATCTAGAGAAAAGGAGGGAAAGGGGGGATAGTATAGAAACATTCAAATACCTAACAGGTATTAATGAAGTACAGGAAGGGAGCATTTTCTGTAGAAAAAGAAGCTCAAGGACAAGGAGTCATGCTATGAAGCTGGAGGGGTGGAGACAGAGGAAATGTAAGGAAATACTTCTTCAGGGAGAGGGTTGTGGACACCTGGAATGGCCTCCCAGCACAGGAGGTGAGTGCCAAAAATGGTTACAGGATTAAAGCATGCAGATACAAGGGGACCTTGGAAATAAGGCAAATGGTAGAGATAACAGGAGATCAAGTAGGGTCTGCGGTGCCACAGTAGGTAGGGAAAACTGAGCAGACTAGGTGGACCAAGAGGTTGTTATCTGTCGACAACTTCTATGTTTCTGTGTATGTGGGCATCACACACCTTGGGTGTAAGAAATCTTGTAACACATACCTTCCCATACGGTGTTCTGTAAGTAACATACTGTATGAATGGTCACTTTTTCCCATAGGGATGAAGTGATATCCAAAAGCAGAGTAATATCACTGATTTGACATCCGAAAGCAATAATACCATTGAGTTAATGTTACACTGATGGTATTACCAGACTGAACATTAATTAGAACCCACTGTGCCCAGTAAAAAGTTGACTTGTAATGAAACTACAGAAAAAAAAGCCAAATTGGCTAACATAAAATACCTAACCAATTGGATCTTTATATTTAAAAAATGGGGAACTATCAAAAAGTTGGCTATAATTCCATTGTAGCGTTCTGGTGACATCATGGAACCAGAACACCCCAATGGAATGATATAGTTTTAGAACTGATAGTTCTCATCTATTATTCTACTTACAGGGTATCTTACTGTAACATCTTATGGTACTACAAGTTAATAGATCATCCACTGTGTGCTTCTTATGATATAAGAGAGTCCACATGGGAGGTTTGAGTGTCAGGACCATACTGCGAGGCTGAGTGGGTCTGGCCGCCCAAACCTCATGGAAGGATTCCCTTATAACATGACACACCCTACTAATTTATCATAAATCACTCACATTAGCTAGACTCATTTAACAATTCTTTGTATTTGAAATGTCACTCTAACCATCCTCCTCATTTCTCCTAGGTGGAACGTGCCACTCTCAACACCTTTGCATGAGAGATCACTGTCGGCAGAATAAGAAGTAGTGGTTCTAAGCACTGATTGGCTGAAATTATGTAAGTGATTTATAATGAGCCCTAAGCAGATTTTCAATATTTTCAATATCGGAGCAGAAATTAAGGAAATATGTGGGAGGCAGAGTATGAAAACTCCAAATTTAGTGGCCCTTTTCAATATCTGGTATTCTGCATTTTTATTTATTTTAGTCTTTGGTAACCAGGTATGGCGCAATAGGCACAAGTGCCTGTTTTCAGGGGTGACCTGGGAGCATTGGGCGGTTAAGTGACTTGCTCAGAGTCACACAGTATGCAAGTGGAAGCTGTGAGACTCAAACTCAGGTCTGGTCTGCTGGATGTATCAAGCTCGTTCACACCTCGTTCCTCTAACCTCTAGGCTATACTGCCAGCATACTGCATGACATGCAATACCAGAGAAAGGAAGGGTGTCCAGGAACCCCTGGTCTAACCATGTGAGCCTGTAGCTCAGTGGCTAGAGCACTGGGACGATATTCCAGGTACCTGGGTTCAATTCCCAATAGGTCACATTATTTCTTTCCCTCACTGCAATTTGTGATTTAAATTGCATAACGGTGGCTAATGCAGTGCCAAAAAAATATTTATCTGTCATCTTGATTATTTCTTGCTAAAGGATATGTAATGCCAGAGAAAAGAAGTGTCCTGGAACCCCAGGTCCAACCATATGAGCCCTGTATCTCAGTGATTAGAGCACCGGAATGGTATTCTGGGGGCCTGGGTTCAGTTCCCAGCAGGTCATACTATTTCTTTCTCACTACAATTGGTGCTTTCCAATAGAGCGGTGCTACAGATTAAATTGCTGAGTGATGACATGGAGAAGTGGTATTCTAATCATAATCAGAATATCAGGCTGCAAAACAGGGTGGAATACCATTAATTTCTAGTCCTGCATCTAATTCAAATAGCTCTCTCTCGCAGCCTTTTTGTTATAAACTGTTTAGGGGAGGGGCACTGCAGCTTACTGGTGGCAGCCATGTAAACATGTGTAAAAGTTAGCTTGGCAGCTGACCCAGTGGTACCGCAGCATCCCATTGTGCTGCTGCCAGGGAGAATGGAGAAGGGGGTAATCCTGGAATCCCTTATAGTGGCCATCCCGGGGACAGAGGCATCACAGAGGCGGAATGCTCAGCTCCTTGGGATGGAGGGTGCAAAGCAACTGGCATGCACACGCTCCCTTGATGGCCAATCATTGAGTAGCGACAGCATCAATTGTGAAGGTAGCCAGCTGTCCAGCCACCCTCCCAGATAGAGAAAGGGTATCATTGCAGAAGCCCTAACCATCAAGGGGTGGGACCTGGAAAAACTGAATGACCACAGTCTGCTTTATTTTTATTTTATTTGCTTTTGTTTACCAGGTAAGCACACTAGACAGCCAAGTGCCTATTTTCAGGTGCGGCCCAGGAGGATACAAGGCACCTACAAAGCATCACGCGTAGTCAAGGTAACATACAGGATCACCCGGCATGACAAGTTGATAGGTAGATAACAGCATGTGGGACTTGAGGCATGACAGGTTTATTTATTTATTTATTTATTTATTTATTTAGATTTTTGATTACCAGGTAAACCCACTGAGACCAAAGGTCCCTTTTTCAGGGGCGACACGGGGTGAATACACCACCAACTTTACATTATGTACAATATACAGCTTCGAAGATAGATATACAATTCATATATAAGGTACAGCATACAGATACATAAGAAAATTAAAAAAATAATGTATATACAGTTCATACAGGAGGTTGCGTAACTGTAGGGCAGAGATAGAGAGCAAGTAGGGAGTACCAGTAGTCAGAGAAAAATAGAATTGCATTGCCCAGCGGGAGAAAAAAAACAAACAAACAATAAATTCAAAAGTCCAGGGGTCATTCAAAGGGAAGAACATAACACAGGTTGTAAGGAGAAATACAGTTGATAGAGGTTAGTTGGTACTAGGGGCACCATGGTTGATAGGAAGGTTGATAAGAAGATAGCAACAAAATACATAACAGATTGCTAGGTAGAATAACAACAAAATGCAGACAATGTCAAGAAAGCTAACAATATGGGGTAAGCCACAGGGAACCCCCCTCAGGAACAGGTGGCAGGGAAAACGTGCCCAGGGCAAATTACAGCATATTGTTGCACCAAGCGTGCAGGAGTGTCACCCCCTATCGGTTGATTTGGCAAGAGAGTGCCTCAGCTGGGGTCTATATGGCACATAGACAGGCAGAGGCCAATTTTAGGAAGTTCCATAGGGAGGCTTTGAAGCAGAGATGTGAGGGAGAGGAGTGAGTAGATGCAAGAAGGGAGTTCCACACCCTAGGCACATGGATGGAGAAGGCTCAATCCCTAGTAAGGGTACAGGTCCTAGGAACCAGGTGGTCCAGCGCGGCACTGGATCTTAAATGGTAGGCAGGGGTTCCATGTTTGAGGGGAAGGGCAAGCGCAGAAGGGGTAGCCATTCTTACTATGTTGTTGATAAAATTGCCAAGAAAAAAAGCGCAATGCTTTTCATGGGGGAGCCACTCCAGCCGCGAGTACAGATCACAGCGATGCGTGAGGCGAGGTGCAGAGAGCGCAAAGCGGCATATATTGTTGTATGCAGTGTCCCATTTTGTGAGACTTGATTTTGGGACGGGGCAAAGGATATGAGCCCATAACAGAGCGTGGGTAGGAGGACCCCCCCCCGGCTAGGGCAACCCATGTGGCCGGGATGAGACAACTTTTTTGCTCTGTAGGCAAGTCCGAACTTGCTGTTTGTTGCCTTGCATATGTTCCGAATGTGCAGGGTGAGGTCCAGTTGTGGATCAAGGGTTACTCCCAGATACTTGACTGAGTCCATGGCCCGCAGGAGGGTGCCATCAGCTCCATAGATATTTAAGGGAGCAGGGCAGGTTTTTGTCTTGGCCAAGGAGCCAAAGAGCATGGTCTGGGTCTTTTTCAGGTTGATAGTCAGCTTATGGCCCTCTAGCCAGTTTTGGATAAGTTTGAAGTTGGAGTTTAACCTGAAGTTAATGATAGTGATGTCCTGGGAGCTGGCCAGGGCTACAAGATCATCCGCGTAGAGGGCTGTGCACCCGTGGGTTGCAAAGGCAGGTAGTTCATTAATGAATAAGGAAAACAGAATGGGTCCAAGGACGGATCCTTGGGGGACCCCACAGTCTACAGAGGAGAGAGTCAGAGAGGGCATGGTTGAAGGTGGTGTATTGCTGCCTGCCCACGAGGTAGTTGGAGAACCAGGCATAGGCAGGAGGTGAGAATCTGAAAGAGCGAAGAGTGGAGCAGAGGAGGGAGTGGTCGACACGGTTGAAAGCCTTTGAGAGATCCATGAAGATGGCTCTGGTCAATTTGCCTTGATCGGCAGTGGTCCTGATCTCAGAGGTGACCACGGCAAAGTGCAGTAGAAGTACTATGCCCTTTTCTGATGCCACGTTGAGCAGGGGAGAGAAGTGCATAACTGTGAATTTAGTGGGAGAGCTGCATGGCAACAACCGTTTCAAGAAGTTTGCAGATTGCAGACAGAATAGCAATGGGGCGGTAATTCTTGATATCTTTAGAGTCGCCTAGTTTGAAGACAGGGAGGACCTTGGCCACTTTCCACATATCAGGGATGATCCCTGAGATTAGAGAGGTGTTAAAGATGTGGGTAACAGGCCAGGCTAGAAGGGGAGCTCCCAGGCTGAGCAATTCAGGTTCAAGGCTGTCATGCCCTGCCCCAGTGTGGTGGGAGAGACCAGCAAGAAGCTTCTGGGTCTCCATGACAGAGACTCATTTTAGGTAGAAGGGTGGTTGGGGGTATGCCCACTCAGAGACTTAGGGGCAGGAGACTGGGAAGGAGGGGGTGCAGACAGGTCAGAGAACATGCAGTTGAAATCATTGGTGAAAGTAAGGGGGTAGTTGCAGCTGACTCTGCTGAAATGCATGTCAGTGACCTGAAACCTAGCAGACCCTCCGACCAAGTTTTTGATGTTTTGTCAGAAACTCTTTGGATTTCTGGCCATGGATAGCAGGGCAGACTGGCAGTACTCACTCTTGGCAATGCGGATGGCCCTTTTACATGAGTTTCTGAGCTGCCGATATTCAAGGAGGTCGTTATAGTTATGGGAGATTTTGTACTTCTCCCAGCATTTGTCCCTATGCTTCGTGAGGGAGAATAGGCCATCACGGAGCCACTTCATGACGGTACCCCTCACCCTCCTTTCTGTGAGGGAGGCATGCTTGTTTTGCAAGGGGACAAACACCATGAGGAAATGGTCAAGGGCTCCTGCAGGGTCATTAGTGGTAGTGACCCTGGACTAGTCAGTTTGTCATAGGTCCCCAAGATAGTCATTTAGATTCTGCTGGGCATGAATAAAATACAGAATAATGCACGTGGTGGTGTGCATAATGAAGGATGCTACATAAACCCTGAAAGTAAAGCAAAGGGTTTATACTAGCATCACACACTGGGAGTGTGTATAAAATTTAAGTCTGAGCACAGTACATCACATTTTATTTTATACAATTGCTGGGTACTGCTTTTTGCCCATAGGTCCAACAATTAAATCTATATCAATGTGTAAATATTTTTTTCCCTTAAACAATGGTGGAATGCATAAACAGTAAAATTTATGAGTACATGAGTAAATGAAACATTTAAACAGTTTCAGAAATTCAGTAATTTTTATGCTTTTCCCTCCAACTCATAGTTTGGAAACAGGTAAGAGTGGACTTTAGAACAAGGCAACTCTTGCCACTGTTTAATCTAAACCCCGAGAAAGAATTTGTGCCAAAAAACGAAGCAGCTGGCTCGTAACCCAGAGTCTGCTTCACACTTGTTAATTTCAGACATAACAATGCCAGTGTGTCGATACTTCTGTGTTCTGATAGGAAAGGATCGTGGGACTGCTGAAGGAATACTAGAGGATGCTGGGAAATACAGCTCCACAGTGGAACAAGCATATAAGTAAGTTCACATCGCAGGTAATGTGCTTGATCCAGTACACATCCCCACTTCTTTTCCTTTTTCTATTATCTACTTATTTTCCTGATCCTGGCAGGTGGCTCCGGTCCCTCCCTCAGAGGGACTCGGTCTCCGACCGCACAATTCCCCCAGCGGACCCCCCTAATTTTCCCATGAGTTTCCCCCTGTGGCAGGGAACAGGCAAAGGGGTACTGGCTTTCCCCCACCCTCGGAGCGAAATCCAGACATTGGGGTCCGGAAGGAGTGCTGGTGTGGCCGTCATGAAGCCTGCCAGCTCCTTTTCCTCCAGGTTTTCTCCCTTCCCCCCACCGACAACGTACATTGGCAATGTGCCTCCCGGCTTGCATCTCCCTCTGGCAGCGATCGACAAGCGGGATGGCAAACCCTCCCTCCCCAAAAGAGGAAAGCAGTCCTCTGGATACTCAGTCCTTTCTCTCCCCTGCTGACCCCCGGTGGCCTGGGCTCATTCCTGAACCCAGGTCACCAATGCGGCATGAGGTGTAGCGACCAGCGCCTCAACCTCCAGTGCCATCGGGCTTGCACCACATCCCCACTTCTAAGGTGCAGCAAGAACGGGATCTGGAGCTGTCTTACAGTGATGTGGTGAGTGTCCACAAAGCAGACTGTGCAGCGCATCAACCAGTGCACATGGGTGGATGCGCTGCAAAGAGGGTGGTGTAAACGGGACTCTAGTCAGTCATCCTGATAGGGTCTTCCCTAGTGCTGTCCTGCCTGACTTCCTCAGTGACCACTCCCCATTTCACCTGCAGACGATCCGCCAAGATGACCAAAGGTGAGCGCTCCAAGGCTGGTAGTATAGCCTAGAGGTTAGAGGAATGAGGTATGAATGAGCTTGGCACATCCAGCAGACCAGACCCAAGTTTGATTCTCACAGCCTCCACTTGCATACTGTGTGACTCTGAGCAAGTCACTTAACCACCCAGTGCTCCCAGGTCACCCCTGAAAACAGGCACTTGTGCCTAGTGGGCCTTACCCGGTTACCAAAGACTAAAAAAATTAAAAAATTCAGCACCCACAAGTTTCCATATTTCTGAGTCCTACTCCAGCAAGTTGAATGGTCTTTCTTGACCAGCACATGAAATGTCAATGTAACCCTGGAGTATTTCATTCTCCAGCTTAACAGGATCTGTAACACTGTTGCCACTTTCAAGACCCTCCATAATAGGAGAAACTCCTAAGTTGGTTTACTCCTGCCATCAAGTCTTTGACCAGAGAACAGGACCAAGCTTGGACTCTGTACAAAGAGTTAGGCTAAAACACATACCTTATAAAATACAAAGCGCTGTGGAATACTGTAAAATTCCGCATCAATTAAGCCAAGGCTGAGTTCTACAAAACCCAACAAAAAAATCTCAACTGCCTTAAACAACTATGGAGTGGCATAAATTAAACTAAGGGCAGCTCCAACAACTCTTTGCCTCACTCCATTGTAGATGGTGGTGCCACAATTAAAGGGGGCAAGGGTATTGCTGAGTCCTTTAACAAAACCTTCAGTGACTATCGCTATACACAGCGGAACCCTATTGTCCATTCTGCCATTGTAGGAGTTACACCTGACCACCCAATTAGACCTAAATTCTATTTTAAAAGACCTGCTTAGGCTGAAGCATTCAACAAGAACCAAAATTAAAACTAGACTTGGCCCAGACAACATCAATATGAAACTGTTCAAATTAGTGCTTAGGGACATCATCTAGCCCTTGTAGATAATTTTCAGTTGGTCCCTTTCCACTGGGCAAGTACCACAGTTACGGAAAAAAGCTCATGTGCCCCCTATATTTAAAGGGTGTGATCATAGCCTACCTTTGAACTACTGCCCAATTTTCATCTTACCCCATCTATCAAAAACCTTAAAAAGAGTAGTAAATGATCAGCTCGCTCATTATCTGAGTCAGCGTGAGTTCCTGGCAAATGAGCAACATGGGTTTAGAAAAAACTTCAGCACAATGACTGCGCTTCTGGATTTCATTGACTCAATTCATTGTGCCCTGGACAGAGGCGATATGGCTGGGTCCATACACATAGAGCTAACTGAAGACTTCGACCCTGTGAACCATGCCTTCCTCTGCCAGAAACTACTTAATATGGGCCTTTCTGAAGAGTCGATCTTCTGGTTCAAAGGCTAACTGACTGGTAAAAGCCAATCTGTAAAATGTCACAATGTACTTTCACAGGGTAGGCTTGTCAATGTGAGTTGACCCCAAGGGTCAATCCCAGGACCCCTTCTCTTCAGTCTATTTATAAATAATATACCAACCATCTGCAGGTGAATCGATATACGACTTTATGTGGATGACGCTGTCATCTTCTCCAGTGATGAGTGCCTTGGGGAAACTGATGCTGAGGCTTCAGTCCGACTTTACTGCCATCCAGGAATGGTTCACCTCCAACCTGCTAGTAATGAACACAAAAAAAACTAAACATACGCTTTTCGGCACCCATAACAAGACTCACATCTCCCCTGTCTCAACCATTACCTCTGCAACTGGGACTCTCTTGAACAAGTAAAACCTTTAAATATCTCGGCGTTACACTTGACAGTGCATTGTCTTCCAATGCACATGTTGACCTATTGGTTGACTCAGTCAGTTCTAGGCTACGGCTACTATATAGGCATTGAAACAATTTCCTTCCAGAGATTATGATACTACTTATACAGTGATTCATTGCAACCATTATTGATTATGGGATTGTGGTTTATGGCTCTGTGAGTGACAGCATGCTCTCCAGAATCAGGGGTCTCCTCAGCAGGGACTGCCGCTTTCCACTTGGCCTAAAATATGACACACACACCTCTGCGCTATAAAGCAGTCTGAACTGGCTAAACCTTGATGTGGGGCTGCTCTACCACACTCTTGTCACTGGAGAAAGAAAAGCATTATGAGGCTTGCTGTCCCCTGGCCAACAGTCAATATTCAATTCAGTGGTAAATACTCTACAAGGGGTGTGGTGCAACACACTCTGCTGCTTCCTCGAAGGAGAACCTCCCTTGGTCAGTCCTGTTTTTTATGCCATTTTGCTAAGCTGGTTGAAGTTGAATCCAGACAAGACCTAAGTGTTGGTAGTGGATCCGGGTTATCAGAATGAGGGATTAGCAGCTGGCAGCGCCTCTGGGCTTAGGCTTGGAGGAAGCCAGCTGCTGACCTCAGAATGGGTGCGAAATCTGGGTGTAATATTTGACAATGAGCTGACGCTTTGTTCACAGGTGTCTGCTGATGTCAAATCCTCTTTTTACCATCTGAGGAATATAGCCTGGAGTAAGCACCTTGTTCCGTCCCACCTTTCAACATTGATCCACGCATTTGTGACCTCTGGCCTAGACTATTGTAACTCCCTATACCTAGGGCTTCCAGGGGTTGACATCTGCCACCTGCAGCTGGTGCAGAACTCTGCGGCCAGACTGTAAACTAGGTCATCTCAATCCTGTCATATCACACCTGTGCTGCGTGAACCACACTGGCTGCCAGATCAGTGGTGGATCACCTTCAAAGTCGGTTTGCTGATCTATAAAGCCCTACACAGAACGGGACTGGGCTACCTGCAAGAGCTCTTGCATCCTTACTGCCCCTCCAACTGCTCCGTTCTGCTGATGTGGGATTGCTAGAGGTTCCCATGGTTCAGTTAAGACATCTGAAACAAAGAAACATAGACTTTGATGGCAGATAAGGACAGCTTGGCCTACCTAGTCTGCCTATTTCCCTACCTACCTACTGGATAAGCTCCAGAGCCTAGTTAACCAACAGCCTATTTCTTTGTACCCCCAACAAGAATTTCCTTATATCTGTTCCACGCATTCTTGAATTCTCCCACAGTTTTAGACCCCACAACCATCTCAGGAAGGTGGTTCCATGCATCCACCACCCTCTCTGTGGAAAAATATTTCCTCACATTGCCCCTGAGCCATGCTCCCCTATCTTCAAATTGTGCCCCCTTGTTCTTGCACATCTCTTTTTCTGAAAGATGCTATCATCTTGGACTTTGTTGATTCCACTGAGGTACTTAAAAGTTTCTATCATGTCCCCCCTCTCCCTCCTTTCTTCAAGAGTATACATATTAAGCTCCTTAAGTCTCTCTTCATATGTCCTCCGGTGCAGACCCTGCACCATTTTAGTTGCCCTCCTCTGGACAGCTTCCATCCTGTCTATGTCTTTCCGGAGATTGGGTCTCCAGAACTGCACACAGTACAGTTAAGAATGGAATCTGATTTGTCCTTTGCAGTCATTGATGTTAACTCCCTCTATACTATGATTCCACACAAAGAAGGATTGGAGGCCCTTTCCTATTTCTTGGATAGGAGGAGTGAAGAAGAATGTGTAGGGGTACCCACTATTTTTCTTGTACAGCTTGCTGAATGTGTCCTCCAGATGAATGTTTTTCTGTTCCAGGGACAACTTTATCATCAAATACGGGGTACTGCTATGGGTACAGCTATGGCGCCTAGCTATGCCAACTTATTTGTTGGCAAGTGGAACTTGATCATCTGAGTATGCTACCACCTAATCCATATATTAATTATCTGGATTTGTGAAGTGCGCCTTATAGATGATATTCTTGCAATATGGAAAGGATCATAAGGACGAGTTTGCTTTGTTTGTTAAGTGGATGGAGGACACTAGTCTCCTACAATACCAGTTTGAACTTAACAAAGTTAGTATTAATTTCCTTGATTTGAAGTTATACAAAGATGGTGGGGGGGGGGTATGTACCACTTTGTTTCAGAAAACTACGGATAGAAATAGTTTATTGAGGTTTGAGAGTTGTCATCCACATCACACTCGTCATAATATACCTAAGGAACAACTTATTAGGACATTAAGAAATTGTACCGAATCACATGAATATGATAGGAATAAAAAGGAACAAGTACGTAGGTTTATAGAAAGAGGCTATAGCCATCATAGCATTGCATCTGCCATTCGACAGGTAGATGCCATGGATAGGAATCAAGTGTTGCAATATAAATCGAGGGAATCTAACAAAAGGAAGGAATTTGAGTGTCCCTTTGTTACTGACTTCTCTAGTCGTGCTGATAGAATTAGAAATATTGTTACTAACAACTGGCCCATTTTACAGTTGGAACCTAGATTAAATGAGATAGTGGATAAGGGACCGAAAGTTATTTTTCGTAAATGTAAGAGCATTAAAGATCATGTAGTGTCTAATTGTACTGAAAGTGATTATGAAACGAAACAGACTCTTTTGGCTTCTAAGCCAATGGGCACATATATATGTGGTAATTGTACCTACTGTGGTTATATACACAACAGTAAAAGTATACTACTCTCAATTTCAGGAAAGGTAATAGCAACTAATGGCTTAATTACCTGCAATAGTACTGGGGTGGTTTATTTACTGTTATGTGAATGTGGAGCTTACTATGTTGGTAGAACTATACGGAAATTTAAGGTTAGAATTGGTGAGCATGTCAGAGCAGTTGACAAGGGTGATGTAAATTATGCCATTGTCAGGCACATGCTAATCAATCAGCCATATAAACACACTTTTAAGTTTTTTGGTTTGGAACTAGTCAAAATGGGCCCACGGGGAGGTGATATTAACAAAAAAATAGGCCAGAGAGAAAGTTTTTGGATTTTTTCACTAGGAGCTTGTACTGGTAAGGGACTCAATGACTATATAGATCTCTCAGCATTTTTTCGAAAATATAAAAGTTAAAGTAAATGGATTTCATTTCATTTCATTTACTTTTTGTTGTGTTCTGTATATACAATGTTGGTTCTCCTCATTATTTATATTAGTGTTATTCCCCGTCCTGGTATTAAATAGGCAATTATTATAGCCACTCAATGCTGTGAATTTTTAAGATAAGTGCCTGTAAGTTCATTTTCTGTGCCCATAGCCATTTTGGTAAATTTGTTTAAAAAATAATATGGGATACATCTTTGCCCGAATAAATATGTAAATACAAAAAAATATTCATTTTTTGATTATGACATATATATAAGATTGTACTATGGCCATTTGGGCTAATATGAGATTGGCTATTTATAAACAGAACAAAATATTCATTTAGAAAATAAAATAGAATATTAAGTATATATAAGAATAGTGATCTGGTAATAATGGCTATGCGGTAGATATTTTGAACTTACTGAAACATTCTATTTATATTTATATATGTTGTTTAAATGTATTTTTAAAATATGTATTGTTTGCACATATACTATTAAAGTTGAAAGGCCAATCATGAATGGGTTAATGAACTTGACATTATGTATGATGGTGATTGGCCTATTCTTGTCACAGGGTTGCACATGAAATAGTATTTAAATGGTTTAAAATTGTGGCACTATTTTATTCTGATGAAGCCTAGCAGAGACTAGGTGAAACGTTAATCTGTCCGTTTGTCCTCCGTTTTGTATTTGCTGCACTTTGGATATTAAACGCTAATATTTTCTGTAGCGTTTGGCCTTTATTCTTTAAGCTGTGTGGGTGCTTATTTGTATATATTGATATTAAGCTCCTTTAGTCTCTCCTCATATGGCTTCTCTTGCAGACCCTGCACCATTTTAGTTGCCCTCCTCTGGACTACCTCCATCCTGTCTGTGTCCTTGCAGAGATGGGATCTCCAGAACTGGATGCAGTACTCCAGATGGGGTCTCACCAACTGTCTGTACAGAGGGATAACAACTTCCTGTTTTCTGCTGGTGATGCCTCTCTCTATAAATCCCGGTATTCCCCCAGCCCTCCCTACTGCCTTCTCACATTGCTTGCCAACCTTAAAGTCATCTGATATGATTACCCCCAGGTTCCTTTCCTTTTTGTTGTTGTTACTACCCTCCCCCATTGTGTACTCTTCCCTTGGGTTTTTGTTTCCCAGGTGCATTATTTCGCACTTCTTTGCATTGAATCCAAGCTGCCATACCTCTGACCATTCCTCCAACCTTGCCAAGTCCCTTCTCATCCTTTTCCACACCCCCTTGTGTATCAACCCTGTTGCAGATCTTTGTGTCATCTGCAAAGAGGCATACTTTTCCTTCCAGTCCATCTGCAATGTCACTTATAAAGACATTAAAAAGGACTGGACCCAGTACTGAACCTTGTGGTACTCCACTAGTAACCCCCCTTTCTTCAGAGTGGACTCTGTTTACTATTACCTTCTGTGTCCTGTTGTCCAGCCAGTGTTTTACCCAGGCTACCACCCTGGGACCCACTCCCAGGATGGCAAATTTGTTTATTAATCTTTTGTGTGGGACTGTGTCAAATGCCTTGCTAAAGTCTAGGTAGGCCATGTCCACAGCCCCTCCCTGGTCTACTACTTTGGTCACCCAGTCAAAGAAATCTATTAGATTCATCTGACATGACCTTCCCGCTGTGAATCCATGCTGCCTTGGGTCCTGTGCCCCACTGGCCTCTAGGTACTCAACTTTCCTTCAGAAGTGATTCCATCATTTTCCTTACCACAGAGGTCAAACTGACAGGTCTGTAGTTTCCTGCCTCTGTCTTGCTCCCTTTTTCATGAAGGGGAATCACATCCACCCTCCTCCAGTCCTCAGGTACCACACCATACTCCCATGATCTGTTAAAAAGGCTAGTCAGTGGTGTCACTAGTTATCCCCTTAATTCTTTTAGAATTCTGGGGTGATTCCCATCAGGCCCCATTGCTTTGTCCACCTTCAGTTTTAGGAGTTCTTTCAGAACCCTTTCTTTTGTGAAAGGACTGGGATCGACCCCCTCTAACACAGAGGTCAAACTGACAGGTCTGTAGTTTCCTGCCTCAGTCTTGCTCCCTTTTTCATGAAGGGGAATCACATCCACCCTCCTCCAGTCCTCAGGTACCACACCATACTCCCATGATCTGTTAAAAAGGCTAGTCAGTGGTGTCACTAGTCATCCCCTTAATTCTTTTAGAATTCTGGGGTGATTCCCATCAAGCCCCATTGCTTTGTCCACCTTCAGTTTTAGGAGTTCTTTCAGAACCCTTTCTTTTGTGAAAGGACTGGGATCGACCCCCTCTATCCAGAATGCTTCTGTTAATTGGATTAGGTCCTGGGCTTTTATGTTTGCGGCTCCCACCCTGTGGAATTCTCTACCTTGTTGGATACGAGACTGCCTGACTGTGGAGAGCTTTAAAACTGCTCTGAAAACATATTTGTTTGAAGTTGCTGTCTGTGAGTTAGCTTAAGGTTTGCTATTTGTACTGGGAATACAGTCTATATGTTTTATTTACAGAATTTTAATTAGGGCACTATGATCTTCTGGAATCACTCCTTTTATAAATAAAGAGAATTTGATTTGAAGTAATGGCATGACCTGCCTAAGTAAAAACTGATTGCTCTATCAAACTGTTTAAATCCCACCTGTTCTCCTTGCTTACCCCACCTGGATCATGCAGTTGCTACTGCTGAGTATCAATATTACCCACAACGAATGTATATGTACACTGCACTTTCTCAGGATGCAGTGTCAACATGACAAACATGTGCTGGCCTGGTGGCACTGGGGGTTGAGGCGCTGGACACCACACCTTGGCACGATCGACAGGTCAGCAGGGTTCAGCAGGGATGGGGAAGGATTGAGCATCCCTAGGACTGCTCTCCTTCCCCGGGGAGGGGGGATTCCACCTGCTGATGCACTAGTGACTGCTAGTGGAGGCTGGCGGTGCTACAATACATGGCTGCAGAAAGCAGGGTTGGAAGCTGCGGCAGACATCTTTTGGAGGTGCACAGGAGCATGCATCAGCTGAGCTGGACATCATTGCATGTCCAAGCTTCAGGGAAAAAAAAAATACCCTGCTCTCGGGGATAGGCGACGGCACTGCCTCCCACCAGGCACACTCCACCAAGTCGGACTACCTCCTGTCCTGGGCTGAGCCCAGCCCGGACACAAAAATTGTAGATAGAGCACCCTGGGCGGATAGGATGGCCCTACCTCAGAGGGGCTCAGTGCTGCAGGGGTTGGTTGGGTTGGTGCCAGGACATTAGGAGGAGTTTCAGGCTAAGGAGGTAGAGCTGGAAGTAAGACAGATGCCTGACAGAGTTCCCCGAAGTAGCAGTGAATTAAAAGAGTCTATAAGAAAAAATATGACAAACATGACACCCACCTGCTGTTAGCTACTGTACACGCACCAACTGTAAAACTTTGTCTTACTTGTATTCAGAGACATATAATTATAGCTTTACTATACTGAACATTTGGAACTTACTCTGTAATTGTAGTCTTTTGTTGAATGACTCTAAGCCCTTTGAAAAAAGACTCTGCCTAAAGGGTTTTACGTGAAACAAAAACGAAACTAAACTAAATTTTCATTTTTCATTGCAAAATGATGCATCATCTGGAAATAGCAGTTGGGTCACTTGACGCAGGAGCGAAATTCATTTACATCCACATTTGCACTTTGGAAAATCCTTCCTTCTTCATTTAGGTAACCCCACAGGTCCTGGATTGATGTTATTTTATTTAGCACCATGGTGCCTCCATTTTGTAACCCATTACCTGGTGGGCCTGGGTTCTGGGAGAAAACGTTCACTTGGCATCAGGACTAGGTTTGTACTTCTGGACAGGGGCACCCAAGTATCTCTGGACACAGGAAACAAAAACTGTGAATGTCCAAACCAGGAGTGGGATTCTAAAGTGGGGCTTTTATTTACACACACACAGGAATACAAAGCAGTATGGACCCCCACGGCGCTACACTCACTGGTTGCACAGAACTATTGAGGTCAGAACACATCTTCTTCATCATCATCACAGCTATCCTCCGGTTCTGAACACACTGGGCTCTTAGCCCAAACTGGTACTGTCTCTCTCTCTCTCTCTCTCTCTGTTTCTCCTGGATTCCCTGGTGTGGCACTCCAGCCAGCACTTGGACCTTTTTCCATATAGCATGGATATGTATCTGGTGGCTCCCTTTACCACCCATGAGCACTTCCTAGCTCCATAAGGGAAATCATCATCATCATCAATCCCACGTCTAGGTACTTTCTACAAACACTGGCCAAGTGCCCAGAAGAAAGCTATAGTTGCCCAAAGTAAATCCATAGAGGTAAATCTGGATTCTCCAGATGGCGGGTCTCCCACCTTTTGTCCCCCAAATTCATACCCACCCATTTATTTGGAATCAACTCCTTTCATTGTGAACCTCTTGGTTTGTAGAATGCTATCTCGAAATGTTTGTCACATTTAACAATCTACTGTCTCTGGTAAATAGTGTCCTGACGTAACGTTCTTTAAGTGGCTATGTCCATCCCTGTAGACCCCTACTGATTAGATTCATTTCAAGCCATACCCGACTTAAGTACTGTACTTGGCTGTCCTTTCTTGACCCACAGCAGCAGACACTTAACACAACAGTCTTGGTGAAACATGGGCTCTCTGGCAGAACAGACTCATCCTGGATTGCAAGTGCCCACAGGCTTCTCTCAGGAAAACACAAACGAACTTCTGGATGCCTCAGCACAAATCTTCTAGGCAGCTTCTCTTCCTTCAGCAGGGCCAGGGGAATTGCCCCTGAAGAGCTGGTCTTGTTCCCCCCATCCCTCTCAGAGATGGGGCACTGGAACAACTGGGGGACGGTCTCAACCACTTCAAACAGGTATCTTCTGTATCCTTCTCTAGGGCGAGAACACACACCCATGGCAGAGGTAGCTCTATTACAGAGCTGAGGGCTGTAAGGGACTGCCAACCGCAGTGCACCTCCTCCCTCCATTGAGTCTCCCACTAGACTACTTTGAAAAACCCCACCATTCTAACCTAACTCCTAGGTGCAACATTCCAATGTGGCTTATGCTGCTGCGAGAATTCTATATGATGTTATCCCTCCAGCTCAACTGAGACTAAGGACAGAGTGAGACAGTGTGAAACCCATTTAACTGGTGTTTCACTAGCTGTCTTCCCTGCCTGTCACTAGATCTAAGTGGGATTCTAGTAACCCTGGGTGATGGGGGGGGTTACATTTATTTATGTGATATGTGTTAATTAGCTCATTCAATATAATTAGCTTTAAACTGATAAGGAAATTTCCTTCAAAAAATACCACGCAACAAAGGACAAACTACACTGGTGAGGCAATGAAGCCTAATGGTTAGAGAGCAGAGTTCTGAGATCTACATTCAGGTCCCACCACCCACCTTTACTGTCTAACCATGAGCAAGTTACTTAACCTGCCCCCATGCTTACCATTCCTGAGCGTTCATCGTTCCCACTCAATCTCTCTGCCCATGCCTAATAGCAGCTGCAAACATTCATGTGTTGCAAAGTGCTTTGGAATACACTCTGCACAAAAAGGTCACGTTCCCATCACTCCTAAACAGTCAACTCAGTGACATTTATTAAAGTGCAGAAAACAGAATCAAAGAAGGCAAGCTATCTATAATTAAATTGTAAAGAAGTGGGTTTTTATTAGATTAAATAGAAGCTGATATTTTATTAGAGTATGCGTGAGTATAAACCTATCTAGTAACATACTTATGTACAATTATTTCCTTTGTGCTAATGCCTTTCAGGCAAATGGAGAGGCGAGGCAAAATAGAATCAAAGTGTCAATCTATGAGAAGGAGATGGAAATTTACAGTCAACGAATTAAAAGATGTAAGTTTCAATCACAACACATTTACAATGTCACGTAAAGCATGACAATGTCAGGCAAGGATATGAATTTGGTTTTATATGGCACGTTTCATACAAACTGTATCCAAAAGTGCTTTACAGTCCAGGACAGGGAGGGAAGAGAATGTTGCTGCTATTTCATGCTCGCATAAGGCGCCTTTGCTCGCAGAGATCTGTATCACAATGAGTGATACAGATCATCTGTAATGTTACCTTTCTGCCGTGTACAGGTAATGGGTTCCACAAGAGAACTGAACATTCACCAATTCCACGTTCTCTGCTTTCCTGGGTTCATGAAGTTTTCTTCTGTTTCACCTGGCCATGTAATAGCACCCTTCTGCTCGATTCAGTGCCTGGAGGGTGCAAGGACAACAGAGAATCACATGTTTTTTTGGCTGTTTCGGAGTAGATCGCCTGCGCACGGCACAAAATGGGTAACATTATGGGTTGATCTGTACCACTCATTGCGATACAGATCACAGCATGTAAAGGTAATCCACTCTGCAACAGACCAAGTGGAAAAAGGTGCCCTCACTGAAGGAGTGTCCTATGTAAAAGCACCTAAAGATTTAAGAATGAACAACTGACCAGAAACTTAATCCAGAAAAAATAATAAAGTCATAGGCTGACTGCACTGAAAATATATTAGTTTCTATCATCAGTGCAAGGCAGTGCAGTAAACATAGAAAAAAACACCCAATGTTTCATGTCAAATTGAACACTTTAGGCTTGTTCCCATGACCACCTGTGAGCCATTGTCACTGGCTCACAGCAGCCAGATTGGTGCTCCTGCTGACATATGAGCCTTCCCATTTTAGTAGGTTTCCATTGTATGGCGTGGCTGCCACGATCCCTCTATTCTTGGATTTGCCGGTGCAGCAAGGCACTGTGTGAATGAGCCTTTTGTCACCTTGACAAAGTTGACCAGTTGTTAGAGGGAGAGTAGATAGGGGAGACTGAAGGCTCATTTACGCTGTGCCTTGCCACACCGGCCACTTTTCAAATCGTTCAAAAAAATTTTAAGAAATCACTGGAGAGCCGCATTCACATGGCACTTGTGTTTTGTTGCCCTTTTGCTTTCCGGCGATTTAGGTGTTTTTCTGGTCATTGCTGGGTTGGTGGGGACTTGTAGTGATGCAGGTGGTTTGCCTGTTCAAACAGCACAGGAAACCGCCTACACCACTCCCCAAACCCAAGAAAAGAGGGATTGTGGCGACAACGTCACGCAATGGAAACCTGCCAATACAGGAAGGTTCACATGTCTGCAGGAACACCGATCTGGCCATTGTGAGCCAGTGATAATGGCTCACATGTGATTGTGTGAATGAGCCTTGAGACTAGCAAAGCAAAAGACAGCATATCAGGAGAGAGTCTGTATGGTTTTACTAGGGGAAGGTCATGACTCATTAACTTACAAAGCTTTCTTGAACTTGTTAGTCAAAATTGAAATGTGGGTAAACAAGTAGATATACTTAAGCAATAATACCCAAATATGTGAGCATTTTCAGGGCATTTGCTACATGGCTGGGAAGTGTTTCTGGCCTAAGGTGAAGAGCCCAGGCAGCATTTTAAAAAATATGTGCTTTAGACTACCAAGCACTACACTGCTGTGAGCTGTACCAGGCATTTGTCTGAGTAGGTTCCTTACCCAAACTAAGAAAAGTTTGGTTAGTGCGCTCAATGCCTCTTGAATAAAAGTAAGGCCAGTCCAAATCCTAATCCAAAAAGAAGATTTATTAACAAAATAAACATGGACCAGAGCCAGAGGCTCACAGAACAAACAAAAGCTTTTGTTTGTTCTGTGAGCCTCTGGTTCTGGTCCACATTTATTTTTGTTAATGAATCTCCTTTTTGAATTTGGATTTAGACTGGCCTTACTTTTATTCAAGAGGCATTGAGTGCACTACTAAACTTTGCTTAGTTTGGGTCTGGGCCCGTTGCCCCTTCGCTGAGTACACCGCCTGAAAATGCTGATGGCAGCACGCCCTGTTGGAACTGTATAGGTTCCTTGCCCCCTTAGCCTTAACCTAAACATAGAAACATAGAATTTGACAGCAGATAAAGACCACTTGGCCCACTCAGTTGGCTCATTTTTCCCTACATACATTGTTACCGCAGACTGTACTTTACTTATAGCTCTTTCTCCTTCCCTCCCCCCTTCCTTTCCACTGTGATCTCCTTCTGCCTATCCCATGCATTCTTGAACCCTGCCACTGTCGTCACCCCCGCCACCTCCACTGGAAAATTGTTCCAGAAATCCACCACTTTTTCTGTGAAGTACCTCCTCACATCTCTCCTGAAGCTACCCTCCTCCAGCTTCATAGCATGCCCCCTTGTTCTTGAGCACCTTTTCTTCTGAAAAATACTTCCCTCCTGTACCTTGTTTACTTACCCCTTTGAGGTATATAAAGGTCTCAATCATATCCCCCTTCTCCCTCCTCTGTCCAGGGTGTCCATATTGAGGTCCTTTAGTCTTTCTTCGTAAGGCTTTTTATGCAGACCCTGCACCATTTTAGTTGCCCTCCGCTGGAAAGCCTCCACTCTGTCTGTGTCCTTCTAGAGATGTGGTCTCCAGAACTGCACACAGTATTCTAGGTGGTGTCTTACCAGAGCTCTTTACAGAAGTAACACCACCTCCCTCTTTTCTGCCAGTGATACCCCTCCCTATGCACCCCAGCATCCCACTAGCTCTCCCAACTGCTTGTCACACTGCCTGGCTTCCTTTAGGTCATCTGATATGATTACCCCCAGGTCTCTTTCCTGCTTGGTGGTTGTCAATAACCCCCCCCCCCATTTTGTACTCTGGCCCTGGGTTTCTGTGCCCTAAGTGCATCATCTTGCACTTTTTTCACACTGAAACCCAGCCAACATACCCTTGCCACTCCTCTGGTTTTCAGGTCTCTGCTCATCTTTTCCACTGCCCCTGGTGTGTCCACCCTATTTCAGATTTTGGTGTGATCCTTAAAGAGGCAGACCTTCCCTTCCAGCTGCTCTGCAATGTCTCTTATAAAGACATTAAAGAGAACAGGTCCCAGCACTGATCCCTGAGGCACCCCACTGGTCACTCTCCCTTCCTCGGAGTGAACTCCATTTACCACTGCCCTCTGTTTCCTATCCTAGTAGCCAGTAACCAATTTCTTAGACAGTTTGCCACCTTTGGACCCACTCCTAAGCTACCTAGCTTGCTTACTAGTCTCTTATGTGGAACAGTGTCGAAAGCCTTACTGAAATCTAGATAGGGGATGTCCACCACTCCACCTTGATCTAGTTCCTTGGTCACACAGTCAATGAAATCTATCAGATTCATTTGACATGACCTCCCCCCATGAAACCATGCTGCCTAGGGTCTTGTAACCACTGAGTTCAAGATATTCTATAGTCCTTTCCTTCAGCAGTGATTCCATTAATTTTGCCATGATCAATGTCAGGCTGACTGGCCTGTAATTTCCAGCCTGCTCCCTGGTACCAGTTTTGTGCAGTGGGACTACATTTGCCCTCCTCCAGTCTTCCAGAACCACCCCTGTTTCCAATGAACTGTTAAACAGGACTGTCAGAGGTGCAGCTCGTATCTTCCTGAGCTCCCTCAGTACCCTTGGATGCACCCTCTCTGGTTCCATTGCTTTATCCACCTTCAGATTAGCGAGCCCCTTCAGGCTTCCCTCCTCCAAAAAATAACTAGTGTCCACCTCCCTCCCTCCAAAGTTTCTGTTACTTTTTTATGGCCTTTCCCCTTCTCCTTCCTCTGTGTCACTGAAAAAAATTTTTGTTTAGGATGTCTGCCTTTTCCTGGTCCTACTTTACACAGTCCCCTCCCCATCACTTTTTAACCTTACAATCCCATTCCTGGGCTTCCTCTTTTCACTTATATACCTAAAAAATCTCGTATCCCCTTTTGTTACCACCTGAGCTAGTCTCTCATCAGTTTGAGACTTTGGACTCCTTACTGCTTTGCCTGCTTCCCTCTGTTTCCCCTCACCTCCCTATCCTCCTTACCCTTGTTGCCTTTGCCTTTTCAGCCACCTCTTTCGAGAACCATGGCAGTCTCTTTTCATCTTGCTTTTGGTCACTTGTTTGATGCAGAAGTTTGTTGTCTTTACAATGCTCCCTTTTAGCAAAGCCCACTGTTCCTCTACCCCTCCTAGGCCATGCCCCCCTGCCAGGTCATCCCTGAGGCCTTCACCCATCTTTATAAAATCTGCCCTCCAGAAGTCCAGGACCCTTGCCCTTGTGTGGTTCAGTTCTGCAGCTGTCCTTGTATTGAACCACATAGTATGGTGATCACTGCTCCCCAGACGGCCTCTCACCTTGACATCAAAGGGTTGTACACAGGATTTCAAATGAAATTGCCACAGTCATGTGCTTATGTAAGCAATAAACCATGACAGGATGTGGGTTATGCTGGGATTTACCCATGCCTGGTGTGGTTTAGTCACAAGGCTGCAGGTTGAGTAAGTAAACCACACCAGAAGTGGGTAAATCCCAGCATAACCCACACCCTGGAGTGGTTTATTGCGATTATACAATGTATTCTCACAAAAGTATGTAAAAAAAGTCACCTATGATATTTTGTTTATATTTTTTCTAACTTTTTTATGAATTGTGCTTCATCCCTGCTATATAGTCTCTTGCTGCTAGGCCCATTATGGTTGACGTAGTTAACCGATCCCCCCCCCCCAAACTGCCCCCACAGATTAAATCACAGACACACAGTTGCTGCTTTTTCCTTTTTTCCTTTTTTTTAAATAAACAGTGTGTATAACTTCTGAGTGGCTGTCTGTGTGGTGGGATTTCTGACAGGAACTTAAGGTCTGGTGACAGTGTGTTGTGACCTCTGATGGGCTTCCACAGCTAACGGTCTGCTTCTGGGGTGAGTTTGCCTGTTGAGGTGCTACAATTCTTTTTTGTGCTTCTCACTGGAAAGGAAGGGTTTGTGTTTGTTTGTTTTTTTGTTTTTGTTTTTTGTGGGGGTACAGTGGGCTATTTGCTTATTCTGAACGATCCTGCAGTGCAGTGTGAATTAGCCAGCTGTGATTGTCTTGGGAATGTGGCAACAGAGCCTAGTGGACAGTAAGAAATACTTGAGAGGTGAGCCAGGTGGAAGTGGTAACAGGGGAAAGACTTGAAAAATACTGTTTCGGCCCTGATTTGGGTTTTGCAACTGTTTGTGAAGTTGTTTTTATTTATTCGGAGTGTTGCATCAATTCACCTTAGAGCTGCATTTAGCAAGGAGTCAGTAATGCAGTTTTTTTGCTTTCATGTTTGGGGGTTCAGATTGGTTTCAAAATGGCAGGGATTACAGACATGGCTGACCTGCACCTTTTACGTGGGTTATGTTAAGATTTACCATGGTAGAAATGTGCCAGTCAGCCAATCATATTTTTTTATTTAAAAAGCCCATTGTATAATTAAAAACAACCAACAGCAAGTAGTAGCATGACATGTACAGTTCAGAAATGACAGCAAGCCTCTTTTTAGATGGTCCCTACCTTCCGCCACTCCATCCACCTACCCACAGGGGTCCTTCTAGGTGGACCCAGCAATTATTAAAAAAGGGCACAGCCACCGGCCCGGTGGCACTGAGGGTTGGGCACTGGACACCACACCTCATACTACGCCAGTGGCCCAGGTTCGGGAATGGACTCGGGCCACCAGAGGTCGGCAGGGGAGGGGAGGGATTAAGCATCTGAGGGACTGCCCTCCCTCTCCAGGGTGGGGGATGTCAGTAGTTGGCATGCTTCTGGCCCCTAGCAGAGGCTGGGAGGCAGTGTGCCTACACTTTAAGCAGAAGTGGCGGACAGGGGTCAGATGCCAGGGGGAGTGTGTGTGGGTGCATGCACGCTCCTCCACCAGTGTCATTGCATGCCCCCCTCTCCATAGGGAAGAAAACTATTCAAAATGGAGTCCACCTGAGGATGAAAATCATCCCCTTGCCACACCGTCAGAGGGCACCTCCCCTGAACTGGATCCTGGTCGGTGAATTGAGCTGCTCCCAACCCCCTGCCACAAGGGGTAAGTCATGGGGGCTGAGGGGGGGGTCTAATACCCAGTGGTGTGGGCGGGGGAGATGTCCAATGGCAGGGGCAGACTCAGGAAGAAACAACACCAACCAAAAAAAAAGAGCAGAGCCTCTGGAAGGAATATGGCCTCTGAGGCATAAAGGGTTATTCCTGAGCTGTGTACCAAGCACCACTCCCCCATCCAAGGGTGCTACACATGCAAGCCAAACTCAAGGATGCTGTCCCCCAAATGGCTTATAGGGCTCCCCATCATCTGGGCCTCACCTCCTGCCAGCCTCGAGAAGAACTCATTTGTGTCAGTGGCAGGTTCCCCTCATTACCCCCTTTGTGCTCTACGTGAGACACTACTATGTCACCACAGGATGGCTATAGTCCATCCTCCCAAAACAAGCCACACTAACAGTTCTCTGAAGCACCCTGTATGTCTGCTACAAACCTCTCCACACCAACGTTAGACAAAAGCACCCAATGTCTTGCATACAACTGTGGCAGTCCGGTCATAGTTTCATCATACTGCAGCACTATGCCATGTACTGAGCCCATAAAGATGTGCATAGACATGTTGACTGCCCTGTGAACCTACTCGATTGCTGCAGGATCCCTCACATGCTGTCATTTCAGCCGTATGATGCGTGGCCATACCAACACTACCCTAGGCAAATAGTGCTATAAGAAGCAGAGGTCATCTTTCATCTGGTAAATCTGACCCTGTGAATTCGCTAGCCCCAAGTCATTGCTGCCCCCCCAAATAAACAATCGACAGCCCAGGAGGGCCTTGCCAACAGGTCTTCACCTCAACCCATGGCAAAATGTCTTTCCACCTGCTTTCTTGGTGCCCCATACAGTGCACCCGCTGCTGTTGTGGGTCCAGGAAGAGGTTCTCACCTCCATGCATTTGTCTGGCTCTTGTGGCTGCCCAGTGGATAAAAGAGTGCTCACAAAGGCACATCTGCTTCATCTGAGATTTGCCAGCTGTCAGTAAAACACAAAAAGAGTTACTGAAATGTGGTCACACATACCCTTCAAAGGCCTGCGACCTCCATCACCCCAATGCCTTTATCTGGCTGTCTGACAATCCTTCTGCTCTTGCATTTGTGACTGCACCAAAGTGGCACTTCCACTAGTCTTTTGAACTACTGTGTACTTTTTATCACTTTTTTTGGCTCCTTTTTTGCTTTTTAAGTAAGATTTATAGTGTTTTTACATGGTGCTTATTTTGTAGCACTGCTCCACTTACAGTTCTCCGCTCCCAGTCTCGTTTACACACACCACCCTGTATCAGTGTCTCTGCCCTTCCAGTGTGTCAATTGGTAGCGAAAACAAAAGGACTGTGGGGCAATGACAGGCAGGACATGTTTACGCAGCCTGACATAACGGAAAAGATAATTGCAAACCCAGAAAAGTAGGGAATGCAGTTTCGGCAAACGCTCACTTTGGTTGCAGAGCAGATCAAATTTACACAACATAAAACGTAACGTTACAGTGTGTCTGTACCAGTCATTCTGATACAGACCACTGTGTGTAAAAGGGGTATCAGCTGAGTTTTCCTGGGCAAGGGGGTCTAAACAGCAGCTGTTATGGAAAAAGCTAGATGAAAAAGTGCATAGAAATGAAAAGCTTTACTGGGGAATTGGGGGTGGGCATCTGGATTCAAGATGGCTGTAAGTGTTTTACTTTTTGCTTGTGGGCTGCATGGGCACTACTTTTGAATTCTAAAAGTCATTCAGAGTACCATGATCCGGTTTCCTGTGCTTTATTATGTGGAAGTCAAGATTTCAGTTAGAGATGGCTTCATTCATTTGTTTTATCCTTGTCTATGCACCTATTTCAGTGTTATCTAACTGACCTTACCAGACTTGATCCAGCAAAATGGCACCTGCCTCAGTGGTGACATCTGGGTTGGATAAGGACTTGGTGACATTCAAACTCCTTTCCAAAAGGGAAAGGGTGGAAAAATGCTACGGTCTGCTGTCACTAAGACTGAGAAAACATCAGAAACAAAAAAGCTACAGATGAGCAAATATATAAACAACTTAAAGGAAGCACGGCCTACATTTTCAAAGGAGGTATGCAGCTCAAAGTAGAGATGCACCGCCCATCTCAAAGAATGTGCCAAAGTGCAATATTCAAATGACAGAGATGCGGCGTGCATCTCCGGATGTGCCATCATGTGTAAATAATGTATGCAGGGCAAATAAAGGGGGCGTTCCCATGAATATGCTGTGCATCTCTATATTCAGCCCAAATGTGCGGCGCATCTGCTGCACATCTCGGAAATGAGTCGCCAAAAGTTAGGCATACAAAAAGGTGGCCTAAATTGGCCTGCCACCAACAGACAGGCTTCAGAACTGCAGGCAGGCCATCCAGAGACAGCCCTCGGAGGTGCACAAGAACATGCTCCAGGCACCCACACGCAGCAGTCATGCCAGGATGGGTGAACCCTGAGCCACAGGTGTCATCTCGGGTGCAACACCCCACACCATGCCCTGGATGTAGATACTGAGCAGCCCCATGCCAGTGCTGTTGTGTGGCCCCCCGGCACATCCACGGGGCGGACAGCCACACTGCAACATATGGACCAGGGGCCATGAGCAGCACCCATGCAGCCTGCAGGGTGCCACTTGGTGGTGGCATTCACCCAGGGTGATGTCTGTGGCAATGGTGCCCAGGTTGCCTGGTGGTACTAGGGGCTGCATGGCACGAGCCAGGGACCAACCAGTGGCATACACACACACATGGTGGTACACCATGGGTGCACACAGGTGGGTCCCACCCACCTGGTTACCTGGTCACTGTCTGCACACTGCCATCCCTTGCAGTGTCCAGCAGGTACCCCCCATACTGGGGTGCGTGGGGCACTGCAGGTGGCTGTGTGCAGCATATGGAGCTGGTGTATCACATGCATGTAGTAACCTGATCAGCCTGCATCACCCTGTACCCACCCCGTTGCATGTCCAGGTGGCCCCTGTGGCCACTGGCCAGGTGGGCCCCCTGTATATGGCTATGAGGTGTAACACTGTATCCAGGCCAATGCAGTCCACCTACACACACAGTCCCATACCAGCACACCTGCCTACTAGGCTGCAGTACCTCCTGTTCACCTCTGTGTGGTGGTAGGGCAGCCCTGCAAAGCTGAAATTGAGCATGCCCAGGATGCACAAATGGCCTGAATACACTAATAAGCTCTGGCATGTGGGGTTTGATCTCAGAATGTGTAATGAGGCCATTTCCATATCCTGGCTGAATACTGCAAAGTTGCACCATGCCTATCTCACTTTTCCCAGTGCATTTCCCTAGTTCCTGTCTGTGGTGCCTGGTCCCCCCTGCCTGAGATGCACCACACATCTTCAGATGCGCAATCGCGCATGTTCGGGATATTCAGCCAGACATGCACGAGTGCATCTTCCCATGCATCTTCTGAATATGCCATTTATTTGGGCTGATGCATCTCAGATGCGCGGCGCAGGCACTTGTGCGATTTTGCAGTGGACCTTTGAATATGGGGGCTCATGTTTTTATTTGTATTTAATATTTGTTCACCTGGTACACCTCAAGGACATAATGTACCAATTTTTAACAAGGACCCAGGTACATTTACACAGATAAACAACAACAAGAAGGAGAATTCATCATGAGTGGCAGGTACGTGAAAATTTATTAGAACAATTGTTTTTAATGACAGATTTAAAAACAAATCAGAATAAATACAGTATTATGTAATGTTCTAACATAAACTCTTCTTCACATTTTTTTTAATTTGTAATTTATACTCTGCCTCCACAGATTTGACAGGTGATTCTGGCCCTACCTTGGAAGGACTCATCCTCTGACCCAACTGTCCCCTGCTCAACCAGACCTCCTAATTCCCCTGCAGATTGCCTCCTGTGGTGTGGCCAAGGACAGGTGCACTGGCCTACCCCACAGAGCATAAATCCAGATGTCGGGCAGCACTTTATGGGGGGAACACGTCAGGTTTTCATGGATCCTGTTTGCTCCCAGTTTTTCCTCCTGTTTTCACCTAGGCACACATACCGTGCAATGGGCGGGGTGGCTGGCCCTGCCTCCAAGGAAGCAGCCATATGCCTTGGACGTGGTCCATCCCCTATTCTGGGTGGTGCACCTGTGCTGACACCCAACCACCACTGTGTGTCAGCCTGCATGCACAGCACTGTCCCCCCAAGGAAGGAGAGCTGTCTATGGATGCTCAATCCTTCCTCATCCCTGCCAACCATTGAACAACCCGAGTCCATTCCCAAACCCAGGTCGCTGATGTGGCAAGAGGTGTGGCATCCAGTGCCTCAACCCTTAGCGTCATCAGGCCAGCCTTATTTACCTTTTTTAAATATATAATAGATGCACAAAAACATAGAGAATGATGGCAGAATAAGGCCAAAGGTCTATCCAGTTTGTCCAAGTTCCCTATTTAGCCCTGAGACCTACTATCCCTCCAGGATCCTAACCCTCCCCAGCTTCCCCCAATTCTCCTCCAGGTTTCTGCCACCCCAAGCAAGCACTATAGCCATCATTATGTCCCAACCATGCTTGAAACCACTAATGGTTTTTACACCTACCACTTCAGCTGGTAGGCTGTTCCGTGGATCTGCCACACTTTCGGTAAAATAATTCTTCCTCATGTCTCTTCTGAACCTCCCTCTTGTTATTTTCCACTCATGTTCATGTGACTGTGAGCTAATATTCAAGCTAAATAGTTGCCCGCAGTTTACTTTGTTAATTGCTTTTTTATTTTTTTTTA
This sequence comes from Neoceratodus forsteri, assembly GCA_016271365.2. Lineage (NCBI taxonomy): Eukaryota > Metazoa > Chordata > Ceratodontiformes > Ceratodontidae > Neoceratodus > Neoceratodus forsteri. Next base: position 23,031,556 of record JADMNL010000032.1, on the reverse strand, counting down.
TTTTAGTCTTTGGTAACCGGGTAAGGCCCACTAGGCACAAGTGCCTGTTTTCAGGGGCGACCTGGGAGCGCTGAGTGGTTAAGTGACTTGCTCAGAGTCACACAGTATGCAAGTGGAGGTTGTGAGAATTCAACTCAGGTCTGGTCTGCTGGATGCATCAAGCTCGTTCACACCTCGTTCCTCTAACCTCTAGGCTATACTACTTTTAGGAACTTAAAGGTCTTTATCATATCTCCCTTCTCCCTAATTGGGAACTGGGAATGTGAGTAACCTCTATAATCTTCCTGCTGTACTTTTTTTTTGTGCCATTTGAATTAATCAGGTATTTTTCCTGTTTTTTATGTCCTTATTTGGTACTGCCTTTTCCCACCTGGTATACATTTTTATGTTTGCTTGCGCACATGTGCAAGAGACATGTTGCAGCAGCTTGCTGGAGAAGCAGGTTGTGGAGGTGCGGCAGTGTTGTGGCCACTGATGCCACTGCTTTTTGGGGCTCATCTATGTGACAACAAAGAAGGAGCAAGCTGGCGGTGACACTAGTCTGCAAGCGTGCCACCAACTTGAAACAATTTAGCCGCTGCAATGAGGGAGCACCCCCTCATTGCAGGGCATGCCTTGCCTGGTGTAACATTTCACCACCTCTCACAGTCCCCAGCAAGCCGACTTTGGGGGTGCCCAATCCCCTGTTGTCATGCCCCCTCCCCAGTTCCTTTGCCAATGGGGGAGCCCAATCCCCATTGACATATGTGCCCGTTGCTGCAGTGAGGAGCCCAGTAGAAGAAATGTTGAATTTGACTGACCCAGTATCCCACTAACCCTCCCACTGTGTGCTTTCCATCCCACAGCCTCCCTGACCCCATCAACCCAGCATCTAATTAAAACTCCCGCTCCCTCCCACTGTGTGCTTTCTGCCCCACACCCTCTGTGACCCTACCGATCAACCCAGTATACAATTAACTCTCCCACTGCCTCCTATTGTGTGCTTTCCACCCTGCACCCTCCGTGACCCACACTGATCAGCCTGGTATCCAATTAACCCTCCTGCTCCCTCCCACTATGTGCTTTCTGCCTCTCACCCTCTGTGACTCCACCGATTAATCCAGTATTCAATAAATCCCTCCTAGTGCGGAGTGTGCCATGTGAGGGGAGCCATTAGTAAAGAACCTGATGTTCCGAGCTGACCAATGTTTTTTTTTTAGTCCATATCAGTCGGGTGTGTCATGGGTGATACCCTGGGTCTTTTTTCCAGCCAATCATTGACTCAAGTCTCAGCAAGGGTGCCTCCTCTGAAGGTGTTGCTAGGAGGGAATGAAACATGAACCAACAACTTCTGTTCTGTGGGCCAACTTTCTATTATAATTCTATGCCCGTGTCCATCCCATGGCGGTTAGTGTACCCTTCAGGTGTCATCACTTGAGTGCTGTGAGTTGCTGGTTCGGCCGGGTCACGAGTGAACACGCGTGGCAATGGAGAATATGAGGATTGCAGTGAGCAGCACTGGGGAGGGGGCTGCAGGCTGGTGCAGAGTAGTCTCACTAATCTCAGTTTACAGAAGTTCATGGAGAAGTGAGGATCGGATGCCTGGCCAACGACAACTCGCTGCAGGTAAGCCATGGCTTGTGGCTCAGCCCCTATGGTGTTCAGAAAAAGCAGTTTAAAGTTCAGGCTAGGAGAATTTGGACTGGCCTATGATTTGTCGATCTGAGGCCTCTGTTGGTGCAGGATGTCTGCCAGAAGTGAAACATGGTGTCAATGTGAAGGGTTTGGAACAAGTTAGCTATGCTGGTGGGGTGGGTGGGTTGACTAAAAGAACTTAAACTTTAATCATTTAAGGGACAGCTGGTTTAGATTAATTGGAATCGATACCACAAGGCAATGGCAGGGTGATCCCACTTGAAGTGAAAAAGTTGTAACAGGATGTATTTTTCTCTGGAAAAGCCAGAAGGCCAGCACCAACAGAACAAGCTGCAGAACTGTTTATTTACTGTGTGCCTGAGCCTGCCAATCAGCAATCAGGTAGTGAAGTGAAGTAGTTTGCTGTGTGACATACTACTCCCTGTGTCTCTCAGTGAGCTTGGGTGTAGATCTGTCCGTGAAGTCCTGGTGTGTGGCTAGTTATTTTGATAGGGATACTGGTTGTTTTTAACGAGTCAAAGAAAGCTTTAAAAGCAGCCAAACAGTGTCAAAATGACCCTCAAAATGCACCAGACTGCATCTAAAACCCGATAGCTTCTGGGCGCCTAGGCGCCAGGCGGCCCCAGACCCCTAGCCTGTTGATTTAGTATTCATTAGGAAAAACAAGACTTTTACCAATCTTTGCCCCCCTCCCCATCAAAAAACCTAGCTACACTCCTGTGAAGGACAATCAGTCGGGTCGTTGAGTAGCGGCTTGGCTGCCACAATTATAGTGCTGGGAAGGGAGCAGGCCACAAGGAGGAGCAAAGAGAGTCAGCGTGTCACAATTCAGTGCCATTAAGTGCTAGGAAGGACTACTTTGCAGTACAGTTTGATTTAACACCCCCTTCATGCCATGCATAAAGAGGCCACAAGTACTTCCCTGTGCTAGCACATGAGTCAGTGCACTGGCACAGAAAAAGTGACAGGGGGAGTCTGCAGTAATGAGGCCACTGGTATGTATGGAAGTGATGCATTATACACATGCCCCTCCCCCTCTGGCCGAACTCACTCCCCAGCTGGAAGGTACTGCAACATCTGGTAGAATTATTGAAAGCAGTGCTATGGGCTAACCCCTGTGGCTGCTGCAGTTACAACATGTTAGTGATCCCACAGCCTGTGTGAGACCCATAACATCTGGGATGACAATCTGCATATCTGTATGCAGAGCTGCTATCACAGGGGACCCCTAACATCTGGGATGGCAATCTGCATACCTGTTTGCAGAGCCACTATCACAGGGGACAGTTCACCCCCTACAGACAGCAGCATCTGTTCGAGTATAGCAATTTTCATGGGTGGCAGTACTGGAATGCTAGTCCATCTCTGAATACCACCATCCACTGCTGTAAATGTATATGGTCCTATGGTCATAGATAGTTCCTGTATTTACCACTGCTAATCCTTTACTTCTGAAGACATTTGCACAGAAACAGGATCCCATTATTTGGTGTTCATCTGCTCTGGCTGCTTGTCTACAAGTGGTATCATAATCCTGTGTTGTGAAAGCAATAAGACACAACAGGGTGTGGGTTGCTGTCTGCTAAATGCACGCCCCAAGCGCACAGTGAGGCACGAGGTACTTGTGCCAAATACCTTCAGTACCTGGGAAGTGCATCTATCAAACAATGACCCAGAACTCAAATTGTTTTATTGTTCTTTTGAAAAAGGCACCACAACATATTTTCTAAATAAATAAAATAATACTTTAAAAGGTTTTTTTTTATCTGTGTGAAATAGTACCTGAATTGCATTAGCAGTGCATGACTCTTGGGCTGCCAATAGAGGGCGTTTAGTACTGTAATACCGTGATCATCAGTATTGCAGGTTATCACTCCCCACCACGCCACTGTTTGCATGGTGATCCTGCTTCTGTTTTTGTTGCCTTATCCTTGTTTGTAGTGCATTATGATGTCACTCTAAGAGGAGCCTGAGCAGATGAAGACCAAAGCAGAAAGATCCTGTTTTTATGAAAATACCATAAGTAAAAGTATGAGAGGAAGTAAGTAAATGGAATATAAACTAAACTGGGTGCATTTACTCAAAGTTCTCCCTGTGGTGTTCAAGACTCTCTAAAGGAAGTTACATTATTTTTTATTTATTTTACAATTTTTGGCCAGGAAAGACACAGTGAGCCGAGGTTTGCTGCCAGGTGTGTCCTGGGAACAAAGGAAAGTTAAGTGACTTGCTCAGGGTCACACAGTATGAAAGTGGTGGCTGTGGGATTCAAATCCAGTTCTGCAGGTTTGCAGCTCAGTGCACTTAACCAGTATGCTACACTGCCTCCAATATAAACAACATGCATACATAAATATCAGCTAGGACATGCGAATACATCAGTAGGTATCTCAAAACATTTGCTAGAACAAGGGTTTGCAAGGTTGTGCTTGCTTTCCATTGGAGATAGCCTAGTGCAATCAATGGGGAAAGACTGAGAGCTTTGGATAACCTGGACACAGTCCAAAAAGTAGCACTCGTTTTTGCCCACGTACATATGGTTCTACAATACAAATATACGGCATATATTTTCTTAAATTAGAAACCCCCAGGCTCCCTTCCAGACCTCCACCACCATTATTGATGACTATGGCAAAGACATATTTTCTTTTGCAGCTTTTTACTTCTCAAATTTGGATTGTGTTTCTGGTTCTCCACCAGTCACGGTCCCACTGCCCCCTGCCACCAGCACCATGCTGACAGGAAGTGACTTATTGCTCTCTGCCACCAAAGCACGAAGCACACTTTAAGGAACCTCTGAAATTTGACTCTGTAAGACGAAGGACATGGGAGAAGTAAGAATCAGCGGTCTTATAATTTTATTTTATTTATTTATTCGGAATTAAAAACCTTTGAGTCAGGGACTCATTTCCAAAGGCTCCACGTCAGATTACAGACAGATTCACAAGCTAATAAGCAATGCCTGCTTCATTGGCATTGATGACAGGTCACTGCTACTGAGCATGGCATCAGCGGAAAGGGACACTGTCATTTACAGACAGCCGGACAAAATGCAAACATGAGAAGTAAAATGCTACCAACAAAATCTCATTTCCACAGCAGTCTTCAGTCCTGAAGTTAGGGAGCATTGGCAATTCCAATTCGAGATGAATGTTATACTTCAAAGACTTCACATTATAATCAGACTTTCTGCAACTGGGGAATGGAAATCAGATGCCACTTGAGCAAGTCCTGTAAGGCCAATTCTATACCCCCTCCAAAAAGGTGTGGTCTGGTAGCTGGAGACCAATGAATGAGGATCATAAAAAATGGAGATTGCCAGGGGTGATCACAGAAATTCATGTCTCAGGTAAAGGCATGGAAACTAGAGTCCCTTTCTCAGAGCAGAATGCATGTGCAAAGGTCCGAGCAATGGAACAGCCTACCAGCTGAGATGGTGGATGCCAAAAACAATAATTAATGAATTGATTAATTGCTATTAATGGGTTTAGGCATGGCTGGGACAGAGCAAAGGGCTAAATAGTTACTCAGCGGGTAACAGTAAGTCAGGGATGGGAAGGAATTTGCCAAATTGCCATGCCCGAGAGCACCCTTCTCACTCCCTGTAACCGGAGAGCATGCACAGTGTCATCATGGTGGGTACAGTGAGGATCACAGAGCCAGCTGCCAAAACCACCGCTTCTGAAAATTGTAGGGAAAAAAGAAAATGACAGAAGAAACACACCCAGATGAGTATGTTTGTGTTTTGAAGGGCACTGCTCTTGTTGCAAAGTTGCACCATGAAGTTGCTTGTGCTTGCACAATGCATTGTGCCCCCCTAAAGTGCAAGGGTTTGTGGAGAATGGATATGTCTGTCTGTGTTGGGGGGTGAAGAGCCCCAACCCCGTCTCCAGGCTGTTCTGTGGCAATGAGTTTTTTTACTTTTGCTTTCTGTCAGATCAGAGGTACTTTATTGATGGCACTGCCAGTGTGTTTGTGAGGTCCAGGGAAGGGGTGTTGTAGGGTAACGGCATTGTTGGGGGGCCAGCCGGTTAGTGTTTTTGTTCCACAGATCCCAGAAGGTTTTTTTTTTCTGCAAGATGAAGTGAGCCAGGTTTGTGTCATTTTCCCAAGTGGGAACGTTTTGACTCACCTGAACATTATGGACTGTGAAGTTTGACAGGGCAGATGAACTGCAGAACATTGACAAGTATCCCCTTACTATCAGATACTGCATTTAATATAATGTCATTAACCAGTTTGGTTCACTGGAACTCTTCCTTTTCATGTTCACTTGCACAAGGAATGTCTTCATACTACTAATGGCATTTTAAAGGTGTGTCCCTGCCGAGCTAATTACAGCTCAAACTGCAACAGGTTTGGCAGTGTAGATCAATGACAAGGCACTCTGGTTGTGACAGTAGTTCTGCTTGCTGACATGGCATGTTCTGTAGTTGAGAGAAATGAACCACTCCAATGGAAGAGTGCTTCATTTCTTTCTGCAGCCGTTGTGCCACGCTCCACAACAGTGAGCAAGAGAGAGAGAGAGAAAGAGAGAACGAGAAAGACAGAGCAGCCCACCCCTGCAACTGAACAGCATTACACCCAGCATCCAATTAAACCCTTCTGCTCCTTCCCTCCCTCTGTGTGTAGTCTGCCCTACACCTTCCATTCCCCCACTGGACCGGCATCCAATTATGCCCTCCCACTCCCTCCCTCTGTGTGCTGTCCACCACACACCCTCCATTCCCCCACTGGACACAGCATTCACTTAAACCCTCCTGCTCCCTCCCTCTGTGGGTTGTCCACCCCACACTCTCTGTTCCTCCACTGGACACGGCATCCAGCTAAACCCTCCCACTCCCTCTTTGTGCTGTCAGCCCCGCTCCCTCCCTTACTCATCCCAGAACATACCTGTAAGTGAATGTTAGGCATTGACAATGCTTGTTTAATATTGAAGCCCAGTAGCCATATCTTCTCCCAAACCTACCAAGATTCTCTGTGAGTTCTCTAATCCCTTCCTCTGTGTTCACTTTTGTGGAGATCTTTGTGCTGTCTGTGAAGAGGCAGATATTGGTCCATTCCTCTACATCACAATTAAACACATTGAAACAGACCAGGCCCAGCACCAGCCCCTGAGTTACTCCACTTGTTGCATCCCTTACCTCTAAAAAACTCCCCATTTACTACTTCCCCATAGCAGTTCTCTACCCAAGTCATCCATTTTTCATCCAGCCCTAAGTCTCTTAACATTTTGACTAGCCTCCTGTGGAGGGACTGAGTCAAAGGACTTCCAGAAATCCAAGTATACTAAGGTTGGCTGCCTGTCCCAGAGTGGCTTCCCTGGTCACCCAGTCAAAGAAGTCAAGAAGATTTGTCTGACAAGGTCTGCTCTTGTGAACCCATGCTGTCTGGGGTCCTGTAGCCCATTTTCCTTCAAGTAGTCTACTAGCTCCTCCCTTAGAGTAGACTCCATAAGTTTTCCCACTATAGACATCAAACTGACTTGTCTATAATTCCCTGGCTTATTCTTTTGTTCCACTCTTGTGTAGTGGGACCACATTTCCTGTCCTCCAGCCCCTAGCAACCACCTCTCAGTATCCAATGAGCAGTTAAATAGGTCTGCAAGTGGTCCAACTATCACCTCTGCTACCTTCTTAAGCATTCTTGGTCGTAAGATGTCAGGTCCCATTAGATTTATTTCTTTTCAACCTTTTAGAACTTTTCTAACATCCTACTCCCTGTTATTCTAGCCATACTACCTGATCACTTGCTTTCCAGTCTTCTGCTCTTAACCCACATTTTGGTAGTGGCCTATCCTTCTCTCTAGTAAAGATGAAACAAAAATAGTTGTTCAGTATCTCTGCTTTTCCTTTGTCCTGCGCCTCCTGTCCTTCTTCACTTTTCAGCCCCACAATACCCCCATTACTCTTGCACTTCTCCCAGATGTACCTAAGAATGCCTTCCCCCCCCCCCTTCCTTCAGTCCCATCGCAAGCCTGGGTTCAGTCTCACCCTTGGCCTCCCTCACCATCTTGCTGGCTACCTTTGTTATACTTCTCTCTATTCTCCCTATTTGGCTTCTTCTGTACTTCAAGAATGCCCTCCTTCTGGCTCTTACTGCCATCTTTATTTTGGCCATGAACCACATTGGGCCCCTTGCCCTTTTTCCTTTGGGCACTTTCTCATCTGAGCTCTCTGCCACCTCAGTCATTGCTTTTTAAAATCCTTCCCATGTTTCCTCCACTCTTTCTACCAATACTATTCTCCATGTGCTTCTTTCCAATAGCTCCCAATGATTCTGTTGAAATCTGCCTTTTTAAAGCCACATACACGTTCTGCATTTGCTCCCTTGGCAGCACCTATCTGGACCTCCAGCACCACTGTTCTTTTTTTTAAATTTTATTTTATCTTTTATCTTCCTGAGTTGCCAGCCACCCAAAACCTTGGCCTAGTCACAGACCATGGACTTTCATCCCACACAATGGCCATGATCCTCCAATACCCCCTGGATTACCCCCCCCCCAGGGTGGGGCTGTGGCACCCTGGGCTAGCGCTGCAGGTGTCGGGATAGGTCAGAAGGCCAATCTGGGGGGCTAATTGAAGCCCTTGGCAGGCGTCATCTAGGGTGGCCAGCAGCTTCTCCATTTTCCTGGTTTTCTGGGGAGCAGGGACGTGCAATGACATCCTGCATCTGCCACACACCCCTGAGTTCTACTACATGCTGGTAGCTGTGGTGCCTCTGGCCTCTGCCAGGGGTCCATCAAGCACCGGACGGGCTCCCAACCCTCCTCCCCAGAGAAGGAGAGCAGTCCACAGGCTGCTCCATCCTTCTCCCCCCCTCCCCCGCCTGCCCTCCAGTGACTCAGGTCCACTCCCGAACCTGGGTCACCAGCGTCGCAAGTGGAAATCCAACCACTGTGCCAATGTGCTGGCTCCAGTGCCACTGTTCATTGCTGGCTGGAATGAAGTGGCTCCTGGATTACCACATTTTGGACCCTCTCACTGTTGTCGAGTGCCACATCCAACAGAACCTCTTCCTTTGTTGAACACTAGACTAGCTGAGCTAGGAATGCCTCCTAGCATGCATACTCCAGGAGATGATTCATAGTCAAGTGCTCCCTCTTTTATCTGCCAACCTCCATACATCCTAAATGTTGGTGGATAAAAGAGGGTGGTAGATAATAGAGGGTAATGGAGATAACATTTCTGGAAAATGGGACAGGAACTTATACTGGTAGTAAGTGAGGGTGGTGGATAAAAGGGGGGGATGGATAAAGGAGGGAGCACTGTACTTGCCACAACTGGAACTTTCCAGTCCACATCTGGCATATCAAAGTCCCCCACTACCTCCCCAGACTTGGATGTCTTCCTAGACATCTACCCTAGTTGCTGCACCTTGATCTTGATCTGGTGGTCTATAGACCACCCCAATTATGACTTGTTTCCTGTTCCCAGTCCTTGCTAGCACTAACAGAGTTTCTAGTTTTCTTGAATCCCCTAGGCTGTCTATCTCAGATGGGTCTGTCCCATTTTTTTTGCATATAGTGCTACTCCTCCACCTCTGCTGCCCTTTCCTCTGTCCTTCCTGAACAATGAATACCCTGGTTTGGTCATGTCCCATTTGCTATGAAGGGTTAACAATGCCTCTGCCACACCGACCAGGTCAATGCTCCCTTCTGTGACCATCGCCAAGACTCATGGCATTGGTGCATGTCATTTTCCAGTATCTATCACTGCACTCTCCTTTTTCCCTTACCCTGATTGTTCTTGATTCCATTGCATTGGCTGATGGGAATAGACCGGTGAGTTCCCTTTTTGTTTGTGAAAAAGGATGGGTACCTTATCACTCTGACTCTTCCCTCACTAATTTAAACAAGCTGTATATTCTTTGACTAGTGTCTCCATCAGTTCACCCACAACAGAGGTAAGACTGACAGGTCTGTAGTTACCCAGTTGCTCCTTGTCCCCATCCTTGTGGAACAGAACTACATCCCCTGTCCTCCAGTCTTTCAGAACCACCCTGACTGACTCGAGCTATTGAGTAGCCCTGCCAAGAGAGCAGCCAATTCTGATGCCAGTTCCCTGAGCAATCTTGGAGCATCCCATCTGGCCCAAAGGCCTTATCTATCTTCAGGGCCACCAGCCCTTTTCTGATCTTTTCACTTGCAAATACTCCCTGCCTCATTTCTGGGTTACCCCTATCAGCAGCCTTTATGCTGCTTTGTTGCAAAGGCCCACAGTCCTGTACTTGGAAAACTGAGCAGAAGTAGTCGTTAAGAACAGTTGCCTTCTGCATGTCCTCCTCTATTACCCTGCCCACTCTGTTAGCCTAATAATTCCTCCTCATGTCTTACTTTTTTCCTTCATATATCTAAAAAAAATGCTTTCTCTCTCTCACCCTTAACCCCTCCATGATACGCAGCTCTGTCTGCTTTTGCATCCCTCACTGCCCTCTTGGCCTGCCTTGATTTCACCTGGTACTCACTCTGTTCTTCATCCCTCTGCATCTTCTTGTTTCTGATGAAGGCCTTTTCCTCATCACTCACTGCCTCCCTGAACTTCTTTTTTTTTTTATATTCTCTGTTTATTCGCTCCCTTCAACAAGACACCTGCTCCTATCCTCTAGGACTCCCAAGGGTCCGACAGGCATCTCCAGTAGGCTTCAGAGGACTGACACCCATCTGGCCATGGTTTATGCCCTGAGCATGGAGGAGGGGGATCCTGGGTCATCCCCCACCAGTCCATTGAGGGCATCAGGTAGTCCAGCGAGCCCCCCCCCCATGGAGTCTGGTCATATGGCTAAGGCCCTGGGCCCATCTCCAGGTACATGTGCTGGGATTTTCCTTATTTCAGTGCTTCCTGCCCCAGAGGATGACAGCACACAAGGAGATCCAAGGAGACGAGGGCACACAGGAACATGCTGCCACTTCAGACCTCGGCCAACGTCCTCCCCATCCGTTCACTCTGCAATCCCACTGCACCACCACCCGTGGTTCCCCAGGTGATGGTAAAGCAACAGGAAATGCAGCCCACCCTCCCTGGAGGAGGAGGAGGAGAGTGGCCCTCTGGATGCTCAATCCTGCACTCCACAGTTGGCCCTCCAGCAACCTAGGCTCGCTTCCAAACCTGGGTTGTTGGTGTCTCAGGTGGTAGCTCTACCACTGCACCGGTGGGCGACCTTCCCTGACCTTCTGAATGAACTACATTGGTCTCTTGCACCCATGTTTCTTGGTGACCACCCTCAGTCATGACTTTGTTGCCTCAAGAATGGTCCCTTTAATTTCACCTCACCTGTGCATTATTATACGTTGTATATTGTAGGGTGGGATTGCTGGTTATTGCTTACTCTAGTTAGTTTCTGTGGGGGTGGTATTATCTCGGTCACTTAGGTGTTAAAACAGGCTTTCCCAGGTAAAGACACTGTCCAGGCAACTCCCACGGCACAGTAACACCAGATCTGAGACCACCCACTTGAAGATTTAAAGGTAAGGTATCACAATCCTTAGAGAGCTTTCCCATATACCTAGTGGGAGGGGGTTATTAATAAGCACAAAATGTCATCCACTGCTGACCCGGCAGTGGGTCATGACATTACTGTGAGCACCCTCTCCCTGCCCATCTGTGCTAGGCAGGATCCAAAGACATGCTAACCAGCTTGCTGTTCTCCCTTTCTTCACTCTCTGTGTTATTGTGCTGACTTACTGTAGGTCGCCCTTGCAAATGGGCACTTGCTGCTCGAGGACCATTCTGTACCTTAATACATTATTACAGAAATCAATAAATCAATAAATGGGCCGGCCCGGTGGTGCTTAGGGCTGAGGCGATGAATGCTTTACCTCGTGCCACGCCGGTGACCCGGGTTTGAGAGCCTACTGGGGTTATCAGGGGTCGGCGGGTGAGGAGAGGATCGGGAGTCCGGAGGACTGGTCTCCTCTCCTAGGGAGGGGGGGTTGTGGATCCCCGGCATTTGGCAATTCCCAATGGAGACTGGGGGTCACTGCAACCAGGGAACACCTGGGATCAACTTGAAGCGACAGTGAACATCATGAAGGCAGATGCAGGAGCATGCCCATCGCATGCTGGATGTCACTGCAAATCCATGCCTCCAGGGGTATCCAAGTAGAAAACCCCTCTTGTGCGCACACAAGGAAGCCCCTGATGGACTTCCACTCACTCTGGCCTGAACAAAGCCCAGCATAAGTCAGGGCGGGGGCTCAAGGGCGATCTTGATCTCCCCCCCTCATTCCCCTCTGGGAGGGGCCCTCCGTGGGAGGCAAGCCATGGTCCTCCCCATCCCTGCAGCTGAAGTGGAGGCCAGGTCAAGGGAGTGTTGGGGGTCCATGAGAGGGCTGACAGGGGGATAGGGCACCATCCCCGCCACACAAGAGGAGCATAAACAAAGTTCAAAAAATTAATTAGTTTAATTCTCTCATTACAAAGAGTTCCCCGATCATCACTCAACAGGCTCCTCAGCTCAGTGATACTTTGATTTCTTGCAAGGACCCATCATATGGCTTTCCTCAATCCCACCCCTGCTCCTGGGAGGGACCCACTGTGACGGAAGTAAGCCCTCCTCCCCCAGCAATGCTCAGCACCATCTAGTGATAAACTCAACAGCTTACTGATCTTTAAACCTCTTGTAATAACCAATGGTACAGTTTCCACCTGTTCTGCAAGGCGTAAGCTGCCAGGTATGCTACTGCCATTCACAGATTCCTTCCAATGAAATTATCTCAATGTACTATTTACGTTGCCACACTAATGCCAGTAAACAAAAATGAACTATTGTAATAGATGTCTGTCTCTGTGGAATTATTCTACACATTTTGTATTTATTTATGTAATTCTTTGTTAACCAAATAGGGCCACTAGGCATAGGTGCTTGTTTTCAGGGGTGACCTGGGAGCACTGGGGTGCTTAAGTGACTTGTTCAGAGGCAAAAATGTTAAGTGACCAGCTCAGAGGTAATCTGCCACTTGCATGCCCAGGTATGCAAGTGGCAGATTGTGAGATTCAAACCCAGATCTGTCTGATGGATGTTCCATGCTCATTTACAGATAAAGTCCTGATGACACTGGTTCTGCAGCAGTGCCATCAAGCTGAAACATTTTCACCGCTGCAATCGGGGCCATCTCATCATTGCAGCATCAGCCATTTTGCTGCAATGAGGGAGTGACCCTTCACTGCAGGGCGATACCTTGCCCTCTGCATGCCCCCAACACTGTATATTTGCTGACGGGAGCCACTCCCCGTCGCGCCAATAGCCCCTCCCCATTTGTTGTGTACAAGGGGTGCCTAATCCTCTCGTTATGCACCCCCAAACAGTCTTTCTTTGCTGGGGCGCCCAATCTCCAATGGCTCCAGTTCCCCCTCCCAGTTCAATTTGCCGACGAGGAGACTACTCCCCATCTGCATAATGTCCCCAATTTGATGTGTGCTGAGGGTGCCCAATCCCCTCGGTCCCCCCACTCAGTATGTGCCGACAGGGGTGCTCAATGCCCACCGGCTACAGCCCCCATCCCCCAAAACATTCAGGTGGCATGCTGGAAGCCCACCTAGTGTGCCAAATGTCCCTGTAAAAAGTCCAGTGATGTTTTTTTTTTTTTTCCTTTTTTAAAACCTAAAACAGAAGCGGTCCCTCGTTGAGTTTGGTGGCCCCTTCCCAACCCGCCCCACCCTCTGTGCACCCGCCTCCCCACTGCCCCTCACCTATACTTACCTCTGGAGCCCAGCACAGCAATCTTCAGTGGACCAGGAATATGCCTGACTCTTCAAAGCTGACCATGAACTGAGGAAATGCCGGTAAGCTGTATAATGGCATAAATAGGGTTTTTTCAACTTTGGTGCATATCTCGGGCATTTTGGGGAATTTTGGTACCAAATTTTCAACATGGGGTTACTGGGACCCCTCCTCATGAATTCAGTCACTGTCATGGCATTATTCAGTCCCAAAAGGTGATTTCACGGTCACTGCGCGGAATCACCTTTCAGAACCGATTAACGAAACAACAGTGCCACTGTTCATTAGGTGGGCTCTCAAAAAGCCTATGTTGCAAATCTGGTGAAAAAAATCCAAAAAATGACTTTTTACGAGTGTGCGTTGTGCAGTTTCCATTCTCGAATTTGTGTTATTTTCACTCCAGATTTTCAACATTGGCATTTTTCCACACCTCCTTATGAACAGTACAGCTGTCATTTTACACATCATGGCCAAAATGTGTTTTCACACTTCAGGCACAGAATAGTGTGGTTGCTGTGGGAAATCAGTTTTCAGGATAGATTGAGAAAATGACAGTGACACTGTTCATGAGCAGAGGTCCTAAAATGCCTATGTTGAAAATTTGGTGACAAAAGTCCATAAAATGTTTGTGTTACAGGTGCGCATTGTGCAGTTTCCACACACCCTTGTAACTTTGCAAATGTGTAATATTTTCATGCCAGCTTTTCAAAACTGGGATTTTTTCACACCTCCTTATGAACAGTACAGCTGTCATTTTTCACATCCTGGCCGAAATGTGTTTTTGCACTTCTGGTGCAGAATAGTGCGGTCGCTGTGGGAAATCAGTGTTTGGGACAGATTAAGATCGAGCGAGTGAGAGGGGGGAGTGAATGAGCTCAACTGAGCTCTGTTGGGACTGCTGCAGATTTCTTCGTGGGCAGAAAAAGGTGCCAACGCAGGTAGGAGTCCAGTACAAAAGGGCAGCCTGCAGCGCCAGGAGAAACAGAATGAGCAAGTGAGAGAGGGGGAGTGAGAGAGCTCAACGAAACTCTGTTGGGACTGCTGTAGATTTCTTTGCAGACAGAAAAAGGTGCCAATGCAGGCAGGAGTCCAGTACAAAAGGGCAGCCTGCAGTGCCAAGAGAAACAGAATGAGTGAGTGAACGAGGAGGAGTGAGCAAGCTTAATGGAGCTCTGTCAGGACTGCTGCAGATTTCTTTGTGGGCAGAAAAAGGTGCCAACGCAGGCAGGAGCCCAGTACAAAAGGGCAGCCTGCAGCGCCGGGAGAAACAGAATGAGTGAGTGAGAGAGGAGGAGTGAGCGAGCTCAGCGGAACTCTGTCGGGACTGCTGCTGATTTTTTTGTGGGTAAAAAAAGGCACCAATGCAGGCAGGAGCCCAGTACAAAAGGGTAGCCTGCAGTGTTGGGTGAAACAGAAGGAGTGAGTGAGAAAGGGGGAGTGAACGAGCTCAATGGAGCACTTTAGGACATCTGTGAACATCTTTGTGGGCAGATAAAAGGCGTCAACGCAGGCAGGAGCCCAGTACAAAAGGGTAGCCTGCAGTGCCAGGAGAAACAGAACGAGCGAGTGAGAGCCGGGGAGGAGCGAGGTCAACGGAGCTCTTTCAGGACTGCTGCAGATTTCTTTGTGGGCAGAAAAAGGTGCCAATGCAGGCAGAAGCCCAGTACAAAAGGGCAGCCTGCAGTGCCGGGAGAAACAGAACGAGCGAGTGAGAAAGGGGGAGTGAATGAGCTCAACAGAGCTCTGCCAGGACTTTAGAGTCATCCACCCTCCTGCCAGGGTCCTCTGTGGTCCTATATTACAGCAGGGTCTCTGGGGTGGAGACAAAGCAATGACTGGATACTTTGAGGATTGCTGTGACAATACAGATTTAGTTGTTCTGTTTATTTCTCTAACTGAGCTGAATAATACTTGGAGTGCAATAGGATTTCTAACTGGGCTAAGTGAAACTATATGAGAGCTGAGAACAAAAAGTATGGTAACTGAGGGGTGAAAACAGACAAAGAGGCTTTAGGATTCCTACAGTAATACAGTATCTAATGGATGAGATTTTAGATTGAATTACCCCGGTCAGCAAGGGGCCAGTAGGGGGACTAGTGTGGGGGGAGACAGGAATTTGAGTAAATAGGGGCCTAACAGTTGTAGTAGGGTACAGAACCTGTGAGTAAGAGCCTGTAACATAAGATGGGGGCCAAAATGGGGCAGGTGCCACATGTCAATAGGGCAGGCATCTTTGGAAAGGTGGTGGGGTGTACAGGGTGTGGGTCTGCCATGATCTTGGACTGGGCTTGGAGGATTGGGGGTGTATGGTCTGTAGATGACCGGCTAGTTTGAGGGAGGAGCTGTGGAGGTTAAGGAGGAGTCTAAGTGGCAGGGCAGATGAGTATGGTAGGCATCCTGACTGGGGGGGAATAGGGGATGGAGGAAGACCAACTAGGGACTGAAACTGACACCTATATCAGAGGCAATAACAGAAAAGAGAGGAGAAGGGATGGGGTGCCCGAGGTAAGGGGGCCTCCTGTTGGGGGAGAAAGAGACCATGAGGAGTACCAGGGGAGAAAGCAGATGGCTGCGGGTAGGGAAGGACAGGCATGGGACAAAGGGTGGTCCGGAGGGAACAAGTAGGAGGGGGACAAATAGGGGAAGAGATGTAGGAGGGGATTGACTAGGAATAGATTCGAGCTCTGCTATGGGGGGAGCCGGAACATACTGAAGGGGAGGACAAGCGGGGCATGAGAAGGATGGCAACAGCTAGGGGAAGAGACAGCGAGGACGAAAGAGTAGAAGGGGGCTAGTAAGGAAGGAGGGGTGGTAACTGGAGGAGAGAAGGCTACGGGAAGGGGGAAGGATGGGAGGGGCATCACTATCGGGGTAGAAGGGAATGGGGGCTCTAAATCGACAACAGCGGGGATAGGAGAGGGGTTGGAAATCAGCAGGGGAGGAGGAGAGGTCAACATGGGAAGCCCAGCAGGAAGTAGTCAGGCTGGGAAGGGGTTCAAGGGGGATGGGAGAAATAAGGCAGAGAAAAGGGATGAGGCGGAAGTAGGGGGGTAGGGATACAGAAGTCACAGAGGGTGCAGCTGGCGGGAGTAAAAGGCAGGGAAGAATGAATACCTGGGTGGTGGAAGGGTATTAGAAGGGAAAGGGGCTAAGGGATGGGGGGTACTCATCCTAGGGGATTCTATACTGAAAGGGGTGAGATGAGGCGGAACGGAGGAAAGGCACAGCCGTATTTGGGTTGAAGCTATCCCCAGGTTGACTGCAGGAGGGGCAGGGCAGGCACTGCTCAAGTGTGCAGTGAGGGTAGGAAGAAACCTTATTTAGTGTTGCATGTAGGTACAGATGACTTGGCGGGGGAGACTGAGGAAGTAGTGAGGTGGAGGTTCGAGTAGTTGGGCAGGCAGTGTGAGGGGTTGGGGAAGTCAGTGGCATTCTCAGAGGTACTCCCGGTACCATGTGCAAGCATGGGGAGGAAGGGTAAGATTGAGGAGTTCAACAAGTGGCTGAGGGATTGGTGCCACACCAAAAATTATGGGTTAGTGACTAACTGGGGTAGGGTCTGGGGAAATAGTGACTTGAATGTGGGGGACAGGGTACACTTGAGCAGGAAGGGGAGGGGAGTATTAAAGGCAGAATTAGAGGGATATAGCTCTACTAAGGTGGATTTAAACCAATGGGGGGTTGGCCAAAAGACTGAGGTTAGTAGAAAGGTCCAGACAGGGGAGTCTAATGAGCTCACCCCCCTAGATATAGGTAAATGCGGAGGTATAGTAACCTTTGGAGAGGGCGGGCAGAGTGGTCTGAGTGTAATACAGAAGGTACCACTACCCGGTAAGAATAAGGAGGAGAAAGGGGTGCGGACTACTGGGAGGAAGGACACAGGCCAAGAAGTAGGAGAAGAGTGAGGAGAGGGAGGGGTATGGGTGGAAGGTGGTCTCTCTCAACGCAAGAAGCCTGGGGAACAAAACTGCTGAGCTTTCTGGTGCTCCTTTCAGAGGGGAAGGTGGACATTGCTGCAGTAACAGAGACTTGGGCCACAGAGTACCATGATTGGGGCTTGGCAATCCTGGAATACAGGATATACAGCAGGCACCGGAGGGTTGGGGGGGGGTTGCACAATATGTGAAGGAAGGGATTAAATGCATAAGGGATGAGGGAGAAGAGGAGAGGACAGTGGCACTTTGGGTACAGCACCTGGACTCCAAGGGCAGAAAGCTGAGGCGAGGAGTGGTGTGCAGACCACCAGCCCAATCCGAGGAACTAGAAGGGGAGTTGGCAGAGCACATCAGGAGGGTGTGTAGAAGGGGGAGTGTGGTGATAGTGGGGGATTTTAACCTACCACGGATTGACTGGAGCACCCCAGCCACTAGCAGTACCAGGGAGCAGGTGCTCCTTGATGCATTCCAGGACGGCCTTCTGACGCAATTGGTAAGTGGGCCTACAAGGCTCGGTAGCACTCTGAACCTAGTACTAGCAAATGGGGAGGTGGTGAGGGAGGTAAGGGTGGAGGACCCACTAGCAGGTAGCAACCACCAGACAGTGTGGCTCGTTGTCGAGCTGGGCAGGGAGACAGGTGGCATGGGCACTAAGGTGGTGGACTTTAGTAGGGTGGACTTTGGGAGGATGGGAGCAATACTGCAAGAGAAACTCCAGGATATAAGGCCGGGGATGGATGCAGAACAAAAGTGGTGAGTCATAAAGACTGGGCTAACAGAGGCCACAGTAGCCTTCACCAGGGACAGGAGTAAGAAGAGGAGAGTCAAGAAACCATGCTGGCTGAACAAGGAAGTGCAGCAAGGGGTGAGGGAAAAGACGGCTGCATACCGGAAGTACAGGAGAACAGGGAAGGGAGAGGATAAGGAGGCTTTCGGGAGTTGGTCAAGGAAGGTGGCCAGGAGGGTGAAAAAAGCTAAGGCCTCCAAGCAATTAAGTTCCGCACAGGGCATAAACGGAGGGGAACAGGACTTTTTTAGGTATGTCATGGAAAAGAGGAAGTGCAAGGAACATACTGTGAGGATAAAGTGGGGAGGGGATTGGGTGGAAAAGGGGGAAGAGCAAGTGGAAATTCTAAATGAGCATCTCTGCTCAGTTTTCACTAAGGAGAGTGACAGCCCATTACCAGAATGGGCTGCGGGGCCGGGGAAGGGGGGAGGAGGTGACAGACAAAGTGATCACAGGAAGTAGGATGCTAGAGGGGCTAAGGGCAGTAAGAGTGGACAAGGTACCAAGTCCAGATGGCATCCACTGCAGGGTGCTGAAGGAGATGGCGGAGCTGTTGGCTGAGCTGCTGGAAGATCTGTTCAACACCTGCCTGGAAACAGGGTGTGTGCCCCAGGACTGGAGGGCAGCCCATATGGTGCCCATACACAAGAGTGGGCCTAGGGAGGAGCCAGGAAATTATCAGCCAGTAACTCTCACGTCCATAGTGGGTAAGCTTATGGGAGGTGATACTGAAGGAGAGGCTGGTGGCAACATGGGTTCATCTCAGGGAGGTCTTGTCAAACCAACCTAATAGAGTATTGTGACTGGGTGACAGGGGAGTTGCACGGGGCCATGTGGTACATGTCCTGTACTTGGACTTCAGTAAGGCCTTTGATACAGTGCCTCATGGGAGACTGGGGGGGAAGCTGATGGCAGTGGGGGTGGGGAAAAAGCTGACTAAATAGATAGAGAACTGGTTACAGGGGAGGATGCGGGGGGGTGGTGGTGGTGGTGGAGCTCTCGGCACTCAGAGCAGTGACAAGCGGGGTGCCGTAGGGGTCAGTGCTGGGCCCGGTGCTATTTGGGGTCTTTAATCCCGATATAGTACATGGAGTGGGGAGCAGGGTTAGCCTGTTTGCACATTATACCAAATTGGGGTGGTGGTGGATGAAGAGGAAGGATGGGAAAAACTGCAGAGGGACCTAGCCAAACTAGAGACATGGTCGGTGGAGTGGCAGCTAGGATTCAATGCAAAGAAGTGTAAGGTGATGCACTTCAGGGCTAAGAACCAGAAGAGGGACTATTGGTTGGGGATCACAGAGGAGGAGAAGGACCTAGGGGTCATGGTAACTGGGAGCATGAACAACTCTGCCCACTGCACGAGAGCAGCAGTGAAGGCAAACAGGATGCTGGGGTGCATCACAAGGGGTTCTCATCCAGGCACAGGGATGTGATCCTTC
Source organism: Neoceratodus forsteri (assembly GCA_016271365.2). Classification (NCBI taxonomy): domain Eukaryota; kingdom Metazoa; phylum Chordata; order Ceratodontiformes; family Ceratodontidae; genus Neoceratodus; species Neoceratodus forsteri. Next base: position 23,012,042 of record JADMNL010000032.1, on the reverse strand, counting down.
TTCTTTACAGATCATTGGTCAGACCGCACCTAGAGTACTATGTGCAATACTGGAGGCCATACCTGAGGAGAGATATAAAGTTACTGGAGGGGGTGCAAAGGAGGTCAACAAAAATGTTAAAGGGGATGGAAGGAAAGGAATATGAAGTTAGGCTGAAGGAGCTGAACATGTACACACTGGAGGAGAGGAGGGATGGAGGAGATGTTTGAAGCATTTATTCCTGAGGGGGTAAATAAACCTATCACCAGGGGGGTGTTTAAACTGAAGAGTGGAAGAAAGACGAGGGGGTACGGACTAAGGTTGAAAGGGGGATGTTTCAAGAGGGAAATGAGGAGGCACTACTTTTCTGAGAGGGTGGTGTCTAGTTGAAATGCGCTGCCAGAGGAGGTGGTAACATGTAGGACAGGCAATAGCTTTAAGGAGGAGTGGGATAAGGCAAGAGGAAGAGTCGGGAGGCAGGGGCTGGGACAAGCAGAGGAGGAACTGAGAGGGAGGATGCTGGGGCAGCTGCAATCTAGGGTGCTAGCTGCACACACGGGCAGACTTACATAGACCGATTGCTGTGTTCTGTTGGCAGGTTCGTGTGTTCATATGTTTGTATGTATGTTCATATGCAGTTTCCACTCACCCTCGTAACTTCGCAAATTTGTAGTATTTTCACTCCAGATTTTCAACATTGGCATTTTTTCAGACTTCCTTATGAACAGTACAGCTGTCATTTTTCACATCCTGCCCGGAATATGCATTTACACATCTGGCACAGAATACTGCGGTAGCTGTGGGAAATCAATGTTCAAGACAAATTAAGAAAATCATACTGACAGTCTTCATGAGCAGAGGTCACAAAATGCCTACATTGAAAATTTGGTGAGTTTGCAGCTGCTCAGAGAAGTGACCCTAGTCTAGAGAAGCTGAAGGCTTGGGCAGACTCTGACGGAACACAGGGAGGTGATGGTAATTATAAGGTTTGTTGGGAAAATGGACTGAAGTATACTCAGGCTGTGCAGACAGAGGAAGGGGTGATTGGCAGGCAGCTTGTCATTCCCCAGGGGTATCGTGAGCAGCTGTTCAAGATTGCACATGATATTCCCTTGTCTGGTCATCTGGGAATTGTGCAGACTATGCAGCGGTTGGTCCAGAATTTCTATTGGCCCAACTTCACCCAGCAGGTAAGGAGTATTGCAGGTCTTGTCACTGGTGCCAAGAAATAGGGAAGGAGGGCAAGAAAACCCAAGATGCCCTAATTCCATTACCCATAGTGGAGGAGCCATTCCAGAGGGTGGGAATGGATATTGTGGGGCCTTTAAATATCCCCAGCTCCTCAGGGAAGAGATTCATCCTGACTGTGGTGGATTATGCTACCTGGTACCCAGAGGTAGTCAACCTATCCTCACTGAGGACAGACAAAGTGGCAGATGCCTTACTTGGAATTTTCTCCCGTGTTGGGTTCCTGCAGGAGTTCATCACCGATCGAGTGGGTTCCTTCATGTCAGACCTGATGAAATGTTTGTGGGAGAAGTGTGGGTGGTGCAGAGATGCACAACACTGTATCGCCCACAAGCCAATGGGCTTGTGGAAAGATTTAATGGTACCTTGAAGTCAATGCTGTGGGCATTTGTTGAACAGCATGGGAGGGACTGGGAGAAATACTTTCCCCACCTGCTGTTTGCATATAGGGAGGTGCCCCAAGAGTCGACAGGATTTTCACCCTTCGAACTGATCTGGACTGTGGACATGGCCTACTTGGACTTTAGCAAGGCATTTGACACAGTCCCACACAAAAGATTAATAAAGAAATTAGCCAGCCTGGGAGTGGGTCCCAGGGTGGTAGCCTGTTGTAAAACACTGGCTGGACAACAGGACACAGAGAGTAATAGTAAATGGAGTCCACAGTGAAGAAAGGGGGGTTACTAGTGGGGTACCGCAGGGTTCAGTACTGGGGCCGGTCCTTTTTAATGTCTTTATAAGTGACATTGCAGAGGGACTGGAAGGAAAAGCATGTCTCTTTGCAGATGACACAAAGATGTGCAACAGGTTTGATACGCAAGGTGGGGTGGAAAGGGTGAAAAGGGACTTGGCAAGGTTGGAGGAACGGTCAGATGTATAGCAGCTTAGATTCAACACAAAGAAGTGCAAAGTAATGCACCTGGGAAACAAAAACCCAGGGGAAGAGTACACAATGGGGGGGTGAGATACTGACAACGACAAAAATGGAAAGGGACCTGTGGGTAGTCATATCAGATGACCTAAAGGTGGCCAGCAATGTGAGAAGGCAGTAAGGAAGGCTGGGGGGATACTGGGATGCATAGGGAGAGACCATCACCAGTAGAAAACAGGAAGTTGATGGCCCTCTGTACAGACAGTTGGTAAGACCACACTGGATTATTATGTACCGTTCTGGAGACCCCATCTCCACAAACACATAGACAAGGTGGAGGCTGTCCAGAGGAGGGCAACCAAAATGGTGCAGGGTCTGCACCAGAAGACATATGAAGAAAGACTAAAGGGGCTTAAGATGTATAGCCTCAAGGAAAGGCGGAAGGGGGGGACATGATAGAAACTTTCAAATAGCTCAAGGGAATCAACAAAGTCCAAGAGGGTATCAACTTTCAGAAAAAGAGATGTGCAAGAACAAGGGGTAGAATTTGAAGATAGAGGGAGGGACGGCTCACAGGTAATGTGAGGAAGTATTTATTCACAGAGAGGGTTGTACATGCATGGAACAGCCTTCCTGAGGAGGTCGTAGAGTCAAAAACGGGGGGAATTCAAGAATGCATGGGTAATTCAGACATAAGGTAATTCTAGTGGGGGGGGGTAGGAGGAAGTAGGCTGTTGGTTAACTAGGATCTGAAGCTTATCCATTAGGTAGGGAAATGGGCAGACTAGGTGGGCCAATCAGTCCTTATCTGCCATCAAATTCTATGTTTCTATGTTAGCACATGCCGAAGTGCAAAGTTGCTCATTAAATGTGAACAGTTGCTTAGTATGGATTCTTTGTGCTCTGCATCGCAATTTTTGCTGAATTCAGTCTGATGTAACAAACAGGAAGTCTGTAAACTGTAAGAAACCCTGCACCCATGTCCCAGCTAACCTAGCAAATGCCCCAAGGCTCCTGTCATTACTACAAGAATGAGTACCTTGCTGCTGAATAATGTGGTCAATTACAGAGAAACAGATAGTGAGCTGGTAGGCGTACCTCACAAGGCTTGCCCAATAGGTATAGCAGCTGATGAAAGTAACGCCCACTGGGTTTCCTGTGCAAAAGCAGCCAACTGCTCACTACAGCCTCCACAGCAGCCCCACTGCAGCGCTGGGCACATTTGCTATTCACCTTCATCTCCATCATGTCAGGGACTTACTCAAGCTTCTCGTCTAGGAGAGTATCACAAAAATCTCCTAGCGTGCATGGTGGGGTTGGCAGAGTCCAAATCTCAAATCTGAGGTCCTCAGGTATTGGAGGAGGTGCAGGCATTGGTAGAAGTGTCAGTTTTGCTAGCAATGGTGGTAGCCGTGGTTCAGGAGGTGGTATTGGCTACAGCTTTGGCCAAGGCAGTGGTGGTGGTGGTGGTTTTGGTGGCTTTGGAGGTGGCTTTGGCGGTGGCTTTGGTGGGGACGAGGGTATTTTTGCCGCAAATGAGAAGGAGACCATGCAGAACCTGAATGACCGTCTGGCCAGATATTTAGAAAAAGTGCATAGTCTGGAGGCTGAAAACCATGAGTTTGAGGTAAAGATCAAATCGTTTTATGCTCAGGGCGTCTCTGGAGCTGGAGGAGTTGGTGGAATAGACTACAGTCCTTTCGAGAAAGAGATTGCTGACCTTCAAGCTAAGGTAAGAAAACATTGTTTAATGAATGACACCAATAGATACTTGTCCTAATTATATTAGCTTTTTTGATTGTGTTCAGTGAAACTCTGTAAAACATCCAAGAGTCAGAGAAGCATCCCTCCTCCAAAGTAAAAACAAACCAAAAACTTGACATTTCTTTATTGTTCTATGATCAAAATTAAATTTACAGACTTTTACAAGTTAAAAGGTATAACTTTGCATAAAGGGTGATTAGTAGGCAGCTGGGTTTGGGGTGATCGAGCGGTTTAAAATGTTATGATCTTGGAGCTCTGCTGAACAGCTGTTTGGAAGGCACACAACAACACATTGGAATGCACATAGTTTAGAATATGCACAACAAGGATTTGGAGTGGTCTGATTTTTATAGAGAACAAAAATGAACCATATATGTGCTTCTTACTCCTGTGTTTGAATGGAACTAGCTTGGTTCAGTTTATTGTTCTTAAGTATGAATGTGTGCAGATTGCAAAAAAACATTAAGGGCTGCAAGAGTAACAGATACGGGCATGGCAGCATGCATCATCTGCATCTGCGTCCCAAAGTTGTTTCGAGATTTTAAAGGACGTATTTATATCTGACTTTTTGATTTATGTCTGATATTTGATGCAAATGTGGGAATGGAAGGGAAGGGAAGGGAAGGGAAGGGAAGGGAAGGGAAAGGAGGAGAGGAGGAAGGGGGGAAGGAAAGGGAAAGGGAACATTGTTTAACCAGGAGTAGCATACTAAGCGGAAGCTTGGTTCCAGATGCAACCTGTTGGACGAATAGATGTATTTCCATGCAGAATCAGACACAAACCTGCCACTGAAAATATGGACATACAAACCCAGAAAGGTATCCCGTGATAATAGCGCTAGCATATGGGCGACTGTCAAAATGGCGACCCATATGAGGGTACTATTATCATGAGTGACCTCCTGGGATGGCTACGACTGTGACAACGAGGTAGGGGTGGGTGAGTGGAAAGGATTTATAGCAAGGGGAAGTGGAGGGATAGGGAAGAGAGCAGTAACCCTCTAGTGTGCCTGCCCCACTGATCCAACCATGTGGTGTGGTGGGTAGGGTGGCTGGCTCCAACAGAGCAGGTCCTGAGTTCAGGACTGGGGGCTGAAAAAATGTTGCTTTGTCCCACGGCTGCATTGTTTAATTTTTTTTTTAAACTAGGCTGTGCCCCCCTCCCTGACATGCACCCCCCCTGGAATTGAGAATCTATAAATAGGGAAGCAGGGGCAATGCCCCATGAGAGTGCAGGGTATACACAGTTATCATACTGTGTGTGCCCAGTCGCCTTTTAGTGCATATCGCCAAATTGCTTTTCGGCTATAATCCACTTGTGGTAATAGCGATCTATATCACATAAAACCACCAAGAACAGATCCTTTTTAATACCCTGCCTCTTTCTATCTATCTATCTATCTATCTATCTATCTATCTATCTATCTATCTATCTATCTGTCTGTCTGTCTGTCTGTCTGTCTGTCTGTCTATGTGTCTGTCTATCTTTCAGTCTATCTGTCTTTCAGTCTGCCTTCCTGTGTGTCTATTTATGTCTTTCTTTCAGTCTGTCTATCTCTGTCTCTGTGTATGAATGTATGTATGTATGTACTTATCTATCTATCTAGCTATCTTTGTCACTGTCTGTGTGTTTGTTTGTCTGTCTGTCTGTAATCTGTCTTTCTGTCTGCCTGCCTGCTCATGTGCCTGGTTGCCTACGCATCTCTCTACAAACTCATGTATGGTATTTTATTTTCAGCATTAAATTGCTAAATATATAAAACTTTTTGGAATAAAACACACTTTTTATTTGTTTTTTGAAGCATATTAATTAAAAACGAGCATAAGCAATGATTATTTAGGTTAGTGAGGATAAAGGGGAGATGTTCATGGTATCATTAAAGCCATGCTCTGTTACTAAACTAAACTCAAACATTCTATAGAGCATGTTAAAATACCATCACCAAAAGGGGCACTGAAAGCTATGACAAGTGAATTACCATGAAACTGGATTGTTGATTTACATCAATGAAAACTGTTGTTATCAAAATATGAAAGTTATGCATGTAGACCCCCACACACACACACACACACCTAATGTCCCAATGGGGCATTATTTATATATTTAAACCTGTCCTGAGAGTTCCGTTTTTAATTTTCACTTCTTTGACAGAGGTTTGGCCACAAGACACTTGTGCTATTTCTGAAAGGATGAATTCACCTTTTGAAGTCTACAGAAATACAGATAGATTTGAAAAGGACCCCCCCACCTCCCTCACCCACCCCGGTCGATGCATTTTAAGGAAGACCAATTACAATGCATTTGATACTATTTCAATTAGTTTATTAGCTAAAGTGTAGTTCAGGTGGTTTGCAATGCATTGTTTTGTTAATGTTTGTTTAATACTCGAGAGGCGAGGCATCATTTTGGGGTTGCCAGCGGCTGCTGTTGAGTTCCTTATGATTTCCATTGCAACCCCTCTGGTGGTAAGTCAACCCTGCTAAACCTCTTCAAAATGTTTTCTCCAGAATGTGACTCTACAACTTTTTGAGATGAGGGTGGAGCATCTGTGGAGTGCTGCTACTGCAATATTTGTCTGTCCAGTAACCCTTTACATGCCGATTCCTTTCATGAAGTAGTTGGGATGGTGGAATGTAAAGGATGTCACTGCTGCACCCCAGTATCTTTAACAGGGTACAGTATCTGTACTCATTTTCTATTACTTGTATGGTTCTTATTTCCATTAGGAAATTACATCTGTACCTCCAATGCATCAACATTTCCCTGTACCAGATTAAATATTGGTTTGAAAATGTGTGTTCTGTAGTGTATTCATGGGTTAAATTGGGCAGGAGCCCACTGGAGCTCAGTTCCAACACTTCTTAAAAATGGTATGACAGTTATGCCATCTCTGTCATCTTTCTACATTGACTACTATAGGATAGTTCCACCATGTAAAAATGGCAATTCCACCACACAGAAATCCAGATGCAAATGTTCCCCCACCCAAGCATTTCCAATTCAAACACTGAGTGTATTTTTCTTTTTACAGACACCATTCTGTGCCACTCTCTTCATGGAACTAGGGCTCCATGGAGTCTGACTGTGACATGCTTACATATAAAACTTTTAGAATCACCATAATAGTTTATCAACAACCACTCTGACTTGTACACATCTGCACAAGCAGTGACGTACTGGCAGTTGAATCTTTAAATTCACAGTTCCATGAGGAGAACTGTAACGAATGATGTTCACTGTTTGTAAAAAGAAAATGAGGTAAAGCACAGTTTTATATCACCTTTCCGTCTGGTACAGTTAAATATGAGCCATTTGGTGAGCGTGATTATCGTTTCTGAAAATAAGGACATCACACGTGTCTGAAAATTAGAACAAATGCCCCCCCCCCCAGCAATGGATGGATTCAGTTTGAATTTGTTTCTCTAGAGTCACCTTGTGACTGCAGCAAGCAACAAAGTGGTGTTTACACTACCTCCTAGGTGTTTTATGGAAACCATAGATACTGTGTGGGTGAGTAAGGAACTTACAGAGGAAACCAAACCATGCCCTCTTTTCTGGTTCAGTTTATTGCTCCAAATGTTCCAAACGTTTTTTTTTTTTTCCCACCCTGGCAATTTGCATTGGACAACACATACATTATATGCTAACTACGTATTTGCATTTTGAATCACTCACATTTTTTGTAAGGGGGTTCTTTTTTTAGTTCTTACATTTAGAATGAACATTTCTTGGGGCATCTGTGTTGAGCCCCCCAATTTATATTAGCATTAGTTGTACGTTATGGGAGTCCTTACATGGGGGGCACTGGTCTGTAGTCTATTGATGCTATAATGCTTTGAGGAGGATAAGGAGAATAATACTTAAGCAATAAGGCATGACAGGGTGTGGGTTATTGGGGGATTTACCCATGCTTTGTGTGGTGTGTCACGAGGCGCGAGCGAGTGACTTAATCCACAAGAGTGAGTAATCACCATTAACCCACACACCGGAGTGCTTATTACGATTATACAATGGGCCCATGTGTAAAATACATCTAAAATGTGTTTAAGTATGTCTTTTATAAATGCCATTTCTCAGCCGTGGGTTATTGCAGGATATACCATGGCCATGTGATGTGTTTTGACCAATGAGGTTACAGGATTTTCATGCCCCATTGTATAACTAAAGAAAATGAATACTTTAACACCCTCTCCCCCCCCAAAAAAAACCCACACTGAAACAAATACAGCATCCATTGCATACTGACACATGGCACGTAATACCTTATGACTACACAATACTCTAATAGATTTAAGACGATGCTGAAAACTTTCCTTGTTTTTCTGACTCTCGTTATTTTCTGTTTTCATACAACTTTCCAAGAAGCCATAGGATTCATTTACAATTCTAGGGCGGGACTGCAGAAAAACAATACAGGAAGATGATGTTAGGCACATGGGATTCATTTACAATTCTAGGGCGGGACTGCAGAAAAACAATACAGGAAGATAATGTTAGGCACATGGGATTCATTTACAATTCTAGGGCGGGACTACAGAAAAACAACACAGGAAGATAATGTTAGGCACATCATTACAGGGCGTCAGAAATGTGTATTGATGTCCGGTGTGCCTGTTCTGGCTCCCCTACCTCTTTACAGGGGACCAGAAATTTGTGGGAAGACAAGGAAACAGCAGGACCCAAGAAGTAAATCATTCAAATGCTCGTTTGACTTCAACTCCAACGCATGTATTTTTTATTTGTGAAAAATAGCCGTTTAAACATTAATGTAGTACAGTTTGCAAAGGAAGCATATGCTAGTACTCCATGGGGCCCCTGATGAAGCTTGCTACAGTGAAGCACCAGGGCCCCTGGAGTATTAGCATATTGTCCCTTTGCTAACTGCACTACATTCACATTTAAACGGCTTTTTTCTCACAAATAAAAAATACGTGCTTTGGAGTTGAACTGTCCTTTGAGTGAGTTACTTCTGTGAGTCCTGTTGTATCCTTGTCTTCCTGTATTTCAGTCTGGGGCTGTCCAGCCCAGAGCAGCACCCCATTCCCTGCACTGCCACAGTGAAAAGGATTTCTTACCAAGAGACCAGACATCTGTGCTAATTGACAGCAGTCAGTAAAGTTCTTATTTACTGAAATGAAATTCAGTCCACCAAATGATCCAAGCAGTATTTAACTGTACCTGAATAAACACTGATGTGAAAAAAAACTGTTTTTTCAATTTATTTGTTTTTATTCAAATTTTTTTTTTTTTTCAGTATACACTTTTTCTGCTCCTCTAAAGAGTGGGCAGGCAGCTATGGACCCTCCCTTGGAGGGGCCTCGTCTCTCTAGCCCTGCTTCCTCACACCTATCCAACACCTGGCCATCCCCCATGGGTTACACCCCCATGACAGGGCCAGTGACAAGGGGTGCCAGCCTCCCCCATCCCGAGAAGCCAGCATCCAGATTGCCAGGGATTGGCATGGGTGCAGCCATCCATCACAGAGCCTGCCAGCTCCATCTTTTCCTCCAGTTTTATGCCCCAGGGCCCACAAATGTGCAATGGGTGTGGTGACTGTCTCTGCCTCAATGAAGGCAGTCTAATGCCCTGGACATGGGCCCTCCCCTATTCTAGGCAGTGTGCCTGTGCCGACACCCAGCCACCACTGGGTGTCAGTCTATAGCGCACTGCACTATCCCTCCTCCCCCAAGGAAGGAGAGCTGTCAGTGGATGCTCGATATTTCCTTGCCCCGGCTGATCCCCGAGTGACCCGAGTCCATTCTCAAACCCAGGTCACCAGCATGGTGCGAGATATGACATTGAGTGCCTCAACCCTCAGCGCCACTGGGCCAACTATGCAAAATCTTTTAAAGACGTGTAGTGAGAATGCAAAATGCTCATGTTAATTGTTTTTATGACAGAACTTTATATTTATTTACCACAGTATGTTATGGTTGTTAATTGTTTTATGTCAGGTGTGACTGAAAAAGGGCTGTGCCCATTTCACTTGCTGGTTAAAAAATAATGAAATAGAACCAGTAATTTAGACTTTTTACTACATCATGGTTTTGGTACAGAATGCTAAACATGAGTTGTTGACCTATCAGAACCACACATAGAGTTCTGTGCACTGACTGTGACATAGTTAAAACTCCAGGTTACTGGTTCCACGAAGACCACTGTAACAGAATGCTGCCCATGAAAAAAACAACAATGCAACATATAGTTTCTTATGTCAGTTTATATTCAGGTACAGTTTCACATGGATCATTTAGGGGTATGAATATAATTTCTGAAAATAGGAACACTCTAAACCACTGACAATTAGAAATTATTTCCTTTCCTCTTTAAAGGTAATTTCAAAGATTAAGTGTTTGGCTTCTTAGCTCATTACCTTAACCTTGCACTAGTCCCTCTAGCATGAAATTATAATTTTTAAGAATGTCCAGCAAGAAAAGGAAGGGATCATAAACTGGACTGTAGCACTGGCCAATCAATCCCTTCCATTTCCCGGTCCACCTGCTCGGCCCCGTGTTCTGATGTTTTGTGAGGTCTAACCAGAGAAAGCATGAGGGTCACCACAATTAAACCTATAGGGAAGGTTTTCACATTTTTTTTTCAGAAGTTTAAGCAACCTTTGATAAATCTGACAGCCACCACTCAACTAATAGGAACCTTATTAGTTGGGCGGTGGCTTTTAGGTTTTTTAAAAGTTGCTTACACGTCTGTAAAAACATTGTGAAAATCTTCCCCATAGGTTTCAATGGGGCACATCCCTGCATTGTCCCTGGTTAAATGTCACAAAACGTTGGAGCACGGGAGTGGAGCAAGTAGACCAGGAAGTGGAAGGATCAACTGGCCAGCTCTTCAGCCCGATTTATGATCCCTTCCTTCTCTTGCTGGACATTCTTAAAAATGATAATTTTGTGCTAGAAGGACTAACGCAAAGGTAAGGTAATGGGCTATGAAGCCCAAAAGACTACTTTATTAAGTTTGAAATTATGTTTAAATAAACTGCAGAATAGTGAACTAGGAGATTCAAGCCTGAGTCCAACTAAAATCCATTAACTCACTGTGTAACCTTAAGCAAGTCACATAAGCTCCCTGTCCTTCAGTCTATTCAGCTGTAAAATGAGGTGAAGCAGGGCTCCACTGTACCAGGATGTTACCCTCAGTTGAGCTATGTCCTCCCAGCCACATAAATAAACTGTAAAATGAAAATACAGGTAATGTAGTTTATTTAATACAGTTGTGTTCTGATGGCTTCCTTACTGGAGAACAAAAGTCAATGGAATCCTATTCTTTTCCAGATTTGTGCTCAAAGAGTGGATAATGCTGGATATTTTCTGCAAATTGATAGTGCCAAGCTTGCTGCTGATGACTTCAGAATCAAGTAATTTTTACTTTTTTATCTCATTCTTCATTGTACAGATTTGTTGATGCTTCCATCTACTTTTCATGCAGTCTTCTAATTAGCACATAGCAGTCAACAGGGTGTGTATTACAGGGCTGGATGATAAGTTGGTGCTAAGTTATTTACAGCATACCTATTTTACCCAAATGGTGGGAGTACAGGCAAAACTCTTACCATGATATACTGGCCAGCTAGGATAGTCACTGAATTATAGTACATGATCTGGGGCCAGGGACAGTGGGCTGGATTTTCAGGGGCTAAGTCCCAACCCACTGTGGAATGAAATCTCCACACTTGAGATTCATATTTTCAGCTGGCACAGCTGCGGAGGATGTTACATCTGGCCTCACCAGGCATACCATTTTGCCACAGCTGCATTGTAAAAGTGGCTGCAAGCTGGCAAAAACTGTGGAGCCGGTTGTAAACCAGCTCCACCTTTGAAAACACTGTGGCTGCAGGAAAAACTGTGTCTCCACAAGGGGCAACCCACTTGTGCCAGTTTTTTTCCCTTCCCATAGCAGTGGGAATTTCAGAGGCTCCAAAAATCCATCCCAATGCCTTTTAGTATAACAACCCAGGGACTAAGCACAAATTAGCATACCACACTGCACTCTTTTTGAGAAACAACATCGAATTAACATTCACTTGAACAATCACCAGAACAGACGGAACCTCGATGTAACATCTCATCTGGAAGATGCTACCTTGGGAGCACAGCACTGCCCTCCTGTTGTACTACACTGTCAGTATTGTAGCCCAAGTTCCTGGAGTGTGGCTACAACCCTAAGCCTTCCAATCTTTTGGTCTCAGAGGCTAGTGTGCAACCTGCTGAGCCACTGACACTGTAGTCCAAATCTATTTGTCAAGCATATGATTTGAGCACCTGCTAGATGGTGAGACAATCTGCAGTGACAGCATGCCGCATTCTCTTACAGTGCATGGGACTGCATGTTGCATTCTCTTACAGTGCATGGGGCTGCATGGTGCATTCCCTTACAGTGCATGGGGCTGCATGGTGCATTCCCTTACAGTGCATGGGGCTGCATGGTGCATTCCCTTACAGTGCATTGGGATGCATGCTGCATTCCCTTACAGTGCATGGGGATGCATGGTGCATTCCCTTACAGTGCATGGGGCTGCATGGTGCATTCCCTTACAGTGCATTGGGATGCATGCTGCATTCCCTTACAGTGCATGGGGCTGCATGCTGCATTCTCTTACAGTGCATGGGGCTGCATGCTGCATTCCCTTACAGGACATGGGGCTGCATGCTGCATTCCCTTGCAGTGCATGGGGCTGCATGGTGCATTACCTTACAGTGCATGGTGCTGCATGCTGCATTCTCTTACAGTGCATGGGGTTGCATGCTACATTCTCTTACAGTACATGGGGCCATATATTCTCTTCACACCCCCTTTCAGTGTTTGGCTTTCCTTTATACACCATCATTCTCCTACACATTATTATACCTATCGGAAACACTGTTCATTGGTCTGAAATGTGCTATTTGTTTGTAATATCCATGTTATTTCTACATTCTGAATTGATGGCCTTCAGAATAAAAAATAAAAAACTGAGCAAGGAAATCCCTCTGTTCTGATTGGCTGAGAGCTGGTTCTAGCCATGGCATTAAGAGAGCACCACCAATAGCTAAAAACAAGTCCCTAACAACCAGAGCAACTTACAGAATTCATAAGCCACTTAATTTCCTAATTTCCATCACAAACATGGCAGCTAACTTTACTCATATATAAAAAAAAATCAACTATGCCCTAAAAATAAAAGTCCATTAAATTAAAGTAAGTAAATAATTGAAAATAAATTTTACTCAAGAGTCCCTTCCTACACACATATACAAAAAATCAAGTACAATTCAGAGCTTCCATTGCTGTTGTTTCTTTGATGACCATGAAAAATCCCCCTTCCCACTGTATCCCTACCAGTTTGCCAGAGAACTCTGCTCCTTACCTGGCAACAGATAAAATTGAGGTCCTGGCTCCACTTGAGGTGTGTGTGTGTGTGTGTGTGTGTGTGTGTGTGTGTGTGTGTGTGAAGAATTTTGAATTCATGTATTCCATGTTACCATTCCGTGTATGTGTGTGGGGGTGCATTCTACTACTGGAATAATGCAGAGGTTTGAATTCTTTTATTCTATGATAAACAATCACACATTGTATTGAATGTGAAGAAAGACAGATGACTGCAGGTGAAAAACATCTGTGGAGCGACTATTTTACATTATTTAGCAACATTTTATTATATTTTTTGTGGCTTTGAAAACTTTTAGTGTTCGCTTTTTAAAAGTTGGCTATAGGCCCATTTTATATAAACAGTAAGGCATTCCGGGGACAATGGTGGTACTAGGTTTACTTCACAATCGGGGGGGGGGCTGAAGGCATTTGGCTTCATCTTGTGCCTCACTACACCCCTGGCCATGAGTGAACTTAGTATCACCAACCCCCCCATCATGCCTCATTGCTTAAATATAGGATAAAGTATGGGGTGCAGTGTGTTACGAGAATTTAACACACACCCAAGTTGTTGGATGACACGTTTATGCTAGCCATCCAACAACGAGGGTGTGTGTTAAATTCGAGTAAAACACACTGCACCCCATATTTTATTTTATATAATTGAAGGGGTTCTGTTTTTTCCTTTGAGAGATATGAAAATTAATGAAACACACAGTTTTGCCTTGTCTCGTGGATTTTCTTCATTTGGTAAAATGTGGCGTTTGTAAGAGTGTTACAGTGGGAATTTAAGTAACTTTACCGGCAAAGAGAAACAAAAAAAAAGTCTGATTCAATCTCCCGGGTTGCCTTTTTTTTAGGTTGCTATGGCGTTGCTAGGTGTTGCTAGCAGTGGAGTGAGTCTAGTAACCTGCAGAGGAGGAAACAGCGATAAAAAGTTGCAAGAAACTTCGTTTTAATTTTATTGAGGTAGTAGGGAGAGAAAATATCTTGTGGTTTCACAGCAGCTCAAGAGGTGAGTGTTTGGTTGACTGAATTCACAGCGGACACCGTTTGTGACAGTCTCGAGCTGCATTGCGTCTCAAGCATTTTCCAATTGAAAAAGGCGCGTGAATGCCGTAACACCTACTCAGGTGTTACGGTATTTAACACACGCTTTTTTCAATAGGAAAAAACGGAACCCGTTAATTATACAACAGTACGTCTATTTTTTCATGTTTGATACCTAGTATACATGTGTCTACATGGATGCAAAAGCATTAAGTAAGTGTATTTATGGTTTCTAGCTCTGCTGTGATTTAAAGAGTGACTCTCTACTAAAGTAAAAATCAATAGAGTTACAGCAATTATTTTCATATTTAGCAATTTTCAGTATTTTTTTACTTTCTGTGGTTGGCCTAAATGTTTGCGATAATGCAGTTCATATTCCTCTAAGTCTTTCAAAAAGCATATGACTATCTCCAGTTGACCACCACTGAATAATTGTATGTTAAGCCACATGCTGTTGTCATGGCAAGCATTATAATATCAGACACAGAGCACTATGAAGTCACTTGGGGATGGGAAATGCTTTTATGTAGACTTTTTGGATAGACTACTATGCAGTGGCATCACTAGGGCCAAATCTAGGGGTAAATCCCACAGTAGTGCCCCTCATTTTAGCTGCCTGGTCCCCCCTCCACAGTGCTCTGTCTCTTGGCACCCCCACTCTTGGTATACATTCTTACTGCTGGCTAGTGCAGCAGTGCCATGTGTCACCAGCAGGGCACGGAGAAGAGCAGAGCGTGAGGGGGTGAACTGGCTGAGCGTGCGATCCGTTGTCTGCAGAAAGCAACATTAGAATAGGGTCAGGTTGGGGTGTGGGGTTCGCTTAAGTCTGTCCAGTCACAGTGGAATCCCCTCCCCATGGCATGCATCCAATCACACTGCTGGATTTGCCAGCAGTACAAGGGTATACCTGAGGGGTGGGGGTGCCAGCAGACTAGGCAGTGCTGAATGTCTCAAAAACCAGGTTACATTTTCTATGCTGGGTAGTGTGGGAGGGAGGGAGGTTGAGGCAAGCAGCAGTTTCACTTTGAGAGGACCCAAATTGTCAGTAGCAGACTGGGTCACAATCAGGCCATGGCTCGAGGGTGAGCTGTTAAGTGGGTTGTGCATGAGAGTCCAGCTTTGAATATTATTTCCTTGTAGACTGCAGTTGCCAAACATTTATACATACTATATGGTCTTGAGTTGAAACAGTCAGTTTATTTTGTTCTTATTGTATTACCATTGGCAAACAAGCCCATTGGCTATAGCCAACTATTGTTTGTTATATGTTTGCAAATTCTCTGTGACCACAGCTACAGTCAGGCCAGCATGTGTTTCTTGGATCAGTCAGAGGCATCTCTTTAGCTCACACATGGCCCTTTAAGACATATACCTAGCCATGCATAGAAAGAGAAAACATATTCCTGAGAAACTTTGCAGGTGACATCCTAGTGTTTCTTCAGTACTGAGTCTGTAAAGTTTTAATGCTCTGCAGCCCAGAATTAAAATTTGCTTTTTTATTAATTCATAGGTATGAAACTGAACGGGATCTGTGTCATGGTGTTGAGGCAGATATTGCTGGAATCCGCAAAGTCCTGGATGAAATGACCCTCACCAGATCTGACCTGGAGATGCAGATTGAAAGTTTCAAGGAAGAACTGGTCAACCTCAAGAAGAACCATGAGGAGGTAAGCAAAATGGCCACGTCTCTCTTCCCTTCCGCCACGTCCTTTGTGACCACTTGTTGCATATCTGCTCCTGCACCAAGCCCTCCTCACCTTCCCCTACTTCTCCCCCTTTTTGTTCCTCCTCCTCTGTACCTTTTGCGCTTCTTTTTTACCTGACTTTGCATCCTTAACACCTTCCTCCTTCCTGGTTATTCTCCAAATGAAGGCAGTCCAGAGAAAGGGCAACCAAAATGGTGCAGGGACTGCATCAGAAAACATATGAGGACAGATTAACGGAGCTCAATATGTACACCCTAGAGCAAAAGAGGGAGAGAGGTGATATGATCGAAACATTCAAACACCTTAAGAGCATTAACAAGGTGCAAGAGTCTAACATTTTTCAATATAAGGAAAACAGCAGGACAAGAGGACACAGCATGAGATTAGAGGGAGGCCGTTTAAGGGGTAATAATATTGCTCAGATTACATAATCCATAGAATATTTTGCGGATTGTGGATGAGTTTGTGGTACAAATCCCAGAGTTCCCTGCAGCAGACATCAAAGGTGGGTTGCAGCAGTGGGAGACGCAATAGCCTGCAGTGCACGTAGAAACTTTTATAAGCTGTGTTTTTTCTGTTTGCCAGTCCTGCTGTCCTCCCAGGGCTAAGTACAGTCACAGAGGCTACATAGAGTAACAGAGGCTATGTACAGTCACAGAGGATGGTACTTAGCCCTGGGAGAACAGTGGGACCGGCACACATCAAATCTGAGCTCATAAAAGCTCTAAAATGCACTGCAGGCTATTGAATCTCCCACTGCTGTAGCCCTCCACTGATGTCAGCTGCAGGGGATTCTGGGACTTGTAGTTATGGAAAATATCAGCTAGCAAGTCAGCAGGATCAGTGTGATAAAAATCAAGCTACTATACTGCAGTAAACAGTACATAATAAAAGATGTTTTTGCACACTAAGTGCAAACTTCGACCAGCCCCATAGTTGGGTGTGAGGCTCTTACTGCTGATTGTTCCCCCTATAAGAACTGCATGAAGGCCCGGTGGCACTGAGGGTTGAGGCACTGGATGCCACAACTTACGTCACACCAGTGACCCAGGTTTGGGAACAAGCTCGGGTCATCGGGGGTCGGTGGGGGAGGACAGGACTCAGGTCATTCAGCATCCAGAGGACTGATCTCCTGTTCTGTGAGGGAGGGGGGAGTCCAGATCTCAGACTTTGGTGACTCCCTGTGGTGACTGAGGGTACAGCAGCCTGTGGCTCCTCTGTTTGAGGGAACTGGCTGTGGCGGCGATTCTGCATGCATGTGTAGGACTATGCACGCACGTGATGGATGCATTGCACATCCGAGCCAATGAGGAGGGAGGAACAGAAAAAGGAAAATGCCCTGGCCCTTGGTAAGTGAAGGTGGGTCGAGTGGCCAACCCCCTCATCCAGTGTCAGGTCCTTCAGCCTGCCACCGGTGCTCTCTGCACTACTTGGTCAACCAACTAGATCTCAGAAAGGTTGCCAGGAGGAGTCAGCAGCCCCACCCCAGGGAGATTAGATCCAGGGGTTGGGAGATCAGTGTGAGCAGAGCAGAGTTCCCTTCCCACTGGCAAGGTAAGCCTGGTGACTGCAGGTGAATGGGATAAAGTCAAGCAGGGTGTCCCTCTGGAGAGAGTCCAAGTGGCCAGAGAGGGGAGCATAAAGAATGCCTACAAAAAAAAAAGAACTGCATGGAAACTCTCTACTAAGAACTCTGGGGCTAATCTGCATCCTTTCTGTGGTCATTAGGTTACAGCTAAAGCCAATGAGCCCCATTCTCAAAGGTTAGCACAGCACAAACTGGGTTTGTGTCACCTTAAGCTGGAATAGCGTTAGCTGTCGGGGTGCGCCCATATTCAAAGGGCAAAGATGCATGATGCCCCCCGATAGTGCCAACCCACACAATATTGTGCTGCACCTGTGCATATGAGGGTTCCCTCATGCATATGCAGCGCAGCACCATACTGAAAGATTTCAGAAGCGCTAAGATGGCCGCCGGCAGCGGCACCATTTAATGCTTCTGAAACCCAGCCCTTAACAGTGCACAGACCCACCCATGCACTTTCAAGGGCTGGGTACCATGGTGGTCTAGTGGTCCCTCCCTAGCCCCAATCCCATCCCCAGTTATCACTGTCCAATCTCTGGTGGCCTAGTGGTCCCTCCCTAGTCCCAATCTCATTCTCGGTTATCCATGTCCAATCCCTGGTGGTCTAATGGTCCTTCCCTAGCTCTGATCCCATCTCCACTGAATAATGTGTACTCCCTAGTGGTCTAGTGGTCCCTCCCTATCCCCGATCCCATCCCCAGTAAATAATGTCCAGTCCCTGGTGGTGTAGTGGTCTCTCTCTATTTCTGATCCTGTCCCCACTGAACAGTGTCCAATTCTGGTGGTCTAGTGGTCCCTCCCTAGTCCCAGTTCTGTCCCTGGTTATCAATTTCCAATCCCTGTTGGTCCAGTGGTCCCTCCCCGCCCCATTCCCAAGTCACCATGCTGACCCAAATAAGTAAACTCCCTGTTGTCTAGTGGCCCCAAAATAAGTAAGCTCCTTGTTAGTCTAGTGGCCCCCCACCCCGGCAGGTAGTGACACACCACCTCACTCCCTCCCAACCTGACCCATGCCGGCAACTGGCCCAGCCCTCCTTACACCGCCATGGCCAGTTGCTGACTGAACTGTTAATGAGCATGTACAGTACATAGTATGCACTCATTGGTTGACTGATCAACCAATGAGCATGTACCATGTACTGTACATGCTCATTGACAGTTCAGTCGGTGGCTAGCCATGGCGGTGTGGGGATGGCTGTGCCAGTCACCAGCACAGGTTGGATTGGGGGTGGGGTGGTGGTCACTATCTACTGGGGTGGAGGGTGGGGGGCCACTAGACTACCAGAAAAATTACTTATTTGGGTCAGGACAGTGATCAGGGAATGGAAGAGGGGGTGGGACCACTTGACCACCAGGGATTGGAAATTGATAACCGGAGATGGGATCGGGGTTAGGGAGGGACCACTAGACCACCACAGAAAAAACTGGTCTGTATTTCAAAACTGGCATTGATCGGAGCTGGGGGGAACCTGGACGGACGCACTTCATGGCAGCGCTGGCATGAAGATGAGCCCATAATGGGCACACAAATGTGAAAGGTTGTGGTGTGTTTGCAAAAGAATTGCACTCGAGCCTTCAGATTTCTTCTAAGAGTTTATTGCGGTAATTCATCTTCACATGCATGTTCATTCTTTTCATCAATAGTGGTGCTGCTTATTCAGTTTACATACAGTGTTTATATAAAGAATTGTTATTTTGAAAAATACCAACACCCCTTTATAAGCCAATCATAAAACAAAATAACATATTAATCTTAGGGTGTGGTGTACGTTTTTCTCAGAACATAGGTATTACTTCATTTCTTGCACAACATCATAGGTGTTTCTAACACTTCTTGCACAACATTCCTTGACGCACACAACCCTCTTTGTTGCACACCTTCCTAAATAAGGTTATCATAGGATATTTTGGTGTTAAATGTTGTGAAATGTGAAATGTTACGCTACAGAATGGCCCTCTATCACTGTGCAGGCCCAATGGACTTATCTGCATGTTTGGGCTGAATATCACCCATAGGGGTAGTGGCACTATCCAGTTTGTGCCATGCTTTACACCTATGGGCAATCTTCAGTACCACTTTCTGGTAGCGCTACACCAAACATGGTGACTGCTAGCTGTGGGCCATGTTATCAGAGTTTGATATTCAAACAGAGAGCATGGTCAGTTCAGATCTCGCTATTTGAATATGGTGCCAGGGCCGGAAGGCCCTATTTTTGTGCGTGACACACCTGTTTGTGCGCACAGCCGTGTGGCTCTGAAAGTGGTGCTCAATGGTCTCATCTCTTCAGTGTAAGCAAAATGCTTTTTATTGTATGTTTCATTATACATTTTAAGCAGATGAAAAAATGAATAGTGACCTAACAAAGGTGCCATTTGTGTTTTACAGGACTATTAAATCCCAGTGATATGATTTCTTACTAAAATATTTTAATTAAAATTAACAAAATATTGTAAAAGCACAGAAATAAGTACTTTTTTCAATAGTGCTTTTACTCACAGGAGATAGTTTGATTACTGCTTATCAAATGCAGCATTGAACAGAAATGTACATTTCTTTCTTATAGAAACACTTTTGAATCGACAGAATGCTATAGTGATATGAAGCAAAAATGTATGAACTTAAAATAAAATAGCAACATTAAAAGGAAGAAATATATCATAATTTAAAATTCAGTAAGTAAATATTCTGTAATTATTCTGCTTTGGTAAGAAAGAATATTTATAGCCATATGTCTGTAGCTGTCTAGCAGGTCGGGGGGGGGCAAACCTGTATGACCAAGAGTCACTTCTGACCATAAATTACTGGTTTAATTGTATTGGGCCATGGAATGCCAAACCCAATGATTAGTGTGATACCTTTCATAGGACCACATAGATATTATACTGGTAATGTTGGAGGGCTATGGGACAGCATGGTGCTATCATAATGTAGTATGATAGCATCCTTCACTATTTGTGCTATGTGGGTAGCTGGTAAAGTTGCAATGTTTGTTTTACTAATTCCTTTGAGTTGGAGGCTCTGACCTCTACATGTCCCATTTTAAATAACAAAAGGGGGACGTGGGGCTAGAGCCCCCCCCAACTCAAAATAACTAATAAAGCAAACATTGCACCCATACTCTAACCCTAAGTCATTCATATAGTGTAACCTTATTCTGCTACACTACTTACACAGCTCTGTAGTTCCCCACTAATGCTGTTATACTGCTATATGAAGGCATAACTGTAGCTCCCTGTTGAAGGCACCCATGTGACCCTGAACATAACACTCTTAAGAAACAAGATCTCTGATCTAACTTAAGCACTGTAAAGAGGTAATACATTAGATAGAAAAAGTCTAATTGTATTGTGGTAGGTGTTTATGTTTTGTACTTTAACCTTGTTCTTTTAAGTGATTGTATGCTTTTTGATATAGTGTTCTGTGTTTATATTTTACATATTTTTATCCAGTTTAGTAAATATATTATTCTGAAAGACTGCCTGGGTGTGTCTTGGAAGTTCTTTTTGCATGTGACGTATAGAGGGTTAAGACTGACAAAAACTGTTCAAAGCTTGATGGTGTTACTAAACTGGGAAAAGGTAAGAATATACCTAAGGTCTTTTATAGAGTTTTAAGGGTTCATTTTTGGATACCTGGTTAGGTGCCCTTAGGCAAAAGATATCTTGCATCCCCCTGAAGAGAAGATTATCTGAGCCTGTACATTTGGGTACGCTAACATAAGGTTCACAGTTTGAATCCCCCCAGAAATTGAGACCAAAGGTGATTCGGACCCACAAGCAGACAGGAGGGTTACTCTGTTTGTTACTTGTTCACATTACTGTGCTCAGAGGTTGGCACAGTGGGAGCAGAGGACCTGACCTGCTGAGTGTGTTTGTGACAGATTCAGGCATCCAAAATGAACCCTTAAAGCTCTGTAATGTATGGTGCGCCCTTATTACCGCTAAAAAGCAGCAAAATTATGTCTTGATAATCCCATCGCTATGACATAAATGGTTATAAACCTCGCTTGAGTACGTCATGGTGATGGCATTACAAATGGATCCCATCTGCGCATGCGTACCTACATCCTCGCCGCACCGAATGGCATCTCCCGGAAACCAGCGAGTGGCCAGAAAATTACCCAGAACATCCGCGGTGGGGCTAAAAGTAAGCCATATTAGTTTGTTTTGGCAGTTAATTGGACAATACACTATAAAATATAATGTATGGTCCTCTATCGCTAATCGGTTTGTTAATTGCCCCGAGGCGTTGCCATGGTGATGTAAACTCATGGCAACCTCCTCGATGGTTAACAAATCTGTTAACGATAGAGGACCATACATTATCCTCTATATAAAAGACCTTAGGTATATTCTTACCTTTTCCCAGTTTAGTAACACCATCAAGCTTATGAACAGTTTGTGTCAGTCTTAACCCTCTATACGTCACATGCAAAAAGAACTTCGAAGACACACCCAGGCAGTCTTTCAAAATAATATAATTACTAAACTGGATAAAAATACGTAAAATGTAAACACAGAACACTATATCAAAAAGCACACAATCACTTAAAAGAACAAGGTTAAAGTACAAAACATAAACTCCTACCACAATACAATTAGACTTTTTCTATTTAATGTATTACCTCTTTACAGTGCTTAAGTTAGATCAGAGATCTTGTTTCTTATTCATATGTCATATAACATATGAATAACAATAAAATGAATACCTTAGTTTAAAAAAAACTGATTAGGCAATGACGAGTAGAATATTTTAGGATTTGGGGATATTTTCTGAGTTTTACCTTATTTATTGACAGGACTTCAGTTGCCTCTATTTTTAAATACTTTCAAAGATAAGGTAAATAACTTCAAAAATACATAAAGCATAAGTACTGACTTAAAAAATGAAGTGATATCTAATTTTGCAGGTACATATGTCAAACCTGGTTGATAGAAAGTGTATTGCCCAGCAATATTTTTCATTGTTTTGACTTTCAGTGTGAGCCCATGGATGTTTTTGACTTCAGCCCTAACAAACTAACTAAACCCTGTTGACAGATCTTCATGTGTTTTTTCTATTTCTAGGAAATGAAGTCAGCCAGCAGTGAGCTTGGTGGCCAAGTCAATGTGGAGTTTGATGCCGCTCCGGGTAATAACCTGCTTGAAGAAATGGAGGCTTGTAGAAAGCAGTATGAGGCTATGGTAGAAAAGAGTCGCAAGGATGCAGAGAACTGGTTTAATGAACAGGTAAAATGCCACCAAAAATGAGGCACCCAATTTCTATTTTCAGAATGCCACTGAAGACTAACTTCTAAGTACTTTATGGACATGTTTACTTCCAAATTAAAATAGCAATGACATTGTTCCCTATCTTCTAGGCCAAAGACAGTATGCTTGTATACAGAACTAGAAAATAATGGTTTTATTCTTAGACAGAACAACCGCCAGTGTTTTTTGACTACATACAAAAATAATCTTTAATGATTTTATAAAGCTTAAAATTTTATTTTGAACACTGTTACATTTGAACCATAAGGAGTAGAAGCTCACCCCCACTGGTTAGAGTAGACAGAAATGAGGGTCATGATCATAGGGTGTGGATAGGAACACCAGTACTGGATACAAAGGGGAAGGCAAGGGTAGGAAGGCAGCATAAAAAGGGAACCTGAGATGGGGAAAAAGCAGGAAGGCAAACACAGGAGTGGAGGGAGGACAGGCAGCAAAACATGGAAGGCCATGGTCACAAATGCCTGCAGCCTGGGAAATAAAATCCCAGACCTGAAGGTCTTAATAGTAGAGGTAGACCTGGACATAGCAGCAATAACAGAGACCTGGTACACCACAAATCATGACTGGGACACAAATATTCTGAGTTATGCTCTATTCAGGAGAGATCGGGAGAATGAAAAAAGGGGGGTGCCCTGTATGTAAGGAAAGGCATAAGAGTTAGGGGTGTAGGATAGACAGGGGGAGGAAAGGCACTGTGATTCACCCTTGAGCCAGGCAGTGGCACAGCAATTCACACTGGGTAATCTACAGACCTACAGCGCAGGGGGAGGAGGTGGTTAGGGACTTAGTGGATCAATATCACGAGATGGCAACAAAAGGTGAAATATTACTTCTGGGTGATTTCAGCATCCCATATGTGGATTGGACCATTCCAATAACTGCTTCAACCAGGAGCCGAGACATCCTGGATTCCCTATAGGGGGAAGGCCTCAGACAGCTAGTGACTGATTCCTTGAAGTATAGGGCAATTCTGAACTGGCTTTACGATGCCAGTTCAACATTCGTTGTCGACCGACTTTACAACGACGGCTTTATGTCGACCGCAATTGCAGTCAACATAAAACTGTTCACTGCAAACTTTGTTTCACCCCCGAACCCCTCATGTAGGGGGCTCTGCCCCCCACACCCCCTGCAACTAAACTAATCAAGTCCAAGTCTGAGTTGATTTGGGGAGGGGGTGCAAGGCCCGCAGAAAGCAGTGCTGGGTCCCGAGGTGACAGTACAGTGATCTGTCAATGTTGTCGCTGTACTGTTGTTCACAGTGCAGGTTGTACTGTGCAATCGGCATATGTTCTGGACCTAGTACTGACCAATGGGGACAGAATCACAGATGTTCATGTGGAAGGTCAACTGGGATCCAGCAGCCACCACACAGTGTGGTTTAGTATGGGAAGAGAGACACAGTCTAGTCACACAGAGGCAAAGGTCCTAGATTTTAGCAGCACAGATTTTGCTAAAATGGGGAGGTGTATCACAGAGGCCATGGTGAGGAGGGAAATAGCAGGAGGAGGAGTTGAGGAATAGTGGGAACACCTGAAGGGAGCCATACAGAAGGTGATGAACCAGTGCATCGGGATGGTAAACAAAAGCAAGAGATGGAGGAAACCACTATGGTTCTCAAGAGAGGTGGCAGACAAGGTAAGGGCCAAAAGGGCAGGTTTCAGGAAATATAAGGAAACTCAAAGGGAGGGAGGCAGGAAGGTGTACCTAAGAAATTTAACAGAAGCGGGGAATCCTGTAAGGAGAGCAAAGGCACAGACCAAGGAAAGATTAGCACAGATGGTGAAGAAAGGGGACAAGACATTCTATAGGTACAACAGTGAAAGAAGGAAAACCAGGGGGTTTGTAAGGCTCAAAGAGGATACAGGGGAGTACAAGGATGGAGACCTGGAAAAGGCAGAAATACTGCACAAATACTTCTGTTCAGTATTCACTGAAGAGGGGGAGGGCCAGGGACCACAGCTGGGTAACAGACATGTGGGGTGGGTAAACACAAGTCCATTCATAGTGGGGAGAGCCCTGGAGTAGCTCATAAGACTGAAAGACAAAGCAATGGGGCCAGATGGCATACACCCGAACATATTAAGGGAGCTGTGAAGAGAGCTGGCAGCACCTCCGGCAGCCATGTTTACCAAGTCACTAAACTGGGAGTGGTTCCAGAGGACTGGAAGAGGGCACATGTAGTCGCTCTAAACAAATGTGGTAGTAGGGAGGAGGCAGGGAACTATAGGCCAGTCAGTCTCACCTCAGTAGTGGGTAAGATCATAGAGGCACTGCTTAAAGACAGAATAGTGACACATTTGGAATCCATCAGTGCCCAAGATCTGAGACAATATGTATCCACAGCAGGAAGGTTGTGTCAGATGACTCTAATAGATTTTTTTGACTGGGTGATGAAGGAAGTAAATTGGGGGGGGGGGGTGACCATGGATGTCACCTACCTCGATTTTAGCAAGGCCTTTGACACCATCCCACATAAAAGGCTGGTTAACAAGATGGGCAGTCTGGGCATGGGGCACAAGGTGATAAACTGGGTTAGGAACTAGCTAATGGACAGGAGGCAGAGGATGGTGGCAAATGGGATCCAATCCATGGAGGGGGGGGTGACCAGCAGGGTACCTCAGGGATCAGTCCTTGGGCCAGTCCTGTTTAACGTCTTCATTAGTGACATTGTGGAATGGCTGGAGGGCAAGGTCTGCCTGTTTGAAGATGACACCAAGATCTGCAACAGGGTGGATACTTCTTGCAGGGTGGAGAAAATGAGGAGGGACCTGGGGAAGCTTGAAAAATGTTCGTAGGTGTGACAACTGAGGTTTAATTCAAAGACGTGCAAAATAATGCACCTGGGATGAGAGAACCCAAGGGACAGCTACAGAATGGGGGGGCGCATTGCTGACGATCACCAAGGAAGAAAGGGACCTGGAAGTTATCATTTTTGACAACCTAAAGGTGTCTAAGCAGAGCACGAAGGCTGCAGGGAGGGCCAGCGGCTTGCTGGGGTACATAGACAGCGGTATCACTAGCAGAAGGTGGGAGGTAGCAATGCCATTGTATAAAACATTGGTGAGGCCTCATCTAGAGTACTGTGCGCAGTTCTGGAGGTAACACCTTCGTAAGGACATTGACAGGATGGAGGTGGTCCAGAGAAGAGCAACAAAGATGGTACAGGGCTTACACCAGAAAACATATGAGAAGAGATTAAAGGACCTCAATATGTACTCGCTTGAGGACAGAAGGGATCAGGGCAACATGATAAAAGCATTCAACTACCTTCAAGGCATAAACAAGGTCCAGGGGGAGACATCTTCCAATATAGGAGAAGTACAAGAACAAGGGGGCATAATATGAAATTGGGAGGTGAGAAGAAATGTGAGGAAGTTTTTCTTCGTGGAGAGGGTGGTGGACACATGGAATAGTCTGCCACAGGAGGTGGTGGGAGTGAGCACAGTGGAGGGATTTAAACATGCCTGGGACAAGCATAAGGGAATCTTAGAGGTGGGGAGGAGTGGTGAAAAGCCATTGACCAGGTAGAATCAGAGGCCGCAAACATGTGTAGGGCTTATAGGCAGACTGGATGGGCTGGCAGTCCTTGTCTGCTGACAGTTTTTATGTTTCTATGTAATAAAAGCAAGGAGGCTGATTAACATGTATAGAACTGCCGGCCCGGTGGTGCTGAGGGCTGAGGCACTGGACATCACACCTCATGTCATGCCGGCGACCCGGGTTCGGGAACGAGCCTGGGTCGTCAGAGGTCGGCGGAGGGGGAGGGAATTGCTGTGAATTGCTGCCGGCTGGCAGTGCTCCACCTCGGGAGGAGGTAGATAGCTCTCTTGGAGCTTGGCTGCCCTCTGGTGGAGGCCGGAGGGATGGCGCCACGAGAGAGAGAGAGCTCTGACAAAGGTCGACGGGGAGGGTTGATGGGACCCAGTCCGGAGCTGCGGTGCACATGAGCAGCTCCACGCGCATGTGCCACCACTTCTGGGGGTCCCGGGATAGCTTGGTGAGAATGGAGGAAAATCATGGGGGCTGATGTGGATGGTGCCCCTGGACTGACTCTGGGGATCTGCCACGGCGCGCATTGCGCCATAGGACCCTGAAAGACCCTGAGTGTGGTAGGCTCGGCGGACACAGAAGTCAACCCACCACAGGAGGATAAACAGAGTCAAGAAAAAAACAAAACATGTATAGAACCTGGTGATACAGTTCTCATGTGTTGATACATGTCTATACATGTAAATACAATATGTTGTTAAAAATAACAGGATTTTACACATTTAGTAAACCATTTTATGGGTTTGTTTTGTTATATTTGTATATACTGATATATGGTAGCTATAGCAATATCTTATGTTGAAATATCAACTAAATCCAGCAAAATTACGTTTCTCACCCAAAAAGTTCCAAAGTTGCCCCTTTTTAAAATAAATTATCTTTTGAAATGTCTAACTTTGGGACCATTGTGGGTAGAACCCTGATTTTTTTTAATGAAAGTTTGGAATCCAGCCATTAATAATTAGCTTTACTGATACTGTTTTCAATTGGTCAGGAAGCCCCACCTGACCATTGATTAAATGCCTGTACCCGCACAGTTAGGGTAAGCCAACCCTGTGTAGTACCCCTGAGCCTGCCAGATCCTGTTATCTGGCCAGAATGTGAACAGTAAGTGGCAGCCATGAGGATTGATTGAGTACAAAGAGTATGACTTCTAACTACAAAGAGATCTCCCCAGATAACTACTGTTTACCTCTTTTTCATATGAGCTACTGTTCAGAAGTTTATTTGTCAAAGAATGACAGAGCTACTGCATAGCCCATATTATTTACATACCCACAATGCAGTGCTTGCAACTCATGGAAGTAATGTATTCTCATACATGGTAAGAAGCAAGTAAAACAGATGTTCTATCATGTTTCATTTGTTACTTTAGAAAAGGAGCTATCTTACTTTGCTCTCCTGTGTCTGAACAGTAAAAAGAAGTATTCAAGTATTTACATCATTACAAAATAAATAAACAACACTCTAGTCATATACTCCAGGAAGCAAGTGAATATGAGGGGAAAAGTATTACAGTTATCATGTTATTGATTAAAAATAAAATAATAATTTGTGTCTTGCAGCCTTGTGCCTCACAACGCACCCCAGGTGTGGATTAAATGCCTATAACCCCACACCCTGTAGTGGGTTACTTATTGCTAACTTATGTTTTTTTTGTTGTTTTTTTTTTTTGTTATATTTGTATATACTGATATATGTTAGCTGTAACATCTTATATTGAATTATCAACTTAGCTGACTCCAAGTTCTCCAAGAAAATTATATTTGTCACCCAAACAGTTCCAAAGTTACCCCTTTTTGAAATAAATTATCTTTTGAAAGGTTTAACTTTGGAACCGTTAGGGCTAGGACCCTAATTTTTTAAATGAAAGTTAGGGATCCAGCCATTAAGAATTAGCTCTACTGATACTATTTTCATAGTGCTATACTGTACTATTCTGTATATAACAATACTATCTGAACCTGCTTATACAGTATATTATCAAGACATTTTTGTTAGTTGTGACACAGCCAAAACACAGAACAAACACAGTGTCAATACTATTTTTTGTGTTGATACATAAAATTACATGATGTTTAAAAAAATCTTTTTTTTTTTACTTTTTCTGAATTTTAGTAATAGTAAACATCATTTAATTAGAAACTATGTGGATTACAGCTTAATTTTCATTCATCCTTTGCCCTTAATCACATGGCAAACATTTCACACTCCCCTCTCACAACCCCTACTCTTCGTTGCTTTCACAGGCTTGGCCTACGAAAGCATCAGAAATTAATGTTCAGGGTATTGTACATTATGAGGGCTTTTTTTACATACCTGAGATGTGTGGTTCCACATAAACCACAAGAGTGAAACTTCTGAAACTATAGTATTTTTGCTTTCAAATTATCTAAAAATGTATTCCAAGATCAAAATTAAAGAAACGCATTAGCACTTAGGGCAATTTTTAGATGAGCTGCATTAGGTAAACATTATAGTGTTATTTCTGTAGAAATGTATATATACTTTTATAGCCTGCAAATTGCAAAGCATTATATAAATTAAAGCAATATTGAGAAATAATGGACGGGAGGGGTAAAAGGGATGGGGGCTATATCGGGCAGACTAGATGGGCCGTATGGTCCTTTTCTGCTGGCAAATTCTATGATTCTATGTGTAAGGTTGCGTTGTGTTTGCAAAATAATTTCATTTGAGCCTTCAGATTACTTCTAATGGTTTATTGCAGTTCATCTTCACATGCATGTTCATTCTTTGGTGTGGCGTACCTTTTTCTTCCGAACATATATATTAATAGATTTGTTGCACAACATCCTTTGATGCACACAACCCTCTTTGTTGCACACCTTCCTTAACAGGTGTACACCATCCTAAAAAGGTTATTATAGACCATTTGGTGTTAAATGTTGTGAAATGTTACACTACACTATGATTCTGTGATAAGTATAAATGGACATATGCATCCTTCTCTCCAGTATGGGGGTTGTGGAAGCTGAGTATTTGTTCATTCATGAATCATTTGGTAAGAATACTGTTATTTAAAACAGTATGTAACGTAATATGTTAATGTGATACTGTATTGTAATTAAATGTTAGTGAATATTTTAGCACTGTTTTCATTATGTTTCAGCTATCTACACATTTTAGAGGTTTCAATGACCTAACTAAGTTAAAGAAATACTTAACACTAAACTGAACTGAACTCGTCCCTGTTTTCTAGGCCAAAGAGGTGAACAAGACTAGAGCCAGCAGCTCTGAAGCCCTGCAGACACACAAGACCGAGATCTCTGACCTGAGGCGCACTTTGCAGGGCCTGGAAATTGAGCTGCAAACTCAGCTAAGCATGAAAAGTGCTATTTAAAGCAAGAGATACTTCACAGTTATGTGTTTCAGTGAATTCCATGGTGTGGAGCACTAATTAGCTAATACCATGTGCTGTTATTCATTGGTCAGCCACATATTATAATATTTTAGAGAATAATGTATGCCTCTAGGAAAATTTAAGAAGGATAATAGTCAAAAACGTAACCTATACTTTAAATATTTTCAGTACTAATCTCCTAGTTTTTTTTTATTATTATTGAAGAAATGTGTTGAACACATAAGCTATTTTCCCAGTAGAATTCTGTTATTGCTCCATCTATACATGTTTATTAGTAACTCCAGTGGTTGTTTCTGATTTACGCTCTAGGGTTAAGTGCCATTTTAGAACTGTATGATGCAATTTATGCCCCTCTCAGCCGTAGAGTTTAATAGTAGAACATGGATGCATTGCTCCAGCAACTAAAGAGTTGTCTTTGCTTCAAATATTGGACTTAAACCCCAACCATTGCCTGTGGCATCTGTTGTGTTCTCCCTTCGAACAGTCCTTCCTCCCTCCCTCCCTAGGCCATCATGTCCAACCCTCTCCTGTCTTGGCTGACCTTCCGTCCCCACTCCCTATACCCCCTCCCCTTCCCACCCCACTTGCCAGGACATGCCTACAGTACTTCTCAAAGGACTCTTACATCTTAATCTTCTTCGCACTTTGACGCTAGAGGAACTGCCACTCCTGTTCACTATGACTCCTCCAATGATGTTTACTGTATAAATTTTAGTTCATTACCTTACGTCCATATATCAGTATCTATGCACTTGTATTTAAATGGCATTACCTCCTGTTGAACCTATTGCTATGTTTTGGTGGAAGTATCTTGTTACATGTGATGGTTATATGTTATTATGTTGTTATTATTACTATGTAATTGTTATGTACGTTCACTCAACCTGTTATGTCTTAACCCTGTTGGTAATTGTTTTGCCCCAGGTCCATCTTGTAAATTAGCTTGTCTCAATGATGTTCCACCTGGCAAAATAAAGATTTTGATTGATTGATTGATTGAGCAAGGGGCATAAACTATCATACAGTTTTAAAGTGGCACTTAACACCAGAAGGTAAATCGGAAACACCCACTAGGATAACTAAAGGGTCTTTAAAGATGTAACAGTAACAGAACTAGTGTAAGAATTTAAAAATTGGCTTCTACCGGGGAACATGACGTACAGGTTCAGTGCAGTTCTCCATTAAGAATATTTGTATGACTATAGTATCCTTGTGCTTTACTGGTGATTATTATGACTAAATGTACAAAAAGGTTTATGTGTTTGCTGCTATTTTTTTTATGAAACAAGTATTGATTGTGTATTAGTGATGTATCAGATTGCGTGTATCTTTTTCTTCTATGTAAACCAGTATGGATATGTGTTATGTGGTGTATAAGATTGTTTAAATGTATGTTGTTACAGGTACACCTTGTAAACAGGGCATTTATAGCCCTAAATTTAGGGCTATGCCCGTAGTTAAGTGGAGGAAGAGCTCTTCCCCACATCCTATTTATACCAGCAGGCTGCGCACCACCCTGCTTAGAGAGAGTCGCACTCGCTGGTTGTGCGCTGCTGGTTCGTGACTACTCTTTCCTTCCGTTTCTGTAGCCTGTACATTTGTTTGCCTTCTTCTTGCTCCCACTCCATCGCTCCCACTGCCTTTCTGTCTCCCCTCCTGCCGCCATTTGTGCTCCCCTGTTTTCATTTGTTGCCTGTTTTCTCTCCCGTTTGTACTTTTCTTTGGGAGGGGCTCTTCCCTCCGCCTCACCTCTTTACCTAGATGCTCTTTCCTCCGCTGCCGCTCACATAGCTGCCGATGTTTTTCCTCCTCTGTTGCCACTATTCCTGCTCCACTACTGTTTCTCCTTGCTGTTGCTGCTCTGTCTCTTTTCTTCTACAGCAGCTGCCATTCCATACCGCTGCGCAGTTCGTCATTGGATGCTGCTCGCTCCTGCAGTCTACTGCTTTCACCCTGCAAAAGGTTGGTTCATCACGTCCTGCTCCCCAGTCAACGGACACTCTGTATGCTATGCAGGTGGCACCTTGGATGTTCCACTACAGCTATGAATTAACTTCCTTATATTAAGCTGGTGCTTCACAGCGTTTATTTACCTTCTATTCTGCTCCTGTGCCTCACTCCCTCGGCCGCTAGATGGTGCCGATGCACTGTTACTGTATTCCCTCCATGCTTACACTCATATGAATTGGAAACATGGCACTCAAGAGTTAGGGGGACTAGTGAAGGCTGGTTTGTAGCTGACGATATCTGTCGATATTCATGTACTGCATTTGTATCTTATCACTAAGCATTTTTGTCAACCTTTCCAATCTAATTCGTGGATCCCGCTTGGCTCTGTGCCATTGCAAGATATGGGGCACGCATGCCATGTTCCAGATGCAGGGAAACTATTAAATGCTATTCACTTTAGAGGGGCACTGTGCTGGTTAACCATTCCATAACTGGAGTTGGGCCCTAATGTTCTGTCCTATGCACTGCTGGTTTCGCACTCGGTATTCTATCTGCACTGCTACTTTCCCTATGGCCTGGATGCCCTCTGCAGGGCCTATTGCTTGCTGTACAGGAGGTTTTCTGATTCACTAATTACATTGCAACTCATCTGATTCCACCCAGCCCACGCATTTCTATCTAGCCGGGCAGCCCTCTGTGGTGGCCCCAGTCATGCTAACCTACATGGGGTCTAGCTTGCTTCGCTTCTCCCCTTCTGCCTGACCTATAAGGGGTCTGGCCGCTCATCCTACACTATGTGCGGGCCTAACTGCTGCTTTGTCTTCAGCCCTTGGATTCCTATCATGTACTTCAAACGTGCGCTCTATCATTGCCTTCACCGCCCTGCATGGATCCTTTAAGCCCTCACCTGAGCTTCTCCGTCACACTCGGATGTATTCCAGGATGTCTCGCCTTGAGCCATACTAACTGAGTTCTGGATGTTGCTGCTCTCACCTGCTTCCATCTCTCAATCTGTCTAGGATCTCCATTTGTGCTCCACTATTGACTTACTTTTACGTTACGTCTCAGGAATTACTTCTTGTCCCTGGATGCTTACCATGTTGCTGCGCTGCATTCACTCTATTACTACTCACTTACCAGCTGACCTATGTGGTCCACTGGCTAACCTTTATGGAGCTTAGCTGCCACTATTATTTACCTTACCAGCTGACCTACGTGAGGTCCAGCTGCACATACTAGCTTACGTGGGGCTAGCAGCCAGTCTTACTTCCTTACCAACTGACCTTGCATGGTCTAGCTGCATACTAACCTTCTTGGGTTTAGCTACTAATTCTGTTTACTCACTGGCTGACATACTCATTCAATCGCACCATCTCCAGTCATCGGCTGACCTACACGTGGTCTAGCAACACTTCCTTATCTCATTGGGCTAGCTCCCCTTTGTTCCCATGGATGCTTCCTACAGAGCTGCTTTTCATTCAGACCCACCTTTCCAAATATGCTCCCTAAAGCTTCCACCTTCCATTGGATTATTTCTGGAGTACATCAGGATATTTATTTCAATTCTCTTGGATGCTCCTCGCCATGCTACTTCAACTTCCCCTGAGTTACTACTACTGTCTCCGCCAGGACTCCCTGCTGACTTTTATTCCATACTGTCTTCCTTAGTTTAACTGATGTCTAAGACATTGATCTACTACAGTTCAGGATGCTTATTTCCTCTTGTCCAACACTTCCGTCAAGGTCTCTTCAATGCAATCCTTTCCAAACTTGATCTTCAGGATACGACAGTCTACAGCACCGTTCTGCTCATAAGTCTGCTAAAAACTATAGTTCTACTCCGCACTAAACTGACTCAGGATTTGCCGCCTTCACAATACCATTTACAATTTATTCCTCACTACTTCGCTGCTATTTCTGCATTGCATGCAGTTCGACATTTCCATTACATTATCTACAGTGCTCTGCAACCTACCTCACCCCAGGGCCGGAGGTTCGTGATCGCATTTGCCAGATCTGGGCCCCTTCAGGCATGGAGGTCCTTTGCTCCTATATTATTGCCCCATAATCACCTACTTCAATTACCTGCTTTCACCCATCAGGCCGGGGGTTTAACTACTTCTAATCTACACCTGCCTCGCCCAGCTCGGGGCCTGCAGATTTGCATATTCTACTATACGCCTACCTGCTGCCGTGTCAGCCAGCCCCAGGAGCTCCTTTACATGGACTCACATCTGGATGTTAGCCATTTGTCATCTGTTCTTGGATGCTTCTGCCCTACTGCTTCAGTCATATGACATTACTACTGCTGCATTCTTACCAGCACAGTTAGTTGAGCTTATCCAGAAGATCTTCAATATCCCAATTTATGCTGTAAGGCTTCTTGGACCCTGTGACAATGCTTCTTCATTTGACTCAGCCTCTTCAGTTATCACCATCTATGACTCATAAGCTCAGCTATTCAGGACTCGTCAGAAAATTCTTACCAAGTCAATTCTAGCTAATATGCCATTCTGGCTTTGAAACATGGATATCAACATTGTTACACAATCATTTGGATCCAGACGGAAGCTCTTCAATTCCCGTGCTATTACCATTCTTCATACCCATTGCTGTACACCGTACATAAGCTATGCAATCCTATGTCCATGCTACTGTGTCTGCATCATGCAGTTTTACTTTCTACTACAACTGACCTATGTACAGGTCCACTTATATACATTACTTGCTCATACTACCTGCTTCGCCCTTACAGGGCCTAGAGGTCCTCACGACTAACTCCCCATTTTACAAGCTACTTCATTCCTCATGAGCTGAAACTACACCTGACTTTTTTGCACTGCGATCTCTACCTGCTTGACATACTGCTTCCCCTCTCCCAATTGGAGGTTTTTACTGCTCTGTCCCCCCTAACAAGCAGCTTATGCCAGTTTTTGTGCTTCATCACCATGGCTTTCACTTGCAAGCTTGCCTAGTAGAACATGACTCAACAGTCCTCCTTCTCTGGACATGGATGCTGAGCCTTTGATTCCTGATTTTCCTCTGAAAAGTCATCCTCACCTGCTGGAGTGCTTCACCACTGCAACTTGTTGCTTTGACTTCATATTGACCATGGATTCCACTCTACTATCATTCCAGCCTGCTCATGGATTCTCGAACTTGGAGTTTACCAGGAGGAGGATGC
Organism: Neoceratodus forsteri; assembly: GCA_016271365.2. Taxonomy (NCBI): domain Eukaryota; kingdom Metazoa; phylum Chordata; order Ceratodontiformes; family Ceratodontidae; genus Neoceratodus; species Neoceratodus forsteri. The sequence goes on along the minus strand of JADMNL010000032.1, from coordinate 22,977,137 downwards.
TTCTCTGTTCACCTGACATGCCATGACTCACTGCTACTTCAGTTCTCTGTTTCTCTGGATCAGGTTCTACAACTTTGGATTCGGATTAGATGGTTTAATTTTATTTTATTTAGGATTGCTGTCCTTTAGTGTGCCCAGAAGGACGGGCAGGTCAGTAGCCATGGGTCCTCAGAGGTTTCCCCCCAAGGGTTTTTTTCCTCTCCTGCATGCTACTGGTCACACTCTCTGGAGTTGGAGGAGGTGATCATACTGCTACTCATTTTCTTGGGGTTGTCATCCTACTCAACTCCTTCAACAGTCAGATACAGAATAATCATTGATATCATTATTTTTTGGGGGGTCTCATAATACTGGACCAAGCATCCTTCCTACGGTGGGATACAGAGAAAGGCCAAAACTATCAAATCATAACAAGTAAGTCATCAATTCATGCATCTAAGCACCTTGCATATACTATCCAGTTCATATGTACTATAATCACTGACTTGCTCATGTCTGTGCTAAGTACCTAAGCATGAATCATTTCATACTACTAGTACCTTGCAAGCCTATCCTACTTACTGGTCTGGCCTCTGTATCCAAGCATAACCTACAGCATGTAACATAAGCACTGAGCTCTGAACCACAGTTAAAATTAGGGCTATGCCCATAATTAAGTGGGGGAAGAGCTCCTCCCCCACATCCTATTTATACCAGCAGGCTGAGCACCGCCCTGCTTAGAGCGAGTTGCACTCCCCACCATCCTCCCCTGACACCTCTTCCTTCTGCGGCACTCTTATCCTATCGGGGGGGGGTCTCATAATACTGGACTAAGCATCCTTCCTACAGTGGGATACAGAGAAAGGCCAAAACTATCAAATCATAACAAGTGACTCATCAGTTCAAGTATCTAAGCACCTTACATATACTATCCAGTTCGTATGTACTATAATAACTGACTTGCTCATGTCTGTGCTAAGTACCTAAGCACGAATCATTTCATACTACTAGTACCTTGCAAGCCTATCCTACTTACTGGTCTAGCCTCTGTATCCAAGCACAACCTACAGCATCCAGCTACAGTATGTAACATAAGCACTGAGCTCTGAACCAAAGTTAATGGTGCTATACTATATAAATACATTTTATTACTACTACTACTACCACTGCTGTTCATTCCCCACTTGGAGTCATACTCTCCACTTTGTGACACCACAGTCTACTGCCAGAGGCTATGACTTCAGGGGTTGGATATTCAATAGCATTTGATTTCCGCAAGCCCCAGGTGTGCTGCTGATACAGTGCACTGGGCTTGTGGCAATCTGACAGGACTTTCTATCCTGTGCACCAATTGCCTTACGTTAAACCATCTTTATGTGGCCAAGCTTGTGGCAGTCCTGGGGGAGGGTGTTTGTATGGGGCTTGCACCAAATATTTGTTGCAAGCTGCCATAAAACATGGAAACTGTCGTAACTGTGCCTGAGCTTGTAAAATCCAGTGCAGTTGTGGCAAAGGGGAATCATGCGGCTGCATCATAGACTGCGTTTGATACACGGCTCGACACAAGCCCTGCGCCGCCCTTCGGGAAATCGGCCTGAGGTGTAGAATGAGCATATATAACAGAGCAGTTCTACATAACGTACACACAAACATACATGAGTGCATCAATATTATAGGACATGAAAAGACTAATAGTCCCACATGCTGTTTTTATAGGCATAGAAGGCTGGTACAGTCACAGCCTAAGGGTGGGCACAGCCAATATTTCCTAAAATGTCTGTGGTATCTTCTGGAGAAATTCCATGCCTGCCTGCAGTACCGCTGTGGGCCACCAGAGAGAATCTCTTTAGAAATAGTTATTTAGTTATTTGAATTTTGGTAACCGGGTAGACCCACTGACACAATGAAGTCCCTTTTTCAGGCGTGACCTGGAATTAGTTACATGCAGAGGAATAATACATTTGCACCAATTGAAAAGCAAATTACATTAATAGCGCATTTACAAAGGCATAACAATTTATGTACATACAGGTGACAAAAGTATTAGTTACAAACAGCAGATAATAAATTCAGATAAAGAAACCAAAAGGAACGTTAGGTTAGTGATTACAAAGTCAGGTCAGTGATAACAATGGCAAGGAATAAAAACTCAGGAGAGGGCTTTGAGCATCTTCTTAAATTGTGTAAGGGTGGGACTGGTACAAAGCTGATGGGGTAGGGAGTTCCTCAGAGCAGGGGCTATGAAGGAGAAAGATCTTCTTCTGGCAGCAGATCGAAGCATAGGGATGTCCAGTAAGGGGCTAGCGGCGGATCTCAGGGGCCCTGTGTATTGTTTAGGCTGCAATAATCCAGCAAGACTGGGATGAGCAGTAGGTCTCAGTAATTTATAAATTAGACAGAGCAAGGGAAAACGCATTCTTGCCTTGAAAGAAGGCCACCCCAAAGAAGTAAGCACACCACAGTGGAAATATCTGTCCATAGCTATGGATGAAACTGTACCATGCACAGGGGCACAAGCATAACAAAATAGACCATAAACTGAAGAGAAAACACACTACACTCACCGCCTGTTATGTTACTGTTCTGGACTGCCAGATGAAACAGGCAGTTTAATCAGCATGCTATTCAGGCATAATAAAAAACTAGAAAATCATGTACATGCAACGTATAGGTGCTTCAAATTTTTCTATTTATTAAAAACATCCATACAAACACCAGGGAAGCAAACCTCAATGAGCATTTACCCGACACGGGCTTCATCTAAAGGGGTAATCACAGTTTCCTAAGGTGATTGATTTATATACCTCTCAACTAAAATTGATAAATGTGATTACGTGTGAACAGCAAAAGAACTCGTGCAAATTCCCATATGTGATGAGCTCCACAGTGACAATTTAATACCAATGAGTAAATGCACCAATCCCAGTCTGTGAAGGATTCCTGCATAACTGTTACTTCCAAAATCAAAATGCTCACCACAGCGCAGTTCCCCATTTCATTCAATTTTTATTATTACTTTCTCCACCACTCTGACCACACCTTTTTTTATGCTTATAATTTAAAAGTAAATTTACTTTGGGGGGGGTGAAAACAATGAAACTAAGTGACAAGCTTTGCACTCACATGAAGGTTCAGCATTAAATACTGGTGAACCCGCTACCCTACAAAACAAGATCTCTCATATAGAGATGGGCGAAATCCACAAATCTCAGTACGCGAAATATTTCACGAAAATTCACGTATTCCGTGAAATATTTTATGGGTGCGAAATGCGAAATTCCACCAGCAAAATGCAGAATTTCACCAAAGAAATGTGATATTTCGCCCACTAATGGTGGAATTTTGCCACTCACAGGGAAAATTCCGCCATTTGCAGGCGAAATTCCGCATTTCGCTGGCAAAATTCTGCATTTTGCACCCATGAAATATTTCACGGAATGCACAAATTTCGCTAAATATTTCACGTGGCAAAATTCATGCTTTCACCAGAATTTCTCCAGTGAAATAAAATTTTGCTGCATCTCTAATCTCATGCAGACAAGGGCACTTCACAAAAAGATCCCAATCAATACTCAAAACTTGAAACAAGAAACCCCGCAAAGTAACAGATGCTTGAGTCAATCTGTAAGATGCAGAAACAGAAACAAAGGCAACATTAATGACAAAAACAATAGCAAATTCATTTTTATGCCTCAAAATATCAAGAGCCCCCAATTTACAAGAATAGTCTCAAATCAAACATTTCATTTAAACCATCAGGGATTAATGTAGATAATCTGAACAGCCACTGATTCTTTTTGGTCTAACATTTCTATACAATTGCCCATTCTCTCAAAGAGCCTCTCACACAATCAACATAGGGTGAGAACAGAAGACACAGACAAGTGTTTGGTCCTGCACAGGACCTATCAGTGTGCCTCATCTGTATGTTACCCCAGGTGAGAAATGAACCAGCCCTTGAAGCAGAACAAGCTTAAATGTTCCCAATGATTTGCATAAACATCCCATGATGCCTGGCATTAGGAGGCTATGTGAGATTTTTTTTATAGGGCTCACTTTGGAACTGTTAGGGAGAGGAGCTTACTACTTTAAATGAAAAAGCTTGGAGTTAGGGCAACATCAATATTTTACCTTGGTGCAGTTCCCCTTCATCGATATTTGACATTTTTAATGATACTTGTAAAATATAACAGTGCACCAATAAAAGTTATTAATAAAACTTTCAAATATCAATTTATGAAAACTGTAACCAAGCCACATATGAATATTTCCCTAATGCACAGCATTCATTGAAGAAAGGAATAAGTCCCTCACCTCTTCAGTTCAAAGGTTAACACCATTCAAAGATGCTATCTTTAAAAAGTGTTAACGTTTGAACTATAGGGACAGGACTTAACTTTTCTTAACTGATCTCTTTGAGTTAGGGAGTCATCAGATGATAATGGTGTGTTGTCCCATAAAAGAGGGTCACATCCTCTTTCTGCTTCTTTAGAGAAATAAAGGACTCAAAATTACATTATTATGATATTTTGTCATCATTTTCTCATTGCAATGCTTTAGAAAGCTTCTTTGGAAGGGACCTTGGCAGAGACAGAAGGCTGGTATAGTATGCAGATGTCAGCCATGCAGGCGAAGATTAATGCACTGGAGGAACACCTGTCCCTGCTCAGAGCAGAGTTGAAACACCAAAGCCATGAGTACCAGCTGCTTCTGGACTTCAAGGTCCAACTGGAAAAGGAGATACAGACTTATCGTATCCTGCTGGAGGGAGAAGATTCGAGGTAAGAGAAAACATGCTTATACAGTATATTTACATGAGAAGCTTTTTTTTTCTACCAAGCTCCCTACCCCACATATTATTGTTCTTATATTTATTTTTATCACATGTAATTAGGGAGGGCCTGCGCAAGATGAGGGATTTGTCGGACTACTGGAGTCATACATTCAATTTTACACCTGGGGAGCCAGCTCGGTGGCACTGAGGATTGAGGCGCTGGACGCCACACCTCGTGCCACACCGATGACCTGGGTTTGAGAATGAGGTTGGGCACTGGGGATTGGCAGGGGAGAGAGGGAGTGGATTGAGCATCCAATGGACTGCTCTCCTCTCCCTGGGGAGGGATCCAGGGTGTCTCTGGCACAGTAGGGACCCCGATGGAGACCGAGGGTATCACTAGCGAGGAGCTGTTAAGGTGAGGAGCATGGCGGACGTCTATGGCTTTCTGTGCTGACATCATTGCACTCACAGGCTCCTTGGAGAAACAACATCTACAGATGAAAAACCCTTACTGGTGGTAGGTGACAGTGGTGATCAGTGGTGGGCCCCATGCCCAATGTTGGGCCATCCATCCTGGTGTTCCCAGTCTCCCTCCACCTCTCCAGTCGCTCTATTAGATTGTAGATAGAGGGCTGGAAGAGTTGGCAGTCCCACCCTGGGGGGTCTGAGCTGGGGGATCGAGTGGCTGGAGGAGGTTGAGTGGAGGTCTGGGATCTGGCACAGTGCTAGAGGCGGGGGCTTCAGGCGGGCAGCAGAGTCACCATCGAGAGCCAGCTCTTAAGAGAGTCCATCTGGTAAGAGATAAACAAAGTCTACACAAAAAATAAAATGATACACCTGGGGAGGAAAACTAGAGTTATGACTTATACACAATGGGTGAGATTCACAAAATGGCAGTTATTCCTGCAGCTGTGAGAAAAACCTGGTGCAAGTCGGTTGCCACTTACAGATCCACAGGTTGCCATGGTTTTCCTGCAGCTGCTGGTATTCACAAAGGTACAGCCGGATTACAACCCACAATATATGGCAGCTTGTGGGTGGCATTGCCTGGGAAACCCCTGCAGCTGCACAAAACTGTTGTGGCCAGTGGTACCAGCCATAACAGCTGCCACAAGTGCTGTGCTGTGAATCTCGATCTCCGTAGCTGTGGGGATTTCAGTCTGCAACTCGAATTGTGGTGTGGGACTTAGTCTCAGAAGCTTTTGTGAATCGAGCCCACTGTGTGTGGCTCCTCTAGCTGCAAAGGAGAAGGAAATGGATCAGAGAGTCATAATTGACAAGTGACTAAACCATGACAAGCAGTGTGCAGCTTGTTGATGTCAAGAAGGCTGGAAGAATGTTAGGGGTGCATCAGTTGGGGGGGTGACCAGCAGAGTAAAAGAAGTAATCCTGCCACTTTACAAGGTTCTGGTTAGGCCTCACCTGAAGTATCATGTACAGTTCTGGGCAATATAAAAGGATATTGAGGTAGTCCGTAGGGTGCAATGCAGGGCCACCTAAATGATCAGAGATATGGAGGACAAAAGCTGTGCGGAAATACTGGAGGCTCTTAACATGTTCACAGTGGAGAATGGAAGGCTGAGAGGAGGGACACGATCTCAGTCCTCTGCATACTATAAAGGGTATTGACACTCGGCCTGGTGGCACAGAGGGCTGAGGTGCTGGACTCCTTACCTCATGCCACGCTGGCAACCCAGGTTCAGGAATGGACTTGGGTGGCTGGGGAGCCGGCCTGGGGGAGGGTGGGAGCAGGATCAAGCTGCATAACGGTGGCTCTCCTCTCCCAGGGAGGGGGTCACCCTCCTGCAGTCCTGCTGCCTCCTGGTGGAGGTCCAGTGGTGGCACAGGCAGGTAATGGGTGACTGATAGGGTGGAGCATCCTGTAGTGTGCGACACATGCACGCCTCCACAGGCGCACGCTCATGTCAAGGATGTGAGGGTGGACAAAAATGGGGGAAAAAATGGCTAAACAAACAATGGAAAAAAAAGGTTATTGACAAGGTCAAACAGAGGGAGACATTTGAACTGAGGTGCTCTTGTAGGATGAAGGGACATGCTCTGAAGCTGACAGGTAGCAAATGCAGGGGAACAATTAGTAGGCAATTCTTCTACCAGAGGGTGGGTGACTTATGAAACAGCCTATCAGTGGAGATAGTGGACATGACCACAGTTCAAGCTTTCAACTTAAGCCTGGACAAATTTCTGCTTATCAGAGGAATCGGGAACATGTCAGTTCATCCCAGTCATTTCACTTGATGACAACTTACCCAAACTATTAGGTTCAATGTCAATCAACTCCCACAGCAATTCGTCCCCAGACAATTCGCTCCCACTACATATCATACTGTACTCCAACAACAATTACAGTATGACTTCCACTTCTACAACCCTTGAGCACATTGTCTCATCTGGTGGGTAAATTGTACCCACATGAAGTTTATTTTATAATATTTATACTGGGGTCAAATTATCTGGGGATGAATTGACAAGGGAGCTGATTGAGGCCAGAACTAATAGTCTGGGGTGAGTTGTCATGGAGCGAAAAGACCAGGACAAATTGTGACGTAGCCAGGGAAATCTCAGGGTACCCCGTGCAATAGGGTGGGTGGGAAAGCCTTATAAATAAGCACTCTACATGTGTGTACTGCATACTTGCTGCACACTGCTGACCTTCAATTGCTATAGTTGCTGTATGTTACTATATTATCCACCTGCTACCTGAAAATGCATACAAGTTGTTTTGCATGTATTCAGCACATTTGCTTTTTGTTCAACTCTGATATTTAACAAAACAAAAGCTAAAGTAAAAATTCATTAAATGCAGCAGTTTGAAAATACTTGTGATACATTGCTTGACAGTAATTGTGATGTCCGAAGTAAAGGATTAGGGTTAATACCATGCAAAAATAAAATTCTGGCCAGTGGAATTACAGCAAAAGTTGAAATTTTGCAATGCACATTGGCAACGTTTGTGAAATTCTGACTTAGAACAGGTGGAATGAATGTATGACTTTCTGATTACTGCATTAAACTGCAGAAATAAATTGCGCAGAACTGACATTGAACGGTGGAATTATTGCATGTATTGCAGACTGATGTATTATACTGCAGAATCGAATTCCACAAAACTGTCATTCTGCAGTTCAAGCGTATCAATCCACAATTTAGCCACAACATTTTGTGGAATGGGGTGAAGATTCACCAAACACATTTGCAGGATTTAGATTTTGCCAAAGTCAGAATTCTGTAAAATTTCACAAAATTTCAGGGAATTTGGAATTCATACTTTTTGCCCAACAGTACTTATAGTAGGGCAGCCGAGTGCCATTCTATACCTGGTCTCGGTATACCACCTGGGCATGTAGTTTGAAAACCGGAGCATTTAAAAGCAGCATTCACATAGAGAGTCTATGGGCGCCCCCCCAGCTGCTCCCCGTATGAAACGTAATACTGAGATAGCCACAGGTGGTTGCGGGTGTGCCGCGTGATTATATAATGCCAGCAGGACAGAGGCAGGATTAACCAGATATGAGGGGCATATTTAATGAATTGTAAGGTAATAAAATCCATTTATTTTGCAAAACAGCTAATTGGGCCATGCCTTACACCCAGGCATGGTCCAAATGTTGACGAACATTTCCCTTTAAAGCAGCAGTGCAACAAAAATGATTTTCCAAAAAAGCTAGTTCAGCTACAATTATGAAAAATTTTAGCACACCTGTCAAATGTGCTTACATAGGTGCCTCTGATGCTGTGCGTCATGAGTCTTTTTTATTTTCTCGCTCCTAACCCTTGCCAGGTCTGCAATGCTTTTTCTATGCAAGGTGTGGGGGCCATTTTTGTTTCTTGAGAAAAAACTGAATTAAAATATTTTATAAAATACTCAAATGTTAGTGGAATTAGAAAATTGTACCACCAAATATAACTTGAAAATGCCTGGAATCTTTTATAGTGAAAAAAAGGTAGGGTCAAATGTTTTACCCAATTTTGTTGCACTGCTGCTTTAAATATAAACTGATGTGTGTCCACTCATACAGCTCAAATATTTAGTTAGTTAGTTAGTTAGTTAGTTAGTTAGTTAGTTAGTTAGTTAGTTAGTTAGTTAGTTAAAACTTTATTTTTTATACAGGATGAAACTTTAGATCCAAAGGTCCTACTTACAAAGTTGTCCTGTGTACATATAAAACATACTAAAACCCAACATACAATAAGTTCATGTGAGAACATAGAATATACTGTACATATCTTGCATGAACATTTAACACTAACTTGATAATCAAATACAGACAGCAGGATACAAAGTAAAGCAGTATTTTAATAATAATTGCATTCTTGTGTTATACTCATCTTCAATTGGGATTTAAAGGGTGATGCTTTTGTCAGATTCCTTATTGTTGGTGATAATTCATTCTAAATTCTGGCCACATGATACTGGAAAGTCATGCTGCCATACCGTGTGTTAATTTTTGGGATTTTAATGCCCCTATGAACTACCTCCCTCATTTTGTAACGTTGTATCCCACAGCTTCGTTGTACATTGATGTTACCTGTTATCAAACCCCTTTGGATTTTAAAAATAAATATTAAATATTGTTTCTTAAGTCGTACTTTTATGCTGTCCCACTTCAAAGTATTATACATCTGGCAATGATGTGTTCTGAATGGACAGTTGAGAACAAATCTTGCCAGATGATTATAGGATTTATTGACTTTACCCGACTGTTTTAATTCTGCAAAACCATAAACCAAATCACCATATTTTAATACCGGAATTATTAACTGTTCTGTAATTTTTTTCCTTGTCTGATGAAACACTATCGATGAAGATTGCCGTAAAGCACGAATTCTTGAGTTAACTTTTTTGTTATATAATCTATATGTGCACTAAACATAAGTGAACTATCCAAGATCAACCCTAGATATTTATACTGATTAGTTACTTTTAATACCTGATTCGCTCTGGTTACAATTCCGGGGTTTTGATTGGGGCAGCTGCTGTTCTTCCTTTTCTTATGAAAAAATATTACTTGTGTTTTCTTTTGACTCATGACAAACTTTAATTCAGTAAACCAATCCTGCAAGATATTGAAGCCTAACTGAAGTTTTTCCAATAACTGATCCTGTGTTTTTGCTGTGGTTAGCAAGACAGTATCATCTGTGTAAAGTCTTATTTGTGAATTTACAGTATATTCAGGTAAGTCATTTACCTATATCAAGAACAGCAGAAGCCCCAGTATTGACCCTTGGGACACACCTCTTTTCAAGTAACCTAGGTCTGACAAATAGTTAGTGACTTCTATCCTTTGTTTTCAGTCCCCCAAATATGATTTGAACCATTGTAAGGTTCTTGGGGCTATTCCTATCCTTTCCATTCTCCCAATGAATATATGGTGATTCACCAAATGAAAGGCTTTGGACAGGTTGACGAACACCATGCCTGTGGACTCCCCTGCATCCAAGGCTTTCACCACCAGATCCACGAAGTCCACAAGCACGGTGCCCATTGAGTGCCCTGTCCTAAAGCCATGTTGAAATGTGGATAACTTACAATACTTTTCCAGGTATTCATAGAGTTGGTTATACACCATCCTCTCCATTAACTTTGAGAGAATGGGAAGGATTGCAGTCGGACGATAATTTGATGGATCATCAGATTTGCCTCCTTTAAAATAGGAACAATTTTTGCGATCTTCCACAAATCAGGAAATAAGTTCTCTATCAGGCTTTGATTGAACAAACTAGTCAGCTCTGGTGATATTATTTCTATTGCATCTTTTAGGAATTTTATTTCTATCATGTCAAGACCGTAGGATTTTTTAGGGTTCAGATTTTTAATCTCGTCCCTCACCTCCTTTTCCTTTATTGTCCTGAAATAGAACAGGGGGGAATTTAATTCTTCACCACCTGTACTATTTTCCCTAAATTGGTTCATTGTACTGACAGTTATTATGATATCGGGCAGAGTAATAAAGTAATGGTTCAGAGTTTGAGCCGTTGCTTTAGGGTCCATAAGTCCCCCTTTACCATTGGCCATTTTAATCACTGGCCTTGCTCTAATAGGATTTTCTAAGTCTTTTATAATATCCCAATACTGTTTAGGGTGTGTATCATTCTAAACTTTACTATTATAAAAATTTTGCCTTGCCTGTTTTATTAGCTTTTTACACTTATTCCTACACTTCTTATATTCATCCCAATCTGCGCCGTTTTTAGTTTTATGTGCTTTTTTTCCAAGCTCAATCCCTAATATGTATCTGTTTCCTCAATAATTCATTTACCCATCGTATATATTTTTGTTGGTAATTTTTGGGTTTTATAGGGTGCATTTTGATTGCAAATATATAAAAAGGTTTCTGAAAACTCTTTAACCCCCAGATTTGTGTCTAGGATACTTTGCAATCTATGCCATTTTTCCAGACCTAAGTCCCTCTTAAAATTCTCTGGATGATGGTTGGTATAGTCTCTCCTGGTGCTTATCTTCCCCCTACCCCACAATTGTATTTATCTGAGATTATGCATACAACAGGGTTATGATCCCCTAAATGTAGGGGTAGGACTAAACAGCTTTCAATATGAAAGCTCCTTGAGGGAAAAACATCAGGTCTAGCATATTACCTTGACTACAGATACCCATTTTTCTTGTAATTTGATTCAATGGCTGCTGAACATCCAATATCTAAAAACTTGCTTCCAGTTTCTTACCCCTAGGCTTTCCCCATGCTGCATTAAAATCCTCTATTAATATTAAGTCTCTGTCTACTGCCAGAAATACTATTTTTTGTGCTAACAGTTCAAAACTACTGACTTTAATTTTAGGGGGAAATAAACAACACCTATAAAAAGCCTTAGTTGCTTTGACTCAACAAAGAGACATTCAATCCCTTCCACAGTTCCTGAGAATATTATTTCAAATGATCCCAATTTATTGTTAATATAGAAAAGAACCTCCCCCACCCTGCCTCCCCGATCTTGCCTAAAAATTTCAAATCCATCCATAGAAATGTCATCATTAAGCACTTGTTTTGCTAGTCATGTTTCCGAAATTCTGACTATATCAGGTTCAAATTGTTGGGACCATAACCGAAACTCTTGTATTTTTTTAGTGAGACGTCTGGCATTTTCATGCACAACTTTTATTCCTGGCTCATTTATTGTAAATGGGCCAGGATTCATTTCTATATCACCTGCCAAGAACATAATTAATTGGCAAATGGCAAACTCAGACTGCTTACATTGTTCCCACCATATTCCCCTCCGATTATCTAAATGAAGACACCTGCCATAATTTATCAATTTCAAATTGTTTGAAAATTGGTTCCTTCTAGCCCTTACAAATACCATAGGGGCTGATGGAGAAACTGATAATAGTGCAGCAAATCTGTTTTGTAAGGTATATGGGTTAGGACAATCTATGACACCTGTTAACTGGTTTACTAGTAGAAAAATCAGATTAACCTATATCACAAATTTCAACATAGTGGCCAAAGGGTGGAATGAATTAGTTTCAACAAATGGTGTTGTCACAGATATCTGGACCCAGTCTTGCTCATTCACTGCCATTTGAATGCACCCAGAGGTCAAACCTAACAAATTACATAGTGTGGCCTACCCGAATGTGTCCAGGGACTCCTCGATCTGGGACAGTGGGTGAGCATTCTTCCTGGTAATGCAGTTCAATTTGCAGTGGCAGCAGCAGAACCAGACACTTTCATCCCTTTTTTTCTTTACAATGACTACTGGGGAGCCCCAGGGGCTGCAGCTTTTCTGTAGAATGATCTGGGTAACCAGATGCAGCTAATGGCTTTTAAATTCCATGTACACATGTGGCGAGCCACATCCGTGCAGCTGTTTGATCAGTAGCACCTCTCCGGTGGGAGTTTAGTCAGGCACCATATGAGCACGCATACCCAAAGGTGATCACCAGTCCACATCTATGGGGACAGAGCTACTAGCTCCTCTGGGCTCAGAGGGTAGTGTAGAAGCCTCTTCGGTGGATACTATGGACATGAAATTCTTCCTCCTTCTCAATAAGGAGCAGGTTATTCTATCACTGTACAGGTTGCTGGTAAGACCACACCTGGAGTATTGTATCCAGTTCTGGTGCCCCTCCCTGAAGAAAGATATCATACTACTGGAGGCAGTACAGTGGAGAGCAACCAAAATGATCCAGGGCATGGGGGACAGAACATACGAGAACAGACTGAGGATGCTGAACATGTACTCTCTGGAGGACAGGAGAGAGACAGAGGATATGACTGAGACCTTCAAGTATCTAAAGGGCATAAATAGGGCCAGCATTAAGGGAATCTTTCAGCTAAGGAAGGAGGGTACAACAAGGGGGTCATGGCCTGAGGTTGATGGGAGGGGTAGATTCAAGAGGGAAATGAGGAGACACTTCTTCACAGAAAGGGTGGTAAAAGGGTGGAATGAGTTACCAGAGGAGGTGGTAGCAGCTAGGACAGTAGCCAGTTTTAAGAGGGGCTGGAACAGGTCCAAGAAGAAGATTCAGCCAACTAGGAACATGGGGGGAAGGGGGGACATTGAGGGGGAGAGGGGGATGGGGTACAGCTCCAGGAGGAGTGGGGGGCAGCTACTTGGTAAAACTAGCTGCACACTTGAGCAGACTCAGTAGACCATTATAGCCTGTATCTGCTGGCAATTTCGTATGTACATAATAAACCTTACTAAAACCATGAGTTCCATTCTTTTTGGGTGAGCCAGTTACATAGAAACATAGAACACCGAACTTGCTGGCAGTAAAGGACCACTTGGCCCACCAAGTCTGCCCAGTTGGTCCCTGCCTAGCCTTTCTCCACAGACCTTAAGTGGTCTCTCGTGACCTTCCCTCCTCTTTGCCTATCTAATAATATTCCCCTATGTCTATTCCATGCATGATTGAAGCCTCCTACTTTTTTTGATTCCACCACTTCTGCTGTCAATATGTTGCAGGCATTCACCTGACAATCTGTTCCAGGCGTCCACCACTTTTTCAATGAAATAGTACTTCCTCACATTCCTCTTAAACCCCCCCTCCCCCCAACCAGTTTCATTGCATGCCCTCTGATCCTGGTGCTCTTTCTTATTTGAAAGAGACTCCCTCCTGCACCCTGTTCACCCCTGTGAGGTACCTGTAGGTTTCTATCATGTCCCACCTCACTTTCCTCTCTTCCAGGGTGTACATGTTAAGATCCTCAGTTTCTCCTCATGGGGCTTTCGCTACAACCCCTGCACCATTTTAGTTGTCCTCCTCTGGGCTGCCTCCACCCTGTATATACTGTATCTTTTCTGAGGTGCATTCTCCAGAACTAGACACAACACTCCAGGTTGGGTTCTCACAAACAAGCGATACACTGGTAAACACCAGCTCCCTCCTACTGCTAGAGATATATCTTCCTATGCATCCTAGCATCCCACTGGCCTACCCACTGCTTTGCCACTCTGCCCTGCCACTTTGAGGTAATCAGATATGATAACCCCAAGGTCCTTTTCCTGCTTGGTTGATGTCAGGACCTCCCCCCATCTTGTACTCAGCTTCTGGGTTCCTATGCCCTAGGTGCATTATTTTGCACATTCTGGCATTGAACCCCAACTGCCATGCTGTTGACCATCCGTCAAGTTTCCCAAGGTCTTTATGCAGTCTCTCCAGACCCTCCTGAGTATCCACTCTTTTACAAATTTTGGTTTAATCTGCAAAAAGGCATATCTTCCCTTCCAGTTCTTCTGCACAGAAACATAGAGTTTGACAGCAGATAAGGACCACTAGGCCCACCTAGTCTGCTCATTTTCCCTACCTAACTGTAACAACACAGACCCTACTCAATCTCCACCCCTCCTTACCACTAAAGTTCCCTTATGCCTATCCCATGCCTTCTTGAATCCCACTACAGTTTTTGCCCCACCACCTCCACTGGGAGGCTGTTCTAGGTATCCACCACTCTTTCTGTGAAGAAGTACTTCCTCACATCTCCCCAGAGCCTACCCCCCATCTTCATAGTATGATCTCTGTTCTTGAGCATCTTTTCTCTGAAAACACTACACTCTTGAACCTTATTCATACACCTGTGAGGTATTTGAAGGTCTCTAACATAACCCTTCCCCTTTCCTTCCTGGATGTACATATTTAGGTTCTTCAGTCTATCCCCACAGGGCTTTTGATGCAGACCAATGCAATGTCACTTATGAAAACATTGAAGAGGACTGGTCCCAGTACTGAGTCCTGTGGCACTCCGCTGGTTACTCTCCTCTCATTAAAGGTTCTGTCACTCTGGCCCAGGAGTGTACTGTTGATCTACCTTTTGGCCTGTATTCAGGATCTGAACTGGTCACCAAAGCCAGGATGTGGGCCGCCATTATCCCCTCCAGGCATGCTGACAGAGGCTGTAGGGGACAGCAGGATGCGGCATGTTCTTGTCCCCCGTGTTAGCTGGTAATGACTATATGCTCTCACTGTTGGGTGGACTAGAGATACCAATGTTCCTAATGATCTTGAAAAAACTCAAGCATTCAGGTTTCTCTATTTCTTGACACACTGGGCCTCCCACTGTGCCCATACCCTGGTCACCTGGCCCAGTCATAGGGCAGCAAAAGGGTAGCAATGGGGCCTCCTTCACAGGCACCAGTGCTTCTGGGGGTCAGAGGTCATGACCCCTTTCTTGGTTATAACTAGCAGAAGCAGAGATTGGAAGTTGTTAGGAAGTTGCAAAATGGTTAAATCACTGCATTTTCCCCAGCAAAAGTAAGAACATTCTTTTTTCAAAAGTGATCATGCTGAAACAGTTACTTATAGCCTCCAAAAGGGGTAGTGGACATTGCTACATTACTCTGATTTGTGGTTTCTCAGTATTTCGTTGAAACATATTTAGGAGATGAATAATCTATTCATTCATAATCACTTAAAAAAATAGGAAAAAAAAGTGCCTTCAAACTGCAACTGGAAAAAATAATAATGTATTTTTGTCCGGCCTGCTGCAGTCAGTACTTATAAAACAAATGAGAAAATAGGTATAACAATTCTACTAATGTGACACCACTAAATTCTCATCTTGTTCATTACATTTAGGGGCCTTTTGATGGTGTAGTGGCAGTGTTGCCATCTGTGATACTGGTGACCCTAGTTCAGAAATGAGTATGTAAGAGACAGCGGGCTGTTAAGTACTGGACATCCTACTGGATGCATGCCATTCTTAGGGAAAGAGGTTCCAGTGTCCTGCTGCTTTACCTCCTCCTAGGTGACCCCATGTGATGGCGCAGCAGGGGATTGCCATTAATGCTGAGAAAGGAGAGTTCACAAGTATTGGCATATCACATTGCGACTCCGTCTTTCAGTCACTAACAGTGTGCCACCTTGGGATGGGTTCCAAACAGTACAGGAAAAATGCAGGTGGCTGGCATGTAGATGAAGTTGCACTGGCTCCCATGATCAATATATGTCTCTCTCCACCACTGTTCCACTTGATCCCTGTTGCACCATAACAGTTGGCCACATAAGAGGGGTGTGCGCATTCTGTGGTGCAGCCAGGCAGGGCCCTCCCACAGAGGTTAATCTGGGGGGGGGTCAGAGCTGTGGTGGATGGTGATCAGTGAGGAGCAGTGACAGGAACTAGGCTCATTGAATAAGTGGATGGAGGTTTAATTGGCAGCCCCCCCCCCCCCGATGATCAAGTGTATTTAAAAAAAACTAAAGATCTTTTTTTATGTTTTTTTGCCTACTTTATAAGGAGTAAAACACTTCAGGGTGTTCTGTTATACTGCAGACACAGACACAGACACATCCAGTCTGTGAAAGAACTCAACTATGCCTTGGAAGTATTCTTCTATCCCAACATAACCGAACATCCTGGTATGCGTTATTCCTTACTTGTACCACACACTTCCATGCATACATTATATTGTTTTGTCTTCACAGGCATTCCAAGGGCTCCTCCTCCTCACATTTATCCTCCGAGCTTTTATCTTCCTCACCTGCATCCTCCTCACTTTCATCCTCCTCAATCTCAGCTACCCGTATCGTGACCGTCAAACAAGAACCTCCTAAGCCAGTTGTTGCCAAACAGGAACTTCCCAGAGGTAAGAGTTCTATTATGATTTTATTCTGTGTTACCTTTCATGTTTTCGTGTTTTGTAAAACATGGCAGGATTTTTGGGGGGTTAAACCCTAGAACAAAATTAATAAATCATCCTTTGCAGTGTGACAAAGCACACACAATTCTTTATTTTTTTAGCTCTATTGGAAGTTATATACATACATTACATCATAAAAAAGTCAACAATTAACACAGTTGCAAAGTAACTGATTGCTCTGTACAGTTTAATTTATAGAATGGATAAGTTGCATTGAAAATACAATATAATACTATTTACAAAAACATTTAATATCTATTTATAATAACATAGCATTTAGCAAAATGACCTTCTGAAAATAAAACTGTTGCTTTCTAATACAGTGACATCAGTGGCCATGAGAATAAGCTTTAGCTACATTATTTACACAATGCATTAAATAGTTTTCTGGCATGTCACTACAAGGTACCATGTTGCTTCATCCAGATCTGGATTGTTTTCCTATTCAGACCAACATCCATAAAACAATATGGCATATGTAGCCAGTTTCAAGGGTGGGTGTTATTGCGGTATGTCCACAGACTCCATCATGACTACTGCTGATGACATTCATCATCCCAAAGAGTGCACCCTCCCTCCTCCAGTGTCCCTTTGGTGATCACTAATGCAAAGTATTAATTTAGTATCTCAGCCATTGCACCAGACCTTTTCACAGGTTGCTCCTCCTGTTTTCAAAGACCCACTCCCCTCCTTCACTGTCCTCCATCCATGTATGTACTGTAGGGACAGCTTAGTGTTGCCTGCAGCTCTTACTGTTATCCTGGCTATTAGTCCTTCCTTGACATCCTTAATTCTAGCCTTGCTGTCCCTCAGTGCTGCTTTGTACACTCCAGTGGCCTGATAGCAACCCATCTCTTTCCAGCTGTCATACTGTGGATTATTTTCTTGTTCAGGATCATTTGCTTCAGATCTCCATTGAGCTAAGTGGCCACTTTCTGGTCATATTTCCCTTATTGCTTGCAGGAAAGTAGATCTCTGTGGCTTCTTCAAGCACACTCTTCGAGCACACACTTCGAGCATGCTCTTCAACAAGTCCTACATGTGCTCTTCATTGCCGGCCTCATGAAGCAGTTCCAGATCCTTGAGCACTAGGTCCTTTATATTGTCACAGTTTACCTGTCTGAAGTTCCAGGTCCTGGTGGCTTAAACCTGATGAGTCTTCCCTATCACCTAGGAGAAGATAACATGGTTATGGTCACTGCCTTACACCAGTTCCTTGACAGTCACACTGGAGATGACCCTATGATCAGCACTGAGAACCAGGTGAAGGGTGCTCTCAAACCAAATCCCCTGTTGGACATGCTGCTCCATGAAGCAGTTCTTGAATGTGAGCATGAACTCGGTCATAGCACTGCAATTAGCCTTGTTACAATACAAGTCTATGCCCAGGAGACTGAAGTCTCCCAAGATCACCGCTGCATCCAATCTGGCTGCTTTCATAACTTCCTTGACCAATGAGATGTCATTCTCCACGGAACTGTTTAGACACCTGCAGTATACTCCCATGCTGATTCTTTCACTCTCCTTTTTGCCTGACTCAACCCAGATGAACTCTGTGACACTGTTTACTCTCTGATGTCCTCACTTACTCTCCACGGTAACATCCTCTCTTCAACACAGAGCCTCCCAACCCCCCTTTTCTGTCAAGGCCATCCCTTCAGAATATGTGTGTCCTTCTATCCCGATGTCCCAGTTATTTTCTTCCCCTGTTAGGTCTGTGTGTGTGCCATCACCACGCCTGGATCACTGCTGACCTACTAGCCAAGTGCAGGGCTAGGGTTAAAGCTTGGTGCCACTATACAAACTCTACTTCAGGCAGACTTTCAAGCCTAAAAATCCCTTAGGAATAGCTGCACCAAGGTCATCCATCTCGCTACGGCTAATTACTTTAGGTGTCACCTGCAGCAAGATCATCTCACTCCAGCATCATTTTGGGAGGTTCTCCACTCCCTCCGAGAACCCCCTGTACAACATTCCTCACCAGTTCTTCATGTTGATGGGTCACCTGTTTCTGACTCTGCATCAGTCACTGATATTTTCAACAAATATTTTGTCACCTGTGATCTAGCTGTACTCGATCCCAGCTCACCCTCATCTACCATACCCCATTTGGCTTCACCTGGCCAACTTCCCAATTACCATTTTTCCACATTCACTCCTCTTGAAGTCTTCTCTGCCCTTCTTGCCCTAAACCCCTCTAAGTCCAGCCCTGACGGTATCCACCACAAGCTTCTCCACCTCTGTGCTTTTACCAACATGGCCCCTCTCACCCACATCACAAGTCTCTCTCTCTCTCCCTCCTCTTCCTCCTTTCCCAAGGTCTGGAAATCAGCAAACGTCCTTCCCTTTCATAAGGGTGGGGATCTCTCAGCCCCTGGTAACTATTGGCCTATCTCTCTCCTCCTCTCCCTAGCCAAATTACAAGAACCTCTCATCCACTCAAAGCTATCTGACTTTCTTGCTTGCACTGACACTCTCTCTTTCTCTCCCATGCAGTCTGGTCTCCAGAAGCCTCACTCAACCATATGTTCTCTTCTGGATGTCACAGATTCAATATTCTCCGCGAAGGACAAGCGCAAAATTACAGCTGCCACAGATGGCTACATCAACCTGGAAAAAGCTTTTGATTCAGTCTCCCATCCCCTCTTGTTACAAACCCTTAGTGCTATCGGTCTTGCTGAGCCTATTGTTAACTGGTTCCATTCCTATCTGCATGATATTGGACAATCTGTTCAAATAGGCAATGTTTTATCTCCACCACTCCAAATCCTCTCCGTTGTCCCCCAAGGCTCCATCCTTGGCCCCATCCTTTTCTCCCTATTTATAAATAACTTCCCTTCAGTTTGTAGATTCCTTGAAATACATATGTACATCGACGATACCATTCTTTCCTCTCTGGGCCCTCAGCGTACAGGCCCCACTCCAGAATGACTTCAACAGGGTCCAGTCCTGGTTCAAGGATAACAAACTCAGACTTAATGTAAAAAAAAAAAAACAGTGGCCATGACTTTCGATACCAGGCAATAAACTGGCCACCCTTCAGCGTCCTCCAATGTTCTCTACCCTCGATGGTTCCTACCTTGAGAACGTCTCAGCTTTCAAGTATTTAGAGGTTTGGTTAGATTCACATTTAGACTTCTTCACCCATGTTGATGCCATCTATGCCAGGCTTAGCCCAAAATTAGGTGCCCTCTACTGGCACAAAAACTGCCTCCCCCTCCCCACGCATCACAAGCTTGTTACCAAAATTTTTCCACTCATTTTTGACTATGCCGATGTGGTGTATGACACTGCTTCTCAGGCCTCCTTAGGCAAACTTGACATCCTGTTAAACTCCTTCTGCTGCTTTGCTTCAACCTCTCCCCCACTTACTCACTGCTGTCTTCTTTATTCTGCCCTGTCACTTGCTCCCTTGTCCCACAGGAGACTGGTTCACTGTGCTTCTTTCATCGGTAAATACTGGTTTGGTACCCTCCCCTCTTATTTCTCCTCCTGTCTCTCCCAAGCTGCCTCCTCAAATTACTCCCTTCATCACAGAGACCCCCAAACCTTCTCTATCCCTCGCCCTCACAATGTCTCTGGGCAATCTGCTTTCTCATTCTTTTGGCCTTCTCTCTGGAATAAACTACCCCCAGGTCTCCATCAATCTTCCTCCCTCTTCTCCTTCAAAAGACTCCTCGGACTCCTACCCCACCAGCCTTGCTCTCAGTGTCCCCAATCCTTACCTCCTTAATGTTTCTGAAACGTTTTGTTCGGTCTGCTTGTATCAGGCCTTGTTAGCATGCACCATTGTGATGTTTTTGCTTCTGGAGGAATTTGCGTAACCTGTAGTCTCCCTTTTTGTGACTCCATTTTGCTATCTGTAATTGCTTGTGTTTTGTAATTTTATTGCTGTTATTTTTTTGAATGGGACTGTTTCTGGCTCTTGTAACCCTGACCCTTGCTTTTGCTGTCTTGTTAGTCTAGTACTCCTTGCTAATTGTTGTTATTTTCTCCACTTGTACCCTTGTCCCCGGGTTGCTCCCAGAAATTAGCCCTGGCTCAATGGTGCTTTTCCCAGTCATCAACTTTTAAATAAATAAATAAAATTTCATATTTCCTAATGCTTCTTGGTTGCAAATAAACAGAAATGAAGAGCTATGCACCCCATGGAGCTTATGAAAGCGGCATCATAGAAGATCACATGAATCTCATGAATGAAACAATGGGAATTGCTGAAGGAACGTCCATAGAACCATTGATTATACCAGTGCATTATCATAATTTGTATGGAAAGGTAAATATTTAATCCTATTTGTTTATTTATTTATTTATTTTAAACATTTTATCAGGAAAGACATACTGAGCTGGTAAGAGCTTTTTTTCCAGATTGTCCTGGGCTATTGTGAGCAAAGTGATCACAATGACAAAGAAGCATTACATCCACATGTATAAAACTGTAAACCTGATCGATGTCTTGCGTATAATACTTCTACTGGGATTGACATTGATGAAACACAGTGGCCCAGTGTTTAAAAAAAAAACAACATCTTGCTGGGTCCCGCATGGTGGTAGTACAGTAGCGGAGACCTGGGGTCATGGAAACATAGAAATATATGTTGACGGCAGGAAGAAGCTCAATGGGCCATTAAGGTGGCCCAGTATGTGCCTGCATCCACATCCAGATTCAGGATTTTAAGATTCATTATTTTATTAAAACAGGAAAGGTGGCACAGACCAACTGAGCTTACCCTTATTTACAATGGTTTCCTGAAGTCAATTAATACAAAACAAATGCTGTTCCAGAGTTCGGGTTTTAATGCAGTAATGTAGTTTTTTCAATAAGCTTAAAATGCACGTTTTCTGTTGTTTGTTTGTTTTATTACTGCTCCACTACTTCCGTGGTCAACTGCTGCCCACCGCCATCTTGCGGGCAGCAGCAGCAGCAGCATGTTTCGATTACTGGATCTATGCAAATGTGCTCTGCTTTCTAACGGTAGAAATCAGCAGAGCACAGGCATAGAGCAAGTGACAGATGCACTCTCTGCTGCCCTTGAGATGGTGATGGGAAACAGTTTATAAAGGAAGTTACAGAGCAGTAATAAAAAAAGGAAAAAAGTGTATTTTAGGCTTGGGGGGCAGTGTATTACTGCCTTAAAAACTTAAAGGGGGGATAGCACTTGGCTGGAGAGGGCCACATAATCTGTGCAGTTTTTCCTTGAACAGTTGTGATGTGTTCCATGATATAAGGAATAGATATGCACCCAGTTTCAAAAAAGTATATCGTAATATGCAGACAATCTTAATGTACAAAAAAACATATCTCAGTCTTACAGCATTTACATACCATGAAAGAGACTGGTATTACAGACATGGTTAACCTTTACACTTTTTTATTACTTCTGTGCCCACCCCCACCCCACGGGGCCTGCTTAGCTCCACCATGACTCTGATCTCTCTGTCCTGACACTATCAGGCACCTCTAGTAGACAGATCCAGCCCCTTTTGCCCCTTTGACTACCACATCTGCATTAGGGCACTGCTCCCTTCAGGCAGATTAGGTTCAGGAGGAGGAGGGGTCCTGAAGAAACCGGCAAGCTACTGTAACATGTGCAGGCCTGGCACCATACAGCTTTACCAATGCCGTAGTTCTTTGCCCTTTAAGACCCTCCCTACTCCCAATTCTCCGGAGAGTTATCACTGTGCTACAGGACATAATGATGGGGTGTAGGGTGATGTTGTGTGGTTGCCATGACATCTAGGCCCCCTGCAACCTGCCATGCAAGGCACTCAAGCAGAGGGATGAGCTTCACTCACCCTGTGGGTACTAGTGCCTTTTGCAAAGGATCAGGGGTAGGAGTGGGCATCATAAGTGACCCCACAATGAGCTGCCCATTCCATTGTAGGTACAGCATAATATATGTGGGTTTACATAAGATGAGTGAGCTTTACAGGGATAAACACCCTATGGTTGTGGTCTGCAAAATTATTCTTATGAATCTTCTTCCCCCAAATCCCAATGGCCCACAACAGCACTCCCAGTAGCCCCACCCCTGCACACAGCCCCTAGAGGACTCCGAAGGAGCAGAAGCATCTGCAAGAGTGTTGGGCCATCGGCCTGAATGGCCACTGCAGAGAGGAGCAAGCTGTCTGTGATCAGGCAAGACAGGGAGAAAGGGGCCAGCAAAAAGTAAGTTGGGCTTACCAAGGGGATGGCAGAAATCACTGTTAGGAATGTTGTCTGTTAGGGGTTCAGGTAACTCCAGTTTTGAAGTCTGTAACTCCCAAAAAAACTTCCAAACAAAAACAGAGAAAGAATTTGACTCCCAAATGTGAAAAGAAGAAAATTGGGGAACACTCAGTGTTATAAACATGGGAATCAAAAATGACTGATTTCACAGACAGAAAGGGTGTTTTGCAGTGATAGTTATATGAACTCCCCTGATTTTTTTCTCTTTTTCGAATGTTGACTCCAAAAATATGGGACCTGGGAAGAACTGTGACTTCCAAAAATCTGGAATGACTTCCACATTTTAGTCCATGGAAGATTTTGGCTCCCATCCCCCCTCCTCCTCCCAGATGAACTGAATCCATTCTGATAATCTTATACAGTACTTGCATCTGTTTTAAGCCACAACTAATTACGTGTCTCTCCTCTTCTGTTGAAGAGTTCTGAGGGAACCATGCAAAGGCAGGAAGATGAATATATGTGAGACCTGGGCTGGGACATAGAGACGTGCCTGAGATATCGAACTGTCCATTCCTTCAGACCTGTTTCTAGAGTTTAATTGATGGTTGAAGAAGGGGAACCTTTGCGCTGGGACTGTTTTAAAGGAGCCTTGACAACATGTTACAGATCTGAAATGCAGAGCACTTCTTGGGGACTTTCAAATGCCACTTATCTTTGTTTTAAAGCAATTGAAGCCTTTTCTGGTTTTCTGTTTTATATATTTATGGGTATACAGAGCTCTCTACCACAGTTATTGAATTTCTTACATATTCAGTAGGTGGAAAACAAACTCCTGGTTTATATGAACTCCTCTTGTTACAGACAAGTGGGTAATTTGTTTAACTAATAATCTTCATTATCATGTCTCATTGGGTACAGGCAACATTTTTAAAAGCAATGAGCACGGGAAACCCAGTGACCCAGCAGAAGTGAGTGGTACTTCAAAGCTGATGACCCAGGCTAGGAAAATGGACTTGAGAGCCTGCAGGAGGTTAAGGGCTGTGGGAAAGTTTTGCCTTCCAGTCCCATTCACCCCTGGAAGGGAGGGAGTATGTCACTGTTTACCACAATAGTAACCCTAAGTGGTGGTTGGGAAGTCTGCTGCTTTGGGAGAGTGGATGCATTGTGTCCTGTTGCTATGACAGGTGAGGCCCACCAGACGGCATAACACATGATAATGGGGAGGTAAGTGAGTAGCACAGGGGACATGTCATATGCTATAACTAAACAAGTCAGATGAGGCTACAGGGAGAAATACCCCCAAAAGCCATTTAGATGACATCCAGCACTACTCATGTCCATGCCCCAAGCCTTCCATCCAAACAGATACTGAGCTCCAGAGGGGTGGGGGCTGCCCTACTTCAGATTACCCTTTACAGGAGGGGGCAAGTGGTAGAGCACTATAGGAGGGAGGTTATAGGTGTTGTGACTAGATGGTCAACAGGCATAAGGGAAAGACTGGCCCAAGGGGTAAAAAGGGAAGTATCTCTTAAAAAAAAGCAATGGTTAAAACCTAATCTTTAAAAATGTTGATTTTTTTTAAAGATGAAGATATGTAGAACAAATTGCCATCAGAAACATTTGCAGATGATGATAGCAGACACTAAAATGACAAACACCGTTTCAAGAAGTGAAAGAAGCTGGTTCATCTTGCAATTTTTGTTCAGGCCAGCAAAATCAATAAAATGAGCTGCAAGGACTATATTTTAACATAATTTCTTGCATGAAATAAATGCTATTATTTTGCAGTAACAACAAATGAAATAGAAAACTCAAAAACATTCCATGAAGAACCCCAAATAGTAGGGGCACTTCATTGTATTACACTGTTTTGTTCTAAACCCTGGGAATCTTCTCTTCCGAGAGATGGTGTTGCTTTTGCAGCACCTGAGGTCAGTGTCACATACTATAGGTCTCTTGGTGGCCAGCCCCTTTCCTTTACCAGTAGAGTCAGTATGCTACATGCCCTACTTTTAACCCTCCGTATGTTCAGGGGCGCTTCCACAGTATGGCTGGCAACAGCTGATCTTGATTTCTAAGATTGGTTTCAGCAGAAATGGACCCCCAAAATGTAAGGGGCTCATATTCAGAACCCACGCTTTTTAGTATGCTAAAATGGGTAGCGCATTGAAACCTTACATGTCTGGAGGAAGAGTTATAGTAATACGGCATGAAGTGTGATAGCACAAGCACGAAAATGTATGAATATACAGTAGCTCCACAGCACCATATCACACCCATAGTGCAATAAGAACAGAAAAGTGCAAACACACGTGCACAGTGACACCAAAGTCCTAAGTGGAGAACAGTATGCACATAGGGGGTAATATGGTACTCATCATTGTGAGTGACGGAATAGGACAAAACCATACAAATGATGTCCTGATACCACACAAATAAATATAAACACAAACATAGAAGTCAAGTGGGAGCCAACAAACACAGTTGTATGAAAATAACAATTTATCAGTACAATGGAAAAATCAAAGCACAACAAAATAGGGGTGTGGACTGTAAAATAAAACCCATGAAAAAGAGGGCTGAAAATGGGTCTGGCAGTATAGCCTAGAGGTTAGAATGTAGAGCTGTGAAGAGCTTGCTAAATCCAGCAGACAGGTTTGATTCCCACAACCGCTACTTGTATACTGTGTGAACTTGAGCAAGTCACTTAACCACTCCACTGCTCCTGGGTCACTGCTGTAAACGGGCCTTGTACCCAGTGAGCCTTACCCAGTTACCAAAGGAAAAAAATTAAATAAAATAAAAAGAACATAACTCCTGTCCACAAAGCACCCAACCACGCAGGTCACACCTGCCCACAAACAACAGTAAGTGCAAGAATACCAAAGAATTCTCAGGAACGAAAACAGTCCAATGAGGGCATTACTCATGGGCCCACTCCTCTATCTCCAGTAGCATGGACACAGGTGCTGGCACTTGAAACAAAAAAACATAGAATTTGTTGGCATAAAAGGGCCCCTTGACCCACCCAGTCTGACCAGATGGTCCCTGCTTATCTGTCTCCACAGACCGTAACTTGTCTCCGGGGACTCTCCCTCTTCCTTGCCTATTTACTAATAGCCCCCTATGTCAATCCCATGGATGCTTGAAGCCCCCTACTGTTTGTGACACCACTACTTCCCCAGGCAGTCTGTTCCAAGTGTCTACAACTCTTTCAGTAAAGTAATGCTTCCTTACATCCCTTTTAACACCCCCCACTCCAGCTTCACTACATGCCCTCTAGTCTTTGTGCTCTTTCCCATTTGAAAAATACACCCTGTTTACTACTGTAAGGTACTGTAGGTCTCTTCCATATTCCCTCTTGCTCTTCTCTCTTCCAGGGTGCACATGATGAGATCCTGCAATCTCTCTTCATAGGGCTTTTGGTGCAACCCCTGCACCATTTTAGTTACCCTCCTCTGGACTGCCTCCACCCTGTCTGTGTGTTTTCTGAGGTGCAGCTTCCAGAACTGAACCCAGTACTCCAGGTGGGGCTTCATCAGCGAGCAATTTAGTGGGAACACCACCTCTCTCCCCCTGCTGGAGATACCTCTCCCTATGCATCCCAGCATCCCACTAGCCCTACCCACTGCCTTTTCACACTGCTCTGCGACTCTGAGGTCATCGGATATGATAACCCCAAGGTCCCTTTTCTGCACAGTGACAGTCAGTACCTCCTCCATGCTATGTTCAGCTCCTGGGTTCCTCTGCCCTAGCTGTATGACTTTGCACTTTTTGGCACTGAACCCTAAGTGCCATGCTCTTGACCACTCCACGAGTTTCCTAAGGTCCCTACATATTATTCCACCCCAGTGTCCAGCCCATTACAGATTTTGGTGTCATCTGCAAAACGGCATACCTTCCCTTCCTGTTCTTCTGCAATGTTGCTTAAGAAGACATTGAAGAGAACTGGTTCCAGTACTGAGCCCTGCGGCACCCCGCTGGTTACTCTCCCAACATCAGAGCAAGTGCTGTTAACTGCCTCTCTCTGCCTTCTAGCTATTAATCAGTTTCTAACCCAGTTGACCACTTTGGATCCCACCCCTAGGCTGCTCCATTTCTTTATCAGTCTCCTCTGTGGCACAGTATCAAAGACCTGGCTAAAGTCCAGACAGGTCACTTCTACTGCCCTTCCCTGATCTAGTTCCATGATCATCCAGTTGAAGAAATCAATCAGATTTGTCTGGCATGACCCCCACACAGTGAATCCATGCTGCCTGTGGTCTTGCAGCCCATTGGATTCAAGTTACTCTACCAGCCTTTCCTTTAACAGGGTTTCCATTAATTTCCCCAGCACTGAGGTGAAACATATAGTTTCACAAAATTTCCAGCTCCAGTTAAAGCGGCAGTACTAGTTAACAAAAAGTTCAATAATTTAGTTGGCAGTTAAGACACACCAAAACATCAATATATCTGTTTTCCTTTTTGCTTTATTTCATTCCTCAGAAAGGATTCTAAAGTTTTTAACATTTCTTGCTCTTTTGCCAGCTCCTGCATCACAGATGTAAGTAGGCCATGGTGGCGCTGCTCTGTTGGCCACCAGAAACATTTGCTCGCAACACCCTGACATATACAGTATGCATTATGAATATGGTAAAGCAGTTAAAGAGTGAACTCCAGGAAGGAGATTTTTAACAGATGCTGGGGCTGCCATCTTTAAGGCAGATCCATGCAAATTACACATTTTCATAATTAAATACTATCTTAAAAATAGCAGAATTTAAACAGCTGGGACACACTGTAATTCTTTCAGACCCTCCCAAACATATATGATAGCTGACCTGCTCCAGTGTTATGGGGTATTAAATATTCCATGCAGCTCAGTCCAGTAAAAAGTTACAGGACCCCTAATGTGTACTCCAGGAAAAACAGAGCTGCTTCCTGAACCTGATGACACTCCCCCAGGCAAGCACCCACAGTCCCCTTTTGTGATGTCAGAAAATGAGGGCCGTGTGTGTGTGCTCCATTGACTTGTATAAGTGTGATTTTTCTATAGTTTTTAGTAATATTTAGAGTTGTGATATAAACAAATCGAAGTGACTGCTGGAGTAGCAGTTCCTGTTAACTCAAGCTGAGGCTTTGGTTTGTCTAAATTGCAACTCTAAATATTACTAAAAGCCATAGCAAAATTGCACTCATACAGGTCAATGTAGCACACACACAGCCCTCATCTTCTGACATCACAAAAGGGGACTGCAGGTGCCTGCCTGAGGGTGCGTCAGCAGGCTCGGGAAGCAGTTCTGTTTTTCCTGGGGTACAAATTAGGTGTGCTGTAACTTTTTTACTGGACTGAACTGCATGGTATTTTTAATACCCCTCAACACTGGAGCAGGTCAGCTGCCATATATGTTTGGGAGGGGCTGGAAAAATTACTGTGTGCACCTGCTCTTTAAAACAAGTCAAGGAAGACTTGCCCCCAGGAGTACAGAACCTCCTCAGCCCTTCCTGCAACACCCGCCACACCAGAAGTACTGATTGCTCCACCCTCCAAGTTCCCCATTGTCAGACTATGCAAGGACAGTGCTCATTCGCAGTCAGAACCCCCAAAGTGATTTAATTCTCTGCACAGTGAAATCACAAACACAGCCACTCTGGGCTTATATAAACGCAAGTTTCATGAGTCTCTTGTGGCTAGAGCTTCCTGTGATTGTTTCACTTAAACTGCGGACACTCCCTTAGCCCACTTACTACCCTAGCTCCCTCATCATACCCCCATTCCTGTTCCCATCCCTCTCCTCCCATACTCCTCTTCTTATATTCTCAGCCATCCCTCTTATTCCCTCACCTCCCACGTCTGTGGACTTTCTCATGTCCCCTGGCATTTCCTAGCATCCCAAGGGCAAACTTACACTGAACCCACTTCCCCCTCCTACTCCTACTATCCCCCCCACTACTCCACTCCTACTCCCACCTTATCTTACCTGACAATTGCCGCCTTTGCACAGCTTCTCTTTCCTTCCATCTTTAGCCGCTTGTCCATGGCATACATTGTCCAATGCCTTTTGTCCACTCATTTGCTCATTTATGTTTGACACGGCCTGCCGGCTGCACCACTCCATTGTATAGATATATTCTATTGATAATTTGTTGTTATTTCCTATGTTCAGATCACCAACTGTTGTAACTTTCAGTTGTCTTTCACCTTTTTGCTGTATTTATTGCTGCCTGTTTTCTTTACTATTTGTTCTTTAACTGTATGTTTATTATGATGTGGAACCTGTGTAAAACAGCCATGGGCTCAAAGGTGTTAATTCAAAATGTCAATAAATAAAAAAGAACCTAAGATTACCAAGACTACATTACTGCTAAAAAAAAAAAGGTAGGTGACATTTTTGACCAGCTAACTAGTAATGCTGCTTTAAAGGCATGATTTACTTAAAATGCAAAAATTATATACTTTGTTCTGGTTAATTTTTCATGTTATTTTGTTGTGCCCTTGTATAATCCCAATTCTTATCTATGCTGAAGGGATGAATCAATTTTAGTTTAAATGCAAGTTATGTAAGTGTCTATAAAACTGTACCCAATATGGAGTCCTTGTTCACTGTTAAATAATACCAAGAAATAAGTCAAACAGGTGTGCAGTGCTTTATTTACCTGTGCGAAACTTTAAGACACAATAGCCATCTTATGGCTTCATTGAAGTCAATGTGCATTAAAATAGTAAAGCATTTTTTTATACAATAAATTGTTACCTTGTGAAATCCCTGAGCTGTTTTACTGTAACAATTGTATGACTTTATAGTTTCTGTTAAATAGTATTGGCATGATTCACTTGCTGTAGGTATGTCATTCATTCCTAATGGGAAAGATGAGACAGTCTAATGACTTGTGCAAATTTCAAACTCCAGCTTGCAGACTTGGGTAAAAACAACCTTAACAGAAGTTTCCAGGTGAAATGTAAGAAAATGACGTGTGGTCACTCCTTTGTCTGGTGACCTGGGGGAGAGAGGGATGCTACTCCATAGATGTTTTAGTGTATAAAACTATGACCATTTTCTGGAGGTGTGTGTGTGTGTGTGTGTGTGTGTGTGTGTGTGTGTGTGTGTGTGTGTATCTTTGGAACATCCTGATGCCATCACCAGGAGATGGTATCTTGTGACATCTGATGTCATTCTCAGTGTGGTTTTTCATGGTACCTCTCAACATATAGGTACTCAACACCACCATCACCATAGTATTTGTCAATATCTAAGGTTGCCATCGCTATGGTATCCAAACACCAGGTACCAGGTACCAGTCACCAGAAGCAGAGTATTCTCCGCCATCTAAAGATGCTATCATTTCATCTGCAAGCAACAAGTCTCTCTGCAGCAACCCCAAACCTATGGGACTGCTGTGAAGAAACAACATGTGCCTTCTGTGTCATTTACCAAGCCTCAAAATCATGATGCAACAAGTTAGCCAGGAGTGACTCCCACTAGCTCCAAACATCTACCACCAGATTGGATTATTGAGTGAAAGATAGCTTGTCCAGATGCCATGTGACTACCCTTAGAGGTAGTTAGACAGTGCTGGCAACTGTTGTTGCTTTATTTTACTTATTTTATTTGTGTGCTGAATTGCTGCAGAATATTATGGGGTGCTGGACAGTGTAGCAGGTGGAGCCTGGGAAGTGCAGTTCTGTGTTGTATCACCAGAACTACTCACTTCCTGGTTTGTGAATGGGGGATCTTGCATTATTTTCTCTCACACTAGCTGAACGAGTGAGGAAAACAGGACCCTGAAGCTACTAATACCAAAGGGTACTCTATAAGTGCAGGAGCATTATTTTATAATATTTTTAAAACTATTGTCATGGTGTGAGGATACGAGCAGGTGGAGCATGT
Source organism: Neoceratodus forsteri (assembly GCA_016271365.2). Taxonomy (NCBI): domain Eukaryota; kingdom Metazoa; phylum Chordata; order Ceratodontiformes; family Ceratodontidae; genus Neoceratodus; species Neoceratodus forsteri. The sequence goes on along the minus strand of JADMNL010000032.1, from coordinate 22,946,224 downwards.
GACCCATCAAGACTACTGGTTCGCGGGGACATAAAAAGAACGCCCCATGTAAGTGGGGCAAGTGCGCAGTCACCATGCACAAAGACACGCACAAAGACATGTGCAACACATCTGTGCATGTCTGCAGTGTCAGCTGTAGAAAGAGGGAAGGAGGGCATAGGACTCTGCTACAGAAATAAGGTGCTGGTTACAAATAATAATGGATCCAAGGTGATTTAAACACCACAGAGGTCATACTTGAAATAAACCACTGAGTATGTTATTGTTCATATCTGATTTAAAGGTACAATTATGAACACTAACACAGTCAAGCTAGAGGGTGGGCAACTAGGAATGAGATGCATTATATGTGATAAAATTAGCACTGAGGTTGTCAACAAAGTGCTGATATTTACTTGTAAAGAATGCTTGCTGATAAAAGAGTTGAATAACAAACTAATGAAGCTAGAAGATGCAGATCAAGACAACAGAAGAAGAGTTAGGGAAGCGGAGGAACAGGGAGACTGGGCCATAGAAACCAGGAAGTACAAAAAGGAAAGAAGAAGAGCCATGGGTTCCAGTTTAGAAATACAAAATAAATATGAACCGCTGATGTTATTAGATACAGAAGATACAGCTAGTAATGAGTCAGCAGCAACATACCACAACAGCAATGAAGTTATAACTTGGGACAAGGAATCTACAAGGGAAAATGTGTCTAAAGATACAAATTGTGTAGAACAAAGACGTAACTATAGGCAAGAGTTTGTGCAGGGATACTAATCACCTACCACCCCTATTACCCATGCCACCAATGTGACAAAACCTGTGAGTCCCAAAAAAAAACACACTCGGTATTGCAGGAAACAACAACTGGAACCAGTTTAAGATACATAGAAACAGGAGAAACTGACATGGATGCTACAGCTGCAAATGTGCCAATAAATATAGGAGGAGGACAAATCATACCTCAGAATGATAAACCAGTGTACATATTGGGAGATGCAATACTGAAGTATACAGACAGGTACACCTCAAGTGGAAATAAAGTCAACATCACAAGAAGTTACTTCTCTGGAGCCAAACTGAGAGATGTGCAAAAAATGTTACCCAATATAATTACCAAAAAGGATGGAAATGCAGCACTAATTTTACATTTAGGGGTTAACAATATCAAGGGGCAAGGTCAAACAGAAATAAAACAGGAATTCAAAAATATTAGAGAAGAGGATACAAGACTAAGTTGTAAACTATGCTTTTCAGAAATCTTACCTGTACCTAGGGAAAGTAAGTTCAACATGACTAAAAGCAAAGAATTAAATAACTGGTTAAGGCACTGGACCTTGCAAGAAGGAATACGGTGTATAACCCATTGGGAGGAATTTATAGAGGAGCCAGGGTACTGTTGCAAGGGTGGGCTCCACTTGAGCAAAAACAGAAACAGAAAACTGGGCGTAACTATCAAAAAAGTGGTGGATGGTTGTTTAAACTAACAAGTCAGGGGAGAGGGGATAGGTCTGGAGTTAACAATACCACGGCTCACACCAAAAGACTAACTAATCATACTAACATAAAAGTTAATGGAATAAAAGTTTGGTCATTAAATGCCAGAAGTCATAACCTACTGTAAGCAAAATATCAGAACTAGAAGCAATGTTAATAACTGAGGGAGTAGATATTACAGGAGTGCACGACTGTGGAGGGATTTAAGTAGGCAGTAAAGACATACTTGTGGCACCAGGAATTTGGTGACTGATTGTTTTTAACTGTTATTATCTGTTTTAATGTTTGGATTATTTGATGTGTTGTTTTATATTTGTTAGGTGCCTTGGTTTCTGAAAGGCGCCATAAAAATAAAGAATACTATTATTATTATATTTGTTTCATTACAGAGACATGGTGGGACAGAGGCGTGGATTGGAACAGAAACATTGATGGTTGTACATTGTATTTAAAAGATAGACAAAAGAATGAAAAAGGAGGTGGTGTTGCAATTTATATAACGAACACTATAAAGAGCACTTGCAACCAGCTGAGTTCAGATATAACTCTGGAATCCTTGTGGGGAGGGTGTAGTGGAGGAAAAAAACACCAAAGAAAGTCTGCCTAGGAGTTTATTACAGACCACCAAACTCAAACCAAGATATCGATAATGTCATCGAATCTGAAATGGAACATATGGCAGCAGAAGGGGATGTTCTTATTACAGGGAATTTGAATTACCCAGACATAAACTGGTCCAAACAAACATCTAAAATAGCTACTTCTCATAGATTTATGGAGACTTTAAGCATGGCAGATCTAAACCAGTTAATATATAAACCTACAAGAGGAGAAAATGTCCTGGATCTGCCAATAACTAACAGAGAGGATATTATAACAAAGATTAACATCAGGGAAGATCTGAGCAATAGTGACTATAACATCATAAAATTTATAGTTAAAAGAAAATTAATTTCCAAGAGGGGTATCACTATTGCGAGAAATTATAACAAGGCAAATTTTTACAAAATCAAGAAAGAACTAGCAGACTGGGAAACATACTTTAAAAATAAGACTATAGAACAAATACAGGAAATAATGAAGAATAAGCTTAAACAAATCAAGAAAAAATACATACCAACTAAAAAATGTATAATAAGAGAGGGAAAAGACCAGTGTGATACACCAATAAGATAATAAAGCTATGCATAACTAAAACAAGCATTTGTCAATGCCGAACGTTCGCTTGCAGGTATTTGCAGTGGTATTTGGCACTTGGGCATGGCTTAAAAAAATCAGTGACAAAGAAGTACAAGCATTTGTCAATGCCGAATGTTGCTTGCTTCTATGTGCTGTTTAGGTATTTGGAAGTCATTGGAGTGCAAATATTGAAAATTTGCGAACTTACGAGCATGTGTAGGAACTGCGCAACGCATGCTCGTAAAACAGTCATTTTTAGGAATTTTTTCACCAAATTTTCAACATAGCCATTTTAAGACCTCTGCTCATGAACAGTGTCACTGTGATTTTCTTAATGTGTCCCATACATTGAGTTCACACACAACGACTGCACCATTGTGATGCATATGGGCGGAAACACGCTTTGGGCAGGATGTAAAAATGACAGCTGTACTGCTCATAAGGAGGTAGAAATGGCAATGTTGAAAATGTGGAGTAGAAATATTGAAAATTTGCAAACCTACGCGCGTGCGTAGGAACTGCGCAACGCACGCTCGTAAAACAGTCATTTTTAGGAATTATTTCACCAAATTTTCAACATAGCCATTTTAAGACCTCTGCTAATGAACAGTGTCACTGTGATTTTCTTAATATGTCCCATACATTGATTTCGCACACCGACTGTGCCATTGTGCGCTACATGGGTGGAAAAACATTTTGGGCAAGATGTGAAAAATGACAGCTGTACTGCTCATAAGGAGGTGTGGTAAAATGGCAATGTTGAAAAGCAGGAGTGAAAATATTGAAAATTCGCAAACTTACGAGTGTGCATAGGAACTGCGCAACGCACGCTCGTAAAACAGTCATTTTTAGGAATTTTTTCACCAAATTTTCAACATAGTCATTTTAAGATCTGTGCTCATGAACAGTGACACTGTGATTTTCTTAATGTGTCCCATACATTGAGTTCGCACACCGACTGTGCCATTGTGCGCTACATGGGCGGAAACACGTTTTGGGCAAGATGTGAAAAATGACAGATGCACTGCTCATAAGGAGGTGTGGTAAAATGGCAATGTTGAAAATCTGGAGTGAAAATATTGAAAATTCGCAAACTTATGAGCATGCATAGGAACTGCGCAATGCACGCTCGTAAAACAGTCATTTTTAGGAATTCTTTCACCAAATTTTCAACATAGCCATTTTAAGACCTCTGCTAATGAACAGTGTCACTGTGATTTTCTTAATGTGTCCCATACATTGATTTCGCACACCGACTGTGCCATTGTGCGCTACATGGGCGGAAGCACATTTTGGGTGAGATGTGAAAAATGACAGCTGTACTACTCATAAGAAGGTGTGGTAAAATGGCAAGGTTGAAAATCTGGAGTGAAAATATTGAAAATTCGCAAACTTAAGAGCGTGCGTAGGAACTGCGCAATGCACGCTCGTAAAACAGTCATTTTTAGGAATTTTTCCACCAAATTTTCAAAATAGGCTTTTTGAGAGCCCACCTTATGAGCACTGGCAGTATTGTTTCATTAATCAGGCCTGAAAGGTGATTTCACGCAGTGACTGCGAAATCACCCTTCGGGCCAGAATAACGCCATGACAGTGACATCATTCATGAGAAGGGGTCCCAAAAACCCCATGTTGAAAATTTGGTGCAAAAATTCCAAAAAATGCCTGAGATATGCAATAAAGTTGAAAAACCCCTGTCTAGACCATTATACAGCTTACCGGCATTTCCTCAGTTCGCGGTCGGCTTTGAAGAGTGCAGACGTGTTCCCGGTCGACCGAAGATCGTCGCGCCAAGCTCCGGAGATACGTATGGGGTGGGGGGTGGTGGGAGGCTGGTGTGCAGTGGTGGGTGCGGGTTGTGGGAGGGGGCCAGGAGAAGCACCGTGGGACCGTTTTTAATTTACAGGTTGTACAAAAAAAAAAAAAGATGCGTGGGACGTTTGCCACACTGAGGTGGGCTTCCAGCGTGGCAGAAGGATGGCTGGGGGGGTGTGGGGCCGACGGGGGATTGGGCACCCCGTCGGCAAAAATATGGTTCGGCCATGCTGGGGTGGGCTCCCAGTGGCACCAAAGCTTTGAGGGGGTCGTGAGGTGGTGCGATGCACATTTGCCATGCTGGGGTGGGCTCCCAGCGCAGCAGCAGGGAAAGCAGTTTGGGGACTGGAACACAGGGGGATTGGCACCCTGTCGTCAAACAAGATTTGCCACGCTGGGGTGGGCTCCCAGCATGGCACCAAAGCTTTGGGGGGACGTGAGGTGCTGCAAGCAGACAGCAGAGGTTTTCTTTGAAGTGAAAACCACCACTGTCATACACAGCGCCCGCATCCATTGGTGCAGGACCGCCACACCTGCTCAACGGAGCAGTGCATTGCACAGGAGAGTCACACCTCCAAAGTGTGCTATTCTCCCAAGACGTTCCTTGCGCATGTGCGCAAGTGAACGTAAAAAGGGTATCTGACAAAATGAGAAAACACAGAACGGCTGACACAATACAACCCTATAGAAAGGTGTTAAAAAACCTCAAGAAATCAATAAGGGATGAAAGGAATAAAACCAGATTTAACATCTCACATAAGAATGACACTAGCAAGAGCTTTTATGCCTATGTAAACAACCAGAGCAAAACCACAAATCAGATTGGGACTCTAATAAATAAGGGCATTGAAATAAAACATACAAGGGATATGGCAGAAACCTTCAATGAATATTTTTGTTCATTGTTTGATAAAAAAAGAGCAGATAAAAAAACAGATTAGAAATAACGTAAATATAGTCCTATCACTAGACATTAGTCCAACCAGGATTGAAGAGCTCTTAAACAAACAAAAACCACATAAATCGGCAGGACCAGACCAGCTGCATCCAAAATTATTGAAAGAAGTAAGGGGACCGATCTCAAGATCATTAGCTTATTTTTATTTATTTATTTATTTATTGAAATATTTCACCAGGAAAGCACACTAAACAACACGTTGCTCATCTCCCAGTGCGACCTGTGGGGGAAGGAGTACAGAGTGGATGAAAAGTAATACATTCAAGGTACATGAGACAACCATTACATACAGTGAATAAAACAGTAGGCAATTAACAATTGACAATTTAGTGTAAGTGGGAGGGGAACAAGAGAGTAACACCGGCATGTATCTCATACAGAAGATAAGGGTACAATTAGGTATAGACAGAGTAGATAAGTTACAGTAGATGGAACAGTTACAGGGAGGAGCAAAAGTACTAGTAAGTACATTGGCTTTAGGCGATACATAAAGTGCCAGAGGAAGAGGGGGACTGGGACAGATAGGTAATAAGTGCCATAGAGGGAGGGGGGAAGGGGGGTGAAAGCCGAACCCATGGGCCCCTCTACGATGTTGAAGAACCCTGTAAGGGGACAGGGACTGCTAAATGATGTGAGGATTTCCAAGGGGAACTAGAAGTTTAGGAGGGTAGGTAAACAACTGCAGTGAGTGAAGAAAGGGGGAGAGGCACAAGGGGAAGGGGAGGGGAGAACCAGGCCCAAGGGCCCCATATAGTATGCTGGGAGGGTGGGTCCTATATAGGAGGCTGGGAGGAGGGCAGGGGAGGGGAGCTGAATCCAAGGGCTCCGCCAGGATGTTAAGAATCCTGCGAGGGGGTAGGGAAGGCCAGGAGAGAATGGGATTTAATGGATTGCCAAGGGGGGGAGGGAGGAATTTGGCAGATAGATATCTAGTACTACGGGCAGAAAGGGGGGTAAGAAGAGGGGAAAAAAGGAGGGGGAGGAGGGGAAGGAGAACTGAGCCCAAAGGACCCCTTCAGGATGCTGAGAAACCTGCAAGGGGGACATGGGAGGCTACAAAAGATATGGGGAAGGCAAGGTAGGCTAGGAGTAGATATGGTTACAGGGTGAAACTAGACCTATGCGAGGACATGGTTTAGGGAGGGTCATAGCAAGAGCAGCTAGATGAAAGGTAATTGTGAAGGGCTGAACTGATGGAGTAGGTGGAGAAGGAGAGACATTCTTGTGGAGGGACGGAATTTCAAATTTTGGGGAAGCGGTATGAGAAGCCAGATTGACCAATGAGGGTGGAGCGCTGAGGGATCACCAAAGTACATGAGTCGGTGGAGCTAAGGGAATGAGTGGGAGGGGTGATAAATGGGAAGGGGAGGTAGTTTGGGAGTTCAGCCAGCCAGTGTTTGGAGGTAAACTTTGCGCAGTGGGATAGACTCCTGTTTGTGAGAGAGGAGAAGGACAGTGCATGGTATAGATCGCAATGATGAGTGCGAGAAAGGAAATCAAGGGCAAACAGTCAGAAAGAGTGGAATAGGGTGTCCAATCTGTGCAGGGAGGATTTGGGAGCAGCACCATAGACTACAACGCAGTAGTCGAAAATGGGGAGGATCATCTTCTGGACAAGTTCATGCCTAGCGGCAGGAGGGATGCTGCTCCTCCTGCTTTCCCCCACTGAAGTAATAATTGCCTGTCGGTGACATAATGGCCTGTTGCTGTGGAAATTATTATGATTTCACAAACAGAGGCCTATGATTGAACTTCCGGGGATGTAAAAGCAGAAGTATGAGATAAATTCTGAGGTTCAAGGATCCTGATGTCAAGCCAGTGCCCACAGTATCAAAGGATGACAGAGGCTAGAAAGAGAACATAACCTGAACTGTGTCTAAATATCATGTTTTTAGAAGTTATCCCAGGGATTGAAAAACTTCTTTAATTTCCTAATAATAAATGTTAGTGATGCTGGGAAGAATACAGTGCAACATAAACATTCAATGGGCCTACACAACTTGGTATATCGTTATGTCTGTGCTGCTTGAATACACTTGTGGATGTTCACCTCTCTATTCATGGAATATACCAACCTGTAGGGGCACGAAGGCAAGAAACCCTAGAGGAGTGTTCCACCCCTAGAGGTGCACGGGAATGATTCCCTTGGCTAAAGGTAGCTTAGGAAGGAGCCCATGGAAGAGAGATACATGAGCCGCTGGAGGAGGAGGAGGAGAAGATGGTGGGTCAACAAGAAAATTATCTTAGGAGTGACTAGGAGGAGCGCCTTTTAAGGCCCGATCGAGGGTGTTGTTAGTTGCTCCACCCCACTGAAACACAGGCAGAGCCTTTCAATTCAATGGGCCTACGCAACTTGGTATATTGTTATGCTTGGTTGACTTGAATACAGTTGTGGCTGTTTGCATCTCTAACTGTGGGATATACCACCCTGTAGGGCTATGAAGGCAAGGAACCCTAGAGAAGGGTTCCATGCCTAGAGGTACCACGGGAATGATTCCCTTGGCTAAAGGTAGCTTAGGAAGGAGCCCAAAAAGAGTGTCAAGCAGCACATACAAGGCGATGAATGCAGATCAGTTGGGAAGACTGGAACATAGGTCAGGAGAATCAGTATGGTCAGGAACATGAGTCAAGTAGGATTAGGAGCTGGAGCAGAGGAGCAGGATACAACAGATGAATAGTTACTGGCTCATAGGTTGGAATGAGGCATGAGGGCATGACTTCCTAAGGAGAGAGGGAACAGCCATGGAGCCACCATCCACCTCCATCCAACAGCGGAACCTAACTACGGAAACTATGGAATAGTACTAACTTATCTAGATATTATGACCATTAGCATGGAGGTGACGAAAACTTCCCCTTTGAGGAGGAAACCTCTGGGGATCCAAGGCCTAGGTCGCCTTCCCTCCAGGCTTTAGAATATTTTGATTAGTGATGGGTCAGCTACTGCAATTTAGTACACTAATTCAGGGGTGGAATCCAATTGAGGGGAACGCTCTCACTCTATCCCTCAAACGGGATTGCCATGAAGGGTTGTGAGCAAGCTCTGCAACACAGAGTACTCTGGATGTGGTACGAGCCTCCAAGGTGGGTGAAGGAGAATAACAACTGCCAAGGCACTCAGCCAGCCTACCAATCTATGAACAAACAGGGTGAACTGGAGGCAGTTGTAGGGAGACTAGCTTAAAGGGTGCCTCCAAACCCACTCGAGTAGTTAAAGGGGCACTGCTGGTGACAGCCCCACCCCTTGCTGCTGAAGTCTTGAATTCTACATCTAGAGGTGCCATGACTGATGCTCCACCCAGGGTGAAGACATCCCCACTATGGGCCAAATGAGAAGGACCCCACTCCAAGCTTTGCATGCTCAAGATGCAGACCTTGTGGGTGCAGAGTGAGACTGTCAGCTGCAGGCTAGACCTGTGCCAGGAGTAATGGGCAAGGATGGCATGTCTCCGAATTGGAGAGAAAGTAAAGTCAAGATGTAGCATGCAACCTACACGAGGGTCATGCTCGGATAGTCAGTTATGATGATGAGACCTTCATGTAGGTCGGACAGAGTGAGGGGGATCCTGACGTGGGTCTAGACAAGGCAGATAGCAATTTGCAACCCCAAGAGTGCATGTCAGCCAGGTCCATTAAGAAGCCCAATTAGGAGTGATTTGAAATGTTATGAGTAAGAGAGACGGAAACAGCTGGGTGAAGCCCACATCTGATGGTGAGTTGGGAGGAGGCTGCGAAGTCGGTATGTGAAGAAGTGAGGTTCGAGAATGAATAGACTGGCTATGCTGATTGTGTTAATGCCATGAAGGCTGATATGCGCATGCTTACTGGTAGTGCCATAGGCAGCAGCGAGTGGTAGTAGGAGGGTTATACGGAGCAGTAGTAGTAGACTGGGTGGAACGAATGACTGAGTAAATGCATGAAACTTACAAAGCTGCTCTACTACCTGAGACCACAGTGCCCACTGCAACAACACAGTCCCCCGCCATGGGAAAAACAGAGAAGCCATGAACTAGGCACCAGGACATTAGCTAGCTAATTAAACATTTGAGATAGTAAAGTGAGTCAGTCAGTAAACAGCGAGGTAAAATAATTGCTTCAATGCCAGCAGCTATAGCAAGAATTGGAAAACAGAAAATGGGTGATTGTAGCTTTAATAGCTGAGAGAACTGACAAATAGAGAACTGTGGCAAAAGGAGCATCAGGCCTAGCATGGAGAGCCCAAAAGAAAGAACAAAACCAAAGAGCCAAGGGGAGCCAGCAAATGAAGCTGGAGGAAAGGAGCCAGACAGAGAGGAAGAGACTAAGGAGGCAAACCGGGAACGAGCAGAACGGGTGTTTTGAAATTTTGTGTCATTATTGGTCATGGACGTTGTATCATGAGCTAATCGGCAGAAAGAAGGGAGGACCAGAACAAATTCAGGAAAGGAGCAGCAAAGTGCAGCCATAGGTCAGGAGACACAGAACGGAGCCCCGAAGGTGTGCCTGGAAGGCAGGAGTGGTGCACAAAAAAACAGGCAGAGCACCGGAGTGCTCCAGAGGGGAGGGCAGCAACAGAGCACCAACAAGGTATGGAGACAGGACAGAAGGGAGGGAGGGCGTAGACAACACACACAAGCGGGACACAGGATGAGGCAGCCGTGGTGAGTGGCAGCCGAGATGAGAACACTAGGAAGCAGAAGGGGACAGAGAAGCACAGAAACAGGAAGGAGTGAGTGGGCAGGTACGGGGGATGGGCAAACAGCTGCATGGGAGCAGGAGAACAAACAAAGCAGAGAGCGGGGGTGGAGGGAAAGCCAGACAAGCAGAAGCAGCAGAGAGGCAAACACTGAAGAAAACATGAACGGAGAAGCAGCCAGGTGGCCGGAGGCAGCAGGAGATGGGACAGAAAAGGAAAACAGGGAGAAGGTCAGGAAATGGAAGGGGAAAGGAGGAGGGCCGAGCCTCCATCCACAATGAGAAAATTATCATAGGAGTGACTAGGAAGAGCGGCCTTTTAAGGCCTGATTGGGGGCATGATTAGTTACTCCACCCCATTGAACCACAGGCATAGCCTTACAAAAAATGCCAACATCCACCTGCATGTGGGCCGCCCAATCGCGTCTAAGCCACCCTTCTGCTATTTTAAAATGGTCTGCCAGATTGACAGCCATTAATTTACACAGTTGCACTCTGCATAATTTTTTGACACAAATGCGTCTTTTTGGGATGCAGATTTTGACATTTTCTTGGGGACCGGTAGTTTAAAATCCGCTATGTCCATTGAGATATTTGGGGCCTAGATTTCAGAAAATGAGAAAATGCAGAGCTATGTGGCGGTACTGACTTGAATGTGACTAACTCATGTTTACAGGAAAGATGGCCATGCATTCAGTCACTTTTATATCTCTGTTCTTGTTTTAAACTGAGCAACAAAGCTTTTACACTTGGCCACTATATATTACATGCCAACATTTCATAGTTACACTACTTCCTCAGGGTGGTGGCCCACTGTTTGTCTCGCATCTCCTCTAAACAAATGTACGAGTTACATTTTAAGATTCTGTTTCAATGTAACTAATCATTTGCTACATGCAACAGGGTAATTTAACTGAATTATAATTACTGACATTTGTCAATTACATACTGAAAATGGGGGCTACAAAACACAGTAATACAGAAGTGCGTATTACAACCTGTGTATTATGGAGATTTGTCTCACATGCTGCTCTTCTGGATTCACTCAGCAGATAGGAGAGCAGCATGCCATGCTGTGTATCAACGTTTTGGTGTAGGATCATAAACAACAAAAAAACATGGTAGAATCAAGTAGATACATTATTTTATTGAACAAATCAGTGTTTCGTGTCTGTTGTGTGTCAGAGGGTTGGTTATTTTGTTAGGACACAAAACCAGACATTTTTTCAAGATGGAGGGGGTACAAATCAATACAGAAAACCAGTAATTATTAAAAATAAATATACGCAGGTGAGTTTCAGTTGTTTGGTCGAGTGTCTGTTTTGTTTACACACCCTCAGCTTATGTCATAATAAACTTCTCAAGCTTCACTCTCACGATTGATGTGGGCATCACACAGCTTAGGTGTGTAAGAAAACCTTGTAACACATACCTCCCGATACATTATTCTATATGTAATATATGGATAGTCATTTTTTTCCCATAGGGATGAAGTGATATCCAAACGCCCAGTAATACCATTAATACGACATCTGAAAGCGATAATACCATTGATCAGATGTTACACTGATGGTATTACCAGATTGAGCATTAATCGAAATCCAATGTACACAGGAAAAAGTCAACTTGCAATGAAACTACAGGAAAATGCCAAATTATCTAACAGAAAATACACAACTAATTGGATCTATACATTTTAAAATTGGGGAACTATCAAAAAGTTGGCTATAATTCCATTATAGGGTTCTGGCGACATCATGGAACCACTTGAGTTTCGCTCTTGTGGTTGTGATGTCACCAGAACTCCTCAATGGAATGATATATCTGCCTTCCCATGCTGCACAAGCAACCTGTGCCTTCCCCTCTGACATTTCAACTATCCTCTCAACTATGACGCCCTTTGGGTTTTTGTTTTGGTTCTCCCTCACCTTTAGCCCCTGTCTGTCATCTCCTGTCTCACATCCTTGTTAGTGTCTAAGTTTCCATATGTGACTCGGGGTATTGTACTTAACCTATGATTGTGACTTTTTGTGCTAGTTATAACGTTTCTTGTTCAATTGTTATCTCTGTAAGTGTTGCTACTTGCTCTTACCAATCTGTACAATGTCTTAATGTATGTTATCCTTTGACGTGGAACCTACGTAATAAGCTTGTTCTCAAAGGTGTTAATCCGAGATTTCCATAAATAAATAAATGAAATATAGTTTTATAACTGATAGTTCTTATCTATTATTCTACTACTCTTACCATAACATCTTATGGTACTATGAGTTAATAGGTCCTCCATGGTGTGTCTCTTATGATATACGAGAGTCCACGTGGGAGGTTTGAGTGAGAGAACCATGATGCAAAGATGAGTGGGTCTAGCTGCCCAGACCTCATGGATGGACCCTTTTATAACATGACACACCCTACTAATTTTTATTTCTTAAACTGTTTATTTCCTATGTATTTTTCTTGATTCCTCAACTGTCTGTGCATGAATTTTGGGCCAACCTTGCTCTTGAGCCAGCCTTGAAATGCCTGTTTATTTCCTATGTGTTTCTCTCGATTCCTCAACTGTTTATGTATGAAGTTTTCACCTGTAACTCTCCCGGGTCACACCTGAAAATAGGCACTTGGCTGTCTAGTGTGCTTACCCAGTTAACAAAAGCAAATAAATAAATAAATAAATAATTTATTATAAATCACTCACATTAGCTAGACTGATTTAACATTTCTTTGTATCTGAAATGTGACCCCATCCTCCTCCTTGCTCTTAGGTGGAATGTGCCACTCTCAATGCCTTTGCACGAGACTGCTATAGGCAGAATAAGAAGTAGTGGTTCTGAGCCCTGATTGGCTGAAATTATGTAAGTGATTTATAATGAGCCCTTAAGTAGATTTGCAATATTTTCAATATTGGAGCAGAAGTTAAGGAAATATGTGGGAGGTAGAATATGAAAACCCCAAATTTAGTAGTCCTTCTCAATATCTGGTATTCTTTATACTGCAGGACATGCAATACCAGAGAAAGGAAGAGTGTCCAGGAACCCCCGGTCTAACCATGTGAGCCTGTAGCTCAGTAGTTAGAGCACGAGGATGGTATTCCGGGTGCCTGGGTTCAATTCCCTGTAGGACACATTATTTCTTTCTCACTACAATTTGTGATTTAAATTGCGTAGCAGTGGCTAATGCTGCACCAAAAAAAAAAAAAACATCTAACTGTCATCTTGATAATTTCTAGTTGCAGAATATGCAATACCAGAGATATATAGTGTCCTGGAACCCCAAGTCCAACCATGTGAGCCCTGTAGCTCAGTGGTTAGTGCACCTGGCTGCATTGTCTTTCAATGCACATGTTGGCCTTTTGCTTAAGGCAGTCAGCTTTAGGCTAGGACTACTATACTGGCACAGAAACAATTTCCTTCCAGAGATTAAGATACTACTTGTACGGTGCTTCGTTGCAAGTACTATTGATTATGGGATTGTTGTTTATGTCTCTGTGAGTGACAGTTTGTTGTGCAGAGTCGGGGGTCTCCTCAATAGGACTTGTCATTTTGCACTTGGCCTAAAATATGACACATACACCTGTGTGCTATGCAGCAGCCTGAACTGGCTAATCCTTGACATAAGGCCACTCTGCCACACCCTTGTCACTGAAAAAATCATTATGAGGCTTGCTGTCCCTGTCCTATAGTGATTGTTCAATTCAGCGAATTGTAAATACTCTGCAAGGGGTGTGGTGTGACACACCCTGCTGCTTCCTCAAAGAAGAATCTCCCTTGGTCAGTCCTGTTTTTCATACCATTTTGCTAAGCAATGGAATGACTGCCTGACTCACTAAAAACTGATTGTGCTATCAAAACATAGAAACATAGAATTTGATGGCAGATAAGGGCCGCTTGGTCCACCTCGTCTGCCCATTTTCCCTACCTGTTTCATGTACTGTGGATCCTAAATGATCTGCAGCTTACCCTCTCTTTCCTATCGCTAGAGTTCCTTTATGTCTGTCCCATGCGTGTTTGAATTCCCCTGCCATTTCTCCCCTACAATCTTTGCTGGAAGGCTGTTCCATGGATCCACCACCCTTTCTGTGAAAAAATACTTTCTCATGTTACCCCTAAGGCTACCCCCCCACCACCATCTTCATATTATGGCCCCTTGTTGTTGAACAACTGCTTTTTTTTTTTGAAAGATGCTACCCTCTTGTACCTTATTTACACCATTAAGGTATTTGAAAGTTTCTATCACATCCACCCTCTCTCTCCTCACCTCCAGGGAATATATATTGAGATCCTCCAGTCTCCTCTCACATGACTTTTGCTGCAGCCCCTGCACCATTTGTGTCTCCCTTCTCAGAACTGCTTCTACTCTATGTCCTTCAGAGATGTGGCCTCCAGAACTGGACACGGTACTCTAGATGAGGTCTCACCAATGTTTTATACAGTGACATCACCACCTCCTTCCTTCTTCTGGAGACACCTCTCAAACTGTTTAAACCCCAGCTGTTCTCCTCACTTACCCCACCTGGATCATGCAGTTGCTACTGTTGATTATCAATATTATGAACATATGAAAATTGCTAGCAGAAATTAGGCCTCTAGGTCTATCTAGTCTGCTCAAGTGTGCAGCTAACCCCTACTTTGCAGCTGCCCCTCTTCCACCTTCCCAAATACCCCCCTCTCTCCCTGTTCCAACCCCTCTTGAAACTACCCACCATTCTACAGGATACCACCTCCTCTGGCAAAGCATTCCAAACTGCCACTACTCTCTTTCTGTGAGAAAGTACCTCCTCATTTCCCTCCTATACCTACCTACCTCCCTCCAATCTAAGTCTATACCCTCTCCTCTTCAGTACCAGACTTATTTAACCTGCAACGTGTATATATATATATATATATATGTACACTGCACTTTCTCAGGATGCAGTGTCAGCCGGCCCGTCAGCACAGCGGTTGGATTTCCGCTTGCGACGCCAGCGACCCGGGTTCGGGAACGGACCCAAGTCGTCGGAGGGCTGGCTGGGGGAAGATGGATCGAGCGTCCGTAGGACTGCTCTCCTTCTCCGGGGGGAGGGCTGGGGCAGCATCCGGGGTGATGGGGACTCCTAGCAGAGGCCAGGAGGAACACCATGCTGCCACGCTCAAAAAGCATAGGAGGCGGGGGCGGGCGTCAGGCGTCGTACCGCGTCCCGCCTTCCCGAAGGAAAGAATGGGACGGTTGCCGGCGCCTCCATGAAGCCCACCGCAGCTTCGATTAGCCCCCAGGCCAGTCCTCCGACCGATTCCGTCTCTGCGGGATATCTACCCTCCATCCAGCGCTGCCCCGCCCGTGGGAGGTAAGCCATGGGAGCATCGGAGGACCGAGGCCGATTTGGGGTGGAAGCCGCCGCCCATGACCGGCTGAAGTACGGGCATGCAACTAGGTAAGGCGGAAAATGTAAATAAAAAAAAAAAAAGGATGCAGTGTCATCATGGCCCCCATATACTGTTAGCTACTGTACTCACACCAATTGGAAAACATTGTCTTACCTGTGTTTAAAGGCATATAATAGTAGTTTTACTGCATTGTACACCTGTAACTGACTCTGTAAGTGTAATCTTTAGTTGTATCCAGACTCTAAACCCTTTGAAAATAGGCTCTACCTGAAGGGTTTTATGTGAAATAAAAGCTAAGTCAAATCTCGACTTTTTGTCGCAGACTGATACATCATCTGCAAATAGCATTTGGGCTGCTTGGACGCAGTAGTGAAATGCATTTACATCCACGTCTGCACTTTTGGAAGTCTTTCCCTCTTCATTTATTTGTGATATGTGCTAGTTAGCACATTCAATATAATTAGCTTTAAACTGATAAGGAAATTTCCTTCAAAAAATACTACACAACAAAGTACAAACTACACTGGTGAGGTTAATGAAGCCTAATTGTTAGAGAGCAGAACTGTGAGACCTAAGTTTAGGTAACACCACTACCACTTCCTGCATAACCATGAGTAAGTTACCTAACCTGCCCCCCATGCTTATCATCCCTGTGTTTATCATTCCCACTTAACCTCTCTGTCCATGCCTAACAGCAGCTGTAAACATTTACGTGTTGCAAAGTGCTTTGGAATACACTCGGCATGAAAAGGTCATATTTCCCTTCCCTGCTAAACAATGAACTCAGGTGGCATTTATTGAAGTGCAAAAACAGAATCAAAGAAGGCAAGCTTTCTGTAATTAAATCATAAAGAAGTGGGTTTTTTAGATTAAAAAGAAGCTGTTATTTAGAGAATGCATATCACCTGTTTGTCTGTCTAGTAACACACTTAAGTACAATTATTTATTTTACGGGAATCCAGACCAGCAATCTAGTTACAAAGAATGCTAACAGCCAGAGGACTGCAAGCCAGTGTATATATTTAGCAGCTCAAATTTGGATGCAGTTGTCTATAGAGTGCTGCTTATATCAGTGTTTCTTAGTTCAGGTTGAAAACAGGAATTTGATTGCTTGGGTTGCCTCAATAAGGTATCTGGCTTAGCCAGATGCCTTATCCACATGAATGACTAAGGAATCACATTCAAAAGGATGCCTTTTTTTCTATATACATTTTGTGCTACTAATCATCCCAGGCATGCCGCCATCCATCCGGTCCTCCCAGTACCCATCACCCAGCTTCTCCAGGACTTACCTTACTCACCAATGCCCGGCTACTGGACTGTGGTGGTGTGCCCAGTTGCCAGTGTGGGATCTGAGAGGTCCAGACTTCATCCTGTGGCCAGAGGGCATTTTCCCTCTTCAGCTAGCTTCCCCCAGGGCCCAGCTTTTCAATAATGAGGGAGATGGGCTCCGCCTCCACGGAGACATGCCAACATGCCTAGACGTGGCCCTTCTTTCCTGACATGCCCAGATCTGCAGTGCCACCGGATACCTCCAGATGGCAGTATTGCAGTTGGTCACGCAAACCCCACTCCCCCTCCTGAGGGAGGAGAGCTGTCCTCCAGACACTCAATCCTCCCTCCCCAGACCAGGCCCGAGCAACCCGCATCTATTCCCAAACTCGGGTCACAAGTGTGGCAGGAGGTAAGGCATCAGTGTCTCAGCCCTCAATGCCACTGGACCAGCTGATCAAAAGGATTCCTTAATGGTAGGTATCAAATTGACTGCATCGTAAAAAAAACTTAGTATATTGTTTCATAAAATTTCTGATCTGCCACTGCCATCAATACTGTAGCGCTACCATTGTTTTTGCCTGGTATGTTCCTTTTCGCTCTGTGCCACTGACCAAAAGAATCCATGGAGTCATGAGAAGCACCAGTTGTGAAACATTATCCAGACAATACATTGTAATACAGTAATTTAATGTTGAAAGGGACTCTGGGTTCATCAAATAAGCTCTCTCCCGCATCACAAGCAAGGGGGTAATAAGTAAGCTGTGCGAATGGGTACAAATTTATAGGGATTTCCCATCCACCACTGTGCCCAGGGTAATGCCTTTGGTAAGTAGAAATTTTGTCTAGGCTTACCATGAATGTCTATACTGTCTTTATATCCATGGTGTGAGCTAGTAAGTTGTCCCAATGGTGCACCACCCTCTTGGAGAAGATGTGCTTTCTAACGTTGCCCAGACATTTACCACCTGTAAGCCTTAGGGCATGCCCTCACCATTCTGCTGAAGCACACTGGCACAAATATTTCCATCAGTTAGACCATGTAGATAACCTTCAGTATACAGAAGACAGAGATCCCATACCCACCACCTCCTTTTCTCCAGGGTGAACACATTAAGGACCTCTAGTCTCTCCTATACCTTCTGTCCTGCATACCCCTGATCATTTTAATGTGCCACCGTTGCATCCTCTCAACTGCTTCAA
Organism: Neoceratodus forsteri; assembly: GCA_016271365.2. Taxonomy (NCBI): domain Eukaryota; kingdom Metazoa; phylum Chordata; order Ceratodontiformes; family Ceratodontidae; genus Neoceratodus; species Neoceratodus forsteri. The sequence goes on along the minus strand of JADMNL010000032.1, from coordinate 22,928,281 downwards.
TGTCCTTGCTTATAGCTGTCATATCTTCTTGGTTTGTTGATTTGTTGTTCAGCGTTGTTTGGTTTTTCATTTCCATTTGCTGTTGTCTGCCCACTCTTCTGTAAGTTCCTACTTGTTCCCAGCGCTGCCCTTGAGAAGTTGTTTCTACGGCAGTAGCACAGTAATTACTACCATAGTGCCATCTAGTGGTGGAATGTCACTAGCAAGCTGTTTAAAGAGTGTATGTTCAAATGCCAGTTAAAACTGTTATGACAATTAGTATAGGAACTTACTATAAATTATTACATGTTACAGAGCATACTTGCTGGTCCCTGCTTGTAAGATGGGAGGAGAAGTAGACCTGAGGAACTTGGAGTCCCCTTTGACCTTACATTTATTGTGTGTGCGTGTGTCTGGGTCTGTGTGTGCGTGTGCACATGCTCGTGTGTGTGCGCATGAATGAATAATTTTCCTTTACTTTCTCCTATTACTGATCTGCTTACTATTTAGTATATTTTTACACAGTACAAATTTATTGTGCCTTTTGGAAAGTATCAGACTGTCCCCCGCTGAGCTCACAACTGCAGTGTTTGTGACATCAGTCTGTTGCCATGGTAAGTATCTTATGAAATTAGTTAGGAAATGGGCTGGAGTAATCCTTTGAGCTGATTGGCTAAGGCCACCAACCAGCTGGTCCGGTATCAGGCAACAGAGGACGGGAAATAATGAGTCCCTGTCTCTGTTGCCTGATTAGGTTCTAAATCCTTGTGCCAACAGAAAGTTCATTTTGAAATTTACCGCCATTTTTTTCCTAACAAGTAACTGAACTCCCCCCAACATACGCGCGCACGCGCACACACACACACACACACACACTGCAGTCTCTGCACTGAAGTAGCACACATTAGTTAATTTGTATTTAAATTCCCCCCACTACATTAAAAAAAGACAGTTCTTTTTTATCATTTTTTTTTTGTAACATGTAGCGCTATCAGAGACACCTGCTTTGAGCGCTACACACTCAGGATGTCTTTCCTGCTACTTGATCCTTCCCACCTAGATAACCCTGACACTAGGTCAAAAAGTAAATGAAATAGGACTTTATTTTATAGGGGAAAATGACATTGGGGTGTCCAGCTGCTCTTTTCAACCATGTGTCTATGGGCTTGGATTTATTCAGTCTCCATCAGCTGCACTACCTGATCATGCTACAGTCTTAATGCTGACTTCAGTGAGAAACTAATGATTGTGCTCAGTGTTCCACATCCATTACTCACGGGCACAAAACAGAAGACACCATCAGTCCTTATTCCCTTTGGAGCAAGTGGACCAGAGCATACAAATATAATGGAAGAGGTACACTTTAGGTTAAAACTAACTCTTCTTGCTTGTTTTGACCAATCCAGGTCCACCTTATGAATGTACAAACATGCAAAATTTGCCAGTAGATAAAGCCCTAGAGGTCTATCAAGTCTGCACGAATGTGTAGCTAGCACCCCTTATACTGCAGCTGCCCCTCCCTCCCACCGTTTCCCTCCCTTGACCCTCCCATTGCCCTGTCCCAGACCCTTTTGAAGAAGTCCACTGTTCTACTGGATACCACTTCTGCCAGTAACGCATTCCACCCAGCTACCACCCTCTCTGTAAAAAAAATGTCTCCCCATCCCATCTCCCTCCTGAACCTTCCTCCTTCCAGTCTTATATCATGGACCCAGGTGTCCCTCCCCTCCCTTACTTTGAACAGCCCCCACCCCGTACCTGTCTTGTTTATTCCTTTCATGTACTTGAAGGTTTCAATCATATCCCCCAATCCCTCCTCTCCTCTAGCGAGTACATGTTCAAATCCCTCAGCCTCCTCTCATATGGTAAGTCCTCCAGCCCCTTGATCATCTTTGTTGCCCTGCACTGCACCCACCCCAGTAACTTAATGTCCCTCTTCAGATATGGGTGCCAGTACTGCACACAGTACTCCAGGTGTGGTCTAATGATTTATACAATGGCAGAATCACCCCCCCCCCCAAGGATATACCCCTTGCAATGCAACCCAGGATTTTGTTGGCCTTTGCAGCTGCCTTCCTACATTGTGCCGAGTTGTTCATTGACCCTGTAATGAGCACCCCCAGATCCTTCTCCTCGTCTGTCTTGGCTAGCTGCACTCCCCCCAACTTGTAACTTCTTCTTGGGTTTTTCACCCCAAAATGCAGCACCTTGCACTTTCTGGCATTCCAGAGTTTTACCAGGTTCTCCAGTAAAAAACAAAAAACAGTGTCCTTGTCCATTAACTATTTCCAATCTTTGAAAAATTACTAAAGCAAATTCAAAATGGAAAAAGTGGCCTCTTACAAGACAAGAGAAAAGGGCACCTTAAAAAGGACATCAACCTGATGGAGACGGTCCAGAGGAGAGCTACGTAGATGACTGCAGAGCAGCAGGGTAAATCATATGAGGAGAGACTGAGGGCCCTCCCTGGAAGGCAGGAGGAAGGGGGGAGACATGATTGAGACTTCAAGTACTTGAAAGTGATTAATAAGGTGAACAGGAGGGTCTCTTCAGGCTAGGCTGCAGCAAAACTACGAGGGGGCACAGTCTAAAATTTTTTTTGGGGGGGTTAAGATTGAGGTTAGAAGACACTTCTTCACAGAAAGGGTGTTGAGCAAGTGGAACATGCTGAAAGAAGAGGTGATCCAATTGAGGATTGTCGCAGCTTCAAGAAAGGCTGGAATAGATATATGGGGAAGATAAAGGTCATAGAAAGGGGAAGGAAAAGTAGGAGAGGCTGGAGCAGGGACAACAGCTTGAGCTAAGAACCCTGCCCAACAAGCAAACTAGATAAACCAAAAGGCCTAATTCTACTGGCTTCTTTGTATGCTCGTATGACACTCTAAAAAGGAAAGATTTAAGTAAAAGTACAAAATCTTTACAGCAACACTTAGATGCACTGCTGCATTAAGTTTTACCTTCATTTTTTATGATACTGTTTTAAATCAATGTTTGCGGGACACGGGTAGCCAGCTAGGAAGAGAGACAGACTCCAGAAGAAGAACAGGTTTAATTGTACATTTTTACACCAAAAATTATCACATGAGGAGTTGTGAGTGAAAACGTTTCTTACTGTAACCTGTACAGGTAAACATAAAGTTCTTCAAAAGTTAATCAGCATTAAATTAAAAAAATGTAGAGGTTCCAGCTTTTTACAAAAATGATTCACTGTCAGTATGACTGCCAAAACCTGCCTTGCCAAAAGGAAATTGTGCCCCAGTGTCTGGGGAACTGACCTGCTGAAGCGTAAACATGCTGCAACTTGAGTGCAAGAATACGCAGAATTGGATTTCCTCTTGAAACTACAATTCAAGTTTCATTAGCTAAGTCTCCCACCCTATTGCTCAGCATGACTGCTTTTGGAGCAGTACTTTGTCACCACCCAACGTGCCTTATTGAACATTGTACGGCTACTTATGAGGTCACTGAGGCACCACCAGCATTTGCAATGCCGTTCAATATTATACAGTCACTGGTAACTGAGACCCTGTGATCCTTGTAGCTTGGGGGCAACATTAACCTGAACTTTGAACTTAGACCTTGCTCAGGTTATGGTCTGCCTACAGCCTGTCTAGATGATTTTGCTTTTGTTACAATAAGCTTGCCACAAGTAGGATTCCCTCATTCCGAACTGGCCTTATAGAAAGTAGCTTATTAGTGTTTGCTGCTGGGCTACCTGGATTTGTGAGTACTGGTATCTGAAATACAGACCCAGTGTGTGTGTGTGAGGGGTTTTCATCGAAGATGAGCGCAGCAGCCGAGGTACAGAAATAAGCTGGAGCCTTGGATTCACGCAGGGACTACTACGCTCACAATTTGCATCAGCTGTCGTGGAACTGTCTCACAAAAATGCAGACTTCTCCCACTTGCCAGGCTAGTGGATTGCCTCCTTTAGCACACTTGTAGAGTAAGATGTCATCGACCTTTTACCTTGACGGCCTGGAGTCAATCCTTGCAAAGATGGCACATTGATAAAATTCATTGTATATGCAGTGTTTAACTGCGTTTTGCCAATAGATGGCAGTAGTAGAAGCCTTAGCCAACACAATACCTTACCATTCAGATATGTAACAGGGAGGTCGTCGCTGATACAGCAAGCCTCAGAATACATCTCATAGGGAAAGTTTTGACTTTGTGAACCTGACACACTCAATATGATTGGGATTAATACGACTGGGGAGTTTGGAAATACGGTAAAAAGAAAATTTACAAAAATCAGTAGCAGTCTTGTTTTAGCAAATTAACAGTAGATGCTTCAAATCTTTCTTTGTTGGTATTAACTGGAATTCTTCACATTAATCCATATAATAAAAATATATAAATATATATTAATCAGTCCAGACTCTTAAAGCTAGAGCAGGTTGGTATTTCACCATTACTTCTGCAAAGTCTGAGGAGTGCTCTTGTATGCTATGGTCACTTGCATTTTGATACTGGACACCTGCTTCTAGCTTCAGTCTTATTCTGTCTGTGAACCAGCTTTTGACGGCTGATTGGTTTGGTCTGTCAAGTCTTTAATTTGCTGGGAATTGAGGTAATGCATTAACCTCCAATCGTAAGTCAGTTTCCCCCCTCATCTCCTTTGGATTTTGGATCCTGCCACCAATTGGCAAAAATGTCTTCTTCGTAGTCTCCATCCCCTTCAAATTCAGCATCTGAGACTTGCGCTTCTTCTTCCGACTGCAGCTCATTGATCACTTCCATCTGCCAATAGACGTGATAAAAAAAATAGAAATGTTTAAATTACAACAAAGCCTTACAACAGGTCTGATTTTGTATACAATCCTATCTTGTCGACAATATAACACAACCTATGAGGCTAAGGCTGTGTTTTTTATGTTTTTTGGTTTTTTTGCATAATCTGTTCATTAAAAGATTTTTGAGTTACATCCACATAAAACCAACAAACACAGCACATGTAAACATATATCTTGTACAGCAATATTTTTTCAATTTCATCTCTAAGTGTATTTGCTTTGTCAAAAGTTTATCACTCCACTATTAATCATGACCTACATTGATCTATACATTTTAGTCTCCACTGTTGGCACTGTATCCATACCTCTCAACCTCCTGCCTGATAAATCAAGTACAAGGCTTAAAAAAAATCAGGGACAAAGGACCAAAATCAGGGACACATCTTCTAAATTGGTGATATCCACCCACAAAGCTGCCAGTATAAGGGGCTTAGTGTGAAATGCATTTTGTAAGTACCAACAAGTCTGTAACTTTATTGTTTGACATTATTTTTTGCTTACAACTGCCACTGTTTAGTCATGGAAACACAATTTTTAGGAGGGATAGGGTAAAAGTTTGAGGCAAAATCAGGGACATCCCTGAAAATCAGGGACAGTTGAGAGGTATGACTGTATCACATGAAAAGACAACTGACTCCCGTCACTTTAACTATCCCCCATCTACCTAAGTGAGGGAAGAGGGGAGGGGATGGGGGGTGAGATGGTGTGGTAAGTTGCAAGCATATCTAGGGCCTTCCACATAAGGACTCCCCTCAGCTACCCGGGGGGGGGTCTTTTTACACTTATACCTGTAAACCGTCTTGTAAAGTCATCACCTCAGCTGGCTTAGGCTAGCTATGTATGCTGCCCAGCTGTTCAGGAAACCCTCACCCTCCCCTTCACTGTCTGTGTGAGCCTCTCCAGAGGTAGAGTTTGGATAGTTAGCATGCACAACTGCTACACTGTGGGAGTTGCATGGGACACCCATGTGTTCTGTATACAGTGTCAGGCTAATATCAGCAAAACCCTTGCCCATCTTGGTAGCAGGGTCCATTCCCCCTCTGCACCATCCTCTATGCCAAACAGTCCTAATAGGGGATCAGGTATCAGAGTTCATCCCATCATGTTCCCTACTTCCAGTATTACCATTTTCTAAAATTTCTGCAATACTGGACATGTCCAGAAACAGTGTATATATGTTCCCACCTCCTGCTTGCACTGACCGCACTGGGGGGATACTGCTGGGTAGAATTTATGCACTATTGCAGGTGGGCAATATAGTCTGTGTACAAACTTATAGAAAGCCTCTTTGAACCCATTACACACTATGATACCCATATGCATACCTAGCAATATTTTCCATATATCCTCCTCTATGTGTACCCCTAGGTCCCTTTCCCAAAGTTCCTTGTTCTTAAGAGTCAAGTCAGGACTATTTTGTTTTCCTTCCTTAGTGGCCTTAAAATGAAACCTGTAGGGTCTTCCCTAGCTTGGTTTATCAGTGACACTAGTTTCCTTAATTCTTGCACCCCGTTTCCTTCTCTGTCCAGTCCCATTATGTAAGATCTAACCTGTAGCTATCTAAATAGGTGCCCTTTCTCTAAGCCTAAATGCTGCTACAAGTCAGCAAATGGACAGACCATGCCACTCACACAGAGACCCCAATGCTTCTCACTCCTTTCTCTTCCCATGTTTTAAACCCCTGGTCCTTTAAACCTGGCAAAAAGAAAGGGTTCCCAGCTACTGGTAACAGCAGTGTGTCCACTCCCTTTATTCCCCTTCCTTTCAGGAGCGGGCCCCATCCTTCTATGACTGTAACTATCAGTGGGTTCCATTCCTTCTGCACTTCTTCTCTGTCACAAACGCACTCAGCAGGTCAGGCCCTCTGTTCCCACAGTGCCAATCTCTGAGTGCAGTAATGTGAACAGGAAACAGACAGGGTAACCTTCCTGTCTGCTTGTGGGTCCGAATCACCTTTAGTCTCAAGTTCTGGGGGGATTCAAACTGTGAACCTTATGCTAGCATACCCAATGTACAGGCGCAGATTCGTACCCTCTTTGGGGATTGCAGTACAATCTTATGCCAGGAGGCACCAAGCCAGGCTTCCAAAATGAACCCTTAAAATTCTATAAAAGACCTTAGGTATATTCTTACCTTTTCCCAGTTTAGTAACATCATCAAACTTTTGAACAGTTTTTGTCAGTCTTTACCCTCTATATGTCACATGCAAAAAAGAGAACTGGCAGACCCAGGCAGTCTTTCAAAATAAAGATTTTACTAAAGAGGATAAAAATATGAAAAATGTAAACATAGAACAATATATCAAAGAGAATACAATCACTTAAAAGAAAAGCAAAGAAAATACAAACTCCTACCACAATGCAGTTAGACTTTTTCTATCTAATTTATCACCTCTATAGTGCTTATAGTTAGATCTTGTTTCTTAAGAGCCCAAAATGGTATAACACAAATTCAAACACTGTATACAGTTTAGAACTCTCTGTTTTCCCACCCCTTCTATGATGTCATCTAGCTCCTCATTTTAGAATATAAAAAATATACAAACAGGATGTCCTATCAGGAAGTATATTAAATAAGGTGACATCAGCAAAAACTCATTTCCCAATATGACTCCTTAATTAACATCCCCTCTTTGATCCCGAGCAGTTCCTATTCCCAGGGCACATCAAAGGATTTTATAACTTTTAGCACCATGGTGGTATAACATGTTTTTCCTCTAAGACATCATAAAAGTTTACGAGCCCCATATCATGGCAGCTGGGTTAGTTCTAATTAAGACAGAAAAACAGGAGACCCTTAATTAAGTCGCTCTGGTCCTTTAATTACCTCCTGGTTTCAGGTTAATATATCCTGTATCTTCTCTGAAACCTGGGGGTGTGGCACCCATAAGCACAGGCTATATTTTTATATTACAAATAGCGTACAACAATCATAACCAGCTGGCCAAACGTCATAATCCTCCCCACCTAGACTGAATTGGGGGGCTCTATCCCCTGCATGGGATGAGCTTCCCAAATCAGTTCACTCTCCATACAGACATGGCAGGCCATCGGTGTTCTTATTGGTCACTCCAGCCCTATGTAAGATCGTCATGTCATACCCTTGCAAGGCAAGACTCCATCTTAATAGGCTACCATTAGTGTTTCCCATATGGGTCAGCCAAACCAGGAGGTTGTGGTCCATTTGTACTTCAAAATGCTGCCCATATAAGTATGGCTCTAACTTCTTTAGGGCCCACACTATGACAAGACAATCTTTTTCCACAGCAGAGTAAGCCTGCTCCCTGGGAAGTAGCATTTTACTCAGGTACACTACAGGGTGATCCTTCCCTTGGTTGGATGTCTGACTCAGTACTGCCCCAATACCCACGTCTGAGGCATCAGTCTGGACTATAAAGGGTCTGCTATAGTCAGGACTTCTCAATACAGGAGAACTGCACAGTGCCTCCTTTAGTCTGGTAAAAGCTTTTTCACAGGCTGGCTCCCGGGTAATTTTCTAAGGCATCTTTTTCTTTACCAAGTCAGATAGGGGAGTAGCCAGGGCACTGTAATTGGGTACACATTTCCTATAGTACCCTGCTATCCTTAGAAAACTCCTGACCTATTTCTGCATTTCTGGTCTGGGCCATGCCTTGATCACCTCTATTTTTACTTGGTTAGGACAGAGCCGTCCTAGGCCTAAAATATGCCCGAGGTATGCCACCTCAGCCATGGCCACCTGGCACTTCTCAGCTATGACAGGCCCTCTGTATCCTGCCCAGAACTTCCCTAAGGTGGGACAGGTGTTCCTCCCAGCTGGCACTAAAGATGGCAATGTCATCCAGGTACACCACAGTGTACTCTGCAGCACCATTTAACACCTGGTTCACCAACCTTTGGAAAGTGGCCAGGGTGTTCTTCATTCCGAAAGGCATTACTTTAAATTCAGATAAGCCTATTGCAGTGATGAAGGCTGACCTCTCCCCAGCTCTGTCAGTTAACTCTACCTGCCAATACCCCTTTGTCAGGTCAATAGTCATAAGATAGGTCACCCCTCCCAACTTGTCCAGGAGTTCATCTGTCCAGGGCATCAGGTGGGCATCTGACTTCATGACTGCCTTCAGTCAATGATAGTCCACACAGAAATGAGTAGAGCCATCTGGCTTGGGCACAAGGACTACGGGTGAGGCTCAGGAGCTGTGGGATCTCTGGATTACCCCTAAATCCAGCATTTCCTCCACCTCCCTCCTAATGTCCTTTTGGAAAAGCCTCTGATACCCGATATGCTGTCCACCGTATGGCCAACTGTCTCCCTGTCTCCACATCATGCATTGCTAAGGGAGGTAGTCCAGGCTTGGTGCTAAACAGTGGGGCAAAGTCTGCTAAAACCTCCCTTACTTCCTGGATCTTGTCCGGGGCCAGCTGGGGTGACAGCTTAACTGTCTCCACAGAGGACTCCTGCTTGCTTTCTTCCAGCAAGTCCAGAAGGGGGCCTCCTTCGTCCGTCCCCTCCCCAGGACAACATACTACAAAAACCATGTCAGCCCTATTAGTATATGGCTTTATCATGTTGACATGGTACATCCTTTCTGTATGTCTTCTGTCAGGTAACTCTATGATATAGTTCACATCATTTACCTTTCTAACTACTTTGTACAGTCCTGCCCACTCAGCCTGCAACTTGTCTCTCTGGACCAGAATAAGGACCATGACTTGCTGACCCACCATGTATGAGCGAGCTCTGGCTCTGTGGTCATACCACACTTTTTGTTTCTGTTGGGCAGCTGCCAGATTCCTCTGAGCTGTCCCCATAAGCTCCTTCAGCTTTTCCCTAAACCTAAGGATGTAATCCACTATAGGAGTTCCCTGGGTGGCGTGCTTGCCTTCCCAGTCCTCCTGGATCAACTCTAGGGGCCCACGTACCCAGCGTCCATATAAGAGCTTGAAGGGGTGGAATCTTGTTGACTCTTGGGGCACCTCCCTGTATGCAAACAACAGGTGGGGAAGGTATTTCTCCCAGTCCCTCCCATGCTGTTCAGCAAACGCTTGGAGCATTGACTTCAGGGTACTGTTAAATCTTTTCACAAGCCCACTGGCTTGTGGGTGATAAGGTGTCATGCACCTCTGCACCATCCCACACTTCTCCCACAAACATTTCATCAGGTCCAACATGAAGAAACCCCCTCAATCGGTGATAACCTCCTGAGGAAACCCAACACGGGAGAAAATACCAACTAAGGCATCTGACACTTTGTCTGTCCTCAGTGAGGATAGGGCGACTGCCTCTGGATATCGGGTGGCATAATCCACCACAGTCAGGATGAACCTCTTCCCCGAGGAGCAGGGGGTATTCAAAGGGCCCCACAATATCCATTCCCACCTTCTGGAATGGCTCCTCCACTATGAGCAATGGAATTAGGGTGGCTTAGGTTTTCTTACCTGCCTTTCTTATTTCTTGGCACCAGTGACAAGACCTGCAATACTCCTTCACCTGCTGGGTGAAGTTGGGTCAACAGAAATTCTGGGCCAACCGCTGCATAGTGCGTACAATTCCCAGATGAGCAACTGCTCACGATACCCCAGGGGAACAACAAGCTGCCTGCCTATCACCCCTCCCTGTGTCTTCACAGCCTGAGTATACATTAGTCCATTTTCCCAATAAACTTTATGTTTACCGTAAGTACTCCCTGTGCTCCGTCAGAGTCTGCCCAAGCCCTCAGCTTCTCTAGACTAGGGTCATTTTTCTGAGCAGCTGCAAACACCTTACACATTCCCAAGGCATGGGACAGGTCCCCTTCAGTCTCTAAACTAGAGTCCCTTGCACTAGCTTCAGGGCACTCAGTATCACTGTTATCCCTAACCCTCTGACAATGGGTCACCCCTTATTCTTTGCAGTAACCATCCATAGCTATGTGGTTAACTGCTACTGGGGAAATTTCTACCCTCTTTTCATTTGTCTCCCTATCAGGAGAGACAGGCTGGGGAACCGGCCTCCCAGTGGTTTCCACAATGACTTCTGTTGGTTCCAGGGAACTACAGTTTTCTTTTGCCACTTGGCTACAGGTCACTGCACACACCATCCCTTGTTTGAGATTGTTGCCACGGATGACATCAACTGCTAATGTTTTGGCTACAGCCACCTGTTGCACAGTTCCCCCTGTTTCACCCCCCATCTAGGAGCACACTAGTGAGTGGCAATGTGGACTCCTCACCAGTGAACCCTTGCACAGTTACAAATTAATTGGGTATAAGCTGGCCAGGCTCTACCAGATCCCCTTTTACCAACATCAGGGATGCCTCTGTGTCCCTTAACCCTTGTGTCTGTACCCCATTCACTGTGATGGGGTGCATGTGTTCCTTCATGTTCACTCACATGCTTCCAGGGACACACAAACAACCCACCTCTTTCCTAGCCCCATTCTGCATATTATTCACCCTTTTGGGACACTGTCTGGCAATATGCCCAGTTTCTTTACAGACCCAATGTTCATTTCTTTTCTCAGAGAAATCTTTTCTCTGAAACCTGGGGCTAACTGGTTTCGGTGGCGATAGTGAGGGTTTTAGCTGCCCTGAAGGTCCACTTGTCCCTTTCTGCACTGCCACATCCACCCCATTCGCTCTCAGAGCAGGTCTTCTCTTGGCATAGTGGTCCGAGAGTTCAGCAGCCTCTTACACTGTTTTGGGATCTCGGTACTCCAGCCAGGTTTTCAGCTCTGCTGGGCATGCCCAAAAAAACTGTTCTAACAAAATAGCATTTTCAATTTTATCTACAGAGTTTGCTTCAATTCTCTCCCACCGATGTTTTAAACACTGACGTTGTTTCATGGCTAGCTCCTTATAGCTCACGTCAGGGCTTCTCCTGAGCTTATTGTTTTTTAGCTCTGTATGCTTCTGCAGTTAAATCAAACTTTTTTAAAAGTGCAGCTTTATGTTTGCTATAATTATTACTGTCCTCATTTTCCTTTTGACCCAATGCATCCTGAGCTTTCCCAGTAAGTAGCGGGGATAGCTGGAAGCTCCAGGACCCTCTAGGAATTTTTGCCTGAATACAAACTTTTACAAAGGAATTTAAAAGGCATCCATATCCTCCCCCTGTTTAAATTCAGCTATCAATTTAGAATTCAATTTGTAACCCAGTCCTGTAGTTCCAGTTAAACCCAAGCCACTTACCTGCTCTGGTGCTGGTGGTTGGAGTCGTAGCTTCTCCAGTTCATGTTGCCTCTGGTGCTCTCACTCCTCTCAGTCAGCCTCCTGCTGTTCCCAGTCAGCCTCTCACTGTTCTCACTCCCTCTTCTCCTCTGTGGCTCACTGGTGCTCATGCTCTTCATGGTCAGCTTCTCGCTGTTTTTACTCCCTCTTCTCCTCTGCAGCTCACTTCTCTCACTCTGCTTCTCCCTGTTCTCACTCTGCTTCTCACCTTTCCCGCACAGCCTCCCTCTGGAACTCCAGCTCCATTCTGCGCAACTCAATCTGCAGCCTGATTGCTTCTGGCTCCAGAATGCTGGTGACCTTCCCCTGCTGCTGTAGCCCTTCGCTTGCACTGGCCCTGCTGCCCTCCTCACCAGATCTGGACACTGCACTGGCCGCTAGCCCCTCCATGCCCAAGGTTTGGTCCTTTACAGTCACAGTCTGTGACTCAATGCTCTGGGCATCTGCTGCCATCAGGGCATCCACGAGGATCTGCTTGGTGGCTCTCACCTTGTACAGGACTCCTCTGTCCTTGCACAACTGCTTCAAGTAGTCTGCAGTGTACTCACTGTAGTTGGAAGCCATCTTCTTCCCTACCTACAGCTACTCTAACTTACACTTTAGAAAAAAAAATAAAACAGGAGGGAACCTGACTGTAAGCAAAATTATATAGTTCTGTTTCCTTTTTTAAAAAAGAAATCACTGCCTTATTTTGCAAGTGAGCTGTATAGTATTAAGCTGACACAATGAACAGTTAAAGCTTGTGTTACCAATTTTATCTGCACCGCTGCCAACCAAATCTGTCACAAACGCATTTAGCAGGTCAGGTCCTCTGCTCCCACAGTGCCAACCTCCAGGTGCCGTAATGTGAACAGGTAACAGACAGGGTAACCCTCCTGTCTGCTTGTGGGTCCGAATCACCTTTAGTCTCAAGTTCCACAAAAAAAAATACAAAGACACAGCAAAAAGAATTGTAAAGGTCGTAGAAACATACTGTGACACAGAGAGGATGGACTTCTTACGAGCTGTTGCTCACAACTTCCAACTGCAGGTCTAGATCTAGTTTGTGTGACACTCAAGTATTATCAGTAGTGAGACAAGATTTGATTTTAAATAATTTCAGTAAAGATTTACTTTTTAACCTGCATCATCTGACCCTTTGACCCAGACCCAACCCAGCTCTAAGAGGACACTCAAAATCATGGATTATCAGTAGTGAACAGTGAGACATGATTCGATTCTAAATGGATTCAATAAAGTTGTACCTTTAACATCCATCATCTAACTGTGTGCGTCATGATTTGCGGCAAATGACCCTTGACCCTGACCATGACACATCACGCATCACGCATAACCCAACCCAGCACTCGATCACATAACTGCAGTGCACTAAGGTACTAGTATTTACTTTTATTTGCGATATAATGTCATGCATTGAATTCTTTGTTGCACTGAAGTTGTTTGCGATCAGCTGATTGCGAAGAAGTGTTTGCGATGTATTGATGTGATACCCATTTGCCCTCCTCCACTCCTCCATGACCACTTCTGTTTCCAGTGAGCTGTTAAACAGGACCATAAGAGGTGCAACCAGTACTTCCCTGAGCTCCCTCAACACCCTAGGGTGGACCCTGTCTGGCCCTAGCACTGTGTCCATTTTCAGATTTGAGAGTTCCTTCAGGACTAACCCTAAGGAGTTCTGGCATCAGATCAATTCTCTAGTAAAAAGAAAGGTCATGGCGGTCCCTAGCACTATCTTCTCTGAAGGCTCTGCTCTATCGGATCCCTGGTTCATTGCCACAGGGTTTTAATAACTTCTTTAAGGATCTCCACAAATACACCTCATCATTCACCAATTCTAACACCCCCCACCCTTGATTCTTCCCCTCTGTCAATCCCTAGGGCTAGACCTGTGCTTCACTTGAAACTTGCCTCCCTCGAAGAAGTCACATTTTTGGGTGGAGGGTAGAAAAAAGGGGAAGAATGCTGGCCATGTTGACCACTACTCTTGTGAAAAGTACCATGAGAATTTTTAATTCCCACCTGGACAATCACCAGACACAGGCAAAAGGAAACTTAGTTTAACACCTTGACAACTTCTTCAACAGTTTGGCAACCCTCAATTATTATACTGCAGTGTCTGCCCTGGGTACAAACCCCAGCCCCTAGTAAAAAAAAACTTGAGCTAATGGATTTATGGCCCAGGGCTAAGAGAACAACCAACGAAGCCCCGCAGACACTGAAATCACAAGCAGTGTCATCTGCCAGTGTTGGTGGGTTAAGGAAGGTGAGTCAGACAGCAGTTCCTCCGAGTTTGAACTGCTAGGCATTTGTGGCTCACCCGCAATCTGTGAGTTGCACCACACTACTTAAGTAAATGCTGGAAACAATGATGCATATTATCACGGAAGATCACCGCTGCCAAGATCAGCTGCACATGTTAAACTGATGTCATCCACCAAGCCGGCAGAGTTCTACTGTACATTCTCACCTCATCGTCGGACACCAGATAGTTGTTGGCAAACTCCAGCATCCGCTTTTGTATTGTTGTCTGGTTGTAGTATCTAATAGCTTCCTGAAAGAAAGATGAAATGAGAAATGTCAGCAATGAGGCAAGTGTAACAAATACAAGCAGTACAGCTTACTAACCGTTAGAGTAACGAGCTTTGAATGACCCTGGTACATCCAGCAGAGCAGGGTTTGATTCCCACAACCTCCATTTGTATACTGTATGACTCTGAGCAAGTCCACTTAACCACCCCGCTGCTCTCGGATTGCCTCTGAAAACAGGGACTTGTGCCTAGTAGTCCTGACCCGGTTACCAAAAGAATAACACAAAAAAGTTACTGAAACTCAAGGGAAATTATCTGAAAATGTTAATTTATGAATCTGAAATTGAAGCACACCAAAGTGTAATGAACTGAGCTACATCGGGACCTACTGGGATTGCACTGCAGTCTGACCCTATTCATAGCTGAACTGTATGTTAATACTGCCTCCGAGACCACTTTTACGGTTGTAAGAGTGGTCTTGTGCATTTTTAGCATATGAGAACCAAAAACTGATGGTGAGCAGTTTTGATACCCTAAGAATGTTAAGTCTGGTCTTGGTGACAGTATTAACATACTATTCATTGAGCTTTTTTAATAATATATTCATTTTTGATAAAACCTTACTAGAACATGCCAATTTCCAGGGCAGCTACACGTGAGACGCTCTTCAAAGAATAAGACTGCCTCACGCACAGAGGAAAGGAATGCACCAATTGGTTAGGAGCTCTCTCAATCCATAACACTGTTTAACATCATCACCTTTCTAGGGACTCATGTGAACTAGCATGCAACAGACAACATTGCTCCCTTAGCTTATGGGACAATGGGTATTCAAAAACAGACAGGAATACCTGATGAAGATCTGGGGCCAACCATATTTAAAGGAGAGCTCCTTAAATCAATTTCTAAGGTATTAACCAAAGTATAAATTATTTAAAATCTACAAAAAATAAAAAATATGCCAATTCAGAATGGGCGTGGGCATCTTACAAGGCAGGACAAAAGGGCAACCTAGAATAAAAAACTATAGGTACAACATTTTAGCTGCAACATACCCTGCTGCTTTAAATATAAAATATAGCTTTCTATGGGTATGTAACCCCCCCCGCAGGTAGGGGTTACTACTTTTGCCTCCTGGTGTCTGGTTCTGCCAGCACTGGGTCCACAGTGCCCCAAGATACTCCTGTCAGCCTGTTGAGCCTGCTTGCTCTGAAGTGTGGAGGAGTTTTGTAAATAATTGATGCTCTGCCATCTAGTGGCACAGCACAGTTCATGCTTTGGAAGCTGCACAGCTCCTGCTGTCTCTGCTTATGTTGGCTAAAGGGCATGTCTTTAGTGTGTTCTGATTCCTAGGATCCCAAAACATATGTAGGGGTTTGGACACATCTAGTGGGAAACAACGAGAAGTGTACTATATAAATAAACTTGTATGTGTACTGTTGCTTTAAATGTTAAGACTGCTCAGTGAGTGTGTATCTGTCTGCTGCATGGGGGCTTAGTGCTTTGACACTAGCGACATGCCAACCAGGACTCTGTTAGCGCCCATTCCACAACCAGATAGCAGTACACAACAGCAGCTCTGGAGGTAATAAAACAGTGTGTGTTAAAACAGTTTGATTTGCTTGCTGCAAGATGTTAAAGTTGGAACTTGGCATTAACTGTTTACATGGACACCATCTTTGCAACCCCTGACCCTGCACTACCCAATCAGTGAACAAGGAGCACATAGGACTGCAGCTATGGCTCCTGGGTAGGAGGTGTGAACATTGTTTTTGGTGCCTTTAGTGATGACCAATAAGTTACCAAGGAATCCTAATGCACATTAAATTTGGTGATGGACAGCTGAACTGTTCAATGAGGAGTGGTGTTTTCCACATGAAGTGGTTGGGGAGAAGGCTGCTCGCGAGCAGATTGTGGCAGAGACTCCCTGAGGAAAGAGGAGGGCTGACAGCAAGTGAGAGAGACATTTGGGAAGTCGGCCCACAGCTTCCATAGTGATGGCAGTAGACTTGCTGAAGTCTTCCACTAACTGGGAGAGCCAAAATTCCAGTTCCCAGTGGAAAGTAGATAATATGGCACCCTAAGAATAGCCCTTAATATGGGGGATGGGACTGAGTCTCCAGAGCCTGAAGTGTGTTCTAGTGACAGAGAACAGCACAGGGAGAATCCTGCTGGGTTTCCATTGTCTGGGGAGCAAGAAAGTGTTAAAGATTGCCACCAAGAAGTGTGGAATCTGGCCAAGAGACTATTTGCGCTGTCTGCCAGTGAGTACATCAAATCTGCCACAAAGTTGTGCCTGTTGCCCACAGAAAGTGAGGGACTGCTTGAATCCCACTCTGGGAAGAAACTTCATGCTAATCAGGATGGTCTGGGGAGTCAGCCAGGCAGTGTCACCATCAAGCATTACTTATCATCTCTGGAGGCATGTGACCCTGGTCCCCGAGACTGGCCTAATCCAGCATCCACAGATGAGTGACCTAAAGGTGACAAGCTGCAACAGCCTGCAACCGCCTGAATGGGACAAGCTGCAAAACGCCATTGTCAGCCACTACAACCACCAGCACTGCTGTTCAAGGTCCCAGCTCCGCCGAGACAAACTGCATCTGCTGACCCTGTGCTGACCCTGTGAAGTTGAACTTCAGATCCATGAGTAAACACAGGGCCTGCCCTGAGCTGGGAATCCTCCATTCAAAGCCCTTTTTCTTTAATATTAAGTGCACAACACTTTCCAACCCGTGGCAATGTACATGCCTGCACCTTCTCTGTCTCTGTACCCAGTTAGACTTTTGGGGACACTGATACCAGTGGGGAGATGGGCTTGTTAATGATATTGCTATTGGGGTGGGCACCATTGTTATAGATGTCTATAGAAGTAACCAGCTCATCAAATATTACAAATGTTAATGTTTGCTTCCTAAATTTCTCTTACTTTGCTAATAAAACATTTATAGTTGTCACTGTTTAAAACTGTCTGTGAGCATATTATTAGTGATAGCTATCAATTGCATGCAATATAGAGTATTACTCTGGTATATGGCATTCTGTGTGTGGAGTGACTGGCAGGGGAGGTGGGTAGGTTCAGCATCCCAGGGGGTTGTACCCTACAAACAACTGACCCACTATATTTTACACTGGGTGGAGGCACCGCACTATTTATTTCTATCTGGGAAAGAACACCCCCCCCTTTCACCAGCAGAGCAGAGCCCATGCCACTCAACCTGGTTGGATCCCAACAGGCTGGGGTGGTAACCCACTGTTACACAGTGCCCCCCCCCCACCTGGCTTACAGGGAGATTAAATAAACTATGTAACTATACATTCTAGCTCCACATATAGAGATCTAATATCCTGGGGATTAAATAATTTAGACACAAAGCACAGAGGGCCTCCTACTTTCCACAGTCTACTAAATAATCTCAGATGGATCTTTGGTTAGTCTGATAAAATAATTCAGAATATTTTGCTAATTATGCCTTTCCTATTTGATGCCATTGTCTGCCAGATTAAGTACATCATTTGACTCAGTCTTGATCTTAAGAGTAACAATCCCAGTCATTCCACAGAAACATGGACTCTGCTAGTAGAAAATAGCCTGTTGGCCTATAGTGTCTACTCATTCCTATCTAACTAATGCTGACTGAGAAAGCCCTAGAGGCTTCTCATCCCCCTTTTCCCTCCCTTCACCCCCTTCCCTATCACTTTCTGGTGTGGTCTTTACCAATCCCTTGCATCTCCCCCATGACTATGGCAGTTATTTTGTGACCCTGATAGTAACTGAGGTGTCCTGGTCATTTTGTAATATCCCATACCCACTGACAGGGACAGTCCTGGTCAGTTTTGACACCCCTATCCTATATTGACTGTTCTGGTCATTCTGCGAACCTCCCCTCAACAGTGATAGTCCTGGTCATTTTGTGAGCCCCCTGATAGTGATAGTCCTGGACATTTTCTTACCCCCACCTCACCGTGACAGTTCAGGACTTGTCATTTCTAATACCACAGTGCTCTGCCAGCAATTATCCTGGTCATTTTGTGACCCCCCCACGCACTCCCCCAATGACTGTCCTGGTTATCATGTGGCTACACCACCCCTGGTAGCAACAATCCTTGACATTTTGGGACCCACACCCCATACTGACTGTCCTAGTCATTTTGTGACAACCCAGATAGACTGTCTTTGTCATTTTGTGAAAGCCTCTGTATGATGACCTACCATAGCTAGTAGGAGACTGAGTTATAGTAAACCATTCATTAAAATATTTACATAATTTTAATAAAAATTCATTCTTACCATAAATTATGCTGCCAGATTATCATCTAGTGCATGTGTGTTAATATAGAACACTGAAATTCTATAATGTGCTACAGGAAGCAGTCTGGAAGGTCAGAGAGTAATAACTGGTGGGTTTGTAGCCGCTGACATAATTCGGGATTGACATCAAATTTTCCTGCCTACATACAGTGCTAATCCTGCAAAAGTTGATCAGTACCGCGCATCGCGTGTCATTGCACGGTAGTGGTATACATGTTATTCAATGGGAACCGCACTTGCGCACCGCTAGGTATACCGTGCTATCACACAACATTTGCAAGATTACCACTGTAAATGATTACTGTCCAAAAATGGGGAGGCAGGAAAATGGACATGTTTATAGTAGTAAGGTGATTGCCATTACTGTCACTGCTTAGCACCACTGCTCAGTACCAAAACAAATTGTTTAACACTTCACTCTTTCTACTCACTGGTCGAGGCCTGAAGTCTTCATCTTCCAGACTCCACTGTTCCTGGTAGAAACGATAGTATGCCATGTTCTGCTGCATGACCTCATCACTGGGGTCAAAGAGAATGTAGCTGGCCACACACTGTGCTGCATTCTTTACATCATTCACTGAGAAGGAAGAGAAGTGGAGCAATGTTATCTGTAATGTCCATTCTTAACAACCATTCCAAGGACCTG
Organism: Neoceratodus forsteri; assembly: GCA_016271365.2. Classification (NCBI taxonomy): domain Eukaryota; kingdom Metazoa; phylum Chordata; order Ceratodontiformes; family Ceratodontidae; genus Neoceratodus; species Neoceratodus forsteri. The sequence goes on along the minus strand of JADMNL010000032.1, from coordinate 22,908,833 downwards.
TGATATGCAACCTTTGTTATTCAGGCAGCAAAGAAGTGCCATCTAGAATGGGCAGATACCATCTGATGGCCATCGTATACAATCAGACATGGCCTTTTTGAGTCAGATCAAATATTCCAAATTATTTTTATTATTTATTTAGTTTACAATTTATTTGCCTGTGATATCCCAGTTGACATGCATAATTTCATTTTCAGTTGGATCTTGCTTCTACTCAGTTGCACAGCTGTGGGAAGTGACTAAAGCCTGGGAAGCTCAAGTAATTTGCTCAAGGTCACGCACAGACAGCCAGTGACTGTGATGGGATTTGCCTGGGATCTGTCAGTTCAGAGCTCTGTGCTCTTACTACTGGGCCACATAGCCTTTGAAGAGCTGACTATCTATCTACTATATATGGGTATCACAAAAACTGGTAGGGAAGGTAACCTGGAGTCCGAACAGGGACTGGAGACACCATTGGTACGGGAAGGGGGTGGGATGGCAGAGGCTGGAGACAGTGTAGGATCTGCAGATTTATATTAGGCAGGGAAAAATGGGCAGACTAGATGAGCCAGGTGGTCCTTTTCTGTCATCAGTCTCTATGTTCCTATGTTCCTGAGCTGAGAGGATCCATTTTAGGGATGGGCGAGGCAGCTGTGACTTGTTTCAGAATCCAGCCCAGATCTTCAAGAATGTGACCTGGATTTAAACAATAATGACTGAAGAGCCAGTCATTTCCTAGAGATTAACGACAGGCTGGGGTGAAGGGTGGACTGAGGTGCAGCAGAGGGTCACCCCCAGCCGGTTATTAATCTCGAAGAAATTACCAGCTCTGAGGTCATTATTGTGATTATAAATCTAATCGCAACAATGGCTTCTTTTTAAAGACATCTACTTACTTTTTCTGTGGTGGCAGTGGGCGCACGACAGCGGGAAGCACAGAGCAGGTTCCGTGCCAGTCACTTTTTGGAGATTTCAGATCGGCACAGCAGCCAATCATGGACAGCGCTGCCATCATGAATAATTAATTGGACTTATAACATGCAGGCAAATACAAACAGTCTGCCCTTGAGGGAAGATCCGAATTTGCACCGGGCAAAATACTGGTGCATAGGTAAACCCTTAGTAGTCTAGACTGGCCAGATGTGTTAGAACTTGACTGAAAAGGTCTGTTTCAAAGCTAGTCTAATGCGACCCATCTCACAGATGGGTGGAGGGTCCGAAACAGAATCTGAACTGAGTTGCCCATACTAAGCCATTTCTTATCTGCTACATCCGGGAGTCAATCCAGTAAGTGGAGCATTTAAAAGAAAAAGGTTGAAGATGTTTGAGGGTCTTTTATTCATTTATGCATTTACCATACACAGTAAAGCAGAGCTTTTCCATTTCTAGTATGTGGAGGTAACCTTAACAGAATCAAATCAGTCTCCAGCTTACAACTTTGCACCCTAACCCCAAGGCTAAGCTGCCCACTCCAAATTACAATCATGATGTAGGTCAGTCCATCCACACAGTGGTAGTGTTATCGCTTGCAATGCTAGTGAACTGAGTATGGGAACGAGCAAGGGCCATCAGACAGCCAGCCAGAAGGGGAGGAGTATCAAGAATCCCAGTGGATGTTCCCCTCCTCCTGGGAGGGGGGACTTACAGGTCTGTTGCTCCATTGCCAACTGGCTGACCAGGGGTGGTGCTGGTGTAGGGGAAAGTGCTGAGAAGGGACGAGCACTGCCATCAGTCAGGTGCATCAGGCGTACCAGCACCCGATGATGCAGCACATTTTTGGGTGGAGGGTAGGAAAAAGGGGAAAAGAATAGTTCAGGACTGGGCAGATGAAATCTCTGCTTGCCCACCACATGCAGCATCGGCCTCCCACCGTTGCCATTTAGAAAGTAACCCCACGCCTTCACCTCCACTGCTGGTGGCCAGATAGACTGCGGGGAAGAAATGCCAAAGTGGCTGAAGGCATACCCTGCCCTGAGGGGGGAGTAAACCAGGGGGTCAGCACAGCAGTGTGACATGGGTGGGCTGTGGGATCCTGGACAGGTCAACGGTGGAGTGTCAACAAGCAGAAATGGGGCTTGGAACTGATGGTGGATGGAAGTCCTAGCCTACGATGCAGGAATAAACTATCTTTAAAAAGAAATCATGATATAGATTAACAGACACAGCACAGTTATGAATATAGACAATAATTAATAAGAGACTGTTGAGAATGACTCTATTCTGTCACTGAGGGGTCTGCGGACCTCATTTTGCCTGGAGAGAGAGAAGCTTGGTTGACTCTGTGATGTCACTGAACACTAAGAAGGCTGAATAGATATCTCCTTCAAAAGTTTTTTTTTGTTTGTTTGGTTTTTTTTTTAGAGATGATTAGGCAGTTTTGCAGCTTAAAAACACAAAAGACATCTCCCAGCTATTTGTAACCCCCACTGCTGTCATATCTGGATTGCATATTTGTTAGTACATTAGAAGTATTTGCCAAATGGGCCCATGACAAGCAGGGAATCCCCAAGCTTTTGCAATTTACAGCCCAATGAACAGTGCCACACTATTAAAAAACAGTGCTCATGCAGCCATAAAAATCAAAAGCTTGATGATTCCACATTCATTACTGGATTTTTTGGCAAGTACATCTAAGGGACTTACAATTACTGCAATTATGACAGGACACTGGTGGGGTGGATACCAAGCAGCTGGTAGCTTTTTTCTTTTTTTTTTTTCCTTTTGGTAATCTGTGGTTTTCAAACTAATGGCTCCAGGTAAACTTTTTGTTGGTGTTGGGGTCTTCAGTTGCTTTCATGTTTTCAAACAAAGGAGGTTTCCATGGTGTGAGAGAGACTGCTGTCTGTGAAATGGCATTTTCTGTGCAAGTGCTTCTGTAACACCCAGGTTCTGCTTGGGTTACTAGGACCCTGTAGATTAGGTTGCTAGGTAGGTTTGCTAGGTAGCCCAGGTCCATAAAACCTGCTTTAGGTCTCCATGGCAACTTCTGTCAGTCAGCCTGGCAGAGGCTCCAAGGGGTGGAACTCTCGCAGCAGTATAAGTCACACTAGAATGTTGGCATGGAATGCTGCTTGGTTTTGTGCATTAGTGTAGAGTATGGGAGAGTTGTCTTCTGCCTGCTGGCAGAGGAGGAGCGTGGGGCTGGCTGGAGCAGGTCACCCCTCCCCCTGGCTCTGCCAGCCCCAATGTCAGAAAATGAGAGCGGCGTTGAGTGGTGGTGATGGCCGTTTATGGTCCATGCCTTCTCGGAGGGTGAAGAAGTATTTAGAAATGAATTTTTCAACTATGAGTAATTGGAGATGAGTTCCACCACCTTTGAGAGAGTATGAAGTAAAGTGCTGCCCAATGTGTGAAAAGTAGGAATTGCCCACTGAGCTCAGGGAATTCCTGTGGAACTTTCAGACACTGAGGGAGGGCTGCCTCAGACATAGGCAGTGCCTCCTCAGTATGGATCTGAAATTAGGAAACAAGATGCCTTCTGTTCAGGGAAGAACCCCAAGTGCCTGATTAGGGACAGGAGAAGCAAGATCTGAAAACTGGTACAAACTTCGTGTAACTTGCTCTGTGCATTTAGAAAAAGAGATGCCCCCCCCCCATCCAGGGACGAACTCCATGCACCCAATCTGGGACAGGAGGAGCAAGATCTCCTGAAGATTGATACAAGCTTCATGTAAATTGGTCTGTGCAGTTAGACTAGAAATGCCCCTCTCTGTTTAGGGACAAACTCCAAGTCTCTGATCTGGTACAGGAGGAGGAACAAGATCTCACTTAGCTTGGATACAGTGGTAATAGGGGAAGTCCAGATGGTGTCTGCCACTGAGATAGGCCAGTCAAAAGCAGTTTGTGTCCATAGCCCAGAAGAGGGATGGACTGGGAGTGGTGGATTTTGTACCTGCAACTGTACAAATTACTACTGTGGAAAAGTATGGACTGTGTACCTGTTGTCACTGTACCTGCAGCTCCAGTGGGCAACCATTGATTTTCTGTCAAATCCTTTGCATCAGAATAAAACCTACTGATTGACTCTATTTCTGTTGGTGGACAACTTGTGTGTGTGGACTGTCAAGTCTCTGGTGCCCCCAGTGCCATGGCCTGCCCTGGAACCCATTCAGATACAAATGTTGCTTGGGTACCCCCCTTCCTCCCAAAACCGAGCCACAAAAATAATTGTCAGTGGAGTGTGTGGACTGTTTTACCAATGCCATCTGTGGTGCCAAATGCCAAATGTGTTACCCTGAGAGAAGGGGAGGTTACACTTCCTTAATCTACATGGAAACATGATCTTCAATTTCCAGTGACTTTTTGAAAACATAAGCAGAAGGGGGCCAATCATCTGTCATCATGACAAAATTTATCATTACATATCATGTTACTGATACTGTATAATGTACATCGCTGTAAAGGAAGCAGGAAAAGACTAAGGCCACCACATTCAGAGCTGGCCTTGTGCCGTATGATGATAGGAGTGCTGCAATTAGCACATGGCTGGCTTGGGGCGATACTTGCACAATTAGCATGCTCCTACCAGAGTATGCTGTCCGAATATGGGGCTGTGTCAGCACAGCGCATAGTGACTATGCACTGTGTTGACACAGCCCTAGCCTGAATATGGCCCACAGGAAGCCATGGATACAGCGCATCCCAAACAGGATAGCACCAGAGCTCCTACGAGCCATATTCAGCCCTAGCATGCTAATTAGCCCATTGAGTACACAAGGCACTATGAGTCATCTGAATGTCCATTAATATGCATGTGGTACCCCTCACCCTGAGTGTTTGATCTGTCAGGCTTCCACACAGCCCTGGTAGTCTAGTGGGCTCCCCCTCCTTGGTTGCCCATCAGGTAGCTGTAGTAAATATTCCTGGCAGTCTAGGACCCCCCCATCACCTTTCTTTTAGCTGCTTAGAATATTCCTGGTGGTCTAATGGTCCCCCCACCCCAATCACCCTTCTTGTACTTGTTTAGAATATTTCTAGTGGTCTAGTGGTCCCCCCATCCCCTCCAATCACCCTTCTTGCAGCTGCTTAGAATATTCCTGGTGGTCTAGTGATCCCCCCACCACCTGATCATCTTTCTTGCAGCTGCTTAGAATATTCCTGGTGGTCTAGTAGTCCCCCGGCCCCTGATCACCCACCTAGTAGCTATTCAGAATATCCCTGGGGGTCTAGTGGTCCCCCCATAGCCCATCTGGTTGCTGCTTAGAATATTCCTGGTGATCTAAAGGACCCCCTGAAAGAGCATTCAGCCTCCCCGACCTGTCTGCTCAAGGTCCTCCTCCTTGCACCCCACTAGTGATGGTGACTGGCACCACCCTCTCCTCACCACTTCAGCCAGCCATCCTGTCACTGAACAATCGTGAGTCTGGTGCCTTGCAATAGTGAAATGCTTTTTATACAAACTTTTCTGATCAGTTTCCAAGATTTGTTAAGAACCCTTGGAAGGGAAACTGTATTTTCTATTACATTATAATTGCTAAAGCATTATGTTTAGGAAAGTACCTAGTGGCACTCAGAGCTGCTCTTTAATCAGTGCTGCTGATTTCTCTATTCTCCTCTGTCTCTGCACTGTCCTCATGTAGTAGTTACAATCACGGGATATTCACATCTCAACCAAACCCTGTGCTTTCAGATATGTGCCTCTTTGATCAGCAGTTCAACAGAAGAATTTGGTTTTATTCTTTGATTTGGTGGTGTAGGGGGAACGGGAGAAAGCAGCCAAAATCCTCATCACCAAAAAAGGCAACAAATTTCCTCCAAGTCCAAACCACAGCTGGGAACACACTAATGAAGCAGGGAACTGGTGTGCCTATGTGAGGGACTAACCCTCCCTATAAATAGCAGTCCACATACAGGTGCACCCAGGCAGGTTGGTGGAATAAATTCAGCCACACACCAAGGCATACTTTGCAATTCAGGGGTACTGGGCATGCAACTAACACCAAATATAAATAGTGCAATAACTGACCTGCCATGGACGACATGTGGAAAATAGCTAAAAACAGTCATTTTGTCAATTCCAGGTACCAAAACTAATTTTAGAGTGCAACATAAAACCTGATAATATAAATCAGGTAGTACAGTAGACCCTTGCTATAATGAACACAATGGGAGCCATAACATGCGTTTGTTATTTAGAAGCCTGTTCGTTATATCAAGGGATGCTGTTTTGAGTCATGATTACGGTGCTGTGTGATATGTGCTACATACAAATATACTATATACATAGTCTGCACGTACAGTATTTATTTTTTATGTTACTTATGTTCAGTTTACTTTAAATAACTTTATCCGTTTAGGTATAAAAATACAGCACTGTAGACAGATACAAAACAGAAAAGCCTAAAAAAAACAAAAACTGCACCTCTGATGCCCCTGACTTTTAAAGTTGCCCAGCTCTACTGCATCCTACATCTCAGAATTTGTTCTTATCGCTGTGATTTTCTTTTTTTAAACACATACTGAGTAAACTGCAACCTGCAGCATGTCCAGTCTCTGTTTTCTGTCCCTGACTCGGCCAGTCGCAATTTGCAGCAACCACCGGCCCTCTCACACTCTCACTCACATTTCTCCATCTGCCTCCCACTCAACCCTGGTACGCTGGGTGAAGTGGTGGGAAGGACAAGACAAATATGGGGCTAGTGACACGGCAGGGGAACACAGATCCCCCTGTCTGCCATTCCATCACAGGTGCAGTTGTTCTATAGGGGACAATAACTGTGCAAAGGCACCTCTGACATGCGTAGTAATGCTGCCATCCCTTAGCAAGGACTGTAAATGGCTGCCTTTGTAAAATTATTTTCCCCATCACAACAAGTGCAGGTCTGCCTAGTGATCTCAGATCTGGGGGACCACTTCACCCTAACTATGCCGATAATGTGCATTATTGCACGGTCAGATGACATTCCTCTACAAATCAGGACACTCCCTCAGCCTACCCATGTTATAATTAGTTTTAGTACTTTGTAGTTATTATTAGTACAGTAGTTTACTATTTTAACTATGAGAGTGAGCAAAGAAGAGCTACAGCAAGCAATGAGATGACATTAGCAAGGAGAGAGTGAAAGAGAGAGGAATCAATTAGGTGTTATGGCAAACTGAATTTTGTGTTGGGGTGAACGAGGGAGTGGGGTCATAAGGAATCAGCAGCAATCAGCTGTTACTGAAATGCTGAAATTCTGCTAATAGACTTCATTGTGAGGTGAGCTGGGGATTGGGGCTGGAAGAAATCATCAGCAGCAGTAATCACAGTTGGGAGCCACAGGAACTGTTCGTTATAACCGGGAGTTTGGTATAATGAGGTTCGTTATAGCGAGGGACTACTGTATTCCTCATCTATAAAATGATTGTTACAAATGGTTCATTTTAAATCATCAGCATGCAAAAACAGACAAATTTAGTTTCTGTAAGGGTGTGTGTTTCTAGAATAATGTCATGCCTCAAGTACATTGTGTGGCATAAGGCATTTGTACCCAGTGCTTTCAACTACCCAAAAAGTGACATTATCCTGGCATCACACATGCACCAGAGTGCCTTACTGCAATTATAAATAGGATTAGTGCTGAACCATTGATGCAGCAACACTACCACTTGCAACGCCAGTGACCCTGATCCAAGAACAAGCCCGAGTCATCAGCGCCAGCCAGGGGAGGAGGAGGAGGATTGAGTATCCCAAAGGATGCTCTCCTGCCCCAGGAAGGGAAGGTCCCAGTGCAGCTAATACACTGCCACCTGGATGCAGGGGACAGTAGTGAGCAGTTAGACTAAAGGTGGGAGGGGCCACGCTGACTGCGAACAACACTACGTTCTGCAAGTGTACATCCTTGCAGCCCTTGCATGCGTGGCTCCTGGGGACAAGGGAAGAAACCAAGAAAAGGTCTGAGCCCTCCGCCCAATGATGAAGGACCCCTGGCATCATTGAGTCCCCCCCTCCACCTTACTTACTGTGGATACCTCCTGATAAACCTTGAAGTTTGGGGGTATATCCCGCCTCCATCCATCTCCACCCAGGAGGCGAGCCACGGCTCCATGGAGGATGGTACTCAGATCAAGGGAGGGAAAGGACCAGCGAACCTTTGGGGTCTAGCAGGAGCCAGCTATGAGTATGGAGGATGAAAATAAATTACAAAAAGAAAAAAAAGAGAATAATCTGGATTAACTTCTGTATTACTGAAAAAAATTAAAAAACAATGCTTAAAATCTTTTTAGAATGATGTTATGATGAGTAGTTGTATGGGTCTGCTTGGAAGGCCTCGTATGGATAAGAGTGTCGTCTTGCACATTCTTAGGACCAGAGGTTTCAATAAAGTACATTTAATGACAAAAAAAAGGACCAGAGAACTGCGAACCAATGGTGAGTCCTAAGGATGCAAGAGGCAACGCTTTTAGATCCACAAGAGGCCCTCCAAATGGACACATAAAATGATTACAGATCGCGGACTATAACATTTTAAAACATCCTTTTTTTGTCAATTAAAATGCTGACAGCACGAGTGGTCAGTAAGAAGCCCGTTACAGTGCTCAATGTGTCTGGTTCTCTGACAGTAATAAGAGTACCTCATGCATAACTGAAAGGAGAGCTACAACTGGTCAGGGATGCTCTCGCGATCTATCAAATTAAAACAAGTTACAGGGAAAATAAGAAACTGATCTGGGAGCCCAGCAGTATATACAAATATTTCTGCATGATTACAGTTTTTTTTGCTTAATTGGCATTTTATTTGGTTTGTTTCCTTGGTTTCTTGAAGCATCATATACTTTCTTTGTAAATATAGAATTCTACCCAGCTCCGTGATGCTAAGCAGTGGAGGAATACTTCAGCAGACTGGTGAGCCAGGTTCGAACCATGAGCCAAGGACGTCAGGAGCAGTGACCAGCAGAGGGCACATCTCCTCCTGGGTGGGTGTGTCACATCGCACAACTCTGCAAGTGTTCCCAGATGATTGCATGATGCTGCCCTAGACCCCCCTCTCCCATCTGCACCCCACTGCATACACACAGTGGGAATAAGGGCAGTGAGAAAAAGGGCACACGTCATCTGGCATGCGATATTATGGATGCTGGGACTCCTTCCACACCATCCAGCCCTGCAGTCAGATGGCCCCATTCCCCTTGCCCAGCAATCCAGAGCCAATGCGCAGGTTTCACTCCACTTACTGAAAGGAGGTCCCACTCCTACAGAGACCCTTGGGAAGCCTGACAGACTTCTCCTACTTTGATTGCACCTCACTCCTCTAATGCAATCTGCCTCCTCTCCATATTCCTCGAAGGTCCTAGTCCAAGTCCACATTACTCACATCTGCTCATGCACCTTACTCTGCCCTTGCTCCCATGTCTTCCTCCCCATTGTACTCTCTGCCCACGTTTTTGCTCACTTATCAGCTGCATTTATTGCACTAGTTGCACCACTTCCAAGGCACTGTATCATAATCTGTTGTTCACTGTACTTTGAGTTCTGCTTGTTGCTAAACCGCCTTACATATTTGTGCTTCCCTATGTACCTCCCCTCCAGACACCTCTGGAAGTGAGCAGTTTACGTAAGCAATAAACTATGATGCTGTCTGCTTTAGGCTAGTAATAACACCCAACAGAGTTGGTGGTACTGGGCTACACAGGACCACCTAATGAAGAACAACGCCACAGGCAGAAGCTTTATAGCCTAAGGAAGGTCCGCCACAGCCCACATCACACGCCCTGGAGGGTATTATTGTGTTTAAAAAATGTTTTTTTTAGAAAATCTTTAAAAATATATAAAATGTTAAAAAAAAAAACAGATATAAATCTGTTTAGAAAAAAGCACTTTGTACAAAGTAGATTTGCCACTGCTGGACCTGGCAGTAGAGGGCAGTGTTGTGCATGTTCCGCTTGTACAGCTTGTAAGTGGTGTGCTCTCTTTCCTTTCCAGCGCCACTAATTGTCCCGTAGTAGCCCTGAACAGAACTCAGGTTTAAAGGGGACAGAAAATTTGTGCTAACCGGCAGCTGTTTATAAAGTTCTCATTCTCAGAAACTATATGCATTCTCCTAAAGTAACCATATTTAACTGTGCCTGAATAATAAGTAATAGGTAAAACTGTAGTTTGCATTGTTGTGTTTTTATGGGCAGCATTCTGCTACAGTTCACTTCATGAATTCACTTATGCTGAGTTTTTACTATGTCACAATTTGTGTACCGAAAGCTGATTATGAGCTGCTGACCTGTCAGAGCCCTGTTTAGAGCTCTATGCACAAACCCTGGCATAGTCAAAACTCCAAATTATTGGTTCCATGAAGAGAACTGTAACACGATGCTACCTATAAAAACAAGGCAATGCAAAATACAGCTTTTTATATCACTTTTTATTCAAGAACAGTTAATTATGGTTAATTTAGGTGAATACTTATAATTTCTGAGAATAAAACCTTTATAAACAGCTGCCAGTTAGAAATTATTTCCTGTCCTCTTTAAATTCAGCAAAGTGTTAATTTTTTATGGAGTGCCTAAAATTCGTGGTTGGACCACTGCAAAGAAGCACGTTCAGCTCAGTGCCATAACAGAAATGGTGCAGCATCTGTCTGCAGTTGAGCGTGATGGTTCAGTATCACTGGAGTCAGATCTGGGGTAGAAAAAAAAAGACAAGGTAGTTTTTCATTACTTTCATGATGCTGGAATTGGGGAGGATGACTGGCTGTCTGCAGACTTACTGACTCGCTCCTGAGAAACAAGATTTAGTTAACTGAGTTGCGGGGGCGGCTCTCACTCACTACATGAGACAAAAACATGGCAGGTTTTAGTTTTGAAAGATGCCAACTGCCGAATGATTTTGTTAGGTAAACAGTCATTTGGCACTGGGACTTGTTATTTCCCTGTTGCTGGGACTTGTTATTTCCCTGTTGCTAACAGCACATAAATGTACCCTCTGGCACGGAGTTCAGTCTATCAGATGCCAGAAAGCATTCAACCCATTTTCTTTTTCCTTTTCCATATCATTTTTTTCCCAATCCTGGAGCCCTGGAAGGTGGCTATGGCCCTCCTGATGGAGGGATTCTCTCTCCGGTCCCACCGCTCCCGCCAGTCCCCAGAAATTCCCCTGTGGCTTGCCCCCTATTAGGAGGACAGGGAGGAGGGTACCGGCTTCTCCTCCCCTTGGAGACCCAATCCAGAAGCTGGGGACAGCCTCAGAAGCAGCGGATCATCACAGAGCCTGCTAGGCTCTTTTCTACCATTTTCTCCCCTCCCTCCCCTACTGATGCAAGGATGTCAGAACGTGCCTCCTGACTCCATACTGCCCCTCCAGCCACTGCCAGAGGGCAATCAATGAGTGGGACAATAAGTCCCTCCCGAGAGAGGAGAACAACCTCTCTCTCCCTGCCAACCCCTAGCAGCCCAGGCTTGTTCCAGAGCCCAGGTCGCCAGCGTGGTGCAAGGTGTAGTGACCAGTGCCTCAGCCTCCAGCAACACCAGAATGACTTCAACCCATTTTCTAAAAGATTAACAATGCACGCCCCAGGCGTGTAGTAAGGCTGGAGGCCAAGGGCTGAGAGTCCTTGGGCCCCTGGGAAGTGCATCATTAATCTTTTAATGAACACCAAACAGTGGATTGTTGTGTTTATAAAATGGCTTGTTGTCAGTAATGAGATTTTCCAGCCTTCATAATGAGATCCAGTTTCTGACCATGTAACATTAGTATTTTAAAGGGACACTGTCAACCCCCTGAGGCCTCAAAGTGTCCCTAGTTTAAAACACTTTTTATTTTTATTTATTTATTGAAATTTGTTGACCAGGTAGGTCCACTGAGACTAGAAGTCCCTTTTTCAGGGGCAACTGGGGGGGGAGTACAGATGGTGACCAACTGAAACTTAACCAGCTTAAGCTATAGGTGGTATTTTTAGTGAATGGGGGAAATTTGGCCAGGACACCGAGAAAATTCCCCTACTCTAACAGTAGGGGGAACTCTTGGCCATCGTCCAAGATGGCCACTTTGGTGGTTCCAGGAGAAAGGATGTGTGCTACAGAGGCAGAAGAGTTAGCCTCCTCTTCTGCCCCTTCTATGCTAGAGGCTGATAAGTAAGAAAAAGAATTGATGGATGTTCCTGAAGAGTTTTTTGAAGCTGATATGGACTGGTCACAACACAACTCTAAGATGACTGAAAATACTCAGGCGCAGACCGCTAATGTCATTGCTAATGCTAATGCTGTTATATCCAAGAAAGAATTGTTGCTTAAAAAAGCTTACGGAGGAAGAATTGTGGTACAAGATGTAGAAGGAAGCCCTGCAGACTGAGCTGTCAGCTCTGCAAGCCATGCCTCAGACAGTACTGAATCCTGACTTGTCCCCGGACAGACAGCTGAGCGATGGCGTGGCTGCATCCAAGGCTGGCTGGTGAACCGAGCAAAGCAAGTACCTATCAAAGTCCTTCTTTGGCTGGCAGTTCTTCTCAACCAACAGTTGAAAGCCGAAGGACTGTTCTGAAAAACTGTTGCCTCGCTCTTCTACTTCGAGGAGGTGGAGGCTTGGATTGCAACAGCCCTCCGGGGCATCTAACACATCAAGAACTCCTTCAGTTTCTGACAGTGCTCCTGTTACAGATACTGCCTTTTCTACTGCTCCTGCTGTGCTGCACAGTGTCGTGTCTCAAAGCGCTTCAGTTTCCTCCAGAGTTGTTACTAGTGCCCCCACAGCTCCGTGTGCTTCTAGGGCACAGAACAAAGATACGGACTTAATGGTTGGAGCTTGGTTGCCTACCTGCACCCTAGAGAATGTGGGCTGGCTTCAAACAAGTGAGGGCCAGTGGCTCCCAGGTCTCAAAGACAGGAATGTGCAGTGCTGTCAGAAATCTTCCAGCCCTATGCAAGAACAGGTAGCTACCTCATCTATTTCTGCAGCTATATCTGAGGGAAATGATGTTATTGAAATTGATGCCAGATAATACTGCCTCTGTGGTTGTGGACCTTATGTGCCCCACCAAAAGTATACAGTTAGACCCTGCTTCTCAAAAGGCCTCCACATCCAGAACTGTTTCTGTGGCATCTGAATCAAATGAAAACAGAATGGGTCCCTTGGACTCAGTACTGCAAGACCCCGCTAGAAGGACATGGTTAGACCCTGTTTTGTTTAGCAGACCTATTTCAAAATACAGGGGAACCAGTCCCCCGTAGGAATGCTGCACGCTTAGTATATAAAGGGGGAGTTGGACCCCCCGACAGGTTATATGTTGCAAAGTAGCTTTTGACCCTGAGCAAGTCACTTAACCTCCTTGTGCTCCCAGGTCGCTCCTGTAAAAAAACTTTCAGCTTAGTGTGCTATACCTGGTCAAACAACAACTAAAAAAAAAAAAAGAAGAAAGGTTCAGTGAAGTTCTTTTTTGCCTGAAATTTTTGCAGAGATACATTTAGGTAATGGTAAGTATGATGTTAGTTTTAAAACTGTGTCAGGCCTTCATAGACTCTAATCCCAATATCAGACACTACAAAATAACCCAATTTGGATTCCTCATATGGCTGTTCCTGTTCCTGTTCCTCTTACCAAGCCTGCTGTCCAAAATATCACAATCGTGTTCTGCAATGAGGGCGTCAATGTTGAGCATATCCTTTTTTGGTTACGCCAAAGGTGTGAAGTTCTGGATAGACCCTCCCCCATTCTAGATAGTGAACAGATCTGGAATGGGGGACGGAAAATCGGAGTGAAGCAGTTTTCCATAAACAATGGGCCTGCACACTTACCAAGCACCTTTTACCTTGGGAAGGATAGGGGTGTATTATTCTATATGGGACAGCCTAAGTCTTTAAATGTGGGTCCCGAACACTTTTAAGTTCTGCCTGCAACATCCCTAGGTGTAGTCACTGTCTTGATTATGGTCATGTGTCTGTAAAATGTTTAAACCTTTTTTAAATGTAATCTTTGTGAAAATAACTGGACACGGTTATGGTAAATGCCCGTGGGCCTCTAATAACAGGAAGGATTGCCCTTCTCATGAAGGGTTAATTAATAAAGCTCGGCAAATGCCGACCCAGAGAGTTTCTGCTCAAGATGTGGATGCTGCTTTGGCACCAGACCCTGCTCCCCAGAACATAGCTTGCCCAGGTAGGCAGGAAGAAGAGGGGTAAGCTCCCCCTATGCAGACAGACGGTCTTCAAGCTGCTGAAGCCGCCTCTGAACCAGCCTCTAGCTCTGCCCCTGTTGCCACTATCTCAGACAACTCTTGTGAGAAGGAAATGCCTCCCCCCTCCCCCAGTCAAATAGATCAATTTTATAAAGAAGCTTCCAAAAAGCTAAACAGGCATGGAAAACTACTGGCCCCTAAGTCAAGAAATGCCTCTAAAGGGGACGAGAATGTTTTGGAGTCATGGAAGATGAGTAATAAATTTGTGGCCTTGTCCTCAGACAAACAGGGTGAGGGTTCAGGGGGACAGGAATCTGATTCTTCCTCCATAGCCTCCACAACTACAGACGTTACTTCAGATACAGAAGGGGAGGGTACTAATGATCATATCTCACAGCACATTAGAAGAAGGAGGAGGAGGTGCCTTAGGACCCCTTGATTTCTTTAGACTGATATTCCCCTTATATCACCTGCTCTCTTATGGGCTCCCTCACTGTAACTACCATTAATGTAAATATCATTAAAAGTCATAAATAATGATAACTGTTTTGGGTATGTTACAGGAGGGATGGAGTGACATTTATTGTATACAGGACACCAGATTAAAATCCCAGCTTGAGTTACAGCAAGCTTCAAAATTTTGGATCAAGGGATCGTCATTTTGGTCTGTTGGAGAAGAGCTCTGTGATGAGGTAGGTATTTTATTTAATAACTCAGAACTTATGGTTTCCAGGCTGGTGGATATTCAGCCTGGGCGGGCGTTGCTCCTGGATTTTTCCTTTTATAATGAACACTTTGGGTTGATACCTATTTACACCCCACAGACTAAAGCCCTAAGAGTCTCTTTATTCAAACAGATACAAACTTACTTGCACACATCTAGGTTAGTTACTTGGGCTGGTGACTTTAATTGTGGGATTGGAAAATCAGATGGGGGCATAACATAGACAAACTTTTTTGTGGCACTTTAGCATTGCAAAATATGATTTTAACTGCAGATGTAAAAGATGCATATAGGTCTTCTTTTCCCTTAGGTGGTCATACTTATTTTAGAGGTTCCCTGTCCACCAGGATTGATTTTGTATTTTTATCATCTGTTTTACAGCTGATAAATATAAAAAATGCATGCCTGGGAATTCATAGACTATAGGTCTATTACAGTCAGTATGGACTGGAACCAGTCCCACAGATGTAAGAAGAACATGTGGAGACTGAGTAGCTCTTTATTAGAAGATGGGAAAATTAGACAAGCTTGGAAAAGAGAACAGTATGCAAGGTTATCTGTGGCTGGGTTATACGATGATGTGGCACTTTGGTGGGAGGAAACCAGACTGTCATGGAGGGAGTTTTTTCCAGCAAGAGCAAAAAAAAATCTGCTAACAGACATTATCTTAATTATTTACAATGATGGGGTCAATTGCAGAAATTAATTTCCCATACAGAAACTAACACGGTAGATTATGGAGCCCAAATTATGTTAATAAGAAAAAACAAATTTTGGTATCCAATATGACAGGTCAAAATTCCTTGAACAAGAACTAAGGTTTGGCACAAACATGAAAAAGGGTTCCATGGATCCATATAAGGAGTGCAAAAATAAAGTGGAACACCGAGTCATCACTGAGGTAGTTTCAGAATCATATTGTCACTTCTCCGATGGTATTCTGAATCTGGCTGAAACGTATGTATACTCTTTATCTGGGGATGACCCCCTGATAAATAAGCCTGTTTTTGATGCTCTGGGCCTTCCACAAGTGGAGGCAGATGACGCAGTTTTTTTATCTTCCCCCATTTCTTCTGATGAAATTAAGGAAGCTACAGTATCTCTAGTCTTAAAATCAGCTCCGCCCTGGCACAGACGGCATTTGCCCAGAACTTTATAAAACATTTGTAGAAGAACGTGCCCCCATTCCAGAGATGGTGTATAATACTATGCTGCAGAACAAAGCTCTATCTGAGTCTACGGATCAGGCTTTATTAATATTATTATACAAAAATGAAGCTCTGGAAAAATTTAAAAATTAGAGGTCATTGAGCCTGCTTAATACAGACCTGAAAATATTGTGTAAAATGTTGTTAAGTCGATTAACTGTAGTGGCTGACAAATTTATTAGCCACTCTATCAGACATGCACCATGCCAAACAGGTATCAATATGATAATCTTATTATGTTGAGGCAGATATTTCAAAAGACTTCAGCGGATGAGGGATCCAAGGGTATGTACTGGGAATTGATCAAGAAAAGGCTTTTGACAGAATCTCCCATGCTTATTTGTTCAGTGTGCTTAGGGCTTTTGGGATTCCTGCAGTTTTTGTTAGTTGGATAGGTGCCATGTATAAGAAGGCTATGGTCATCCCAAATATTAATGATTGGTTAGGGAAAGAAATCAGAGTGCAAAGGGGTGTCTGTCAGATGTGCCCCCTAAGTCCGCTTTTATATGCCTTTAGTATAGATAGTTTGTTAAGCAGTATTGCTCAGCATGGTGTAATACATGGCTTAACAGTTTCTGCAAACTCTCCACCAGATAAAATATTGGCATATGCTGATGATCTAGTTCTTCGCTTAGCCCCCTCTATTGATGCACAAAAAGAGTTTAAAAAAAAAAAAGCATTTGCAACGGCAGTACCGAGGCATCTCTCGGAGGTGCCTGCTCAACTCTGCCCTGCTACTCCCCACCGTAACTCTACTAAGCAATCCCCTCCTGCCAAAGAGACATCCCAGCCCCCCCGATTACCCCCCCGGGGAGGGCCCACCACTCCTACCTAGCAGCATCTTTCTGAAATTAGATGGTTTATCTCTCTGTGGAAGGCACACTGTGGATTGCCGAGGGGTAGTCCAGTGTAGGGGATGTGAGGGTAGGTCCCAGAGACCCTCGTCACCTGCTCAACACAGCAAGGTTTTTCCTGCTTCCCTCCCTAGATGTGGTCATGCAGTACCACCCAGCCTGCTATGTAAGCGCTCCTGCTCACATCCAGAGGGCAGCCACCCAATGTCTTCCACTTGCCTTGTGTGCCCCTACGTCCATAGTACACCCAGTCTCCACTGGGTGTCACTAGTTGCACGGAGCAGGTCCCTCTCCTCAGGAGAGGAGAGCAGTCCTCCGGATGCTCAATCCTCTCCTCCTCTGCTGACCTCCAGCAGCCTGGGCTCATTCCCGAACCTAAGTTGCCAGTGTGACGTGAGGTGTGGCATCCAGCACCTCAACCCTCAGTGCCACCGGGCCAGCGATTTGATACTAATGCTTTAACTGAAGTTTTTTCTACGTATTCTAAACAGGCTGGGTCTAAGATTAATTATTCCAAAAGCTTGAGTGTTCCACTGGGTAATACCCCTCTTCCTGACGGTGCAAAGTTTGCAGATGTACCAGTTTCTAGTGGTACGATTTCTATCTTAAGTGTAGTTTTTGGTGGAGAAGATATGGTAAAGCATAACTGGGACATAGGTTTGCAAAGGGCCAACAGGTTGGTTGCCACTTGGAAAGATTTCTGAAAAAAAGAAAAGAGGGTGCTTTTAATTAAGACCTTACTTATTCCAGTTTTTTATATTAGTTATGTCTTCCCACCACCTCAATCTAAATCAAATCAAGTCAATTTTATTTTTAAAGCACTTTTCAGAACCAAAGCACTGTACAGACAATAAACAAATATCAAACAAAAACAAAATTAAAACAGATTAATACAATAAAATTACAGTAAAATTAGCCGAACTTAGGGAAGGCTAAGTCAAATAAATAAGTTTATAATTCAGTTTTAAAACTGTCAACAGTCAGGCACTCTCTCAACCAATGAGGCAGAGAATTCCACAGGGTTGGTGCAGATAAAGAAAAGGCATACACACCAGATGTCTTCAAGTGAACCCTGGGAATCTCCAGCAATCCCTCGTCGGTGGATCAGAGGGGATGGATGGGGAAGTAGGGTACAAGGAGGTCTTGCAGACAACTGGGTCCCTGTCCATGTAGGGCTTTAAAGGTCAGTAAACCAATCTTAAAGGTGATCCGCCGACCACCACTGAACAGGTAGCCAGTGCAGTTCGCGGAGCACAGGCTGAATATGACTAGACTGACAGGTCCCAATCAAAAGCCTGCCCACCGCATTCTGCACTCCCCTTCTTAGCATTTTTTCCAAGCCTTGTGAGGCAGCAGATTGAACCCCATTAAACAGGAATATATATACATATAGAAAGATACGGGGGGGCCTTGGACATGGTAAACCCTGTTGCCTTTATTATAGCATTTTTTTTGTCATATAATATCGGTTTTGCCTTGAAGCCAGTAAATACGATCTGGAAACCTTATGTTTTGCTCTGGCTAAGCCCTTATTTAGTACCCTGGTCTCAGAGAAAAACAGGATTACTGCATAGGATCTCCGGCCTTCTCAGATATGGCCTGGAACAGGTTAAGAATCTTATCAAATGGGGTATAATGAATACCCAGGTACAAACCACTGACAGGAAATCTATATACTCCCAGATACTCCAGAAAGAATATAAGGAAGTAGTGTCCTTTTCAGACTGTCCACAAAGTAGATTACAGTCTGACGTTACCCAGCTTACATCTAGGAGGCTACCAGAATTCATTTGGGATTCTGTCTGGTTAAGTCTTTATGGTAGTAGGCTAAGTGTTCGCAATAATAATAAACACAAACAGTTACAAGAAAGAAATTGTATAAGACACTCTTGTGTACAAATACTTGAAACCCAAGCTCACTTATTTTTAGAGTGTACATATCTGCAATCCTTCTGGTCTCTTCTGGCAAGCGAACGGGAGGAGCCTTTTTTTTTTAATCCTTGGCATACTCCACTGTGATCTATGGGGGTTTGGATAAATATCAGGCAGAAACTTTGTATATAATTTTGTCTATAATTAGATATTACATCTGACAGTCTTGGTGTGTTTGGGTTACTCAACAGTTACTGGTACATTATGTTGAAATCCTTCGGAATATTCAAATGTCTCTTCGGAATATATGGCTTGCAGACTGTAAAAAATATAGGCCAGAAAAAGTTAAATTGATGTGGGTACATTGTGATAAGTGGGCAAAACCTCCCCGATGGATATGAATTTTCTATGAAAATAATGTTATATTTATGACTGTATTTTTTGTTTATGTTCCTGTCATTTGTTTGCATTAAAATAATTGAGATGTCTGATTATATATATATATATATATATATGTTGTTTTGTAGCCCTCCTTTTCAATAATAATTCCTCTACTGTTTTCGAGAACTGCCATGGGATCTTTAACGTCCACTTGCTCAACCACCAGAACAGGCAGATGGGACTTCGGTTTATTATCTCATCCGAAAGGCAGCACCTCAAGAGTGCAGCATCCCCCTCATAATGCACTACAGTGTCAGTATTGGGATTTACCCCAAGTGTCTGGTGTGGGGCTAGAACCCACAACCTTTCCATCTTCTGGCCTCAGAGGTGAGTGCGCAACCTGCTGAGTTACTGATGCTGCCACATGTCATGACTGATCATATTCTGTACAGACTGCTGATGTAGCTGATTGCTTGATTCAGATTCTTTTTTTTTTTCTTTTAAAAAGTGAAAAACAGACTACCACCCTTACTGGTGTTACCACACCAAAACATGTTTATTTACATCCCTTGATTAACTGCCACTGCATTTTTCTTGGACTTGGGAACACTCTAAATAAAGTCTAGACACTCATGATGTAGGAGAGACTACTGCATCACGAGTGGCTACACTTGTTTGGGTGTGTTCCTAGGCTACATGCCAATTCATCCTGGTAATTTCACTCCACGACATCTATTAGCTCCAGCATCAATCAGCCCCTATGTCAATTCAGCCCTGGACAATTCGTCCCCAGCATAAATATTATAAAATAAACTCCAGGTGGGCACAATTCACCCACCAGATGAGGCAACATGCTCAAGGTTTGTAGAAGTGGAAGTCGAACTGTAATTGTTGTTGGAGTACAGTACGATATGTAGTGAGAGCAAACTGACAGGGAACAGTCGACATGGGAGCCAACTGAGGGAGTTGTTATGGAGCAAAATGACTAGGATGAATTGACATGTCCTGTATTCCTAATGCTCAGTGCATACACAATAAGAGTAGATCAAGGATTTGAAAAGAAAACATGGTTGTGTGTAATTACACCATTAGCATGCATTTCAGGTATACCAAGTAAAGAAGCAGATAAAACAACCAGCATCATCAATGCATTTTAGAGAAGGCAAGCAATAATAAAATGTGAGTTGTCACCCAAAAGTAATATGATGCAAAAAGGGTTGACGGTGTCCCTTTAATGATATATGATATGATGATATGATAACATTTTATTTTTATACAGGAACAAATAGAGCCAAAGGTACTGTTTTCAACCAAGGTCCTGTGTAATAGTATGACTCCTTAAATAAAAATACAACTGCTAACATACAAACATAAAACTATACAGTTGAACATATAATAACAAAATCATCCAAAACATGTACGTACAGTTTGCAAATATTCAAATAATTTAACTTTAAAACTGAACAAGTTAGATATGGCTTTTAAGTGTTCTGGCAAATTATTCCAGTAATGCATGGTCATGTGATGGATACTATCCAATGAGGTCTTTGGCTTTATCCCCTGCCATTTTATAAAGCCCTGTAGACCTTTCCTGGTAAAGCTCTTTCAAGAAATAAATACATTTTCCTGTGAAATCTAGAAAAAGGCCTACTGAGCCAAAGAGACAATTGTCATTCACACCAGTACTTACACTTGTAATAAGCAAACTGCAGATAGTGGTACATTGTGGCCACAAACTTCTCAACAAAGTAGCCACCAACATTTGGGGTGAGATTGGATTCGCAGTCCACTTTACACTCCAAGACTTCTGCATAGTGATCTGAAAGGACCAGAAAGAAGTACAGTGAACGTTACATTATGAAATTTGGGTAACCCATAACCCATGTAACATTGCTTACTCTACAGATTATTTAAATAAAAGCAGGTAAAAATAAGCTATTATATTCCTACATGAATACTAATTGCCAGAATAAGGTCAAAACTATAGGACCTACTAGAGAGGATCAACATGTAATAACTGATGACAAAGTAGTTGCTAACAAATTTAATTCATATTTCTGCTTGGTATTTTCTAGACCAATTAAGAAAACTATACCAGAACTTGCTAAATCTAGGGATATACACTTTCAAGAGGAAGAGATTATTAATCTCATAGAACAACTCAACATTAATTCTAGTCCAGGACCAGATGGCATTAATACCATCCATCTAAAAAAGGCTGGAAGTACACTGGCATATCCTCTGTCCTTACTATTTAATATGTCTGTAACCGAAGGCCATATACCTAATAAATGGAGATGTGCTATAGTTGTACCGATACACAAGTCAGGCGATAGAGGTAAAATTGAAAACTATAGACCAATTAGTCTTACTTCTCACTGTTGTAAATTATTAGAGCGGATTATTAAAAATAGACTTGAACAACATTTGGAAAAAACAGGTCAATTTGATGTTAAACAACACGGATTTATCAAGGGAAGATCCTGCACTACAAATCTGATCACATTCTATGAGAATGTTAGTATAAAACTAGATGAAGGGAATCCTTGTGATATAATCCTACTAGATTTTTCCAAGGCCTTTGATAGAGTAGTTCATGATAAATTAATAACTAAACTTATTTCATTAAAAGTTAATAGTTACCTGATTAAATGGATACACAATTGGTTACTAAATAGGAGGCAGAGAGTACGTATAAATGGAGCTCTTTCTGGAGAGGGAGACGTGGGTAGTGGGGTGCTGCAGGGTTCGGTGCTCAGACCTTTGCTATTTAATATCTATGTCCAAGATATGAATAGTAATATTCACTCTCATATAAGTAAATCTGCAGATGACACTAAGCTGTGTGGTGAAGTTAGCACCATTCATAAACATTTTCAGTTAATTTCAGATTTGGCCAAGATTGAAAAGTGGGCCTATTAAAATGATACGAAATTTAACACAGATAAGTGTGTAGTATTACATGCTGGCAAAAATAACCCTAGATATACTTATATTCTCAACCAAACTATAATCAAAACAACAGAGTGTGTCAGAGATCTGGGAATAGTAGTTAATAAAACTCTATCATCAGATAGTCAGTGTGAAAAATTAGCAGGGTCTGCCCAGTCCTTACTAACTAGAATAAGATGAACTTTTGTAGGAAGATCTGAGCACATTATTGTACCCCTGCATAAAACCTATGTACGATCCATTATGGACTATGATTCGCAATTTTGATTGCCATACTTAAAAAAGGATATTGGGTTGTTGGAAGGGGTGCAAAGAAAAATAACTAGATATATTCCTAGGCTAAAATCAAAACAATACAATGATAGATTGAAAGAGACTGGACTACACACACTGGAGGCACGAAGACAAAGAGGGGATCTTCTTTTTCTGTACAAATTGGTCCATAGTGAATTTGGTCTACAATAGTTTAATATGCATTATAGTAATACAAGGAGGAATCTCCGTTCCCACGACCAGGAAATACTGGTCGAGAAAAGCAAAACCCTTAAAAGGGATCAATATTTTACAATTAGAACAGCATTGGCATGGAACAGACTATCTCAGGATGGAATAAATAGCCCCTGTCTGGAATCATTTAAAAACTACTTAGACTATATCTATTATAACAACAATATATTGGTGTAATTATCACACATATGTGGGAGACATGTAGAATGAGCCTATAGGCTCCCACATGCCACTAAAATCCTAGTAATCCTAGTAAAGCAGGTGATTTTTAATTTTAAAAGCACAGAAGAAGAAAAAAGATTGATGTTTCTCAAAAAATTGCATTTCACCAATAATATAGAGGATAATATATGGTCCTGTATTGGTAACCGGTCTTTTAATCTTCGAGAGGTTGCCAGGGCGACTGTGTAAACCTCGAGAGCGAAGCTCAAGAGGTTTACGACGCCATGGCAACCTTGAGACGGTTAACAGTAACCGGTTGCTTATAGAAGGACCATACATTATTTTTTATAGTGTATGGTCACACAAAAAAAGGAAAACGGCTCCTTACTTTTTGAAATATAGTCACTGCTGCGGCCATTCAGTCCCTCCGTAACCGCTGTGTGCATCCATCATTCCTGAGTGTAAAAAAAAAGGCACGCACATGCGCAGACCAATCCCCATTGTTAACCTATCGATGTGACATAGCATTGATAAGTTAACAACATTTCTATGTCACATCAATAGGTTAACAACCTTAAGAAATGATGATTTCCCTAAGGTTAACAGCGTTCTACCATACATTATATTTATATTAACTTCCATAAAAGGGTGCTCTCAATCTTGGCACCAAGAATGTGGGACCTGGAAAGTTTTCTGACTTTCAAAAAACTGAAATGACATCCAAATTTAGACTTATGAAAGTTTCTGAATTCCATTAAAACAAGCATTTGCCTGTGCCAAATGTTATCTCGCTGGCATTGGTAATGCCGGAGTTAGAGATGCATAATAGGAATGGCAGTGAAGTATTGAAGTGATGCCAACCCCACCCCCACCCTGTAGAGACTGACAGGCATTGGGGTGTGCCTTTGGGTTTTCAGCTATAACACTCATGCCATTGTACCTCACTGTACCCTGTAGACACTGACAAGTGTTGTGGTGTGCTTTGGGGTCTTTGGGTGTTATACTTACTCCATTACATAAGGAAATATGCGGAGGTGGGTGCAGTATAGGAAAATGGCGGTGAACTTTGTGGCTGAACACTGCAAGGTACACCACGATGCCTGTCACTGGCTGCAGGGTGGGAGTTGGGGTAGAATGGCGTGAGCATTACAGCCAATGATCCCAAGTCACACCCCTGATGCCTGTCAGTCTCTAAGGGGTGGTGCAACAATTGGAAACCCTAACACCGTAGTCGTGTGTTGGTATTTTCACTCCAAATTTTCAACATGGGCTTTTTGTGACCCCACCTCATGAAGAGCGGCACAATCAGTTTGTAAGCTGAAAGGTGGTTTTGCACAGCGGCTATGCCATTTGGCGACACAGGGACGAAAACACATTTTGGGCAGGAATGTGGAACATGACAACTATATTGTTCATGAGGAGGCATACAAAAATGGCAACGTTGAAAATCTGGAGTGAAAAAAATGAAAAAATGGTGGAATCATTAGCATGCATAGAAACTGCGACACACGTCCGTAGAACTCCAATTATTAGTGGGAGTTTTTAGATTTTCAACATAGGTATTTTAGGACCTCCCTCATGAACAGTGGCGCTGTGATTTTGTTAATGTGCCCCAAAGGTGATTTCTCACAGTGACCACGCCATTACAGCGCCACAGTCGATGAAATGCATTTGGGCAGGCTGTGAAAATGACAGCTGTACTGTTGATAAGGAGGTGTGAAAAAATGGCAGTGTTGAAAATCTGGCATGAAAATATTGCAAATTTGTGAAGTTACAAGGGTGCGTGGAAACTGCTCAATGTACGCTTTCAACACAGTCATTTAATGGACTTTCGCCACCAAATTTTCAACATAGGCATTTTAAGACCTCTGCTCATGAACAGTCTCACCATTATTTCCTCAAACTGTCCCGAAAACTGATTTCGCACACGACTATGCAATTCTGCACCGGACATGTGAAAACACATTTTGGCCAGGATATGTAAAATGACAGCTGTACTGTTCATAAGAAGGTGTGGAAAAATGCCAATTTTGAAAATCTGGAGTGAAACTATTATAAATTCACGAAGTTACGAGCGTGCGTGGAAACTGCACAATGCATGCTTGTAAAACACTCACTTTATGGACTTTCATCACCAAATTTTCAACATAGGCATTTTAGGACCTCTGCTAATGAACAGTGTCACTGTCGTTTTCATAATGTGTCTCAAACATGGATTTCCCACAGCGATCACGCTATTCTGCGCCGGAACTGCGAAAACACATTTTGGCCAGGATGTGAAAATGACAGCTATACTGTTCATAAGGAGGCACAGAATAATGGCAATGTTGAAAATCTGGAGTGAAAATATTATAAATTCGCGAACTTATGAGCATGCGTGCAAACTGCGCAACACACACTCGTAACAGTCATTTTATGGAGTATCGTCACCAAATTTTCAACATAGGCATTTTAGGACCTCTGCTCATGAACAGTGTCACTGTCATTTTTGTAATCTGTCCCAAACACGGATTTCCCACAGCGACCGTGCAATTCTGCGCCGGAAGTGAGAAAACACATTTCGGCCAGGATGTGAAAAATGACAGCTGTACTGTTTACAAGGAGGTGTGTAAAAATGCCAATGTTAAACATCTGGCATGAAAGGCTCCCAGCGTGCCACCTGCAGTAGCCAACAGGGGATTGGGCACCCCCATCGGCACATACGGAAGGGGAGTGGGGGACACGAGCCGAGGGGGACTGGGCACCCCTTCGGCACAGAAGAAAGGGGGACACATCATGCTGACGGGGCGTGGGCTCCCCTGTCGGCAGATCTAACTGGGGGGGGGGAACTGAAGCCAATGGGGATTGGGACCCCAGTCGGCAAAGAAAAGCAATTTTTTGGTGGGCGCATGATGCTGAGGGGGATTGGGCACCCCCTCAGCACACAGCGGAAATGGAGGAGCGGGAATTATGCCGATGGGGAGTGGGCTCCCCCGTCGGCATTGTGACAGGTGGCGGTGGCAGTCACTGCCACCATGTTGCCTGCATGTCAGGAGTCATGATGTGGTCTCGCTGCATGGCAGCTTTGCTCTCATTGCAGCTGACCTTTTCTCAGATGTTGTGGCTGCATTAGATATGCAGGGTGTTGGTCCCTGCTGCTGGCTGATTGGGGAATGAGGAATGCACCTACTGATGCATGCCCTGCATTCGCCCAACAGTGACTGCACCTCCAAATCTGCTACTACCGCAATATGTTGGCTGCACATGCGCGAGCCAACATAAAAATAAATAATGGCACCCCAGGTAAGCTACTAAGCAAACAAAACAGTTTTAGAGCAGTGCGGAATCCGGCATTCTGCAAGTGTAATTTATGCAAAATAGGAATTCTGCTTTTGAAATGCTTTTCAGAACTTTTTTTGAATTCCACACACTTCCAAAAAGGATTTCTGTGTAATCCACTGAATAACTTTATGCAGATTACGTAAACTACAAAATATATTCCTGCAGACTCAAATAAGGAATCAATGGTTTAAGTAATCCCCTTTCAAAATTTCAGAATTCCATTACTGATAAATTCTATGAAACTTGGCAGGATTTTCTGAAATTCTACAGAATTCTGTTCTGCCAGAATTTGAAAATCCCATATCACACTGGCCAGTTTGACCATCTCTGAGGGAGCTTTGGTACAACTGGGCACCACAGTTGCTTCAATAAAAAACTTGGACTGTGGAATGGGAGTGACTCTATTTTTGGTTTGGGTTTTTTCCAGTTTATTTACTTAGCATAGCCCCGCTGAGATGTAACCCTCATTTTTAGTAGGGTCCTGCATCTCCCCAATTTAATGACTGATAGGCACTGAAACAGAAATGTGAAATGACGAGTTCAAGTTCACATAGCGAGTAAATGGCTCAGGTGCAGTTTGAGCCTGAATTTCCTGGCTCATAGTTTTACACTCTAACCAGTAGGCTACACTGTCTGACATGTCAAAGACAGTAGACAAACATAAATACATTTGAGCAATCACATGGGTCACAACCACAATACCAACAGGAGCTGTGCAGAACGTGGATTTCATAATCTGTAAAATATGATTCCATGGTTTGCGGAAAATAAATCTGTAATTTGCATAAACGGCTGAATATTATTCCACAGTTTCTATAAATCAGAGAATACTAATCCACATTCTTTTTCATTCCACTTTTACAGTTTTAGAATTCCACTTCTGATAGAATTCTGCTGAATTAGGCAGAATTTCTGAAATTCTGCGGACTTCTGGCAGAGGCTGAATTTGAAAATTCAACATAGCTCTACTATCAACCTTAGCACCCTGCTGTTGAAAACTATAATCTATCAAAAACAACAGATTAACAGATAGGAAATCCTCAGTAACAAGGTTGTAATTCCTTCAAGGGATTGTGGTGACATGGTTTATGATGTCATCAGAATCCCGAGAGGGAATGACAAGCCTAGTTACTGCTGGTTTCCTATCTGCTATTTTTTTGTAATATATAGAACATGCTAAACATTTTGTCTCATAATTCTATTGATCTGGTATCAGAGTGATAGTATTGTGAGTTTTTGATGTCACTGGTTCCCAATGACAAAAAATGATACCCATATACTGTATTACATATAGAATAATGCATAGGCATCTGTGTGCTGTGAGGTTTTCTTACACACTCAAGGTTTATGAGGTCATTACACATGAAAGGTGTGTAAAAAACTTATAAACACTCAGATTTCCTATGTGTTATTGTTTTAGAATAACTGCTGCAAGACTTGAAGTGAAGAAAACCAGTTTGTGCTTTCAGTTTCCCACAGCTCCACAGGATGAACTTGACAGTGGGTTTATGCAAATACCATAATACAGTAACTAGGTGTGATGTCACAGCAGATATTACGGCATTTGAAAGCAAATGAAAAGTGGTTTCATAGGGGTGGTCACGTGTTATTATAGTGAAATATCAGCTTTTGGGGAAGCTGCCGAGTATAAAAATTAGGAAAACAACCTTCAGGGAACTTCAGTAGCAAAAGATTCTCATGCTACGAAAAACAATGGCAGTCACTTCCTGTGATCACTAACCTGCTATGGCAAGGTAAAAGTCTTTCAGTTCGTCCATATCATGTGGTCCCTCACATGCGGTTAAGCACTCCTCATAAGCTTTGTAATATTCCGGCAATGCCAGCTCCATGTCAATCGTGCTGCTACGGAAATCACCACTGTTGTATAATTTCACTGATTTGAGGAAGAGATTCTGGAATGAGATGAAGTCCACTTATGAAACTATGTGCTGATGGAAACTAGTAAGCCGATTCTTGCCCACCTTGACTAGACCATCAAACCCAGCAAAGACTCACCTCATACGGCCGCTCCTCCAAGTCAGTGAGATACTCCTCAACATCAAACATGGTTTTGTAATAGTTCAGATTCTTCTTCATCATCTCATCTTGAGGGTTCTTCTGCAGGAAAGTATAAGCTGCTGTGACAGCCTTCTCCAATTTCTTCGCCTGAAACGGGAAACATCCATCACATAAGATCAGTGAGTAGCTCAAACATTATTCTATGTAGGAGGATAGGTGAGCAAGCAGGTTAAGTGTCAAATAAATGTAAAACATACAAACAGAGGAGAGAACGAAGTAAGTAAAATAGACCTTGCACTACCACTCTATTCCCTGTGCATCTCTATTTCCCCTTCTGTAGTCCCACCATCACCCCCAGTCTCTCTACCAGCCCTCTCTTTCCCCAGTCTACTGCCCGCCCTTGTTGTTCAACCTCATCCTCCTCCACCAGCCTCCTCACACCCCCTCACCCTCCCTACTCTTTGTCACCCACCCACCGATACTCACAGCAAATCCTGAGCAAGGGATTCTCCTCCTGGTCTCGTCTTCTCTCCCTACAACACATTACTTTATTCCCTTTCTCTCAGACTCCACTGTCTATCTCCTAGCTCTCACCAATTGCCGCACTACTTTATTTATTTATTTTATTTTTATTTAAATTTCAGTAACCAGGTAGGCCCACTGAGACTTTGACAGTCCCTTTTTCAGGGGCGACCCGGGATTAGTTACATGTACCTAGAGGGGAAAATAAAACCAATGCTTTTGGTTGTACTACGGTATATGGTACATTGATC